>JAHKQU010000011.1:2407500-3880000 GCA_020383195.1 Neomicropteryx cornuta
GACGATGAGGTTTTAAAAGAGTTCAAAATTGTTTGGTAAAATACAACACTTGAAACATTACCCGCTGGAAACATCACCCGCTGGAAATATCACCCGCTGGAAACGTTACCCGTTGAAAACATTACCCGCTGTAAACATTGTGATACGATTGCCAATGGGTATAGCTAACTCAATAACAATACATAATAATTAGGTTAATGGTTTATAAATTCAACGAAGTTGGCCATTAATCTCGACTGCCATTTAAAAGAGACAAATTCGAAAATTCCTACGCATAAACAAACACATAATAAGGTTATCGAATTATACTCGGCCGACCTCAAACAAATGGAACTATTAAACAAAATATCACAAATTTATTGCTTCCTACCTTAAATACATATAATATTATCTAATTTCGTTAAATTATGTTAACGATGTTATATTTATGGTTGATGTACAACTGAGAGAGGAAATATGCAAGAAGAAAATAAACACAGAGTGTTATGAGGGCTTTTTAGGTAGTTTTAATAAGGAAAGCTACCTATTGCAACGGGTACCATGTAATGACTTCCAGAAAATTTCGACACATCTTCGCGTTTCACATCCCCTAAAACCCAAAACTACCCTCAGTTTAAAAGTTTATATATCTATCTATATTACTTTCTTGTGGACACGATACTAACGTAATTTTTCAAAATGATTCATAAAATTTAAGGGCACAAAATCTCGGCAAAGTTAGTTAATGGGCAAAACCAGATTAGGTGGTATTTTGCTATAACTTTCTTAATATATAAGATATCGAATTCATTTAAATATTATAGTATTCCTCAGATAAGTGTCTAAAACGGATCTAAGATAACACCAACCATTGCTCCTAGGGGTGGTAAAAATTGGTTTTAAAAAAAATAATATTTCCCTTAATGGGCACAGGATCAACAAAGCTAGTAGCGCGGCAGCTCGCGCAATATTTGATACAAGCTCGTACAATTGGTGTTCGTCTATCCCCTACTCGATCCGGTGAAATCTGTTATCTGGTGCCCTCAATATAATATATATAAAAATATGGTTGAAAATATACAAAAAAAATTATAGGATACCTAAACTATAAAACAGGAAATACCTACAAGATTATAAAGCTGTGACTTTAGAATATGCTATTGAACCACTAAATGACCGTCGAATTATTAAAGAAACTATGTTTTTGTATAACTCAATCAGTAATAATATCGATAAGATCGATTTTCTTCAAAATACTTTTATAGAACGTGAGAATACAGTTTTTTTTCGCTCCTGCTAAACAAACAAATGCTAACACAAACAAATTAAATTAGTAAAACTAAATAATAGTAATCTTTAGACCGTTTGTCTGTCTGTTGCAACTTTCACCGCGAAAAGTATAATTACGAAAGAATAGAATTTTTGTGTATAGATTGATGCTCTTGAAAGTCAACCATAGCCGTTTAGATCACATCGGAGGCTGTCCGAATAATATAGATATAACATTAAAGTCAACAAGTTTCCAGTACTCATTAGTACTGGAATAAATAAACATGGACATATTAAAAGACAAAGTCAAGTCGGACGGTCAAAGTTTCATCTATTACTGAAACTCTGACGGTTCGATACGGTGCTCATATATCCTATTGAATTTTAAAAAAATTGACAGAGCGGCTGTTGAAACGCTTTATTTATTACTGGCCAGTTTACATTAATAAAAACGTTTTTCTTTTATTCTGTATCTAGTAAGTCAAATTATTAAAACAGGACAGCAAATAAATTAATTAAATTAAACAATAGAAGGGTTAATTAAATGGATTTAACTTAAGTACTATCGTTTTTCGTGTGAAGTATTTTTAACAACTGTCTGTACTCAATGGAACTTTTGTATGCATATGGAGATTTATTACGTATTTTTAATGCATTAACGGATATAGATTAGTTTGAAACGCCGCGCCCGCGTCGGCCGAGAGAAAATGTAAATATATTTCCGTATTGAATTATCATAACCTAAAAATCATGCGGAAAGTATTTAGTTATTAGTTGAAAAACGATATTTATAAGACTATGAATGTGCTAATATAAATTTTAAAATATCACGCGCAAACCGCGTTTGTAATATTGTGATTATTTTGATTCCTTTATTCCTTTTTTTAATAACAATTAGTCATTATGTTCTAACCTTGGCATACCGACTTCTCAAGTAGCACACAAGTCGCATAATTTGTATCCATATGCGCTAAAAAAACTAGCAATCTTGTCATGAATGAGTGTCTATGTCGAAAACAGCGGTAGCCACTACAGAATTAGATCAATTCGATTTATATGTTATTATAGTTAAGCACGCGACTGCGCAGTCTCCGTTGGAAACTTCTCACGAATCGCTATCCTTATAAAGGTGCCTACATACCTAAATGCTACATTAATGCGAGTTTTGCAGGTTTTTAAATGCGTTAGGAGAGATATAGGCAACCTAGTTTATTCCATGGAATTACCTAAGCCAATTTCTTTAAATATTATTCCTAAATTATAAAAACGTTTTTGAAAGTCACCCGTTTCTGAAACCAGAAACATCCCATATAAAATAAATATATTTCTACGTTGAGAAGGGATTTACCTAAGCCATTTGAGATATATCGTATAACTTGGAAATAAAATAAACTTTGCTAAAATTTTAGATTTTTGTTCTAATTTTTAAATATGAAAATTGTAATTACGGCCTAAGATTTTAAATTTTCGGAAATAGTTGTTTTTGTGTTATTTTTTTAAAAAAAATGTTATCAATATTTCATGCCCATCATAGAGTTTACACC
The DNA here is from genome assembly GCA_020383195.1 of Neomicropteryx cornuta. Taxonomy (NCBI): domain Eukaryota; kingdom Metazoa; phylum Arthropoda; class Insecta; order Lepidoptera; family Micropterigidae; genus Neomicropteryx; species Neomicropteryx cornuta. The sequence continues at coordinate 2,410,293 of JAHKQU010000011.1, forward strand.
TTCCGTTTGTGGTAAGTCTTCTTTTCGAAGACTACAATTTTTAGGTCAGACTCATTCAAAGGTGTTCTTAAATCACGAATGTAGTCGCCTTAAAAATATACAATGTTTTTTTTACGGAGTCAGAATGACACATCTGGCAATGGATTTTAAAAAATAAAACTGTTTTGGAAAGCCAATAATGTCAAGTTTTAAAATATCGTTTTTAGTATTTTGCAATAGACAGTTACACTGTTGAGTCTATCGATCTGTATTAAATATGCGATGTGTGTAACTGGTATTGACAAACAATATATATTTTATAGTATAATAGTCTTGATACTATTTTATAAAACTTATTTAAAATGGTTTAAATTATGTGACTTTTCTTTATGTCTCGGAGAAATGTATTTTTAACCGACTTTAAAAAAGGGTGGAGGTTTTCAATTCGGTTTGTCCGCTTTAAGCGATTTCGATGTTTTTTTTTTAAATTTGGTAGGTTTCATTTTAGAAGTCGTTTCATTATGTTATGTCAAAAATGTTTTTATGTAAAATCGGTTTAATCGGATTCGATTAATATTGTACTGGAATACTTAGAGTTGGTTTCATCAAAGTTTAATTAGGTTATTTCTAGTGTAAGGTAGATAAAAATTGAAAATAAGAAAAGTTTAAAAAAATAAAAAAACCGATTGAAGAAATAATACGTTAAACTTCTTGTTAGTAAAAATGGTAAAATCAATCTACAAAATCTGGTAGATTTTATTTTTTACTCAATTCAAGAAGTTTATTGTATTATTTATTAGTTTTTATGATTGTAGATTTATTTTGAAGATTTTTTTTGTTGCGACGCCTAGTTTGTAAAACTGCTAAAAGTAAATAAATATTTACCTAATGAAAGGGTGGGGTTATTACTTCGAATAAAAATCTACCTAATTATTTTATATTCATTAAAGTGCTTTAACCTAATAATAAATACGCTTTAACTCAGTAAAATGTTGTAAATAATTATTGCAGCAATGGTATATCACACTAAGATAAGTACCTAAAATTAGTAATTTATCATTACAATAAAAACACAAGAAATATTTTTTATTTCATTATGATATAAATATAAATATATACATATTGACATAAAATTTTGCAGGTTTAAGACGTGAGAGATGAGAAAAAACAAATTATTACATTTTTGTTTAAAGATTTTCTAGAACTCAGTACATATTAGATACAATTGAACGACATAACAAGTCATTTTCAGTGCAATTAAAATCTAAAAAAAAATGTTTCTTTAAATGTGGCAATTTACTTGTAACGTTTATAGAGCGAAGTCACGCCAGTTAAGTTGTCGTGCATAAAATATATAAATTAATCGCACGCCGGGCGTATTAATATAAATGTGTTGTTTGATATTTATCTGATGTGACGTTTCCTCGTAACTGTAAAAAATATTTCCGTTGCACAATATTCCTTTGGATTAGACGCCTGCGATTAGATAGACCGAAACTAAATAAACTTCATCCAAGATATTCGACTAAAAACATAAACTGTAAACATGATTTGGTTAAAAAAAGGTCCTTGGATTTTTTATTTTATTGGTCTTTTAGATTTTCTTATAGATATTATAGGTCTTTAATATTTTAGAAAAAAAATATAATAAATACTAACATTCAAAATTTAATTTGTGTTATATTTAGGCATGCTTTTAATTTAAAAAAAAATCTCTTCATTAATCTACTATTCCTGGGTGGCTTTTACAGCTGTCGTGGGATATAGTCCGCTTTATGTAACTGTATTATTCCTTAACAATATTTATTAACTATCACGAACGCCAACTAATGCGAATAAACATTTCCGTATTAGTTTTAGCACACTTTCATTAAGAGTATATTTTAAATCATATTCACGCGCAATTATTTATTATTTATAAAAATGAAAATGTTTTATTATGAAAAATGTATAATAATTTTATACTATATTATATTAAATTTATATTAAACTATATGTTCAAAGTAGATTTAAATATAAAACATTTATTTTCAACGCAGCGCTGGAAATTACAAATAAGTCATAAGTAATTTTATATATTTTCATTATGTTAAATTTTTTTGTATATTTAGTATATAAATTATACGTAACGCAACTATTAGAATTATATATTGTATACAATATATAAATAATATTATGCATTATTTATTGTATGTATGATGTTTTGTTTTTATAATATTTATCCTATGCTTCTTCCTATTAGTAACGTCACACGTACCCAATAAGTATTTTATTTTTTCTGCGACCTTCGTTTGGCCGCTCTTAGGACAGGTTTTTTTTAACCTAGTTAGAGTGGCCATGTTACTTTAAAACAACAATTAATGACTGGTCTATTTGTCTATATAATAATAAAAAAAAATCAGTGTTGTATAATATGAATATTTGACAATTCAAATATTTATATCATTAGAAAATAAAATAACAATTTAATATATACATGCATTTTGATAGTATTGGTAAATAATTAATTATATAAAAGCTTATGACAATAAAAATGATAAAAGCCTAACCTAAGTAAACTATGCCTATACTAAGGTAGATTTTATTTATGGTGTGTAATAATAATTTATTTATTCACTCAAAATGGCACAATAGGAAGTCACAACAATTAATGTTATTAATTTGTATGGATATTTTAATAAATAATAATAATAAATATAAAAACTAAACATAAAAATACAAAGTTAGTAATACTAAAAATAAATCTATTACAATGCATCGTTCCTATTGCGAGAAGCAATTTAGTAATATATATTTCTAAGATGAATTTATCTTAGAAATATAGTTATTCCTTCACCGACAGTCCAACCTTGAACGGAAGAATCTGAAACAGGTTTAGGTACTAGATTGTCTTGCGTATTTCTAATACAAACGCGTTTCTAGATATGAATCTCAGATCGTGACATTCTGCAATTACGACCGGTGCATTCGGGTACCATCACTAAGTGTAGGCACACACTGACACCGCGCCGTTCCATATAAGATTTTAAAAGAACTAAATATACTTACAATGCCTTCCTCATATATTTTAGAAGTCTGTGCATACATTCACAAATATAAATATCATATAATACTACAGAATAAATCGTTATTGCACCTAACAAAACCAAATACATTGTCATCGGAACTGAACCCACATGTCAAATTTCAACTCTGTGGGATAAAAGGAAGTTGTTTTAATTCAGGTTGCAAGATTTGACCTAAACCGACCTACAAACATTACATAAATAAACGTGGATGTATGGGTGCTTTCATAAAAAAAAATAAGTATCTTTGTATATAAGGAAAAATGTTTTCATGTATCCAGTGTAACCGAAACCTAAAACTAGGAACGTGACATTCGAAGACAACGCCTCAAACCGCGGTCGGCCGGGCAAAGAGTGTGCGGTTCGCAGGAGAATGAGGAAACTTTCTAGCTGACGTGCTCGACAATTATCGTATGCCCTAGATAAACATTGCCTGCAGGAGCAAAAGTATTTGGCAAAAATCTGGATATTTTTTCACTGGAGTCGTTTTAAGCATAGCAAACATCGGGCGCTAATACAAAAGTAATATCACACACACATACATACCTTCACCCGCTATCCCGTGTCGCAAACGCAGGCCCAGAACACACGGTGCGGTTTTCATCAGCTCCACACATCGCAACTTGAATGCACGTTCCACATGTGGACGCTTCTATTAAATTGTTTTTATTTAAATGTACCGAAAACCAAGTATATACCCCCCCCCCCTTATCTTAAAAAGTATAAGGGTGGTCAGATTATTACTAAATATTCGTCTGTTTTACAATAAAGAAATTTACAAAAAAAACTTATTTAGAACACGGCATATTATTTGATTTTACTGTTGCCATTGTGAATTTATTTGAATGCGAACGATTGTGTTATAATTTTTTAACACAATGTATATTTTAGAGATTGATATGTTAACACATATATAACCATATATAATGAATGCTGGTTCGAGTGATGTGGCAACCTAAGTTCCAATTTTGAGGTTATACGAATGCGTTTTAGCGATCGAGACGCGGTTCGCACGCCTTCCGCGGTTCAGCATTACGCATACAATGCCTCGAAACAATAGCCGACAGGTACTAACTGGACCAACGAACGCTTGCCACATTCCAGCCGTCGGGCTGTTGACTTAATATAATGCAAGGTCGGTCGCAAAGGCGCGGTGGGACCAAACTCAGTATAGTACGCAGTTATGACGCAATGGGTGTGTAGTATGGATTCACAGCATTGGCCTTTGACTGCTCTATAAACAAATTTCAAATTATTTTTATTATTTTATTCAAGAAACATACAGTCATACACAATGATGTGTGAACAAATAACATCAATAATACACCAAAGGGGTTTTCTTATTTGGGTCGTACTGTTATCGCGCGCCGAAGGCGCCGTTAAATCCGCCCTCAGGGCCTAGGTGCTAACCTGGTATCTAGCCGCCTTTAACGACATCTTTCTTCATCTCGCAGCGCTTTTGTTATTTCACGAAATTGGGTTTACCGATGATATTAAAAGATTGCAAACTATCCAAATATTGTCAAAAATACTGCATTATTTTATAAAAAAAAGGGCAAATCGCCAAACGCTAATCGATTTAGCCGTTTTTGCCTTTCTATGTATTTTAAATGAACGAGTACACTCTGTAGTTTTAATAGTAATTTATTAGTGAGACGAGCGTACGCTACAGTAATTTTCATTTGACCTAATCTACGGTCGAGCGCATTACAAAATGACAGCGACTTAATACTTTCTTTGATTGTAATTTATATCAAATTTTGCGGCTATTAGAAAAGTATCTATCTACTAACGCACATCCGGTTTGCTTTCGCATTGCATTAGTAGTACTCGTATATAGGAACATAGTATGTTCTTAGGAGCTTTTACTTGATAACTTTAATTTTAAATATTCATAATCGGATTGTAATTAATAAAACAATAATTCAAGCATACCTCATTATAAATTAATATCAAATTACAAACATTCACGGTCGTCATTGAAAACATATCATTTTGCTGATTTTTGCACACCGCGTTTATAAAACTATCTAAAATGTATGTACACAGATCTGACAAAAGCTTTTTAGTAGGGAGAGGTCATAGTAGGTTCAAGGTGATCGGACGTAGAGGTTATTCAACCACAAAAAAAAGTAAGAGCCACTTTTCAAAGCACATTTTTGACCTCTGGTGGTAGCAACATGCTTCTAAGTGCCCGTGTGAAATTTCGCAATTTGGGTCAGCGTAGTTTTTAGCTCGCGCGTAACATCGAAGTGCATTATGTCCGAATGTTACGCTAATAATCGATAATGCGCGTGCTGTTGGGACGTCATTAATCTTCTCGGACGGCCGGGCCGATCTCTCGATCGTAACGTATGGGGCAGTGATGCCACTTTAGCGGTGCCGGTAATCGACGTTTCGTCATCAGTCCACCGAGATGTGTTGATAATAAATTAGTTATTATTGCTTACTTTTTCGAAACTATGCACTTAATGAGGTAACAATCGTGGCATGGGCGTGCATTTTGACCCTAATTAGTTTATATATTGAATAATTGAAAAGTCGTACATTGTACAATATCGGTTTTATTTCAAGGTTGAAGCGGGACGCCATTTTGCATATTTTTTTTTATTGAGTTTCTGGCATCCGTTAAAAATACACCAGCGTCGATCCGAACATAACGGCAATATGCGAACAAAATTGTATATGTTATGATAAACACTCATCTTATTATGTAGGCATTTACTTAGACCCAACCATGAGGACTGACTTAACCTTACCCTGGGGTTTACTTTAGAACAAATTAATTTACACCTCATGAGGTGAACATAGTACCGACTTTATTTTTTCAACTAAAACAAGTGGATAAAACACTTTATACGCTCGACGGATGCACAATATATTATAATATTTTTTGGTTAGAAATAGCACAGAGAAACTGCGGAAAAAAAATACGTTAAACTGATAATAAAAACATAAACGATAAAACCATATTTTTTTAATGAGAAAATAGTATAGGTGTAATACACAAAATGAAATACATTAACGACTTCAACACCACAGAATTTCGGTAATAAATTATTAAAATAATAATTATTACTATACCACTTAAAAGCTGATCATTAAACCAACACGACTTTCTTAAAATACAAGTTTTAAAACGTTGCATCGGCGAATGCGTAACACTTGGACGACATCTTGTGAGGAATTTGGAGTAAGTAATTAATTCAAAAAAATATGTAACTTTTTAAACAGCGAACGTAAGGTTCGTTTTATAATTATTATGAAATTCTATTTTATCGGGGCGCGTTTCTGTAATATTTTTTAAACCTTGGTTTAAAAAAGCCTTTTCTTTTTAACCTAATTTAAAAAAGAATGTTCCTAATTCGATATATTTGTTTTTAGCTTCTATACATATATTTATGTTTAGAAAATAACTATCCCCGTCCTTTGCACATCTGCCTGTATCGAAAAGTACAAATATGAAAAATGTGACTTTTTTGTGTGGAGATTGATTACTCTTGAAAACCACCATTAGCCATTTAGATCACATCGGAGGTTGTGGGGTAATCCTTAGAAGCATTCCAAAATGTCAATATGCCAAATAAAACGTTTTTAGTCCGGTTTTACCGATTTTAGCTCGGCTTTGCATCAAAACCAACCTAAAAACGCTTGATTTAGCATACTAAAATTTTGGATTACAGAATTACCCCCCTGGTCGGGTCATATATGTCGACGATTTTTTAATATTAATAAATAAAATATTGACAGTTCAATAGAAAGCGCAAATATCGTATTAGAATAAATAAAAAACAAGTTTTCTATTAGGAATGTTTTTATGTCGAATTATTTTGAAATGTCCTCAGACCTTCCCGTAGAAAAATACAGCTTATTTGCCCTCCGATTTCAAACATGATTTGTTTTGACCTCATATCAAAACTCGTCACAGTTTACGAGAAAAAAAAAAGGTAAACTTTACATGATAAAATTAAATCGTTCGGTCGCTAGTAAGCAAAAAGGTAGCGCTTTGATAAAATTAATAAATTTGGGTATGAATTATTTTCGCATTTTTTTATACAATTTCTCACAAGTAATAGGGGACATAAGCATCATCTTAAGTCTTCGGGAATGGTCTTGGAACATCCTGTATAACTTATGCTATATATGTTCGGAACCCGAATAATGCGGTCGCTCTGGCGAATGTCAAATGTGTATCAGAAGTGAAGGTCTTCTGGCGAGAGAAGTGCAGAATTGCACGACGGAGGCATCAGGCATCAGGTGAACATGCGATGCTGGGTGCTGATCAGCACGCGAGCCAGCGGCGAAAGTGAACAAACCTGAAGTCGAGGCCGACACTTTCGACCGGCGAGGACGCGGCTACACTAACAGTCTGAATAATCATTATATAATGTATAAAACTTTTTAAACTTTTTTTTAGGTTTTATGTAACATATAGAGGAATATGTAACTATATATGTTATCAATAAAAGAGATAATAATGGGTATCTCTAGTAAACTGTGATATTTTAAATAATGTTATATTACAATTGTTTAATTCAATTAACTACACTAGATTAGCTATTGCTTGCCGACCAACATCCATTAACATTTTTGATAACTTACTCTAATGCAACACGCTCATTCGGTTAAACTATGTATCTACGAGATAGAAAACTTTGTACCCCTTTTTAAGCATATTGCGTGTACGGAAGAGAAAGCTAAAATCATCTATAATATGTGCTACAAATACATTACATTTAATAAAATAAAAAAATCATATTATTGACAGTTGATTGACTAAATAAGTTTCGCGCTGTCAATTTTGTGCGATTTCCAATGTTTCTTTTTAATAGTCTGTCAATGACAATGTAGTAATGTAACTCTGTAACTTGCTTACAGAACTTTTGCTTCTTACAAGACGTGGTGTAATGCACACACATTGTTTTTTTTTTAATAAATACTTAAATAATAACGAATAAATTATATGTATATGTATGTTTAGAATATACCTAAATATGGTTGTTTGACTGAAGATTATTAATTCGAATAGGCAGATTTAATTGGATGTATATGTTAATCAGAGTTAATTTCAAAACAGTAGTTTTAACAATAAACAGATAAGGCAATACATATTTGTGTAAGTGCTAAGGAAAATGAGTTTTTATTAAAAAAAAAACGCAAATAAGAGTCAAGTAAGAACACCCGCGGTGTAAAGAAGGGGGGGGGGCGGATATTCTTCTTAAGTACAACTTTTCACCTACAAGTGCTTTTAATACAATTGTTTAGAATCAGTTCTACGGGAAACATCTCAAGCACTGCGACCACACCCTAAGACCTTTTCGAATTACTCGGTAGAAGGATAGAACTCATTCATCAGAGAATTCAGAACGTGGACAGGCAAAAAAACCTCTAGAATGGCAATAAAACAAAAAAGGTGTGCAATTAGCAATTCACATGTTTATTTAAAAAACACAAACTCTTATTTAAAACACAGAGTACAGTTTTTTTAATTGTATTTCAATATACAGACATAATATTATGTAATGGAACATTTTTAATATATTTTTTTTAAATTTTAGCATAGATAATTAATCACTACAGCGGGTAAATCTTAAATAAAAACAAGATAAAATAATAAACTTCATAAAACTAGCATTACCCTTTTCCCCACAGCTGTTCGAGATAACAGTCATCATTACTTAATATTTGACTTAATACAAATACAGCGGCCACCTTTGTCCATTTTTAAAAAAAAACAAATACCTATACATAAATTATTGCAAAATATAAAAACGACGTATTTTTCAAGATTATAACTCTTACCCGATTTATATATTTAAAATTATTACACCATTATATATTAATATATTAAACCAACAAGTGAATCCGAAAATGATGTAATCGGTCCAACACTAAATCACTTCACTTCAATAGATTAACACTAAACGTCATCTTAATATTGCCGAGAAAATATATCGCCAATCGTTACTAAGCAAATCGACTTTATTTAAATAAGTTTATTTGTAATCTAGTAGTTTATTGTCGGATTAATGTCATCTAACCAAATGAAAATAAATAAATCGTCAGATTATAGTCTTAACGTGTCACCACACGGATGAGCATATTATTTTACAAGTGTTTCCTGTTCAATATTTACCACTTTACAATAAAATAAACTTATATCAGAATTGTGGCATTCTTTCATTGACTTTACACAGGTTTCCATACATCCATACGTGAGAGCGTATAAAAAAATACACACAAAAATGCAGGTATTATGAAAAGTGCTCACATGCTTCGGAAGGGCATATTGATCACAGTACAAAGAATTACGTAGGTCATTAACAAAACTACTCGAAGTTGTAGGCCGGTCAAAGTAAGCTAACAAATAGGTTTATGCGATTTATGCCTAATAACATTACTATTGGGTGGTTTATCAAACGTGTATTGAATGTTGTTATAGTAATATTTTTACATTTTGCTTCGGGTAAAAATCATAATAATTAGACGGATTTATTTTCTACAATATTAAAGACTGTGTTCTTTACTTCGTATAGGATAATCCAAAAGACCTGTTTCAGACGAGATTTCTTTTTAATAAAATGTTTTTATTTTTTTTTTTAGCTAAAAACACAATGAAAATAATATTCTAGCAAAACTTTTGGTTGTTTAAAAATTTGCACCCGTAGCAAGAAATTTGCTAATGAATCAAGTGTAAGAAAATCGTTCAGACTGAATATTCTTAAATAATTTTTAGTTAGATTTACCATATTTCTTAGCAAAAAATGTGGTTAAAAAATATTTTACTATGAAATTTGGTAGCAGCAACAATAATTTTTTGTTGTTTTTACTGGTTACCATTTTATTTTGCTGTGATTCAAATCAAAATGGCGGTGACTGAACTTACGATCGTGAAATTTGCAGGTTGCAAAAATAGCTAGATATTATCATAAAGGCAACCGGTACTTACATTGAGAAATATGTTAGAAAATTATGGTACTTGCAACCAAGTAAGTTTAATAATAATCGATGCGTGTTGCCAATATCATATTTTTGCTGTCGTTACCATATTTTATATTACCATACTGTCATAACCACAAAACCATCTAAAAGTAAGTGAAATTGCTGTACGGTTAGCTATAAGATGGGGAAAAATGTACACTTCTCCAAATATAACTACTATTCTTAATTGAAACAGAGCGAATACTTGAATGTATAATTTTATACATAAACGAATAATAAATACTCGTATACAAAATAGCCTTTGTTGAGCTCGTCGAAAGCAGATTAAACACAGTTCGTGATGTGTCGCACAAGCCATTATCGACTTTCGTGACCGTACTATTATTACTGCAGTGCTGATCGCGTCCAAAATGGCGAATTGCTCATATCATAAACAATAAAAGTAAGGCATGGACACGTGAAAGCTTTGAAATCGTACTGCCATTTTGAAATGGAAACTCTTTAGTGCATAAAACATGAATATTGATGTCATTTTTGACCTAAGTTATTATTTTACCCTCATTTAATTGTAAATACAGATTTTATGTATCCATTCTGTACTGTTTTCATTAATAACAGATGGCGGTGCATTTCGCTGGGCAAGAGGATAAACAGAGAAAGGGGGCAGGGGGGGGGGATGTCAGTATTCTGTTTACAAATTTATACATTTATTAATCCTAGCATAATAATGGTCACACATTCTTTGGATATTTTAAACATAAATGAAGATTTTTTTATTGCTATTATTTCAGTATTCGAGAGTAAGCTCCGGTGAAATACAATTTGTTGGAATATTAAAAACACCTGAACAAATATTGAAACGATATTTTTGCGCAATATGCGAGGGAGCCTTTTAATTACTTCACCAATAACCCCAGAGCAGTTTAGGCGACAGGGTACGAGTAATTCGGCGGTAGATGCTTTCAACAATCGAGTACCGGCTAAATAGTACTTATTACTAACGTAAACGGAGAGGACTTGACTGTATTCAATTCCATCCCTCTGCAATTTCCCCATCAATTGCATTCAAGTAACTTTGGGGGTATCACATCAAGAGACACCGCTAAATTATAATTGAATACTCACACTCATACAAAAACGTATGTTTAATATTTCATTATCACATTTTTTTTTTCTATAGTCTTATCGTACGCAATTGTATGTACCATTCCTTTATTTCTTAAGGTTTATATTGTAACAATCTAAACCGTAAGAAATGAATAAATTATACATATAAATTCCGTTCAAAACAAAAGTTTCTAAAGTACTGTCAAACACCGTTCCTCCAATTTCAAAAAAGGTCACTTATCAGGGACCGGACGATTATTTGAATGAGTGTACGCGAGTGACCTACATTTACCTAATATTCGATTTGGAAAGGTTGCAACCGGAGGCGTGTCCGCCGAAGGTTGTTAAAGTCAAGGTGAGGAGAGACTGTATCAAATAGAAGCTGCCCCGCAACCACTTCGCCGAAGCAGTTGCAGTTGCGAGGAGTTGTTTCGCCGAAGCAGCTACGAGCTTCGCAGCATCATTCGCAACATTGCGTGCCATTCACGTCTCACGACACTAACGAACTTGTTGGCATAGTGGTTTGCGCGCCTGCTTCTGATTCAGAAGTACCGGGTTCGGTACCCAGTGGGTCAAACCCATCCATACGTTTTTTAATAACTATCAAATGTGCACTGAGAAAAAAAATGTTGCGCATGAAGTTCGATTCTGGTTAAAGTTATTTGTCCGCGCAAACGAACGAGTGTTGCAACCTTAACCATTCAACAAACGTTTAGTACACCAGACGGAATTCTGGTACACATAAACAAACTGCTTTGTAAACGCTACAGAACTCTTTGGTAGAGAAACAAAATGGCGGAATGGGCGAAAAGCGCGAGGCGTGTTTGGATTGATTGCTTGACGTAACAAAACAGTTTTGTAATGTGTACGCAACTTTTCATTGAAAGCGCATCTAGCGATCGTTTGGTACACGCAAAAAGAAAGTTTGTTAGTTGTAGGATTTATCAATCTACAGGAAATGGTTTGTACAGTCTATGAAACAGATTGTATACACTACAGTATACTTCGGTTGGGTATACTAAAATTCAGTAACCACAACAAATTATGATTAAGGGGCAGCTAAAGAATAACATTGTAAAATCTTCAAAAAATCCACATTTTTGGTTATGCACCACTCCTCAACCACTAAGTATTTAGACGAGTAGCTTATAGCATTGCGTACAATGAAGATTTATCTTGTACTTCTCGGGGGCTGATTTTTGAAATTGATTTTCATGTTTGAAATATAAATTAAATAAAAAAAATGTGTTTAACTTTAATTTTAAATTAAATAAAAAAAACTTTAATTTTTCGCTTCGCGTTCGGTAATGATTTTCGTTCACGTTCGGTAATAAGCGTACGATTTACTCGAAAAATAGGGCATATGGTAGACAAAATAATGGTGTAGTTCTTAGCAACACCACATTTTTAATTTTTGTTCTTATTTTGAGATAATTAAATTTAGATATAATATATTTCGACGAGGCCGTAATTCATCACTAGCACACACGCCGCGGAAACTATCGATCGACACTTTTACGGCTAAGGATTTAAGGTCGACATTAGCATGATCAAAAACAGAGCGTTACGATGTCTTGATTAAATAATATTTGAGTATAGGATTGCAGTGTTTCTTTCGACGATCAGTCGCGTGAATCCATGTCACTCTACCCTGTGCGTGTAAAAGTTTCACTTCAAGTACAAAATAAATGTTTACAGTCCGATTGCCTCATTGATTTGATTCGCGGTAGAAGAATAGTAACCTGGTATGGTAATGGCATAGAATGGAACGGTAAAATGGTACATATGTACGCTTGCGTGTATTAATAAACATTTAATATGCGTTTGTTTTCCCTTTCGGCAATAAAGGCAAGGCCATAGATTGAATGAATGGCTAAAAAGTAACGGAATGGCGTTGAGTATATCTCGCGATCTAAACAGATCATAACAAAGCATTCGTTACTATGTTTGACTGCTTTTTATCTCCCATTGTTCGCCTTGCGAATCACAGGTCAGAACTATTTCGGTGCGAACTAGAGTCTTAACGCAACGCGCGTTAATTTTTGTTTACAAACAAAGAATCTTTGGGCAATACTTTGTCTTTGAATTTCGGTATTAGGTTGTTAATTATCTTATCGATACCAACAACGACTTTATTGATCAAGTTGTTTAATGTAATACAATAGTGCTTTTAGTGAAATTTTGCTTTATATCCAGTACCGCGATTTCTTGATAGACCATTAAACTAAGGTTTGAGTATACTTTAACTCAAATAGCGATTTTTTTGCGTTCAGCATTGATTCAGACTAGCATATTAGCAGTGGACGTTAACACGATAATCACTGGAGTCACTGAAGCTGGAGTAATCCCCGAATGCACCATACGGTGTCCATCTGTGTAACTTGGCAATGAATGGTAATAGAAGACAAGCAAAGCGACTTCGTTGAAAGCGACTCTGTAGCTATGCTGCGTATGAACGCGATTTCGTCGCCGCTATTCGTTGCGTTAGAATAATAGGGTGATTTAAACGGTGTCGCCTAATAACGCGCACGTCTAAACAAGACGTGTTTATGATACCGTAAAGCTCTGATTGCCTTTGACTGTACATACCCAAAACTAATTAAATTACGAATTAATAATTAATGTAAAATTAATAAATAAATAAAACTCAGTATTTTGAATATTTCTGCGTATGGTAAAATAAATAAATGAATGGTAAAATAAATAAATAATAAATAATAATAATAATATATATTCTAACGTCATCTATCTCTCCGACTAAAGTCCCTGCTATCTACCTACAGTTTAGTTTGAACTATTTTCTGCCAACGTTTGCCGTGCGCGCGTTAAAGGCTAGTTGTAAAGGTTATGTTATTTAAACTCCGCAGGCAACTCCTTCTACCTTCTCTAACTCACAGAGAAGACACGTTAAGCAATAGGTCAAAGGTCTGACAAAGTAATTTTCTATTACAGAATGCATACAACTATTTTAACTCTACAACACGCTGTGTACAAAAATAGGCTTTATTGAGCAACTTAATTATCGCGATCACTAATACTAGAACTCATAATTCCATCGCAATTTACTAAGCTTAGAGAACCGAAGGGTAATCTATGATATATAGGTGTAAGTGTTTTTGTTTCCAAGTGCAAAACGAATTATGCAATGAATTCAATAATAAAACGGTTTTGGTAAAACATGTAACCACAATTTTAGCGATATACTTAGATATTTTTCATTTAAACAAAGTCGACTTCACACTCAACATAAAAGAAAGTCTCTTTGAACATATAATATTAGTATTCTCGTCATATATATCTATAGAAGCTCTGTAAGCGAGCTGACAAATTATCAAAATCATGACATTAGCGTCAGTCGAAAACATGGTTCTGCCCCTGCGTCCTTTGTCGGGCAGTGATTGCGTCGATATATCATCACCTCTAAATATCTATGAATTGTTATTTTCTCTTACCCAGTGAAAACGTGAAAACGCACTTTATAAAAGTTCGCAGGTTATAAGTTCGTTCCCACGGTCATTGTAGTCTGACGTAAGACGGTCGTACTTGCACGCACTCGAGTCACGTAATGTCGCCTAGTTTTTTTTTTCTCGTAAGATCTTCGTCTCGCTCTTGTGTTTTATGCGAGATTTCTAAGTTCGCGAAAAAAGAGATTAACGCATTTACAGAACACACTCGGTTTCTGAATAAAGTAATAATACATATTTAAGGCAAAGCCGAAAGATAAATATTAATTTCTATTTTATACCTTTTTTCTTATGGCTGTAATTTGGTAACCATTGGATATTTAATTATAAAAAAAATAAATTTAGATACCTTGATAACATAGTAAAAGCATATTTTTTAAATTTAATTCTATTTCTATGAAATGTAATAAATGATAAACTGCTAATAGTTTTATTTTTCGTTGAATTACTCTCTTATAAAAAATATTAGAACCTTAGAATAAATAGTAATTGATAGGTAAATGAAGGATCTAAAATATAGGTTAGTTGATTTTTTAATTTTTATATTATGAAGCTGTAAATAAATAAAAACCCAGAGCAAAATTTCCGACAATATTTAGGAAGAAAGGTTTCAGTATTTCCCATATTTCTATATCAAAACGAAATATTGACAAATATTTACATTTAGCCATTTAGAATGCAGAATACCAAATTCCTACTGCATTTGTTTGTTATTTAATACATAGATATATTTGCTCACACGGCGCTTGCAAAGATGCTACAATTTTAGTACAAAGATTAATTTTCAAACGCATGTTAAACTTACTCAAATATTTATAAAAAAACAATTTTCGGGCATAAGAAAAAATAATTTTATGCCAAATTTTAACACAATTCATGTGGATTGTTTTATTTTGTGTTTTGAGCGAAATTCCTAAACAAATATATTTTTTAATTAATCATAAGTAGGTCCTGGCAAAAAGAAAGTGAAGGCTTATAAAAATTGTAAATTTAAACTTTATATAACTTTAAATGTTTTAATTAAATTGTAACGACGTGCTTCTCCCAATACAATTTTAGAAATATGAAGGTACATATATCGGCTTGAATACCATATACATATGTATTTTTTATTTTATAAATTATAAAGAAATAAGAGTAATACTGCTAAATAATATTGCCAATTTGTTGTTCGAGATTTCTAATTTGACTTGTCGCAATAACGCCAAAAACAAGACAAGCGAGATATCCAAATGTATTTTTAGTAGACAGAAAAGGAACGCGCCAATCAAATACAATTATAAACTTAATAAATATATATATTGTATATAATACTAGCTGACCCGGCCACGCGTTGCTGTGGCTAAAGTTTTTGTTATATTACATTATAGTAAACAATCTAAGAGGAACAATAAGAGAACATCAGTCACGGAGTCCACTATGCTTTTTCACACAGATGGTATTTGTAAAAAAATATGGTGATCTCCTTATTTGACTTTCTACTACTATAACCCTTTAGTACAATGAAATTATTTACGAACAAAGACGAAAATGTTGATGTTGGTATACAAATTCACTGGATTGAGATTTGAAGGGGAAGTTCGTTGAACACAATTAATTAAAATGTTCTTACACTTGATACTAAGCAGAAATCAATAGGTAAAAAATAAAAATTTATCAGATTTATTATTTCCATTTAATTTTATAACAAATATAAGTATATTACAGTATAATACAGTAAATAACATGTGACGCTTAAACTCATGAATGAGGTAGGCAAGGCAGACAGTCTTAAACTTTTAAACATTAATATCTTTTTTTTTGAATTATAAATACTTTCAATTTCAATTTAATTTAACACCAATCGGTGCACAATGTTTTTGGTTAACCTGTCTTTAGCTAACACAAATAGATTCGACGGTTTCCCAACACGTGAACACGCAACATATAGTTGCCCATGAGAAAAACATGGATTTTCCAAATCTAAACCACAAATGGACATTGTTTGACCTTGAGATTTATTTATAGACATGGCGAAAGCTAAACGAATTGGAAACTGTAGCCTTTTGAAGGGTATGGTAGAATCTGATGGTATCATCGGAATACGTGGCAGCAGGACCACTTTTCCTTTAAACTTCCCAGCCAAAATGGTTGCTTCAAGAATGTTTCCGGTGATCTTTTTGATGACCAAACGCGTACCGTTACATAATTGAGGTGGATTCAAATTACGGAGGAGAATAATAGGGGAACCAATCTTTAATCGAAGATTATGTGGTGGCATTCCAGGGATATCTAATGAATTTAAAAATTCAATCGGAAAATTTACACTTTCATTTTCATCAACAACAGTATCGATTGATTTAAAAGACATCAGATCGCCTGGTAACAACTGTTGTATCTGGAAGTTAATTTCGTCAACATCAACGTTTTTGGCTGCCAAAATCGCCCGTTGACTAAGCCATTCATGATTCAAATAATTATTCTGTATATCCGGGAAAATACTCTGAATCAATTCAGTTTTATCCTGAACAACAGTGCAAAAATTGTCTGGTAGTTTAATGCATTGCGTATTTGGTTGCAGTTTTATTTTACCGTTCCCAATATCTAGTAGTTGTTCGGAAAATATTAGTGCTGATGGATCATTTTGCAATTGTACTCGCATATTTATGGTCAATCGAAGTGTTTCAACACTTCGCCATAAGAATGATTGTTTCAAACATGCATTAATCTCATCCGCGAAAGTAGAGCGAGGTATAACCGGTAAGGTCTGCCGGAAGTCACCAGACAAAAGTAAGATAGCACCACCGAAAAGTTTATTATTGCTGTTTAAATCTTGCATAGTTCTGTTTAATGCTTCAAGTGAATATTTGTGTGCCATTGTGCACTCATCCCAAATTATTATAGAACTCTTCCGCAACACTGCAGCTATTCCACTATTCTTTTTGATGTTACACATTGCATCTGGTTTATTATGAACGTCCAATGGCAGCTTGAATGTTGAATGTGCTGTTCGCCCACCATCCAGTAAAGTAGCCGCAATGCCTGACGATGCTAATGCTAATGCGATGTTTTTGTTGCGACCGTATTTTGGCAAGAATCAACGATATTAAAAATGTCTTACCGGTTCCACCGGGTGCATCCAAGAAAAAAAAACCGCCATGTTCAGCAGCAACAGCCAGCATAATCCGATCATAAATAATTTTTTGTTCTGCTGTCAGTAATGGTTCACTGTTCATGATAATTGTTGCTAAACTTCCATGGTCATATTGATTTTCTCGTTGTAAATCGGTATTGACTAAGTCGGTGGCTGGACGATTAGGTGATGGCATACCATAATGATTAAGTGGTAAATTTGAAATAAGAACACATAAATCCTCGATCAAGACCAATGCTTCATTGTACATCTCTGGTGTATAATCTATGTTTTGGCATTGATTTGTTTGTCTAATTCGGTGCAAGATGTCTTCTGTCATACAATTTTTATATTTTTCCCACAAAGTTTGTGCTTGCGAGGGATAACATGTCGCCAAAATAATTGCAAACAACTGACGAATGTTATTCGGTGTTGATGTCAACGCAGCATCAGCAAGCGTTAAGTCCCAATGGTTATCGTCTTCTAGCAATTGCAGTTCACGACATGCATCCTGGTATGTATTGAATACTCGACCATTAGCTGTTCGTAAAAATTCAAAAGACGTTGGTCCGGGAACATTCACCAATAACAAACGTAAATAGAAGCACTCACGTTGCTTTGGATGTACCGTGTAAAGTCTCCCCAATGTCTTAGCTTTGAATATGCCTGTAATGGAAGGATGTGGTTTTCCTTGTTTCCGTGGCTCCCATTTTTTACTGGATTTGTTCCATGTGAAATAACGTGGAACATCACCATACACCAATGTCTTCGCGAATTGGCCAAAAACATCAGGTTTTTGACACAATGTAAAAAATTCAGTTAGAGTCGTTTTCGGAGCTTCGAACGCTCTTTGGAGAACATTTTCTTCAGTGAAGTATACACGTTGACCGTTTTCAAGATGTATTGCCAGATGTTGGACAGCAGGATCTCTTTCGTGGATGGGAAAGCTGAGAATATGCCAAATAGCTTCATTGCTGCTAATGTATCTGCCCATTTGGTATCGTGCTATTTCGTCATTTTTATTTATGTTTTTTACTTCAAATATGGCCAAATCTCTGCCTTTGTTTACATATTTACAAATATACTTAATTGATTTAACAGAACTGCAAAGCTCAACATTGATATGAGCTTTGTAAGTTTTTGAAAGTAGTGGTGAGTATGGTACCACCCACTGATTATCAAACTCAACTTGATTTGGAAAGTTCGGCAGTCGCATTGTAAATGTGTGGCCACCATTCTCAGTACTTCTGCGGCGTTACATTGGATAACCATCAATATCCGTGATCGTGTCATTCGTATGCGGCTTTGGGAAGTTTTTTTTACATTTTCCATTTTCCATGCACGGTGACGTCATGTTGAAAACACCGCATGGCCCATGGATCATGTGTTTGGTGACAATATCAAATAATTCTTGATCAATTAATGGGTCTGGAATTTCGGCTGAAATTATTTGATCGATTTCTTCAGGACGGATTCTATCTTTAAGCCAAACCAAAATGTGGGCATGAGGCAAACCTCGCTTTTGCCACTCTATCGTATACAGCCAACAACGTGTGATACCAAAAATTGTATATTTAACAATAAAATCAATTAAGGATTTCAATTTTTGTTTAAACACACGTGCAGTTAAATCATGACGATGAATGGCTTGTTGTCCTGGCAATAGTAAAGTTTGTATCTCTTCCCAATTCGGATTACATGTGAATGTAATAAATAAATCCGGTCGGCCGTAATGACGTACGTAAGTCATCGCATCTTGTATGTATTCCTGCATGTTCCGTGGACTGCCGATGTAGCTTGAAGGTAAAATGAAAGCATTACCGATGTCATTGGGATTTAAATTTCCATCGATGTTTCCAGCAACAGCATCTCGTAAGTGAATATATTATTCCGATCGTAGTTTTGACGTTTGCGTTTTGACGTTTGCCGCTCGCGTTGTTGAGGTTAGATTTTTTCGGTGGCATTTGACTGAAAATAATAATTTTCTTGTTCTTATGATATTCTCTTGAAGACGTTCGTTACACTGTTCTTGAGATTCTTGTGCATGACCTGCTGTCCTGATTCTTTGAGCTGGATTTCTTGATTCAATTTGTTCTGCCAACTGATGGGCTCTTTTAATACGTTTGCGTCGAATAACTGTCACTGTCAAATAATAACAGACATTAGCGCCATCAACCCAGTCGAAAGGTATCGACATCTGTCAGTTTTATGACTGCCAAATAATAACAGACAAATAATTAGCGATAAATTAAAATTGCGACTATAATTTGAGATTTAAACTATCCTATCTCTCAAGTGCACATCGAACTGCACATGGTGTTCAAATTTTATTATAATCGGTTAAGTGGTTCAGCCGTCCATTGAGGACAAACATTGTGACACGAGATTTATATATATTAAGATGTTTTGTATGTATGATATTTATCTTTTGATCACTCTAATTAGTAACGTCTCACGGACGTAATAAGCATTTGGTGGCCGCTCTTAGAACAGATTTTTTTTACCCTATGTTACTCCAAAGCAACAATAAATGATTTGTTTAATTTTGTCTATATGACAATAGTATTTTTTTCATTATTATTATATCATTTATTATCGTGATTTTTTTATTGTGCCATTATGAATCAATAAATAAATAAACTATTATAATGAAAAAATAACTATTTTAAGAGACTGATAACATTTTTTGTATAACTTAAGGTTTATCATTAGGGTTTAAAACGAACGAATAAGGCTGTGTAAGTTCAATTTCTAGCTTAGGTCTTATTGATCATTCCGGTATATCATAAAAAGTGAAAGAATAAGTAATTGTGGATTGATTAATTTCGCTGACTGTACCGGACGTGGAAAATTACATATTAATTCACTTTCGGATAATGTTCAACTAGCCCTTGAACCGGTGGAGAATCGATACAATCGATTATTTATCGCGCGAACAAAAGACTCAAAAATGTGATTCAAAAATGACGTTTGGAGGTTAGGTCTAAACAATGTACCTACATTATAAATCGGCATTTATTAGCTTATAAATGCCGAGTTATAAAAATATACCTTTTATTTATGCGACTCGCTCAAAGGTAAAATAATAACATTTTAAATGCACCGTTTTAGCTTACGTAAATGTAGGTAAATAGCTTAAAAAAAATGTATTTGAAAGGATATATTTTTTCATTGTAATTTTGTTATGAGGCCGAAAAGCCGTGACCATAGTATGCGATTATTTTAACATCGTGGTACATATGTAATTTATTTAGTGTGTTTAGTGCTATCGAGCTACTATGTTTTTATACAACACAATCGATAATAATATCGATAACATCGATTTTTTTTTTTAAATACTTCTATAGAACGTGAGAATAGTATTTTTTCGCTCCCGCGATACAAAACATACGCTAACGCGGCGGTTAAAATATCGTCAATACAAGAATTATTCTCTTCGGTTGAAATATTTTTATTAAATAAATACCCATTTCAACTTGAGTTGCGAAAAACACCAAATTTAAGAAACAAATTAAATTAGTAAAACTAAATAATAGTAATCTTTAGAAATAATTTTCTTTCCTTTGGCTTTTGACAGTTTGAACCATTAATGTTTCGAAATAATATATGTTAAAGAATGTGAAGAAAGTTACCGTATTTAGATGATTCCTTACGTTATAATACGCGTTCGCCGTTAGTTTACAATACTCATATAAAAGTCTGACAGTATTGGAAAATTCGAATGCTCTTTAATATTTTTACAGATTGAATTTTGCCCTTTTATGTAGGCAAAATGGAAAGCTAGAAAGGGCAAAATGGAAACCTTTTCGTACCTAACTAAAAACAATAGTGTCTTATTTATTTTTTAAGCCATGATGAATTTCGGTATGTCGTCTTTACAAATCATTTTTCAAAACGCAGGGTCAATTAGCTGTTTTTTTTTCGGGACAAGCTGTATACATACACAGTGTGTGTGTGAATGATTTTGCATCCATGAAGGATGCGTAAAGGTGGCTTAAAATAAACATAGCCTAGGTATTTGTTTTGCTATTGAACGCATGGTAGAATTCTGAAGCAAAACTTCTTTAGCTCTAATCTAATTGTGTAAAATGACAACCTTTTGCATGCAACTTACTAAATGTTATTGTGTAAAACCTAAGGTATTTTTTTACTTAATTTAAATAGTAGAATAACATGTCAAAATATTAACAAAAACGACCTTATATTATTATGTATTTTTAAAATATGTATATATGTACAAATGTTTATTAATATATATTATTATATAAAAATATATATGTAGATATACCAGTTTAATTATCTAATTTAGACTATTAACTATAAATTACTTCCTTTATCTGTTTATTATATTACAATTTTTTAATATCTTATTATATCGTATATTTCATATTATATAATTTGAAAAGCTTTATAGCAATACTAGCTGACCCGGCCACGCGTTGCTGTGGCTAAAGTTTTTGTTATATTACATTATAGTAAACAATCTAAGAGGAACAATAAGAGAACATCAGTCACGGAGTCCACTATGCTTTTTCACACAGATGGTATTTGTAAAAAAATATGGTGATCTCCTTATTTGACTTTCTACTACTATAACCCTTTAGTACAATGAAATTATTTACGAACAAAGACGAAAATGTTGATGTTGGTATACAAATTCACTGGATTGAGATTTGAAGGGGAAGTACGTTGAACACAATTAATTAAAATGTTCTTACACTTGATACTAAGCAGAAATCAATAGGTAAAAAAAAAAAATTTATCAGATTTATTATTTCCATTTAATTTTATAACAAATATAAGTATATTACAGTATAATACAGTAAATAACATGTGACGCTTAAACTCATGAATGAGGTAGGCAAGGCAGACAGTCTTAAACTTTTAAACATTAATATCTTTTTTTTGAATTATAAATACTTTCAATTTCAATTTAATTTAACACCAATCGGTGCACAATGTTTTTGGTTAACCTGTCTTTAGCTAACACAAATAGATTCGACGGTTTCCCAACACGTGAACACGCAACATATAGTTGCCCATGAGAAAAACATGGATTTTCCAAATCTAAACCACAAATGGACATTGTTTGACCTTGAGATTTATTTATAGACATGGCTAAAGCTAAACGAATTGGAAACTGTAGCCTTTTGAAGGGTATGGTAGAATCTGATGGTATCATCGGAATACGTGGCAGCAGGACCACTTTTCCTTTAAACTTCCCAGCCAAAATGGTTGCTTCAAGAATGTTTCCGGTGATCTTTTTGATGACCAAACGCGTACCGTTACATAATTGAGGTGTATTCAAATTACGGAGGAGAATAATAGGGGAACCAATCTTTAATCGAAGATTATGTGGTGGCATTCCAGGGATATCTAATGAATTTAAAAATTCAATCGGAAAATTTACACTTTCATTTTCATCAACAACAGTATCGATTGATTTAAAAGACATCAGATCGCCTGGTAACAACTGTTGTATCTGGAAGTTAATTTCGTCAACATCAACGTTTTTGGCTGCCAAAATCGCCCGTTGACTAAGCCATTCATGATTCAAATAATTATTCTGTATATCCGGGAAAATACTCTGAATCAATTCAGTTTTATCCTGAACAACAGTGCAAAAATTGTCTGGTAGTTTAATGCATTGCGTATTTGGTTGCAGTTTTATTTTACCGTTCCCAATATCTAGTAGTTGTTCGGAAAATATTAGTGCTGATGGATCATTTTGCAATTGTACTCGCATATTTATGGTCAATCGAAGTGTTTCAACACTTCGCCATAAGAATGATTGTTTCAAACATGCATTAATCTCATCCGCGAAAGTAGAGCGAGGTATAACCGGTAAGGTCTGCCGGAAGTCACCAGACAAAAGTAAGATAGCACCACCGAAAAGTTTATTATTGCTGTTTAAATCTTGCATAGTTCTGTTTAATGCTTCAAGTGAATATTTGTGTGCCATTGTGCACTCATCCCAAATTATTATAGAACTCTTCCGCAACACTGCAGCTATTCCACTATTCTTTTTGATGTTACACATTGCATCTGGTTTATTATGAACGTCCAATGGCAGCTTGAATGTTGAATGTGCTGTTCGCCCACCATCCAGTAAAGTAGCCGCAATGCCTGACGATGCTAATGCTAATGCGATGTTTTTGTTGCGACCGTATTTTGGCAAGAATCAACGATATTAAAAATGTCTTACCGGTTCCACCGGGTGCATCCAAGAAAAAAAAACCGCCTTGTTCAGCAGCAACAGCCAGCATAATCCGATCATAAATAATTTTTTGTTCTGCTGTCAGTAATGGTTCACTGTTCATGATAATTGTTGCTAAACTTCCATGGTCATATTGATTTTCTCGTTGTAAATCGGTATTGACTAAGTCGGTGGCTGGACGATTAGGTGATGGCATACCATAATGATTAAGTGGTAAATTTGAAATAAGAACACATAAATCCTCGATCAAGACCAATGCTTCATTGTACATCTCTGGTGTATAATCTATGTTTTGGCATTGATTTGTTTGTCTAATTCGGTGCAAGATGTCTTCTGTCATACAATTTTTATATTTTTCCCACAAAGTTTGTGCTTGCGAGGGATAACATGTCGCCAAAATAATTGCAAACAACTGACGAATGTTATTCGGTGTTGATGTCAACGCAGCATCAGCAAGCGTTAAGTCCCAATGGTTATCGTCTTCTAGCAATTGCAGTTCACGACATGCATCCTGGTATGTATTGAATACTCGACCATTAGCTGTTCGTAAAAATTCAAAAGACGTTGGTCCGGGAACATTCACCAATAACAAACGTAAATAGAAGCACTCACGTTGCTTTGGATGTACCGTGTAAAGTCTCCCCAATGTCTTAGCTTTGAATATGCCTGTAATGGAAGGATGTGGTTTTCCTTGTTTCCGTGGCTCCCATTTTTTACTGGATTTGTTCCATGTGAAATAACGTGGAACATCACCATACACCAATGTCTTCGCGAATTGGCCAAAAACATCAGGTTTTTGACACAATGTAAAAAATTCAGTTAGAGTCGTTTTCGGAGCTTCGAACGCTCTTTGGAGAACATTTTCTTCAGTGAAGTATACACGTTGACCGTTTTCAAGATGTATTGCCAGATGTTGGACAGCAGGATCTCTTTCGTGGATGGGAAAGCTGAGAATATGCCAAATAGCTTCATTGCTGCTAATGTATCTGCCCATTTGGTATCGTGCTATTTCGTCATTTTTATTTATGTTTTTTACTTCAAATATGGCCAAATCTCTGCCTTTGTTTACATATTTACAAATATACTTAATTGATTTAACAGAACTGCAAAGCTCAACATTGATATGAGCTTTGTAAGTTTTTGAAAGTAGTGGTGAGTATGGTACCACCCACTGATTATCAAACTCAACTTGATTTGGAAAGTTCGGCAGTCGCATTGTAAATGTGTGGCCACCATTCTCAGTACTTCTGCGGCGATACATTGGATAACCATCAATATCCGTGATCGTGTCATTCGTATGCGGCTTTGGGAAGTTTTTTTTACATTTTCCATTTTCCAAGCACGGTGACGTCATGTTGAAAACACCGCATGGCCCATGGATCATGTGTTTGGTGACAATATCAAATAATTCTTGATCAATTAATGGGTCTGGAATTTCGGCTGAAATTATTTGATCGATTTCTTCAGGACGGATTCTATCTTTAAGCCAAACCAAAATGTGGGCATGAGGCAAACCTCGCTTTTGCCACTCTATCGTATACAGCCAACAACGTGTGATACCAAAAATTGTATATTTAACAATAAAATCAATTAAGGATTTCAATTTTTGTTTAAACACACGTGCAGTTAAATCATGACGATGAATGGCTTGTTGTCCTGGCAATAGTAAAGTTTGTATCTCTTCCCAATTCGGATTACATGTGAATGTAATAAATAAATCCGGTCGGCCGTAATGACGTACGTAAGTCATCGCATCTTGTATGTATTCCTGCATGTTCCGTGGACTGCCGATGTAGCTTGAAGGTAAAATGAAAGCATTACCGATGTCATTGGGATTTAAATTTCCATCGATGTTTCCAGCAACAGCATCTCGTAAGTGAATATATTATTCCGATCGTAGTTTTGACGTTTGCGTTTTGACGTTTGCCGCTCGCGTTGTTGAGGTTAGATTTTTTCGGTGGCATTTGACTGAAAATAATAATTTTCTTGTTCTTATGATATTCTCTTGAAGACGTTCGTTACACTGTTCTTGAGATTCTTGTGCATGACCTGCTGTCCTGATTCTTTGAGCTGGATTTCTTGATTCAATTTGTTCTGCCAACTGATGGGCTCTTTTAATACGTTTGCGTCGAATAACTGTCACTGTCAAATAATAACAGACATTAGCGCCATCGAACCCAGTCGAAAGGTATCGACATCTGTCAGTTTTATGACTGCCAAATAATAACAGACAAATAATTAGCGATAAATTAAAATTGCGACTATAATTTGAGATTTAAACTATCCTATCTCTCAAGTGCACATCGAACTGCACATGGTGTTCAAATTTTATTATAATCGGTTAAGTGGTTTAGGAGTCCATTGAGGACAAACATTGTGACACGAGATTTATATATATTAAGATAAGCAAATATTCAATAAAAAAGAACAAATTGAACTGCCTTCTTTAGGACAGATATTTAGTCTAGTTAAGAAGGCAGCGAAAAGAGATTGCAGTGGAGCAAACGCTCACGGATACAATAAATTTTAATATTTTAATACACAAATCTATAACCTCAAAATATGGAATTGTTTCAATAAATAAAAAAAAATGTGACACGCTCATTTCCGTACATTCGGGTAAACTTGATAGGTTGCTCGGAATACGATACGCTCATTCGGCTACAGTTGTCGATTTTTTCGTTATCTATCACGTTGATTTTCTTCTAAAATAAATAGGTGTGTGGAATATTGATGTAGATACCGGTGATCATTTTGATATATAAATTGACACGTTAAATCAATTTCTTTACCGATATATTACTTCTAACGCACGCTGATTTTTTTATATATTAATTTAATATTCAGTGGAAATTTTTATCATTTTAGGGTAAATTTCATTCATCTAGACCGTTTTTATTAAGTTTAATATTGATTCCGAACTTGATTAATCGTTGAAGTGTGATTAAAATCGATAAAATATCCAAAATGATAACTATACTCGGCTATTTTGGGTATTATTATCGATGCATTTACGAACAATTTGTTTGTTTTTTAAATTTGTTAACATAAACTTAAATATTTTTATTTAGAAAATTTTCAGTTACCTTCAAGTGAGAATGCAGCTACAGTGAGTTCACGAAATAATTACCAACGCAACAAAAGAATAAACAATAGTTACCATAAGTTAGACAGTTTGAAACCTAATTAAAATTTCACTATTTATTAAAAAAATATTATTTAAAAAAAAAAAACGGGTGAAGATTACAAAAGAATGCAGGTTTACATCCACATTAAAACAGGTTAAATTTGCATTTATTTATTTTATTTATTTATATCGTCATTTGCATGCAACAATAAGAAATAAGGCTTACACAATAAATACATTGTCATTATATGTACTTTATTGAGATTTGTAATCCCGTGCAATGGATTAGTTTTGTGCATCCCCTTAATAGCAAAATGTGCTGTTCTAAGATGCCAATTAAGTATAAGTAGTTTAGCATTTTGACGTGAGCTATGGGACTTTATAATCTTAATAATATATATAGATCTCGTGTCACAATGTTTGTCCTCAATGGACGGCTGAACCACTTAACCGATTATAATAAAATTTGAACACCATGTGCAGTTCGATGTGCACTTGAGAGATAGGATAGTTTAAATCTCAAATTATAGTCGCAATTTTAATTTATCGCTAATTATTTGTCTGATATTATTTGGCAGTCATAAAACTGACAGATGTCGATAACTTTTTATTTTATGGGCGATTGTGAAGAGCGCGTGACGACTCGGTGCCTGTATAATTTTATTGAACAAGCAGAGGAAAGAGCAATTGTGATATTATTGGAAAATTTTTTAGAAGATCACAATCAACTAATTCAATTGATCAAAAGAGTTTCGCCACGACTGCAAAATGACAATTATCAAATCGTCATATTTTAATTTATTGCTAATTATTTGTCTGATATTATTTGGCAGTCATAAAACTGACAGATGTCGATACCTTTTTATTTTATGGGCGATTGTGAAGAGCGCGTGACGACTCGGTGCCTGTATAATTTTATTGAACAAGCAGAGGAAAGAGCAATTGTGATATTATTGGAAAATTTTTTAGAAGATCACAATCAACTAATTCAATTGATCAAAAGAGTTTCGCCACGACTGCAAAATGACAATTATCAAATCGTCATAAAAGCCGACAAAGTACCATTAGGTGAACATGCTGGTAGATTCAACGCTCCAACTGTTGATGAGGTTGCTGTTATCATGGTTGGTGATCCAGTTGACAAAAGATCTATAAACATTACACGGCGAGACAACACTGTCAGTACGATTTCGGATCTACACCGTTCATATGACGCACTACAATATCCATTGATATTTTGGCAAGGACAAGATGAATATCACCTTAATATCAATCAGTATGATCCAAATACCGGTAAATTTGACAATTATCTATTTACTTTCTTACTGTATGTATAGATTTTAATTTCGTATTGCATTTTATTTTTTATTTTTTTAGGTGATTACAGAAATAATAAAGTTAGCTCAATGAACTACTACGCACACCGAATAATGGTTAGACAACATCAAGACAATTATATCCTTCGATATCGTCAGCTGTTCCATCAATACATTGTTGATATGTATGCTAAGGTCGAAAGCGAACGCTTGCGATTCCTTCGATTCAACCAGGCAAAACTACGATCGGAATAATATATTCACTTACGAGATGCTGTTGCTGGAAACATCGATGGAAATTTAAATCCCAATGACATCGGTAATGCTTTCATTTTACCTTCAAGCTACATCGGCAGTCCACGGAACATGCAGGAATACATACAAGATGCGATGACTTACGTACGTCATTACGGCCGACCGGATTTATTTATTACATTCACATGTAATCCGAATTGGGAAGAGATACAAACTTTACTATTGCCAGGACAACAAGCCATTCATCGTCATGATTTAACTGCACGTGTGTTTAAACAAAAATTGAAATCCTTAATTGATTTTATTGTTAAATATACAATTTTTGGTATCACACGTTGTTGGCTGTATACGATAGAGTGGCAAAAGCGAGGTTTGCCTCATGCCCACATTTTGGTTTGGCTTAAAGATAGAATCCGTCCTGAAGAAATCGATCAAATAATTTCAGCCGAAATTCCAGACCCATTAATTGATCAAGAATTATTTGATATTGTCACCAAACACATGATCCATGGGCCATGCGGTGTTTTCAACATGACCTCACCGTGCATGGAAAATGGAAAATGTAAAAAAACTTCCCAAAGCCGCATACGAATGACACGATCACGGATATTGATGGTTATCCAATGTATCGCCGCAGAAGTACTGAGAATGGTGGCCACACATTTACAATGCGACTGCCGAACTTTCCAAATCAAGTTGAGTTTGATAATCAGTGGGTGGTACCATACCCACCACTACTTTCAAAAACTTACAAAGCTCATATCAATGTTGAGCTTTGCAGTTCTGTTAAATCAATTAAGTATATTTGTAAATATGTAAACAAAGGCAGTGATTTGGCCATATTTGAAGTAAAAAACATAAATAAAAATGACGAAATAGCACGATACCAAATGGGCAGATACATTAGCAGCAATGAAGCTATTTGGCATATTCTCAGCTTTCCCATCCACGAAAGAGATCCTGCTGTCCAACATCTGGCAATACATCTTGAAAACGGTCAACGTGTATACTTCACTGAAGAAAATGTTCTCCAAAGAGCGTTCGAAGCTCCGAAAACGACTCTAACTGAATTTTTTACATTGTGTCAAAAACCTGATGTTTTTGGCCAATTCGCGAAGACATTGGTGTATGGTGATGTTCCACGTTATTTCACATGGAACAAATCCAGTAAAAAATGGGAGCCACGGAAACAAGGAAAACCACATCCTTCCATTACAGGCATATTCAAAGCTAAGACATTGGGGAGACTTTACACGGTACATCCAAAGCAACGTGAGTGCTTCTATTTACGTTTGTTATTGGTGAATGTTCCCGGACCAACGTCTTTTGAATTTTTACGAACAGCTAATGGTCGAGTATTCAATACATACCAGGATGCATGTCGTGAACTGCAATTGCTAGAAGACGATAACCATTGGGACTTAACGCTTGCTGATGCTGCGTTGACATCAACACCGAATAACATTCGTCAGTTGTTTGCAATTATTTTGGCGACATGTTATCCCTCGCAAGCACAAACTTTGTGGGAAAAATATAAAAATTGTATGACAGAAGACATCTTGCACCGAATTAGACAAACAAATCAATGCCAAAACATAGATTATACACCAGAGATGTACAATGAAGCATTGGTCTTGATCGAGGATTTATGTGTTCTTATTTCAAATTTACCACTTAATCATTATGGTATGCCATCACCTAATCGTCCAGCCACCGACTTAGTCAATACCGATTTACAACGAGAAAATCAATATGACCATGGAAGTTTAGCAACAATTATCATGAACAGTGAACCATTACTGACAGCAGAACAAAAAATTATTTATGATCGGATTATGCTGGCTGTTGCTGCTGAACAAGGCGGTTTTTTTTTCTTGGATGCACCCGGTGGAACCGGTAAGACATTTTTAATATCGTTGATTCTTGCCAAAATACGGTCGCAACAAAAAATCGCATTAGCATTAGCATCGTCAGGCATTGCGGCTACTTTACTGGATGGTGGGCGAACAGCACATTCAACATTCAAGCTGCCATTGGACGTTCATAATAAACCAGATGCAATGTGTAACATCAAAAAGAATAGTGGAATAGCTGCAGTGTTGCGGAAGAGTTCTATAATAATTTGGGATGAGTGCACAATGGCACACAAATATTCACTTGAAGCATTAAACAGAACTATGCAAGATTTAAACAGCAATAATAAACTTTTCGGTGGTGCTATCTTACTTTTGTCTGGTGACTTCCGGCAGACCTTACCGGTTATACCTCGCTCTACTTTCGCGGATGAGATTAATGCATGTTTGAAACAATCATTCTTATGGCGAAGTGTTGAAACACTTCGATTGACCATAAATATGCGAGTACAATTGCAAAATGATCCATCAGCACTAATATTTTCCGAACAACTACTAGATATTGGGAACGGTAAAATAAAACTGCAACCAAATACGCAATGCATTAAACTACCAGACAATTTTTGCACTGTTGTTCAGGATAAAACTGAATTGATTCAGAGTATTTTCCCGGATATACAGAATAATTATTTGAATCATGAATGGCTTAGTCAACGGGCGATTTTGGCAGCCAAAAACGTTGATGTTGACGAAATTAACTTCCAGATACAACAGTTGTTACCAGGCGATCTGATGTCTTTTAAATCAATCGATACTGTTGTTGATGAAAATGAAAGTGTAAATTTTCCGATTGAATTTTTAAATTCATTAGATATCCCTGGAATGCCACCACATAATCTTCGATTAAAGATTGGTTCCCCTATTATTCTCCTCCGTAATTTGAATCCACCTCAATTATGTACGCGTTTGGTCATCAAAAAGATCACCGGAAACATTCTTGAAGCAACCATTTTGGCTGGGAAGTTTAAAGGAAAAGTGGTCCTGCTGCCACGTATTCCGATGATACCATCAGATTCTACCATACCCTTCAAAAGGCTACAGTTTCCAATTCGTTTAGCTTTCGCCATGTCTATAAATAAATCTCAAGGTCAAACAATGTCCATTTGTGGTTTAGATTTGGAAAATCCATGTTTTTCTCATGGGCAACTATATGTTGCGTGTTCACGTGTTGGGAAACCGTCGAATCTATTTGTGTTAGCTAAAGACACGTTAACCAAAAACATTGTGCACCGATTGGTGTTAAATTAAATTGAAATTGAAAGTATTTATAATTCAAAAAAAAGATATTAATGTTTAAAAGTTTAAGACTGTCTGCCTTGCCTACCTCATTCATGAGTTTAAGCGTCACATGTAATTTACTGTATTATACTGTAATATACTTATATTTGTTATAAAATTAAATGGAAATAATAAATCTGATAAATTTTTATTTTTTACCTATTGATTTCTGCTTAGTATCAAGTGTAAGAACATTTTAATTAATTGTGTTCAACGTACTTCCCCTTCAAATCAATCTCAATCCAGTGAATTTGTATACCAACATCATCATTGTCGTCTTAGTTCGTAAATAATTTCATTGTACTAAAGGGTTATAGTAGTAGAAAGTCAAATAAGGAGATCAGCATATTTTTTTACAAATACCATCTGTGTGAAAAAGCATAGTGGACTCCGTGACTGATGTTCTCTTATTGTTCCTCTTAGATTGTTTACTATAATGTAATATAACAAAAACTTTAGCCACAGCAACGCGTGGCCGGGTCAGCTAGTATTTTATATATTTTGATTATTAATGAAACGTTACAATGTTTTACTTTCGGAAAATTATTATTTCTTTTTATTTTACATATTATTCTAAACTTTGATATTATTATACAATGAAAATGCCAAAATTTTTGAGAATAGGTTAATAGAGGAATAAATTTTAACTATCCTGAACAAATAGATAAGGTTTTCAGACTTCCGGCCATTCTTGTTTGTATAGATTGCTTGAGGCAGCTTTGAATTGAAGGTGTTGAAATACTATTCTCAACTGAATAACATATGCATATTATAACCTGACCGCGATGATCAACTCTGTGCATATCGTTCAGAATTGATCTTAGCGGTCGACCAATTTTCACAGTACTCGTAAATAATAAAATACAAACCATAAATAATCCATCTTTGGGATTTCCGTCGTTGTACCACAAAGCACAGGCGCGGCTGGCCTAACGGATACACAAACACCATTACCGTAATGGTAATGGTCTGGATTCAAATAGATCCGTCAGTCTGCTGAACGGAATATTCTGACCGGGTGGAGCGTTTATCGGAGGATAAAAGTAGATACCGCGCGTCAAACTCACTCGCTATGTGCCGCTCGTTTAACAGACGCATGTGCTGCCGTAGTAGTGATTTGAACGCACGGTCAACACCCAAAAGCCAATCCATAAGTAATTATTCATGAATTTAGTTTAAATAGATTTTTTTTATTTATGAAAACAATTTTATTTATTTGTCTTTATTGAAAAAAACAACATTTTTACACAGTAAAATAAAGCTGTACTTTTACATTTCCAATTAAATTTAAATTAATTACAAAATATTTTTGTACGTACACTGCGGTGCATAAATAAAATACCAAGTTTCTGATTTTGTTATTATTGTTTAAATATGATTTAAGCAGCCGTTCACAATCTAATTTCATGTGATTTCATGTGTGTAGTTGATGGGACAACACAAGAACATTTTGTAAAATTGATCTATCAATAAACTTTAATTTATGGTAGGTTAATGTTTTTGTGCGTTAACAATTTCCGACAATCTCACTGAATTGTATAACACTACGTGGATTTATTGTGATTTTTAATGCGTAAAGCTTGACTATTACATATTTTGCTGATAAAGTCTTTGCAAAAAATAATTTCGTTTCTCAGGTACACATGTATGCATAATTTTCGATAATGCTGAACTGTTAAAAGTTAATAATCATCAGCCATCAGCCATTACGATCCAAATAGTTTAGCACTAAACCATACTCTTATTAAATATTAATACCCATTTGTCAAATCAAATTCATTTTCAATTCTAATTTGCTTGTACTACCTTCATTATAGATATGTACTCGTATTATATAAAAATCAATACGTTATGACAACTTATTAACCAGATACTTACATAGTTTATAAAAAATAGACGAATATTATTATATACCTTAATCTTTTACCACAAAAGTTAATAAGAATGACATAAGTAAATTTTTAGGGTTTGCACTTGTTAATATTTCTGATTTTTGACACTGACTTTTGGGCTTCGAAGCATTAGATTGTATGGTCTTGGGCAATGGCATAATATCCTTTGGAGAAATTAAATCTACATTAGTGGCAACAATAGTTGTTGCGGAGTCAGTAGTTGCCAAAGTTGTTGCTGCGGTAACTCCAGCGACTATAGATGTGACAGGAGCGGATACAGTTGTTGTTGTAACAATGGAACCGTAGTTGTTGTAACAATGGAAGTAGTAGCTGGAGTTATTTCAGTTCCGGTGATGCTAACAGATGTTTCAACATTATCATAGGTAGCTTGATTTTTTGCACTTAGTTGCTCAACACCTGAAGTAAAAACCGTAGAGGGTGCAAAATCCAAGTCATGAAATAAGTTTCTATTGTACGGATAGATTCCGCACTTTTTGAAACCATTGCCAGCATTTTCAACAGTCGCACTTTTTTCAAATGCAAATTTGACAAGTCTGGTAACATCAAACTGAAACTGGTGAACTTTCGTTTATTGGATGGTTTCTTGGATGGTTCTTTTGAAATATATCGACTGCTCTTTCAAAGGCTAACTTAAATGATTTGTACACAGAAACATCCAGAGGCTGTAATTTGTGACTTGTGTGGGATGGAATACCTACAAAGATAACTCCACTTTTTCCGGCCAAACTTAAACGTTCCAGATTTTGGTGGGTGGAATGGTTGTCCATTATAAGAAGTACGGGTTTCTCTTGCGTGGGTTTTGTTTTTTCTATGAATACTTGCAACCACTTGTTGAAAATGTCATTGACGATCCAACCTGACTCTGAGCACCATACCTGCGCACCATTGGGTGCACCGTCTAGCAGCCTTTCATTCATTCTTTTTCGTTTTCCGAAAATAAAACAAAATTCCCAAATTTCAAAACCCAAATTTTAATTTATTTTTTTTTTTTGTTTTTTAAATCTTTAAATTAGAAATAGGAATTTTGACATGGGCACTTGTACTGAAAATTTGGGGATTTTTAAGTATATTGCATCATAATACTCAATAATGAAAAAAATGACATAGGCACTTATTTTTCCAAGCCACAGATATAAAGCTGGGTTTGAAATTATCTTTAACATTCTCAAAAATGAGATACATGATCATGCAGCTAAAATTAAATCAATTTTATTTATAATAAAAAACATTTTTAAATGGTATTTAATATTTTTATGTACATACCTTATTTTGTAATATGAAAAACCTTGATTTGAATTTAAATACCTAAAATTATTATTTCAAAATAGTTTAAATTGTTTCTAGTAGGTTATGGTCTCACGCTAAATAATCTCGAACTGCAGCAACATGGGGTTCTAATGCATTTTTTAGAGGTTTACTCTGTGCCTTGAAAAAATATAAAATAAAACAGGGACGGTTTTTTTTGTGATTTTTAATATGTTTAGATTCAAAAGAGCGGCCGTACATTGAAGAGTCCTCGAGGTTAACCTCGCGACAACCTTCAACTCGCTCCGCGAGGTGAAGGACTCTCGCGGGCGCTAAGTACCTCAACAAAGAACCTCCTCCTCGACTCGCTGCTTTGTGTACCTTTAAGAATGGATCGAAAAACTGGTTGCAGTCACATAAACAAGCGCGGAGTGGTACTTGAGGTACTTTAAGTGTCGCGAGCGACTATTTTATGGTGTGTCTACCTTTATTTCAAACTGATTTTAAAAAAGTAGAGTTTTGTCAGTTCAGCGTGAGGCAGGAAAAATAAATAAAAACTAAATTTTACGATCGAAATGTGTTCCTATTGTGACGACATGGCTTCTGGGATGAATTTAATGTTTTATATTTGGCATTAGAAGAATTATATTTGTGTTCGTATATTCGTATTTGAATGAAAAACGTAATTCTTTTGAACTGCCAGAGGATAACAAATAAAAGTCAGAATAGTAAAATTGCTCAACGTTATGATATTTATATTTTACTTCGTTATATTTTTAAATATAAATTCTTTATGAAAGTTCTTGTAATCGCTTTGGTGAAGAATTACAAACAACCATTAAATTACCATTAAATTTGGTGTTAATTTTACAAACAACTGTATGTACCATTCTTTCTTCTTAAATTATACTGTTGGTTTTCCGAATAAACAATAAATAAAATATAGAAAAGGGCAAACGATCTGCGTTTTATTGGTTAAACAATTTGCATGCTGGTTCTGTGTGAAGCTCCGTGTTATATATACAAAAAGATCAGATGCAACATTTAGAAAATATTAGAGTTACTACTAAGAATTTTAAAATAATAAAACTGACTAAAACAAAAAAAAAATAATAGTATAACAAACTTATTTTATCGGATCTGTCAAAATGTTTTTTTACAGTTCCAAATTCGAACGATAATTGACACAGCGAAGACATTATTTCAGATTCAAATTATACTAACTAATTTGACGTTGCATAAAACAAATATACGAAAGAAAAAATTTTGCATATTTTACGCACACATTAAATTTGTAAATTTGCGTAAGCTTAAAAGCATCTCGCCGTTAAGAAAGAGGTTATGACGTCTGTTGAATAGCACAATAAGTTATTATTGGGAATCGGTTGGGCAACCAGACGCCATCTTTGCCAGTGCGTCTCGTCGTAGATAGAGATGGGAAGCGATTTTGTTCTCGGTGTGACCGAAATCGTTTTGAGGCGGCCATTACACGGTGTCATCGAAGAGTAACACCAATTCTATGTCTTCTCAAGTAGATAAGCTAATTTACAGGGCCAGGATTCGAACCCAAACTTCCCCATTTTTATTATAGTTCTGAAATCAATGTATTCGCCTATATTCACTTTCCCCTTTATTTATTATTTTTTTACCTCAGGCCTTCTCCTCAAAATGATAAAATCCAATGACACTTTGGATGCCACCTTATACGTATCAATTGTTTGGAATGTATGAAAGAATATTTTATTTATAATTTCATAAGTATTATAAACGTAATGGGTTCGATTTGGAGTATATTTTTTTTCCGAAAATTTGTTAGTTCGTCACAATTTTTTATTGTAAATGGACTGTTACCATGTAATAATTGTCATGTGCCGATCACAATGCTAAAAATCCCTTACAAAATTTGTAAAAGTTTTTTTTTCATGGTCCATTTTATATTTGAATTTATTGTAATGTCATATCTACATTATTTAAAGTTAACTTATTGAGATATTCTCAATACGTTATACTATGCTACGTAAGTTAAAGTAGTACATAGTAATTATTTGCAGAAAATATGTGTAAGATAAGTGCTAATAAGTTAGGTAACGGTTGCATTGAGAATGGTTCAGTGACTGTGTATTGTATTTGGTTGAATCTTTTTTCTGTCATATGTAAAATGTGTATAATATACTTCTGTCAAAATTTGTTGTGAAACGATTGTCCGTCTAATGGCAGCCTAACATTAGTAGTAGGAACACAATCGTGGGAGCATTTGTAAGCGATTTGTAACGCTGTACGCATTGCATCAATCCAATTTATGGTTTAATCTATAATAATAAACGCAATTACAAGAAATACATAGACATGTGTTTCGAATCACTAGAAGCAATAACTTAACAACCTATTGTACAATAATTAATAACATATCAACTTGCTAGGATTTTTCTTTAGAACGTGTAAAACCTTTCCAGATTGTTAGAATAAATGCACATCATGAGTATGTTTTTTTTTATAAAAGAATAGAAATCTTCAATAAATGTACATATAATCTTAACATTTTTATAAACATTATTGCAGCTTTTATTGAAAAAACTTATAATTGAAAAAAGCTTAAATTCAACCAAAAAATAGCTGTATGCGGGAGGTTTTCTACTAAAATGTTTGCTATTCATTGGAAGATAATGATTCTTATCCCTAAAAATCACACACAAGATAATTAGAGTTAAAAAGAATAATAATAAAATATATTAAACGAATTTCAGTAAGATAAACGATTTTAAATTTAAACAAATATACGAAAAAGAATATGAAATATACTAATTTAAATTTTGGTTGTTTATATATATATTTATATATATATATAAAGAAAAAAAAACGAAATAATATAATAGGTTTAAACTAGGAATTTGGTCTGCGGCTATGCATGATATCTGAAATGACTCACATAATCGGACAGTCCTTTCATGCCGTAGGGAAAGCGCTCCCGGTCGGCGACCAGGTAGCCCCTGGCGTCCCGGTCCCTCTCCAGCCAGCAGTCGTCCACGTTGATGTACTCGTAGCCGGCCGCCGCGTAGCCCTCGTTGACCAGGATGTCGGTCATGGTGCGGAAGAGACGGTCGCTGCAATTCGAAACATCTCCATTACAAACATCGGCATTACAAACATCGACATTACAATATTATCATTACAAACATCGACCAGAGGCGAAATGACCACAGAGGTGTACCTTTAGAAGCCTAGGACAATAATAATTATTATTAAGTAATTAGAATATTTAAGAGCTAGATCCGGTACAATGCTCCGGGGTAAAATGTCGAGGACACCCATTTTTGATTTGCGAAAAATTCTCCAATTTACAATAAAATTCGTCTAGAATTCTCTCGAAAAAGACAAATTGTTTTAAACGAATTTCCCGCAGACGCACATTTTCCTATTTATTTATTTCTCACATTCTTTGGAATATACAAATAGCGAAAAGCATATAAAAAACTATAAAAATATCTTTTTGTTCGGAATGACTTATTCAAATTTTTCGAATTTGTACTGCTTTCAAAAACCATCGTACAATTACACTTTCAATTGTGTGCAATGGAAAAAGCGTTCTTTTTTAAATGCTAAAAATATAAAAGTAATTTAAAATTAATATTTTTGGTGGTATGACTATGATATGGTAACCGTGTACTGGTGAGTGTTATTGAAAGTTCTTGAGGGGTAATTTTACTCTTTAATTTATCCCCTCCCCCCGCTGGGATCCGCGCATGGCTGCGTTAGAAAGATTGTAAGATCTGCGTTGATGATTTCTCTCAATTTTAAGTGTCGATCTATAGTAAATTTATATTTTTACTGACTGATGAGTAAAATTCTGGATCAAGTGACAATGTTTCATTCTTTAGTATTACAAAATTGTGTCAACTTTAATGTTAAATATCTATAAAAGTTGCAACAGGCAGACGGCCTAAAAATGACGTCAGCATTTATATTATCCGAACGACGGCATTTGTAAATAATTAATCTAGTCGCACGTCTCTTGCGGTCGAATTGTGTAGGGTCAGTGCTGAAGTGTGAACTAAGTATGCGAGACTTACAGTTAAGTGTCCTCTGTACACAAGACACGTCATTTTTTTCACACCAAGATTTTCAGTCAATATTATTGTATGCGTTTGCAGACTACAAAATATTTAGACGTTTAGAACATGTAAGAGATTGTTAATGATATTTTTTTTTAAATTTTCTACCGTAATCTTATATCACACAATTTCGCTATACGTATCATAACCAGATTGACATAGTTTGTTATCCATTTCTTTTTAAAAGTTAGTCACTTCGAAATCTAACAAAAACGATAAATTTACCAAACGATTGCACCACATTGGCTCCGATGTAAATTTTAAGTTGTAGGTTATTATTTTTAGATTTAACAGTAACAGATTTGGCAGTAATTTTCTATACCTAAAAATAGGTTGTAAATCGAATGCAAATTAGCGTGAGTTATGCCATTTCTCTTAAATAACATTTGTTGTAGTTAAAGACAGTGCCGTGTGGGGTAAAAACAGTGACATGCGGTGGTAAAAACAGTGACACGTGGGGGTAAAGACAGCGTATGAAAATAAATACAAAATTACCTTATGCAGTTGTCAGGATCATTCTTGCAGTCGGTGTTACAGCGGAACCTCTCCCAGGCCAACCAGCCCATGGGCGGAGTCAGCGCCAGGCCGTTCTCGAGGGTCTGGCTTCCGGGCAGGAGTAATGCCAGGAGTACGCAGCATATCAGCGCCGCAAGGCCGCACCGTCGCACGGATACCATTTTCACTGAATTTATATTGGCAGATGTATTTCTTTATATTTAAAATTAATGCACTGAAGACGTTTTCATTTGCGGGGGGTTTTTTTATATATCACCGTATGCACTAATTAAAATAAATGAACAATTTATTAGTTGTGTGAATAATGCGAATTCTTATAAGAATATTTTATGTGAAAAAATCTATACGTTTTTTTTTTTGAGTACCGGGCCTTTGAACACACACAGTGGATACTAATTTCATCTTAAGATAAATGGTATTTTTTTATAGAGTAGCACCTTTTGAATCTACAAATGCAGACCCAAACATATGGTGTGGTTTTCATCAGCGCCATCGCTGTGACATGACACATTGCAACTTGATTGCATGCAACCCATCAAATTATTGGTATATATTTTTAAAAACAATGTAGTAAACAATCTTTAAAAGAATAAGAATTAAACGCAAATTTGAAACGCGTTTCATCTAATAATTAATACAATAGATTAACAAATTATATTACACGCCGTAATTGAAAACCGCACCGTGCGTTCTGTACCCTGCTCTTTGTATATATATATATATATATATATACAATACATTTTACTATTTTACTATATCTTAACGATTTGCACGTAATGTGCATTTATTTTACACTTTTCTTTTCTTTTTAGCCATGACGATTCATTTTCAGATAAACTACGTTGAACGTAAGTTATTCTTGTAAATATCCATTAAACCATTCACTTCTCATTCATTATACGTCATATTCGTTACATTTTCACACTTTTTTTCATAATTATTGTTTAATTTTTAAATCATTTATTCACTACTTTAATGAAAGTTTGACCGTATTGCATATCGCACAGATAGGTAGGTGAGAGTGAAAGACTTTCATAAAATACAGGCCTGTATTTAAACCAGCGTGCATTACCTCAAGCGATGCAACTATCTGTGCTTTCGGTATTAATTTTTCTTTGAACATTCTGGCTATATATTTTATTTGCAAAAAATTTCAATCCTTAAAATATTAAAAAGCATTCGTATTTTCCAAATGTCAGTACTGTCAAACTTTTATATATGTTAAACTAAAGGTGTTTACCTATTTTAACATAGAAATCATCTAATTAACGGTATTTAAACAATACATTTTACTATTTTACTATATATATATATATATACTTTTATTTTATTTACTTTCGAGCATGTAAAAGGCTGAAAAATGCATGTTTTATAAGAATCAGGACATATACATAGAATAATAGTGACGTATTTTAAATAGAATTTAAATTGAAAAAAATAATCCTCGGTTAATTTTTACCATGTGTATTTGTACATAGCGATATTTCACAATATAATAAACGGGTTAGTAGCGTGGATTAAACAAATCTTAATTATTTTTTTTAAATTTAAAACAATCATGAGTGAAATATTTTCGCACTTATTACTTACACACAAACACAATGGTCATTATAAAATTATCCAACTAAATAAGTTGAATTAATAGTATATATACTCGCTTTTCGAACGTTACGCAATCGTTTAAAACATCTCTCTGTTAAAAAATAACAAATATAGATAATTTTCACATAAAATAAACACTATATTTGAAAAACAAATAATTGGACTCGCAACTTACACACGCACTAACAATGCGCTTCGCCCACGCTTACTGTCTTATCAGGCCACTGATAACGGCTTATTAACAGTTCGGTTCGATGTCAGATGTCACTGGTCTGAAACAAAAATAATAATATTAATCACTAATAGGGACGTCATTAAACTAATTAATTATGTAAATAACTGTCGTGTGTGCTCATGATTACAATTATTATAAATTAAAGAAAGGACTGCTCATTAAATTGGAAACACTATATATGAATTAGTAGGTAAGTATGTTTGTATTTCATAATATTAATGATCTTATTAATAGGCGGTTGGCAAAATAATATTCACGTGCGCGCTATGAGGCGACACCGTTTAAATCACCCTATTATTCTAGCGCAAATAATAGCCTCGTTACTGAAGCTGGCTTATAGCGGAGAGGAATGAGTTACAAGTTACACAGATGGACACCGTATGGTGCCGTAACTATTTTGAAAGTCGCTCTATTATTTTTATCCCGTCAGGCCAGATTACTGATTAGATAAGCTAAAAAAAGCTATTTCAAAAAGATATTTTTGTTGTTTTTTTAATATTTTTAAAGAAATTTCCTTACGGAATTCCCTAGAATAATAAATTATCTTCGATGTAAATAAACTAGATTACTCGTGTATCTAGTGGATTAAATATATAAATATATATACAGGGATATGAAGGTACTTCATATTATTATTATAATTTTATGACTACATTGGTATCAATAAATATAATATCTAGATACATAATTTTATTAGTCTAACGAGTAAGTATATAGTATTGTAAATACATATATGTATTATTTGTGATTTGTAAAATTAATAAAGTACATTTAAAAAAAAAAGAAGCGCCCTTATTGAACCTCTTAATTTGGTAT
Organism: Neomicropteryx cornuta; assembly: GCA_020383195.1. NCBI lineage: Eukaryota > Metazoa > Arthropoda > Insecta > Lepidoptera > Micropterigidae > Neomicropteryx > Neomicropteryx cornuta. The sequence continues at coordinate 2,452,504 of JAHKQU010000011.1, forward strand.
CACTTTAAGGCAGGCACTAGCCTAGTAAAGTGATAAAATCCAAGCAAACCCGTACTATTATAATAAGGAACCTTCATGGAAAATGTGATTTGTTTAAATGTAGTTATAATATACCAGACCAATAAGAAATATGGATGTTTAAATAAATAAAAAAATCTCTCCTAACGCCTTTAAAAGCCTGTAAAATTGGAATTTTCGCAGCATTCAGGTTATGTAGGTTAGGTAGGCTTAGGTCGATATATAGTTGATAACGGAACGGCCGAACAACTCTATGGAGTAGGCGCTGCTTACATGCACTGTGCTCACAACGGGCGCCCTTCAAGGTGGCGTGTTGCGCCCACTGTCATGTTTGATTCAAAGACATGACAAGCCTCATTCAGATGCAAATAATGTTACTTACTCGATACAATTATATCAAATACACACCAAATAGATATAATATAAAGCGTTATAGATCAATAAGATAGTTTTTACAAATTACTTTCAGAAATTAAACCAAGTATCTCTAATAATACGTTATACTATATGGGAAAATTAAACTAGGAGAAATTATTGAAATCCATCTTCGAAATTAGAAAACTGTATGCCTTTTCTACTAAATTACGATGTTTGAGACTTGTCGCCACATTTGAAATGTGTTTTATTTATTTATTTGAATTACAAACAGCGTTATAATATACAGGTACAAATACATAAAATACTATTATAATGCCGTTTAAAAGTAATTATATAATAATAAGTTATATATGAGCGAGTTGTAAGTTAAGAAAGTAAAGGAAAACCTAATATACAATAATAGTAAAACGAAGAAAGTATTAAGGAAGTACATGTATGCTAACTCTCTCATTAACAGACTTCACAAATCTATCAGGACTTAAGTGAAAAAAGTCAATTTCACCAAAATTACAATTCTATGTGTATAGAATTCTATGAGCATTCTGGGCATAATTTGCGTTTTAGAAACATGTAAAATTTGAGTCTGACGAGTGCGACAAGATGGCACACGAGAGGAAATTTTAGATGGAATATGACGATTGTGTCATATAGAAATACCATATCAAAAACAGTTCGTCTGTTAGAAAATTAATTGTCAAAATGACCCCTATAATTAAGTTGTTTCTTAAAAAGACATTAGATTCTCTCAATACGATTAGAATAAAAAGCATATTTAGGCCATATCGGAGATGCATATTCTAGTACACTCCTGGCAAAAGCAAAATACTACTTTATAATAGTAGCACGTTGCGAAAAGGCTTACTAACTAATAATAAAGCCCAGACTGCTAGACTTCTCAATATATGCTGATCGTATATTAGCTTTGGGTGAAGATGCACTCTTTAGGTCACGAATTAGTGGTCGGGCGCGCGGTCCTGACCTGCTCAATGCGTCACGCGTTGACACATCAATCTCAAGCCGCCGCGCGAGAAAACATATTTATTCTGAATGGAAAAAAAATGACAAAATAAAGAAAACTTGTATAACAAAAGTTGTTTGGTTTGAAGTGAGAATAACTCCATTTTGTTTTGATATCAGTCGCTCGTGTTCACACATTTCTAAGCACTAAGCAATCATCCGATGTATCGAATGTTGAATATTTATGTTTTTTTTTTGTCTTCGATAACGACAGTAATGAGTTTGATTTATGTAATTATTAAACGGCATGAATAAAGATGAAGGCGCATTCATTTTTTTTCTAACGGTTCACATTGGAAACATATTTATCACGCATCACGTAATAATAACACCAAGAAAAGAATAGATCGAGTGACAGATTATGTGCATTCCGTTATCTGTTTATAATCCAGCTCGCCAAACGCTAAATTGGGTTAGAAAACTGCAATAATTTAAAAAATATATATATTTATGCAAGAAATTTTTGTCCTAGTTAGGGTAAAATATAAAAAAAAAACGTGGCCTGTCGCCGTCCAGAGTCTTATAAGCGGTTGGTCACACTACTTGTAACTTGGTACACAAGTGAGATTCGCCTATTATGAAATATTATGTTATTTTTTTTTTTAACAGTCTGTTATGCCTGTTATGCTCACGGATCGATAAGATTAGATTGAACGCGTTTTGCGCTCAACGCGGTAACAAATTCGTTAAGGCGTTATTACAAGAATCGTTTAATATTATCACGTTAGGGTTTACATTTTTTTTTATTGGAAACCATGATGAATTTCGATATGCCGCCTTTATATATTATACTCGGATTCGCGCGAGCAATTAACTGGAGATGTTTTTTGGCCATGATCTCAGAAATAAATAAATAAAACGATGTAAAATATATTTTATTATACGTCATTTTAAGATAAACGACCCATTATTATTATTTATATATATATATATATTTAAATTTATTATTATATACAATAATATATTTATCTATTCTATATATATATCTTAATTAAAGTAAAATGACCCTTTTTATTAATCTACTTTTACCTACAGTAAGTTTTTTAGAACACATTGTTTTTTTTCCCAAGATTGTAATTTAACACACTCAGCGCCGATGACGAGATATCTCGTCATTGCTTTATACGCCAGTTGCCATATGTGCTTAAAAGCGTCATTGGCACATTGACGATTATTATTTAAAAGCGTGGCATGTAGCGTATGCCTGAATTCATGGAAGGCATAGATTAATCGACGATTTTTTTTTTTCATTTTAGTTCGGTGTTGACGTTTGATTGTTTATGTGCAAAGTACACTGGTGAATTAGAAAAACAAATCGAGTTTTATTTACAAAAGCTATTTAGTAACAATTTGGTAACAATTAAATATTTAATCGTAAAAAAAATATGTTTAAATACCTCGATCTTATGTTTTCAACGTAATAAAGGTAGATTTTTAAAATTCAATTCTATTTCTGAGAAATTTAATAAATGATACAATGTTAATAGTTCCTTTTTAGTTGAATTTCTCTCTTATAAAATATATTAGAGCCTTAGGAAAAATAGTATTTGATATAGAAAGGTTTGTTTTTTTAATTTCTATATTGTGAAGCTGTAATTAAATAAAAACCAACTATTAGTTACTGGCCTACTAGGTACAGAATGTGCCAGAAATTACCTTCTAAAATCGTGTAGAATGTAAACGTTTATTGTATAGAAGCTAAATTAAACAAAATTATCAACTCGTCGCCTGACAGCCCGAAAGTGTAGCGACCCCTGGTGGCCAGTAGCGTGGTCGCACGCGCGCGAAAGCGCCTCCATATCGACTTTGCATCGGCGCCATCTACCCGCCAACGCACGAAACGTGCGACAATAATGAATGTAATTAACGATATTTCCGATTCATCTATCATTACGAATTAATATTAATATTCTTAAAATGCGTAACGGCACAGTGAACCCACGCGAGAATAACAATTAAATTTGTTTGTCACGCAACTAAGATGATTCGTCTGTTCACGAAAAGTATGTTCAGTTTTTCAATAATTTGAACCGTAAATGACACTGTTTATTTGTTTCTATAATAAGCATCAGTTTTTTACGAGGGATATTATGGTATATTTATTTTTTCGATGCATCTTTTGGTCTCATGTTTTTGATAATTAAACTTTTGGAAGAGTCTCTTTTTAATATATACACCGTGTCCCAAGAAACTATAGCAAAATTCATCATGGTTACCGAGAAAAATGAATGTAAACTTCAGGTGAAAATAGTAAAAGTACGCGTAATAATGCCTTTGTTGTGAGCGCACAGCTGTCGCCGTACGCCGTAACGGTGTCAAGGCGCGGCATCGGTATTCGCGCGCTGACCGAATTGACACCATCTGTTAAAAAACAATATAAGTCACCTTAGCATACGGGCTACCGTACATTATACAGACTGTGTTTAATATCACTACTGTCCTATTAGGGGGTTGATCAATATCGACAACTAAATCGGTTTCATTTCGAAAACAAAAATTGTTTGAGATACATTTTTAAATTAATTTCGCAGATAGTTTGAACATCGCGCCGAAGAGAAATTATATGATTTAAATGCGAAAATTGCTCATCCAAAAATTTATTTTTCAATGGTATTCATGATGAATTTAAATAAACGGTATTTAAAATTAATACTTGAAATAGCAGAGCCAATTTTATAAATATATGTATTATTTTTAAGCCAATATTTATATTATTTTAATGTATATTCTTCGCAAAACATTGCTAAGAAGCTGTACGCTACATTTAAAAATGACAAATAAGTTCAGGCAGTTCTAACCTAAGTTAGACTACGTGACATATTAATGATTTCATTTTTTGTACTTAATTAAATAAATATATTTATTTTTTTATTGGAAATCGTCTTGGGACACGGTGTATATGCGTAACTATTTATTTATTAAACAGGTTTCTTTATGTACACATTTCAATTCGTAACTTCTAAGCAAAAATTTGGTATTATAATATAAAAAAAAATTAAAAACTAAAAACAATAACAATAGAAAATAGACTGCACTAATCAAGAAAAATACAAAGTAATATAGTTAAAAATAACGCTCCCATTCGAATAATAACAAATAAATGTTTTATAGTCTTAGGTAAAAAGAGAATTTTAGAATATTTATCATCTTCATAGATATCCACATACCATGATGTGTATTTAGAAGATATACCTTGCATGTCCGCATACTAAAACCCTAACCTCTAATGCACTGTGTTGTTTCTAAGCTTCTGTGACCATGTTACCTTCTAAAAAATCAAGAAAGTATGTGCAATTTCTTGACTTTTTAACAAAATATCTTGGGTACAATATCCAATTTCTTTAAAAAATATCAAAAACTCACCGCGAATCAATCATTCAACAAGATTAAGTTGAGTGTGCTTTAACTCCTGCGCAGACTAATTTACTCCACAAAGGAATGCCACCTAGTGACTTTGAGACACACTATTCCGCGGTGACATATTCTCTATTGACTAACTGCCACAATTTTTTTCACCGTAAATTACGTAATATTATAGTTCTTGCGCAATAGCTTTCACGTTAACACATATAACTGATAATTAACATAGATTTTGGTTTAGTAAACTGGAGCGATTTTCGCGCTCCGTCACGACCTCACGATCGGAAAATAACCACATAACTAGACATCGACGCCTTGGCCGGCCATATTCCGAGCGAATGCCGAAATTTTTAACAATAAAAAAAAATTAACCGACAAGAATTTCCACATTCTAATTACTAGATTAGTTATTGAGCGACATGAAAGTGTTAGACAGAGTGTAGCAACCATTTTGCATAATTTCCAAGCTGATCGAATACAAGAAACGAATTATACAGAAAAAATATATGTATCAATCGTCTTGACACAATACCTCAATTAAAAATATGAAAAGTTGCTTTTAAACATTACCGAATCAAAAAAACAGTTGCAGAATGTGAAAGTATTTTAGTTTGGATGTATTTTGTGTGATATTGTATTGTATTTATTTATATATTAAAGATATCAACAGTTTTATCAATTTGCTAAAGTTTGATAAAAAGTTCATGAATGTAAATAATGAGAAGCTTACCAATGTATAAATAGTTTGTTAATAACATAATTGTTAATAGTTTGTTAACTAAAATACATTGTTTATGATTTTATTATTAACATAATGGTAATTTATTTAAATTCATTTTAATAACCAAATATAAGTTTTAGAATATATCACATCTTATGATTGAAATTTAGAGTTAATATAATTTAAAAACTTTAGCGCATGTTTCTTGTAAGTGTACTTGCTAAATTTCAGAGTATCGTAACAATTGATATATTTATTGGATTAATTAACGAGGTAATGGTAAATATAACATAATATTTTATGAAAAAACGTAGGGGTACGGAAAACAGTGCGGTAACCAAAACAGCCAAGCAATTCAGGGCAGTCTAATTTGTGCGTAAATAAAGTATTTATAAGACACAAATCAATTACGTACTTGGTAATATTCTCATGACGCTAAAAATCTTTATCGTTCCATGAACAAAGTACCAAAGTAAAAAAGAGATTCAAAGTAAAGTGCACTTATGTAGATAACGACTGTATGTATGTATTTTAATAATCTTTTTTATTTCAATATTAACGTGTCTAGAAAAAATATAATTTAATGGCATCATCTAAATATCCCTAATCATTTAATGGCATCATCTAAATATAGCCGTGATCTATTTAGAACCCCTATATACATAACAACATAGCCTTTAATAACATAATACCTCGCATCTGTCATCTTTATAATACCTTACATAGAGATAGTCGCTTATCTCCATGATAAGCGACTATCTCTCTATATCTCTCTATATCTACATAGAGTTATTTTCCATGATAGCCTTAGGCAGTGCAAGACATATTTTTGAAATGCTTCCGAAATAATTAAAATATAATGTACATATTTCCGTTCATATATAATGTACTATGTATATTTATATGTAATCATATAATATCCATATTTGTAGTGTATGTATTATATAAAATATACTTTATAATGTATCTATTTATTATAATCAGTGTTTTATCTTTGATATGCATGTGTTCTCTTTTTATTTGTATATTGATAAGGTTTTTTTTACTTTAGTGTCTAAAATAAATTGGTAACATGTTATATATTTCAATATTTTATTTAAGTAGCATCATCTTTAAATAAATATATTTCACAGTTACTTTATTAGTTTTTACTCGTCTATCATTTTTTATGTAATATTTTTATTTTAACAATGAAGATTTCTGTATAGGTTTATTTGTGTAATCATTTTGTTGATTTTACTACATGTAAAGCTATTATTGTTATAATTATTTATAATTAATTACATATACATTGAAATGAAGTTATTTTATAGCCGATTATATTTTAATTCTTTTCTTAGGGAAAGGTTAGGTTAGGTTAGGTTAAGCTGAAGTTGAGACTATTCCACTCTCTAATGCAGGGATTCCCAAACTATTTTGAGCAAGAGACCCCTTTTCCAAATTGAACTGATACCTCAAACCATTATAGCCAAATTACTTTAAAAATCGTATCTGAAGTTTTTTTTCCTATTGATACAACGTGAGCCTGATTTCGTTCGTGTTAAATCGCGTATATGCGTCAAATATGGAGAAAGTCAAAAGTTGCCTGAAAGACTTGTACGGACTTTTCCGCACTTTTTTTAAAAGTACAACAATGGTACTTCCTACTAAAATAATAGTCATTCTTATAAGAAGTTGGTACACGTAACACAAATTATACAGTATCTTGAAAGTTTCAAATAAGAAGTCGTGTTAATTAATAGGGGTCGATTTTTGGACCTCGTCGACCCCCAAAACCCCTGGGAAACCGATTTCGACCCCAAGCGGTCGTAATTGGATATCGACCACTTTGGGAATCCCTGCTCTGATGGTACGCGGAATCCAACATTCCCTTTATTTCGGGGGAATGGTCCCACCAACTATGGCGGGCTATGAAATGAAATAAAAATAAAATAATTAACGGTTATGGAGAATCGTTGCTAGCCCGGACCGAGGAACGGGTATTACTTACGCGCGACTGCGGCGATACAAATAGATAGCGAAAGTGGTCCGGTGGTATAGGACGAGAGGCGCAGGCGACGAACTATGAAACGACGGACGGGCGGTTCGAATATCAGATAGCCAACGGAGCTGAACACGAGCTCATCATAATTAGTTGGGCATTGGACTAATAATTATGAATAGGCTAAAACTAACTTCCGTAAAGAAACGCCGAAACGTTACCTAACTTTATTTACTCAAATATCGATATTTCTTATTAATCTAGGAATACATAACTTCTTCTCTAGAAAATCAATAAAACGCTACATAGATTTAATAATATTAATTGTATATTGGATATTTTAATAAATAATAATAATAATAATAACATTTAAACAAATCATATTTGTCAATAAATTATAGTAGAACAGTAGTATAGTAGTTTGCATGGACTTTATGATCACTAGGCTGATGCCTGTCTTAAAGTAATATCTAATTAAGAGGTTCAATAGGGGCACCACTTTTTTTTTATGTATACCTCATTAATTTAAAAAATCCATACAATTATCAATCAATTAATAATATAGTAAATAACTTTAGGAGGGGGGGGGGCGGTTTATGTAACCTATTAAGAGTATGAAATAATATAATAAATAATATGAAAAAAATCATCCCACAACAAAGACATTATTACATGATTGATTTACTATTTTCCCGTATAGTTTACACTTTTTTTCTCGATGACCACGATAGATTTTGACGTAGTTTCTCAACAAATAACAACAGAAAACGCAGGACCAATTAGCTGTTTTTATTTATCCGGAATTGATTGCAGGTTTATTGGTATTTCGGTAAAAAAAAAACGGAATAACCACACTGTGATCTTATTTCCTAAAAATATTTTTAGGTTAAGGTTTATGTAATCGACCTTTAGATACTTTTGCTTCGTAGTATAAATATGATTAATTTTGTACTTAAACATTATTATATGCACAGTTGGTATTTTACTTTATTTTCTATAGGTAACATTTTGTAAAAAAAATATTTGGACAAGTTATATCACCAAAGTAATAGTCTTTAAGAACGTTGTTGGATAGCATGTTGTGGGTGAATGTTGGTGGGTGAATTGTTGGATAGCATGTGTAATTAATTCATCTCGAAGTTTCGGAGATATATCACAGATTCTATCCTTAGATGAACTGTTTGGGTGCCACCACACGTGTCATCATAATAAGCCTGAAGTTATCACACGATTACATAAACTTATATTTTAAATATAAATAACAAACAATCACGTGGGTTGAAAAACAATGACTTTTAAGGGGTTTTCGAGCGCACATTTAAACAAATAGTCGTAAAACGCTCAAGTCGGAAAACAAAAGATATTCATTGACTATTGAAAGTTTCACAGACAAACGAGTTGTGCGCCATTTTTGGACAAATATAGCGGTCGGACATCGCACTGTGGGAAATTTCACTTTGTGGTTCTTTTTATTTTAATTTTCGCAATTTCACAAATGCCGGCTGGACACGAACACGGTAGAATATTTATTTTTCACAGTGACCAATAAATAAACGTTTCGATAATTATACAAAGTCTACCTACCTATCAATGAGGCAGTTTTGAGTTTCTTTTTTTATTTTTTTATTAGTATATATTTATTAATTTGTAATAAACTTTTACAATCCCCCAAAAAGACGGGTGCCTTTTCTGTGGGGTAATTAACAAGATCATTTTACAGGTTTTTACAAGACATTTAACAAGAAAGTAGCCTAAAAATAGTCCAGCAGTATGATAACAATTTCAACCATTTAAGCTCTGATTAAACATAATAAAATAATAACAAATTTTGAAAAACAATCCACTTCACGCCAACTATTTAATAGTCATCTGTTTTGCTATTTTATCAGTTCTATTAGGATATCTTTTATTTTTTTTCTTAATGTTTGATTTTTCGTCTAAATGTTGCAGCTATGCCTCAAATTTATTAAATAGTTGTGGCACTCTATATTTAAGAGTCCTATCAGTATACTAATTGATTAGTCGTGGAATTTTTAAGTACCCTCGAGTTATTTGACAGGTCGCGTGAGCGGGAGCTATGGGTATTTTATTTTATGGGATTAAAAAAGCACAGTAAATGTTTCAATGTCAAGACAGAATAATATAACTAACCAATTTTGTGTTTTTAATCTATTACAGCAATATGTGAAGACAGGACTAGATATTCGTTACAACGTACTCGCATTTGTGTATCACTATTTATTCGTGCATATTATGGTTTGTGTATTATAATTGAAGGGATTTTATATTGAAAATATTAACTGATAGATCGAGAGCCTGTCGCGTTAATAAATTCCAATTATGTGGTCTGTAAATAAACGTAAAATACAAGGTCTTTTTTTCTTTGATGAATGGCGATTAGCTCTATAACTGAGCCATGTGCCAAAAGAAAAGACATTTTTTTATGCAACATAAATATTTAAAATACTTAACAATAAAATGAAAAATAAGAATAAAAAATTTATACAAAAGCAAGAAACTAGACAAAAGCTGAAATAATGATAGTACCATTCACGAAAAACAAAAATGAAAATAAAGTTAATCGAGAGAAATTAATTTTAAAATAACGTTATATTTTTTAAAATTATTTGTTGTAAATATATGCGAGAAATTGAGATGGAGTTTTATTTTAAAGGATACAAGATAAGAAATAAAATTTGGATAAAAAGGGAATAAGAAAAAATAAATGATTCCATCCCCGACGCAATCATCGACTAATTCTAAATGTTAAGATTAGACCGTAAAATAGCAGTAGTTAAAACGGTGACGGCAAATCGATGATTTTTTTACGCTAGAGATTTTCCAGATGATTTATTACAAATAGAGTTTTGAATACATGCATAAAGGATCCACCAATTTTACAGAGTTCGTCCACCTTTCATTGAATTTATTCTGCACATTACTTAATTATTATGCTATTAATTAATTATTATGCTATTACTAATATTGCTCTAATTTCTTATTTTAGTACATCAGTGATATTAGTTATACGCGGATCCCGATAATTGTTAACCTACATAACTTTGGGTAGAAAATTTGTTGTTCGTTGCTGTGTGTCAGAATCGATCTTGAAATTCGCCAACGATGATGGTTCCTTTGTAAACCGTCTCCAATTGTGTCCAATAAAGAGCTGTTTTACGGTTCGGCGGTTTGAGTCCGTTTCGCTGTCAGCTTTTGTTGTGGTCAACGGATCCCGGACTGTTAGCTCTGCATTTGCTATTTTACGACGTGCTGTAGTATATAAATAAATACTTAAAATCGACCCCGTGTGCGAAGTATATATCTTTACGTACATATATGGTTTAATTTGCAGATACGGATAAGGAAACAAACAATTCAGCTCAATAAGAAGCGGTGGCTCAAGGGGACTCTTCCCGAAAGAGGTCCTAAATCATTTTATTCCATAGAACGGCTTTTAAAAAGAAAACTAGGCCTTAGAAATTCAGGCCTGGGATAGATGATTAGACAGATAGACGGCTTCCTGTTTTTGATCATTTTGATCCAAAGCTAGCATGGTTTACACAAACATGACCCATTGGTCAACACCTTGTTTATTTATACATTTGATCGACTTTCACGTTTGTAACGATGTGATCTAATCCTTAAAAAAAAACTAATTTTAGGTCTTCATGTCCTAAAAAAGTTTAGGCGAATCAAAATATTAAATTAATATTTACAGTTTCACGCTTTCTATTTCACGCTTACAGTTTCAGGCATTTTTTGATCTGAGTGTACTATTAATCATTTTGCGACTTGCGCAAAATAATTTTCCCGACGTAATAAGCTGATTTTCCGGGTAATTTGCAAGCAGTTTCTTAGCGTCATATCTGTGCAAATTGACAAGATTTCCGATTTCCATATTGATTCCTATAATAACTAATAAACTAATATAAATGAAGAGATGATTTCTATATCCAAAAATGCCTACACCGATGTGCAAGTTTTGCATTGATGACTAATTCAAAATATTTCAACCATGCTATTCAATAGTAAAACAGACAACTGGATTATGCATATTCGAGGGCGCCATTTCACCCTCTTCGAGGATCGTCCTAAAACAAAGTGGAAGGATTCAGATACAGTTCATAACCTTGACCAGTGCTCCACCAGAGTACGTCTTAGGAATGAGCTGAGGTTAGATCAAATGAAAGCCGCCTATGGACAAAGGAGTTTTTACTTTCTCGCTGGTAAATTATTCAAGGAATGTTGTGCTCATGTATCGGTAGTGAACTGTAACTCAATTTATAAAGTAGGTATTAATAAAAAAATCTACATGGTTAATAAATTTGAGTGAAGAATTATTTGCAATAATAAAATAATGTTAATGGGATTACTGAATAGAATTAGTTGTATGATTCTCTTTGTATTTAGACTATAACGCCCTATTTCATATGGTTTACTGGAACAAAATGATGGTCACTCTAGAACAGATTAAAGTCTAATCGAGTAACTATCAACCCTTATTGAGGATTGTTCATATGGTTCCTTGTAAAATATTTCCTCTATACATTATAATTAATTAAAATAATTTTGAATTTGTAATGTGCCAGTAAGGATTTTTTAAATAGTCGTCCATTCTAGCGTTAGCAACAAAAGGCACGCACTTGTGGCAACGCTGCTAACTTTTCTTTCCTGGGCGGGGCGGTAAATTAATAAAGATCAAAAGTGTGTCGCCTATGTATAATCACTGTCTACTCTGTTTCAGAGCGGTATTTTTTAAATAGTTGCAGCATTAACGATCATGTGCCTCGTATGAGACTAGCTAGCTACATATAGAAACTACAGACACGCAGCCTTGGTAACAACGCTTCGGTACTTTTGTCTCGTTTAAAACCCATTAAAAAATGACGGCAAATAGAGATTGATAATTACAACGTCGTCAAAACTAAATTATAGCTGTAGTTGAATTATATATTTTCCCCATATAATAGAATTTTAGAGATGCAATGATCAATAATCATCGTTTAAATATAATAATTAAAAATTAAATAATAATTATTATTAAAAAATCATTTACACGATATGTTTGTGTTACCTATTTTGAGTAAGAAATTACCTAACTAAAAAAAATGCCCAAATTTATTATATTTTTATAATTCGGGGGTAATTCCAATCTACCTCTGGCTGGCATTTGATAACCATTCGATATTTAACCATAAGAAAAATGTATTTAAATACCCTTATCTTATTTCTTCAACATAGTAAAGACAGATTTTTAAAATTCAATTCTATTTCTGATAAATCTAATAATTAATAAACGGCTAATAGTTCTTTTTAAGGTTGAATTACTTTCTTATAAAATACACTAGAGCCTTAGAAAAAATAGTAAATAAAAAGCAAATTAAGGTTCTAAAATATAGAAAGTTTGTTTTTTAATTTCTCAATTATGAAGCTGAAATTATATAAAAACCAACAATTGCTCACTGACCGCGCAAAGAGTAAAACCTGACGCCCTGAAAACCTACAACATTGATTTCCAAGGCCAACTGAACATTGCTATGCGTAATAAAAAGTTTATTTCATATTTTCAGCCGAGAATCGATCTTTTATCTCGCGAAATTGACACGGACGCAGATCGAAATCTAAATGTCTTCCTACCGTTTGATCTGTACCGAATTAACTACAGTTGCACAACCTTCTCTTAAGGCGTCTGCATACCTGAATACTATGAAAACTTTACAGGTTTTCAAAGGCGTTAGGAGAGATATCCACAAAAGATATGAGTAATCTGGTTTATTTGCATTAAAGATAATTTATTCATTTAAAGAATCACCAAAACGAATTTCTTTAAATATGATGCAAAATATATATACAGGACGAACTTTTTCTCGTGCACATCCTTTTACGGGATTATTCTACACATTAAACTTAACAACATTTGCTCTACAATTTTTCCAAATAATGTCATTTTTTCCACACTTTTTTTTTAAGCGATTTACTTAAGCGTTTTGAGATACATAGCATACCTTCGAAATAAAATAACAAAATTTGCCTAAAATTGGAGTTTTTTTTTTAAATATGAATATGATAATTTTTGCCTAATGATTTTAAATTTTCAGATAATATTTGTTTTTGGGATATTATTAAATAAAAATGGTTTTAACATGACGTTCTTTATTTTATACAAAATGTGTTATAACGACCGTTATGCCCGCTATAGAGTTTACGCCCGTTCGTTCATCGTACTAAGCTTTTTTTTGCATTTGTAGGTCAAAATCGTTCAAAGGTGTTTTTCGTCCGCGAATATGTATTCGCCTTAAATACCGAAATGCTGTTCATCGCACCGGAAACCATTTGAAGGTAACATATCGAGACAATTGCCTTGACTTTGCACAAAATAATGATTAGCATTTTAAGTCCTAATTTACGCCAAAATGTTGCAACGTCGGAAGTTGACATTAACTGCGGTGACATCGAATTAAAAAACAATTTGTAAAATAAAAACCAACAAAAACAAAAAAATACTGTTTTATGTGAGGTTTATGTATATTTGCAATAGTCGAAACATCTATGAAATTAGAGGAAAGTGGGGTGTGATCTTAAAGTCAGCAGTATACTTTTAAGGGGTGATTCTAGACATAAAATTGAACCTTTTGTTCGTCAACTTTGTAAATAAAGCAAAAAAAGTGGTCTTAAATGGCAAACGAAAGAGTCCTAAAAACATTTTAAAGTATGGTCACCTTATATCTCCGCAGGGCACCGTACCTACAAATGTATTGCGGGCATGAACGACAGGTAGTTTTCCGCGCGCAAATATTGTAATGTGGGTCAATTGGATAGGTCAAGAACACAACAATACAAACCAAACGTTCAATGGAGTATTTATAATTTTGTACAATTTTTTTTTTTGTCTGCTATATGAAGACTTGTTGAATAAAAGTTGTTTAGATTAATGCCCAGAATGACTCATTAAAAGGATACTGCTAACTTTAAGTTCACCTGTATATGTGTGGAAAGTATTAAAATATTACGTCAAACACATTTTATTTTTCGCAATCGTAATAAAATTCACTTCTAATTCCTAAAAATATCGGCTGCTTTTATTAAAATACTTATACTCAAAAAGGTGCATAAATTCAATCAAAAATAGCTTTGTAAATGCACAATAACTTTGAAAGTAATATAAAAACAGCATTTGTATAAGTTGAGCTATTTCAAACTATTTTTACTAGTGTAGTAATTTTAATTTATCATCTATTTGAATTAGCCTCCAGAGTGTACTAGGTGACATTTGTTTGATTATACCACTAAGCCTTACATATGTGTGTGTAGGAAAGTGTGTAGGAAAAAATAACTAATAAAAAGAACAGTGTAATAACCAAACGTATTATATTCAGTTCATCCTAATGCCCACAGTAGACTCAGGTGTCCACTAGAGTTTAATTGAACTCAAAAGTAGCCTAAAGCTAAGATTTTTCTCATTTTTTTTTTAATTTTCCGGGGAATGCCCCGCGCTTAAGATGGGACGGGGAATACCCCCCTACCCTTTCCCCACCGTGTGCCCACCACTAGAAAGACTTATTGAGGTGAAGACGAGATGTGTACATCGAATGGTTTCCACGGCTAAACTGTATTCACTAAGGGCCGAAATATCATGTCCTACTTAAGACTAACCTTAATTTTAAGTTAGACTTAACCGATAAACATCGTATTTCAACTCACTCTTAGCGTTAAGTCAAACATAAAAGTCCGCCCTAACTAAGAATCAAAACAACCACGACTTAAGCCTTAAATGAAACTTAGTCAGTGTTAAAATACGCCGCTAGGAGCGATTTCAGTAAATTAACGGCGCTACAGTCACTGTGACCCGTGTGCGAGTGTATTGCCATCTGTGGTTTTCGTCTCGTACCTGTTTTTATATTTTCTAACTAATTAAAAGTGACTGGATTTGCATATTTTGAACATCTTAAATTCAAGCAAATCCTAGTAATCCTACAGCTGACAACATAACCTCAGAATGTCAGATGACGCGTCATATGTCAAAAGTTAAGCGACAGTGGCGACCGATATTGTATACACAAACCATAGCGGCAAGTAGCGAACTAATCACGAGTGCGAAACCATATTCTTAACAAAATCGAACTTAAAAAGTAACCGAAATAATTCAATTTAGGTCATGCTTAAAAGTTAAGTACGACTTTAAGCAAGGACTGAAATTTCGTCCCTAAGTTCTAGGGATGGTTTATGGTAAACAATAAATTTCAGGGCCTACCTTAAGCACGGACATTAGTTAAATTTGTAAAAATGCTCGACAATATTTCGTACATAAAAGCTGGAATCGTATTGAGGCGTTGTTGAATCGATAATGCATCGTATTTACAATCTGACGTCCAAATTGAAATATAATGACATTTTTTTTGTATTAATGACCTTCAATATAAATAACTTTGGCCAGAATCAAGTTGTAATAATTTTAAAAAATGCAAATTCCAAGTTCGAATAATAAATTGACATTAAAAGAATATTTTGAAAGCGTTTGGTTTTTAGTAATCTTAACGAAATTTATTTCTAATATGCAGTATCATTTTTATTAATAATATACTAATACTAACACAAAATTCAAATAATATTGATCATTCAAATGCCCAATACCTTTAAATGAGGTCATTTTTTAAGAAATCTAAATAAGAAGATTAAAAAGAATTTGAATTTTCCAAATGTCAATATCTGTCAGACTTTCATATAATGTGAACTTACGTCGAACGCTTATTATAACGTAAAAAAATATCTAAATACGGTATTTAAGATTCTTGCTTATACAGAATGTCCCAAGACCCCTCTCGAAGACTTATGGTGGTGTTTATGTTCCCTATTACGTGTAAGAAATTGTATAAAAAAATACGAAATAATTTATGCCCAAATGAATCAATTTTATCAAAGCGCTCGTGTAAATTCCCATTTTGCTCACGGGCGCTCGGATTATGCCAGCGCCCCGCCCGGCGCAGCGCGGCCTCGCTAGCGATCGAACTTATGACAAGCGCTTACGATTTCATATTATTTTATTTTATTTTGTTATGGGATAACGCACAGTTATTTATTTATTGATTTTTGTTTATACATATTTCATATATATTTATTTAGTTATATCAATAACATTAAACCGATTATAGACTTCCTAGATATTCATGCTGTTTTCTAACTAAATTGTTGCATAATTTTTTCAACTTCACGGCTTGTAACCGACTGTCTTTATATTAAATTAATTATTATTAGGTTTTTTAAAGATACCAAGTCACAATAAGAGGCACACCCTAGCCCCCCCCCCCCAGATCAGATGGGCAACGGACCCGTTAGAGAGGCTGTGTAGTCCGATAAACGAAGGGTTTAACCCAATCATTAATTAACACAGCGAGATATCTTCACAGGCAAGTGTACTTTCCTATAGTAAATATGTTATGCAACGAATCTAACAAAAATTTTTATCGGAGGTTAGGTATTTTGTCAAAAAACCATTAAAGTACAATAACTTTTTTTGGAAAAATAGGTCGTCCTTAAAAGCTACACATTACGATAAATATATTTCATTTAAATATGGTATTACCAAAACCCAGCAAAATTTATAATGAAAGTTAGGTATTTTGTCAAAAATGATTAATTAATGATTGGGTTACTGCTTATTTTAGCGTTCGTTTATCGGACTATGTGGCTGTGATCGAGACGATACAATGGACCGGCGGCTGGACGCAGATCTCATCCGGATGAAACCGATTTGCCTGTTGTGCGTTCATCTCATGTCTTTGATCGACAGAGCAATTGCTGCCTTCCGACAAATCACATGCTATGACGTGTTTGCCATGTTTGATATCCGCCAGTCCATGAATTTAGACAATGAATATCCAGTTATTGTGTTTTTTCTTTATTTTCACGCAGGTGCCAGTCATGTTTCATGTCATGTAGTCACTAGGCCAAGTCTGTAAAGCCTTTCTATATAGTTACTTTATAAAGTAAAAAATATTAAAACAAAATAAAGGTTAATTAAACGCAACGTGATATAGAAAGCCTATTTTTTATGTAGTGTATTTTTTTTTACTCGATGCATTTAGACCCGGAACACATGGTGTTGTTTCATCACCATCATCGCAGAAACCGCGATATATTCATGTGGTGTTCTCTTTATTTTGAAAATTAAAAAGGATTTTTTTTTACTTTAGTATCTAAGAATAATTGTTAACGTTATGTATTTCAATATTTTGTTAGAGTACTATTTAAAAATAAATAAATAAATACCTATATTCAAATTAACATCACAATGTTTTCATTTCTTTTATTTTTACATACAATGTAAATATAAACATTAAAACATTAAAAGGAATAAATTAAAATGAAAAATTTGAGGTTGAAAGCTGTTCCGACAAATTGGGTGAAATTTAGCTAAGATGGGCCGGTACAATCTTCGCGGACATATGATTTCGGCATAATTATCAACACGCCACACCGCTCAAAACGCCAGCGGACGAGACAAGAGCAGCGAACGCCTGCCAAACGTCGAGTGGTTGTTTTGCACTTGAGTATACGTTCCGCAAAGGCCGCACTCGAAACGTCACGAGAGTAAGGTAGGTAAAAGTGCGACCTGGTGCCGAAGAGATATAGGCACTACTTCTTGGAGAGTCTGTATGTAACGACGGATTGCGTAACCCTTCTACTCCGCATGTCCCCGTGTCCGCGGCAAGTTGGACCAGTTTGATCCAGCGTACGATATGGATATATAAATAACTACCTTCATAAAGTTTCCCAGCGCGTATGTGACGCAATTCGTCGATAACCCACTTTCGTATCTACTGTCACAACTTGACCAAAATCATCTCTTGGTCTACGTGTGTTTTTTTAGCATGTTACATTAATCGATAACTTAGCCGACTACGGGCATATACAATTTAACATATATGTCTAACAGAACGAACTTGCATCTATATTTATACAAACTGACCCGACGTACTTCGTACCGCCTCAGAATAACAAGGGGAAAATTTGACACATTTGGCTAAAGGTCCTTATAATGTAGGGTTGCCATACGTCTCGGTACACCGGGACATGTCACCGGTTTAGAGCCTCGGTCCCGGTTGACCCACCATATGTCCCGGTAAACGAATAATCATGGTTTTATATTATTGCTAAAATTATGCGAATAATTCGTGCGACGACGTTAGATTACATTGGCTGGCGGTGAAAGTGTGGGGTCGAGGGTTGTACTGACATTTTACAAATATTGTTGTAATTCATGGTAATTTACGATCTCGCTCAAAAACTAGATGGTTAACCGCCTTTGTTGCCGGCCATTGAACATATTCTGAAAATGTGGGAACCATTTAAAGATTTCCTTTTTTCACAAACCAGATTGCGGCGCTATGGGCCCCCTCCTATAACTCCCTTATAAATGTCTGGAAATAAAAGTGGTGAACCTAATATTTCGTTTGCCCAAGATAGGTTTTATCTTGGAAAGATGGTCATTACGACTGATATAAGGAGGCTTCGAGAGTTGGTCATTCGTTAGTATTAATAAAATTAGTTAATCTGAATTCAAAACGCCTTCTAATTAGTGGCTCCCAACCTATTTAGACAGGATGTATTTAAGTTCACCGATTTTGTATTAGGGGGTTAATCTATATCGACAACTAAATCGTGTTCACGAAAATAAAATAATAATTTCGAAAAATTTCGATGTTTTTAAAAAATTAGGTATTAATTTTGAATTCATTTTTCTCGTGATTGGGAAAAATGAATTCAATTTTTGCCGTGTGATGTTTGGTTTATAATTACTTAATATTTTTTTAAACTACGAGTATTACGGTTTATGTATTTTTCTAATTAAATATTATTATTTTTTTTTGTTGAAGTCGGTTTATTTAATTCGATTACCGCTTATAAAGTAAATAAAGTAGTCGCCAGTTGAGAAATCAAAAAGCAAACGCATATTGTCGACAGTCAAGCCATAATGAATTAATTCATCACAAGAGTGTTTATTCCAATTATAGCCTAGTCGTTTAAATCGGTTAAAACCGTGTATTTGTGTAGATTTTTTTCGGAAATCCGTTCAATTTTGCACTATATGTTAAAATTTAAATGACGAAAATATACCAAAAACGCTTTCTCCGGTGTTTCGAAAAAAACCAGAGGAATTTAGGAGAAAGTAGTGAAATACAATCACGTCTGCACTACAAGGGCCCGGCCTGCTTAGGATTTCATGATCTTATCTTAATCTTAATGCGTTTCGCTTGACGGAATACGCAGATTGTTTTAGTTATTTTAACGAGAAAACCGCATATTTTACGTAATGACTGCCACTGACGATATGCTATTTCTACCAGCTTGCAATGTTTGGGGATTTGCTTAAGACGAAAGAAATACTCAAAGGTCAACAGCACAGATCCGAAATATTGTATACGCATTTAAAAGCTTGTTTTAAAAATATTAATTTATTTTTTGTTCTATGATCACTTTTGTAATCTATGACACAATGCCCTGTTACGTTATGTTATATACGCTAAATTTTATTAAATACACTTAAGTGGGCTTCTGTCGACGCGCGAACTCTGGAATGGGAGTGGCATGGGGCGCAGACACGCGACAAACGCGTGCGGTTGAGATAGATAAAAAAAGATAAGCACGAAATCAGAGGATCAATAATTGCTAGTTTCACTGGTATAACTGCCGTTAATGACGCCTGTAGAGCCTAGCTGTAAGACGTCAGGTTTTGGTTAGATAATTTACTGCTACTAAACAATGTATAGACGCAGTTGATATTATAAAACACAGGCTGGTATGTATATTTAACTTTATATAACCTTGCTACAGGTGAACTTAAAGTTAGAGTTAGTCTTAGAGTTAGAGTAAGGGGTTATTCTGGTCATAAAACTTCTTCATAAATCAAAAAATCCATATAAAAACTCTATTCAACGTTTAGTATTGTTGTGTTCCTGATCAATCCAATCGACCTACATTACAATATTTGCGAGCGGGAAACTGCCTGTCGTCAATACATTTATCGTACCTACAAATGTAGGTACGATACCCCGTGATTAATGGATCGCGACGTGTTTTGTCTTTTTAACTTATTTTTTTTTTTTTTGCTTTATTTACAAAGCTGTTTAGTTTCACGGTCAGAATCACCACTTAAAAGGATTCTGATGACCTTAAGTTCAACCTGTTTAAGTGCAAATTGATGCATTTTTTGTTATGCAGTAATAATAGATCATAATCAAGATTTCTGTGTTATTTTCTTATATGCTCGCAATTGATGTGTTCACATCGAAATGTTTACACAAATATAGAAACTCATTATCATGTATTTCACTTGTCACGTTTCGTGATTAGTTTCATATATCATGACGCTAAGAATATTGTTTACAAACAAAATTCTCACACAAGTGCATAAATAACATGCATGTTATAATAATTAGCGAATCTTTATTTCAGAATTAAGACAAATAATAACATTGCTGATTACTTGTAAATAATAATTGTAAAATTTCATTACCAGATACTTTTTTTTTCAAATGATTACCGTTAAGCAAAACATACATACAAGTGACGTGAAACGGTTTTAGATTATGTAAATAGTTTTTAATTAATGCCGTTTTATTTTAAATTTAAAACACCATTAAACGATGACTGAAATTTTATTTAGCTAGAAGTGTTTGTATGCTAGTTTAGGTCAAATCTTGTAAGTTGAGTTAGAATCACTTCCTCTTATGTTGCAAAGTTGAAATTTGACATGTCGGTTTAGCTCCGATGACAATGCATTTTTATGGTAAGCATGAGCTGATTCTACACCCAGGAATGGCTCCAGACGATGGAACTCCTCGACGGTCAACAGCACAGTTTTCTATATTCACTTTTATAATCTATGATAAAATGCCCTGTCATTATATATGCCAAATTCTATTTCGTTTTTTTTATACGTATTCAAGTATTTAAATTTTTTTATTTATTTCGCGTAGAAATGCCTCCTCGAGAAATTTAATTTAATCATTTAAAATCTAAGCGCGTAAAAACTTAAATGTATGTAGGAAAGTTGATTAAATTTATCAACAACTGCAAATTAATTTATTATTATATATTTCAAAATTATTTAATATACCTATATTCAAAAATGTTTCTGCACGCCCATTTTTTATGACACAATCACATATGACTTTTTTTTAACAAGTTTCAGGACCTCTTTAGAACCTTTATAAATATTATGCTATCCAGCACTTTATCAAATAATTAAAAACTTGTTTAAAATTTTTCAATATTGTCAAAGATTGTGTCATTTATCTTTTCAGGCGATTTGCCGCTATTAAAAAACAATCATCAAATATAAGTCAAATAACTTTACAACTCAATTATACAATTACATATATATATATATAATATATATATATATATATATGTATATAATAACGTGTAATATAATAGTCAGATTGGAAAATATTTCAAAATTATACTTTTGATCAAAAATTGTCGATAGGATTAAGTTCTATTGAAATGCATTTTTACTTTTTAAATGCTTCAAATATGTGTCTGATTTGTAACTGTGTCCTCTATGATGAAACAAAAAAAAAAATTAAGACCATTATTTTGTTAAAGGTATTTGAATTTGGGTAGGCGTTTTTTTGTTGCCATTCAAATATTTTACTTAAAATTTCAAAAGGTTACTATTTCCATACTCGCTATTGAAGAGTTCTACGATTATTGAAAATTAACATGTTTCTTCAATAAATGCTATCCTTCGTTGAGCTGTGATTTTAAATGGACGACGTTAACGAATTAAAACGAACATCTATTGGTTAAACGTGTAAAAAAGTGTCACGGTTTATAATAACGCTTACATTATTAAGATTTATGAATAAATTAATTACAACCTCACTTATACCATACCACCTGTTGCTTCTATTTTTTATTTGTTTTTTTATTATATAAATTAATTAACGGGTTATGTGAGCTTAATTATTTTAAATCTGTATATAATTAGTCGTTTGAAACTGGTTTTTGCAACTGTGCAGTTGACAATAATTTGATTTTGCACTGGGTAAATTAACATAATCTTGAAAATTAAATTTAAAAAAAAGATAGTGAAATTCAAAAAAATTAAAATATTTTATTTTTGTGCATTAGCAATGGTTGCAAATAGCATGCTTTTATGCCACTCCCATTTTAGAGACCATGCGTTCGATAGTACTCATTAGACCGTTCCATAACATTTGATTAATTAATTACGGACAGAATTAATTACGCCCTATTACAATCACATTTACGATTTCGATCTCGCACTACGGCAAGCTGTGATCTCATTAGCGTATTTTTATATTATGCAAATTGTATCGTGGTGATTCTGTGGTAACAGTATCAAGGGTGTGACCTTGTTAAATAGACTATGGAATAGTCTAAGGTATACATTTTGTCTATTAATTCAAAATGGTATGTAGCCGCGTTGAAAATAATTGCAAAATACATTTAAGACCATTTCTGATTTAAAAAAAAACACTAGTACATCTGCCTGGTGATTTCAAATATGATTCGTAAAGACGACATATCGAAATTCATCATGGTTTCCGAGAAAAAAGCTAAACTTAATATTAAACCGTTGATGTCATAAGTCGCTAGCTGATTATCCTCTCGTGACGCCGGCCAAACGAACGGTCAAATTCCAAAGGAATTTACGCTAACGCTTTATTGAAGCTATTAAATTTATAAGGATGCCTTATTTTTACCCTTTTTTATATATTTTTTTATTCGTAATAGAAAACATAAGCACTTCCCTAAGAATCAGCCCTTGAAAGGATGCTGCTGACTTTAGGTCCACTCTGTATATAATAAATACTATATACTAGGTACAAAACATAATAATTCAAAAATATGCGCTCATGTGACTGTCGTATGGACGTAGAATATATTATTACGGTTCAGAGCAGATTTCACGGACGAAATTAAAAACAACAAATTGAAACAGTGACATATTTACACTCGGGCTTGAAGCAATTCGAAAACAAAATAACATAAAAAACCAAACACAATGTCCACCGTACAAAATACCGCGAAGGTTCACTTATTAAAATATAAACACGAAACACCGACAAATAGTGGCTTTTTATACACTGTTAAATTTTAGTTAATTTGCACAGAACTAATGAAATTAAGGTATTTAGATATTATTAAAATGATGTATTCCAACCATATTTGTTAAATCTTTATCCTTCAGGCCAAGCTTTATTGCTTTATTAAACGACACTTTTGTTATTTCAGTTTTCATCTATATACTATACCTTACCTTTATTTATTAAGGAGCAACAAGGAATACAAGAAATTAGAGATACAACAACAAACATACAACACTATAAAATCTGACTTGTATCCTTGATGGTTACAGTTAAAATAATGTTTTGGCAGTATCAACATAACAGTCGTGATATTGTTTTAGGGCAATATTTATGAGCAATTTATTTATTATTGTTTGAATATTTTTTGTTTGTTTATTGTTGTTTGAAGTTAGCTCTGGTGATTATGCTATGTTAGGCAGTTCCTCACTAGAACCTAGGTTTAAATACAATTTTGTTAGAAGGAAATGTAGTAAAATCGATGCTTTTCTACGAGGAACAGAATATAAACCATAATTCCTAAATAAGAGTTTTACTTTACCCTAATTGTTATTCCAACCAAGGTGAGCTAATTTCAGACCGTAAATATAATTATAATTTTATTTATGTATAACCTTATGGAATATTTCTGGCACAATACAATCATAAATACATCGAGTTTTAAAACGGGATTTGTCTTGCTCCTAAACTATTAGAAATTTTATTACATATTTTATCTATAGCCGAGGTTCGAAACCTTTGCCGTCAATTATTCTAATTGATGAACGCAATTACGCAAGTTATATCCGAGAGTCCGTCATTGAAAATTAAAACTGACATAATTTAAATACAATCCGACATTTTGAACCGATAATTAGGCGAATTCGGATAGTATGATGTTAGCCAATGCTTATGTGCTCATAATTAGCAGATTCAAAAAAAGAACCCAACGATCTGACAGCTGACAGCTGACAGCTGTCGGTGGCATCTTTGGCAATCGTGACATTCTTGTCCGTCGCGACCTATGAAGAAACTTCCCGTCAGACCTTGACACGAGAAAACTTATCAGGCATTTGAGAATAATTATTGACATTGACATTTCGTACTTTCGTGAATTTTATATGGTGCACAAATAAAGTTATTTGACCCAGGAAAAATATACAATAACTTAATTGCATATTTGTGCATTTAGGTCAGTCAATTAAATTGCGTGTTTTGTAAATATGAATTTTGAAAATAATGTGTTTTTTTTTTTTAAATAAATAAATAAGCAATAAAAGTACGTAATAAAATATTGTAAAATTATGATGGGTGCGTATTTATTCATTTATTAATCTAAATAAATATAATAATGTTGAGCAGTACCTAGATTAAAAATCCTTACTCGTAGGCGTGCCAGTAATTAGTGAATTATAATATTTATTATTCTACGATTAAACATTCAGATAACAACCAACCACCACTCTGTAAATTAGAGTGGTCAAAAGTGCCACAATTTGGAAGTACCTAGTCAAAAAATGCAAAACGTAAAACCTTATAAACCCAGTACTAAATAAATCAGAAGCTTGTTTTGGCAAATTTGCTACGGCAAATAAAACATAAAGCATGTTAGCGCAAGTAACACTTAAACAGTACAAAAAACCGTAATACATAATAAATTACTAGGCTATGAAATATAAAAAAAACGCATAAATAAGGTACCTATAACCCTAATCTTAAATCGCTTCAAATTATCGGCGAAGTAATGAAATTTAAAATTATGAAAAAAATAATAATAAAAATCTGTCGATTTCTTAAAAACACAAAATTTATTCATAAATTTGCTGTACGGATAACGAAAACTAAGCTATTGTATAAGATTAATTTATTTATCTAAAAAAAATATTTCTCCTTTCAATTATGTTCTTGTTAGTGTGATAACTTTTATTGCAGTGTTTACACTAATTTTTAGATTTAATTTATCTATTTTTACGCCGCTATTATTTAGAGAGTATGTATGAGATATGTTTTAAATATACAGAAATCATTTATTTATCGATTGAGTGAAAAATCTTTTATCGTTCAACAGATTTTGCGAATAGTTTTTTTTTTTATTTAATATGCAACGATCATTTAGTGTTATTTAACCGTACTTTTAGTGCGATTTTATTGCGTATCTTTAAATAAAAAAAAAATGATTTCAAAATAAAGCACTTGACATGAAAACATTTTAAACGGTGGACTTATTTTTTTATATAATGCTACCTTACATTTTACGAAATTATATCAAACCACAACTAAATAATCATATACAAAAAAAATATTTAAAACACCCGAGTTATTGGCCTTCTGCGTTTTCAATATTTTTATATAAAAAAAACAGTTATCGAATTGAGAAACTCTGTTTTTGTACCTACTTAGTCTAATGTAGGGTAAAAATAAATGAAAAGTTGTTCAAAAACTACCATTTTGAAATAGCACTTTTGAACAGAAATGTGGGATTTTAAGTTTTATATATTTACAATAGCAATAAAAATATGTTGGTTTCTCGCTCTGACACGGCTAGGAGCTCGATTTGAAGACGCATTCTCATCCTAAATACTAAATCAAATTAAAACCAACGCAGTTTATACCACTGGCCTAATGGCAATAAACGCATTGCCAAACGTTATCCCATTTTTGGTAACAAAAGTACCCACTCTATAAATAGCGTTTTTAACATTAACTTTAAATTACAACATAATGAAATCATAAATACGGCTATAAAGCTGGATTTGAATTTGTTATTTTTAATGCAACAACCAGATAATTAATTGAAAAATGTATTAAGAAGAATATAAATATCTCTTGTTAAATCTTGCATAATATCCTTAACTTAGTATATTCATTGCGGATAGCGACTACACCCACAATAATATTATATGTAGATTTTAAAACACTTATATAACAATACCTTTTCTGTGTCAAAACAATATTAATTTTAAATAAAACATTATTTTTAAAATTTGCCTATTATAATATGTATTTAAATTCAAATATTGTTAATCCTAATTTAACTTTTAACACAATTCACTGCAGTGTTTAAAGTAACTATTTTGAGTTATATTTCTTGTTATTTAAATTTGTTTTAGTAAATGTATTTTAGTCGATAACATAAATATTTGTACTTAATGATGCATTATTTTTTGCACATTATAGTGATTAAAATTTAATATTTTTTACTGACATATTTTGAACACAATTTAAAAATAATCAAGAAAACTCACGCTTTCAAAGCAGCTGCCGAACTGTGCGGTTTATTTTAACAGACTCCCAAACGCATGAAACACTGACCACAGTCGCGACGGTACTGGCAAGCAGGGATAGATGGCGCGGAAACTGAAAAATAAAAAACTTTCAAACGACGGAACACCGAATTCGCGGCACTTTTCAAAATGCGAAAAATGAACGTTCGGTTTGAAATTGGAATTCTCGGTGCGCGTTTCAGCGTTCGCGTGCGGCGCGGGCGAAGCACTGGCGCTCACTGGCGAGCGAGCGTTCCGCGCTCGAAATTCGAACTTCCAAGCTCCGTGGAACGCGGACTATTCAAATTCAAACTTATTAGGCGCGCGCGACATCTCAAAACCAACCAGTTATTATCTAGACTCAAGAATGGTATTAAATATACGAAATGAATACCTATTACCACCATTCAAGGTACGCACTACGGCACATATGCATTTTCAAACAGTACCTAACTGCAAGTGTATAAACACCCGAAAAGGTGTGAAAAGGGTTCCGTAAGCATTTTAATAATAAATAAATTTCGCTAGAAAGTATTAGAAAGTATTACCACCGGAACGGAGTAGTCGCAACGGGTAGGGGCTGCCAAACCCAGAAGCAGGGCCGGTGTATCAAAGCGAACAGGGTGATAGAGAACCTCAATACCAACAAAATAAAATATAATAATTAATTAAAAAAAAAAAATCTATGAAATCTAAATTTTCATAATATTGACATTATTCATAAATCAGGACTAATAGGCTGTTACTTTAGTCAGATTAAAGCAATAATTTGGTAAATCTGGAATCAGGTTAAAATAACAAGAATTATTCGCCTTGTTTTACCAACTTGCTATAGGTTGCTTCATTTCCTGTCTCCACTTAGCTTATTCGATCTGCGTTTTAGATGGCCATAGAGGCGACATAAGTCATTTTTGAGGTCTGAGTAAATAAAAATATAAAAATAAAACCTACAATGATATTGACATTTTTTGACATCATCATAAATTTTAAAACCATCATAGTTTTTATTTTTGTGAATGTTGATGCGCGGCTAGCAGTGAAAAAACGGACATATTATATTTTATTTACCTATTAATTTTAACTAGCCAGTATTAACTAATAACAATATATCAACTACTTTTTTCAATATATCAGCTAAAGTTCAGCTTTTTTTCAGGTAAAGTTTCGCAAAGCTGTCTTAAAATAATTCACAAAGTAATGCAAAAAAATCTTAGTTTATTTCTGTATAATATTATTTTTTATTTCTATATATATAAATAATAAAATTGGTGTATTTCATGTTCCATCTTCTTCAAATTCGTTTGATATATTTTAATATTATTTTTTTTACCTCTATATATCTTTATTAGTCAATTGAATTACCCTAGTTTAAGAAATGTATACTTAAATTTATATTTTAAAAACGTTTTACCTGTGTTGTGTACAAGTTCTATTGGGTAACCACAGTAAGTATATAAATAAATCAACACTGACATTATATTTCAATTTATAATAATTATAACGTGGCACTGAACATTATTTTATATTTTCCTATTTTCGCATATAGTTGATTTTGTATTAATTTTAACTGGCCATTATTAAATAATACTTTCCAACAGCCGTGGTGTCATATTTTTGAAATTCGATTATGATATATGATGGGCGCTCTTTCGAACTGTCAATGTTCCAATGTCAATGTACAAAAGTTTGGTGACTTTAATGTTATTATTCATAATATATGATTGATATAGTTGATGTGCCTTATTTAGATAAAGGAGGTTGTAAACAAACCTGTGCACAACAAAAAAATGTCGACAGCAGCGATCTTAGACACATGAAAAGATCAACGTATCGATCACAAGACACAAAGTGAAATCATACTGATTTCAAACGACAAACAGGTGTCGCCCGCCTTATAGGCGTTAGCGCGATAGCCATATAACTGAGGTTACATTAAACGCGATTTCAAAATAGCCCAATACTTAAACGGCTACAAAATAACTGCGTGATTAGTAGCTGCACTCGTCCGCGTGCTTCATTGCCATGGTAAAAAATAATAGGGCTACTGTCAACATAGTTACGGCCGACGATGTACCCGAATGCGGCATACTGTGTCCAACTGTGTAACTTGTGAAATGGTCAATAATAGGCAAGCGAAGCGACTCTGTAGCTATGATTGTGAATGAACGCGATTTTTTTTTTTTTTATTTTTATTCATTTATTTAAACATTGTATATTATGTAAGATCCAACCAAGCCCAAGGCTTATCAGTTGGAAATCATTGAGCGAAGCATGTTTTGTAGGTTCCATGATTGAGTAGGTCTGTACAGAGCATGCTTCACCTTCACAATTTAATAAATATTACATTGTTTTAATTGTATCTAAAACATTATTTGAGACTAGCAAATTAGTATAATACAATAATAAGTAATATAATAATATATTACCATAGAGATATTTATACAATAAGTTTTTAAGGATTTTGGACAATTCAAATTATATTTTAATAATAGTAAGTAGAGATAAATATCTTATATAACTAAATTTTTGCGCTTATTTATCAAGTGAACAATCTCAGTATTATTCGTTATCAAATTCATAGCATTTCGATTTTAGGTCATTTTTGACTAACGTTTTTTTTCTGTTTCCATGAAATTGGCAACTTGTTAAATAGAGTTGGAATTAAATAGGGAAGTTTTCTTTTACCGTAGAAATTATTGTACGAAGGTATGTATAATCTTCCGTTTTCTATCTGTCTTATACAGTAAGCGTGTTTGTTCTACAACTATTTTATAAGTGTCCAATTCCAAGAAGTGCAGAACCATTCTGTATGTAAATAAAGCATGAACTGTCAGAATATTGCAGTGTTTAAAATTTCGTCACCGCTATTAAAACAGTGTCGCCTTTTAACGCGCTAAGTGCGACGTTGCAGATTGAGTCCCAAGAACATCCTAGTGACTAAATAATTAGTTTCATTTCATTAATTGAAAAGTTATTACTATTTGATGCTTAGAAATTATAGCAGATTTGAATACATACTATTACAAAAGATATTTATTTTCATAATGTATACATACTAAAAATATATACATAGAAATAATAAATACATATAGTTTTACTGTACAGAAAAACACATGATTCAGATATTTAAGAAGAAAGGCATCTCTCCGTCAGATGAATGGACGGTACCAACCCCGAGTGCCGCATTTCAATCGCGATATTGCAACCATGTAACCCGACGCGATATTTTATCACAACGTAGGCTAAAATCTTTGATAGTTACATAACGCAATATTGACAGATTAGTAGTTACACAACTGAAAATAAATGAAACATGTAAATAAGATTTTTTACATTTCTAAAATGTCCTATATTAGAATGCAAGCCTTGAAATGGAGACATTCTAAATGATCTATTTTTTAAAATACACATAGCGGTGGAGAAACTTAAATTGTTCACTTTGCCAAAATTGCAAATACATAATTATTAATTTGACCAATTACAAAAACCCACTGTTTGACAACTGAATTGAAAGGTAGGTTCAACTAGAATTGACCACATAAAAAAAGAAAATAAAAAACCTTAGTTTTTGCATATTTGCACTAATAAAATTATTTATTATTTTTAATTATTATTAATTTTTAGCTGATATAGGACTTTTACCTGCTAATTATCTCTATGAGACAAGTATATTATACTTACCTTATTTTTTAATGAATTCAAAGTACAATTCGTACAATTCGGATATCATAGTAGTCTAGTGGCTAAGGCGTTGGAATATTAGCCCAAAGGTCGCGGGTTCGAATCCGCACATGGTCATATCATTTTTAACGCTTCATTACCACCATCCCTCCTGACTCTAGCACAGGCACATTTGGCCTAGTTGAGTAGGGCCCGAAATAATTGTATATGACCTAAGCCATAGCACTTATTTAAAAAAAAATTGTCTAATTTCGAAAGACTACTGTTATATTCATGACAAATTCTGTGAAGTGTTGCGTTTTGAGCATAGTTTCTGTTTGTTTAATTCAATAATTAATAGCATTAATTAGCATAACTGAATAATTTATTAAAGCAATACTTTCATAAATTAGTTAAGGGAAAAAATATGTATCCAATTAAACAATTTAGGGTGTATTTTAAGGTGCTACGTATGTATTTTGTCTCGCTCATTTTGACACGTGGCTATTATGTGACGTGTCTAACAAGCTCCTCTTTGTTTTGTTGCTGGAACGAAAGGTTTTCTGTACATAAATATTTCTACTGAATAATCACTTTCACTAAACATTTTTTTTAATGGATTATAATAAATAAATAAGGGATTATAATATAATAATAATAATTTAAGTGTTAGGTGAGAAGGGGCCCTTATCTATTTATTATAATCCATTAAAAACCTTCTCACCTAACACTTAAATACTTTGTACCGTTGTTGGTTAGTTATGAAAAACAGAATCAGTGTATGTTTAAAAACTCAGTTGATTCTGTAGTTTTATTTTCTCGATTTTTGCTTTCGGTCAATAAGATGTTTATATCCAAACTTTTGATAAAATGTGTATTAAAATAATTAAATTTCGAGGCTCCTAACATTTAGACAAAATAAAAAATTAACCTTTAAATTCATGAAAGCCTAGATAGTTAAGAGATAATCCGATATTCAGTATTAATAGAAGCTTTTATTTAGCGTGCAATGTGTGAGTGTCCGTTTATATAGAATCTTTCAAGGACCACTTCCTCTTATCCTACGAAGTTGAACTTTGATATGTGGGTTCAGTTCCGATGACAAAGCATTTTTATGGTAATCATGACCTGATTCTACACCCAGGAATGGCTCTAGACGAAAGAACTCCTCAACGGTCAACACACAGACTCGAAATTTTGTATACGCGTTCAAGTACTTAAATGAAAGCTTCTATTCAAAAATGTATTTTACTATTAATTTATTTTTCTTCTATATCTACAAATTACAGAGTAGCAATAAGTGATTTCTGCAAGGTTGAGTCCTTTCGGAAATCATACAGGAACAACAAATTCTAGGTTGCTACAAAGTTTTCTCCTTGCGAATGAACATTAATTTATATAATATTATCTACAATTATGCATGGGTATGCAATTATTATATTATTTATTAAGGTATACAATATACATAGAAAACAAAAAAAAAAATATTTAATAAACTATTTTCAAGCATCTAAGTAGTGTTATAAATAGAATACATTACAATTACCAAGGGCTATAGTTTTTAAAATGTGAGAATAACTATTAATTAACAAAAGAAGAAAATGAGACATGTTTCTCAGAGAGCAAAAAGATTAGTTTGAAGGCTTGTTCTCAAGGCATTAAATTAGAATTAATTTTTTTGGCATACCGCCAAAGTTTTTGGCATACCGCCAAAGTTTTTGGCATACAGCCAAAGTTTTTGGCATATTTATTAAGAGCCAGTATATCGTGAGGTGACTTTGAAATTCGGCCTTTGCAAATGGTGTCGGCCACGTGCACTTCGAGCATCCGTCAACAACGACAAAGAATGAACATTTGACAGTTTTTTATTTATATTTAAAATATAAGGCATTTAAAAAAAACTAAGTTTAAGGTTTTCTGTAGAATTTTATTGCGGACATTTCTATGTATAAATTAGGCTTACGTCACATATGTAGTTTGGTTTATGATAATTTTAAAAAATAAAACTTACCAATTTCAATATTTTTTATATAAACATAGGATTATTTATTTAAAAAACCCGCTTAAAGGTTTTCTAGAAATAAGTTTAGTTAATCTAATTATATTTTTTATATATGCCTGGTATGAAAAGCTATCTTGGCAGTAGACCTCAAAAACATGCATAAAATGCGTCGTGTTCGCCATAAAATCGCTCATAAAAGTTTGCCCACTGGTAGATGTTAGCTTAGTTCTGACCTACTGTAGCAGTGAAAGAGAAGACCTCGGCTGGCCGCTGCACGCTTCGGACGTGACACGGGTCTCTTCTCGACATTTACCTTCATCCGAATAGTAAAAAAAAAAAAAATACATTTAGTAGATTCGCCACGCGCCGTAGCAAGCAGCCTTGACTTGTGTGTTTTAATTTTTTCCGTGCACAATTACTTACAACTGTTTCTTTTACGGCGTATTAATATGTTAGCCACACACGCGTCAAACAAAAATGCGAAGTTTACCGGTTTTCAAAAGCGTTAGGGGAGATACGCATAAGAGATATGATTTATGAAGTTTATTTATTATTGTAGGGAATTTAGGAAATTTCTTTAAACATTAGGCAAAAAATATAAAAAAAAAACAAAACCACCACGTTTTTGAAATAGCAATTATGAGTCACCCGCTTATGAAGTCAGAAACGTCCTATATATAATAATAATAATAAATAAGTATAGTTTTATAATGAGAATAAAAAGTAGAAGGAGTTGGTTACCTAAGCGATTTGAGATATATGGTATATAAACTTAGAAATAAAATAAGAATAATTGCCTATAATTGAAGATATTTGTTTCAGTTTTGAAATATGTAAATGGTAAGTTATGCTAAAATTTGTTTTTATGTTTTATTTAAATAAAATGGATTTAAAAAACATATCCCTTATAAAAAAACAACTAAATGCTATGAATATTTCATACGAAATGATAGGCCGCGGTTTAGTGTTATAAGCGCCATTATGCCCGTCATAGAGTATACACCTTTCCGTTCATTGTGCAAAGCTTCGTTTCGCAGGTCAGAACAATTTGTAGGTTAGAATCGTTTAAATGGTGTCCTTCGTTCACGTATGTAGTCTCCTTAATAGTAATTATGTAATAATATATAATAGTCATTTTGAAATAATAAAACCTATTATAATTTGGTAATACGGCTAAAAAAAAAGATTTAGTATTTGTTTTATTTGTTTAGAAAAAAATACATTTAATACGACGTCACATAATTTAAGAGCCCTGATCTGTTTAGAATCCCCATATCACATAACAGTA
The DNA here is from genome assembly GCA_020383195.1 of Neomicropteryx cornuta. Taxonomy (NCBI): domain Eukaryota; kingdom Metazoa; phylum Arthropoda; class Insecta; order Lepidoptera; family Micropterigidae; genus Neomicropteryx; species Neomicropteryx cornuta. The sequence continues at coordinate 2,486,286 of JAHKQU010000011.1, forward strand.
TAGCCTTTAATGACATTTATAATACCTTACATAGAGATAGTCGCATTGATATTTTCCATAATAGCCTTAATTCAAAAGGCATATTCTTGAATTGCTTCAGAAATAATGAAAATATAAAAGCACATATTAACATTTATATATTATATTTATTTATATAAAAATATATAGTATATATACGAGTATATCTATATTTATATGAAATCATATAATATCCATATTTGTAGTGTATGTATTATATAATATATAATTTATATTGATTCTATATGTTATAATCTGTGTTTTATCATTCATATGCTATATGCATATGGAGTTCCATTTTTATTTGAATATTGATAAGGTTTATTTTTTACTTAAGTGTCTAAGATCAATTGTTAAGATGTTATGTTTTTCAATTATTTTAGTACCATCTAAAAATAAATAAATAAATAAAGAGTGTCCCATAAAGACTTGGCCTCCTTAAAGAGGGTGAAATGGTTTTAAAGAAATGCCTTTATTTATTATTATAAAATCACGATTTTTCTTACTTTGCTTTTTAATGTTTACTTCTTTAAACATTAAATAAAAAGAAAGTTTTTATAACTATACTCGTTATTATCATTATTGTTTGCATTTATTTATTTATTATTTATTTACTGCCTATATCAAAATAAGAAGGAATATATCGTACGAGGAGAGCACTCATGCACGCGGTGCTAACCTGGCGCGAATTAATTTTCAAAAATCCCCCCGCAAAGGTCTAGAGAACCATATACTAAAGTTTGAACACTGGATAGATCAGGCAACCTCATCTAATAAAAAAATCCCACCCCCCCCTTAATTCTATCAAAAACCAATCTGTGTATTGAGCGATTCGGTGGAATTATTTATGAAAATTGCAAAGAACTCTTTGCGAAATTTAAACAAAATTTTAAATAAGTCTCAAAATGACTGTTACTAGTTTGCTTTTCTCGAAAAAAAAAATGTAAATTCCTTCGAGCCGGATTTGAACCAGCGACCTATGGATAACAATGAGATACAACCGCTACAGTCCACCGCTCTACCAACTGAGCTATCGAAGGCGATGCGTGGGCTGTCGAAATTGACATTTTAAACTTTCGCCTAATTTACATAGTAAAATTATTTAATATTAATTTTCAATGACGCATTCTCATCATACGAAACATTTTGATTACCTATATTATTTATATAATTAGTATTATTATTATGGAAATTTAACAGAATATTATTTTGAGTAATAAAATTAAATAGTGCTTATTATTAAAAAAATTTTTAAGACATGTCAGACTTCTACATGTGTAAATAAAAAATCAAATACTGTTCAATCCTCGGCAAACACATTTTTTAAACAGCGTTTGTCAAGTAAGCTTTTATAATGTACGCATTTTGGGTTTTAAGTTTTTTAAGGCATTGCAAGATTTTTTACCACCCCCTTCACCTCGGTATTTCATTTTGTATTCCAACACTTACGCTACCACTCGGTTTAACTGCTTTCGGTAAATCAAAAAAATAACTAAAATTGTTTATTTTTACCATAACCAAGGAATATTCTCAATTTATGATACATACAACAATATGTCAGACGATCGAAGGATAAATATGAGTATTAATTTCGATTCATTTCGACCCCTATTTCGATAAGTGGCATTTGGTAGCCATTGAATATTTAATTATTAAAAAAACATGTTTACAAACCTTGATCATGTCTTCAATATATTAAAGGCAGATTTTTAAAATTCAATTTTATTTCTGAGAAATTTAATAAATGATAAACTGCTAATATTTTTTGTTTAGTTAAATTGCTCTCTTATAAAAAACATTAGAACCTTAAGAAAAATAGTAATTGAAAGGCAAATGAAGGGTCTAAAACATAGAAAGGTTTGTTTTTTTAAATTTCTATATTAATTAAAATTAATAAAAATATATTAATTAATTGTAATTAAATAAGAACCAACCATTGAGTAAAATCTGACGCCCTATAAAAATAAAACCCTGAATTTTAAGGTCGACGTCAATATATTTAACCCTAAATATCCATTATACAATAATAATTATTACATATGCATTAGATTGTTATATTTTATTGATTTTCAAGAGAGGAAAAAATTCACAGTTTATAGGCAAATGCCTGTATCGAGGTTTTACCTATTTTAAATATGTGATAATTTTAATTTAACATCATTATTGCATATGTGTGTAATATTCTTGATATTAGATTGCGAGTGTATTATTACGTGATAATGAACGTCTGCTTATTCTAATCGCAACACGATTTCCTTGTACATAATTGAATCCAAGGTAGGGATTTATACCGTTAACCCATACACCTTCACCTTATACATTCAACTGTATAATTTATTATGTATTGACGATAAAATCATATTTATTTTATTTTAGGAGACTATTGTGTGACTAGGAGACATTTTTTTTTTTATAAGCGTCACGGTAATAAAACAAGAATTGGTATGACAGCCTGTAGCTATCATTATAATACCAATTGCTTCTATGCTTCATTTCCTATCTCCACTTGAACCTGCGGCACTTTTAGCCCATTCGAGGGTACGTTTTTTGATAGCCATAGAGACGACATAATAACTTAATATAATTAATATTTTTTATTAACACTGAACATTTATATGTTTCTATTTGCGCAAATAGATGAGTTTGTATCAATTTTAACTGGTCAATAATAAACAATACGTCCTCATGTTATTAAAATTCGAATGTTTAATGTCAATGTTTTATTATTAATACTAAAAATATGTTGAATACCATAGGGGGGTGGGGGGGGGGGGGTGATGTGTAACCTATTATCAGTAAGAAAAAAATAACTCGAAATAAAATCATCCCCAAATTTATATTTTTTTTTTTAACAGATAGTGTCAATTCGGTCAGCGATCGATAATGGCCTTAACATTTTTTTTCTCGATAACCAAGGAATAATTAACTGATTTTTTCATTGGAATGGTCTTGGGACACGGTTTATATGAATGTATAGAAGCTAAAAGCGGGTAGGCAGGCATCTACGCAAATTGACATGCTTCACAGCCTCCAAGTCATCTGCAATGTATTACGTTCCATTGTGATGAATTTAATTGTCAACACATCCGATGGGATTCTATCCTGTATGCAATCTAAACAAAGAACTTTTAGCAGATGTTTATAAAGTGCAATAATATCGAACGCAGTAATTGATAAGCTAATTTTACACGGTCAATTGCGCAGGCCTTGTTTGTAATTAATGTAATTATGCCATTATTGATGCAAAATTAGTAAGGGACCATGTGAAATCGGGCTTATGTCAAGGTGTGTAACTATTCCGTCGATATGATCATAAAATAAGCGCTATTTGCAAACCTACCTATGTATTATTAGTACGTAAAGGGATTCCTTTTTAACCATATTGCCCGCACGGAGAAGTGTGAGATTTGGCATAGGTAAAGTTTATATACAGGAGTACGCAAAGCTAAAATTATATATTTGTTATTATAATTTTGTCTACCGATATAAATATATATATAAAAGTTTTTTGGTTGTTTAAACACTTATTATTGTTAGTAGACAGATGGTGAAATAGTAGAAGATAGGCGAGTAGCTCTAACGAGTAGCTCTAGCGAGTAGCGACCATATATCACTATCCAGCACTTTATCAAATAATTAAAAACTTTTTCAAAATTTTTCAATATTGTCAAAGATTGTGTCATTTATCTTTTCAGGCGATTTGCCGTTATTAAAAAACAATCATCAAATATAAGTTATATATATATATATATATATTTATATTCGGTAGACAAAATTATAATAACAAATAAATAATGGGTATATTTAGTACAAAATAATGGCTACCATAATTTATAATTTTAATATGAAACCAAACAATAATGTTCAGACATTAGGTATACGTTTAGAGAATTAGTATTATTTATATAAACATAAAATAACAATTGTGAAAAAGGCATTAACTTGCTTTTATATAAATTTTAAGGTTGAAATATCAGATTTTTTAGTACGTACGCATGTTCGACATTTTTTTGAATAATAATATAAACATAATATAGGTATTTAAAATGATGATTATTAAATATTAATGTGGTACTTAATTATTATAACTATAACTTTAACACTTTAGATTACTTCTTACATAAACAAACATATTTTACACTCGTTAAAAAAATATAAATTGTGTCATTACTAAGTTATAAAAAAAGCTGTAGTGACGAATGTGTAGTCGTTTTAATGTACGATAAATTGAGAGTGAATAGCGTCCGTGATTATTGTGATTAATGCTTACAATCATAATTGTGTTGAAACTATTTTCCCAACAAGCAGACATCGGTAAACTGTTAGTGGTGCATTTTTATCGATAAAAAAAAGTCGAGTGTGAATGTTGTCAAGACAAAAAATATTTTAGTAAAACATTTGTATGTTTAAAAATTTGCATCCGCAGCAAGATATTTGCTAATCGAACATAAGTGTAAGCAAATCATATAGTTGTATGTACAAAGTGGTTATTGTTAAATAATTTTTGGTTAGATGTACCATATTTCTTACTATGGCAGCCGGAAAAAATATTTAAGCAAGAACACTTTGCTATGATTACAAAACAAAATGGCGTCATGGGTGAACAGCTGACGAAATAAAACGGCGTACCTGAAAATTTGGTAGCAGCAACCATACCTGCACTTGCTTTGCAGTTTGCAAAAATTATTAAGTATGGTACTTACACTGAGAAAGTATGGTCCTGCTACCAAGTAAGTTAACAAAAATCGACGTGTAAAACTTATTGCGGTCACTATATCAACCAAATTAATAAAAAAAGTTGATATCCAGGTATAAAACTATTTACACGGTAAAAAGTCTTCCTTAGTACGGGCATCAGTTAGGTAAAATATGAAAAACATTAAAAAAAACTATAAACTTTTGCGGAAATTAAAATATCAATAATATTATTTTAGATCAGGGTATTTAATGTATTTTAAAACAGGTTATAGGTTCTTTATAAGTAATAATGAACTCAATATAAAATTAAATCAGACGCCTAAAGAAGTACTTTTGCATAAATATTTTTTTTCTAACCTAATTTTTTTTTTTATTGGGAAATCAAGTTGGCCGATGAGTACAAGGCTATAACCTTCCTAACTGGGTAAGAGTTACCTGTTCTAAGGAAGGTTATATATGAAGTGTTACAGTGAGCATACAAGAGACCTGCGCAAAATCCTGTGAAAAATATAAAATTACCTAAGGCACAAATATACACACTGATATACACCCACACACACATGAATACAATTTAAGTGTCTACTCGATAACACTTAATATTTGAAAAAATAAAATGAATAAATGAAACAATTAAAAAAATAAATGAAATGATTAAACAATTATTAAATATATACGTAAATAAATATTCGATATAAATAAATAAATATTCAATATAAAAATAGTGTTATACTACATATAGTACAGAAACATATCTTATATATAGTGAAGTAGTGATATATATATATACATTGGGCATAAACATATTGGTATGACATATCTAAGTAAGCATATTTTATTTTTTTTTTAAAACATTCTAGGTAACTAAAATAATGCACAGATATTTTTTACTTAGTAGCTAAAGTCGCTTAAATTACAGTATTATTATATTTTATCTAAAATTATTATAAAAAAAATTTATAAAAAATTTCTAAAATTAATTTCTCAGCAGCATCTCTACCCAAAGAGATTAACCATTTAAACATAGATTTAGCGAGACTAGCTTCAGTTTTAGCATCCCTAATTTCATCGTTTATCTGATTATATATTTTTGGGCCCAGAAAAATGAGATGTCTCTGTCCAAAAGATGTTTTCAATATTGGTGCCACTAAGTGCCCTCTATCGTTCGATCTTATCTTCATAGCTTTATTAGATTTGTTTTTTCGGAATAAAATATGTATCGATAAACTGTAACACATCACTAATGATTGCATTGTGAGCGGCGGGTAATAATCTGAGATAACGTGGGCATTTCTTTCATCAGCGTCGAACATGATTTATCTGTAAGTAGGATCGATCTGGATTTGCAATAGCGGTCCATTTTAGATGTTTCGCCGTTTTGGATAGGATTCCATATAAAATTGTACAGAAGAGCACAGTCGATTATGAGATTGACCTTTTAAAATGTACCGATTCGAGTGAGAGAGGCACGACTCGACCGGTCGTGGTCGCCGCGCGTCACTCACCCGAGCCCACTCGTCCGCGAATGCGCCGCGACATCGCGCTACTTTTAGCCGGTCCCGGATGTTTGCACAGATGCTATCAGCTGAAGGCCATTTGCAAATATTTGCGCACATATTATTGCAATAATCCTTAGATATTTTAGATACTTCAGTTATTTAAATCGATTTAAGTGCGTAGATATTTCTACGCACTTAAATCGCAGTAGATATTTGGCAGTATTATATTTAATACTGCCAAAAATTAATACCACTTTTGGGCAAAGTCTTCTCAGTTTCCTTGGACCTAAACTTCTCAACAGCGCAGATGAGCAATTTAAAAAGCACGATCTTGCAAAAAACATTACCAAATGGCTCCTCGCAATAGACAGCATCTCGCGTCATGCGATCAGCGGGGCTAGTCTCAAACTGACTCGCGCTCTTCAGGAAAATTCAGTGCTTAACACTTTCTAGTGTTATTTGTTAGGAAACTACGTAAAAACTCATCATATTACCGAGAAAAAAAATGTAAACTTTACGAGAAAATAGTAAAAAATCACGTTGCCTTTCACGTTGGGCTTTGTGGTGAGCGCTCAGCTGTCGCCGTAAGTCGTAACGTTGCCAAGGCTATCATCGAATTGACACCATCTGTTCTTTATATAATTTCTTACTCATAATAGGTAACATAAGCACCCCTTCAGCGATTACACGCAACAATAAACGTCAAACAGCTCGAGACTCGCCCCACAGGCGCTGGTAGTTTATGATATCTTGGGTTGACACTTCTTTGCTTTATTGGTATTAACCCGGTAAAACCAAGGCTCGAGCATTCTTAAATTCTGTGTTTTTTTATTTTAATCTAAAGTGTGCCTGGTTACCTTGTATTATTATTAATTATATCATTCGAGTGAAAATCATTATTGGCGTTTTTTTTTAAAACATTGAAGATCGCTTTACCCAGTATAAAAATAATGTTAAAGTACCATACTAAATTAACATACTCTTATAAATTTTTTTAGCTTAAAAAAAATTATCTGGATCAAATCTTTTGAATTTTATTAAGAACACGCTCTTTTAATAATTAAGAAAAAATGCTAGTTTCAATTAAATTTAAAAATCGTCTTTATTAATCTACTTCAACTTGGCCACGATAAAAGAATGCATTGCAAAACTGGATCTATCGCAAAAGTCACCGTTTTAACCTCGTCATAATGATTGTTATTTATCTAAAAGATTTGATTATAATAATTTAAATTTGCGTTACACAATCAAATACACGTCATATAATCATTATTACAGGATTTAAAAAATGGTGCGATTTTTAATTCGATCATTTCTCTGGTCATCACATAATGAAGATTTATTCTAATTAAAACGGACGTTACATAACTATTTTTTAGGTCCCATTTCATTCTAGCAAGGATGTACAAACATAAGCGATTGCACAACGTTCGAATATATTTTGTTATATATATATTTTTTTAATTTTCTAAGAATGAATTAGATTAAGAGCCAGCGAAAAAAAATCAACTCAAATTTCACAAAACAGCTCGTTGCAGCTTCCCGAGGTCAGTGCTCTGCTACCTATAGCAACTAGTAACTTACGAAATTTGACCCTAATTCATTAAAATATTAAGTTTGAGCTATATTCAATTTCTTACCTCTATAATACGACGAGTTTACCTCTATAATCATAGCATATATATTTTTTTTAATTTTTCAGCTGCTAGCGTGCACAAAATTTAATGTTAGTAATAGTTGAAAAAAAACTTAAATACATCTTGCATTTGTATTTATTTTTGGCATAGAAGTAAAAGATGGCATTAATAATTATTTTTGCTTATACACAAACATTGACAGACACACAAAACTCACAGTTCGAAACTCATCCTGTCAATGACCTGTCAGTTGTATAAACGTTTTATTTATTAAATTTACTTTATTTGTAACACATATTATAGATAAATTTTAGCTTTCTGCACTTCTTCTCCATATAAATTTTAACCTAGCCAAATCTCACCCACCTCCGTGCGCGCAATATGCTTAAAAAGGGGTTCAAAGTTCCCCCTTCGCGTATTAGTACTCTTATTATGATCGATTAAGCCGATCCTTAAAAGTTATATTATTATAATGTAGATCATTTAATGAGTGTGTGTACCTAATTCTATTATGAATGATTTAAAAAAAATGTGTAACTACCAATACCAATGCATATTTGTGTATGATTAGTAAAGTTGTACTTTTATAAGGGCGTATGTGTGCCTGAGAAGGCATTCCTAATTAACAGGTATTCCTTTATGAGTGGTATTTTTTTAAAGTGTTGCCTAGGTTTGCCAGATGGTATCTTAATTAATCCCTTTTCTATGTTTTGTTCTCCCGTCTAATGATTACAATAAAGTAAATCATATAAAATTTCTTGTTAAATTGTGAGTCTTTTTTAGATAATTCTCGTTTTTAGATCTCCTTTTTAAAATTATCATCTGGCAACCCTAGCCATGTCGCATACTCAGAAAACATGGTAAATAGAAAACAACTCAGAAAACAAATATATTAATGCATTGTTTTTATCGTACAAATTAAACGATATGCTTATGAATTTTAGGTAATCGTGAGATGTTTAAGGTACTTATCGTTTGCTACTCGATGAAACTAAAATGGGACCTCCATCTTTAAAAAAAAACCTAAAACATGAACATACATTTTAAAAATCTTATACATCGATTTAGGCACCTTTTTCTCTATTGAAGTCGGTTAATTAGAAAGTAATACTTTTTATTATAGGTAAACAATAACAAAAAAAAAACAGTGTAAGTGGTTACATCACGAACGTTAAAAATAAAACTTTTGTAAGGAAGATTAAGTGTTTCATCAGTTGGACAATAATGTATTGTATATTTCAAAATGATCATCCTGTACTGGCATCTATATTCAACAATGTTTCCACATGATATCAACTTAGAAATGAGCGAAACGAAGCGACTCACCGCTGGTGCCGCAGGTCCGAGCACCTGCATGAACTGTACGGTTAAAAATATTTCTTTTTGAAACTGGCTCGTGGACATTTACAAAACGTGACATAATTTGGCTAGCAAAATTCTTTCGGAGGCAACGGAATTCCGTTCAAACTGTTATATGAGAAAAGGTTGGTTGGACAAAACTCGCCACATCCTCAATGCAATTTATGCGTTTATTATTTGCCGTCTACGTTTCGGACTAATTCCACGATTTAATTATCCACAACCTCCCCTTTCAAGTATTTTTTATAGAGAACATAACGGAAAGATCGAGAACACACGAGCATATACCATATGTTGCCAATAAGTACATTATTTTGACTATCCCATGGTAAAATATAGGACGTGACTTTTGAGTCAATAGTCCGACTCCTTAACCATTAGACTACCGCGATATGTATTGCTTAATACATTTTGTAAGTAAAAAATAATATTTTATATTAAATCCATCATTTCACATTCAACGAATAATATATAATACACTTCGCTCCCCATCTCTAGAGTAGTTTCTTAGTTATAATGTTTCAGACAGACACACATTCATTCCATGCCATACTAAGGCCATGCCATGTCCGTACTAAGGTAGACTTTATTTATGGTAGTGTAGTCATAATTAATTATGTTTATAATTGCTGGCGCTTGGTTTGAACATGTTGAACATACATAGTTATTTTGGATTAAATTCTAGTTTAAATATATGCTGTAAAGTACATACCAATATATATTTTCCCAATAAAATATTTTGATGAGTATAAGAATCAAGAATATAATGATTACAATTTTGGTTATAATAAAAGTAACGGGTGTTTTTTTTAGAGGCGTGGTTTTCAATCTGGCACTACTTTTTTCGTAGTTGGTGTTTTTGACAGCTGTCACTTGATTTATGCTCAGTTTGGTTTGCCATTTCATAATGAATAGACTTACTCCTGAACAACGTTTGCAAATAGTGCAAATTTAGAAAAAATCACTCTAAATTTTTTTAAAATAAAGTAAAAATCGCGTCGTGGGCCTGTGGCGTGGCCTCCAAGATCGTGCGATTTAACACCGCTGGACTATTTTTTGTGGGGTTATGTGAAGTCGCTTGTCTACGCAGATAAGCCGCACACGATTAACGCCTTGGAAGAGAATATTCGGCGCGTTATTGCTGACATACGGCCCAACTTGCTGCAAAAAGTGGTTGAAAATTGGGCCTCTCGGCTGGAATTTGTTCAAGTCAGCCGCGGCGGCCACTTACCCGAAATCGTTTTTAAAACATAATGGCAAACCCTTATCTTTATAATAAAACTAAATTCTTAGCCATAACATCAAATTATATGCGTTTTATCTCTTCTTGAAAACCACGCCTCTAAAAAAAACAACCCTTTATAAATAATAATAGATCGTTGTAATTAATCATAACGGTATATATTTCTCAGTTCCTTTTTCAGAAGCCACATGGTTAATTCCCTCTTCAATTTAAGTAGCTTTTTAAACCCAGAACATTGACGTATAGAAACTGGGAGTTTGTTGAAAATTCTGGGGGCTATAAAACTAAAAAATCGTTGAGCAAAACTGGTTTTAATTAGGGGAATAACATGCAATAACAAGGCACCTTAGATTTAACACTTTAACCTCAAACGGTCACTTGCTATAAAGATATGCTTTAAAATATTAATATTAATTAAAATGCTATTAAAATAACACACAATGAACAAGTGCATCCTAATGGCCGCAAATGGTAATTGCATAATGATCGGTAGTAAAATAATAAAGATAAACAGCCAATTAAGATGTTTGCCATCCGACTCAAAGGACCATCATAAAACTAACCATAAGATGAACTCACACGGCAAACTAATAAAGACACAGCTTCTATTATTTATAATTTTATTATCGAACACTAATTAGTTGATGTGAAATATTATGTTTTGTGTGACATAGACTAGCATATAGCATTTCAAAATAGCTTATTACTTAAACGGCAACAAATTAACTGCGTGATTTGTAACTGAACTCGTCACCGTGCTTCATTGTAACGGTCGCTTCAAACGAGATTTCCGTGTCACTGAACCTGGAGTCTGTAGGGGGTAAAAAATAATAGGGCGACTGTCAAAATACCTGAATACGGGGTCCATCTTTGGAACTTGTGGAATGTGTTAGCCAGGCAATGGCAATAAAAGACAAGCGAAGCGATTTCGTCGAAGCTGACGCCGTAACGCCTACGGTGACACAACATTACATTACATTAATATTACATTTATTTTTCTCTGTAACTACGATGAATTTTAATATAGTTTCTTAACAAATAATACTAGGAACCGCAGAACCAATTTTCCAATTTTCCGTCTCCCTATTTAATTTTTTAATATGAATTAGTAACTAGAATTACATTGTATTGTAGCTATATATGGTATGGAGCTTTTCACATTATATTTTATGGTATTACATTGTGTCAAACTATTAGTATTAAAAAAATAACATTCCTATATATTTATACATGCGATGGAAATAAAGAATCTTATCTTATCTTAGAATTATTGGTTTTTTTTTATTGGGAATGGTCTTGGGACGCATTGTCGCATTGTTATATTAGTAGAATAAATATATCAATGGAAGACTTCGAGCACATGCAATACTATAAACAGACGAATACATTTTACATATCGTAAACATATAAAAAACGTTTTTTTTATCGAAAGAAGTAGCGAGCATTCGTGACGTTTGCTTGGACCGATCCGCGGCACGAACGAGATAGCGACATCACGCGGAAACGCTACACTTTCACTCGCACAAAACGACCATTACTCAGTCGGTAAGCGCCGCGAGCGCCGGGGCTATTGCGCAAGTCGATCGAAACGCTGATAAAAATATTTATTTATTTATTTATTGACAGGTTAGCATACATACATAAGGCCAATTAAAGCTTACGCCTGTGTACAAAAATATTTAAAACTTTGTTGTTGAGTTTAACGCTATTTTAGAATATGTATATATGTGTGAACGGCGTAAAAGTGTCTGTGAGGGTGTGTGGTTGTATGGCAAATATCTTCATCTCTTGCAATAATAATTATACCCTTAATCGGAACGGAGCGAAGCGTAGCGCCCATGGATCGACTCCCAATAGCGAAATGTTAGTGATATCAGATATCAATTATTACACCACCGATTTTAGAATTTTAATTGAACTACATAAAAAATACTAGGTCGTGACGGAGCCGGAATTTTAAAATTCAAAACAATAAAAAAGTTATGTTCAAAAATATTTTCTATGGGAAATCTTATGTTAAATTTTACATTTCTCCGCTCCAATATGCTGCTAGTATAGGTGTCACTTTTGCGAGTGCGGCTACCTAGTTATTTTTAAGAACGAAAATTGCAACTACCAAATTAAAGTTAATTTTAAAGTCTTTAAAGTCATGTTTTATTAAAGAAAATAACCTACTACGTTAACTAATGCTTGGTCGTTATTCTGCAGATTATCTGGGACATCTGCAGAGTAACTAGATAATCCGCGCATTAGATGCTTGTTATAATATAAACCACGGAGGGTGCACTTTTGAAAAGCGATGAAACAATACTACGCAATGGCGATTCGAACGTGAGACGACGATATATTTTCAAGCTTCACGCAGATCTCCTTTTTATAGATATAATTTCACGCAGATCTCCTTTGATAGACTATAAATAAATCATTTAAAATATCAATCGGTTGCGATATATTTACATGGTGTGCCTTAAATAGTTTGCGAATCTAAATGGATTCTCGACAATCCTTTAACATTTGACATGCCACTATGGACTCGTGATCAGGCCAAAAGTTTGACCGCAATTCTTACACGGAATAACGCTATTATACTGACCTATAGAACTGTACACCATTCCTACACCATCTTTAGTGCATAAAATGTCAAATAAAGTAAGTATACCATATTAGATTCGTGAAAATTCAGTGTATAGATCATTAAAAATAAATGTATAACGTTATTTATTTAATTCTTAGAAATGTTTACAGCTGTATTTATTTACATACATACCTACTGTTACATTCAAATACATTAATCGACAACTTAAGCCGACTACAGGCATCTCCAATTTAACATATATTTACACAGGTAGTTTAATTTAAACCATTTCGTAAAAAGCAAACAGATTTGGCCATAAATTATTTTAGTTTATTTTATTAACACGCTTTTAAGTTTTCATAAAATGCGAAAATATTTAATGCTTTTTTTTTAATTTCATCAAAGCGCTCGTGTAAATTGCCTTTTTGTAATTCGCCCTTTCGTTTGCTCGCTCGCTCTCGGCCAAGGCTGAGCCGGTGCGGCCCAGCCTTGTAAGCGGCCGAACTTATGACAATAACGACTTAATATTAACGCGTATAATTTATACTTTTTTTCTTCTGAAACCATTATAACGTCAAAACAAATCATGTTTGAAATTGCAGGGTACGATTTTTACGTATTTTATTTTTTATTTTTTTATTCCTGAATCAAGCGTTTTATCGCTATTAAAAAAATACCATTTTGGTCATTACCAATGTCGTAATTAGGTGCTAAATAGACGTCATTACCGTGAACTGAATTGCTTGGTATGTTTTATGTGTGTTATATATTTTAATTCTCTATGCTGAACCGTTAGAACGCTATTAAAAGAATAACCGTTTTAGTCATTATTATAGTCATTTGCGTGTTTCTATTTGTATCTGTGTCAAAATTTAAGCTAAAATAGCCTTCACGATATTTGGGTACCTGGGTTTATGAATAAAGTACATACAGGATGTCCGATAATTAGCGGATAAAACTTAAAGGAGGGTAGATTTGGTAATTTGCAACAAAACAGTTTCAAACAATATTTGTTTGATTCAAAACAATGAAGTTACGTTTTTTTTTTCAAATATTTCTAGGATATGACATTCTTCGATACTGGCAACACCGCAGTATATTTTCACAAGCTTTTATTTAGCTTGCAATGTTTGTATGACGATTTAGGTCGAATCTTGCGAGCAGAATTAAACCACTTCCTCTTGTCCTACGGAGATGAAATTTGATTTGGTTCAGATCCGATGACAATGCATTTTTATGGTTAGCATGACCTGTTTCTAGACCCAGGAATGGCTCCAGAGGAAGGAACTCCTCAAGGGTCAACAGCATAGACACGAAATTTTGTATACGCATTCAAGCACGTAAATAAAAACTTGTTTTTAATTATTTTTTTTTTGTTTATCGGACCTGCCGTGTCGTATGCTTTAAATCTTTTAATAGAATTTTAAATAAAATTAACAAAAATAAAAAATAGTAACAGACTCTTTTAGGGTCTTGCGGCAAATATAAATCGTGACGGAAAACTAAATTCGCGCGCATAAAGATATTCATCTCAGCCGAAATGACGGATCACTTGAATGATCTCGCCGAGATGAAAGTGAGTGCGCGCGCGCACGAAATGTGGTATTCCGTGTTATTGGTGGCGAAGCACAAGCGCCTGCTATTAAATCCAGAGCTCCCGCGTTCGAATCGCCACTAGCTCAAATCAGGTCAGCTCGTTTTTTCGCCGTTGAGTAGGTAAAATGACATACACATAAACATCCTCATTCAGTTACAGACTTGCGAGATGTTGTTTGCCTGTAATGAACGGCCTCGTAGCACCTCCCTGACAACACAAGCCATACGAATGAAGAACTATAAAGCGGTCATCTGTTCACCTTATTCGTCCGTGCATATTTATTAAGCTAATATTAATATTTATTTCTTTGTTTTTTTATAACACAGGATACCCAACTCCATTTTCAATCATTTAATGTGGTGTTTGTGTTCCGTTTACGACGTCGATCATCTATCGTACCTATTACAAGAACCGTATAATATTATCACGTAAAGTTACGTTGTTTTTTTTTTCGGAAACCACGACGAATTTTGGTACATCATCTTCAAAAACAGATTAGGCTGTGGGCGCTTCCAGAACAATTTTGACCATCTTGGAATGTTCGAAAAGTATGAAGAATGTGGTAGAAAGATATAGAAAGTTCCGGAATATTTCTTCCTGGACAGTTTCAGAAGGTTCTAAATTTTTTTTTAAACAATCCTTTTAAAACCCATTGTTTGTTCGTATATAGAAATACGAACTCCTAAAACCTCTTATTAATTTTAAAATGGGCATTAATCGAGTCGCGTAAACGAGGAAAAATTCTTAATGTCTTTATACGCTTATTATTGTAGTTTGAAATAAAACAAATATGTCCGTCAAACATTGAAAAGCATGTTTCATACAAGTTAGAAAGGAATTTTTCAATTATATATTCCGGAAGCTAATTTCGTGTTTCAATAAATACGCGGATTAATTGGACGTTTTTAGCGCCACCTTGCGGTCTAACGGCAAATTAATTCCACGATTTATGCGTTTGACGCCACGCGCATTTTGAACCGCGGTCAAGGCATTTGAAGGAAATGGACTATTTAGAAGCCGTCAAATTACGGTTCCGCGAATCTAAACATTTTATTGTTAATTTTATTCGTCGTCTAAACCTGCATAGAGGAAGGCCTGTATCCAAGTTTTATTTAAATCCGGCTTCGCACGGTTTTATAATCTTAAAAATGATCTTTGTATACAAAGTCGCTTTACACTCATTTTTCAATACAACGAGGTCATATTTTGATATTACACAGGACAAAGCCACAATTAGCTGTCAACGAGAAAAACACTCTATCGTACATACGATAATATCTGATACACACTACAGATATTGCCCTGAGTGCTATTAAGGGGCATATAGTCGTAAACCGTCGGTTTTTTTTTGCATTTTAGATGTTGGATTTCCCAGAAGTGATGATGATCACAAAGATATAAAAAATAAAATGAAATACACTAAACCTTAGTCTAGCACCATTCTGTGTGCTGAATAAAAAAATAGTAAAAAATAATCTCATGTAGAGACAAAAGTAACATATATTAATTCCTGATTACTTTCAACAGTTCAAAATAAATTATTTTGTGATCATCCGCATTGGGACCAGCGACAGACCGAGAAAAAGCATGCAATAGCTTAAAAGAAAAAAAAACTCCCCATTAGATTCATCAGTGTTTGATTGATTTCCCTTCTAAAGTCTAGCTCCTAAATATTGTAATATTTTTATTTGTTTTTGCTCGATACGTTGTTTATTTGTTTTGATTTTCGCTGTTTATTTTTCCTATTTTTACAGAGTTGATCTTTAATGTAGGCTGTATTATTTTTCTGCCATACATTATGTTGTATAATTTTAAAAATAAAGGAAATTGAAATATACAAAAATAAATAAAAATTAATTTCAATGTCTTTTCGTGTTTTTGTTTTAATTCCAAAAGCATCAGTTTTGGAGTAAAAATATATTCACAAAATATGAATAACCAATACTGAACGCTACACTGAATATCGCTTAACATTAACATATTACTCATTTTTTTTATACATTTAAAGCGACAGATAGTTCAAGCTCATCTTCGCAGTATATTTTGGTAATATATGTATTATTGAATTATCTTAAATAAGTCAATTTAGAAAATGTCATTTGTCGCATTATTTTACAATAGTCGAGGTTTGACTTTTCAAAAGTCAATATTTCCATTTTTAAAGTTTTTTTTTTCTTGTCGTTGGAAATGTTCGAAATCTATTTAAATCTTCACTCTAAATGTTTTAAAAGCTAATATTTCTTGTACAAAAAAAAAGCATGTTAAAATCCTTTTCGGCTCAAAAGCCAATATAGCCATTTAAAATTAAATATTATTTTTAAAACATAACGTAACACGTTCCAACACCAATATTTTCATATTAAATACAAATTTGTATTAAATGCCAATATTTTTCTGTAAATTCCATAAATTATCAATGTCGTAAGCTAGGCTGATTTTGTGCAGATACTACATGTTAATGTTTTTCCAATTAATTACTGGAAACTGCTCCAAATATTTCTACTTTCTTGAATCATAACCCTCAGTGCTAATAAGTGAAAAAAATAGGAAAAAATATGAAATACGTATGTGCTAAAATTATATCAACATTTATAACAACAATTATAAAAATATTGTAAATTAAATGAATGTTCTACTGATACATTTTATGCATTTTGTCTAAAACAGTTTATTGTGGAAATATTGGCTTTTGAAAAAACACTCCTCAGTTCGTGTCTGAAATTGGACCAAGTTCAGCATTTTATTTAACAGTCGCTCTCGTCTAGTTCTTAGCATTTTATTTTGGGAATGTCAGCCGAAGTGACTACATTAAGTAAGCAATCTAAATGCATGTCATTATGGAAATGTTCGCTACAAAAAAAAAACAGAGATATATTCTACAATAAGCAAGATAGAAGTGAAGAAGCAGTTTCTGGAATGAACTCAGTCCTAACCCGATACACCAAAAAGTTATTGGATAATATTGGAAAATATTAAAAAAACCCACACTTTTGGGGATGCACCGTTCCTCAACCACTAAGTATTTAGACGAGTGGTTTATAGCATTTCATACATTGAAGACTTATCTTGTACTTCTCGGAGGCTGATTTTTTAAATTAATTGTCGTTTTTGTAATATAAATTAAATAATAAAACGTGTTCACTTTTATTTTTCGCTTCGCGTTCGATAACGCAGCATACGATTTACGCGAAAAATTGTGAAAATTGTAGACAAAATAATAGTTAATTTTATTCTTATTTTAGAGATAATTAAAAAATACTAAATTTAGTCATAATATATTTCGATCATCAATCGCACGCAAGCCGCGGCAACTATCGATCAACAATATACGTAGCACGATCAAAAACAGTGAGTTACGATGTCTCGATTGAATAATATTTGAGTATAGGATGTGTCTTAATTCATAATAGCGATTTTTTTAAAATCGAAAGTATGTCTTATTTCAGCAGTCATGGGATGTTAATCCAAAAAAATTGTTTGTTCATTTTTTAGGTTAATATTTTTCACTATGAATTTACCCATAAAAAACTTTGTTTTCCTGACCTATAACTGAACAGACGTTCGCGTTATAAGGCGACACCGTTTAAATCGCCCTATTAATCTGGCGAAACGAATAGCAGCGTTACTGTGACTGGCTCATAGCGGTGACGAAATCGCGTTCATACGCAGCCGTAGCTACAGAATCTCGTTCAACGAAGTGAAGGCTTGTCCAGTGACACGCAAATCTCGTTACGAGGGACACCATCGCAATGTAGCACGGTGACGAGTTCAGCTATAAATCACGCAGTTGTTTTGTAGCCGTTTAAGTATTAGGCTATTTTGAAATCGCGTTTAACGCAACCTCAGTTACATGATTACCAAAAGAGGTTTGATTCATAACCCTTCAATTTGCATTGCGGAAACAATG
Organism: Neomicropteryx cornuta; assembly: GCA_020383195.1. Lineage (NCBI taxonomy): Eukaryota > Metazoa > Arthropoda > Insecta > Lepidoptera > Micropterigidae > Neomicropteryx > Neomicropteryx cornuta. The sequence continues at coordinate 2,504,816 of JAHKQU010000011.1, forward strand.
CAAGTAGCACTTTAAGATGTGGCTTCTTTGTTGGATGTCGTTAATTTTGCATTTAAATATTATGGCATTCTGTCGTATTGCTGTTTAGTAACCTTAAAAAAAACAGCTAAACGCAAGTATTATCTATGATATTAACCCCTTTTATTTAGCTTATCGGTCGATTTAGGTCAAATCTTGCAAGCTGAATTAGAACCACTTGCCCTTACCCCACAGAGTTGAAATTTGACATGTCGATTCAGTTCCGATGAGAATGCGCTTTTATGGTGAGACTGCCCTGATTTTACACACAGGAATGGCTCCAGAAAGAACTCCTCAACAGCACAAACACGACGTATTGTATACGCATTTAAAAGCTTGTTTTAAAAATGTTGTCGATTGTTCAAAATATGACAACTCTGCGATTGAATTTTCGAATTAGGCCCCGAACTTTCTAAAGTTATTTCAATATGGGCATTATAGTGAATAGTTACAAATATTCAAGTCTCTCAAAATTTATGACGCGCCAGTATGTTCACAACCTAATATCTCCGAATTCAACCCAGTAATGATTTCTAAGTAATTTCTTTGGAATAGGTTTTTATTTCTGGTTTCTCGAGGTTAGTAGACTTGAGATAAATTATGTTAATAGCTATACTTATAATGTTCCATCGAAACGTTTTCAAGGACAGGTTAGGTCATAAGCTCTCCAATTACGCTCATCTTAAATTACATTAAATAAAACAAGTTTTTCGTCTTAACCCGTAAATAATAGTGGCCAAGAAAATACCCTATGATTTATATTGGTATGCAGCCATACTCCCTGCATGATCGAAATACTGTGGCCAAGCTGTCAGGTAGATTTTATCAGAAAAGCTACCTATTGCAATGGGTTAGGTTAGGTAGGTACTTTCGACATATCTCCACGTTTCACATCCCCTAGAACCCAATTTATACCTATCTATATCACTTTCTTGCGGAAACGATAACTGCCGTAGTTTTACACTAATGACTTTCAAATTGATACATAAATTTAAGGGCACAAAATCTCGGTCAAATTCGTTAATGGGCAAAATCAGAGGAGGGGTCGGGAATGAGGGGGTTTTTTCGAAAACGTGAAATTTTGCTATAACTTTTTAGTGTATAAGATATCGAATTCCTTTGAATTTTATATTATTTCTCAAATAAGAGCCTAATACTTATCTAATTAAACTTTTGTGACAGCACCAACCATTGGTCCTAGGGGTGGGAAAATTTGGTTTTTCAAAATTCACTGGATCAAATCAATTCAAAATTTTAATTGTAGGCTTATAATTTCCTCACAATTTTTATTTGAAATATTTTTTGATATGAGCAACCCTTACGGCACAGTATAAAGAGGGATTCAGTATATGTACTCTCGTTGCGCAAGGGTAAGGCGCGGTGGCGGGTTGAGGTGCGCGGGCTGCCGCGCGCGGAAAGCTCGCGCAATGTGTGGTAAAAGTTCGTACTTTTAGATTAATTTCAAGAGATACTTTTAGATTAATTTCAAGTTGAGGTATAATTTAAGTGCCACTAATCTTCTAACCCATAGCAATAGATTTTAGAAAAAATACCTTCTTCAAAGTTATTAACTATTTCGTTTAGTAAATTTAGTTAAATTTTCGGTATTTTTCGATTCGGTAAAATTACAGTATTATAATAAACATATAAACCAGATAGAGGTAAAAATGTGTCAGATAAACTTTCTATAAGAAAACAATTTCTATTTATGGAATAACGATTGAAATATTTTTGCTTAGTATTAAATATCATGACTACGCCGTTATAAAAAGAGTGAAATAAAAAGATACACGTTGCGAGACTATAATTTGATAAATAGAGATTGAAATGACCCATACACACTAGTCACCGGTTAACACTGTTCCATCACTTACGTTTATCATGAGTTATCATTCAAAAATATCAAGAAAAAAACTATTTTATAAAAAGTCACAAAACATATTTTTTGTTACATAAGTATCTATTTATTATTTAATGACCGGCGGGTTAATGAACTCATTATTTATGGTGGGACGGGATAATCAACTGCATCCTTAAATTGATGATTGCTTTTGTCTGCCATAGATTTCAGCCTAGTTACACTAGCAAATCTATTTAATAATATTGTAAACCAGTTCCTACTTAAATTCTGACGTCACTTTAATTTATATGTGTGCACCACACCATTTATTTTGGTGCTTAAGCAGGTAAAACTGTTTTAATTTTTAACCTATAAATGGTAAATCTTTTATTTTATTATTTTTTTTTTTTTTTTTTATTTTTTTTACTCTTTTCTTCCGCGTACTATTAGAGAATGAAATAATCTCAACTGCAGCGTCTTCAAACCATTCTTTAAGACCCATTCCCAGCTAAGAAAAAAGATAAACAATTTGGCTTTAAAATAACTTCGTTACACTACCTGCCAATCAGCTATACCAGCGGAGAAATAGCTACCTCCAAATGTAATTTTCAATAATAATATATAGGTTCATACTTAAATATAGTTGCTATGCTATGTGCTACATATTTACTAATTTTTGAATTTATGCAACACTGGATTTCTCATAAATCCTCTGCCTTGAAAAATTAACCATTTTTTCGATAGTTTTTTAAACTCTCCGAGAAAGAAATGTCAAAATTTCTCTCGACAATTTTGTTTAGAATGTTGTTGAACAAAATTTGTTCAGATTCTAGCCCATAATGACCCCTTAAAACGATACTGCTGACTTTTAAGTTCACCTGTGACCATAAATTGTGGAAATGAAGATTTTTTTGTTGATCTGTACTCTAATGTGTTCTTTCACATTCATGCAACATTACACTGCCTTCTTTAGTACAGACGTGGATATTATAATTACACACACACTTGTATTTGTAATCATACAATATACCGTTAATTATATATATATAGTGTATACTAAAATCCTCGGTATGAGTATGTTCACGCTAATTTCGGAAGTCTTTCAATGATATTTCTACTAATTAATAGATAATCTGTCGATACAGGTTTAGGTTACTGTAAAATAATGCGTTTTTACTAGTAAGAACCCGTTCTTACTAAGGTAGTTGGGTAAATGCCAAATAAAATGATTACATTGGTTTTTTAATAATAGATAGTCTTTACATATAAATAAATATTTTAATTAAGTAAACTTTTTGACGTCATGTTGGAATGTTTATCTAGCAAAGATAAAAGACGCCACGCCGAGAAATAGTTATTAAATATAATTGCGTTGTCGCTGCCTGTCCAGAAACAGAAAGTCACCGTTCGTGACGTCACCATTTCCTCCATTTGCATAATTACGTAGAATCGGCCGGGAGACGCTTTCGACGTCGATAGACGAAATCAGCCGTCTGTCGAATGCAATTAACGAACGTCGAATATTCCATTAACCTACAATCAGTCTAACGCAGAAGAACTATAGCATATTTTACACGTAATGGCAGTCTTCGATCTTCGTAGTTAACATCCAAAGCTAAATCTTACATAAGAAAAATATATACTTAAAGTTTATATATAAGTTTAAATATCTATCTATCTATATCACCTTCTTGTGGACACGATAACTGCCGTAATTTTAAACCAATCACTTTCAAATTGATACATAAAATTTAAAGACACAAAATCTCGGTCAAGTTTCGTTAATGGGAAAAATCAGACCAGGGGGGTTCGAAAAAGTGAAATTTATATGTTTTTTAAAACAGCGCTGAGCGGTGAGCAATTTCAGAAACCCTTCTATATTGGACGAAAGGACCATTCTCACAAAATAAAGGAAATTTTTAGGAGAAAGAATGCTGGATTTCACTCTTTTCTTCCGCGTACTATTAGAGAATGAAATAATCTCAACTGCAGCGTCTTCAAACCATTCTTTAAGACCCATTCCCAGCTAAGAAAAAAGATAAACAATTTGGCTTTAAAATAACTTCGTTGCACTACCTGCCAATCAGCTATACCAGCGGAGAAATAGCTACCTCCAAATGTAATTTTAAATAATAATATATAGGTTCATACTTAAATATAGTTGCTATGCTATGTGCTACATATTTACTAATTTTTGAATTTATGCAACACTGGATTTCTCATAAATCCTCTGCCTTGAAAAAATAACCATTTTTGCCATAAAATTTAAAGACACAAAATCTCGGTCAAGTTTCGTTAATGGGATAAATCAGACCAGGGGGTTCGAAAAAGTGAAATTTATATGTTTTTTAAAACAGCGCTAATATAAAAATTCACTAAAAAATGAGAAAATATATTTAACCTAGTGGTCGCCCAGTGGTCGAAATTCAACCGTAATTCATTAAACCTTCAAGTTTGAGCATACGTCATTAGCGTTTGTTGTTTGCCTTAATTCCCTGAAATACCTATCAAATTTAAAAAAGTTAGTAACAGTTGAAATAAAACACAATTAAAGCCTGTTTTTGTATTTATTTTTTGATACAATTCATTGTCAGTTTTAATTTTTTCGTGTAGGATTGAGACTTGACACGCGTCGCAAATAAATATTGACGATGAGTCGAATTGTAGGTAGCATTCGTTGACACACAATTGCCAACTTAGGAATGCTCCGCGCACTTCCGCCGGGATAATAAAAACAAAAGAATCGTGACTATTATTACCATTGGGCGATTTTTCATTATCCGATCACGAAATCGCCGTATGAGCTGGACGTTGCGGTAAGCCACTGAATTTAAACCGAATAAGTAGACGGTTTCAGGAATCAGTGTCATATGCAACAGACCAGAAATTTTGAAGCCTTTGCTCTATTCAATTTTACGACTGTTAGGTTTTTTGCATGCTTACAAATTTGTTGAAAAAAAAAACGATGTACGTCCAACAAATATTCTCATAATATTATATTTATTTATTTATCGTTTATTTGGAAAACCAACATACATACATTAGCATTATTATAATTAAAATACATTAAATGTACCGTGCTTAATTAATTATTTATTTTTTTATTTTTTAAGTTATCGTGCAGGCATGTTCGTGTTAGCTGATGTCTTATTTAATTGAAATTTTCCAAGCGTTTTACCTAGCCCTAATTCTACCTAGATAAATACATAATCATTTAAAGCTTATAACCATTTTTTAGGTACACAGATATTAGGCTTAGTGAAACGATTATAATCTCATATTCCAGTCCATTACGCTTTTACTAAAACAAATATAAGCGTTTTCTTAATGAAGAATAAAGTTTATTAAGGTCATTAACGTTATTTGGACAAAATAATATATACTAATAAAGGAAAAAATCAATAAATAAATTCATTGTAACAGAGAAGAATAAAATTAAATGAAACCAAAAGAATAAAATATAAGGTAAAATCAAGAATGAATAAAACCACAATTATATAAGTACCTACCTAATTTTAATTTGGGAAATTAATAAGAACCATTATTATTTCGGTGTCAACGCAAAAAATCACTCGCAATAAACGTCGATTAACATTGGAATATACACGATCTTCCATGACCAATTCCGAAGACATTCAATGACCCAGTGCGGCGCGGCCTCACTGGCGACCGAACTTATGAGAGGAGCACATTATCATGTAAAGTTTACAATTTTTCTACACGGAAAACATGATGAATTTTGATATGAGGTCAAAGCAAATCATGTTTGAAATCGCAGGTTCAATTAGCTGGATTTTTTTATCGAGAATCGTCTTGGAACACGGCGTATTTTATATCTCTTGTTATGTCCAGACGCTTGGTTGCGGCGGATAATGGAAATCCGACCGCTTTTAGTTGTCAGTCAATGAGGCAAACTGCGGTGAGAAAGTGAATGCAAACCTCAACGCGGTGCACATGCAAATCTAGCCGAAACGGTATAACTGTCAAATCTGTCTGTTTTGAAGAGAATGCAAGTGAATTAAGAAAGATTTAAGTAAACTTAGTGGTCGCTCAGTGGCTGAAATTCGACCTTAGGCATTATTGGGATTCTTTTACCTCTATAATCATTGTATATTATATTTAGTTCTAATACGTCACTAGAGTGCGTTATTTAACTTAATTCCCTGCAATACTTATGACATTTAAAATTTAATGTTAAAACAGTTGAAAAAAATAAATGCACAATTACGGAACGTTGAATTGTATTTACGAATCGATTCAAAATATTATTTTTGGCTTTCTTTTCATTAAAGATTCATGTGAAGTCCATCCTACAATGATTTAAAGTATCCATTTTAATTAAGGCCAGTAATATTACAATACCCTTAGGACAATATGAAGTGAATGCAGGCTTTCACCTAAAATGTCTTCAGATTCAAAATGTTTTGCATTGAAAAACATGCATTGTAAATGTATTAATCCATAAATGAAAGTTTTAAAACTACTTAGAATGACATTCAGAGCGCATTTAAATATATTATACAACATAATTTCATCATTTTGTAATACTATTTAAGTACACTATTTAAACTTGCATTTGTCCTTTTATTATTTCGACTCTTATATCTTATCACGTCACTTCTATATGGGTGCGAATATCTGAACGTTAAAAAAAATGAAATTACCGAAATTAAAAATGTAACATGCAAAATGAAATCACTGAAACTAAGATTAGACAAGGTTCAATTGAAATAATAAATTGTACTCACTTTTTTGAAACTTAGTAATTAAGCCTTGGCATTATTATAATATTGACATTGACAGGGATATTGACATTGAAAAGGGAAAATTTGAAATCACACAAAATTCAAAGCTCTGTCAGTACGGTACGGTCTTGGGGTACGGCGTGTAGCTCTTTTTTAATTAAAAAATAATTTCATGCGCCTGCGCATAAAGCATGCGATTATTCCTACTTAGTTATGTATACTTATGTATATGCACAAGATTTATTAAAGGATATTTAGCAAATGTGGCCGTCGGCCTCCGTGGCGCAATTGGCTAGCGCGTTCGGCTGTTAACCGAAAGGTTGGTGGTTCGAGCCCACCCGGGGGCGTTTACTTTTTAGCTGTCACTTCGAGACTAGGTCCGTTATTCGCCGATAGATAGTGATTATGATAGATAGTTATTCGCCGATAGAATTTGAAACATTCATTTTGTAAAATATTTTAATTTACTTACAATCTAAATGTACTACTAAATACTAATAAAAATAACTAAAATAATGTACTACTTTCAACTACTTTGACCTTATTTTGCTACGCAGGAATCGTTTACTTTATTCTTAAAAAAAATAGGCATTGATAATATAATAATATATATTGCATTATATCAGGAAACCACTGCTCGAATCATTATGTAATCATTTTCTGGTGTCAAAAAAAAAGACGTAAACAGCGTCATCTGTGAGCGAAGTTAAAAACTACATTGCAAAAAGTCTCTAGTACCTACTTAGGGTACGGGCGGTGCACATAGCACCGCGAAAACGGGGACTTATCCCGTTGTGGTTTTGTGGTTTTATCACGATGGTGTCACTAAGTATTAATTCATGGGAGGTAAATCAATGTGTTAACGTTTGAGATTGTTTTCGACTTTTTCCGAATGTTTATCAATAATAATATAACTCAGTATTCTTTTATTCCCGACCTCTGAGGAAGTTTGAGGTCACTTCGTCTGTTCAGCGGTAATGCCGTTTAGGTTAGTTTTTTCTTACCTCAAAGGGCATCATCGTGGTTGACTATATTTAATGTCAGTCGCTAAAATTAAAAAAAAAAAAAACTGTAACCGAGTGCCATCTTTTGGCGAACATTAAACTAGAGGGATTGTGAATTGATCGTCTAAAATTCTATAGAAAATTTTAGTCTGTAAATCTTTAGTGTATAGTTTTAAGTTTTTAATTAACTTATTTTAGTTTTTTTTTTGTTGCATTCACGCCTTGACTGAAATAATGAATCTCTCTTTAATTTAGTATGCACAATTTCTGCGCGGCAAGCAATGCCATCTTGTAAGTTGTAACATCAGATATTTCAGGTATTTTTTTTTTATGGAGTGGCACACTCAATGTACTCCTGATATGTGGCATGAAGTATTTCTGAACAGGTTGTATTTTAAATTAGCCAATATCAACAACTAAGCCGGTCTTAAGTATGACACCCTGTACCCAACTGCGTCTATACATTGCTTAACTCTACCGCAATCTATCGAAATAATTGACCATTTTTTTAAGAAATTCTCATTATTACGGCGATAAATTAAAAAAATATTTGGAGAGTTTAACATTACATTTTTCAATTTATTGTGTGACATGAGTATTTTGTTTGTTTTAAAAATAGGGCAATATGTAATTATTTTTGGTTATTCCACAAAAAAGGCAACTGTCCAAACTTCCACACCCCAGACCGCATCCAAACAAATCTCAAGTGCCATCGCCTTACTAAATCGATGAAGATTCAATGTTGAATCGATCGATAAAGAATAAAATACAAAAAAAAAATATAGTTTGCAGCCAAATAACAGCCGAAACTACGTCCGTCATTATCATTTAGGTTGGGTAAGACTTTTATTTTCACCTTTACGTCAATACGAATTACAATATATTTTTTTTATATTTTTAACTGCCTTCTTTCCAAGATACACACACACCTGAATCTTTTTGGGGTAATTTTGTTACTGCGTTCAGGTTCGCAGTCATACAGACGTCATTCCAAAATATATTCAGCACAGTGGATATATTTCAAAAGAATAAGGGGTTATTTATGCGTGGAATTCGTGACGTAAGTTATGATAATATTTAGTATAAAATGTATAAATAAATATTATATTCATTATAAATGTTAAACATTCGTAAGTATATTTTGTTATTTTTAATTTATTATATCGCTAATAATATGTAGGTTTATATATATACACACACACACACACACACACATACACAAATGACCCCACACTCACTCCACGCGCAGTATGCATTGTTTTAAGTTGATTTTTTAATTTGTTTTTTCGGCTATATTCATATTAAGTACACTGTTTTGGCCATGTAAATGTGGTATTAGTGTAGTTGTAGATCTTATTGTATCGCTGTTTTGTACTTTTTATAAATAAATAAATATTCAGGTGACTTCAAAACATGAACATCTGTCGAATAAGTGGGTGAGTCAACTGAGGATACCTACGAAAAGTAATATAACAAAATAATGCAGACATTATAATATATCACTACCTACACAAAGTATCGACGATAGCGCGATGTGGGTTAGGTTAAGTTATGTTACCTACACACAATTTAACCTATTCTAAAAGAGCGCCCAGTGTTTTGTTATGCAACAGATACATTCGCAGATCGCACAGAAAACAATATTACAAAATGGCACTTTGAGGTTAATTTCGCTCTCGTCTCTTAGCTTAGACAAACAAAGGCAACGAAGTCATTGTACTGAATTACGCAAGATGGCCGCGCGTACAAAATGGCCGACGATACTTTTGGAGGGATATCGATATGTAGGTTTTCATGTTAAGTCGTAGTTTTGTAACTCGTTTTTGTAGATATAAAAGAAAAATAATAGCCACTTGGTATCGTTTTGCCCCATAATTATATACGTAGAATAAATAAGGTAAATTTCTACTTTCAAAATTTCTACTGAAAAAAATATTTTAGAAAAACGTTTGACTGTTTCAATTTACACCCAATTTTTTTGGTTAGATTTACCATTTTTCTTGCAATGGTAAAAATATGGTAATGGTTAAAAAATATTTTAACAAAAACGTTTTACTATGATTACAAAACAATCTGGTCGTCGTTTTTAAAGTACCCTCATGCTCCTCAAATAACGCTCTACATTCACCGATACCACGGATGCAAAGTTATTTTAATGAAACTGTTAACTGCTTTGATAAATTGACTCTGAATAAATCGCAATTTAAAGTGTTCAGCAACGATCTTTTGTCTAAAAATTAACTGTTCTAAATTCGTGTAGTAGATATGTATATATATAGACATAAAATGGTTTTGTTATTTTTGTTATTAACTTTAATACTTTTTGTTAGTAGAAACCTATTTTTAGTTTTACATAGATTTTTTTATCGATCCATCAAATGTATTTTTTTTTTCTATATGTACTGTGTAAAATTGTTGGTTTCTCCAATAAAGATAAATAAATAAACAGCTGACGAAATAAAACGACATCACCCAAAAATTAGGTAGCGGTAACCATAATTTTTATTTTGTTGTTGTTACTTTTAACCATTGTATTTTGCTGTGATTTAAATCAAAATGGCGGTGTGACCATGAAATTTATAATTAGCAAAAATTATTGTAGCGATAGCTATATATTATGTTAAAGGTAACAAATAACTATAGTACTTACACGGAGAAATACGTTAGAAAATTATGGTACTCGCAACCAAGTAAGTTTAACAATAATCGATGTGTAATTCCGACAAAAAATACTGTTGTCAGCATACTTTGTGGTTGCCAATACCATATTTTTGCTGCAATTACCATATTTTTTCATGGTTTAGACGTAATTAACTTAACTTTGACTTAAGGATGGTATTGAGACGACAATATCACATGCGTTACATAATGGATTTGCTTCACTGCTCAAAAGCGAAACATCCTGTTTGTATATATTTATTTATTTATTAACATGTAAGCACACAGCGTACTAATACTATATACATTTTCAAGAGAACAAGACATCGGCGGTCGCATACATAAAAATACATAAACATATTACGTAAGTTTATTAAGTATTTTAAAAATCTAACACAGGCAATTTCACAGCATCAATATAAGATCTGCTCCTATAAGAAATGGCTATATTTCATTTTTGTTTAAGAGTATTTTAGCAAACCGTAAAATCACGGTTAATTCTCTCGCAGGTGCGCGTACGTGTAATCTATGAAGACGGTTACTTGAAAAACGGGCATAATTCATAGGCTAGAAATAATACTTTAAAATGTTTTTATAATATTTATTAGTTTTGGTTTTTTTTAATCCTCATTTTATTTCGATGTCACAAGTTTAACTTCTATGCATACATTCCTGTATAAAAAACTGCTATCTCCGTCCTATGGCCGTCTGTTGCATCTTTCATCCCGAAAAGTACAAATGAGAAACAAACTGATGATGTGTAAATGATGCTCTTTAAAATCAATCATAGATCACATCGAAGGCTGGTCGGATAGATATATAACATTAAAGTCAACACATTTTTAGTACTAATAAATAAAACATTGACAGTTCGATAGAACGCAAAAAAAATATTAGAATTTCAAAAATATCACATCACGGCTGCTAGAAACTTAAGGATGTATTATTTATTACTGGTCAGTTAAAATTCATACAAACTCATACTTATATGTACGCAAATATCCGAGTTCTTCATTAATATCCACGCGTTAACATTTAAAAAAAAATTGTAATGTTAAAATTTATAACGAATTGAAAGAATGTCATGATACCATTGTGTTTTTTTTTTAAAATCCAAAACGCAAAATGAATAGGCTAAAAGTGCCGCAGTCACAACGCACAAACGGAGATAGGAAATGAAACAACCCACCACAAGTTGGTAGGTACCACAGGAGCGAGTGGTCTGGGGGGGAAGATGCCTAGCTGTAGGCCGTCATGTTCTCATTAAACAATTTACTATTACTAAAAAATCTATAGAAGCTTAAATAAGTATTAATGTGATCAAAGGCTTATTGCCTATTAAGACGACCTATTTTTTTCGATTGCGCTGTCGTAAGCCCTATTTAATTAAACCTGTTGATATAGATACTTTTAATTTATATAAAAGTTTTTTGAGTGAATTAATACAATGTATTATTTTTATCATTCCAATTGGGGGTGTCAGGGTTGGCAAATATGTGTAATATTTGTCCCTCTCCCTCCCACACCACTCTTTCCTTAAATTTAAATGTAATATTGTGTAGTTTGTAGAATATTATGATAACAACTTGACTATTATTTCCTCAATAATTTAGATTATAGAAACAAAATTAGTTCGCTTCGTATGAAATGATAATATTATACAGGCTTAAATTACAAGGTTCTTTTATAAAATGCATATTTTATTTATTAGATTTATATACTATACAGATTCCACATTTGTGTAAATTATTGCTGTATGCAGATGACAGTAACATTTAATGGTACGTTGAAACTATCAATAAAACTAAATTAATTGAACAGGATATAGACACAAAATATAATAAAAAATTCAAACAGAATAAATTTCGTGATGATTATAAATCTCTGCATTATGAATATGAAGTGAATCTCACACAACCTTATGTAAAAAAAAACGTTAAAAACGTGTTTTAATACACCTGTGAAAATAAAATAAGTTTTATTATCAAAGACACAATGTTCACTCTTTTTGTGAAATAAAAATCCCTTTCTGCACGCCGGAAGGTAGAGGTATATTTTATCGAATCAAAGTAGGGCATAGGCGAACTCCAATTGTACTAACTTGTATCAAACATTGCTTGGGGAGTGGATCGCGCGGCAGCTCGCGCACCTAAACCCGCCGTACCCCTTGCGCAGCGAGAGTGCGAATAAAAAAGAATCCATCTTTATGCTGTGCCGTAATGGTTGCTAATATCAAAAAATGTTTTAAACAAAATAGGAAATTATAGGTCTACAAACTGATTTTTTTTTTAATTTCGAAAAACTAATTTATCCCACCCCTAGGAACAATGGTTGGTGCTATGAAAAAAGTTTGCTTAGATAAGTTTTGGGTTCTTATTTAGGTATAATATAAACTTTATATGAATATCTTATATACTAAGGAAATTATAGCAAAATATAAACCGTCCATTCCCGCCACATTGGTCTAAATTTGCCCATTGACGAACTTGACTGAGATTTTGTGCTCATAAATTTTATGTGTTAATTTAAAACTGATTGGTGTAAAATCACGGCACTTATTCACAAGAGTCCACAAGACGTGGTATAGATAGATAGATAAACTAATATATAAAGATAATATGTCAAAATTCTTCAGGAAGACAAACATTTTATTCTTCACATTTAAATTACAAACACAAAAATACACTAAATTAGCAAGAGCAACTAAATATAAGATATAAAATATATTTCACAATTAATTTTGCAGAAAAACACATTTTTTTCATTATTGTAATAAGAAAAACCTATTTTAAACTTATTCTTTCCAGAATTAAGTGTCACTCAGTTCGCTGTAAATACGTTTTGATGGCTTTCTTGAATTGAGTTATACTTTTAAATTTCCTTGAACTTTTTTGAAAGTGATTTTTTTAATGTAAGCCAAATTATTGATAATAGTTAAATTATAAAGTTCGTGGCTGTGAAAAATGAAATTTTGCCTTTATTTTGTTGCAGTTGTTTTCTCTGTTAGATAGTTTCAACTGCCCATTTGGATCTGTCACCGTACAAAAAGTACCTAAATGTATAGAAAAAACATATTATATATATATATATATTTGATTTAAAGACATGGGAACTCTCTCACATTTGGGTCTTGGGCGCTTGCAGATCTGTAGGTCTAAATAGACAAAATTAAACTAACTTAACAGCATTTAACGCATGATGCTTGATATATTATTTTAAGAAATTAGTTTCATTTCATAATACTGATTAATTTATCTAGCAAAACTACAATTATTTAATATAATTGTAGTGGCTGGATATATTTATCTTTTAGTTTAAAATGCGATTTTCGAATTTATGAAGGTTGCATTTTAAACGTCATCTCTCATATATTTTCTGACGACGCCGAATGGCGAAAGCTTAAATATTATATCATCAAATCTATATATATATATATATATATATATATATAAACACGCAGATAAGCCAACCGGTCACGAAACATGTGCCAAGTGAATCAACCCAAATTGCTTTAACGTCATCAAACGACAAACGGGTGTCGTCGCGTTAGGATTCATTTTGAGCACGGTCGATTGAGTCTAAAGCCTGGTTTACACGGATATAGTAATCAGGAGAGTAGAGTAGCTAGTAGAGTGAACTCTACTAGCTACTAGTAGAGTTCACTCTACTACTTACTCTACCATTTTTTATTTTTTTCGTTTAAACAAGTATAGTACAGTAGTACTATACTATATGAACTAAAATGGTTAAGAAATTGAAGCACAATTATTTACCTAGAGTTTTAATAGCTCTGATTAGGAAATTTGCCGAAGCCATTGATGAGGAGATAAACAGAGAAGAAAGATTGTGGGTGAGAGAAAGGCTCAAAAGAAGAAATTCACTCGGAGCAACATCGCTTCTACTAAAAGAGTTAGCCGTAGAGCATCAGTTAGAATATAATCGATGTCTCAGAATGACACCAGAAAATTTTGAACAGTTATTAAGCATGGTGAATGATAAAATTCAACGCGAAGATCGATGATGAGAGAGAGATACTATAAAAGCTGAGGTCAAACTACAAGTTACATTGAACTTTCTAGCTACTGGGAACAGTTACAGAAGCCTGTAGCGACGCTAATCGTGCTACAAAAGGTTTAAAGTTTTGCGTGTGGCACTAGCACACGGTGGAGGAGGATTGCAATACCACAGGCCGGCACCTGGGTGTATTGCCTAAAGGAAGAGGAGGGCAATACCTCAGGCCGGCACCTGGGTGTATCGCCTAAAGGAAGGGAATTCATCTTGTCAGTCAACAGGAATCATCATGGCTGCACATAAATGATTTGTTGACCAAAAAGATGATCAGTGCAAGACTACTTTATATTTAATTCATGAAGCCTGCACATCATAAAATTAAATATAAAATAAATAATTATTAAATTGTCTACTATGTATACTTACCGGGACTGGAGAGGCCTGTACAACCCACAGTCCACTACTTCTAATTTGTAAATTCATTTTGTTATATTTTATTGTGTTTAGAGAACACATATATTTATTCGTATTTCTAGTTATGCAAAATGGTATTACATTCTCCGAGGCCATTAAGCAAATGTAATCTCAAAATACATAAACTGGAAATCGATATTCAGCAAAAGACATTTTGTTTATAAGCTACCGTCATTGACGAAAGAGAGGGAGTCGAATGTGTAGGAAACATTCTAAATGGAACCTGGAGAGAAATCATTCAAACTGCATAATCATCAGGGAATTCTGAAACATAGAAAACATAATTATGTGCAAGTTATAACATGTCTAACCTAAGATTGCAGGGGGATACGCACAAAACTCAATCAGGGCGAAATAGGAAATACATTGGTACCAACAAATTCAATCTTATCGGAACGGCGAAAATTGTAAAGCGGAGGGCACCAATCTCAATCAAATCGGAAAGAACTCGAAGACACTTCGTAACACACTGAGGCGATCACACTTCGATCCGATGTACCTGCGGCATCGAGGGGGGCCTGGAGAAGCGCACACACGGGTCCAGAACGGGGTACAGCCTACGGGGGGTCCACTCCACTGATCCAGAGAGAGTCCAGGTCCAGAGGGCGTACGTCAACTCACACTGCGGCCGCGTGCTCTTTTGTCGAAACTGAGGTAACGGGGGAAAAAGGAATGCGGGCCGAATGCAGAAAGAATCACCGCGTTCGGTAAACGTACCAGCCAGTAAGTCGTCAAGTAAATGACCTGGCGATATGCCCACGTACTAATCGAAGATTCGTATGTTCGGCGCCACATGAGGGAAGGTAACGAAGCGACATTATCGAACACACGGCGCCAGGGCGCAACGGCGAGACGGCGACGGCGCGCGCGCGGACAACCGTCCGGAACGAAACCCGAAGAAGCAATGAACTGAAGAGAGAGAGCGACGATTGTTTTTATAACTTCGGCATGAAGCGAGGCGAAGGCGCGAGGTGGGGCGACCGCGGCGACTCGCCGATGGCGCGCGGCGGCTCGACGAGGCGGCGCTGGAGGGGGAATTTAATGTTAATTATTGTATGCGAAATAATCGTTATTTATTTGAATTAAATTTAGTAGCCAATAAAATCAGTTTAATAATAATTTTGATATTATATAAGGCGACCATTTTTGTTCTGGGAGAGGATTAATAAATCAAGTACCAACACTGTGCGACGTTACGCTACAGGGTTCCGTAATCCCTGGCAGTCAATTATATTCAGTATTGAACGCGCGAATTACAGTTAAATTATTGAGTAATGTACAGTAGTATATTATGTAAATAAATATTTAGCTTCGGAAGTGAATTGTGTTTCCATTGGCATCCTTCTTCGGACCTCGGATCATAACACCTCCTGGACCTCCTTGGTGGCGACATCAGTAGGACCACAACGCTAAATTGGTGACCCACGACGTTCCGGAGTTTCGTGATCTTCAAGCCTCCTTGCCTTCAAGCCTTCAAGCAGGTGACCGGCGGGAGCGGGGAAATCGACTTCGGTGACCGCGTCGTGCAGTGTTGGTTGAATCTACCGCGACGAACAGCGGCGGTTGAGACTTCGCTTTGGAGAATTCAAACAGGTATTTCAGGCTCGATTACATATCCTAAATACCTTATCCTATTGTCTTTTCACAGTTTTTCCGAATTTCATTTCTGTTCTTTTGTTTTGTTTTTATTTAATTACTGCTCCTTGTATATTCATTTTTCATTCTTTTCCAATTTCGATTGAATTTCGCCGAAATAAGCGCGTTTTCAAGATGGAGGATGATAAGCAACCAGAGGTTTCACCATTGTCCATGGCGACCAAGATTCCGGCGTTTTGGCACAAACAACCTAGGTTGTGGTTTGCTCATTTTGAATCGGTTATTGCCGCAAGCAAACGATCGGATAAGGACCGGTATCATGCGGTGATTGCGCAGTTGGACAGGGCAGCCATGCAGGAGGTTAGCGACATTGTCCTGGATCCACCGGCTGCAGGATTGTATGAGGCGGTTAAACAGCGTTTACTGTCGACGTATGAGGAGTCCGATTCGCGTCAGTTACAGACACTGCTGACGGAGCTGGATTTGGGCGATTGGAAGCCGTCTCAGCTGCTTCGGAGGATGAGGGAGTTGAGCAGGGGGAAGATGCCCGACGAAACAATTCGGACATTATGGCTTTCACATCTACCTGCATCCGCTCGGGCGGTCTTGACGGTTTCCACAGTTCAGGACATGAGCGCGTTGGCGCTGATGGCGGATCGGATCGTGGAAGATTTTAAGGGACTGTCGGAGGTTGCACAGTCGACGGCCGTGGACAAGATTTCTTTGCCGCCGCAATCGACTTCGGGGAGAAGGACGGAAAATTCGCGCGTCGGTTACAATGGTGATACGACGAGTGTTTCGTTAGAAACTACCGTGTCGGGCCTGGCAGAGCAGCTCGCGAATTTGGCTTGCGTGGTGAGTCAATTGCAGGCGGAGTGCAAGTCTCTCGGAGATAACGCCAATCGTCGGGCGGCGGGAGCTTGCGGAGATACCCGGCAGCCAGAGGTGAACATGGGACAAGGTGCGAGTGCGGGTAGTTTTTCGCGGAGAAATTTCAGGAACAATTCAAATGTTCATACTAATTACAGGAATAATTTCAATCGACGGGGTAATTTTACTCGCCCATCAACGGGCAACAACAACAATAATAATAATAATAATCATGATTTTTGCCTAAACCATCAGCGCTATGGCGAGAGGGCTAGATATTGCCAGCCCCCTTGCACTTTCCGTAGGAATTCGGAAAACTAGTGGGGGCGCCTAGCTGCGAATCGCTAGGTGCCCAGGACTGTAAGAGATTATTTTTATATGATGTCAATTCTAGGAGAAACTTCTTAATAGACACTGGGGCGAACGTGTCTGTATTTCCAGTGGTGAAAAAATCAGCGTTTCACAAGAATGGACTTACTCTGGTGGCTGCAAACGGGACCAAGATTACGACATATGGTGCAAGGAGCATGGTCGTGGATTTTGGACGAGGATTCAAGCCCATGAGGGGGCAATTCATTTTCGCGGATGTTAAGCAGCCTATCATAGGGGCAGATTTTTTGGCCAAGCATCGGTTGGTAGTGGACATCGCTCGGGGACGTCTTTTCGTCGGTGAGGATGTTGACGCTGTAGTATCTTCTAGCAGCGGCCAGGAGGTACCGACCCAGTGTGCAGTGGATGCTAGTGTGCCTCTTCCACATCTGTTTAAGAAGTATCCGGACGTTACGGCGGATTCTTCATATCCGCTGAATCCCAAGCACCAGGTGGAGCATCACATCGAGACAACGGGTCCACCGGTGTTCTGTCGTCCTCGTCCGCTCAACCCGGAGAGATATAAGCAGGCGAAGAAGCTTTTTGAAGAGATGGTGCAGGCGGGCATCTGTCGTCCGTCGAAGAGTCAGTGGGCGAATCCTTTACATCTGGTGGCCAAGCCGAATGGGGAGTTGCGGCCGTGTGGAGATTATCGCCGACTGAATGCCATCACGGTTCCGGACAGGTATCCGATACCGCGTCTTCATGACTTCAGTTATTGTCTGGAGGGAAAGAAGATTTTTTCGGCCCTGGATCTGGTGAAGGCTTTCCACCAGATTCCAGTGAAGCAGGAGGATGTTGAGAAGACAGCCATAACCACTCCGTTTGGATCCTTCGAAATGGTGCGCATGGCCTTTGGGTTACGGAATGCGGTCCAGTCGTTCCAGCGTTTCCTGGATGAGGTCCTTTCAGGAATGGACAATGTGTTCAAGTATGTGGACGACATCCTGATTGCGTCTCCTACAATGGCACAGCACGAGGAGGATCTGGAGGAGGTTTTGAGGAGGCTGGACAGGCATGGCATCACCATTAATGTCCAGAAATGCAAGATTGCAAAAACGGAGTTGGATTATTTGGGCTTTACCGTTAGTGCTGAGGGCATACGACCACGGGCTGAACGGGTGAAGGCCATTGCGGAGTTTCCAAAGCCTCGGACGGTGCAGCAGCTGCGGAGATTTTTGGGGATGTTAAACTTTTACAGGTCAAGCATCCCGAAGGCAGCCGAGTACCAGAGCGAGCTCAACAAGTTTCTGCATGGGGCGAAGAAGAAGGATAATTCACCCATCGCATGGGCAGACGCTTCGGAGGAGGCTTTCCAGAGGTGCCGTCAGAGCATTAGCGATGCGGTTACCTTGGCTCATCCATCGGCGGAAGCACCGATATCCATGATGTGCGACGCGTCGGGAACGCATGTGGGGGCGGTTCTGCAGCAGAAGATTGGAGAGGACTGGGTGCCTTTAGGATTCTTTTCGAAGGCATTGACTGAACCGCAGACTCGCTATGCGACTTACGACAGGGAGTTAATTGGCATTCATCATGGCATTAAGTATTTTAGGAAGATGATTGAAGGGAGGGAGCTAACAGTTTTCACGGACCACAAGCCCCTCACTTATGCATTGACGAAGATATCAAACAATAATAGCGAGACACCCATGAGGGTCAGATATCTTACATATATATCGCAATTTGCAAGCGAAATAGTGTATGTGCCGGGCTCACAGAATGTAGTGGCGGACGCATTATCGCGTATCGCACAAATCGACTTTCCGAGCACGGTCGATTACGAGAGGTTGCATTCGCTACAGGCGGATAATTTAGAGTTAGAAAGCTTGAAAATTAAAACAAATTTAAAAATGAAGTTGATCACACACCAGGGGACAGACAAGGAAATCTGGTGTGAGATGTCGACGGGCACACCAAGACCCTACATTCCGGCGGAACTTCGGGAGGAGGTTTTAAAGTCGGTGCATGGCTTGAGTCATCCCGGGATAAGGGGTACACGGAAATTGGTGGTGTCAAAATATTTTTGGCCATGTATGAATAAGGACTGCGCACACTATGCAAAGTGTTGTGTGGCATGTCAAAAGTCGAAGGTGCAGAGGCATACGCTATCACCTTTCGAGCGTTTTGACTCGGCGGAAAGGCTGGAGGCGGTCCACATAGACATCGTGGGTCCGCTGAGGCAGTCAGGAGATTTCAGATATCTGCTCACCATGGTTGATCGGAGTACGAAGTGGCCGGAAGCAGTGCCGATATCGGACATCACAGCGGAGACGGTGGCCAAGGCGTTCATGGAAGCATGGATTGCCAGGTTTGGATGTCCGGCCAGGCTGACGACCGACCAGGGAAGGCAGTTTGAATCAAGTTTGTTCGGGGAGCTGTCGAGGATGCTGGGAGTCAGGAGAATCCATACGACTGCCTTCCACCCACAGGCAAACGGTGCGGTGGAGAGATGGCACCGTACCTTGAAGGCAGCACTGATGGCGCGATTAGATTCCAGGTCCTGGACGGAGGAGCTACCGATAGTGTTGCTTGGTTTACGGACAGCGGTAAAAACGGATCTAAATGTCAGCCCCGCAGAGATGCTATACGGGACGTGTGTGAGGATCCCGGGAGAGTTCTTGGAAAAGAACAGGAGGGTGTACACACCCCATGATTATTTAATTAAAATTAGGGACGCAATTAACAACCAAGAGACGAATTCGAATAAAAACCAAAAGCGAAATTTCTATGTTCATCCTGATCTTTTATCCTGCACTCATGTATTCCTCCGGGTGGATTCTGTAAAGTCTCCACTTACCCAACCTTATCAGGGTCCTTATTCCGTAATCGAGCGACTGAGTAAGACCTTTGTGTTGAATATTAAGGGAAAGAGAGTAACCGTATCGGTTGATCGCCTCAAACCAGCGTATTTATATAATCATGATTTTCAGCAAGCAGAGACTCAACCAGTGGCAAGCTCAGGGGAACCGGAGGCGCGGTCAAGCACAGCGGAGCAACGACCAAGGCTTTCAATGAGGGCAGGAGGCGAGAAAAATGTGACAAGAATTCCTGTACCTACCACACGATCGGGACGCATCGTGAGACAGCCAGATCGCTTGCAATAATCCCACATTTTTCTCAATTTAATGGGGGGGATATTGTAGCGACGCTAATCGTGCTACAAAAGGTTTAAAGTTTTGCGTGTGGCACTAGCACACGGTGGAGGAGGATTGCAATACCACAGGCCGGCACCTGGGTGTATTGCCTAAAGGAAGAGGAGGGCAATACCTCAGGCCGGCACCTGGGTGTATCGCCTAAAGGAAGGGAATTCATCTTGTCAGTCAACAGGAATCATCATGGCTGCACATAAATGATTTGTTGACCAAAAAGATGATCAGTGCAAGACTACTTTATATTTAATTCATGAAGCCTGCACATCATAAAATTAAATATAAAATAAATAATTATTAAATTGTCTACTATGTATACTTACCGGGACTGGAGAGGCCTGTACAACCCACAGTCCACTACTTCTAATTTGTAAATTCATTTTGTTATATTTTATTGTGTTTAGAGAACACATATATTTATTCGTATTTCTAGTTATGCAAAATGGTATTACATTCACCGAGGCCATTAAGCA
Source organism: Neomicropteryx cornuta (assembly GCA_020383195.1). Classification (NCBI taxonomy): domain Eukaryota; kingdom Metazoa; phylum Arthropoda; class Insecta; order Lepidoptera; family Micropterigidae; genus Neomicropteryx; species Neomicropteryx cornuta. The sequence continues at coordinate 2,526,026 of JAHKQU010000011.1, forward strand.
AATGTAATCTCAAAATACATAAACTGGAAATCGATATTCAGCAAAAGACATTTTGTTTATAAGCTACCGTCATTGACGAAAGAGAGGGAGTCGAATGTGTAGGAAACATTCTAAATGGAACCTGGAGAGAAATCATTCAAACTGCATAATCATCAGGGAATTCTGAAACATAGAAAACATAATTATGTGCAAGTTATAACATGTCTAACCTAAGATTGCAGGGGGATACGCACAAAACTCAATCAGGGCGAAATAGGAAATACATTGGTACCAACAAATTCAATCTTATCGGAACGGCGAAAATTGTAAAGCGGAGGGCACCAATCTCAATCAAATCGGAAAGAACTCGAAGACACTTCGTAACACACTGAGGCGATCACACTTCGATCCGATGTACCTGCGGCATCGAGGGGGGCCTGGAGAAGCGCACACACGGGTCCAGAACGGGGTACAGCCTACGGGGGGTCCACTCCACTGATCCAGAGAGAGTCCAGGTCCAGAGGGCGTACGTCAACTCACACTGCGGCCGCGTGCTCTTTTGTCGAAACTGAGGTAACGGGGGAAAAAGGAATGCGGGCCGAATGCAGAAAGAATCACCGCGTTCGGTAAACGTACCAGCCAGTAAGTCGTCAAGTAAATGACCTGGCGATATGCCCACGTACTAATCGAAGATTCGTATGTTCGGCGCCACATGAGGGAAGGTAACGAAGCGACATTATCGAACACACGGCGCCAGGGCGCAACGGCGAGACGGCGACGGCGCGCGCGCGGACAACCGTCCGGAACGAAACCCGAAGAAGCAATGAACTGAAGAGAGAGAGCGACGATTGTTTTTATAACTTCGGCATGAAGCGAGGCGAAGGCGCGAGGTGGGGCGACCGCGGCGACTCGCCGATGGCGCGCGGCGGCTCGACGAGGCGGCGCTGGAGGGGGAATTTAATGTTAATTATTGTATGCGAAATAATCGTTATTTATTTGAATTAAATTTAGTAGCCAATAAAATCAGTTTAATAATAATTTTGATATTATATAAGGCGACCATTTTTGTTCTGGGAGAGGATTAATAAATCAAGTACCAACACTGTGCGACGTTACGCTGCAGGGTTCCGTAATCCCTGGCAGTCAATTATATTCAGTATTGAACGCGCGAATTACAGTTAAATTATTGAGTAATGTACAGTAGTATATTATGTAAATAAATATTTAGCTTCGGAAGTGAATTGTGTTTCCATTGGCATCCTTCTTCGGACCTCGGATCATAACACCTCCTGGACCTCCTTGGTGGCGACATCAGTAGGACCACAACGCTAAAAGCCTTTCACATTTTTCACAGACACTCTTGGTCAAAAAATAAATTAATAAGTTTAATTGTTTCATCCTCCAAAAACATAACCATTTTTAAAAGAAAATATTGCGCAACAACGTGGACACTGCAAACTGCAAGTAACTTCAACTAAACTCTACTTGATACTTGCTGTTGTAGTGGAAAAGATGTTTACACGGGTAGAGTGGGGAGGCTAGTAGAGTGGGAGTTGTGGTGGGGGGTGAGTAGAGTAGAGTTACTTTACCGCAGCCAGTAAAGTACTCTACTCTACCAGCTACTCGCCGCTCTACTCTACTCTACGAAGCTTTTTTACGGGTTTCTACAGGTAGCGTTACTCTACTAGATACTCTACTCTCCTGATTACTATACCCGTGTAAACCAGGCTTAAAGGACACTCGTAAGTTATATAATGACTTCTTATATTGTGAAATGTACAAAAGCGAGGCACCCGGCAAGAAAGATGGAATTCACAAAAAAATAACTAGTTTTATTTTATTGTTCGAAGCGTGAATATGATTTTATCTAAAAATTAAATTAAATCGCTATGATAAATTAAAAAACCCTAGCCTAAGGATTCGGACAAATCGTACCGATTCGCGCAGGTCATCGGGGTCCACCCGACGTCTTCTCTTCTCTTCTCTCTTCCACATAAGGAAAGTCAGTCAATGTGCCGCACATCCTATGCATGCAATGCACCTACTGCATGCACGGTACGCCCCAACATGGCACATAGGCCAGTAAAAGTAAGGTTTGAAAATGCTTCAATTCAGACGAACGTTTTTTTTTTATTTAATCAAAAGTAGTGCGACAAATTTTGAATGTGCATTTTTTTATATTATTATCTTTCACATTTTACACATAATAGTCCTATTTTTTTTTCTTTTTGTTAGCTATCAGTATAAAAAAAAACAAAAGATCTGACTAGAGAAACATTATTTTTTTTACCTAAAAACATGGTTTTAGCTAAAAGTAAATAAACATTTACTGGATTTTTAATATTGCATTTTTTTTTTGAATTTACACATCGATTATTGTTAAACTTACTTTAGTAGTGACTTTAAGTAATGACTTTTGGCAAAACAATGACGATTTATTCTAAACTTTGTCGTTATGCACAGTCGAAAGTTGACTAAATATTTTCTCAAACTAATATCAATGATAGGTATACCTACCTACCTATTATTAAATAGCTGCTGAGACGCTTTTTTCTATACTAAACCTCTTCTATATTTTACTTTGGTATTTTGCACGAGTGTTGTTATATATATTTATTTTTTAAATCTTTTTTAATATTTTAATTATATCGTTGATAATCAATGGTGACATCTACCCATTTAATTAAAAATAAATAGACAATCATATAGCTTGCCATCTAGTATAAATAAAGTGTACCCACACGAAATGAAACGATATTATTATCAACAAGTAGACAGCTTATCAATTTCTTCCGATAGATGCCGCAAGAGATTTTTTTGATTCTTTCGACAACGGTGAAATTTATGTTATTTTTAATCTCAAAAAATTTTACGAGATACTAATTTGAACTAAATGGAAAATCCTTATTTTTTGCAGAATTAGAACAATTTTTATTACACGTTATGTCCAATTTATTAAACGCCATTGTAGCCTCAAACGTTCCTAATTTATACTGAGAGTATAAAATTGTGGCATATCTGCTCGGCTAAAATTAGAAAAACCAATTATTGATTAAGCAGGTTGCACACTATAATTACGGAAAAAATAAATAAAATTATAATGACAATTACGAATTATGTCCTTCAGGCGTACAGCCTTACAGCTCATATAGGGCGTTAGGTTTTGTTCTTTGCGCGGTCAGAAAGGTTTTAACAACTCCTAACTAAAGCTTTCTGACCGCGCAAAGAACAAAACCTAACGCCCTACAAAAGTAAAGCACTGAATTTCAAGGTCGGCGCTTCCGTCGGAAGCATGTTGGACTCGCTACGCGTCTGTCTGTATGAGCGGTCATACAGCAGACGCGTAGCGAGTCCAACATGCCTTCGACGGAACCCCTTTAGGAAGTTCTGTTTACGGCGCGCCGATTGGTCGACCGCCGCATGACGTCAGAGCGCCCACGCTCGCCGCCGCCATGACGCAGCGGATCGATCGCGTCTATGGCCGTCTCGCTCGCGCCCATGGCCGCGGCCGCGCCGCGTCTCGCTCGCGCCGCCGGCGGGGCGGCATGAATGAAACGCGCTACGCTACCGAATATTATTACAGCGTGGGTTAACCGACTCTGTACATTTAACTATAGAATAATATATTAGCTCTACGTGTATAACTTTTTCATTAATCTTTATTATCATCTTTCAACTTTACAATACCTATATTAAAGTGCTAAAACTTTCAAAAGGCTGCTTCTAATTATTATCACTAGTGGTCTCTATAATGAGGTTAGCATACCTCTATAATCATTAAATATATATTTTTTATTTTGTTTTATTACGTCACCTGCGAGCGTGTGCCCTAATTCCCTGCAATACCTATGAAATTCAAAATTTATTATTAGTAACGTTGAAAATGAACACAATGATAATTGTATCACTGTGTTAATTTTAACTTGTTTTTTTTTTTAATACAAATTTCACGTAAAAATCAGACTAGGCATTAATGGAAGGATAAGATGGAATTATTAATTATTTTTATTGACATTGACAGACTATTGATAAAGGAACGTTTAAAATCACACAAAATTCACAGCTCGAAACTCATTCTGTCAATCAGTAGTACGAACGTTTTATTTTATTTAATTTAATGTATTCGTAGCAGATATTATAGATAAATTTTAGCTTTCTGCACTCATTCTCCTTGCGAATCTCATACTCCTCCTTGCGCGCGATATACTTTAAAGGGGGATAAAATTTTCTCCTCACGTATTAATATATAGATAATAGCTTCAATAATAACCATTTTCCGAAAATCCAGTTAAACGAAAGAAAAAGAGGAGATGATGGTTATTTCTAGAGGATACCTACACCTCACAAACGAAAGATGTAAAAGGTGTGAAAATTGGTTTCTAGATTCGTTTTCAAAAATAAAGAAAAACGTATTTTAGCATTTTCGGTCTTCCATCACATATACATATTACCAATGAGTTTGGGGCATTTTGGGTTAGTCTAAAAACCAAAATACACTTAGACCGATTTGAAGTCACCCGTGAATTTATTTAATAATAGACAGGTTTATACAAGTTGTGTTTTTATTATCTTTGCACCTTTGGGGGTTTTGACCTATTGCGTTAATTAAACATTAATTAGAAAATGTTTGAGAAATTGACGCACCTTGTCGCAGAGAGAAGTCGATCGAGCAAGGCGCTGTGTTACCGACTGGGCTCTGAAAAATTACTTGAAAAATTAAAATAAACTGTAATTATAAATATTATCATTATATTGTTATATATTTTTCATTGCGTGACCGGTCGGAGTTTATTTATTCTTTAAAAACAATTTAAACAGCGAAATAAAACATGATTAAAATTAATATTATACATAACTCATAATTCCATCACAATTTACTGAGCCTGGAGAACCTAAGGGTAGTTAATGACGATCTTATTGCACAACGTGCTACAGATAGACAGCTCCCATTTGCTAAGCAGATTGCGCCTGAGGGTTCCGTCAAGTCTAACTCGAAATAGAGAATTATTTTTTGTGCCTAAGTGCAACACGAATTACGTAATGAATTCGTTAAAAACCGTATTGATAAAACATATAACCACGATTTTAACGATATTGACATTTTTCATTTGCATAAAGGCGACTGTATACTCAACATAAAAGAAACTCTCTTTGAACATAAACAATATTAGTATTAGTATTCTTTTCACCCCACACACATATTATATAAATATATATAACATAATATACATACACATCACCACACTCTTAAATTCCACACCTTAATATACACACAGTTTACAACACACACTCTATTATCACTTATAAATTTAGATGCTAGTTCGTCCTGTGAAACACATATGTTAAATAAGTCGGCTTAAATATTTTTATTTTTAGGATAAAAGTATTTTTACGTCACTGTCATTATGTATAGCATTTCTTGAATTAAATAAATAAACATATGTCCAGATTAACAGATTATTATCGTGTATTTTTTTTAATTAAGCGTGTAAGGACGAGAGTGGAAAGTGACATATATTGTATAAAGAAAATTAGACAATTTACATAATATAAATATATACACCGTGTTCTAGGACTATACCCGATAAAAAAATTCAGCTGATTGGCCGATTTCAAACATGATTTGTATTGATGTCATATCAAAATTTCGTCGTAATTTCCGAGAAAAAAAACTAAAATTTACGTGATAATCATAAACCGTTGAATGACCCCTATCGGTCAGGGCCGTAGAGCAAAACGAGATATCACCAGCGCTTTAATAAAATTACCAAATTTGGCCAAAAATATTTTAACATTTTTTTATACAATTTCTTACACGTAATAGGGAACATAAACGCCCCTTTTAGCCTTCGAGAATGGTCTTGGAACACTCTGTATAAATACAGGTAACTATTTTTTCACTTTGAAATGAGATCGTAGTGGTTAAGACGTTGAATATTGGTTCGAATGTTGCGGGTTCGAATGCGCACATGGTCATACCATTTTTAATGCTTCATTACCACCTATCATAGGTATATTTGGCCTAGTTAAGTAGGGCCCAAAATAATTGTGTATGCATATTTACTTTTATATATTTATCCATAGGTTATTTACTTTATTTGTATTATAATATTAATATTATATATTATTGGGTTATTAGCTTGCGTCAAAATCCTAAACTACATCTATAAAAGATTGGCGTCTCCTTGGAACAGCACATTGTGCTATTAAGGTAATGCACAAGACACGTGATGTAATACTGTGGATTTTTCAATAAAGAATAAATAAATTAATAAATTAATTAAAAATTACAATAATGTACGTACAAGCAATGTATTTATTATGTAAACACTATTTCACTGTTATATATTATAAGAATGCATGTAAATAACTTTAAAGTAAATAAATAAATAATTAAATAGGCCATAGCAATTATTTATAAAAAAAATAATAGATGTACATGTCTGCCGTTTTCAAAGAAACGCTTCAAACGTCAGTAAAAATTAATATAAGGGATACAAAAGGAAATAAAAAACACTTCTTCCTTCCAATTCTTCTTCGAATAGCTTATTAGCCTAACTCTGAATGATGACTTCCAGAAAGTGGGGTTGTTGGAAAAATAAAAAATGCTGCTTTTCAACTCGGAGATAATGATGACGGATGAATTATCCCACGCGCGGATCTCGTCCTCGCGACCTTTTAATTTCGACATAACGGTGTAACTTTGCACAACAAATTCGCGTTGTAACCTTTGCGAAATGTTCGTCGGAATTAGGCGGGGGTGGCTAGTGCGCGGATTGTCAGAATTGGTATTAGTTAGTAACTATTACTTGCCGATTTCGGTATCAGTTACCTGCCTATTTTGTTTTATTTATTCAATCGGATCGGAACGAAGCGTAGCTCCCATGGATCGACTCCAATAGCGAAATGTTTGTGAAGTCAGATCTCAATGATTTTAGAATTTTAAAGTTCTAATCGAATCTACATAGCATAGGTTTCACGTTTGCGACTAGTTTTAATTTAATATAAAGTCTGATACAAAACATTAATACAATTCTTTTGCAAAATCCTAAACAATACTAGTTATATTTGCGGATTCTCAAATAAATTATAAGTACTAATTGCCATAATTTGTAAATGTAGAAATGTTTCATGGTCGTCATTTATTATAAAACATACCCTCCATTACAACCTCAGGGTAGAAACAGAACGAATCAATTCATCAGTACCCGTCCTTGGACGGAAACGTAGAACTCGCCCCTGATGAAGGGATTTGTGGTCATCTCCGATATCCGCAAAAGAAAAAAATATACTAAGCTACACAATATCTACTCAACTAGAATAATATTGTTATATTTTTGTTGGTTGGTTATATTTTTTTGTCTCCGCATACATTTTTTAAGACAATAAGGTTATAGATAGGTGCCAATTTACTCGCCAAAATCTGAGTTAATGTCAAGCATACCATTGTTTGGCTTATGTGACTTTCTTTGTACCCTAAAAAGTATTTTTGGTTACGTAACGGGTACTCGAAAGTACTAGATACGGCTGTTTGCCCGCACTCGGGGCAAAGCGGCAACAGCGCACGGTCTAAAAGGGCGCGCGCTTCTCGGAATCCAAACAACTGCTATATTATCGGAACGAATAATTCAAACGAGCGCATCAGCTGGTGTTTTCCCGCGACGGCGGCGCGCGCCTGCGCGACGCCGCTCCATGCACTGCCGTCGCGCTTTGGCCACATAGCGGCGTCCCTTTCGTAGTACTCAGGGCGGATCGTAGAGCGATAGGGATCGCCTATATGTCGATAACTTTGTTCCACGATAGTTTTAGCTAATTCAAAATGGATATTCTCCAATTGCTTCCGAAATAATCAAAATTTAAAAGTACATATCTATGTTTATACATTATTTTTTATTTATTTATTAACAGGTGAGTATACAGCGCAATAATAGTATATACATTTTTCAAAGGGTTAATAATAAGGCCAATTAAAGCTTATGCCTATGTACAAAAATATTTAAAACTTTGTTGAGCTTAACGCTGTTTTAAAAGGTGTATGTGTGATGTGTACGGTATAAAAGTGTCAGTGAGGGTGTGTGGTTGCGTCTGTGAGGATGTGGGGTTGTGTGTAAGGGTGTGTGGTTGCGTGTGTGCATGTTTGTATGTATGAACATCGTGTATGTTGCGTATAGATAAATTAATTTTAATATAGGGTTATGTGTGCCTGTGTCCCCGAAAAAGACTTACATGACCTAAATATGAAGCCAAGTGTATTGTATGCTTTGTCAACAATATAGGATATATGTTGATCACCGATTAATTTATGATCTAAATGTACGCCCAGATCGCGGACACATGTAGTTTCAATTATGTCGCCTTTAGTCGCACCGATGGTATAAGTGAAATTGGTTTTTATAATATTTCTTGTATAGGATATCTTGTTGCACTTAGTTGAGTTTATGTCTATGTTATTATTTGTGCAATACACAGATAAACGGTCGAGGTCTTGCTGCATATTAATGCAATCGTCCAAATTTGAGATTACTGAATAAATTTTCATGACATCACCGTAGAGTTTGTGTTCGGAAGTGTAAAAACAGTTACCAATATCGCTGATATATGCATTAAACAGTAAAGGCCCTAAGTGAGTTCCTTATAATATAAAGCAGTAAAAAAAAGTATAAACATATATATACCCATTCGTATACTAACTATCAAAATAAAATAATAAAAAAAAAACATATATACGAGTACACAGTAAAGCAAACGTGTAAAATTGGAGCATTGTAAAATTGTCTAGTGGGGTGATAAAATCCACACCACCTATCTATTTTGCTTTGTATGAGATAGTTTAAGATTACTTTGTAACTAGTTTTATTCATTTGTTTTATGCTATTTCATATGTATTGTTTTGGATAAAAATATAAAAATAATAAATAAATAAATACATTACATGTACATATATTATTGTAATTTGTAATCTCGTGCAATGGATTAGTTTTGTACATCATCTTAATAGCACAATGTGCTGTTCCAATGAGACGCCAATCATTTATAGATATTGTTAAGTATTTCGACGCAAGCTGCGGGACTGCTTAATAAACCTATAAATATATAATATAAATAAAGTAAATAATCTATAGATAAATATATAAAAGTAAATATAGTATTTAGATGATTCCTTGCGTTATAATAGGCGTTCGCCGTTAGTTTACTTATATAAAAGTCTGATAGTATTAACATTTGGAAAATTCGAATGCTTTTTAATATATTTAGAGATTGAAAATTTTGAAACAAATTATATAGCCAGAATGTTCAAAGAAAAATGAATACTGAACGCACAGATAGTTGCATCGCTTGAGGTAATGCACGCTGGTTTAAATACAAGCCTGTATTTTATAAAAGCTTTTCACTCTCACCTATCTATCTGTGCGCTTATGCAATACGGTCAAACTTTCATTAAAGTAGTAAAAAACTGATTTAAAAAAGAAACAATAATTATGGAAAACAGTGAAAATATAGCGAATGAGAAGTTTAATGACTCCGAGGTAGTGCAAGGTTGTCTTTCGGCACCTTTTCGTCGACGCTGTCACATTACATAAATTGTTTGTCAGTTAAATAAATAATAACCCGGACCAACTTTTAAAAATAAACCAACTTTAATTGCAAAAATTAACACTTATGTCTAAATTAACTATGTAGTTAGCTCTAACGAACGCTAGCTGTAACGTAGCTGTAACGTTAATGTGAAATTTCCCTATTCTCCCTCCCCTTCTCCTCATCTCTTCATCTTGCATTTCCTAGGTTAAGCACTAATTGTTTACTCACTCGGTGGAAATATTTAATTGGTTTTATTTTTTACTCATAAATTGGTACCATTGTTTCATTCTTGTTATTTATTTATTTTTTATATGATTGTATATGTACTGCCTGTATATAATTTTTCTCGTGTAACTGTTTATTTCCCTAATAAAGATAACACACCTGCTACACTCCTGCTGATTACACTCCTGCTTTGAATATAAACAAAGTTCTTACTACTATATAATTTATTCGCATTTTGGCGCCCCTTGCCACTTGGCGCCTTGAGCGACCGCTTCTATCGCAGTGCTGCCACTAGATAAGGGTTTTCATGTGTGCGTGTGTTTGCGAGGGCGAGATGATTGAGGGTGTGTGTGAGGGTGAGGGTGTCCAATAAAGAAATAAATATCCGTAGTGTGCTTAAAAATCAGTATTAAATTTAATACCTGCCAGCAGATTAACTAACTAAATGAATGTATTTTTATACCGAGAGGCGTGTAATTAAATTCGTGTAATATTTTTATTATGGTTTGCAAAAAATATCGATATAGTGCAAAAAATATGGACGCAGCCCATCCCTACAACCCTGCGAGCTACGGCCTACGCGGCTAGGCGCGACGCAGCGATTCAAGACTTCTTTTTGTCAGTCGACGGTCGGCAGTCGGAGCGGCGCGTTTCTCTGCGTCAGTCGGAGTGTGACCGCAAACGTTGGACAATAACGCGTCGCGATCGCGGTGCAAACGCCGCGATATAAACGCGAACGATTCGATCGCGCCGCCTGTGACCGAAGCGCTTCGCCGACGGGGAGGTCGGCGGTTGGCGCGCCTCGCGCCCTGGAGGTAAACATGGCTTCGATATTGTGAATGAAAAGGCCTTTTTAAGATGGTGGTCGAAGTGCTCGCGCCTTCGCAGGGAAAATGTGTATTTTTGGAATCGCCTTTCGCAATTTCAGTCGATGGGCGATGGCATTTATTGTGAGGGCGGTATATTAATAGATTTATAAATTACCCACGTTTACGTATGTCATTTTATATACGTATGTCAAAACTGAAAACAAACATCTGTGCGAAATGCCAATTATGTACAAAAACTATTTTATAATAATTTGCATTACTAGCAAGAGATGTATGTATTTAAAACACAAAAACAGAAGGTTTTAATAGGGACGCTAACAACAAAGATACAATTTTCGTCTGTTGATACATCGATGATTGCAAAATTGTATTTTTCTCTTATATGCGTTCTTATTCAAATGCTATTACTGATATAGTCAGGAATACCTAAATAGAAAGCAAAAACATAATTTTTAGTAGGTACCTAACAAAAAACTTGTAAATATACATTTGACCAATTTGACAATACTTTAAAACTGAAATCCAAATTTCTACATGGTAAATGTTATGTATTTAGTTTTTGTTCTGTTTATTATTTTTATAATTAATTTAAAATACTAAGAAAAAATGTCCGGCTGACGTCACAGCCTTCCATTTTATGAATCGTAGACAGTTACAGACTTTAATATAGTGCTTCTGTGGCTGTACGGAAGGTTTATTTTCGTCGGCGGCACGATTTATGGTACCTATGTTCTTTTGTATCTCACGTAGGTATTTCTACCTTTGCACAATCATTCTATAGATGGATAGAAAGTATATTAATAGCTTCGCCAATTTGTGTCGTTTCGTCATTCGCTTTGATCGGTTTCGATTATGTTTGAATATATTGTAAGATTATTGGAATAATGAATCGTGATTTATCAAATCACTATACTTGCATTAGGCCATTGGCCAAGAATTAGCTCTTGATCCAACCAATAGTGATTAATCCATTATTGCATAGGGTTACTTGTTAAGATACCTACCACTCATATCTAGTCACTCAATTTATTTGAAACATCAGGTTGCGAACTTTCAAATCTAATAAGGTTTATTGACTATTTTTTGGATTACATTAATTTATGTATAGAATCCAAAAAAGCTACTAATAATCCCCGTTCGATAGTCGAGTGACAGCGACTCGAACTACTCGAAAAGTACAATTGCGAAAGAGTTTAATTTTTGTGTATAATTGATGCTACCTTTGATGATTGAGTTCAATGTACTCAAGGCATTCAAGTTTTTTGATGATTTCATCAAGGCGTTTGTCTCGCCGTACATCTTTAAAAAGACCTTGGATATGGATGTACGGGTGCTCTCCATGTACTGCGACCTTCGCAGAACTATTGTACTTAAGTTCGCCTTATTCTGCTGATGAAATTTAGTATCTTTTTAGGTTCTTGTATTTCTTCAGGATTTGCCTAGAACCTGTTATCTATAGCCTTAGAGATGTCCACATTCACCGAGTATGTTATGTTATGTATGTTAGCGGATGTGGGGGTTTTTCCCCCTGTGTACCGCGTCCTTTCCAGAAATATTGTACTTTTAAATTCACTAATAGCTCGCCCTCTATTCCCGTGCTGTAGATGAAGTTAAGTATCTTTTTGGGTGCGATGATTCTAATCTCCTCTGGCTTGAGGAGATAGTTGCCTAGCAGCTGGTACCTTTTGTGAATGAGGGGTCCGCATTTCCCCAGTAGGTCTAAATGGGTTTCTGGGCTCTCTTCGCACAGTATGCACCTGTCGACGGTCGATAGGTTTAATGTGTGCAGATGTTTATTCAGCTTGCAGTGGCCTGTTAAGGTTCTCGTTAAGATCCTTAGTTGGTTTCGCTCCGAGAGTCTTTTTTGCGAGAATCCTACTATGAGTTCTTTGGCTTGCTTTTGTCCGGGCAGTTCTTGCCAGTATTTTTGGCTTTGCTTCCAAGCCCAAGTTTTTAGCAGTCTACTGGTGGTGCTTTCAGCTATGCCACAGGCCGGTTCTGGGCCTATCATAGTCATGCTTGCCCCTTTCTCGGCCAGTTCGTCTGCTTTCTCGTTGCCAACAATGCCTGAGTGGCCCGGTACCCACATAAGTGTAACCCTATTGTGTGTAGCAAGGGTATTGAGTATTTGTACGCAGTTTAGCACTAGCTTTGACTTGATAGCATTGGAGTTGATGGCCTTCAGAGCTGCTTGGCTGTCTGAAAGTATGTAAATATTTTTATTCTTCTAGGATCGTTCGATTCATGCGCAGTTTCAATGATGGCATGTAGCTCTCCCTGGAATATAGTGGAGTGCAATCCCAGGGTGAACGATTTCTCGAGTCTCGGTATCGCCTCACAAATGCCTGATCCTATATTGTTTCCGTTCTTGGAGCCATCGGTATACCATACAATTGCTTCTTTTTCGAAGCTGGGTCCTTCATTGTCCCATTTGGTTCTTTCTAGTATTTCCGTGGTAAATGTTCTGACAAAGTTGTATTCGGTTGTCAGATTGTCCGTGATCATTCCCATTACTGGGTTCAGCATTGTTTGGTTCTTGAGTGTTTTGACAGTACTCGAGAGCCAATTCTTTGCACCGTTCGACGTGTTAGCTCGCACCATGCCCGCCATTGCCTCTTTTTCCACTTGTTTGTGGAGCGGCGTCAAGTTCAGCAGGGCTTCAAGTGCTGCAGTCGGGGTTGAGCTCATGGCTCCGGTTACTACTCTGCAGGCTAGTCCTTGTAGACTATTCAGTTTTTTCCTGCAGGTGTATTGTAATGTTTTCGACCATATGTGCAGCTGCATATGTGATAATGGGCTTAATCACGGCCGTGTATAGCCAGAGGGCCATTTTGGGCTTAGGGCCCCATGTTTATCCAGCAAAGCGGTAGCATGTCCAGATTGCTTTGGTTGCCTCTGCTTGCTTTGGATTCACCGAGTAGGTGTAGTGGAGTTTCTTGTATTTTGTGTGCAGAATCTTTCTGATGTCATCATAGTTTTAGCAGTTTGCTGGTGGACTTTTAGTTCTGTACTACCTACCTACCTGCCTACGAATTCCAATTCGTAGGCATATTAGCACCTTTTTGCCCAGCTCGTCTGCTTTTCCGTTGCCATCACTCGAGGTTGACTCTCAAGGAGACACCAAACATTTATAGATGTATTTTAGGATTTTGACGTCAAGCTTATAAATAATATATAACTTTGTAATAAACTTATAAATATATAATATTAATATTGTAATACAGTGTGTCCCAAGGTCAATCCCAATAAAAAAACAGCTAATAGGTCGTACAATTCCTAGTGTTATTTGTTAAGAAACTATATCAAAATTCATAATACTTTCAAAGAAACACAACGTTAAAGTTTCTATTCTAAATCATGTAAAGCAGCTATTTTCCAATGGCTCCTCCCTCGAATAACTACGTCACTGGGCCGCGGCCAGTCAAGATCGAGGTTAATGACCTGCCGCGTTGTTCGAAACGCCCTATTAGGGCGGAGATAAATGATTGCTGTCAGATGCCACTGGTCGAACAGAGGTCGGTCTAAGAAGAAGGGGTAACTCCTTACCCCTTCTCTGCGGTTGTAAGAGGGATGCTATTGGTCGACAGATAATATTGATGTATCGATTGATAAGATCGATTTACACCAATTTTATTACAAAAATAATGAATTTTCGCATTTTGTTACATAATTTCTTACTCTTAATAGGGAAATTAAACACCCCCTAAAGTTTGTGGGATTGGTCTTGGGAGTAGAAATGAAGTAAATAACCTATAGATTTATGTTGAAGTTGAAGTTTAGTCCTTTATTATCCCATGCTGTTCTGTCATGCATTTCGTGTTGTTGTACTGGTTTGATCATTGTGTATGACCAACTAGTTGTGGGTGTTTGTGTAGGTGAAGATTGATGGGAAATATGCGTTTTGGTTATCATAAATGTGCATACTTATTTTAGTCTAGTTTTTTTTTTTAATATTGTGGAAGAGCACAAAAGGCAAGGTACCTTGGAATTTGCCTCCATATTCTGGTAAAACTGGTGTCTTTACTTTCGAATCGTAAAATGATAATGGATTTCGTGCTAAAATGGTTATTACAAGAAACCGTTTAGCAGGTTACTTTTAAACGGTTATGCGTTAAGGCGTAATTTGACAGATAGAGTGTAATGTGGGTAACAGTGGGTTAAATTAATTGGCGATCAACATATATCCTATATTGTTGACAAAGCATACAAAACACTTGGCTTCATATTTAGGTCATATAAGTCTTTTTCGGGGACACAGGCACACATAACCCTATACTTAGCGTACGTTGTCTGGTCTCCGCAATATGATGTGTACAAGAACAGAGTGGAACACATCCAAAAAAGGTTTATTAGACATATCGCACGCCGCGAGCACCTGGAATTCAACACATATGACGAGATGGCTAATTATTATCATATGCAGACTCTCGAGGACCGACGAACCACAGCGAATATGGCACTTCTGCACGATCTCTTACATAACAGAGTAGACAGTCCATATCTGGTATCAGGTATCAACCTGCGAGTGCCTTCTCGCACCACGCGCGCGTCTACTCTATTCCAGGTGCCAAGGCGCAATGCAAACTATGCCAGAAACTCTGTTCTGTACCGTTTACTCAATACCTACAACACCAAATTCAGCGAGGTTGATGTACTTGACCTAAATCGTGGCGAGTTTCTTTCAAAAATCCTAAGCATTTCATGCCAATCTGATTCAAAATGAAAGCGTTGCATATTAAAATTAATTTATCTATACGCAACATATTCGATGTTCATACATACAAACATGCTCACACGCAACCACACACAACCCCACACCTTCCCTGACACTTTTATACCGTACGCACCACACATACACCTTCTAAAATAGAGTTAAGCTCAACAAAGTTCTAAATATTTTTGTACACAGGCGTAAGCTTTAATTGGCCTTATTATTAACCCTTAGAAAAATGTATATATTATTATTACGCTGTATGCTTACCTGTTAATAAATAAATAAATAAAGGGTCATCTTTATACCTTACCTACTCTTCCTTGTGCAGTGATTATTATTCATATGTTTTCCAATTCTAATCTGGAGGGCCATTATAGTAGTTTGTATTCAGCTATAAATTCTCATGTACTAACGCGCTTGAAACGTGTTCTCCCAATTATTATACTATGTAGGAACTTTTGTCGATTACGCATCCCAAGAAAAACTTAAAAATTTGAACAGGAAGGTAAAGTAAATTAATTAAAGTATTAAGAATAAATATTAGGCTCGAAGGTAGACTATGTTTGCTACAGGTACAGGTTATGTACATATGATGAATCGGTGTTTCCCTCCACAGGTCCAAGAAGGGGAACGAACTAGGGCAAAAACCAAAACGAGAGGAATTCAAGAAATGCTATCGGCATCCGCCGGCGCTGGGAAGTGATCGAGCGAGAGATGTTGTGACGGAGTGAGAGGGACGATGCCGACGGTCTAGCGGTCGCCGCCGCGGTCGTGGTCCCGCGGCGCGAGCGTGTCGCGTGGCGCGGGCGTGTCGCGCGCGCGCTCGGCACGACGCTCCCGCCCGCGCTGACGGCGCTCGTGCGGCGCGACGCGTGCGCCGCGACTGCGCGACTGCACGCCAAGCGCGCCGATGCAGGTACTGCCTCCTGAACTGACATATTATTTATTTTTTTATGTTCTTAAAAAACAAGAACGCTTGCCCTAAAAAGAGTACAGAGTAATATAGTATAGTGGAATATATCGTGTATAATGATATCGCGGTGCGATTATTACGGGAACCACCACCATCACCTCGCTTCGATCCAGTGGTCTGACTTATTATATGGAGGCGATTTGGATTCCGCGGTTTATAATTTCTATACCATTATAAATGAAGTAATCGATGCTTATGTTCCTCGTAAGCGGGTTTAGAGCTCAGACTTCCCTAAATGGTACTCGTCGCCTCTTATTAAAATTATTAAAGAAAAGAAGAGACATCATAAGAAATGGAAAAAAAAATGGTAATCTTAGGGACTACGACTCCTTTACATTACTTAGAAATAGGCAAAAATATGTCCAAAAAGCATGCTTCAATTTATATATTTCTCAGTGCGAACCTCGCCAAAGAATTTTTGGTCTTACTTCAAAAACCTACGTAAAAGTAATAACAATATTCCTCGGGAAATGTCACATAATGGGTTAATTTTTGATAATGGCTCTAGCATAAGTGAGGCATTTTTAAAATACTTTCAATCTGTACATCGACACTGATAATGAGGCTATAAGTCTCTCAAACCTACCGGGAAGTGCAGGTATGACTTCTTCTGAGATCGGTAACATAGTAATTACCGCCCCGTAGTATTTAAGTACTTAAAAGCTTTAAATATAAATAAAGGTGCAGGTAGTGATTCCGTTCGACCCATCTTTGTCAGCAAATATGATCATCTTCAATCGGTCCTTAAGCGAAGGTGTCTTACCATCCAAATGGAAAGAATCATATGTTGTACCGATACATAAAAGCTGCCCTAAAGATCTCATAGATAATTATAGTCCAATCTCTATTTTAAATGTTTTTAGTAATTTGTTTGAAAAAATTGTATACGACCAACTGTATCCTTCCATAGTCAGGTCGCTTTCGACACAGCAATACGGATTCATGAGAAAACGTTCGATCATTACCAATTTATCGGAGTATACTGATTGTATAACAAACAATATGGATAATCGTCATCAGGTAGATAAATAAATGATACTTATTAGGCATACATCGTGATTTATTACGATGGCTTGCATCTTACATTAGCACCGCCGTCAGGCAGTCGTCGTGAGTGGTTTCAAGACCAACTTTATGAATATTCCGACAGGGGTACACAAGGGTCGCATTTGGGTCCGCTGCTTTTTAACGTTTTCATTAATTATATTTATGTGCTTCCTTAACTCAGAACATATATCATACGCAGATGACCTGAAGATATATAAAACTGTTAAGACGTATTTCGACTGCTTACTGTTACAAGCTGATCTCGACCGCTTGTCAGCATACTGCGTCAAAATAAGTTAAGTCTAAATTCAGCAAAATGTAAAAAAATCTCATTCACGCGGATAATAATAAAAAAAAAATGATTTCTTATAAAATTAATGAGGACATTGATAACATACGCGACTTAGGCGTGACCCTTGACAGTAAATTAAATTATAATAAACATATCGAGCATTTAAAACACTTGGTTTCGTTATAAGAGCATGTAAACCACTTCACAGTACAGATTCTATTATAACACTTTTTTAGAAGCTTCTTAGAGTATGACTCACAAATATGGTCACCGCAATATATAATTCATATTAGTCACATCGAAAACCTTCAAAAACTATTATTAAAACCTCTAAATTTCCGAACATTTTTAAGTTTTTCGAAATACGCCGGGGGAGTTTCTCATTATAAGATGACCACGCTTGAATTTAGGCGTACTCTCGCAGACATATAATAATGTGATTAACCAGAAATTCGATGCCTAATACTTGATTGGCAGCATCCCCTTTAGGGTTCCGTACAGAAATACCAGAAGCACACAATTATTTCACGTCGCCCGGCGTAATACTAACCATGCACAAAACGCGACGATGTGTAGAGTCCTCAGCGCATATAATGAAAAATTCAGCGCAGTTGATATATTTCAAGAGAATAAGGGGTTATTTATGCGTGAAAATCGTGACATAAGTTATAATAATATTTAGTATAATGTATAAATAAATATTATATTCATTATAAATATTAAACATTCATAAGTATATTTTGTTATTTTTAATTTATTATATCGCTAATAATATGTAGGTGTATATACACACACTAAGCGCACACACACACACACGTGCGTGCAAACATGTCCACGCCACAAATGGCACCGCACTCACCCCACGCACAGTACATACTGTTTTAGTTTGATTTTTTAATTTTTTTTTAACCATGTTCATAATTAGTACATTTTTGTTGACATGTAAATGTAGTATTAGGGAATTATCTTATTAAAACGCTGTAATGTACTTTCATAAATAAATAAATAAATAATATGGTAGTATAGTTTTGTATGTTTTAAAAGTTTAGTATGAGAGAAAGAGAATTTATTAGGGCGCGCTGTGGAAACGACAAATATTTCATTTATTTATTATTTTTTTATAAAAAAACAATACATTTAATTTTACAACACCTTTCTAGCGTATACTGCTGTTTTAAGGTGATGTAAGCAGTTGTAGAAACATAGATCCTCAGCTGACATTTCATAAACTAAAAAAGACAAAAAAAAACATAATAAAAAAAAATAAATAACAAAATGTGCAACTGTAATTGAATAATTTGAAGCTATGCGTGTATGGGTGTGTTTGTGGAGGAACCTAAAAAGTGTTTTATTTATAACAATAATTATAGATAGAATAATATAACGTATCTAATATGGCTATAAATAAGTAAAATAAGTATTTTGTATATGATAAAGAAAAGTAAATTTAAATACAGACTTCTATTTGCTTACTTTAAGAATTTTTCGTACCAGGACATTACCAATCATTTTTTCAGACTCGTTTATGCCTTTACCAATTAACCACTCTAAAATATCTTTTTTTGTATATGTAGGTGTGTTGAGTTCCATTGTCAAAATGTTAAAAAGTTTTGGGCCCAAATAAAAGAAAGGTTTTTGGCCAAAAGTTGTTTTCATTCGTGGCTGTAAAAAAAAAACCTTTTCCCGCATATCGAGTATTAACCAAAATATTTAGGGGTTCCTGTATTAAAAAAATATAATAAAACTGCTTTTATATAAAATTGACGAATTGATAATAAATTTAATTCTCGATAAACTGCAAGGTATCGTATCTCCAGGGTTTTTTAAAGCTAATTTTTAATATTCTATTTTGGCTTATCCTTAACTGTTTTGAAGCTTCCCCCCCCCCCCCAACCCATTATACCGTAACACAGAAGAGATAGACACAGCGCAAAATAAACTATTTTTATTGTACTATAACTAAGTCTGTTACGAATACATTTAAATATATTAATTAGTTTGCATATTTTTGACGACATATATTCTACCTGATGTATCCAGTTTAGATTTTCATCTTTAATTATTCCAAGATATTTGATAAATTTGATTTGATTTCAGTATGTAATTGTAATGAATTGGAAAGAGTTCCAATTCATTACAATTACATACTGACAAAGGAAAGCAGTCGTGAATAATTAAATTTGGATACTGTTTGGGCTGCCCAAACATATCATCATAAATATATATATGATGATTGTTTTTTAATAGCGGCAAATCGCCTGAAAAGATAAATGACACAATTTTTGACAATATTGAAAAATTATGAACAATTTTTTATTTTTTTGATAAAGTGCTGGATAGCATAATATTTATAATGGTTCTAAAGGGGTCATCTAATTAGATGATTACATAATATTTGACAATATTTTACACTAAAGAGGACAGATAAGAGTTAAAAATGCATTTTTATAAAACTCAGCGCTGGGTTTAAACCGACATCCTGCGCTCTCAAGTACAGGACCTCTTTAGAACCTTTATTAATATTATGCTATCCAGCACATAATCAAATAATTAAAAACTTTTTCAAAATTTTTCAATATTGTCAAAGATTGTGTCATTTATCTTTTCAGGCGATTTGCCGCTATTAAAAAACAATGATCAAATATAAGTCAAATAACTTTACAACTCAATTATACAATTATATATAAAATAAAGATATGTAAAAAATAAAAGAAAACTACGTTTATCAGTAACATTAGTGTATGATTACAAAAATAATGAAGAGACTAATTGTTTCAACTTAATCCGACCTAACACAATGAGCCAATCTTTTATCAGCATTTTTAACTGATTGCTCCATCTTGTTGAATTCCAATCCCGGTTTAATTTATTATAAATATGAAGTGCTAGGTATAGCAAAAATATTTTTGTGTAGATTATGTTTGCACTTGGTACCGCTACCCGCTTAGAAGTGTTTGCCCTGGTATATGGGGATGTTGGTTTGCTGATTCTTAATGAAATGCTTCATGATCGAGACAGCATACAGTTGGCTCACTTCCAATAACTGATATTGTTCAAATATGGGTTCAGCTAGTACTGAGAAATGAAGCATTATATAAGACGCGATCAACGTTTTCTGTGCGGTATTTATTTATTTCACGAAACAACAGCTGATATAAAAATAAAGCTATAATAACAAACACACAGCCAATAAGAGTTATTTCCAAACATAATAAAATAAATACATCCAGAAACGAGGTTGGGATTAGGAAGTAGGAGGGGTTATTACCGGAATATAAAATACAGCATAACTCCATAAAATAATAGATTTTACTACTTTAGGGGTAGAGCTAGAGACTCTCTCTGGAATTCCGGGAATTCTGGGGGTGTTGAATATATCGATGGCGCTGTTGTAAAGCTTACATGCTAGATGTATATTTGAATTCTGTGCATAATTCCGTGACAGATGGAATGTATCACACTGGCGAGTGGGTGGGTCTAGATGGAACCCGAAAATCTATGGCCCCAGATGATCAGAGCAGTCGATGTGACCATTGACAGTTTTATATAAAAGCAACATATCAACTCGCAATCTTCTGAGCTCAAGACTCTAGTGATGACAGGCTTTAGAATTGAGAATACTGCTTCACCCCAGGCGGTTATGCCATACGTTAGAACATACTTGCAAATAGCATGGTAGACTTCCTTTAGCTTTTGCGAGAGTGGCTCTGCGTGTATTGATAAGCAGGTTCGTAAGATCGATGCGGAACCCTCTGTCGGCACGGCGCGGTCGAACGTCGAATCGCCTTCCACTATCGCCCGGCGAGTGCCGAGGTATTCGCTGAATGAAATTTTATGGGGACTCCATCCTTGGGCTGACGTCACGATGACGTCACTGCGGATTGCGGGGGCGACCGCGGCGCGGTGGTGGGAGGGGCGGTCGGGATTACGCAATCATGCGTGCGCGGGGGGGGGGGGGGGGTGTCACCTCTCCTTGAGTTTCCTTCCTTCTCTAGCCGAAATCTCCTTTGGAAAGCCTTCGCTTGGTTTCCAGCTTTTTTCTTATATATTTAGTCTGACTATAATTCTCGGGCATCACAATAACTTAAGGCCTATCCATGAATGACGTGACACAAATGGGTTTTTTCCTTTCCCCCCTCCCTTATCACTGGTTTTAAATTTTAAATAAAATTAAATCTTGACTAATGTATCCTATCACGTTGCCAATTTGTTGGTTTCGAAACAATAGGTAAGTGGGTACATAACTTACTCAAAATCATCGAAAATGTTCGTGCCAAAGTGTGTTAATTACAACTGTTTTAGGCTTTTAGTATATTACATATTAGGTTCGTTTTCGCGTAGTAATAAATACTAGTAGTCGAAATTCGACCGTAAATTCATTAATCTTTTTAGTTTGGGCGTAATCGTGGTTCTTACACCTCTATATTACGGTGAGTATACCTCTATAATCATTACATATAAATGTTTTAATTTTTATTTTATTTTTTATTACGTCAGTTGCGAGCGTGTATAAATACGTCATTAGCGTGAGTTGTTTGCTTTAACTCCCTGCAATACCTATGAAATTTAAAATTTAATGTTAGTAACAGTTGAAAGAAAAAACAATTACAGCTTGTATTTGTATTTATTTTTTATACAGTAGCACGAACGTTTTATTTAAATTAATTTAATGTATTTGTAACACATATTATAGATAAAATTTAGCTCTCTGCACTCGTTCTCCATATAAACTTTGACTATGCCAAATCTCACATTCCTCCGTGCGCGCAATATGCTTAGAAAGGGGTACAAAGTTTTCCCTTCACGTATTAATTTATAGGTTACAATAATATAGAGGATTAGATATATTCGTTTAAAAACTAATTAAAAATATGTGTCTTTTTAAAAATAATATTGAATTGGTTTTGATTAAAAATAAACACGGATTATTGATAAAATGGCGTCCTAAAATAAAATAAATGAATGCATATATTGAGCTTGTCGGGTAGGCAAATATTCTATATACCGAAGGGTACAAATACCGTTCCTTGAGTCTTCAATTAAGGCCAGCAATTTGGCTTATTGCCAGTCGCTCTCCATACAAAATGTTCCTTCTTAATGACTTGTACAATCTGTTATGCAATGGCGAAAATATTATAGTACCTACTTAGTACTGTTAGTTCATAGCGAGATTTAAACCGTACGATTAAATGTTTTTTTTTAACATAAGCGTAAAACAAAGTGGTAGTGAAAACACTACACGTCAACGTGTCATTTCTGAACAGAAAATTTCCGCGTAGGCGCTGAGAAAGTCTGTTGAGCACCGCGCGGGTGTTTGTCACGTTCAACCGGTTGACCATTCTCGTACTGTTCGCTATGCTCTCTACTACCGTTTTCTCGTCAGACTCAAATTGTCCATGCTTCTAAATGTGACACATATTACAATACCATTTTTTATACCTATATTACATTTTATGCTCAAAATTTCACAGAATTCTAAATATCTAGAATTGTAATTTTGGTGAAATTAACATTTTTCACCTAAGTCGTAATAGCTTTGAGAAGTCTGTTAATGAGAAAGTTAGCACGCTGTTTTAAGGCGAAGGCAAAGGATAAATTTTAACTTCGATTCATTTTGACCCGTTTTTCTACGGCTGTCATTTGGTAACCATTGGATAATTAATAATAAAAAAAATATGTTTAGATACCTTTATCTTATGTCTTCAATATAGTAAAGGTAAATTTTTAAAATTCATTTCTATTTCTGAGAAATTTAATAAATGATAAACTGCTAATAGTTCTTTTTAGTTGAATTGCTTTCTTATAAAAGAAATTAGAACCTTAGGAAAAATAGTAATTAAAAGTCAAATGAATGGTCTAAAACACAGAAAAGTTTATTTTTTAATTTATAAATTAATAAAAGTAATTAAATAAAAACCAACAGTTGCTTACTGACCGCGCAGAGTTAAATCTGACGCCCTATAAAAATTAATCTCCGAATTTCAAGGTCAATATACTTTGCCTTAAACACATCGCATACCCTTGACCTATCAGTAGACCCATGACACATTACACACATTACATTACAGTACATTACATTACATTACACTACATTACAGTAGACTTCATTACACACATTACTCAACACTTGCAATTTCGTTTTAATATTATATTATAACAGGTTTTGCTTTCCTTTATTTTCCTAACTTACAACTCCTCCGTTCATATACCTTATTATTATGTAATTATTTTTAATTGACGATTGTTTTTTTTTGTGTTTATACGCTATTTGTAATTCAAATAAATATATAAATATTATATTAAAAAAATGGTATATTTATTCTTCTTTAATACGTGAAATAAGTAAATAGCTTGAATGTTTCAAGACTATGTATTCCAATACGCATTTACCGCCCTAGCAATATAAATAAATTCTTGCTGTGAAGCGGTAGAACTGAAAAATTGTGAAAAATGCTTTTTGCCTGGTAATTATTAGTCCTTTCTGTTGGTTGTCACAAGGAGTATAGTAATAGCCTAAGTCTGGCGGCAAAATCATTAGAAAGCTTCTTTATTTATTTTTACTGTAACTTTCTTAGTATATAAGATATCGATTTAATTGAAATTGTATATTATTTCTTAGATTAGGGTCTAAAATTTATAATTTTAAACTTTTTTGATAGAACCAACCATTGGTCCTGGGGGTGGAAAAAATTGATTTTTCAAACCAGCCCAGCCCAGGTTTTTCAAACTAGGTTTTTTGTACCAGCCCCCCCTCTTATTTCCGCCCCCTTGCTACGATTCAGCGAACCCAGACTGTCATCTCTTTCAGAATTGTTCGAATTGACTCAATTGTTTCAATGTAAAAAGTTTCACTATTTAATCAGAAGGTAAAATATCCAACAAAAATCTCCAATTTTAGGCAAATTTTGTAATTTTATTTCTGAGTTGTTATACCATATATCTCAAATCAATTAGGTAAATCCCTCCTCCACTTTATTCTCATCATAAAACTATATTTATTTTATATGTGATGTGTCTGGTTTCATAAGCGAGGTGACTTCAAAAAATGTTATTTCAAAAACATGTTGGCTTTGTTTGCGTAATATTTAAAGAAATTTCCTTAGGTAATTCCCTAGAATAAAAAATTATCTTAAATGTAAAAATACTAGATTACTTACATTTCTCGTAGATATCTCTTCTGACGCCTTTGAAAACCTGTAAAATACGCATTTTTGTAACATTTAAGTATGTAGACGCGTTGAGGAACAAACATTATAATATATATTACTGATCAAGACCTTTTTTGTTACCATATTTCACTTCAGCAATTCGCATAGGTGTAAATTTCACACCTAATTGAATAAAGGTCAGCTTATAGTTTTTGGACTTTTTTGGACAAAAATGAGGCTGTAAAGGTTGCGTATTGCAGTGTTGCAGTGTCCGGTCATTGAACTTCGATAGGCTTTCGGGCTCCCGGACCCAGCCGACCAATCGCTGAAAGGGGCCGTCGCGATGCGATGCACCCCCCCCCCCCCCACCCTAAAATTATCAGACGCGGAATATCAAACGAATTTATTTAAGTGCAATTATTTTTTTTTTTACTATTTATTGTGATTTAAAAGAAATATTTAACCACGACTATGTATCCTGTAGAGTTTTCAGCAAGATATCGTGCGTTCGTAGAAATAGCGAAAATGCTTACTTAGCTTACTTAGGACCGGCTGTTGAAAATAGTTTAAGTTTATTTATTTATTTATTTTTATAAACATCCAGAGAGTAGTCGTAATCATTCTTAGACATTTCATACACAAGTTGCCAACACTCGATACTGTCCAATTTCATGTTTACAAAACATGCATGTGTATAAACTTAAGTAAGTTATACATACAAAATTTGATACATGTGAGTTTAATTTTTAATTTGAGAGAGAGAAAAAAAAGAAATAAGGTAATAACAAGTAGGTGCCATTTAAGAGATATAAAGTAATATAAAATAATCATAATATTTTTTATATATATATATACATTAAAATATAAAGAAAAAAAATACATATAATATATTATAAAATTTTCTACATATGTATTAAATAAGGAATATGAATTAAATAATATTTTTGTTCTGATATTGTAGTAATATACGAAAACTTTATTTACGTAAAGTAAATGATGAAGTAATTTCATAATGATAATTATTATATTTCTATAATTATTAGGCTTTGAACAATGCAATCAAGTGATTTTTAATTGAAGCAAGTGTGTCATGAAAAATATCAGTCATTAGCATATTTATTAAAAGAACGACACTTTCTATTTAAATGTTTTGAATCGCTTATATTATTAGAGGAAGTTACTTCGAGTAGTCCGAGAAGGCACCTTGAGATGTTATCTTCATTAGCCAGTTAACTGGTTCAATTTGAATGATACGGTCTATTACACATTAGTATATTGTCATACGGAATTATTGAGTGGGGATGAAAAGGGTGATGGTCTCTATATTAGAAACTTTGATTGAATCAGAAATTAAGAGCTCGTGTGTCGGCAGTGAACTGTAAATCAATTCATAAAGTATTTATTAATGAGGAGGTATTTATTTAGCAAACCTTCCTTGTTAAAATCTCTTATATCACCCCCTAACCTTTCTTCACAAACTTCATACCTAATAAATGTCACTACATTTATTTATTTATTGTTTTCAACCTCCAATGTTACTGAGTCGTATCGGATAACTACACATACAGACTGTGCTACCGAAAATTGCATATACTGTTTGTAGTGCAATTTTCGCGATGCGTTTTAAATTGGTGAGACAACCGACAAGTTGAGTTTATAATATCAACAACTTTTATATAATATTAACTGCTTTTATACAGCAGCTGTGCTATGCTAGACTTCGGTTTTTTGTTATTGCTTAGATTATGATATATAAATTGTATGTCCACCACTGAGTATTAATAATACATACATTACATAGCGCTTACGATAACTATCTTTTTATTGTTTTTTATTTTTTATTGTGTTTGTAATTTTATACCTAATTATGTTCTTAGATATTTTTAAAATTTTCTCACATTTGATCTGGATATTTACGTATTTTTTTTTTAAATTAAATTTAAAGTGTATTGTATGTGTTTCAATACAATCCCATTATTTATCGTATGGCAAAAATGTACAAAAAATGTCAGAAGTTAGAAATAAAAATTAAAGTATTAAACATAATAATCTATAGGACTATATGTTTATGTCCAGAGAGTATATTCAGTCGATAGCATTTGGTGTGAGATTGTGTAAATCTTGTGCAGGTACTTTAAAGAGTCAAAGTGGGTAATCACTGATGAATACAATCCCATTACGACCTCTGACAGATAAATCGACGTGTGGGTACTTCAGGTGACAGATGAGCTGTTTATTTAGCTGCTGAAGAAGTGCCACGGAGCTCCGAAACGTCCAGCATAGCTACTAACCTAGTCTTTATCTATTTTTTCTACTTGTCTCCATTTGTCTAATAATTCTAACTAGTGATTAAACAATCAAAAGGTCTTTAAGTAGTATTATCTAAGCGGAGCCAAGGCTATACCGTGGATCGATTCCACTAGCGAAATGCCTTTAGGAAATCCCATGATAATTTTTTCGCGTGTTTTTTGTCCGAATTTAAGAAAAACAATTATTTATTTGAAGTTTGCATTTTTCCGCTCCAATATGCTGCTAGCGTAGGTTTCACCTTTGCGACTGTGGCTACCTAATTAACACATTTCCTAACTCTCACACGCACCTATTTGTGCGTCTTATGAAATAATAATAATAATAATATTTCTTTATTCTTTTCTAAATACATGCCTTACAAATATGTTCATATCATTATACCTATTAATCAGTTTACAATTTTACATTTTTATATAATTTTACAATTTTATACATTTTAATATGATATTTGAAATAATCTACCTTCGATTATCGTAGGTACACTAAGTTTAACAGTACTACGCGGACTTTTTATTCATAGCGTGCCAGTGTGTGTGTGTGTGAGAGAGCTAGTTGCCAGGCTAAGAGTACTGTGCTATTGCACTAGGAAAACCTGTTCTGCAATAGCGACAGAAGCGCGTATACTATATTGTATTAATATTGGTACATTAGCGATCAAGAAACGTATTTTTAGAAAGTAATAGTACAATATAATATAATTTACGGTCAAATTATAATTTACGGGAAATACGGTCAAACATTCATTAAATTAATGAAACTTTCAGACTTTCGTGTACTGTAAGGTTACGGCGTACCCCCTATAATATTGTTAAAAATGAATAGTAAAAAAAAACCATTATTTAAATGCTTGAATGGGTATATAAAATTTCGTGTCTGGGCCGTTGACCGTTGAAGAGTTCCTGCATCTGGAGCCATTCCTGGGTGTAGAATCGGGTCATGCTTACCATAAAAATGCATTGTCATCGGAACTAAACCAACCGGCAGGATAAGAGGAAGTGGTTCTAATTCAGCTTGCAGATTTGACAAAACATTGCTGGCTAAATAAAAACCTTCAACATTCTACAACTCTACTTTATATGTATATATTATATTACACATGTTTATAAACATTTAATAATAGGTTGTTTTTCCCCAAGCCCCGGAACAGCGCAGAGGACGGAAATCGCTATCCTCCAGGCAAAACATCCCATAAATCGCGAGCCAAAGCCAAAGATGGGTTCCGGGAGAGGAGAAAGGGGTGGGGGTGGGGTGGGGGGTCGCATCCCGTTTCGGAAAGTGGGTCAGTAGTGAGCGGGAAAACAGCGCGCGGGGTGGGAGGGGCGAGGGGACTTTGCCTTGCTTTTCCCTGGGCCGAGTTCCAGCCCGATATTGAAGGTACCTATCGAGCCGGGTACACTCGGGGACTATCCAGCTGTCCAGATGGGTTGTTATAAGCAAAGGCGGTTGCCATGGCAACGATGTCGACAACATTGCGCCCAAAAAATCACAACACACACACACACACACTTTAGACAAAATCGAGAAACACACTTTAAGAAGAACCGAAGAGAAAAAAACAGTTAAAAATTATTGTTGCTGGTCAAAAATGTAAATGAATGTTTCTGGATATGGCTGAAGCCTTTGATTGTGTTTCGCATCCCCTCCTATTAGATAAACTTAAAAATTAGAGACTAGAGGATGCAAGTTTGTAAACAGCTGCTAGTGTGATTGAATCCGAATAGGGGATACTCTATGTGCGGGAAAAAATAGGGTGCACATGCGTTTCGTGTATTTAGTAAATGAATTATAAACAATCAAATTGCAGTTTACAGTTAATATTATACATAGCATATGGCCAACAAGTATAATTCAAAGATACACTTATGTTATCGTGTAATTGTGAGATATGTGAACGGAGTGTTTGGTAGGATAATGGTATGGAATGTTGACATGTTAGGATAAGTGACCAGCGCACATGTCAAAGTAATTTAGGTGATTAATGATTTCAGAAAGAAAAGGTGGCATATAGTTCTAAAAAATATCACAGACAGCCTTAATCAATTTGTTTACAAACCAACAGGTATAGTGTGTTTAAAAAAGTTGGGTTAGTTTATCTGCAATATAGGACTTGAAGGCAAACTAAAAGTACAATAGTTCTGCAAAGGAGAGTGAATAGCGCCCCTTATCCACTACCGAACATAACATAATGCGTTACGATTGTACCGACGTTTCGTAGAAGATCGCACATCTTGACCTCAGTCGGGATGGGATGGATCATCTCCGTAAATGTAAAAATCTGCAAAATTGTATGTTTATAATAAAAAAATATATATATTTAAATATCCTGAAAAACTAAATTAAGACATATGTTCTTTTTTTAAATACTTCACTTCAACAGAATTAACCCTATTCACTTGGGAGTAAATTTCCTGAAAACGGTATATTTATTTATTTATCAAAGTACAAAACAGCGATACAAAACGGTACTTTTTTAGTAGTTTAATATGACCAGAAAAATGTACAAAATATAAATATGGTTAAAAACATCAAACTAATAAAATAATGTGTAATGTGCGTGTATGTGTATAGTATGTGGTGCCTATATTTGTGGCGTGGAAATGTTTGTGTGTGAGGGAAAACGTTGTAACCTTTTTAAAGCATATTGCAGGCACGGAGGAGTATGAGATTTAACACGGTTAAACTTTATACGGGGAAGAAGTATAGAAAGCTAACATGTATCTATAATACGTGTTATAAATAAATTAAATTTCATAGATAAAACGAACATACAACTGACAAATCATTGACAGGATGATTTTCGAACTGTGAATTTTGTTTGATTCAGTAGTAGGTCAATGTCTAGTAAAAATAATGATTAATGTCATCTTATACTTTTGTTTATGTCACTTCATATATATAATCTTCCTTAGAACAGGTAACTCTTCCTAGTTAGGAAGATTATAGTCTTGTACTCATCGGCAAATTGATTTCTCAATAAAAAAAAATAAATAAAAAAATATCTGTAATAATTATAGAGGTATTAACGCTAAAACTTAAAAAATAATGAATTGCGGTCGAATTTTGACCACTGGGCGACCACTAGAATATATTATTGCTCAACTAGTTAATTATAGTGTATCAATTTTCCACAGCGTCTTTGAATTTGGGTAATTTTCTGCAATTTTCTCAGTTGGAATATCTAACTAAGCGTTTTAACTAAGTTAACTAGCGTTAACTAAGTTAACTCAGTTTATGAACTGTTTCTAGTGTCCCGAAGTGTACAGATTGACGTAGGCGACGTGCGTGCGTGTGTGTGTGCGGGTTTTGGGGTCAGCGAGGGTGCAACGACCCAGCTGCGACCCGGACGGCCTCATCTCTCGCTCGCCCGCTATCGTCGCCTCTCTGTCTGGCGTCCGCGTGCATCGGCGCAGCTGCCATCTTTGTTTCGCAATTTAATTAATTTCTATTGAAAATATTTCCACAGATTTCATTTAGCGTACTAAGTCGTTAAATTAAATAATTACATATTTCTTAAAAATTTGTTCCAACAAAAACGTACGATTTATTTATTATTATTATATACTAGCTGCCCCAGTGTTTTTGAAGTAAAATTACCTTAGGCGCTCGCACAAATTTTTACGGGCAGTGAATGATTTTAATGCGACACGGTATTCGGGAAAATTCGACGACACGCATTCGTTTGCCGAATTCGCATCTCCTGCTAGACCACCTAGGGAGGTGTCTAGTCGAAGTAAAGACTGAAAGTTCCTTCTTCGATTATGAAAACTAAATCGTCTATGATTCCAGTTGCCTTTGGCGTTAATACAAAATTTTCAGTTAAACTTGGCAAAAGACCTGTGTATCTAGCAATTTCACAGGTGTAAAATATGCGGTATGGCGGCGGCATAGTAGCATTGCCAGGTCATTATGGAAAGGGCCAAGATATGAATCAAAAAGATTTCTTAGGTGGCTTTCATATCTTCAGTAGTCGTAGTGATGTAAGATAAAGTGAAAGATTTTTATTTGTCTAAATCTATATATATATATATATATATAATATATATTTCTGTGGCTTGGTAAAAGAAGTGCCTATGTCATTTTTTTCATTGTTGAGTATTATGATGCAATATACTTAAAAATCCCCAAATTTTAAAACCCAAATTTAAATTTTATTTTTTTTTTGTGTTTTTTAAATCTTTAAATTAGGAATTTTGACATAGGTACTTGTACTGAAAATTTGGGGATTTTTAAGTATATTGCATCATAATACTCAACAATGAAAAAAATGACATAGGCACTTCTTTTACCAAGCCACAGATTTATAAAACAATGTCGGGTTAGTTACGCCATTTATAACCCAAGAATGGCTTGACCGATTTTTATGGTCTTTGATTAATTGGATTTGTCTCTGTCCCGAATAGCAGAATAACTATTAAAACATCGAAAAAATTCACAAAAAAAAAAATTGTAAAGAAAATTAATTTTCTCACACATTTTGGTATGGAACTGTGGAATTCTATTTTCAAACGGTAAGTTGCAGAGATGTTCGTTTTGTGATGTTATCAAATTTGTCTATGTTGGCGCATCGTTTTGATTTTAGTACATTTATTGAACTTAATTCATTTTGAGTATGTTTAATAAAAAAAACTAAATTTAATTTAGCTAATAAGTTAACATAACATTTATTGATTCTGAGGCTGTACGAATTTCGTCAGTTCATCTTGTATAAAATAAAATCAAGTAATTATCTAAGCGCATTCTAATTGATCTCATATAAAAGTCATCTGCCTATGGCCGAATTCAATTCTGCGAATGCCGTTGAATATTAAAAAGTTACAACTTAACCCTTGCGGGATGCCCTTAGTGCCGAGCTGTGATCGATTCGAAACGTGCGACGAAAGCCATACATGGAGCATGCCTGTACATATATAATTTACTACATAATTTATTAAACTGCACACGGCGATCGACCCCGTCAAACGCTTTCGCGAAATCGGCTACGCCGCGTTACATTTCATTGCTGTGCAAAAATATTAACGTCTTTTGACACATAGGGCGTATTTATCTATATAAATGTCACGTGGAATGTATTATTTATTATTGGCCAGTTAAAATCGATACCATACTATACGTACTATAAGTACTATACTATAATATATTTTAATATATACTTACAAATGTCACACACTCACAACTACCACAAACATCACTCACCAATTACACATAACACTTAAAAAAAAAAAAAAAACTACTGTATACGTATATAATATTAATAATCTATATATATTTTAAGAACACTTCAAATTTTTATGCTAATCTTAACATGTAAAATGACCGAAATCCTTAATTGGTTTTATATATTAGTAATAAGTTTTGTTTGTAATTATAAAATGTAATACTGTGGATTTTTCAATAAAGAATAAATAAATAAATAATATAATTATAAATTGAAATATTGTGCCTGTGTTGTTTCATTGCTAGCCGCACGTTAAACTTTACAAAAACATTGAATCAATTAGTATTTAAGCCACAATCTCGAGGTATATACACCCACAAACACAGACCGGCTGTTTGGGGAGGGTTTCGCCTTCAAAGCGGAGGTCAGTTAAGCATTTCGCGGCAAGAGCGCATCCGGTCAGTAAAGGTCGAGGATTTCGTGTCAAAATGGTGTCCTTCCGCCCCAGCCGGAAGTCCCCTAATTCCCGGGGCTGAAAACAGCCCGGCTGCTGTAATGAATTTTTCAGCGAATCAACAGGTACCTACCCTGCGCGCACATTTCTCCCGTTTGGCTACGCTTTTATTATCGCGTGGGCGGGGGAGGTCTGATATTTTTAATCATTCATTCATTTCTGTAACCTAATGAAACATTTAACGTTAGGAAATATCCAAAATGGCCAACATAATTTCATAGTTAAGAGGACCAGCCCAGTAATTTTTCTATACAAAAATGTATCTATATAGAAGAAAAATAATACGAGATACCGTTTAATCTAGGTTTAAATAGAATGAAAAATGTACATTTTGTAGGGTGTAGGGAATTCCCCTAAATCAGGGATTCCCAAAGTGGTCGATATCAACCCCTTGGGGTCGTAATCGATTACCCAGGCGTCGACATAAACGAACACTGATTTGGGGGTCGGCGAGGTCTAAAAATCGACCTCTATTAATTAACACAAGTTCTTATTTGAAACTTTCAAGATACCGTATAATTTGTGTTACGTGTACCAACTTGTTATAAGAATGACTGATATTTTAGTAAAAACTCGGCAAGTCAATAAGCCTGAAGAAGTTCGTACAAGTCTTTCAGGCAACTTTTGACTTGCTCTGTATTTGACGCATATACGGGATTCAACAAGAACGAAATCATGATCAAGTTCAAGTCCAAACATTCTCGTGATGTTTTACTTTCCTTAGTTCGAAGAATCCAGTAACCCAGTTAACCCAGCTTCGGTTAAACCCAGGTTTGATGCGGCCTTGTTTCAATTGCTATTAAGGATAAATGTCAGAGTCCAGCTTGAACCACACTATTATTTTCTTAAATATTTTTTTTTTATTATATTTGCTGGCCAGGGGCAAAAAGTCAAAAATTCTTTATTCGATTGGAATATTTAAATTCTTTCGAACATCCTAGCCCTCCGATAAGTATGCCACTGTTCCCAAGACCAATTGTATAAAAAAAAAACTTTTCGGCACGCCGGAAGTCGGAGGTAGATTTCACCGGATCAAAGTAGGGAATAGGCAAACTCCAATTGTACGAACTTGTATCAAAATTTGCGCGAACGCCGCCGCGCCATACAGTTGAGCAGCGGGAGTGCGCATACTGAATTCCTCTTTATACTGTGCCTTAAGGGATGCTCATATTAAAAAATGTTTCAAACGAAAGTTGTAGGGAAATTATAGGCATACAATCAGCATTTTAAATGGATTAGATCCTGTGCTGTAGATTAGAAGAGAGGTATGATTTTTTGAATTTTGAAAAACCAATTTTTACTTTACTTAAATAAGTTTTAGGCCCTTATCAAAGCAGTAATATAAAATTTAAATTAATTCAATATCTTATATACTAAAAAAGCAAAAAAATTTTTTTTTCGAAACCCCTCCCCCCCCATTCCCGGCCTACTGCTCTGATTTTGCGCATTAGCGAAATTAACCGCTATTTTGGGCCCTTAAATTTAATGTATCAATTTAAAAGTGATACATAAAATTACGGCAGTTATCGTGTCTACAATAAAGTGATATAGACAGATATATATAGGTGTTTTTTTTAGAGGCGTGGTTTTCAATCTGGCACTACTTTTTTCATAGTTGGTGTTTTTGACAGCAGTCACTTGATTTATGCTCAGTTTGGTTTGCCATTTCATAATGAATAGACTTACTCCTGAGCAACGTTTGCAAATAGTGCAAATTTAGAAAAAATCACTCTAAAATAAAGTAAAAATCGCGTCGTGGGCCTGTGGCGTGGCCTCCAAGATCGTGCGATTTAACACCGCTGGACTATTTTTTGTGGGGTTATGTGAAGTCGCTTGTCTACGCAGATAAGCCGGACACGATTAACGCCTTGGAAGAGAATATTCGGCGCGTTATTGCTGACATACGGCCCAACTTGCTGCAAAAAGTGGTTGAAAATTGGGCCTCTCGGCTGGAATTTGTTCGAGTCAGCCGCGGCGGCCACTTACCCGAAATCGTTTTTAAAACATAATGGCAAACCCTTATCTTTATAATTAAACTAAATTCTTAGCCATAACATCAAATTATATGCGTTTTATCTCTTCTTGAAAACCACGCCTCTAAAATCATCATCCTTTATATTGACGCATCGAGGCATTATTATAATAATAAAATATAAAAAAAATAATAAAAAAATAAAAAAATATTATTATAATTATAAAAATAAAAAAAATTGTTTTAACTGAGGGTGGTGTTGGGTTCTAGGGGATGTGAAGCGAGAAGATATGTCGAAATTTTTCTGATCCCATTGCAATCGGTAACTTTTCTAATGAAATCTACCTAAAAACTTGTTTCACGAGAGTAGAAAAGATAGTTGATAATAGAATAAAAGGTAATATAGATAAACATCATTTCTAAACTTTAAACATTTGTAAAAATTGAACTTGTACGCGGTTTGTGTCTCGCCTATCTGAGGTCGAAGTAATGACCCGTGGTATGAAAAATGTGACGACGAAAAAAACAGCGCCATCTAGATCTTGATTGAAATCCTTGTATCTAGTTGGTTACATCGCGCGCGGCCCAGCATCCTTATCCGATCGAAGTCATCCGCCAGCGGCAGTCGCAGAGATTGCTCTCGTTGCAATATTAGTTACCGCTCCGGCTGTTCTACCAACAGAGCGGTACCGATAGGAAATAGACTGTTTGCTCGAAAAATTTAACCGATACTTTATTTAATCTTATTTTATTTAATTTATTACATTTTTTTAAAGTGAAACTTCTTTACTCGCACGGTAGATATACCGAGATAGTAAAAACATAGACATAGAGTAGACAATCGTTACAAGCATCTTAAATGAATCTATATATTATTACGCGAAGAGAAAACGTGTACCCTCTTTTTAAGCATATTGCGCGCACGGAGGAGTGTGAGATTTGGCACGGTTAAGTTTATATAGAGTAGAATGTAATATGTGTTACAAATATATTAAATAAAACGTTCATACTACTGACAGAGCGGTAAGTTTTGTATGACTTCAAATGTTCCTTTCTTCAATAGTCTGTCAATGTCAAGCAAAAATAATTATTAATGCCATCTTATACTTTTATGAATGTCAAGTATCATTTTTACACGAAAAAATAAAAACTGGGAATAAATTTAAATTACATAGGTATTGCAGGGAATTATGGCAAACAACACACGCTAATGACGTATTTGTACGCGCTGCTGGTTTAATAGAACAAAATAATATATATATATATATATATGCAATATTATAGAGGTAATCTCACCGTATTATAGAGGTATAAGAACCTCAGTATGATCAAACATAAAAGTTTAATGAATTACAGTCGAATTTCGACCACTGGGCGGCCACTCGTACATATAATTATACACTTTTATTGTTGTATACTCAGATAAATTACATTTAGAAACATCACAGACCAATTATATTGTCATTTTATTATACTATCATTCAAAAAAGAGATTTCCAATATCATCAATAGTAAAGATAAATAAAACCTAATTGTATTGTATTGTTAGATTGTTATGTTGTTAATGATTAATAGTAACATATAAGTACTTGTTATTGCAATTACATATAGAATATACATACATATTACATTTATATTACCTTCACCATAAATTATTTTTATACATACTAAAACCATACTTAATTTATTACTTTATTTGAACATATACATACAAATCACACACACTAACAATTACCACAAACATCACTCACAAATTACACATAACACATCAAAAAAATCTACTGTATAATAATAATAATTTATTTTCCAAAAACAAACATAAATTGTATAGGAATGACATTTGCAATTTAAAACAGTAAATACATAAAACAGCGGTTAAAACATAAGAAAAAGCATTTACGACGTATATAATATCTAATCTATATATATACGTATATATCTACGTATATAATATGTAATCTATGTATATTTAAGAACACTATCACAAATTTTTTATGCTAATGTTAATATTGTAAAATGTCCGAGATCCATAATTGGTTTTGTATACTAGTAATAAGTTTTTTTTGTAATGATAAAAATGAATACTGTTGGATTTTTCAATAAAGAATAAATAAATAAAAATAATTTTTTTCTGTGATATGAATCTATTCAGTCGTCATGATATTACATAAATAAAAATATTTAAAAAATTTTATACATATATCTATTGAGAATTGCATAACAATTCTAACCTGTTTCCACTCACGCGTGTACTTTGTAGATTTTGCATAAATAACTTTAACTTTTGTAGTATGGGTTGGAAAATACTCCTACAGTAAAATATATTAAATTATTTTTCTACCCGTGCTTTTTAAACATTGATTTTTATAATTTTAAGAATTAAATAAATTTATAACTAACAAATTGGCCTACCTGTGTATGGGCAATACCCCGTTAGGTATATTTGTGTAATTAAGTGATCCGTTATTATTTTTAGCAATTATGTAAATAAAATAATAATTTTTAAGAAGAGTTTATTTATGTTTATACAGCGTGTAACAGAACGATTTCGAACATTAAAAATATGATATATCTAAGTTATGTATGTAAAATACATTAGAAAATAAAATATAAAAAAAATATATTTAGCGCGTAGCGCTCCACGCTACGTTACTATAGTCACTTATGTCATTTATATCAATTTATATTCTCCTTTTTAGAAAATTTATAAGAGTGGTATATATATATATATATATATATATATATATATATCATTGTGTTCAGTCGGAAAGTTTGTTTATTAGTTTACCTTAATTTTTGATCCCACGGGTATTGTCATGGGAAGCGAGTGTTTATACAATATTTCAGCAAGGTCGGACTATGGGAAATGGTATCAAATCCGTTTACAAGGTTTGGCGCATACGACACGGAAAGTTAATATAAGCGTAGTATTAGAATTGGTTTAAGTTATTTCGATAATAAATTTTTGCAAATTATACTGGAATACCTAAAGTTGATTCTATCGAAGTTTCAGTGTAAGGAAGCCAAAAGCACGACAAAATGAAACACGGTTTATACTATAATAATCTTAAGGTATGCTGCGACGATTTCAACGTTTTGGTGACATTTTACCAACTTTAAGAATTTGGTGTATTATTTCTTAGTTTTTGATTATTTTGAAATCATTTCTATTTTTTTTTTGTTAAGTTTGAAATTTTATTTTTTGTACGATAACCACATAAACGCCCCCCACCCCTCGCACAAGGCCAGATTAGAAGGGGTTCAGATGCGGTTTATGAAACAAAATAATTTTATTAAAGAAAACACGTGTTTCTTGGTTATGAAGGGGCTCTCTCATTTCATGACTGTTTAAATGTTTTAACAATTACACGATAATAATCTGTTAATCTTTGAATTTGTTATACTTGTTGGCCATAACTTATATATAATATATAATAATATATATAATAATACTTCTTATAATTCTTTTAATAAATAAATAAACGTAAGGGTATAACAACATTCTTTCGCAGCGAACTTAGCCTCCTGACCTAGTGGACGCCATCTGGGCGTATCCGCATGGAAAAATATACGGGTAGTTGTGGAGTATCGCAACGCAACGTAGGAACCATTCGTTAGGCGATAAGTTCGGCGAAATTTTTATTGCCGCCCGCCCAGCAGGCTGGCCAAGCCGTCGGCGCGTCGTTATTAGCAAAGTTTTCGGCGTCCTACCCGCGCGCCGCCAACACACCCGCATTTGGCGTCTCGCCGTTGTTTTACCACATCGAACCAACAGAAATAAAGTCAAAATCTGCATGCATGGCTCACCTTATAGGCAAAAAACAAGAATGGCTATGAACCCTGTAGCTATCATAAACGAGATATAATCGTATGGTACACTGGGTTTCTTGTCTCGCGTTTGCAAACCTTTCGAGAATGTACCGGAGTTCCTCAAGGTAGTGCTCTTGGCCCTATTCTATTTCTTATATTCATAAATGATCACCTGCTTGTGTTAATTCACTCATGTAACTTTTTGCAGATGATAGTGTCATATTTAGGAATAAGTCAGATTGCGAAACACTGCAAAACGATCTAGATGCAGTGATCCGATGGGTTAATCAAAATGGCATCCGTTTGATATAATTCGGTTCAATCCATAATGATTTCAAATACGAATTAGCTGGCAAATCACTGTCGAAATCTTCTACCACGAAGTATCGTGGGATTCTCCCGTTATCTAATCTCCATTGGGGAACTCGTGTTGGTGGTGTGGTGTGGCTTAAAGGTGCTGATTTTAAAGCGCGAGCATACAAAATGTTAGTTCGTCCTACCCTCGAATACTGCTCATCACAATGGGATCCTCACACCCAATATCTTAAAGACGAACTAGAAACAGGCCAGAGAAAAGCTAGCCGGCATGTCTTTAGGTGTTTTAGTCGACATGATAGTCCATCTGAATTAACTTCAATTCTTAATTGGGAGCCACTAAGTAGAGGCGTTTTGAATTCAGATTAACTAGTTTATAGACTGTGACGAATGAACCTGCTTGGTCTGCTTTAAACTCCCAGATTTCTAAGCCTCCTTATTTCGGCCGTAATGGCCATTCTTCCAAGATTTAATCTTTTAAGATTTTAGATTTTTTAGATTGAGAAAACGGAACATTGGGTTCAATTCTTTTCTTTCTTGAACAATTCGCCAGTGGGATGCTGTTCATAACTCAGTATTGACCCTTTTCTTGGTTGCAAGGCTGTTTTAAACATTATTTTTTTCCTCGCCTACTAAACTCAACAGTATCACCGGAGCTAGCTCCTAAATATTGTAATAATGTTGGTATTCTGAAAATGATATACTTCGCGTATGTCGGAAGCATCTTGAATTCTCTGCTCCAATTTGGTCTGGGATCCTATGCTATTCACAAAACCAGATTAGAAGAAGGGGTACAGATGCGGTTTATGAAAAAAATGAGTTAGAGAATCTAGATTATGAAGGGGCTTTATCATATCATAAAATGGTGTCACTTGAAAACAGACGGACAATCTGTGATATGACTTTTATGTGTAATATCGTGCACACATAAGTTGATTCTCCATTCTTACTGGGTGGAATCTCATTTTATTTTTGTGCACCCTCATCTCTCACGCACCCCTTGCCTGTTTCATTTGCCTAAATGTGATTAAAGTTACACACAGAATGCCGTGCTTAATAGAATTCAGGATACTTATAATAAAAAGTTCCATCATAATCGTAACCAATGTATTAAGCTGTTGTGTTTAGAACTTATATGCCAACTTTTCTTCCTATATTACTTTGTGATGCGCCCTTATCTTTCATCCTAACATATCAATATTCCACCATAAACTCTCCTGCCTATACACTTCGTTCACAAGTTCACTCATCTCACAATTATTATTTTATGATTGTATACCTGTATATGATTTCTTTTATGTTTCATTACCCAAATAAAAAAAACTGTTATTTATCAAATAAATATACTAAATGTTACCATCGCAATGAATGAGGAATGAAGGCGTGTTCGTTGTTTCAGATGAGCCGGTGATGGTGGGCCTCGGCGGCGCCGCCCCGTGTCCCCCGCCGGGGCCCGCGGCGCCGTCCGTGCCGGGCCCTGCGGCGCCGTCGGCCTCCGAGCGCGCGGCGCGCTCGCTGGCCCTCGAGCGCGCCTACGTGCACGACGTGTACGAGCAGGTGCCGGCGGGCGCCGACGCGCAGGCGCGCACCGCCAAACGCTTCCTGGCGGAACTCGAGCCGGGTAGCCTCGTCTGCGATGTTGGTTAGTTTAGTTCTCTTCCGTCCATTCCACGTAATATAGGGTATAAGTGAAAAATAATCGATTGGTAAATGTTAGTGATGGGGAATCGACTCCAGAGTCGAGTACTCGACTCCGTGAACGGGAGTCGACTCTCGCTTGTGCGTAGAGCAAGGCCCGCTGACGCCGTTTTATTTCTCGGGTATCATTTTCACGTCGTCAGTAACGGTGAACCAGCCAGCCCGCGTAATTTCTTTCTACATAGAGTTCCTAGCGCCTGCTTAACCTATAAATTATAATGTCTTCTATGATAAACAGTCTCGTCCGGAAGCATTTTACTTTTAAAAATGCAGAGAATAACGTAGTTGTTTGGTGTGAATAAAACACGCAACTTGTGGTACAATGTTATACCTATCGTTTAACGAACAAATCATACTTTAAATGTAAGTTTACAGAAACTACGACCGATAGCGGGCGACATATTAATAGACAGCGCCATCTAGGAGTCTAACCTGAACTTCTTATTTAAAACTACTTTAAAACTTTTTTAATTTTAACGCATAAATTAAGTTTAAAAAATATTCTAAATGTATCATCAGTTTTTAACACTATATAATTTTTTTATTCTAAATTTTAGGTTATGTAATAGTTTAGTCATTATGTGTACTAACTACTGGGTACACAACAATATAACAATCAATCATTATGTTAAATTAAACCTTTTCAAATAATTTGCTAGTAACTAACTAGTAAAAGATAGTATAAAATGTTTGTTCACTGTCATTTCGATATAAACGAATGTCATCACTGTCAAGAATGTGAAACAGGCTCTTTTGACCATTTTTGTACGTACATTGTGGCCGTACCTATTATGATAGCGCAATCTAAATGATCTGCCCACAGAGACCTCTATTGACGAAAGGTGGCACTACAAAGTTTCTTCTTTTTCGTCGGCCAATTGTTATTTTTTAATACTAACACTTTGATGCTGTTATTAACCATGCTGTGATGTATTACGTAATCTTCATCCCCCATACTCGTATTTACATTCATTCATTTTTCATGAAAATGAAAATAAACTAGGCAACCGCGGTCGCAACGTGGAACCTATGCTAGCAGCATATTCCATGTATGCTAGCAGCATATTCCATGTATGCTAGCGCAAACATGTCCCTGCCACAAATGGCACCACACTCCACACACAGTTAATTTAAGTTTAATTTAATTTGTTGTTGTCAACCATTTTCATGTTTGGTACATTTTTTGGCCATGTAAACGTAGGGTTAGAGAATTGTCATCCTGTATCGCTGTTATGTACTTTCTAAATAAATAAATATTGTACAAAAATCGCGCGAAAAAATTTAACACGGGATTTCCCGTAGAGAAAATATTTTTAAACATAACTTTTCTATTATTATAGATTCGATTAAAACTTTAAAATTCTAAAATCGGCGGTGAAATCACAAACATTTCGCTATTGGAGTCGATCCGTGGGAGCTACTCTCCGAATAACATTCCCGCTGCTCTATTTATTTAAGAAGAAACCTTAAAATGGGTTAAAATGGGGCGGCTCTCAACGTTGTCCGGTTGGTTTAACCCCTTCGCAGAGGTGTGGGTCACCCCGGGTGGTTAAACGGGTCAAGGCTACTAGACGAGCGTGGCCGAACGCATTTGTCGAATGCATGTCGAATGAATTTCTCTATTGGGAACACGCCCTACGCTATATACAGGGTGATCGGAGAGGTCACTGCCAAATTAATAGAGCCGATTTTATG
Source organism: Neomicropteryx cornuta (assembly GCA_020383195.1). Taxonomy (NCBI): domain Eukaryota; kingdom Metazoa; phylum Arthropoda; class Insecta; order Lepidoptera; family Micropterigidae; genus Neomicropteryx; species Neomicropteryx cornuta. Next base: position 2,568,282 of record JAHKQU010000011.1, read on the forward strand.
ATTCAACACAAGAAATAAATCAATAGTAAAATACGTTTTTAGAAGCAAGCTTTTGTTTGATTGTTTGAATGAGTATACAAAATTTCGTGACTGTGATGTTGACCGTTGAGGGATTCCTTCGTTTGGAGCCAATCCTTGGGGTAGAATCAACTCCTCAACGGTTAACTACACAGACACGATATTTCGTAGTCGTATTCGAGAACCTAAATAAAGGCTTGTTTTTAAATATTTTTTCAATGCTCACGTGCCGATTGTCGAAAATGTACTAATGAGTCTCCTGTCTCCAGGATGCGGCGGCGGTCAGCATCTGGCGCTGAACCCGCGCGTGTGGTCTCTGGGCGGCGACCGCTGCTCGAGGCTGTGCGGCGCCGCCCGCGACCGGGGCGGCGAGGTGCTGCTGTGCGACAACCTGGCGCTGCCGTTCAGGGACGGCACCTTCGACGCGGTGAGTACACTTCGCACTGTCCCTTTAGGGGTGCTGCGGTTCTGTCGAAAAGTCTTCGGCTGAATAGATATCGCTACAATTGACAACAGCACTGTAGCTCGCTTACAGCGCTTCTATTATTTCTATGCTGGTGCCCATATGTTCGAATATTATATCGCTTATAAAAAAAACACTAAAATAACTCCCCCTCCTGACATATGTAGTTTTACAGTATGCTTACCGACAGTATAACCTATGTACCTTTAATAAACAAAAATATTATAATTACATACCAAATAAATACTTAACCTAAAGATGCACATAATTATTAGGAAATTAGTACCTCACCTACCTACGCGTTTCATTACGCGTAAAACGCGTGCATGACGCGTGACATAACTGTCAGATGTGTCATTAGGCACCTCATTACGTACGAACATGTCATTAGGCGCAGAAAATTACAACACGATGGAGTGAGGAGGGACGAGGGAGATTTCTCTGAAAATTAAAGGCAAAAGAAGAGGAGGTATAAAGTGGTCCAACAAAACCTATTGAAAGGAGAAGTTTGTTAATTAAGTCTTATTGTAATAGGTATAGCTAATTGCATGTGTATCCATTGTGTGTGTTAGTGTCAACTAAATTTGCAATAACTATGGCACTGAAGGTCATAAAACGAGCTTGGGTCAAAGTGATCACTTTTTTCAAAATCAATCAATAATAATTAAGTTAAACTTTCAAAAATGTCAATGAAGGACAGAGAATCTAGACTAACGAAAATCTGATATTTTCTAGTATACACCGTGTTCCAACACCATTCCCTGCCAACACCAAGCAATCCAAAGAACTCATAGGTTCTCGCAAAAAACGACTATCTGAGCTATTGAAGTTAAGCCGAAACCAACTAAGGACCTCCTTAACCAGAGCCTTAACAGGCCACTGCAAGCTGAATAAACATCTGCACAAATTAAACCTATCGAACGACGACAGGTGCAGACTCTGCACCTCTCATTTACAAAAGATACCAGCTTCTAGGCAACCATCTCCTCAAGCCAGAAGAGATTCGTTAAAATCATCGCACCCAAAAAGATACTTAACTTTATCTACAGTACGAGACTAGAGGGCGAACTATAAGTGGATTTAAAAGTACAATAGTTCTGAAAAGGACGCGGTACACGGGGGGCAAACCCCCCACATCCACTAACATACATAACATAACATACCCGTAATTGGGAACATAAACACCTCCTTAAGTCCTGGGACACGCTATATTTGGCCCACTGTGAGTACACGGATACAGTGAACCAATTGTGCCCCAAATACACAATTACAATTAAAAAATATTGATTCTATCCTAAATGTGCTGTCTCAAAACAGGTGCCCTTTATAACCACATTAATTAATCTCAAAAACCCAAAAAAAAAAAAATAACGACAGCTCGGAGCCGAGTTGACTAAATTCAAATCAAGCGACTTGTCTGCGAGCACCGTAGGAGTAAGTGAGACACAGCTAAGCTCTTCGTTTGAGATGATATTTTTGTTAACTCACTCACTTACCCAGGCTCCCTACTGCAATCTGCGGGGCAGTCCGTTTGGCGTTTGTCCAACCCATTTATAGAATGTGCTCAACCTTAAATTTAAAATATCCAGATATATATATATTTATAAAGGTTCTAAAGAGGCCCTGTACTTGAGAGTGCAGGATGTCAGTTTAAACCCAGCGCTGAGTCAAAATTTTTCAATATTGTCAAAGATTGTGTCATTTATCTTTTCAGGCGATTTGCCGTTATTAAAAAACAATCATCAAATATAAGTCAAATAACTTTACAACTCAATTATACAATTATACAGATATATATATACATATATATATATATAACTTATATTTGATGATTGTTTTTTAATAGCGGCAAATCGCCTGAAAAGATAAATAACACAATCTTTGACAATATTGAAAAATTTTGAAAAAGTTTTTAAAATTTTGATAAAGTGCTGGATAGCATAATATTTATAAAGGTTCTAAAGAGGTCCTGTACTTGAGAGCGCAGGATGTCGGTTTAAACCCAGCGCTGAGTTTTATAAAAATGCATTTTTAACTCTCACCTGTCCTCTTTAGTGCAAAATATTGTCAAATATTATGTAACCATCTATATATATATATTATAATGGTATTTAGTGGCGTTAAAAAAACTTATTAAAAAAGAAACGTCAACATGAAATTCCCCTTTCCCCTCCCTCTCCCTCCCCCTCTTTTCATGGCTCTTGCATTTCTTAGGTTAAACACTAATTGTATACTCACTCGGTGGAAATATTTAATTGGTTTTATTTTATACTTGTAAATTGGTACCATTGATTTATTATTTTTTACCGCCTGTATATGATTTCTTTCTTATGTAACTGTTTTATTTCCCAAAAAATAAGTAAAAATTTGTCCCTCCAGTTAGTACTGAAGTGTTCTCGTGATTCGACTGTTCAGGTGCTGTCCGCAGCAGTGGTCCATCACTTCGCGACGGCAGAGCGCCGCGCCCGCGCCCTCCGGGAACTCGCCCGGGTGCTCCGGATCGGCGGGAGGGTTCTCGTCACCGTTTGGGCCATGGAGCAACGGGGACGACGATTCGAATCTCAGGTCCTTATGCACTTTACATGTGGTTTTTAGATTGGAAAACTACTAAGAACAATTGGACGACCTCTCTACCTAGTAACTAAAACACAACGTAGATCGCAATAAGATAAGATAAGATAAGATTTATTTTCCAATATATACAAAAATGTTCATAGGAATGACAAAATAACTTTTAACATACAACAATGTAGATTGTTGTATTTTAAAGTCGTCAGATAGGGAGTCGTCAGATATTTTTACTCGCAAAGGGGTCGCGAATTTTGAAAGGTTGAAAGACACTGGTCTAGGCTGTCTGCCAACGAAGTTTGTTGAACTCCTCACTGTAGTAGTCGACTTCATCTTCATAAGTTTCTCGATTTAAAGATTTATTAGACATTGAGAGTCTTCATTTCCATTGTAACGGTGGATCGAAATCCCTCGTTACCATGTGGTTAGGATAAGGTGAGGAAACAGATAAGAGTTCAGATAGGGTTACCAAGCAGTTTATTGGGATTCACACTTATCGTAAGCAATTTCTCACTCAGTATAAATACAAATAGAAATTAATAAATAACAGGAAATAGTTTCGACTCAATACAAGCTAAAGACGTGTACGTTAGTTGACCACCTAGGGAGGTGCCTAGTCTGAAAGTGCGGTGAGTGAAAACTGAAAGTTCCGTCTTCGATTATGAAAACTAAACCGTTTCAATACAAAACTTACTGTTAAACTGGGCATGTGAACCGTGTATCTGGCAATTAGTTGTGAAATATACTTACGTTACCAACTCGTGGCAGCGACATGCCATCAAGATTTTGTCTAATTTTGATATTCTCCTTCTCTGTAGGATGTGCTGGTTCCATGGCATCGTCCACAAACCCTCTGTTCTCCATCTCTAGAACTGAAATGTAATGCACCAGCTGACGATGATGAACTACATCTTTTGGCCAATGTATCGGATAATGACTCGAAGTAAGTTTTTTTACATAACTTGTAGTAATTTATTGCCGGCCAGAATAAATGAAACATATTTACTTACGCATTTGGGCAGATCTCATTGAGTATTTACCACCATCCTAGAGATCTTAAAAACTGATACAAATCTCTAAGTAAATCCTATTTTTAAGGTTCTATTAAAGGTTACACATATAAATGTTCTGGCCATCTAAACCGATGAATGTATGAAAGTTGATCAAATGATGGCCACAGGGTCTCTTAGCCACTCTAGTTTTATTTTATTCCAGAGACCTTTACACAGCCTTTAATGTTTTAGAAAAGAAATCCGCCTATTATGATTTTTACCCGATAAAATGGGACAAATAAAATAATACACAAAAATGCACATTTAAAAGTTGTTGGACACGCAACCCAATTTGCAGCATGGGGTATGCTCAAACTTTAGTTTTAATGGCCTATCGATACCCTAAGTGTCGATAGATTAAACAGCTTGAGAACCAACTTTGAAAATAAATCTAACCAAATTCATCAATTTTCAGGGACAATCAGAAACGAGGTAAATGTAAAAAGGAGCAAACCTACTCTACCGAGACTCCGAGAGCTATGAGTTATTCACCAGGTGATTCGAGTCTATCCTCACCCAATGAAACTTGCTACAGCTTCGTGAGAAAAGCTATTCAGAAACTAGCGGGCAGACAACGAGCGTCACGACCGTGGTTCCTCGACTCATGGAGCAACTACTCGAGGGAATCCACCAATAAAAAGTTTGATCACGGTGACTCGGAAGAGAATGAGGCTGATATTCAAGACTTGCCAATCGAATTGAGAAGGATAGAGGATGATGATATTATACTTACAACTCAAACGTTTATTAGCTCCGAAACGAGTAGCGAAGTTTGCATCAGCCATAAATCTAAAAGCCTTAGTGATATATTAGCCATACAAGAGCGATCGTTAGTTAGGTCAAGATCTAGTGTTCCTAGTTTAGAAGGAATTCTTGTAGAAAACGAATCGTTAGAAAGGGAACAGGAGCCCGTTAACGAACCGCCCACGAAACCAAAGCCAAAATTAGTTAAGCAAAAGAAATCAATCAACGAAGAAGATTTGGAAGAAGACTTAGATAAGCCCACCGATATGAAGAGCCTCGTCAAAGAGCTTCCCACGTTTAAAGATACAACGCATCGAATACCCAAGAAGGGAGTGGTCAAACAGAGCTCGCTCAATGAAGAGCTTATGTCGAGGGAGAGGTTACGAGAAAGGGAGAAACTGAGGAAGAATATTCAGAAGCAGGCTTCCCTCAACGAGGAGTACTTGTACAGGAGGTATCGAACACTCGACTCCTTACGGGACTCTTTTTTCTCCACGTCCGCGAATACTGCGAAGAAAATACAATTATTAAAAAATGGACTGACGACAAAGTTAAAAAACTCTACGACTAATATAGAAAAGGTGACAGTGACGGGTTTCGTACGAATGTTCCAAGGTTGGAAAAGTTATGATTCGTCAACAACCACTCAGAGCACAACCTCGAATGTTAATTTGGAAAATAGCTATACTTCAATGAGCGAGAGCAAATCAACTAGTTCTAGCAGTGACGAGAATAAGAACGAAAGAAGATCTTCAAAGGAGGATGGGTCAGATTCCTCAAAGGACAGTAGTTTACAAAGTGACACTAGTGTAGATTCCGAAGATAGTTTTGCATCTGTGATATACATTCCGAAGAACGACGGTAGTAGTACTCATGACCCTTTATCGCCAACTCCATTGTCGCCCGGTCCAACCTCTCCGAGATTAAAGGTTTCATCGGTTCCGACTTCTCCTAGAATCAAAACCGCTCCAGGTTTAACTTCTCCAAGACTGAAACAAATGCCTTTCGCAGTGTATCCCATCATAAGGCCGCCAGGTTCACCGAAGGCAACACAAGCGCCTTGTCAAGTGAGCAAAATATTAACAGGACAACTCAGTCTAAAAAGCGCCATGCCGTTGACGAGAGATTCTTCTGTGATACTCCAAACTAGAAGCCAACCTAACTCGCCTCCAAAGAGTAGTGTAAAAGCTATGATCGAATGTGCGATACCCCAATTAGATAATGATTCGCCTCCGAAGTGCGCTGAGCTACCTGAAGATATACCCGAAATTACCAGTGCCGACCTCATTGCCGAAATAAATAAAGACATCGAAGAAATACACAAGTTAACGGCGGAGACTGAACACATTCAACCTCGCGTTTTGCAAGATGTCAAACCGTATCCGAAAATCACCCTGCAAACCGTGGCAGAATTGCCCGAAATTCCGCAGTTCAAAGGCGGCTCCCAAAGCACAAGCGCCAATGACAATCTAGATTCAAGATACACAGAAAGAAAGAAGAAAGAAAGACTCAGGCAAATTCGAGAGCTGCTGAAGCAGAAACCTACTTTTATGAATACCAGCCCTCGGGGCGTTTTCCCTTTAGTTAGGAGGTACAGTGCCCAAGACGGTAATGCGGAACCGTCCGCTAAAACTTTACCTAAATTACTATCTCTGGAACTTTTCAATCCTGAAACTGATGATATGGACAGTGATTCTAGCGGAGCGTCTTCTCCGGATTCAGTTGACAGCGTTATCAAAGTAGTCCACGACGATGCAGATATCAAAGGTATTTTGCAATATATATATATATTAACACTGTTTCTCCAAAAACACCAAATATAAACTAGTAATCAAAAATATCTGTCATAGCCGTAAAATATATTAGATTAATACACACAGACTGCTAATCAATTTTTTGTACTGCTCAACTTATATTATCCTTTTTTTTCCCATAACACCTTATACTTTCCGCTCTATACATAAAACGCGCGGACCACGTGGTGCCGGCAAAGTTCGTCTTTTAGTTTCTTATTATTGCCAAAAATAAATACTAAACTATGGAAATGTTTATTTTTTATATTTAATATTATATTGACACAGGTTTTGTAAAAAAAACTCGAATTATTTACCGCCATGAAAAATACTTTTAATTCACTATTGCCTTTTCACATAAACAATCAATCGTCAAAACCAAACTAAAATGAAAAAACATCGACGAATAGTATATGCCAGGGGTGCTCAAACTTGAACTGCTGGCGATCTACCTCAATATTTTTAGACTACTTACGATCGACTCTGAGAGACTGCAAGTGTGTGTGATGCAGGGTTGTCGTACATACACGATACACCCTACCCACCTAGGTAGGGCGTACCGTAGCATATATAGATATTAGCTTTCTGCACTGCTTCCTGGTCTATGCCTTTCAGACATTGACCATATGCCACACTTTTAAATATTAATAAAAATGCAGTAAGTCGATGACGCTTTTAAGCACACACGGCATCTGGCGATATACTGCATGATGAGATATCTCATCATCGGCGCTTATTTGTATAATCGCCATGTATTGTATAAACACCACTAACAATTTTTATAAATACATGTAAAAAATACTATTGTTACAACTTTGAATAAAATACCTACATATGCAAGTTGGACAGCTAGATTGTATTGTAATAAAATAATAATAATTATTATTATTATAATAATAATGAAAAAGTCCCAGGCCTTAGGATTTCATATTAAAGAAGGGTGATTCAACACCCTAGTTACTTAACGTCCATTAAAAATTAACACAGCGTAAGTCATTTTAGAAAAGCAAAATGTATATCACTGGTTTCGACTGCAAACTACGATACAAATATTGCAAATCATTTAAAAAATAACAGCGAAGTTATTGATATTTCTCATGCCATAAAACTACAATAAACACATAATTTTATTTCAAATAATTTACCACACTAAAATATCTATATATTAATACGCGAAGGGAAAACCTTGAATCCCTTTTAAAGCATATTGTACACGCACGAAGGTATATAAGATTTGGCATAGTTAAAGTTTATATGGAGAAGAAGTGTGGAAAGCTAAAATTATCTATAATATGTGTTATAAATACATTAAATTTAATAAATAAAACGTTCATACTACTGACAGATTGACAGAATGAGTTTCCAGCTGTGAATTTTGTGTGATTTCAAATGTTCCTTTTTAATAGTCTTTCAACGTCAATGTAGTAATGTCGAGCAAAAATAATTATTATGCCATCATATATGAATGTCGTCTCATTTTTATGTAAAAAATTAAAACTGAGAATGAATTGTATCAAAAAATAAATACAAATACAAGCTGTAATTGTTTTTTTACAACTTTTACTGTTACTAACATTAATTTTTAAAATGACTTATTTGTACACGCTCGCAGCTGACGTAATGAAACAAAATTAAAAAAAATATGTGCATTGATTATAGAGGTATACTCATCGTATTTTTTAAGAACCTAAATAATGCTCAAATTAAAAAGTTTAATTAATTACATTTGAATTTCAACTAATGGGCGCCCTTGGAGCTTGGAGAAAACTTGGAGCAAATTTACCTGTTCAAAAATATGTTAACCTGTTACCTGTGTTTTCTCTCAGGAATCAAACGTGTTAGAAAACGGTATGTTAGTTCAAACAAAATAACTCTCTTTCTCTTTTTGCCAACTTCAAATATATCAACCAATCCGTTCACGCGATCCACGCGATCCGTCTCTTTAAAACCTTCACAACTCAAATCCGTTCATTTTTGACTCGTGTTAGTTCTTAACCGACATATGCTATGTATAATTTTACCTTTAAGGAGTGTTTTTGAGTCTGTTTGTATGACAAAGGACGTTAATGCCACAGAAAAAAAAAAGAAATTCTTTTAAAAAAAAGAAATTCTATTTATGGCGAATAAAGTCATCTATTTTTAACATTTCAGAGAAACACACAAGCGTCCAACATAAGGACCTGAAAGAATCCGAAGTCCTGAAACACGAACGAAAGTTATCCCCAACGCACAGTTTTTTAGAAGCTGCTGCAGAGGTGGCGCAATCTCTTGACGAGACCTGCGAGACGATCATCCAGAGCAGTCCCCGATCTAAGAGGAAACAGCTCGACAAAATGAAGAGTATCGACGCAATGGCCATCATCCAGGGCGGTTCGGGGAGTTCGGACGGGAGTAATTGGAGCCTTAATAAGCTCTCACCAGGTGATCTTAGGCTGCTGGAAGAAAGGTTAGTTCCTACGCTCGTTACGATGATAGTCATTGATTATATATTGTATTTAAGCGCCCAAAGAGTCAAGTAGAGATCAAATTTTTCTTTAAGAACCATGCATCATTATTTCGACATCTGAATCATAATTATTTCCAAGTCATAGATGGCGCTAGTGGCTCTAGTAGGAAAGAACTGATAGTAGGATCTCTCAAAAAGACTGAGGTCTTAACAGGCCACTGCAGGCTAAACAAACACCTATACAAATTGAGCTTATCGACCGATGACAGGTGCAGATTCTGTCGAAGAGCCCAGAAACCGCTATACACTGGGTGAATGTGGGCCCTTAACCCTACAAAAGGTATCAACTTTTAGGCAACCATCTCCTCAAGCCAGAAGAGATTAGAACCATCGCACCTAAAAAGATACTTAACTTAATCTACAGTATGGGACTAGAGGGCGAACTATAAGTGGATTTAAAAGTACAATAGTTCTGCAAAGGACGCGGTACACGGGGGCAAATAAACCCCTATATTCACTAACATACATAACATAACCTAGTGGCTATCTGGTCATCTACTTCATTTGTAAACGATTTGCACGTTAAACTTACAGAATATTTTGACATCTATAGATAAAATGTATGGAAAAATAAAGACATTTCGAGACGACAAAAGTAGAAATTTACCTCTATAAAAACCCCGATAACTATGAGATAAAACGATATCCAGTATATTTTTTCTTCTATATCTACAAATAAGAGAGTCACAACACCACCACACCATATTGTTTGCTTTAATAATAACTGGGTGGCATCCTCTTAGGAAGAAACAGTCACAATTTTGCATGTTCAGTTAGCATGTTATCTCTTTGATAGTCCAAGCATTTTGTAGGTATGAAGATTTAGGATTCATGGTAGGTTCCTTGTGTCAGTGTAGGATATTTGCATTGGCCTTTATTTTGTCAAGTGATGCCAGTACAGTTCTTGTCTGTCAGTGCTAGTCAGCACACAAAAGTTTTAGAAATAGGACTTCTATACCAATATTTTTAAAAAGACCTTGTTTTTTTTTAGGTCAAGGTCACATTCGCACACAAGTTCGAGTGGAAGTACTTCCAGCCTCGAGAGGCTTTCACCCGGAAGACGTTCTAAGGAACGATCACCGAGGCAAGGCAGCAACAGCAACTCCACGTGGAGTCTCAACCGATTGTCCCCGGTCAAATACGAGGCACGATCTTTCGAAGACAAAACGCACAGAAGCCCCACTAGATTTCCTTACGACTCAATGTCACTCTCGAGCATAGACGATAAACCTATTAGCAAATCTGATAGTTTCACTCGCTTGAAAGCCAATGAGAAGCTGGTCACATGTAAATCAGATATCATAACATCGGCAGAAGAAGAGAGAGAATGGAGCCAACAGTGTCGGCAGCACCTCACAGAATTTGCGGAGAAGTTGAGCGAGAAGTTACTGCACGAAATTGACCAGTATTCCAAGCGGTTAAGCGAAGAGGATTTCGAGTTCTCGAGCAGCGAAAAAGGCAAGGCCGAACGCAAGAAACGAATCGAGGAAGATAAAGCGACGCAGAGTGTCCTCGATGATTTATCAGAAAGCCTGCAACACCTCAACGATCCTTACATCCACAAGATCAGCACTGATATTCAAGGCCTGTCCAAACTGAGTGCAGAACTCCATGAGAAAAATAAATACCTGGCTACGTTAAATGAAAATGGAGAAGGCGACGATGTCAGCAAATTGTTCCCTAAATGTGCATTAAAAGTGAAAGATGGAAATAAATCTATTTCCGAGACACACAACCACAGTATACGTAGAATATCCCCGAGGGGAAGTCGAATTGACTTAAGAAAAACTGATAGATCTGACGTGGATAACTTCAATAATAATACTGACCAACACATCCCAAAGAGAGTCATAATATTGCAGCAAGACAAAAGGTCAGAGCCACACATTTTGGGCAACGAAGATGAAAATCACAAAGTTTTCACAGTGATGGATAGTAGTAACGGAAATCCAGAAATAACTATCGATCAGAATATTTACGATACTAAAAGCGACATAAGTCAGCAATCGTTAGAAACAGGATATTCCATTGAATCCGAGATTAGCATTGATTCTTTTTGCACGGACAAACGATCGTCGCTAAAAGTGGGGCAGTCAACGGACTCGAGCGAGGTCGAAAAGATGGAAATCAGTCCGGAATCCATCACCTCCAGATCTTCCGGAGCGAGCACAGCAAGTACTGCCCCTTTGAAATCAGGCTTCTCGATGGAGTCGAGCGAGGCTTGCGATATGTCAGGTTCGGGGAGCGACTGGAGCAAAAGGGACGTCAGTGGGGGTAAAAGCGGCAGCATGGCCTCGCTCGGCTGCGCCAGCACCGCGAGCTTGGCATCCGCCAGCGAATGGTCGAAAGAGAGGAAGTTAATAGGAGGACGATCTTCGTCGGAAGAAACGGCACCGGTGAGAGGTCCACTCGTGAGGCAAGTGGCGTCGGTGCACGAGCCAGTCCAGGAATTGGAGAAACGGAGCCTAGAGCCGTCCTTGAGCGATACTTCCCAGGATAGTTTGCCTTCGGAGGGCGGTGGGGGTGCTATCACCTATCACCGTTACTACCACGTTTTCAGAGAAGGCGAACTCGAGCAGCTCATCGAAAAGTACGTTGAGAACTTGCACATCATTACATCGTTCTATGATCAAGCTAATTATTGTGTCATCGCCGAGAAAGTTCAAGTGTGGACAATATGAACACAAAAGAATTAAAATGATAAAGAAATGGATTTAGAGTTGGTCCTCGCTTTATGATTACGAACTGTGATTGAAATAAATCTTTATTATCTGCATTAAAACATTCCTAGGTACGTGCTAAAAGCTTTCGATTATTGCTAAAATATAACCTCGATTTGAATGATCGAAAGAGTATCTTAGTATTTTCCTATGATGGAAAGATAATTTTAAGAGGAAATCTTGCACATTAAAAATAATGTATGTAACTATATCATATTAAGAAAGTTTCAGTCGAGTTAGTACTCCAGATCTAAGAGCTTTAAGTAGATTTAATCGTAAAAGTAGACATTATTCTCACAGACGTATGGCTCAAAGTTAAGAAAGAAAATATGCGAATTATTAAAAAAAAAATACAGTTAGTAAAATATCTTATGTAAGTAATTTTTAATAAAAAAATGTACAGTATATAATATTAAGATCATTGTGGGTATTTAAAGACCCAATTATGTAATTGTGCCTGTTATGATATCAACTACGTATGCTAAAATATAAGTTATATAAAATATCAAATCAATAACCTGAAAACCAAACAGACTCAAGATTCATTATGACCGTAACAGTGAACGAATGTAGACATTCCAAAATGTAGTGGTTAATCACAATATTTTGATCATTTTAATTTTTTTTTGTTTATTTTCCATTGCCTAAATGCACTAAATTTTGTCAAAATAAAGTGAGAGAGACCATAAAATGAAAGTATAATTTTTTCATAGGAAAAATACCATAGACTAAAATTATCTTTCTATGTATCTTTCTAAAAATAAGTTGTCTTTCTATGTATGAACTTATTTTGAAAAAGACTGCCCCGTTTTTCGATAAAATATAATTTATATAAAATGATTTATAATTAGATTATGTTTTTCTTTTGATGATCGAAGGTCTTAAGATCGGGGAAAGTTTCGAATGCCCCTCCAGTTAGAGCGAGCAGGAGAAATCAAACCGAGAAACACCCATTAGGGTGCGATTCCAATTTTTGTACGAAGTGTGATTAAACTGTCAAGCATAGACAAATGAACTACGTGTACACGCTGGACAGCTGGTAGATCACTAACCATGCTACGCGCAGTCCCAAGTCACACTCACAGAAAGTATATTATTTAGAATCTCAGTAACAATATGAAAATATATAAATTGCACAATGCAAATTCATTTTGCAGTTATAGAACACCAAATTACCCAAATTAAAAAAAAATGCATCAGACATTTAAAATTCTACCGCTGCCTGAATTATATATTGGTTTTTAGAACTAATCTTCATATAAATTGTGGAGAATTCGACTTCCCATTTTTCTATAGAAAACTGCACATTATTATTTCGACGCCAGAAGGCAAGACGCAAACCGCATTCATGTTCAACTTTTACAAGTATTTACAGTTTAGAAATGATAATCTTGTCATAGATGACAATAGTGACTACTGCGTCATCTACTTCATTTGTAAACAATTTGCACTTAAACTTACAGAATATATTGACATCTATTGTCAAAATTATGAAACTGTGCTTTTTCTATGGGTGTGGCATCTGCAATGCATCTTAGGGCCGAAATTTCATGTCCTACTTAAGACTAATCTACATTTTAAGTCAGATTTAACCGAACATCATATTTCAACTAACTTTTAGCGTTAAATCAAACTTTAAGTCCGCTTTAGCTAAGAATCAAAACTACACTTAAGCCTTAAGTGAAACTTAAGTCAGTGTTAAAATACGCTGCTGAGAGCGATTTCAGTACATTAACGTAGCTACAATCGCTGTAACCCTTGTGTGAGTGTGTTGTCACCTGTGGTTCTCAAATTTGCTGGATTTGGATATTTTGAACATCTTGGATTTAAGCTAACACGCGTGACAAAATCCTATTAATCCTACAGCTGACAGCATAACCTTAAAACGTCAGATCACACATCATTTGTCCTAAAGTGATGCGACAGTGGTGACAGATATTAAATACATATACCATAGCGGCGAGCAGCAAACTAATCACGAGTGCGAAAACAGACTTAAAAACACAATTCAATTTAGGTCATGCTTAAAAGTTAAGTTGATCCTAAGAACGACTTTAAGCAAGGAGTGAAATTTCGGCCGTTAACTACCATATAATCAATGCCACCACATTTAGAATCGATTTAAAACAATATGTCGTACACACCTTATTGATATTATTTATTTATTTAATTTTTATTCTGAATGGTATTGCTGAAAAAATTATTATACCTATTAGGATAAAAAATATATTAGACAAATTGTAAATAGGTCTATAACTATAAGGATCGCCAGCATCTTGTTTAAATGTATCTCTGCATATTTAACGGGACTCAATTATTTATAAAAATATAAAAAGTAATAATTGTTATAATAAATACATGTGTGTGGTGCACGCACGGCCTATTGCTGTTGATACTGCAAAATGTTGTAAGCTAGAAATATCAACATTTCTCAAGAATAAAACGTTTACAAAATAAATACTCAATTTATTACATCTTTATTCGAGAAATAAATGCAATGTGGACGGATAGCATAGTTATTCTCTAAAGCAGCAGTTCCCAAAGTTGACTGGGCTCCGACCCATCTAACAAAAATTTCCAATCTTGGGACTCACCTTTTAGCTGTCTTAGAGAAATATTAGTAATGCTCAGATTTTTATTATGTTTTTAGATTATTATTATTTATCACAATATTTTCCATAACTTAAGTTTATTTCAATTTTTAGGAATTATAAATAGCTGAATGAAATATCAAATTTATCACTTCCTAGTTAAAATTCATGTATAGGCGGTGAGGGCCCACTCAATATTCGCTTACGACCCACTGGTGGGACGCGAGCCATAGTTTGGGAAGTACTGTTCAAAAGTGTGATTCTCACCAGAATTATTGAGGTTGCCGTTCCATTGGCCAATGTTTCAAAGAGGCATGGTTAACAAGCCTATTTTAAAGGGGCCTCTTTTTGGTGGCGCTCTTCTCTGTCTTGTGCTTGCTCTTAAATCGTTCTGTCTCATCTAAAAAGAGGGTCTAAAAGAGGGGGTCTAAACTAATCGAAATTAATATTTTATTCTTTAGCTTCACTCTAATCATGAAAAATAGAATCAATGTGTGTTTATAAACTTGTTGAATTTGTAACTTTGTGACTCTTCTATATTTGGGAATAAGAGATAATGGAGATCTCTAAAAAAACCCTCTAAAAACTTACATAATTTAAATAAAAAAAAATATTACAACAAACTAACAACGACAAACAAGTCTGATTACAAAAAACCTAATTATTTAGGAGTTACACATGATGAAATATGTAGGTGCATTCTAGGAGAACCATATCTCTAAATTCCACAATATCTTATGTTATGTTCGGTAGTGGATATTGGGTGCGATAACTAGTGTCTCTTCAGGATTTAGAAAATGATTACCTAGAAGCTGGAATTTTTCATTAGAGGCTCACATTCACGGAGTAAATGTAGTAGAGTTTCTGGGATTTTGTGGCAGAATCTCCACTGTGACTGATATTTGATATATTGCAGGTGTTCGTTTAGCTTGCAGTGGCCTGTTAAGGTTCTGGTTATAATCCCTAATTGGTTTCGTCCTATTTTCAGTAACTCAAATAGTCTTTTTTGTGAGAATCCTATTACAAGTTATAGCTTGTTTTCCTGACAGTTCTTGCTAGTGTTTCGGACTTTGATCTTTAGAAGTCTGCTGGTGGTTATTTAAGTTATGCCACAGGCCAAATCTGGGCCTATCATAGGCATGCTATCACCTTTCCTCGTCAGCTTGTCTGCGAGTGTTCCGGTACCCACAGAAATATCATTGTCGTGTGCTGAGAGCGTTGATTAGTAAGATTTCATAACATAGATACAGAATTCTCTGTGTCAATATAAAAAATAATTAAATAAAGTTATGACCGTTGCCAGAAATTTTAGTAAGCAAGACATTTTCATAGATGGCAGCACCCGTTATCCATTAATCTAAATTAATTTAAGCAATATAACCAGTTGTTTTCTATGCAACCTTCTGCAGTAACAACGGCACCATGTTAAATATTAAAAATATTTATCGATCGATCGTTTAAATTTATTATTTTTTTAAAATTATTTATTTAAAATCGCCGTTTTACAAGCTGTAGATTGTTTTTATTTAGTAACAGCAGATTAAAATCTAAATATGTATTCAAAATATGGACATTCAGCTATTACTGGTGCCAAATACGAATTTTAAGGTATGCCGAATCAGATTTGATTGACGGTTGCGCAGCTAAGAAGTGAGACCGTGATGATAGTCTCAATAGATTAATCTAGGATTCCGATAATTAAAAGTTTTGCATGTGGCACTAAACAGAAAACATTTACTTAAAACACTAATTGTGTGGTTTATGATGGAATGTCTTTGACCTAGGCCAGGGTTTAGTGTCGATGATCGATTGCTGCACGCAGAACAACAAAATTACTGTATTTATTAAATATATTATTTTGCTAAAACAGTTTTAAGTAGTCATAGTTGATCACATTTCTTTGAACTTATTTTATTAAAAACAAGAATAATATATCAGACTAAATTGAAATGAAGGTATGGTTACTTTAACACAACAAACACACACACACACTAGTTACAAGGCTTAAATATAATTATTAATGTTTAAATTTGCCATACTTAAAATCCTCCCTAATCCTGCATTGAAATGAGTCGATATAAATACAAACTGAAATATTTATTCTTTAAATATTAGGTACCAAATCATTGGAATCGAAAGCAGCAAAGCCAGTTTTGAATCAAGCAATTTTTAGTTATTCGGCTAATTAGCGTCAAGCGTCCATTTTGGGATCAGTATGGCAGAAATTATGCCGGAAACGGACTCAGTGCCGATAACCGTGTATCCCGTAATCGACGTATACGACAGACAGGTGCTGTTTCCGGGTAAAACCTTTACCGTCTTAATGCATTTCTATTAATATTTAAAAGCATGGCATGTTGCGAATACCTGAATTCATGAAAGGCATAGGACTAATTGTTATTTTTTTCTTCATTTTAGTTCGGTTTTGAAATTTGATTGCCTATGTGAAAAGTTATGTCAATATAATATTAAATATAAAAAAACAAACATTTTCATAGTTTTGTACATATTGTTCGCCAACTATAAGAAATTATTACAAACTAAAAAACGGGTGTCACTCCCGCTTACACCCATTTCGTTCTCCGTTCGGTCAACATACCGGCAACGCATGGTCCGCGTGTTTGACATACGAAGCGAATGTATTAAAATATGGCCATATTTAACCATTTTTACTATTTTCATACACTTCAGACCTTAAAAACCTTTAATTTTATTTATAGTGTTTTCTATAAACCTATACTA
Source organism: Neomicropteryx cornuta (assembly GCA_020383195.1). Classification (NCBI taxonomy): domain Eukaryota; kingdom Metazoa; phylum Arthropoda; class Insecta; order Lepidoptera; family Micropterigidae; genus Neomicropteryx; species Neomicropteryx cornuta. The sequence goes on from JAHKQU010000011.1 coordinate 2,585,479, forward strand.
TTAGTTTTGTTTCGTTGAAGCCAGCTACATTTTAAATATCCTAAAAAGATTCTTGATGTTTTTTGATTCTATGCGACTCATTTGTTTTTATTAGTGTTATTTTTAAATGTCACGATTGAAGTACTATTCGCCAATAGCTATACATATGCCAACCTGGTCACTGTAAAAGAGATATTGAAGCACCGAGGAGCTTCGAATTACGCCCCCGATAGAGGGGCATGTCTTTCGTTTAAAAGCTACCGAAAGATGATTATTTGACATTTGAATCATTGCATGCACTCTCTAGTAAGTCAAACGGCGAGTTCGAAGCTCTTTAACAGGAACCGTACATGAACCATTCGATACATTTATGATTTGTGACTTCAATGTAACTCTGACGTGGAGACTAGACACTATTTCTAAAATAGTTTGTAATTTCCATGTACTTTTTTTTGTTTTCCCTGCACGCCTAACCTAACCCACCACACATACATGTCTTTCTTGTCAACAGACCAACTTTACATTCACTTGATATTTTTCGTTTATTTCTTTATAATTTCAATTTCACTTAAATGGTTTGTATTTAAGATATTTAAGACGATTTAAACATAAGAGGATGTAACATTTTCTCAAGGTCGGCCGACAAAAACATATACCTAATTAATTTTTAACATTTAAGTTATTACAGCCTATATCAATATAAGTAACAATTTTGTACTGATCCTAGATATTGCAGTGCCAATAGTTTACCTAAATATCCCCTATAATATTAATTATAATATATACGTAATACGCTTCTAAATACCCCCATACATACTACAGAAATTGTACATACATACTTAGTCAACTATATATTTTTAAAAAATCAGTTGGTGTGTTAAAAGATGTACGTAAAATGATTTTGAGGTGCATAGTTCGGAAGTCATATATTTTGAAAGTAACTGTACCAGCCAATCCCGCATAGCTCAAGATTGATTAACGAATTTCTTGAAATAGAGGCTTAAAATACGTATAATATTTTTCCCCTTTTAATTATTAACACAGTCAGCGCCGATGACGAGATATCTCGTCATTGATGTATACGCCAGTTGCTGTGTGCCCTTAAAAGCATCATCGGCTTACTGCATTTCTATTAATATTTAAAAGCGCGGCATGTAGCGTATACCCGAATTCATGAACGGCATAGACTAATCGTCGATTTTTTTCATCTTAGTTCGTGTTTGAAGTTTGATTGTTTATGTGAAAAATGTGCTAGTGAATTGGAAGTGTTCTTGATGGATTTGGCGGTAAATAGTTCGAGTTTTATTTAGCTGTGTGAATATAATATTAAATATAAAAAACAAAGTTTCTTATTATTTGCCAATAATAAGATACTAAAAAACGGGCGGCGGCCCAACAAAACGGTGGCAGGGTGTGGTCCGTGCGTTTTACATACGGAGCGGAATGTGTTAATAAACTAACAATTTTATTTATTAACAGCGTTGCCAGCATTCTCCCCATTTAAATCTTGTAGGTACCTATAGATGGGTTGATCTATGGTTAACTGAACTGATCTCATGAAATATTTATTTCGAAAATAGTTCCATAATGCCATTGAATCTGTTGTGGGTTCACTTTCAGACGTCCGGCCGCTACAAATATGCTGTCATACCACAAAGTTTTTAGCAGTATTGGAAGTTTAAATTACTTGGGCCGCGAATGCCTCCTTACACTCGGCATCATTTTTAAGGACTTTTCACATAAAAAATTATAGTGAATAATTCAATCATTGTATAATATCTGTATTTATCTTGATGCCTTTATAGTAATGCTATAAATTGTTTCTTCTGTAGCACCAACCCAATAAAAACCAGTCAGCATTAGTTTTCGTTTCCGTTCAATTTCGTCATATATTATGGCAAATGTAGAACTTACAAGATGCAATTCTTACAAGTCACAAGTCAGTCTTACAAGTTACGCAAGTCGTATCTTACAAGATGCAATTCCGCATCCATCTAGCGTGAAGCATGAAATCAGTTATTAGATTAACTTTTATCACTAGTATCCTTTCATCCTGCACATCAAATTGAACGACCTTTGCCCTACAACTTTTTCAATGGATGCAAAAGAGTGGGTAAAACAAACAAAAGTTCAGGGATTTAATATAATGTATTAGCGTGACTAGGTGTGCTGCGCCGGCTGCCGGCGCCAGGTATCCGCAAAATGGTATAAGTACACCGCCAAATTCGAACGAACGTGGGCGAGATATTTTTTTTTACGACAACGATGAATAAGAGTTCACTTTCACATTTCTGTAACCAAGTAAGTTACGTCCCGAGTAGGAAAATCTCTCAGTTGAGCATTTTCACACAAAAATTAACAACTTGCCACGGAGAGTAAATTATCCCGATTTTGATACAACATTATTAGTCTTTAATAGTGTTTTTAAAGAATAAAGAACTTTGTTTTTGTTTTTATAAATTTATCAAAATCTCTAATCTTTATACTGCATCTTATAACTCCATAAACAATACAGCTGGAACAATAATGGATTAAATAATACCCATAACTAGCGTTTATTTTCCTCATATTAAATATGTAAATTTTTATAGAAGTGTTCATTTCAAATTTTGAAATATATTCATTAAGTATTCATTATATATATCATTTATATTATTATGTTAGTTTAATTTGAGATTTAGTGAGTTTTTTTTGAAAATGCGTTACTAATATGAAAATATAATGCCTTCACGCCAGAAAATATAAACGGTGAAAAGAATTATGGTTCTGAAAATAAAGATATATAAAAGATTATTGTCGTGTTTTAATGTTGCCAAATTTTTATTTATTTATTTTATTTTTATTTAGAATGTTTACTTACGTTATAAATGATGTTTTAGATCCACTAATTTTAATTATCAAGCACATACAAACTTTGAAAAAAAAATGAGAATGACTATCGATTAAAAAAACGAAATTGCACTTGTTTAACAGAGGAAAAATATGTATATTTATCCTTTTCTCTGCTATTTTAATAAGAGGGATAGTAAATATAACTTATAAATTACCACATTATCAAATTTAATTATGGTCAAATAATAATTCATAGCTCCACCATTAAGTGATTAGCGATTCATTTACGAATTTCGCAGCCTTTCCTACAGGGTTTTAACGGAATGACTATGTATGTGCACAGGGCTGAAAGTAGTTTAGTTTGACGTTAAATAAAAAATACTATTTTGGTAACCTTCGCAACGAACGTACAATTTTTTCAAAAGTGTAAATTTCTTATAGTGGTTTTTAGATAGCTCATCGTCATACAAATTGTAGGCGCCCAAGAACTAACGTCGTCGTCAGATGGGCGAGACGCAAACCGAGTAAAAGTCCAACCTTTAAAAAAATATTTAGTTTAGAAATGATAATCTTGTCAATTCGTAGATGGCAATAGTGACTACCTCGTCATCTACCTTTGAAATTTGAAAACTGCTTTTTCTACCAAATTTCGATGTTCGGTACTTGGTGTACAAAAAAAACAACAACAAAAAAAATGTTTAATTTTTTTTTATTAATTTAAATCAAAAATGATCTATATTATTTTGTCATGATTAATCTACACAATAAATAAAGTTCTCAATGCTATATATTAGAAAGTAAAAATTACAAGCAGTAACTAAAATTATAGGTAGACATTTTCAGATCCATTTACACATATGTAAACTTAAATAATTACCTAAATATACGTACTTTGCTTTGTTTTTTTTTTGCAATTAAAAATGTATTATCCCATGACGTTTTACAAAAATTTAAAGTACTATTGGAATATGGCCAAATTAGATTACTTTTTTTTAAATAGTGTAAGTCTATTTTGGTGCGAGGGGGATCGCGAGCATTCCTACGAACCTATACCTAAAATTGAGTTAGATTACTTTGGCAGATATTTTATGCAAATGCAAATTTCGCAGCACACGTGTGACACAATCGTTTTATTATAATCACATAAAGTTTACAAATTAAATGATAATGAAACAATGATAAATTTTGACATATTTTTGTAACAGCCCAATTCCAGCCGTAGTTGAGAGGAGGCAAGATAAAGTGCAAGTTAAGCGCCAGGTAAGCGTGAGGTGACCTTGAAGTTCGACTTTTGCAAATAGTATCGGCCACGTGCACTTCGAGCATCCGTCGACAGCATCAAAGAATGAACATTTGTCAGTTTTTTATTTATATTTAAAATATAAGGCAATTTAAAAAATCCAAGTTTAAGGTTTTCTGTGGAATTTTATTGCTGAAATTTCTATGTATAAATTAGGCTTACGTCACATATGTAGTTTAGTTTATGAGAATTTTAAAAAATTAAACTTACCAATTTCAATATTTTTTTTATGTTAACATAGGATTATTTATTTAAAAAACCAGCTTAAAGATTTTCTAGAAATACGTTTAGTTAATCTAATTATATTTTTTATATATGCCTGGTATGATAGCCATCTTGGCAGTAGACCTCAAAAACATGCATAAAATGCAATTCGAGTGCGTTATGGCTCTTAACGGATTGTAGATTTATTGTAGAACAGAAACTATATCTACTTGTTACATATTTTAATTGTAAATTAATTAACTCTAAAATAACAACCAGCACCAGATTACTAAGTTCACATGGGAAATATGTTAAGGAAATGGCCGCTTTCCGCCCCCCCCCCCCCCTACACTTTCCTAATAAATAGTACTTGAAATCGCAACACCAATAAGTTGGATTTTTTATCGTAAAATGTCATGGGACACAATATACAACAAACATTGGTCGCATTAGTTGTGTTGTGTTCAACATAAAAATAAATGTTCAATGGGTATCAACCCATACAAAAAAAATCTAAAAAATTTAAATATTAGGTCTAAAGCTAAAATTGATTGTTTAAAAAAAACAGAATTTCTTATAACTCCATGAAAATCAGTAGATTTAGATAAAGTGCAATTTTTTGTCTTAATCGCTTTTTCACCTTTTATATTTTTTTTTGTCTTTACATATTTGACATATTATTTTGAATTTTCCTATGTACATAAATGTACTTTAGAAAAATAAACTTGAACTTCGTTAAGAGGTGACACCAATTGCGACACACTAAACTAAAGAGGTAAAATGAAAAAAAAATTGCAATTTCAAAAAATAAAAATTGCATAGTAGACTAAATCTATTCGGGTGTAAAATTTGTAAAAATACCGCATCATATCGTCCGTGGTGACTCCCCGCCATAATTTACTGCTAAGCTACCCTTGAACTGGTGTGGTTTAACCTGGGTCAAGGTTTTGTTTTATTTAGAGTGTCGTTCGATTCGTCGGTCGTGTCATTCCATTTGACCGCTCTTTGCCCCTCCCTCTCCACGCCCAGGAGTCTGCACTCAATCACGCTCTCAAACATTCGAACGGTTTTGATTTAATTTAGAATTCGTTTTTCTCATAAATGGGAAACATTTTTTGGTGATTAATGTTTGATTGTTGATATCAATCTTCTGAAAGGACAGTAATAATTTTAAAAACACTTGTATATCTAAAAGGTTACAATTATTTATGAAAGTTTTTTTTACAAATAATAAATTATGCAACGCACCATTGGTTACATTAAATTATAGCATATTATGAAGAAATTAAAATTCTCAAAAAAAAAAAGCTCATGAAGTCAAAACAATGGATATGTCAAATGTAATACCGAAAGTGACCGTGGATTTTCCACGTTGTATTGTATATAAAATTATTTCCTTTACAAACAATTAAATTGACGCTGATTATATTAACCAAATGACCTCAGTAAGTCGGCATGCTTACCTGATATTGGTAATTGTAAGTTTGATTCGTAAGCGGTGGTTTTGCGTTTTTTTCTGAAAAACGCTCATTTACAATAGTAATTCACACCCTGTGAATTACTATTATAAGGGTTAGAGCTAAACGAAGTACGCGGCGAGCTGCGCCATCTTATCCTTGGGCTGCTTGTTCTTGTGCCGAGTGTGTTTAGTGGCTCTAGAGCGATTGGCTCCACTGGCGCCTCCTCGCTGGACTCGACCAGCTACTGCTCGGTGCTTCTCAACCTGACGGACATATAATCGGTATATGAATAATTATAACTACAACAAAAAAAAAACCTTTTCGGCATGCCGGAGGCAGAGGTAGGTATCACCGGATCAAAGTAGAAGATAGGCGAACTCCAATTGTACGAACTTGTATCAAACATTGTGCAACCGGCCGCACAATCCATTCCTCGCGCACCTCAACCCACCATACCCTTGCGCATACTGAATTCCTCTTTATACTGTGTGCTGTAAGGGTTGCTCATATCAAAAATTGTTTGAAACAAAAATTGTAGGGAAAACTGATTTGATCGTGTGCCTATTAAGGGACGTATGATTTTTTGAATTTTGAAAAACAAATTTTTCCCACCCCTAGGACCAACGGTTGGTGTTATCAAATAAGTTTACTTAGATAAGTTTTAGACCCTTATTTGAGGAATATTTATATATGAAGAAAGCCATAGCAAAATTCCACTTTTTGACCCCCCCCCATTCTTGCCCCCCAGGTCTGATTTTGCCCATTAACGAACTTGACCGAGATTTTGTACCCTTAAATTTTATGTAGCAATTGGTGTAAAATTATGGCAGTTATCATGCCCACAAGAAAGTGATATAGATAGAGAGATATATTATTATTATTTATAATAGGCAGACAGCATAGCTGATAAGCCTACATCTTATTTATAGGGTGTTTTTTTTAGAGGCGTGGTTTTCAATCTGGCACTACTTTTTTCGTAGTTGGTGTTTTTGACAGCTGTCACTTGATTTATGCTCAGTTTGGTTTGCCATTTCATAATGAATAGACTTACTCCTGAACAACGTGGCGTGGCCTCCAAGATCGTGCGATTTAACACCGCTGGACTATTTTTTGTGGGGTTATGTGAAGTCGCTTGTCTACGCAGATAAGCCGGACACGATTAACGCCTTGGAAGAGAATATTTGGCGCGTTATTGCTGACATACGGCCCAACTTGCTGTAAAAAGTGGTTGAAAATTGGGCCTCTACATAATGGCAAACCCTTATCTTTATAATAAAACTAAATTCTTAGCCATAACATCAAATTATATGCGTTTTAACTCTTCTTGAAAACCACGCCTCTAAAATCATCACCCTATAGTATCAAAATTGTTATTATTTTTCCTTATATTTTTGTTTATCTAGACTGTTTTTAAATTGGTTGATTGGTCCATTCCATGCTTCCACGACTCTGTTGCTGATGAAGTTCTTCCTGGGTTTGTTTGAAATGGACGTTCTATCTAACTTCATACAGTGCCCATATAGTTAGGTGTTTTTATCAAAGGTGAATATTTCTCTCAATTCTGCAGTCATAGTGAGGCTTTAATATTTTGTATGTCTCAATGAGGTCCCCTCTATCTCGCCTCTCCTTTAAACTCTGGAGTTTGAGAATTTTTAGTCCCTCCTCATAGGCTTTACTCTTTAGGCCAGTAGGTATTTTCGACGCCTATATATATTCAAGAATAGCTGCGGGGTCTGGAAGGCTTTAGTAATAAGGTACAATGAGGAGTTTTTTGTTTTTTGACTATTTCTGTAATATGCTCTTCCCATTTCAAGTTGTGAGACATTATTATACAAACATCTTTTTGTGTATGGACTGGTTCGATCTGCACATTTTCTAGGAAGTACTTACTGGTTTCGCGATATGGAGCACCTTACATTTTTCAGTGTTAAGATTGATCAGCCATTTGGATGACCATTCCTGTAAGCGTTTCAAGTCTTCTTTGATAGTTTTGGCTGCTACTAATGGATTACCAAAAAAACTTTGTGTCGTCGGCGAAAAAGGAGACTAAGGATTCAATAAAGGATTTCAGATTAGCAATATAAACTAAGAACAGCATTGGTCAAAGCCCAGACCTCTACACAACTCCGCTTTCGACGACAAATGTTTCAGAAAGCGTATCAATCTTACTTGAATTATCCAATTCTTACTTGAAATATTCTACAACTTAAAACGACTTAATCGATTCCTTTATATATCCTCGTATTCTCCAATGTGCTCAAGCTTTGCCACAAAGTGTTTGATTGGCACACGGTCAAATAATTTTTCTTAATCCATGTAAAGAACATCAACTGGATAGCGTTGATCTCTTGGGTCCAATGGTTAGGGCACGTAGTGACAGATTGGTGTAGTACAAATCCATGTTGCTCCGGTATGATCAGTCTGTTGGCATCGAGATAGCTATATAAACATTTAAACTGAGGGTGGTTTTGGGTTTTAGAGGATGTGAAACGCAAAGATATGTCGAAATTTTCCGAAAGTCATGACATGGTACCCATGGTCAAATTATGGAAAGCCTTTCTTATTAAGAATATTAAGGAGTTTGCCTTTTTAGCGAATGAGGTGATGTGCTATTCCCACTTAGGATCTGAAGAGATTGTTACACCGAGATCTTTTTATGACTGGACTATTCAGATGTCGTTCAGGGTTAATAACCATGCAGATGTCCATAGGGTGATTCTGTTCAAGTCATTTTGTAATTGCGAACTACTTATTAGGGGTTAGTGAATAACAGTATCGTCTGCAAATGATTTTTTCTAAAATTCAAATAAAAAAAAAAAGAGCTGACCAGTGAGGCTAGGCCCTCGTCGCAGAAGACGCAAGCGGTGAGCTCGGTGAGCCCGGCCGGCAGCCTGCTCCTCCCCGCCTTGTATTCGACCGTGAGCAACTGCGAGCCGCAAATGCCGCACGCCTCTTCGGACACGTTTACACGTGTCGCATCCTCGACCACGTGGATTATCACATCACATCTGCAACAAAAAAGGCAAGTGTACATTTTAATGAGAGAAAAATATTAGATGTTGATTGTTTGCATGGTTTGTATGTAAAGCTTTACCTTGAAAGGCGATTCAATAGTGTGTAGGTATGTATATGTAAATAAAAAGAAAAATAAATAAATTATGTAGATATAAATAAATAAATACTACGGAGATGCAAAAGCGGTGGTTCTCATAGATACAGTACACATACACGTACTATCTCTTTTAGGTAGATTTTATTATGAAAGCTACCTATTGCAATGAGTACCATTGCATTGAGTATATTGCAATGAGACTTCAGGAAAATTTCGACATGTCTTCGGATTTCACATCCCCTAGAATCTGAGCAAGGGTTGATGTGCGTGAGCTCCTCAAAATGGGCGCAAAATCCGTGTAAAAATGGCTCGGACACTGGTAAGTTAAGGGGGCCTCTTCCCGAAAATGCTATTCTTTGTTTTGCTCGTGTTTTTAAATCGTTCTGTCTCATCTAACGATTTCGTAAAAACAGAAACTGTGCCATTATTGGTTAATCTTGTAATAACAGAATGAATATTCGTATTAAAAAAAACATAGTTAAATTTGCATCTTTATGAAATTAACTACGCTTCTGTAGTTTTATGTTCTCGATTCTTGTATTTAGTCAATAAGATATTTACATCTAAAGTTTTAATAATTTTGTATTACACTAATAATAATTGTTGATAGTTACTATAAATCTGTACATCTGTAAGAGAGTGACAACCCTGACAAAAAAGAACTCCGCTCTTACTCATTAAAATTTGATCTCATGAGAGACAACGAAGTTTGTATACCTATTGCATCCCAGCTTCCACTTTGGCTGTGCGCTCGGGTCTAGTACCAGCACTCCGTCCTCGCATTCCACGCACGTGGACACTCCGTTGGTGTTGACGCTGTGAAGGCAGGTGGGGTGAGTGCAGGAATTACAGCCAAAGCCCTTTTTCATATCCCTACGGAAAAGAAAGATTGCATTAGAGGGTAAATCACTGACCGTCATCAGGTCAATCATGCAAGGCGGAAGGGGAAATAGTACATGGATAGATTGTAACAGCCCTAATCTCTGGATGATGGTTGACTATGGCCGTAAGTTAATAATGCAAGCGTAGATGAAAGGGAGTTTATTGAAGGTGATGACTCACACTATTATTTAGTTACAAATATTGATTTAGTTTACTCTGCCCAGTACACAACATTCTATTTAGAATGTTGTGTACTGGGCAGAGCCCAGAATTTTGTGTGTGTTTCGCACGGCCCTGAATTTGTATTTACAAATTCAGGGCCGTGCGAAATTGCCTAACAGACGATTTGGCTATAACTTTCTAAAAGTGCTATTTAAAAATAGTATAAAACAAATAGTATTTTATTTCACTCCCATTTCAGAATTTGCACGTCCGAGAGTAGTACTCTTAAAACCACTTTCACCCGAGGATCCACTTGTCTGCTCGGTTGAGCTAAGCGACCGAGAAAAAGGCTGTAGTAAGGATATGGTAACTTATTATAAACATTAAATAAAGACTGATTTACAATATCATTCATCGTTGATGGATTCAATACCTGAATGGTGGATGGTTGTAACAGTAAGGACAGAAGGGGAAGCTTTTTCCTTTATTTCCAGCAGACCACGAGAGAAGTTCGAAGTCATCCAAGGGACACTTCAGCTCCTTGTATGTGCGTACCGTACCGTTCTGTGGGAGGCTGTACGTCTCGTCACAGTGCGAGCAGTACGAACGTGCTGGTTTTGCCTAGAACACACTCACTTATATTAGATAACGATCAAGAATGCATGTAGGAAATGCGACAAAATTCCTAAATAAATCACTCAACTAATGGTCGACCTTAGGTGCTGGAAATTATGTGAGCTGAATTGTAGGTTGTGTCTTTACAGGTTCTGGAGAACGCTGATACCCCGCACAAGTCCAAACCTTAACTTGATCAGTTTACAAAGTGACAAGGCCATTCAACACTGAACTTGATGGATATGGCTCAGTAGAGAGTAATAGGATGTTGGAGGGATCATAGACCAAGGATACTTAAGGTAAAGGTTGAACTTGAGATTATTTATATTTTTTTTATTTGAGGTTACGACTCAATTTTCTTTACTTTATTTAACATTATGCTAAATATTAAAAGTATTTTCCAGTCAAAATTTAGTTGTGGGTTCAGACGATGAATAGTGTGAACAACTCAAAACATCGACAATAGCTTCTATGCGTAATCTTGCGGTATACAGAATGTATTTAAAAACAACGCTGTTCTTTCAGGTGATTGATCTATATCAACAATCAAAGATTAATCAGCAAAAAATATCGAAAGAATGTTTCTCATTTACGAGAAAAATAAATTTAAAAGAAGACGGGAAAAAATGTATGGGATCTGGTCCCGCCTCCAACAGCGACTAGCTATATGTCATTTGGAAGGTAATTTAAAGTTATTTATGAATAAGGCCGACCCTCCTAAAAACAGTGGGTAAATAGTTATAGGAAGTTTTGTTGGGCCACCGTAATGCATTGTGCGAACTCTGTGTAATTTGTCAATCTGAATTGACCCAGTTACAGGTAGACCTGGGGTATAACCACTACTATGGGTAGAACTGAGCTCCAGCAGTCGGGCACGCCACCGCATGCTGCCCTATTATGATTGTATTCAAATCCACACTAGCTGTATGTTTTGCTTTGTGCTTGAATGCTGTGTACGGTGACTCTTCGATGGCGACCGTCAAAAATTGGTTTAACGAGTTTCAATGTGGTCGCACGTCGGTTTTTGATGAGCCACGCCCAGGTGCCCCGAAAACAGCTACCACGGAGGATAACATGACACAAATCCACGATCTCGTGTTGGCAAACCGCCGAGATAGCCAAATTGGTCAAATTGGGCTACGAACTGCTGGCCCATCCACCGTATTCTCCAGATTTAGCACCATACGACTTCTTTTTGTTTTCAAACTTGAAAAAGTCACTCGCCGGGCAGAAATTTGAGTCGAATGAGGAGGTCATCGCCATCACGGAGGCCTACTTTGCAGACCTCGAAAAAATGTATTTTTCAGACGGGTCTAAGAAGTTGGAGCATTGATGGGTCAAGTGTATCGAGCTAAAAGGAGACTATGTTGAGAAATAAATGGCCACTTTTCCAAAATTTTCGTTTTTCATTTGTAGGCTAAGTACTTATCGGACAACCCTCGTAGTTATGAAAAAAAAACCAAGAAAAAGATAACTTGCAAAGTAAATAATCTCTTAATGCTCAGTTAATATCTAATAGTGGCTAATATCGGTTAGTTAGAAACGTACATGTCTTTTTACACACGTCTTTTTGACACAAACCGCCATAGTAACATTTGAGCTATGTTAAAAAAGCTTTCCAATGATACATGACTAGCCGCTATTGGTGGATATTGGTTGATAGCGAAAGTTTGGAAATTGCTGACATTGTCTCTCCACATCGATCTGTCCCAAACATAAACAAACCATGACCTGTATTTATTCAAGTTCAGTTGAGCGGTACGTCGCAGATAGGCCGGGGGGTTGCTCCGTGAGATATTTAAACTGATTTGATTGAACTCCGGAATTGATTTAAAAATGTACTCAACGATTTTTTTCTTCGTAAATAAATATTTTCTTTCGAGTGGTTTGGAACATTCTGTACATACAACATACGCAACCATTTGAACCACAGAAATTACATTATTCATAAATAGATATTTGTATGTGCCGTGTCCCAAGACCATTCCCGATAAAGAAACAGCTAATTGGTCCTGCAATTTCTAGTGTTATTTGTTAAGAAACTATATCAAAATTCATCATGGTTACACTGAGAAAAAAAAATGTAAACTTTACGTGAAACTAGTAAAAGGATCATGTAATAATGTCTTTGTTAACAATGCTGTAAAATAAACAATAAAATCTTGTGATTGGTCTAATACAATAGGCGCATGTTCTCAAAGCGGATATCACCTGTTGACCAATTGAATCGTTGCTGTCGGCCTGGAAGAGGTTATAATAAATTATACCACGTCCAAAAGATGAAAACAGAACCGACATGAAAAGAAACTATCATAAGAAGTTTCTGGTCGATATGTTTACATGCGGCCATTTAAAATAATTATTTTATTAAACGTACTATAGTATATTTCATAATGGACGACACAAGTATATTAAAAATTGAATTAAATAATAATCTAATGACATATAATGTACATAATTTTATATGGTATGATTTGCATTCTATATTTTTTATAATCATAGTTGCACGGAGTCTCGAATAGGTACTGTACCGTACGTCGAGTCCTTCCCATATACCCGTTAGAATAAATACAAAAATCAATCATAGGAGGTACAGTTTCCGAGTTATTCATTGGTTTTGTTTCTCCATGCAAATGTTACATTAAGATTTCTTGAAGTGTCATCCAGTGGACTTCTATGCGTATTTATCTCAAAATATGAATGACTTTCATATTATTAAAAAATGAATTATTTTTAATTAGTAGGTGTGCAGCTTTACAGCCGACATATCTTTGATTATTGTGCTCTTGTGAATAAATACTCATCTAAGCGGTTTTGAACTGATTAACTGAATTGGAGGTAACAACACTAGTAGGCAAGGCAATTCATTCCACAAGTCAACCACTCGGTTGAACAAAGAGTTCTTTTTTAGGTTAGATTTTAAGACACTTTTGGAAAGTTTTGACACACGCCTAGATAGATGGGTGTTGACGGTAATGTCTCTAAGCTCTGAATCCGTTTATAATCTTAAATCTATGAGATTGCCTCGCTCACTTCGTTTTTCCAGTGATGTTAGCTTCAAATATGTCACACGTTCTTCGTAAGGAATCCCATAGGGAGCTTGGTGGCCCACTGTTGCACCTCTCATCGAATGGTCATTGTCAAACTATAAGAAAATCTCCAGATGGCAAAGACAAAAAAGAAGTATATTAAGACGGTACATTTACACTGATCAAGGCTCCGGCACTATTTTACGATGAGAAAAAAATAAAAATGCATTTTACCTGTATATATTTCATGTAGCGACGGCACTTCCCACAACGCGACAGGGACTTCCCGCTGGCACTGAGAGGTGAGAAACTAACCTCAAACAGTTGGTCCATTGCGTCGATCGTCCGTACAAAATACCTAGAAATTTAAAAAAAGATATTATTAATCTATAAATCTAGTTCTAATTAGAAGACATTCTGAATGACTGTAGAGAATGAACCGGCTTGTGGTTGAGGTTTTAGAGTTTTAAACATTAATTTTGAATCACCTATTAAACCCAACCCACCGGGGCTAGCTCTTAAATATTGTAATATAAATAAATAAACAAAATCTACTGTAAGTCCTTGAGAAGGCGTTGAATTCAAAAGGGTTCATTGTAAAATAGTATTTTCTTATTTACAAAGATTTTTTTCAACATTCCTATGAATATAAAAATATACTGTTGGAAATGAGAGGTTTTTTATCCTAAAAAGTGATGCCAAGTATTAATAATTTCAACCATGGTATTGTGTCCTCGCTAACTTATAGATTACAAATCTCGGGCCCCGAAATCCTCAAGAGTCCTATTAAAATCTATAAGATTTTTGTCACGAGCATCAATATAAATGCAAAAATCCTATCATTTTACGTTTTTGATGATAGAAGGACGATTGAGATGTATGTAATGAACTCCTACTTTCCCAATACACCGTGTCCCACGATAAATGTCCAGCTTAATGGTCTTGCGATTTCCAATATAATTTGTGAAGACAGTATATTAAAATTCATAATGGTTTCACAGAAATTAACTTTTTTTTATTGATATTTAATTGATCTGTAACGGGAAGATTAGGTAGAGCGCATTTGCCGGGCACAGTTCAAGTTCAGGTTCAAGAGGAAGGTCTGAAACAGTTTTTTTGCGGCACGCTGCGGGGAGGGGGTTTGTGCAACTGCCGATGCATCTCAATAAACAAATTAGTCAACACCTGCAGTTTGTTTTGGTTTTCACAAGCTGAAACAGCGAGTGTGGTCACGGAGCGTGCTTTTGTCGTAGTTTTGTTTTCTCGTTTATTGCGTCAGTGAGTTAAAATGTTATGTCATACTTTTAGTTCTTTAGAATACAATGATACGGTATTGTTATACGGAGAGTGTACTTATGGAAAAAGTTCATCGCGAAATACACAGTGCAAAATTTGAAAGGACAGGCATCGTCCGAAGACAACGTCGTTAGCATTTGGAAAGATAAGTAAATCGCAGTAAATAAAATATTGACTAAATTCTGCTTTTAATTTAATTCAGCTCGATTTAAAGGTACGTATGACCCTACGGCGCGCACAACCTACCTGCATAAAAATAATAGCAGCGGTTATTTACACTATTACAAAAAAAGTAATAAAATTCGGTATATATGTATTACTTTCAGAGATATGGATAATTTTATATTTATTAAATTTTAGATAATTTTATATTTATTACACACACAAATATTTGTATTTTATTTTCATATTTACTTTAAGTAAAAATTAACATGGTAATGTTGCCGATACCTTATTTAGCATAGTAAAAACGTTTATATCTAGTGCTAAATGAATAAAATATATTTTTTTTTTTTATAAAAAACATTGGAATATCTGAGGCAGCCAAATTTCAACTTCTTACATTTAGAAGTTACAGGGTGTGACAGATGGCGGAGTCTCCCCATAAGGGTTCCCTCCTTTACATTTTATTATTATAAATTAACTTACTGGAACTTTCGTCTGAATATTTCACCCGTGTGCCTGAGAACCGCTTGGAAGTCTGCCTTGCCGGCCGCGATCAGATTCAACTGCTCCTCGACCGCCGAACGCATCGTCGGAAGGACCAGTTCCGGATCGATCTGTCGAGAGAGTAAAGTGTGTCATCGCTCTTTGTGTAATCTTGCTGGAACTGGTTTAAATGTGTTTTACCTTAATTTAACCAGGAAAAGCAGACGGCAAGTTTGAAAAAAAAATGTTGGAAACAGGAAAAACCGATTGATCAGTAGGACTACAGTCTATGAAGGTACCTAGCAAAATTTTAATAAAAAAAAAAATCTATCGAATTAATTAGTATTTTAGGAAGAAAATTATTAATATTGAAGAGGTATATAATATTATTATATTTCAATAGTACGTTTTTATAGTGTCTAATATAGTTATATATATATATATATATATATATATATACAATACAATTTTACTATATCTAAACGATTAACACATAATATTTAACACGGCATGCATGTTTTTGTGTCTTTTTTGGTATATTGGTACCTTTTGATATCCGTGAACGAGTACAATCCCCAATGTGGTGGGAATCAATTTTCTACCGTTTCCGACTGTCACGTAGTTCCTCTGGCATATGTTGTTGATGTGCACCGGAATGGACGCGTCCGTTCCAATACCGTGCTTCTCCATGAGAGTTATCAGTTCCGACTCTGTCAAATAGTCCGGAGGGGATGTTTGACACTCCGACAGGCGGCTATCGTGTATCTTCAACATGTCGCCTACTTGGACGGTTGGCACATATTCATTCTTGCCGAATGACTGAAATAAGTAATAACGCTGTTGATATTTCCTTTGCTTATTAAAACATAATAATTAAAAATTCGAATACGCCAACGGTAAATAATATATTAATTTCACTCATTTAGGTAAAATAATAACAAATTTGACAGGTGACAACCCCGAACAAAAACATTGTTTTCTAAATGGAGGAAAACTCGCATTTTAAAAGGCAACAGAGGTCGAAGGAAAAAATCCGTTTCCTGGAATATTAGGATTACTTCTATTATATTAAATGTACCTTTCGGAAATAAAAAGGGACACAGCTGCTTTACGAGCTGAGTTGTTTTAATAAAGAAACCTAAAAAAATATCAATAAATCTAAACATTAATCATTTTTTATTGCACATTTCACTCAATATGGTTCAATAATATTTTGCAGTTTCTGTTTTTTTTTTCATTACGATAGATTGTCATTGCTTCATTGCGATTTTTGCAGCTTTTTAAAATACATGAATTATGTTTTTTAAGAATATAATTTAACACAATAGAGAGTTTCTCTTTTACAAGCCGTTAAATGAGATTAACACATTCCGCTAAATATGTCAAACGAGCGGATCACGTGTTGCCGCCCAACCGGTGAAGTTCATTGACAGAACAGAATATCTCACGGGGGGCGGCTGCTACTCGTTATTTAGTTTAAGTTATAATTTCTTATAATTGATAAATAATACGTACAAAACTATGGAAATGTTTATTTTTTATAATTAATATTATTTTGTAAATAAAACTCGAATTATTTACCGCAATGAAAAATACTTTAATTTACTAGCGCCTTTTTACATAAACAATCAAACGTCAAAACCGAAAAAAAAATGGATAATTAGTTTATACCTTTTAAGAATCTAGTGACACGCCGCGCTTTTAAATATTAATAGAAATGACGACATGTGAATGAAGACGATGATGTGTTTACACGCACATGGCACCTGAAGTATACAGCAATGACGGGATATCCTGTCATCGGCGCTCAGTGTGTTAAGAAGATGCGCAGACAGAGAGGAATGCTTTCGGAAATAGGCCCCTTAATTTAGGTTTGTTTATTGGAGGGCGTTGATATTTTATGCTTGCTAAGTGGTAGTGGGTCTAAAAAGTTTAGAAATCTTATCAAGTATAGAATCCCTACTTCACTAAAGACTAATAGAAAAGGTGCAAAGACGCAATGAAAATACCAAGTCAACTCAAAAATCTGGAATATGAAGAAAGGCTAAATATACTTGGACTGACAACATTAAAGCAAAGGCGGGCGAGAGGCGATCTTATAGAGACCTACAAGATATTGACTCACTATTATGATCTTCCAAATTTTGAAACCATATACACAATTAATACAAATTCGCACTTGCGAGGACATCATTTAAAACTCTTAAGTACAACCTTTAGTTCTAATCCGAGGAAGAATTTCATGTCAAATAGAGTGGTGAATGCATGGAATAAGTTACCAAGTGCAGTGATAAGTGCCAAAAATCTGAACGAATGTAAGAACAAACTGGACAAGTTTATCAGAGACGATACAAGTGCAGATTTAGGCTTATCAGCATAAGCTGCCTGCCTAAAACTAATAATAATAATAATAACCTCATAATAAGGCCACATCAGGGTGTATTTGACATACGAGTACATATATCTGTTTTAAGATGCATCAAACCTAGTTATGGCTCATCAATCAACTGGTAAATCAACTTGGAATCAGACGAAATAGTTATGGTTATGAAGACTTCGCACGAATGGGAATTCAGTAATGATCTAAATAGGATAAAGATGCTAAGACGCACAAAACATATTTGTGTCATGTCTATATGAAGCAACATTACCGAATCTAAAGAATTAACCTTACCAACCTGCCAATGCATGACTTGTGTATATCCAGGCTCGATGAGGCTGCATCCCGTATAAGAAAAGGTTTCCGTCCCCGCCGTCAGGGTGATGGTCGTGGAGAGGTACCGGCAGTCCTTCGAGAGGGTGGCGATGAAGTGCCTCGTTATGTAATCGTAAATTCGCCACGCGTCGCCGTCCAATTCATTTTCACCTGTAAAAAATCTGTTTAGTATGTCCATATTTTTTAACGCATGCTATTTTAAAAGTGTTCTGCGGTTTCCAGCTTCAAAATACAAATTTATACTTTTTAATTATTTTCAACCTATAATTGAAACTTATTTGCATATCTGGGAACTAAAATACTGAGTGTCTGAGGACTATACACCGTGTTTTAAGACCATTTCCGATAAAAATTATGCTTATCTGCCCTGCGATTTCAAACATGATGTTTTGAACTCATCGTGGTACCAGAGTAAAAAAATTCTCTGGAAAAAAAGGCCTAGCGTCCGCTAGAAGGGAATTTACTAGTGCTTTATTTATGAATTAGTTTCGCATTTTTTTATACAATTTCTTACAGTTAATAGGGAACATAAACACCCCCTTAAGTTTTCGGGAATGGTCTTGGAATACCCTGTATTTATACATATTTATAAATATTATAAGACTTCACTGACTTGGTTTAGTGCCTACATTAAAGAAAAGCGGATGCAGATCCGTCATCTGTGCTGAGTATGTTAAAAGTTTATCTCCAAGATAATTACAATCTTATACTACAAAAGAGCAGCTCCACCCTAAAATTAGCCTTGATAAAATTGTTACAAATGTGTCGTCTGCTTATGATTGAAACCTACTACTAGTGTGCCATTAATTAGGGCAATCTCTTAACACAGTGAAGGTATCAACAAAACAACCCACTTGCGGCCTTTGACGGAGTAATGGGCGGATGATCTCCGGCGTCGTGACCTTTCTTGGGTCTGTTGATCCCGTCCGCTAACACCTGCTTCACATCGGTCCCCCACTTTGGAGAATTTTGTTGTTGCTTCAGCACCGATCTGCGAAGCAAAATGACGATTAACCTAGCGGTACGTAGACATATTCCAAGTATCTCTTACTCATCATGGTACTCTCTTATAACACCAAAAAGTGTGATAAGAGAGTACCATGGAAATCAGTATAGAGGAACCAGTATAGGAACAGATTAAATATTACCAATAACAAAAATAAATTTGTGTAATATAACCATTTATAATTGGAGCAAAGCTCCCATGGATCGACTCCAATAGCAAAGCGTAGCTCCCATGGATCGACTCCAATAGCAAAGCGTAGCTCCCATGGATCGACTCCAATGGTGAAATGTTTGTGATGTCAGATCTCAATAAAAATACTAATAAAAAGTCGGACTTTTTGTTTGAATTTTAGAAAACGATTTATTTATTTGAAGATTGCATTTCTCCGCCCCAATATGCTGCTAGCATAGGTTTGCGTCTGCGGCTACCTAGCTCAACGTGTAGTGTTAGTTTCTCAACCTGTTTTAAGTTCTCGCCATTGGTTTGGAAATTGTCTGATCTGTGTGTTTCAATGCTCTCTTCTTGTCCTTGTTTCGTTCATCTGGGCCAAACTTAGGTGGCTCTTGTTGCAGATTCACTTTTTTTTCCCCACCCACAAGAGCGCTTGTCTGTTTTGGGGTGATCATAAATCATTCATTTCTTCTAACGGCTGTTTAGTTAAGCTAAGCTAGATGAGACAAGTGATATTTTCAAACAAAAACAGCGCATCACAAATTGAGAAATCAACTTCTCTTAAAGGATAGTCCTGAAAAAGAGAATCAATGTAGTTATTTCAAATAATTAAGTTGAATTAGCATCTTTATGAAATGTAATTATGTTGCAGTGCTGCTACTGCTGTGTTTAGACACCCACACTTACATGAGATCGAAGTTCTCGGGATAGCTGGTAGTTTCAGTCCGAGGATACGAGATGTATCCTTGGGTGTAAAGCCGCTCGGCGACTTGCATTGCATGGTGGGGTCCGATTCCGAGACCGGCCGACGCGACCCTCATCAGTTCAACTGTGTTCAGGGCCACCGGGCGTGGCTTCACTTTCTCCTTTGAGGTTATGTCCATGACGCTGAAAAAGTAATAACCGTATTTCAATTAAGGCAGTATGGTCAATATTCATGTATTCACAAAAAGCACTGAGTGTGGACTGCTGTTCACGATCATCATTTTCCCATAATCATAGGCAAATTCGACAACTATAAAGAATCAAAGCTAAATTTCTAAAAACATTTCTGAAGATAGCCTGTAGTTCTTATTAGAGTATAATAGTTCAAAACGAAATTATTATAAAATATAATTGCTTTGATGTATTCAGAATGCAGCAAAGCAGGCTTCCTCGAAATTATTATTTTTTTGTACAAAACTATTTGCTCACATGGGGGCTTTCTAAGATGCCACAATTTAAGTAGAAAAAAATACTCTTCAAACGCTTATCAGTTATTACTCAAATATTTATTAAAAAAAAATCATTTTCCAGCAAACATAGATTTTGATAGTAAGAAATAATTTTAAACCAAATTTTATAAACAATGTTGTTAATTGGAAACAGCGTCTGTATAAAGGTTCTGAGCGAAGGCCCTTTTAATTAATCTCTTATTGTAGTGTGATAGGAGCTCATTGACCAGGGCCTGGCCTGTCGTAATATTTTATTTTATTTTATTTTATTTATCTTTATTGGAGAAACCAACAATTTTACACAGTACATATAAAATAAAAAAATACATTTGATGGATCGATAAAAAACTATGTAAAACTAAAAATATGGTGATCATGAGGGACAGATCTTTGAAATAGATTTTAAAACTGGCGGAAGAGACTAGAAAACACCCGTGAGACTTACTACCTTGCAATTGAGTTTAAGAAAACCGCTGTATCATCACCAATAGAACATTGGGACAGTAGTATAGAGGCCTAAAGAGAAGTGGTAGTTTTAAATGTCCAGTGGTCTGTTTTGTTAACGATAGACAAAACAGACCACTGGATTGGAATAGCGTCCAGTGCTGTCCTGAGGTTAGAGGGGTGCTCCTTATGACCTACGTTATGTATAATATATTTTGTACTTTTTTATTTATAATGAATTACTAAATATATTTATTTATTCTAATAAAATTACTTGGCTCGGTAATCTGCTGCCCACTTTTTAAAATTTGTTTAGACATTTGTACTCACGTGACTTCCTTGGCTTCCTTCACAATGGACAGAAACATACTGGCGACCTCCTTCTCGAAGCAGCGAACACGCTGCCACTCCAGGGGCAGTTCCCGGCCCTCGCTTGTCGTTATGGTAACGGCCACCACCCAGTAGGTCTCTGATTTAAATGTCTGAATCTCGTCATGACGCTGCACGCAGAAGCCAAGTGTCGGTGTCTGGCACGGACCGTATGATATCAACGATGCGTCTAAGTCCCCGTAGCGCCCTATCAAGAAATGTTAAAAAACAAATAATATACCTACTTATTGCAAGGGAGAAAAAGGTACGCCGGCTCTATACTACGGATAAGTTTGATCTCTTAATAGGTTTTTAAAAAAAAAAAGAATTGCTATGACCTAGGCTATATACGAGGTGTGATCAAAAAGTAAGGTGACTTTTAAAATGTCGCGGGCTACGTCCGTTCGATCTTCGATTTTTTTTTTTGTTATGTTGGTACACTTGTTTTTAACATCTGTGAAAAGTTTCAAGAGTATAGATAGCATTTTTGGTTTGTTTGTGAGAGGCATTAAGGTTAGAAGTGTTTTGCATGCTCGGCGATTTTCTACTGTCGAAAAAACGGATCAAACAGTTTGCATTAAATTTTGTCTAAAAAATGGAATCAAGTGCTCTAAAACTCTTGAAATGTTGACAGTGGCATACGGTGAGTCTACTTTAAGTAAAAAAAATGTTTACAAGTGCTATAAACTCTTCCAAGAAGGCCGAGAAGACACCAATGACGAACCTCGCTCTGGACGCCCAAGCACGTCAAGTTCGGTCAAATGTCAAGGTGTTGCTCACTGTTTTCTTTGATTATCATGGAGCAGTGCATCAGGAGTTCTTACCACAAGATCGTACAGTTAATAAGGAGTATTACTTTGAGGTTATGCGCCGTTTGCGTGAAGCGATACGAAAAAAACGCCCGGAATTGTGGAAAAATCAGTCATTTTCAATCAGTTTAGCTATCTGTTTTAAATCTTTAATATTATAACAAAATAATGATAACATCTCGTCATTGTACTTTGTTACAGCAGTATTATTACAAAGTTAAAATGTTTTTCTATACATATAGGACAATACTGAGAAAAGCAGGAATAATCTTAGTCTCAAAATTGATCTTGCTGGAACTGAAACTGAACGCGGTAAAAAAAAGTGTCAAATAAAAACAGAATGTGGATACTAGTACAGAATGGTACTAGGAAAAACCTTAAAAATTGTCTTTAGGAATTCTTTACGTTAGAAATGTCCACTTTACGTTGTAGAATGTTCAAGGTGCCTGCCACAACACACGCTTGTTTATAATATAATAATGCTTACCCTGAAAAAACTTGGTTTGAAACCTCGTAAAAGCACATCCAATCCTCAAGTCTAGTTCTTGCCTGGCATCAACGCTCCTAGCTTCATTTTCATTAGGATGACCAAGCGTCTGCATAGCTGCCTTGATGTCTTTATCCGTGATGGCGGAGAACTTGGCACGGAAAGTCACCAATGGAGAATGAACATCAGCTTTTATGGAAGACTGTACCGCTGATATGACCTAAGAGATAATATTTTATTATGTTTTAATTATTATGGATTTCAGATTCTTTACAATGTGCCTTGGTTATTTAATCATTTTCTTTTGAGATGACGCACAACTATGAAGTTGCCGAAGATAGAAAAGAGGATTTGGGCGGTGCATTTCAGGATCTAGACGTCAAAGGCATACCTATAGACATAGACGTAAAGCATTTAAAACCGTACTAAAGTTATTAAATTACTAAAGTTTTTTACGTATTATTTTTAACTTGTATTTTGACAACCAACAGTGTTTCCAAAATGGCCGTAATAAAACTTGTAATAATTAAATAGTGTTTTTAATTAACAAATTATGTCATATTATTAGTGGTGGAATGGGTTAAACGACTAATGCATAGTCGGGTTAGTACGCTGCCATACTTAAAAAATGACCACTAACCATAAATAAGTGCATGCGCAGTTATTCTAGACAATGCATCAGACCGTATATTGAAAAGATTTTACCAGAAGTCAGAAAAGCCATTCGTGATAAAAACAATGGCAAACACTCAGTCATGTCGATTTCCATTCTGAAATTCTAGATTTATCAATCAGTTCAGATACTAATAGGGATCTTTCTTTCAACAAAGATTTCAACTTTCATTGCCATATGTGGTAAATGTACTCATAGACAAGTTTCAATAATCTAACGATAAGAGTATTTAACAAAAATTACTTTTCAACACTTTCTAAGTACTCATTCAAACGAGTAGAAAAACAATGTAAAACCCTCATTTCTTATTCCTTCAGATGGGATTGTGGAGCGAGCGTCTCCGCTTGAAATCCAAACGGGTTTAAGTGAGTTAACTCATTGGACAGTACTTTGAGTTCCTGTTTTTTTAAATATTGACATTTCCCTATCTATAGGTCCTTTAATTTTGCCATCTAAGTAATGTATTCAAAGTTACTACTAGTACGCTCTTATATTTTTCATGTCATTAGACAGTCAAACTCACAACATCGTAGGTGTTTCTGGTGCGTGATATAATTTTACAAGCACAAGAATTAGAGACATTGTGAAGGATATTTTTATAATTCAAAATATTTTTTTATGTAGTTTCCGTAATATCTTAGGCATTAATGTGTCTTACATCTGGGCTAGGACACGTCTTAAATCGACTGTTTTATAAATATGCCTCTTAAATAAGCAAATTTCCTATTCTAAGAAAGACACTGATATATTAACAATGTATGATAATCGGCCTCGTACTGCTGGATTTTGCAAAAAATCATTTTACCATTAAAACCCGCTGACATCATTTA
Organism: Neomicropteryx cornuta; assembly: GCA_020383195.1. Taxonomy (NCBI): domain Eukaryota; kingdom Metazoa; phylum Arthropoda; class Insecta; order Lepidoptera; family Micropterigidae; genus Neomicropteryx; species Neomicropteryx cornuta. The sequence goes on from JAHKQU010000011.1 coordinate 2,609,717, forward strand.
TGGTTAAAAAACTATTACGCTGATTAATGTATCAGTATAACAGTTGTTCATTCAACATGATATTTCTAATTGGATAATTATTTATCTCTAGTCTATGATATAATACAACAGGAACATTTCAAAATCAGATTATTACTGAAATTTACTGAATCAATTAATGAAATTACAAACCTCGTAGCAAATATTCTCGCCCTCCTTGTCGCAATCCAACCACAGAATCAAATAATCACAGCCCCTGGCTTCGTGGGACAGTAAATATGGGATCTTTAACTTGGGATTGGCTTCCTTCTTCTCTGTCGGACAACTAAACAGTTCTACGGGATCAACGCGATCCCAGTTGTTGTACTTTCCGAAGAAATCCAAACTCATAACATGTCCGCATACAGAAGTCATTTTAAATCGGACGGTTTCATTTCGGAAATTGCCGGTCCATTCGTGGACCGAGCAAGCCGAATTAATGCCTGAAGGATAAATTACAATTTATTTCATATATTTTTTTATGGATTAGGATGATTTTCGGAGTGTTTTGATAGATACCTTTATTGGTCATGTGTCGCCCATTGCTCAGAATATTGGCTAGAGATAAGGCCAGCGACGGTTTCTCAGCCACCATTAATGCCGTTTTCATGACTTATAAAATATGTACAAATTTTAAGCATAAATAAATTTATATTAGACACTTGGGCGTAATGTAGACATGACAATAAAATTAAACAATTAAGTAATTTGAGGTTATATTATAAGCTCCAACCGGTCAGTGGATCCTTCGACTGCCATCCATTTCTTCTTTTAAATAGTAACATAAAGTTTTTATAATTAAATGATTTTTTTTATTGCTTTTATTTGGATCTTAATTATATTTTAATTCAAATATAATGAAACCTAATATGTATTTTATGTATACATGTTATGTGCAGTAATACATATACAAGAGAAAAAATCACAAAAAGAAAATACCTTAAAATTGGGTAGCTCAACTTATCAATTAGTTAATAAAATAAAAAATATGTAATCAATAAAAAATATTTAAAATTATCAAATTAAATAAAAAAAAACATAAAATCGTTCATTTAGAAAATGTGTGTTAGGGTAAAACAAAAATATATTTACTAAGCCACATATAAAACTATTTCCATAAAAAATACTTTCCTACTTATATTCCATAAAAAGAGCAATATTTGTATAGATAAACACTTGTTTCATTGTTTTGTTAGCAGTATCCGTAAAGTAGCAAGTACATTTTTTTTTTAAATGCTACATATTTTCAACTATAACTATAAGAATGCACAAAAGTATATAAATTTTAAATGTAGCATGTATTAGGGAAATACGTTTTCATAAAAAATAACTTTTACACAAGTACTAGCGAATGATCTTACGTAAACTTCTTGCATCAATTAAATTGAGTCTGCTGCAAAAAAAAAAACATTTAGATAGTTTATTGTGCAAGAATAAACGGGTATTAAAAGAGAAGGACTCTGCTAGGACCCACCGATGTCCTAAAATGTAGCTGTGTTCGATTAAAGTTTAAAAAAATATGGGCCAGTATAGCTTTGAAAGCCAGTGAAATATCAGTTCAAACCTGTAGGCCTATCATAACAGGCCTGTGTTTAGAGAATCTAAAATTTTGGTACGTGGATAGATTAAATATTTCATTACGCCCATTTAAATTCAAGAATTTAGAAAATATACATATTTAGCAAGTAGCATATTACTTGACTTTTCCAAATATAAAAATTAAAAAAGTGTGAACGTCCACCATTGTCACTTACCCAACGACAGGTTTTCAGTACAGTATGTTTTTTATTCTAATTAAAGCCATAAATATTTTTTTCTGGTAAGAGTCGGGGTCCGTATGTATCAAAAATGGTTAAATTCAGATAATAAACAAGGTTCGTGTGTATTAAAAGGAAGTTGAAGAGAAGTATATAGCATTTCAAACTAATATTGTTTGAGAAAAAAAGCACGGATCTTGATGACTTTTTCTTTAATAAGCGTTCATTTTAAGCGGCTTGGTCAGCGTATTCGTTAGCGATGCTGTAGGTTTAATACGTATAGCCATTTATTAAAGAAGAAGAGGTAAGTGTCCACCATATTGAATTTTACTTTCTTGAAAAAATTAGCCAAGTGTCAAATTTTGGTTTGATCCCGGGCGCTAAACAAGAAGAAAGTTATTATTTTTAACGAAAACTGACATCGTGAAAGTGATCGGGTTCTTCAATGGTTGGTTCTAATTATAATAATTGTTATAAGGGTTCAAAAATCAGTCTTGTTTTTTTTTATGTTTTACGTCAAAACTTATCGTCATAAATTTTAATGGCCGTGCGTTTTTTTTTATTCAACGTGACGCTGTGTTGTTATCAGCTGTTATTTTTTTTATATAATTTTTAGTTCGAACCCTTTTTTTTCTCCACAGAACCTTTCTAGAGATATGTCGGATACCCCAACGTTGACGGTGATATTACCACCCCCTGTAAATCGAAATGATTTCATTGTTAGAAGTAATGGAAACGCAACTCTCATCGTTAATGCGGCCAGCAATCCTGTGAATGGTGTGTAAACTGGTTCTGATTTGAAACTTTATTTTCAGTCTTTTGTTGAGACAAATAACTATTCTGAATATTTATAAATAGATTAAAGTAGGTGGTACCTATTTTCTTAAAGTCTGAAATTTCATAGTTATTTTTTAATACTCAATCCTTCACGAATAAAATCGCAATATGGAAAAAGTCTGCAATTTTTAACCTGTTACAGTAGTTTTTAAGATTAGAAGTAATATAGTAACATATAATTCTATAATAGCACATTTGTGTAAAATCTTAATACATTAGTACCATTAGTACATGTTTATGAATTAACATTATTTTTTTATTAATATATAAATAATGATGTAATGATGATAATGATGTCTCTTTTTAACGGTTATAATACCAAAGGAATTGGATAATAAATGTATACTTTCTGATTGATTTGATATATGTTTTTCTCATAAGGTTTTCTCTTACAAATAAATTATCTTTCCCAATATTTTTCCTAACTTCCATAGAGTTAAGGAGCCATCCTTAACAAGAGACTAAACCCAGCGAGTTGCAATGATCTTACATAAACTTCAAACATAATTTCGTTCAGATGTTTCACGAAATTTTGCATCAGTCAAAACACTGGAGTACTAGTTGTGGAGGACTAATTGTAGTGTAATCACATAGAATGCTGGGGTTCTTATTCAGGACTCGCAAACCATTTCAAAACCCACAGATACTGAAGCTATTGTATTTCTCATTTGTTAGGCACCACTTAGAATACTGTTCTGTCATTTGGTGTCCCTCCTATAAAGTGTATGTAAACGAATAGAAAATATTCAACATAACTTCCTCAGACACCTAAATTGGCATTGTCAAATCTCATTTGACACTCACCACAAAGCGAAGATTTATCACCAAATTCGTAGCTTGGATATCAGAAGGAAAGCGTTTGGTTTTCCTATATAAACTACTCAATAATTTATTTTATTTACATGTCTCATTTATTTTCTTTTTTTATGTAATCAGTTCTAGATGAACCTATCTTTCAATTCAATTGTTAAACAGTGGATCCTTGTAATTGGCCAACTGAATAAGTATGTATTTGCTGTAGTAGAAATTAAGTTCCACTGTATAAACATACAAAAAACTTCTAAAAAAGAGGTTCCAAAAATTGTTCCAAACTTCCAAAATTGAGAACCTCTTTTTTGGAAGTTGGTTAAAAAACATAGTGATTAAAACTAATGTATCTATAGAAATGTTTCTTCCTCCATGTATTTTGATTACTAGTTTATCATTGTTTCTAGATGAGAGTGAAAGCGATCACATTCCCCCGCCAAAAGCAGACTTTTCGGCTCCGCCCCCGTACGATGTTGCCACCAACAGCAAGCTGCCCTCCTATGAGGAAGTGCAACGCGAGAAGAGACTTCACGGGGAGGAAGACACTCCCAGGGTAAGTTCACCCAATGCTAAATTCCTATCCAACTGCATTTCATAATGCGAGCCTAATTATTTTACTAGCACATTCTCCTAGAATACTTTGTTCAGCAGGATGATTTCAAATAATACCTATAATTATCAAGATGTGATCTCTAATGCCATTACTGTTAGTTACAAGAAAATAATTAGAAATGTTTGTTTTTTAACCTTTTTTTTATCGATTTATCTTTTCAACAATTTATCTCATTTTTTTTGACAAAAACTAATTACAACCCGATGGCTATCCACATCTCTTTTACGAAAGAAATGCAAATTGCAAATAGAGATTTTTAAAAAAATGGTGTAATTATGGTGGCTTACTAAAATGATTATTTTAGAAAAACCTGCAATATTTTAAATAGCTTATGAAATTCTCTGGATTATGGTTTTATTACTAATTATATAAGAAATAAAAAAAAGGAATAATGTCAAGGTTGTAATTCTTTTTTTTAAGCAAAATTTTATGTTTAATAGTGAAAAAAAAAAGCGATGATACCCGCTTTTTATTTTCTATTTATGTTTTTAGATATTGAATAAAACTATGTATAAGTATTTTATTGGTGAGAGTGAGCGTATCGAGCGAAGCTCCCATGCGAGGACTCCAATGGTGAAATGTACCTATACGCATATCTCTGTAATTAGTCCGCCGATCACCCGAGCGTTATACAGGCAAACAGCTGAAGAATTTATGACCACCTAAAATGGTTTATTTCCTATCTTAACATGATGCGGCCTGAGCAGTTTTTGAAGTATGTTCAAGGAAGGCATTTCGTAGGGATATTGTCTTCCCACGCGACGGTCAAGTAACTGAACTATTAAAACAGTTTTTTCTACGCTTTTAAAAACTATTTTTTTTAAAGACGTAGAGTACAGAAGCGTAGTATAGGCTGAGCTATTATAACACTACAAACAAAATAACTTTCATTCCCAGTGCAGTATTAGCCTAAATGTAATTTTATTTGCTTCTGAAAGTTGTCATACTTATCTTAAGGTCTGGTTTTAGGGAACACAGCCTCCGGCTCCATCCTTTACATTTCTGACCGTCGAGCCTGCTGAAGGTGCGACCGAAATCAACGATCCCGACAACAATTTGCTCGGAACCGACTTTATGTTTTTCACTGCTTTCTTTGGTAAGTTATTCGGAAAAACTAGATGTACGATAAAGAACATGGCAGTTGTCGCCTTCCATAGGCACGAAGAAGAAGCTACCTTTAAAGTCTATCCTGTTCACTTTCCATTCATACTTGTTTCCGAGATGTTATTTTATTGGTAGCCGTTCTGCTTGGCTTCCTTGACTAGCATTCGATGATAGGTAATACTGCTGCTTGAAAATTACCTACAGTGAGATTCAAATGACTTCGTGGGGTTTTAGTGTTAAACGATAATAACAATAGGAAACCCTTTCCAGCGGACTGAGCGATTATTGTTATCTCACCAGTTTTACGACATGCATAGTGGATGTGCTGAAACGTTATCATAAGACTTTGCGAGTGTTACATAAATTATTTCGGTTTGTAACGTTTTGAAATAAATTGGAAATAATACATTGTTTGATTTTTGAAATATTTTTTTTATGAGACATTTTATATATTTTTTTTAGTACTACTTCTTCTATTTTCATATTTTACATGAAATAATTCAAGTATATAATGATGATGTGTGTATATAATAATGATGATGTGATTTCAAAATCTATTAATCAAAGTTATAAAATAATAATACAAACAATGTACGCATTATAAATAAGTTTTCAATTCTATTATAAGATTATATTAAATAATATACTTAAGTCAATTAATTATTATCAAACAAAAAAGTATACTAAAAATATTTAAACACCATGAAGTTATTTCAATTTTATTCTAAACATGAGATCTATAACTTTATTTTTGAGCATGTCGTGACAAAATCGGCTCACAGTATTTTAAATCTGTTTGCGTTGCTTTCATGACAATGTAGCAACATATTTTATTTTAATACATTTATGCGATTTGGCTCTTCCTGAATTATTTATGTTTATCCCATCCAATGAAGTTTTCATTAAATAATAATTCCTTGGTAAGATGTTCTTTTTTTAGGGTTTCAAAATTAATTATTCTGAAGCCTTGTAATTTTACATAAATCAATATTTTTATAGAACTAGGGAATATCTGCTTTAAAGTAACCTTTACATGGAAGAAAAATAGGTTATGAATTAAAACAAAAGGTTAAAATTCAGCTTGCAGAGCTTTGAGTTCTTCTATGGCTTGGGTACAATTGGGTACGTGGGTATTGTTGTTACAATTTACAATACACTTTCGACCTTGGCGAAGTTGTGGTAGTTTGCTGCCTGCAGTGATAACTCTTGCATTACCTTATACTTAAACGATGTCAACACACTAAAGCGTTTACGCACAAGGACATAATTTAAATTGACCGTGCAATATTTTGATTCTTGGCCAGAAATCCCAAATATATCCTTTTGAACTATAAAACTATTCTTTACTAAATTAAAACTCGGTGAAGAAACATGCAAATTTTAGGTATATTAGGAAATATCAGAGCAACAGATTTTAGAAAAAAATTTAACTTCAAAGTTGTTGGGCATTTTATAAGTTATTTTTGGTTGAATTTAGTCTATTTTATGACAGAATTTATTAAGAGCCGCTATTTAAAATGTTAATGTTCGTTAGAATTAAATTTTATGAAGATTACGAAAACAAAGCGGTAATGACATATTCTTCACGGTTTCTTCATAAAATGAAAATCGTAAGGTCCTCCGTTGCAATATTTTTTGAGGCTTTGATTTCTTGTTTACAATATTTCTATATAATCTGCGCATGCTTTTTGGGAGTCTCCTCCTCATAAAATAGCGCTCTTAACGGCAGGCCAATTTGTTTTCATCTTTTATCTAAAGTGTAATTACATAATATTATTGTTTTTTTTTTTTATATTTCCAGTGGCTTTTATGTTCAACTGGATAGGTTTCCTTCTGTTGATGTGCTTCTGCCACACAATTGCATCTCGATACGGCGCCCTCTCAGGCTTTGGTCTCTCCCTGGCCAAATGGACCCTCATCGTGAAGCATTCCACAGAACTGGCCAGCCACGAGAACTCCTGGCTATGGTGGCTTATCATGGCCTTTGGTGAGTCAAAAACAAAAATCTACAACCTTTTACAGACAAAATTTATTGTTAACAATTTCAGCCTGTTGGTCGAGCGTCACTCGTCAACATAGTGTTAGCGTCACTCGTGTGCTGCAATCTGCCACTTGCGCCTAGCGTTCCTCGTGTGTCGCGATCCGCCACTGCGCTAGCGTCGCTGGTGTGCTACAATCTGCCACTAAGACTAGCGTCACTTGTGTGCCGCAATCTGCCACTTGCACCTATCGTCACTTGTGTGCCGCAATCTGCCACTTGCACCTATCGTCACTAGTGTGACGCGATCTGCCACTAGCGTTAGCGTCACTCGTGTGCCGCGATCTGCCACTTGTGCCTAGCTGCACTCGTATGCCGCGATCTGCCACTAACACTAGCGTCACTCGTGTGCCTCGATCTGCCACTTGCGCCTAGCGTCACTTGTGTGTCGCGATCTGCCACTAGTGTCACTCGTGTGCCGCAATCTGCCATTTGCACCTGGCTGCACTCGTGTGCCGCGATCTGCCACTTGCGCCTGGCTGCACTCGTATGCCGCGACCTGCCACTAGCGCTAGCGTCACTTGTGTGTCTGACTTTAAGTTCACCCTGTATATGCCCAGATATGAGATAAAACGATATCTAGTAAAATAAAAAAATCCCAATCGGCTCGCCGGAAGGCGGAGGTAGATTTCACCAGATCAAAGTAGGAGATAGGCAAACTCCAATTATACGAACTTGTATCAAACTACGCGATCCACTCTCCGCGCGACACCTCAACCCGCAGCGAGAGTGCGTATACTCAATCTCTCTTTATACTGTGCCTTAAGGGTTGCTCATATCAAAAATTGTAGGAAAATTATAGGCCTACAATAAACATTTTGAACTGATTTGATCCTGTGCCTATAAGGGAGGTATGATTTTTTGAATTTTGAAAACACAATTTTTCCCTCCCCTAGGACACCCTACGACCCTAGGGGTGTAGGGTTAGAGCTACAAAAAAAGTTTATTAAAATAAGTTTTAGGCCCTCATCTGAGGAATAATATAAAATTTTAATGAATTCAATATCTTACATACTAAGAAAATTATAGCAAAATTTCACTTTTTCCTCCGCCATAAAGCTTGCCCACTGTACAAATTCTAGGCACTCCACTGCGATCATAATTTTTTCGAGAGCCTTTGTGTCTGTAGCAAAAGGCCTCTTCATCCATCATGCCTGACGTGAGCCACAAAGTTCATTTATTTATTTATCTTTTTTCTAGGTGTTCTCATCTGCATCCGTGCTATAGTCCAGTACCTTAACATCAAGCGCGGCTGGCGACTGCTCTCGGGCACGGCCCAAGAGCGATTGCTCTTCTTCTACTGAACAATCCGTTAACACATTCAATGATCAAGTTCGAAGATGTACATTGTTTCACAGTTTTTTTGCATTCACGTTGAAAGCAACTTGCTTCAAATTGACACTGCAAAATTTGGGCCTGCGTTTGATAATTCACCATTTTCAAAAAGAGATTTTATTTCATCTTACCAGTCGGTAACACAAAACCATTTATTATTTTTTCATAACTATCGGAAAATGTTAACACTGATCGATTATTACTAATTATTTGATGATGATGGCTTTTCTATTGTTAACACATTTGATGCCCACCAGTGTGATGGGTATTTATTTAATGTGTTAATTTATTTCTATATATAATTTTGTCATAGAAAAAGAGTAAATAAGTGATTAAAATGTTTCGTAACATTCACCGCTAGACGGTAGATGAAAATCCACCACCGATGAAAAAAAAACCCCTAATTTTTACGGCTTGTGTTCTCTTACTACTAAGCCGTGGTGGTATATACTTTTGTATAAAATAGGAAGTGACAAGATACAAGTGTGAAGGTTCTTGCTTAGCGAAATAAAACCTCGAGACATTCCTTATTTTAATTTTAATTTATCACTTGTTTACTCAATGCACTCTGAGATTATGTTAATTTTACAATTTTGGGGGTATTTTTAGGACAACAGCTTGCTCTAATTCCGTCGATTGAAATAAATTTGTTGAAGCTGTTTGTTTTTAACACGAGGGCATCTGTAAATCATAAGTTGCTTGAAATTAGCATATTAGTGCATTCCATTTTGTTACTGAATTATAAGATAAGAATTATTTTTAGCTTTTAACACTTTATAATATTTAAGCAAAACTTGTAATATACTCGTAATTGAAGTTTGTAAAATTATTAGAATTGGTGTTTATTTTTTTTTTAAATATGAATTTACACAATTAGTGCAAGTGTGTTCACAAAATTTTAGCTATATTGGACTATGGGAAGTGGTTTAAAATTTGATTACAAGATTTAACGCATACGACTCTGCAGGCTAATACGAAAAGAGTAAATACCACAATGTCTTTGTTTCCGATCTAGTTCTGTTTTATTGGAGGTAGGCGAGCTGGATATTTAAATTCTTGAATTGAAGCTTTTGTACGAATTTTTGTATGACATTACGGATGTGACATGAAGCCAACCTTGTTTTTAGTGTGGCCAGACTGTCGAACTCTCATATGAGTTTGACCGAACTGTCAACTGTATGTCTTGACTGTTAAACTGGTACGAGTGTGACCGGAAAGTGCTCATTGCGAGTACACACCGAACAGTGATGGTTTTTTTTGTAATATCACAATACATTATGACCTAATGGTGTATTATAGGCAAATACAAGATGAAACATTTACGGTTAGTAACGAGTCAAATATCGGACATTTTGGCATGTGTAATTTAAAGTCATGTGTGATCTTGTATTAGCTCGAATATCCATATTTAAACCACCTTAAGAGGGTGGGGGGGGGAGAGGTCTACATAATAAACGAAATATAAAGCAGGCCAGACTACTACTACTAGTAGGCCATTCATTGGTAAGTAGAATTTTGGGTGAGTATGTAAATCAGAAATAACTAAATTTGCTTCTCTAAATATAATAATTACTCATTTTTTATATGAATATTTATTTCTATTTAATTTTGCTCAAACCTCCCAATTTCTTTAAATTATTCATGAGAATTTGTGTACATATTTTTTTTTAATATATTTTTTAAATTTTACTTTTTAGCTGTATATAATAAATCTATGTAAACAATTGAATCTTATTTTTACAAATAAAAAGCACTATGTTACGCAGTGAAAATAATAACTATTGCATTTGTCACGTCATTTAGTTTTTACAATATTTTAATGCTTAGGTGATATTCACAGAAAAGACAATTAGACATACCTTAAACTACAGGTAAGACATTTCTCGTTGAAAACTTACCGTGGTAAGTACAGCGAGTGAGACTAGTCGATTCACCAGCAAATATATTTTAACAATTTGACAAAATGGGATGGCTATTCAGGAGTGTAGAGCAATTATAATATAATTATAATAATAATATGTGATGAGCGTAAGGTCTATTAGAAGACAAAAATAGAAAAATATTTTATGTCCGTAGAGTGTTGTAGATATTTGCATTATGCTTGCGTGAAAATTATTTGGTGTACAGTCGGGAGCACTCTGAACTTTACCCTGAGCACTTAAAGTTGAACTGAGACGTGAGGAAAGAGAGATAGAAAATATTTAATGTTGCATTGTTTCATCTTTCGACGCGCTGCTGCACCGTAGGACTGTGTTAACGTATCTACGTATTGTCGCACCGAAGTCACTACCGCGGTAAATAGCCCAAGAGCTGGTGAATATTTTCGCAAGCAGCAAGCAATGTTTTTTCGGTTCAATTGATGTTTTTTTCCACAAATCGACAGTCTGGCAATTGAGATCCAATTGGTCCAAGCTATGGTGAGCGTTTTATTTTCGCAGGCAGCACTCAAGGTTTTTTCAGTTTGCACGAGCGCTTTGATAAAATTTTGGGCATGAATTATTTTCGCATTTTTTAATACAGTTTATTATACGTAATAGAGAACATAAACGCCCTCTTAAGTTTTAACGCGCCCAATAGCGCCTCCGCGATAACAAAAGTCATACGAATGAAGAAGAAATATTTGTGTGCCTAGTCTTTGAGCTGCTGATGGGCAATGCTGTGACGAAGGAAAAAAGATGGCGCCATTTGGATTTATTTTCGAGTGCCGATTAGCCAGACTAAGCCTGCTATTCTGATACTAAAACAATTTTGCATGAACATTTATTGCATTGTGCGGTGAAGTGGCTCGCTGTCGAATAACCTTTTCATAGTAAAGCTTCAATTGCTCTCGACTGTACATAGAAAACCATTTGCTTCATGGTAAGGAAGGAAGAGGTTGAATTTTATCCGTCAATATTTCTTTGACCTTTCCTGATTTTGCATAATGCATAATTTGCATCGTACATATTCATCTTTTACGAAAATATTTTACAATTATCGGTGGAGTCACTACACTGTCTGGGCCCCTAAAAAATTGGTCACGCAACTTTAAATTTAAAAAGCGCGCTTAAAATTTAAATAAAAAAAATGCGCAATATTTCTGTATTAGTGTACCTAATTACTAATGTCTTATTTTTCTGCATAAATATACAAAATCGAAAGCGGACTCGACTCCCCGTGCGTTAAGCGTTAAATTTAATTTTTCTTACGAATGCGTTAAAAGATTTTTATAGATTTAAATGACACATTGTGTTGGCCGTAATGTGAATTCTGCTCCTTAATCTAGTATTGAAATGTTACCGTTTAGATGACTATTAATTTTAGTTTGGGCAATATTTTTAAATATGAAAATAAAAGAATGAACTTCTGAGTGGTTTTGGTGGTCAAATGCACTTTCAAATTTCTAATCTCGATGAATTATAATAATGAAAAATAAAGTTTAATGTATAGTCAATTTAGGGAAAGTGCAAGCAATAATAGTGAATTTTAAAAAGTAACACATATTTTAGGTATATTTTTTAAAATTCCGAATGTATCTTTTGAGAAATAAAAATATTTTTTGTGATTTTTTTTAATTCATTCGTTTTGGAACTGTATTTTATTTTTTTTATTGTTTATAGAACTGCATAGAAATAATATAAGCAGAAACCTTAATTTTATCGACTTTTTAATAAAATACAGCAATATGTTTTGTGCTTTATTTCAATCTTTTATATTAAAATTCTTAGACTATTAATTATATTTATGTATGTTACCTATTCGTGTAATTCAATGTTAATAAAATTTAGTAAAATCTTAATTTATTTGTTTGTTTTTCCAAGTGGTCAAGTGACTAAATGGTTGACAATATAGTGAGGTCAAAATTATAATTACTATTCATGGATAGCTACTGTAGGCTACTAAGTAGTAATTTGCACATAAGCACTCCATCATTAACTTCTCCGCGTATCCTTAAAAACATGACCAGCGGGGGTGCGTGGGTGTGGAGATCCTTCATCTTCCCAATTCTCAAAGTTATAGTTGACTATTTTGGAACAAAGGTGCAAATAAAATTCGAGTCTTTGTTCCTATTAACGAAGTATTTTATTTTTGAGTATTGGCTGTGTACTTGACTGTTCAACCTCAACCCGTTAAATTATTACATTTTGTTCGAATGGCCGTATACCGGTATCAATGAGTTACTCGTGCAAGGCACAAAATTAATTCGGCACACCCACAACTCTATCCAGGTCATCCCTACCAACCACAATCCAAGCCTATTGATAAAACTCTATCTGAAAACAACTTTGAGTAGTTGTATGTGTGCTTAAGTTGCTAGTAAAAAAATATGATTAATATATTATTATCATTTAATTTTTATAAACTGTGATTCAAATTCATAAATTCCGACAGATTGGCTGTTTTTCTCGTCATATTCCACCCATTCCTTCTCAGTGAGATCGACATCTGAGAACTTTTGACCTGCAACAAGGAAATCATAAAAACTACCTTCATGACGTGGCAATATTTTTGATATAAAAAAAATTACGATCCCTAAACGGTGTGATATGTAAATTATTTTCAAAGTGTAAGAAATAAGACAAATATGAATACAAATTAGAATAGATAAATGTGAGATAATAAAAACAAAAAAAAAATGAATAATTATAAATTTTAAAACTATTTCATAAAAATAAATACGGTAAATTTAGATTAAGTAATGATGAAATTGTTTAATTATTTTGATGCGCGGCTAGTAATGGAACAACACGGACATTATATTTCAATTTATAATTATTATTCCTTTACATGTTTCTATTTGCGCTCATAGATTAGTTTGTATTAATTTTAACTGGCCAGCACTAACTAATACATCCTCAAGTTTCCAACAGCCGTGCTGTCATATTTTTGAAATTCAAATATATTTGCACTTATATTGAACTGTCAATGTATCATTTATTAGTACTAAAAAAATACTGACTTTAACACAGTCAGCGCCGATATATGGAATTCCATAATTACCGTGATATTGATATTGATTAATCGTCTTGCTGCATTTCTATTAATATTTAAAATGGTTGCATGTCGTGTATATCTGCATTCATGAAAGGAATAGACTAGTATCGATTTTTTTCATCTCAGTTCAGTTATAACGGCCACTGAAATTTCGTGAAATATTCCGCTCGTAAAACGACCTTCACAGAACGTCGGCTATGTATTGTCTGCGCATTTTTCGTTCAGAGCGGAATTTGTTAATGGTATACATCTATATTATTCGACCAGCCTATGATATGTTTAATACTTAATAATGACGATGTAAATGATGGTGTGATTATAGACAGTTAAATGTAGTTATAGACAGTCAAAAATACTGGTAAAAACACGTAAAAATTACCCCAAGTTTTTGTTTGTAACTTCAGTTTTACACCGTATCAATTAACATTTATTATGACTAATGTGACAAGATTTTAATGACTTACTAGCCTTTCAACCAACCCTCGGATAACTAACAGTTGGTCTTAATCTGAAAGACTGAATCAGCGCAATAGTGTTTCTCGACTGTTAGATAACCTGTTAATATCTTATGAATATGAATATTACTGAATATATTATGTATATCAATAAGGTTTAACTCAGAATTTGGACAAGTATGTATTTTTGTATCATTTATTTTGTGTATTGTCAATAATAGAAAAATTATTAACATGCCATATTGATAATCGTAATAGGCCAGAGTAGATTAATAAAGGGGCTGGCTTTTAACTTTAATTCAGACCAGTGATATTTTTTTTAAAATAGAAAGTAAGCCTAATTGCCTGGTTGTTTATCCAATAAAAAATCGGGAGAAATCATAATAGACTGGCGTTATTGAAAAGCATGTTTTTTATTCAGTGTATAAGAAAACTTCAAAGATTGATCTAGGAAACATTGTTTTTGCTGGGTTTTTTTAGTGGCCACAGGATTCAAATTACTAAAATTTTAAAAATGAACATAAAAACAATCAGTAGAATATAATCATAGTTAAACGAAAATATGAATTTACCATTTTCCTGACTTTCCACGAGCCAACCAGATCTCGGTGAAAAATCAACCGGTTCTAATCCACGGCAGTCGAACACAACAATTGTTTTGAATTTTCCAACATCGTCTGAAGTATAAGTGGCTGTAAGAGATTTATATTTTAATATTGTATAGAAGGTATTGATTGTTTGGGTTCATTTACTGTGCTAACTTTTTAGGTTTTTTTTTACTGTAAATGAACCAAATTTGTAATTTTGTAAATCAAAAAATCATTATGGAATACCATCATTATTAATACATTCTTTGCAAGACGCTTTGAAGACTGCCCCAACAACAGCTTTGCATTAGGATGTAAAAAGACAGTGGGATAAACGCTGGTACCTAGATAGGTCAAGAATTTTGAAATTCATTTGGAAGAGCCAGTCTGCGCTAGCTGTTTAAAAGCAAATAATCTACTACGAAGCCAAAAAAATGCCCTAATCTCATGACACCTAAACTAAGTACGTATTTTGAAAAATAGCGAGAAACCGCCGCACCATTACTCCCTTCAATGACGTCAAGACTATTTTCTCGCGAGCACAATTTACATTTGATTAGGAGATGTGTTTCGGATCTATTATGCTTCTGCGGAACCCTCTCCGATTCCATTAGGTCGTGCCATTTGTCGGAAATTTCACCGCAGTTACCACACTTTATTTTAATAAACCATTGGTAGTCGGGATGATTAGTATGCATCTTTTCAACATTCTCTAAATTTGCTTTAATTTGCAAAGCAATTTTGACCATTTTAGATTTTCCTGTGTTATAAATAAAATTGTAGAATTTGTACAAAAAGTGACATTAGAGAAAGATAGGTTGCCTGACATTGACACTTTGAAATTTGACATAATGGGAGGGAAGGAACACGTGTTACCTGAGGTGACCAAACGAATTAGCGCTGTGATAGAGCGAAAAGATTTAAAATGAAAAAATATTTTGGAAGAAAGAGTGAATCTAAGGAAAAATAGGGTTGTAAAAAAAAATATAATTAATCGGGGGATGGCGATGGCAGCAAATGGAGGGAGGTAAAGTTGATGAGACTATTAGATGCAATTAAATACGATAAATTGAACGAAAAATCCATTTAAGTACTAAAAGATCGTTTTAATACTATCCATCTTACAAAGGCAAATAATTAGATTTTAAAACTACAATAATATGCAATAAGCAGGTGCTGAGTTGATTTTTTTATTTGTGTAGGTACCTAGAACGTTTGGATTTTTAGGCGAACGCTTTATTTAGGCAACATTTTCTTACAACTGTCAAATAATCTTGATTTGTCTATGGCGTTATTGGCGTTGGCATTATTAGCGTTCTGGACAGTTTGGCGATCTCGCGTTTGTGATTTTATTCTATAGAAATGATATCAAAATTCTACCAAAAATAGTTGAATCTGGTTAGTTTCTTTCTAATGGTGTTCGAATATATTATTCTTTACTTATCGCCAAGTCTTTTTACTGTTACATTATTTATTGTAATGTTTATTTTTGTACTTTAATTAGCATTACCTACTTTTTGATGTTCATAGTGGCTGTAAAATATAAATGAACGGTCACCGGTATTGAATATACTAATTTATGTTTTATTTTCTAGCGATTATGTTGTATTAGTTTAACTTTGCAGTTTATAAAAAGAGTTATCAGTGGCGGTCATGGCTCTACCCAGCAACTACAAACAGGTAGCGATGGCGATGCCGAGCCCCCAGAGCAATCCGCGTTCGTATACATTTTATTATTATTTGAATATTATTTTTTTATTTTAAATGAATTTCAATTTAAAAAAAAATGTATGGAGTAAGTATGTACTTAATCTTGACAGATATTGGGCATTCTGAACATCGATTTAGAAAGGTTTAGAAATTTGCATATTACCTTGAAATTACAATTAAATATTACTTATTTTTTGCTATTTTTTCACAAGAATGCCCCGAAAGTAGTGCTAGCAAAAAGAAATGATTCCTAGAGGTAAAAAAGCCTTATGGTGTAAGGTCATTAAAAAATTGAAAATTAAATAAATTGCTATATCTTGAATACTACGAGAAAAACCCCCATATCTAATGGTTTTTACAAAATTAATATTAGATAAAAAATATATTATTCTTTATATCAGCCAAAACCCATCAGTTTTTTTAATTATAATTTCAAGTAAGGATGGGGCTTTGGATCTTAATTAGTACCTCACTATAATGGGGTACACAAAAAAGATTTATTATATCACCCTGTGACCTTAAGCCACGTGGCTCCATTTTACGCCTTCATCCTTATATCTCACAAAAAAACTGGTTCAGGCTTATTTATGATCTTTTAATTTTTTTTTTAATGGAGATATTTTTTCCTCTTATATGAAGTGGGGGGCTCAAACTTAACTCATTTAAAAATAAAATTGTAATAGGTAATCGTAATCGTCTTTCTTGCACCGCATGTGGATAAGTGGTCACACGTGAAAAGTTTTGTAGATATATTATTTTAAATAGGTAATCTAGATTTAATTATTGTTCAGGTGTTTGCTTTGAATTTTCTTTACATTTTATACGTCGAGTTTATAAATTTCAAATACATTTCGTAGGTTTTTTTCTAAATCCTATTATTTTGATTGAGTGTCAAAGCTAATATCATAGTTTAGATTATAAGCATTCCTACCTACCTCTCCCGATTCCGAAACTTCCGCATCACATTTCTCTATTTCATGAACTACTAATTATGAACATTTGAATCTGCCGCTCGAAGCATGAATTGTATTTTTAGGTACCCTGTACCTATTACTTATGTAGTTTTTGCGACAAATGCTTGGTAAAGTTGTTTACACATTCCAGAATGTATGATATGACTACATTTTTAGATCAATTGCATTTGCGTACCCTCTGGCCATGCTAAATTATCCAGTCAAACCATCGACAACATTAGTAATGTCTTTTTTTTGTGTACCTTTCTTCCTCCTTTATAGCGATTTATTTGACATTAAAGTTGCTTGGTCTTCTAACGTGCCACCGGCTTTTATCGGTTGAATTACGCTTTTATTTGAATTTCGAAATGAAAAACATGCTAACTCCCAATGAAGTAGCGTGTCCTTTTCATTGTGACACGTTTTAAATAATGATTTTGTAATGGTCCCTTTGGGGTACAAGGGACCGTAGTTAATAATGCAGTGCTGATGATAAAGAGATCTTTATTGCTGATTATGTCTGCTACTATTAACTATGTTATATATGACTCGAATGATAACTTCAATAATTGTAAAGGCGCGGAAGATCCTACGGGCTCGAGCACTACGAAGGTGTCAGTCGCGTCGTCGTGGTTTGAGAACTCTCGACTTGCGACCTCGTGTCGAGAAATGCTACCGTTACCCCTCAGCAATTATCTGCGCGTTTTTCTTTCCTTATATAAAGTTTGATTTGGTTTCAGTTAATTTAGCATTGCCACTGAAATATATTTAACAAACTTAGTATGATGTTAGCATGATGAATATTTTAATTAAAGTACTAAGTAATAATATGAGCGACGGAATATTTTTGTGCTCTTGGTTTTTTCTGAAAATTAAAAAATAACTGGCAACCTTTGAAGTTGCAAAAAATGTTTAATTTTATTTATTCAACACCCGTTTAAAAAGAAACTTATTTATCCTTAATATTGGAAGAGACTTTTTACAATGAAGCAATCTTTGGTTATATTTCAACACCTTTGGTCAGTTATTTTAATGTCACAACTACAAATTTCCATATTTTACAATTCTGATACCTGTCACGCAATCCTGAATAATGCTACTATCAATCACAGGCTAAAAATAAAGTAGATGCTACGTTTGGAAAAAAAAATATTTTTGCGAAGTTATAAATTAAAAGAAAAAATCATTTAATTTTGACTCTTCATACTGTAAAAAAAAGTACCACACTGACCTGGCAAGTTATTGCAAAAAAATATCTCATTTTATGCTGTTTTTAATATGGCATTGACTATATTTTACTTAAAAAAAAAGGTATTTCAATTTTACTCACAAAGGAGACTTACCTTGAAACAATTATTCAATCAATTAGGAACTGTTTTTTTTTATAATGCGTTAAAGTAAAATAGTGAAAATTAATAAATTTATTTATTAATAGTTTTTATAGCAAATTTATTTATTTCCTGCGGGTTCTAAGTCACACAAATTTTTGAATATATTTTTAGTGTTTTTATCTGCTGCGGCCTTTTCACAAGAATTTTATTATTTTTGTACCATATGTACTTATAAGAGTTTGTAGCAACTGATTTAGATTTCCAGAAGAGATTTTTGTAGTAGTTAGTAAGGTGCTCGTTTGTGTAAATACAATTTTTTAAACAGAAGAATAAAAATTGATCATGCAGAAAACCAAAGAGAGAGTGACAATCTGCGTTCCAAAGTTCAGCCACCTAACTTTGCTTTGATGTCTTTATTTTAGAAACGTAGCATAAAATACTGGAGCTAACTTTCCATGCGACGTGAAATCGACCGTACAGTGGCGATGCCACACCCTTGAAACCTGCAAACTTATTTAGGCTTTTGTTTGGAATTCGCAACCTAGACAGGTTTGCGTTCTCTAAGGCCTACGGGCCCGAATGACTGCCCATGTGCCGCACACTACGGTACCGCCATCTACCTAAGCTTATACTATCGACTTTAGTCCGTCGTATTCTTTTCTTTTAATTTATCATTAAATCGTTTACTGTAAAAACCAGAAGCACAAAATTGCCCGCCCATTCAAACTGGAATGCGATCGTATTGCTGAGCTTTGATTGGATCTTTTTTTTGCAATGATTTGTATACTTTGTTTTTTTTCCATGTTGTGTTTTGTTGAATGAAACAGACTACATGCAGACTGGATCTCCAATGACATACAATTTGCTAAAAGGTAATGTAGCGTTGATTAAACAATATAATAATTAAACATTGTGAAATGATACAGAATATAAACGGAATCGATACAAAACTTTCCTCACTATCCTAACTGATTATATCCTCAAAATTGGCACCTGTTACTTGCAATACCACTTCTCAATAACCTTGTCTACTAGCATTCCCATAGGAATGCCAAATAATGAATATGCTAAATGTAACAAATGCTTTCACTCCTATTGACCTATGGTAACGTCTTTGAATGATGAAAAAGATTATCACGTATAAATACTAACATATTATATACGGCATGAGACAACTTGAGAAGTAAAATGAAATACTAATCTCCAAAAAGTATTGAATAAATGTTTTATTTTTGTATTGTCGTATTTTTTTTATCAGAAATGCAGTAGGTACCGATGCGACCGCAGACTATTTATGAAGTTTTCCGTAAATCAAAACAAACACTGACCTCGGTTCAGATTATTGGATATACTGCGCTTTCAAACGATTTCCTGAATTAATTTAAACCAACTTTTTGAAAAATTAAAGTTTAGTTACCGATATCCCCAACTCTCAAAAGGACAATAGTTATTTTAAATACATTCTGTATAGTCAGAATGACTTTAACACACTCCGCGCCAATGACAAATTACTTTATATCGCCAGATGCCGTGCGCGCGATATTTTATCATTGTTTTAAAGCATTTCTATTAATATTTAAAAGCGTGGAATGTCGCATACACTTGAATTCTTGAAAGGCAAAGACTAATCGATTTTTTTCATCTCAATTCAGTTTTGACAGCCATTGGGATGATAGCCAAAAGATTGGATTAAAAGTTTTTATCTGATATGGTAATTAATAATTCTAGTTTTATTTACAAAATGTCAATATAATATTAAATAAAAACACAATTTCATATTATTATTATTATTATTAATAGCTATTATTTACCAATATAATTTTGATGTAAATATACAGCGGTGTTGCCAGTATAATTTGAGATCGTGGTAGTCTAGTGGTTAAGGTGTTGGACTATTGACCCAAAGGTCTCGTGTTCGAATCCGCACATGGTCATACCATTCTTAACACTTCATTACCACCATCTATCTCCCATGACTCAGGCACAGGCACATTTGGCCTAGATGAGTAGGGCCCAAAATAATTGTATATGACCCAGTTCATAGTAATTCTTTTATAAAAAAATCATACTTCCAAAATATTGACTTTTTATAGAAACTTTTTTGTTGCAAATGACCCCTTCTACCATCTCTTTAAGATCTATCCACTGTTTAGTGGTCTTGAATATTCAAATCATTATTAAGAAAATATTTTTGTTTGATTAAACTTAAATTTTCTTAACTGTTTTTTGTTTCCTATCCTATCCCCATAAGATATCTTTAATAACAATATTATAATTAGTTTTAATTTCAATTAGTCCTGCTTCTAACATTTAGTTTTTAAATATAGTTTCATCTACGAATAGTTTTTAAATTGTAATCTAGTCAGTTAACTGGGAGATATTGCCTTCGCGGCAATATGTTGTCCAAAAATGTGTTGTAAATGTATGAAAATATAGTAAGTTTGTGTAAAATGAAATTACCATTAAACTGTTTATAATCTGTATCATTAACTTTATAACTTGTTTATAGTGACTTTTAGTAGGGTGAATGATATTTAGGTGTAGTTACAACTTATTGGCGCATTAGTACAAAGTACAAAGCTTGTAAGCATCCTCATATTTTAGCTTACACTAGTAAGCTTTTGTAGGAGAGGCATTAAATAGTTTTTCGGCTCGACGTAGAAAGTTGCTGATATTTGGCCTCGTTTTAGCATAACCTAAAATTTGTCAAATAGTTTTAAAACAACTGAAACTCTCAAAAAACTTTTTCTTGAAAATTAATATTTTTGACATTTATGGCTAACTTTATTTTGTACTGACCTTATTTTTATCAATTATGATTTCTAATAATATTCCATCGTCATAATATGCATACGGCTGTGTTTTATACGCAGTGTTCCAAGACCATTCCCGTTTCAAAACCAATCCAGCTAATTGGACTTGCGATTTCAATCATGGTTTGTTAAGATAAATAAAATTCATCATGGTTTTCAAGAAAAGAAATTATAAATATTAACAAGAAATTATCATGTGTCTCCGGTGCAGTTGAATGACCGCGTTATGGGTCTAGGCCACGTGCGAACTAGTGCCACAAAACGCGATCATTATCTTGTTTTGCCACGCTAAATCCCTTTATTGACACCAGCGCTTTTATAAAATGAATAAATTTGGCGATGAAATATTTTCGCATTTTTTTTACATAATTTCTTACTTGTAATAGGGAACATATACATCTTTAACGGAGCGGTCTTGGGACAGCCTGTATATGTTATTAAAATATTAAATAAAACTTCAAAGTGCTTCTAGATTTGCCGTTTTTGAATTACTATCATCAAATATAATTAACTAAAATCTTTTTACATCTATTTAAATTGTTTATATATATGGTACAATATATTAGCTTCCTTCCTAAAATACTACACTACTTTAACTTATTGAACAGATAAGATTGATAACAGTAAGAGGTCACGGGTTTGAATCACCACAATATAGTCCACCACCCCACCGGGTTATTATTACCCCGAGGGGGTTAGGGGGGGATTAGTATAAGCGTCTGCTTCTAAAACTAGAGGTCCCCCGGGTTCGAATTCCCAGTGGGTCAAATCCGGCCAGGTAATTTTTGAGATGCGTTGAGAGTATTCAACGGTGCTTTTCTCAATACTGTCGACTGAGTTAAGTAACAAGACATACACAAAAAAACAATATTTTTTTAACAAATCACTAAATACAAAGGTTATGTTGATATTGTAGGCCTCGTAGAGTCTAAAAAAAGTATCATGAGGTAGGTGATTAGAATAAATGCATGTCACAGATCACAATCCAATAACAGTTTCTATGACGTTTCGTAAACTTTTTTAATGCCGCTCGTATCGAAAATGATGACTAGTTAAAGGCTCATTTCAACAAAATGTTAAGGCTGGCCGCGGACCAATCACGCAAGTAACAAACGGTTTAGCAAAATGGACACATTTACTTATCGAGGACAATATGGAATTTATTTTACTAAAAATAAAACATAAATTTTGAAGCCAATTAACACACTTAGCGCCGATAACGGTATATCCGTAACACTTGCCACGGTAATTAGACACGTATCGGTAGCGCCGTATACGATAGGTGCCGTTTGCGGGAAAAATGTTACCGTCTTGATGCATTTCTATTAATATTTAAAAGCATGGCATGTCGCGTAACCCTGAATTCATGAAGGCATAGACTAATTGAGGTTTTTTTTTTCATTTAGTTTGGTTTTGACGTTTGATTGTGAAAGTGCACTAGTGAATTGGAAGTGTATTTGACGGATTTGGCCGTAAATAATTCGAGTTTTATTTACAAAAGCGCTGTCGATATAATTAAATATAAAAATCAAACATTTTTATAGTTTTGTACTTATTATTTGCCAATTATAAGAAATGATAACTTAAACAAAAAAAACGGGCGTGGTCCGTGCGTTTGACGTACGGAGATGAACGTGTTAAAATAAATTCCCACACGTGCGCCATCATTATAATGGCTTTGCCACAGATTGGTACTGTATTGCTTAGATTCACCTGTTACTATGTTTAATTTTTTTATAGTAATTCAAACGCTTTTCAACAGAGGGCGAAATTATTTTTATTTTAGTGTGAATTACGGTCCATTTAATTCGTCATCCGTTGCTTGCATTATTGGTGTGCGGCATATTTGGAAAGTAGTGTTGGTAGCGGGATGGTTTTTCCGTTGTACCCAGGCAGGTTATTTTGTACCCATTTTTAGTATCATCTCAAGTAGTTTCTTAAGGTGATGGTTAATAAAAATATTATGAGGTCTTCACAATCTAGGTTTACTTAATTATATATGCTTCTGATGAATAGATAAGTAGATAAGCATTTTTAAACTTAAAGATTGCCTTAGTTCCATAATCTTACCCGTTCAGATCTCATTCGAGTAGGGATGCCTTGAAACAGCTGTAAAATGTCAAAGATTGTTAGGGAAGCTAACGGAAATCATTACTATTGGAATGAGCCAATGCGTAGTCCTAGTGCGCGCCTAAGTAACACCCTAGCCTTGTTACTACCTCGCTTGCTTGTTTGATTACATTTTAATTTCCCACCTTCTGTCGCTTGCAAATGTCGTATTTTTATTTTGTTTTTTCTTTTTCTTTTGACCTCGCCTCCGCTAACCCCCTTCTTGCCTGGCTGAATCCTGCGACTGCCTGACCCCGTCGAAACCTAACATGCACTCTTACGACCGTTGAACCTATTCCAACCTGTTATCGGCCGTTTTGCGGTTTGCGAATATGCTGCCATTACTCCGATCATCTAAACATCTATGTATATATCTCATTACACTTCTGTCTAAATAATATATATATTTCTGTTATCTTATTGAATACACTGTTATTTTTAAATTCTTTACTATTTTGCCATATTCTTTGATATCACTCTACACTTCTCTGTGGTACTGTTAAACCGCCGAAAGCAGGCCAGTACCCGCCGCAGCCGCATTACCAGCCGTCTCCCGCTCCCTACCACCAATACCATGGGTACCAGGGTGGTAATACCCCATACCACCCCCCCTATCAGTCACAGTACCACCATCACCCGCAACAACTCGCCGCTCGTTTCTCCGTGGCAGAGAGGGCGCGCGGCAGTGGCGGATCTTCAGCGCAAGGTGGCGGTGGCGGTAAGGATGACAAGACCAGTCCGTTTGCCGCTACGCCGCACTCCCATCCCGGATTTCAGCCACAGAAGATCGGCAAGGGCGGCGCACCCGTAAGTATTTTTTTTATTTTTGATGTGTAAACATTTATAGCGGTCTTCCTCGGGGTGGTGTGATTTTCGATTTGGTCGATCTGTCGGTGATGCCCGTAGCTTTACGAGTTTTCACAAAGCGTCTTGACAAGGAGATTGATATTCAATTACTAAGCTACATTTGTTATCTAAATATTCTAGCTCATAAAGTACTCTCCTACATTACAGTCGATTTGTTTCTCAGACTATATAAACATATGTTCGTCTTCTCCTAGAATACGCTTATCAGATCTGGAGCCCATACTTTGTGAAGGATATCAACTTACTAGAAAGAACACAGACGGGCTACTAAGATGGTAATGCACCTGAGGTGAGGTACAAATCGTACGAAAATCGCTTAGAGGCACTAGGCCTCACTGCCCTGGAACAAAGAAGACAGCGAGGAGACCTGATTGAGACCTATAAAATTTTAAATGGACATTATGACATACCAAATATTAAGTTAATCTTCACAATGAATACAAACGAGAGACTCCGTGGATACTCTTTGAAGCTAAACAAGAATAATTGTAATTCAAACCCAAGAAAGCATTTCTTATTCACCAGAGTAGTGGAATGAACTACCGCAGGAAGTGATAAGTGCTGTATCAGTTAACAGTTTTAAAAACAAATTAGACAAATACTTAAAAAAAAAAAAAAACACCATTAAATGCGTTCAATACGGAAAATACATGCATCAGCTTGAGGCTGCTAGTGTCTGCTTTAATGAAATAAAGGTCGTTCTGCGACATTGAAAAAGTAGATAAAAATATATATAGCTTTATACAATTTTATATAGTTTTTAGATGTTATTATAGCATCGATCAGATGACGGAAGTGGCACATAAAGCAAATAAAACCAAATTGCTTCCCTTAGTACAGATTCGTCTAGTTAGGGAAACAGGAAACATCTGTACAATGAACCTACCTAACAGTCGCTTGTCGCTTTGTTTAAGCTATTTAATAATACTTATATGTTACATCGTTATATTGCACTACTGTTATATTTGTACATTTATCTTTCTATCTCTTATATTTTTTAATGCATATTTTTTTATATTTTAAAACACCCTTTCGCCTTGATAAATTTCTTGAATCTCGGCAAATCGCTAGCAACTGAGAATGAAATATGAGTTTATCAGCTAAATAGCTGCGTGATCGAAACCAGCGTTTTGTTGATTAAAGGAGTATGAAGTATAACCTATTTATTGTAATCGTACAAAATTGTACTCAATTAATGAACCTGGAATTTGAATATTTTTTTTTGTCTAAAAGTTTATTTTTAGACCTTAAATTGAATAAGAAGATCTTACCTATATAAATTTAATATTACAAGATTTTCGAAATGGATAAAATAAAAATAAACAATATGTTATACATAGATGGCTATAGATATATTTGCCACTGATAATACCGCCTTTTTTACGTACAAATATAAAGCATTCTTCACTCTTTTGGAATGTTTAAAAATGTATATGAGTACATTTGTGTACACCGGCGGACACTGACCAGTTACGTGTTGAATGCATTGTGAACCTCGGTGGTAACTGATGCGTAAAATAAAAAAAATATATATATTAGTATCGAATATTGTAAGGGTGGCAAATTATTTGTTATGAAACTTGCTCTGTTACAATACATCTACAAAAAGTCATAATATAATACAAGAAATATTTTATTTATGTAATGATTTGTCAATGAAACCTTCCTACCCACTATTTTATTTGCAATATATTTGTGCAGTGTGGAAATATTTGTGTGAGAACTTGAATGATATTTTTTTCATTAATTTTATTAAATGCAAATCGTGGAATCTTGGTGTCAAAATATAGGCGAAGCTAAATCGCAGAGTGCTCTTGGTACCTAACCAGACGTTTGGTTCGTCTTTTTCCCTTCCAGTAGTTATTGGGTTTAATTGTGTTTTACTTTCGATGAGGATGGGGCACCTTGGATTGGCGAAGCTAGTTTTGTTGTCATGCATGAGATAACGATGAACGCAAAATTTTAAAATTTTAAGGTCCTGCATAATTTTAAAAAATATTTATCTAAGCTTTGGTGGTAATAAAATTGAAGGGTGCTATAATTTTAAAAAATGATAATAGGACACACATAATTTATTAATTCTGATACTTTTTTGTAGGTTAGGTTATTATAGGTGCATTATAACCCTAAAACTTTGTTCACATTATACAGGGCGGCGGAGCCCTGAAGCCCCCAAAACCTCCAGAGAAGCCATTGATGCCCTACATGCGTTACTCGCGTCGCGTGTGGGATTCAGTCAAGGCGGCTAACCCAGACCTGAAGCTGTGGGAGATCGGTCGGATAATTGGAGGAATGTGGCGTGATCTACCCGATCATGATAAGTCGGCCTTCGTTGATGAATATGAAGCAGAAAAGGTATGTTGTTCAGTATATCCCCCTATGACATCATTGTTGACTGGATTGTTGAATTTTGAAACGATATTGCTCTATAGTCAATCCCTCTAATTTCATTCATATGTTAATTTTTGCTCAAATTATAATCCATTTAAAATTATAGCACTGTATTAACTAGACAAAGTTCCAAAGTGCAAAATTTGGTAATGAAGTTTTAGTTTTTTAACAAAATTTTAGGAACTAGGTACTTAAAATTTTGCAGGATAATTTCCTTATTTCAGGATCTGAATTACGATGAAAATTGTGTACATGCTGCACTAATTAAACCTGTATTTAAATCTTTTTCATATTCAAGCTTAATGATAAACTTAAGCGGTTATCTCATGCCTGTCAGAAAAATTTCATATCATCTACTGTTTTGAAGCATACCATAAATATTAATAAAATAATGTTCTTAATAAACAAACATAATTCAATTAAAATGTATTTAATGTATGCGTAATATTTACGTGTGTATTTTTCTATATTAATGTGTATTCCTTGCGCCAGGCTCAGTACAGTGAACTGATGAAATCGTATCATTCGTCTCCCGCATACGTGCAATGGATGGCGTTCAAATCTAGAGGTACACTCACCGCATAAATGCACATTCCACTGTGGAGAGTTATTAGTTTGTATAAAGTTATGTTGGTTTCGAAATTGTGATTAAAATGTATGGTTAAGTAAACATTTTAAAGAACCGATTAACTCTCCACAAAAGACCCCTGTGATGGTTGGTTTTTTTTTTTGGGACAAGGTTGGGTAAATGCTTACAAGAAAGTCTTCCTGTGCTGTTCCAATAACAACCTTTGGTGTGAACGTTATAAATGCAAATGAGCTTTTGAGCTTCTTTTGAAGAGCACTGATTCATTAAAATTTCAAATTCGGTCTTTAATCTCACTTTGAAAATATTTCAAACTGCGTATAGGATGTTCCAACTGCTTTTTTCTTAATATAATACTCCATTTCGGAAAAACTTTATGCTAAATCTCACTTTATGCTGTTAGAAGTACATTCAAAGATGTTTTAGTCAACCCTAG
This sequence comes from Neomicropteryx cornuta, assembly GCA_020383195.1. Taxonomy (NCBI): domain Eukaryota; kingdom Metazoa; phylum Arthropoda; class Insecta; order Lepidoptera; family Micropterigidae; genus Neomicropteryx; species Neomicropteryx cornuta. The sequence goes on from JAHKQU010000011.1 coordinate 2,637,438, forward strand.
TTCTGTCGAGTTGGTAATACTTTCAAACCATTTTAGGACAGTTAAGCTGTCCACATATCTACCTATTAATCCTGCTTTTCTCTTAATTTTTTTTTATATAACTGCAAGGAAACATATTATTAGCCCTGATGCCTTGATTATTAGTTACTTCAAGCTATTTTTACACTGCATTGATAACTAAAAAAACAAATAAATGTTACGTAGCGACCTACTCAATATACCATTATTTTATAATAAATGTGAATGAGAGAGAAAAACAACTTTTCGGCATTAAATGATTCGTTTTACTTACAATTGGGTAACAATTCGAACATTCTATACAGGTGCATAATATGTAAGAGATTTTTGGAAAGATATACATTTCCCAGTTCATAACCAAATTGAAATTTTAATATTCGTTTCTTTATAAGAGTGTGATTGTTCATTGTTTTTTTTCTGTGTAAATATTCCTGCAGAAACGGAGGTGATACGTGTATATATTTTTATTTAATTTGCAATTTTATGCAATAATACTCTGTGATATGTTTTGGGATTGCTTCCTAGTCGAATATAAGTCTCATATCATCTTAAAGTTCTTCGCATTTTGATATTCGGAATATCAACTCAGCATTCAGATTAGCCATTGCAATATTTAAATACCCATGTTTCGTGGAATTTTGTTATACTGTTATAACATAAGTTTTAAAATAAATACAAGCTTTATACAGTTTATCGTGTTGATCACATACTTATATTAAATTGCATCTACCTCTGCAATTGTGTAAGCATTGATAGAGTCATTATAATTACAGTATTGATCACTTAACGAGAGAAAGTAAATACCGTATTGATAATCGGTCAATCAAAACAGAAAAATTAAAATCATGCAGATAAAACATGAACACACCAGGAATTGAACCTCGTATCTCACGTTTATCATAGACAACGCGTTAATAGCTGTAATATTCCACGAAGGAAGCATATTTTCAATTCCACTACACCTCATGTGAATACGGTTTCAAGGTTAAACGAAACAATTGCTAATTACCGAACCGCTTCTAGATGGCGTTGTTTAACTAAAAGTAGAAAAATTTAAATTGCAGTTTTCTACTTATTGAAAAAATCACAATACTATAATGGTGAATCCTTACATCTAGAGTTTTCTATAAAATAAATTAGTGATGTCAAAATCACTAACAAATTTGAATTGCTGATGTAATTCAATTATGCTCAATAAGATTGTGGTAGTCTAGTGCTTAAGGCGTTGGTCTGTTGACAAAGGTCTCAGGTTCAAATATGCACATGGTCATACCATTTTTAACGCTTCATTACCACCCCTGACTCTAGCAAATGCATACTTGGCCTAGTTGAGTAGGGCCCAAAATAATTGTTTATGACCTAGGTCAAGCAATTATTTAAAAAAAAAAATATGTGCATGCCACCTGTCTCGAAACCGGTCGACGCAGTTCCTATACTATTTTGTTTGGATGGTATATCCAGAGCTAAATTAGTCCATGGTTTTGGAAGTACTCTCCTGGGCCACTAGATGGCAGCAAGTCTCCACTAAATGATCATACATTTATTTAAAAAAAGATTTATAAATACTGACTGATTATTAATATGGTGTTTTTTGACAAAAGACGAAATAATGTGAAAAACAAAACCTATAACAATTATTCTGATGGTTGGTTGTAATGAGCGTATTCGGCCAGAATGCTTATCCCACTAGCTTTGACTCGTGTTATCATTTTCGTCGCTGTACTAACAAAGCACTCTGTCTCATTTCTGCACTGTGGTTTGCTTCCTGGGCACCTGCACTCCTGTTAACTCCGCGTTGCGACAATGGATCGAACGAAAACTAATAATAGTTGGAGTACGAGAAGAATATGAAGCTTTACCACAACTCGCCCGCGTACCTCGCTTACATAGCTGCCAAGAACAAGGCCAGCGGTGAGTGTCTTGCATTCATTGTTGCTTTCTATTAGGGCCGCAGGGATAGTAAAGATGTTTGCTATATTCAGAGGGTATTTATCATCCACAATCAACTACAGTAGAGCGTCGATAATTCGGTTTAATTAATTAAAGGCGGCAAGTCCATACATTGTTCTATTTTTTTTAAAGTTTTTATCGAGAATCCCATAATGTTCGAAGAGATTGGCACGGAAGCACGCGCTATTTAGGCGATCGGCTTGTCGTACCGACGTATACAAGTATAGTTCAATTGGGAGAGTAGTCGAATTATTAAATTTCATTTCTGCGGAGATTGATATTTTCGTCTGTTCGCCCAATAGGATTAAAATCTGCGTTCTATTAAACCTTTATGAGATCAGCGTGAATTATTTATTTGTTATTGTTCACTTGGGAGGGTTATTTTTAACTTTGTATTTTTCCTGATTAGTTCTGGTTATATTTTGTTTTTATTGGTATTGTTTTTGGTTTTTAATGTCTTTTAATGGTTTAATATTATAATTTTTTGCTTGTATGTTACGAATTAAACCTGTTAAATAAATCAATAAATAATTGTGACGCAAAGAATCAAAAAAGGTCCTTTGAGTTCGTAACAAAAAGAAAACTTGTTAAAACCGTTAATAATTCACAATAGTGGTTAAATTAATATGAACCTTAAATGTATTTTAATGAAAGAATATAGGTACATATTTATACATTGTCAGAGCTCTTAAAAAAAACTTTTATTAATTTTTCAACTGCGTGTGTAACAGTGTGTAATCAAAGAACGCAACTAACAGTGAAACTTCAACTTTATTTAATTTTGGATTATCGATTTTCCAGATTTTTGGCATTCGAATTATAGACGTTCTACTGTATTTTCACTATCAAACCGTGTAAATTTTTCATACACTATCAACTATGCCATTTATTTTTTTCATTCAGCATTTATTTTGCCAGGAAACCAATACTTACATACTTTGCTCATTTTATTGTGTAAACATATGAATTATTAAGAGAATGCGACTCGGTCAGGACTCCGTACAAAAGTTGTAATTTTATGACTCCCTCTTTTGTATATATAGAAGGATAATAATGATAAAAATACATTTTTAAAAATAAGCTTTTATGCGTAAGTGCTTGAATCCGTATACAAAATTTTGTGTCTGTGCTGTTGACCGTTGAGGAGTTTTTTTGTCTGGAGCCAATCTGGATGCATGAGAAAAAGTTTACCCTGTATAGTGTTTTTAGATAGCTCACCCTCATACAATAAGTAAGTGTCCAAGAAATGATTCCGAGATGTAGATGGCGCTATTTTTTTGTCAACAAAATAAAATTCATATTTTGTTTGCAGATAGCTTAGACGCAATCCGCTGAGAAGTATAAATGTTTACAGTTTAGAAAAGCTAATTTTGCCTAGTCATAGATGGCGCACTGTAAATAATATACAAATTAAACTTCGAGAATATTTATTTATTTAATTTTAAAGGAAATCTACAGATTTACATAGTAGTTTACATTAACATACGAAGAGAAAAAAAACTTAATACTACATAAATCTAAACACAGATTCCTACATTATGCTACTTAGATGGTATTATAATTAATAACATCGTCTAAATAAAACATTTATGAACGAAACTAAAATATTCAGTGTTAAACAAAAACTTAAATAAATATTATTTGCATTTTTCAGTTATTTATAACATAAAGACATTTTTTTTAAAATTGAAATTACTTAACTTTAGGCAAATAATTAATTCATTAAACAAGAGGGAGATTCGAGAAATTCCATTCATTTTTCGAGGAACAAGTTGGTGTATGAAATATATTGAAATTACTTGTTCTGTACTTCATTTAAAATGAAAGATCGATCTTTCGATCAGTTACAATCTTCCAGCGCGGCGCATGCTGGAAGATTGTAACTGATAAAATGCTTTCGAGAAACATGCGCTAAATGGCATAAAAGAATTTAATTCAAAAGTTTAGATAATTTATAGCATGTCATATTATACAATTTATTTTTTTATTTTGGTTTTTAAAAAATATTTAAAAATGGTAACATTATTTTTATCTCGAAAAATTGTAACTATCCAATTGTAAGTAGAAATCCATTTTAGTTTTGTAGATTGGTACCTATTCAATGCTGATGTTTTTGAACTTGTAAATTTGTAAAACTGTTGATTTCTCAAATAAAAAAAATTAACTTCTGCCTGCGTCTTTTCCAATCTTAAGGCATTTCTGTAATGCACTTTTTGATATGGTGTTCAGCTTCTTCAGATATTTGGTCTTTATTTTTGAATTTGGTTTGCTTAATTTAAAAGAGTCTATGTCACAGTTAATAATTCCAAATGTTAATAACCTGTTAATGCGCCGCCACAGTGAGCGGCATAGAATCAGGCGATGCTGGCGAACCGGGCGGCCCGGGTGGTCGCAGCGGAGGTGGCAAGTCGTCCTCGCAGCAACAGGAGCGACGCATCGACATACAGCCGGCGGAGGACGAGGAGGAGCAAGACGAAGGCACGTCGATCAAGCACTTGGCGCATGTCCGCTATCTCCGAAACCACCGGCTGATCAACGAAATATTCTCCGATACGGTCGTGCCCGATGTGCGGTCCGTTGTTACAACCACGAGGATGCAGGTGGGTTGTGATTTTTTACCTTTCCTTATGATATAAATATGTAGAAGATATTTATCTTGCTTACAGGATAACATGGTTCATATAAACGTTCAAATAAATTAGATATAGTAAGTAGAATTGTAGGAATGACATTATCTCAAGTATGCCAAATTCCCTTTTAAATAGTAACTCCATTTACATACCCATTTACAAACCTAGTAAGTCCAGGATATCAAAACACAGCATGGACCTTGTTCATAATAGGATTTTGCGAGGTTTCGATATGATAAAATGTACTTTCTAGTATTTTTGTGAAAAAACTACTGGGAAACAGGGGTGACCAAAATTTGATCCACATTAAAACAGTCATATCCAAGGATAAAAAATTGGCATACAAAGTAGTGTTTTATGCTGGGACAGCCGACATGTACAATGGTTTAATTTTTTACTTTTGTAATACAATCTGTAAAACAATCACTAAAGAGACTTTTGTAACCTTAAAACAAGCACCAATTACGGGAGTGTAGCTTTCTAACAGCCTTTATGCCTCCTCATCCATGTTCCTCAAAACGGCCTTAGTAAATAGCTCCCTGATACGTACTAACGCATTTTCACTAAGTTGCCACTGCAAATCAAAAGAAAGATTTTATAAGTGCATTCTATGTATATAAGAAGGCGTATAAAACTGACCGATACCCTTTACCTACTCCTAAAACTTTTTCCGAAGCAGCTTGGCAATTTTTTTACCACCAAGTGGATGTGGACAAAATGGACATTGGCGCTGTAAAGGAGTAAACACACTTTTAACTGTCGTAAGTAAATCTACAGTCTTCTTTTATACTGCAGTATATCTATGGCAATCACATTATAACTCATCCTTATAAGTATTTTCGTTAAACTCCGACATATCTGAGATGATCACACAAACCACCCTAAAAGGAAGTGTAGCAATTTACCGTTGGTTTAGGGGCCTCTTTCATCGGTGCTCTCTCTGTCTTGCGCGTGCTTTTAAGTCGGTCTATCTCACTTTATTTTTATAATTAATATTATATTGCCGTAGCTTTTGTAAATAAAACCCGCATTATTTACCGCAAAATTCATCAAAAACACTTTCAGTTCACTAGCGCACTTTTCACACTAACAATCAAACGTAAAAACCGAACTAAAATGAAAAAAAAAAAGTCGATTAGTCTATGCCTTTCATGAATTCAGGTATTCGCTACATGCCGCACTTTTAAATATTAGTAGAAATGCAGTAAGCCAATGACGTTTTATAGGGCAACTGGCGTATTATACATCAATGATGAGATATCTCATCATCAGCACTAAGTGTATTAAAAACTACTGATGGGAATATATTACTTTTGATTTCTAATGAAATCATACCGTGTTTCTCCCTGTATTCGTCAGAAATCAAACTCCATCGATAGCAGTCAGCAGATCTTAACCAAACATAAAATGTTTAGGTTTTTCTCAAAGTTGTTTGTATAGATTTCACATGCAGGCCAGTAAGTTATATCGTGCTAGATAATATTCAAAAATAAGGTGATTCAGTCTAAATGAAATATTTCGATCAATCTCAGGTACTGAAACGTCAAGTTCAATCGCTAACAATGCATCAGAAAAAGCTCGAGGCAGAGCTCCAGCAGATTGAGGAGAAATTCGAAGCGAAGAAACGCAAATTCGTCGAGTCGAGTGAAACCTTCCAGGAGGAATTGAAGAAGCACTGCAAGCCTGCCGTCGACGACGACACGTTCAACAGGCTCGTCGAGAAGCAGATTGAACTGCTGAAGAAAGGTCCGGCCAACACCACTCCTCCTGCTGCTGTTTCCGCGGTCGCCACCACTAACGGACACACCGGCAAAGATGAGGTAATTTCGGTTTCGTGTAAAAATATCGTAAATATCGAATTTGTTATCCAGGCCTGTGGCACTCCACCTCCATCATTAAAACTATATTGAGACTTACAAAATACTAAGCGACCAGTGGCTTGCCCAGAATTTGTACGGTAGGCAAGCCCTATCATGTGACTTGACGGAATGCAATTAATGGTTTCACAATCCAAAGTCGTTTGTAGCAGAGTAGTTAAATTTACCTCAGAAATTAATGCCATCGTCAACTACCGATGTTCGCATTTTGGTGTGACCAGTATCTCCGGATCCTCTCAGTGCCTTACAATGACACCTCTGAATAACTGCTTGCTTGCTTGAATGTCAACTTTTATGTATTATGTAGAAATTAAATGTGTAATTTTCTTGTTAAAACATTTTATATAAACAAAACTAAACAATATCTATCATTTGGGACCAAAACCAGCTTCATAGCTGCTCGAAATCTTGAGATGTACTAACTTGTCCCCAACTCTCTTGCGTAGTACGGGGGTAGGGGAAATATACGCTTGTTTGGCTTTCAATATTCCTCTGTGGAATGCTGCCCCCCTCATTGTCCAGTAGTCTTCGAATATTGATCTGTAGTGGCCCTGATCTCTGGATGAGAGTCGACTAGGGCCGATAGTTAATAATGCGTTTGAGAAGTGATATTTTATTGATTCAAATATTAATTTCCTTCAATTAGTCATTAATATGTAAGATTCTAACGACTGATCAAACACAACCATCAAAATATGGCAACATTAAAAAAAAATGTCTCTTACTCCATAGCCCATGGAACAGGATGTTCCGGAAGAGAGTGTAGGTCCAAAAGCCCAATTGGACTCCAATGATGCAGCAGACAGAGAGAATGGTCCTAACCCCGATGAGAAGACCATCAGTAAGGTCCCTACAAACCTACCACCAGCGGATGACAAACCGACGGGAGAGAGTATCATTGAAAAGGTAATATATCAACATTTAGCCTTTATCACCGAGGTATAGAGCAATAACTGATATCTTCCAGATCACTCTTTTTTTTGTACTATCAAATGGATCTACTTTTGAGACATTAAATGGAGGCTTATATAGCTGATCATCTTCACAGCAAAATTATACTATCCTTGCTGTGAAAATGAAACATGATGGAATTTTAGTGTAAACCGTTGACTTAAGATATAAATTTGTCATCTTTCCTTATTGTTTGTAATCTTCGGATTTTTATTACGAGGCAGTTTTTATTGTAATAGAATTGCTATAACCTAGGTCATATGTAATTATTTTGGGCCCTACTCAACTAGGCCAAATGTGCCTGTCCTAGAGTCAAGGGAGATGGTGGTAATGAAGCATTAAAAATGGTATGACCATGTGCGGATTCGAACCCGCGACCTTTGGGCCTATAGTCCAACACCTAAACCACTAGACTACCACGATCTCTAATAGTTACACTAGTTTTTTTTGTTGCCATTCCGATTTTTTTCATTATCATTACAAGCTGATTTACACCTCACAAATATGTAGTTTTATAGTTTTTGCATATGTCTCGATACGAACTTAACACAATCGACAGTACTAAGAGAAACGCCTATATTGTCAGTGATATATGGCCGGGTCGGAACCACTAAGATTTGAACCTAACACCTCTGGGTCAGCGGCAGATTTTATACGACTGTGCCATTTCTATCATTAACAGTAAAAATTTTACAATGCTGTTTAATAATTCAGAGCTTCAACTATTTTGAGATGAAAAAATTTGAAACAAGATTAGCAGTCACATGAGACACGTTTAAAAGAAACCCGAAAAAAACATTTTGTGCCATGTTTGGAATCAACTACCTCAAAGTGTTTAGAACAGACTTGACATTTTTTATACTTGTACTTCCTTATCAGTAATGTGCTGAGGTTACCTATAGAACTAATAATAAAACTGGTCAGGGTGTCTCAGATTTCAATAATATTGTCTCTCCGCAGATACAAAACGAACATCATCTACAGGAGGAGCAAAGTAAACCTCTGGAATCGTTCCAAAGCCAACACGACATGGACAGACCGGCTTCGGAACCGCAACATGGCCCAGAAGGGGGCGCCGCTAACGAGGAGCGCAGGGAGGAGGACAAACAGCCCGCCACAGACGCGCCGACCAATCAGATTGCATCTCATCCGTTGCCGCCACACCCCTCTCACCCTCCTCATCAGCAGCATATGCCGCCGCATGGACCACCCCATCCGCATCATCATTGTAAGAATTTACCTGTTCAGAAATAACATCTCAAAGCCCTAAAATTGGCTGTTAAGGAACTAGCTCGTAGGGCCAATGACATACAAACTTTTATGGTTTACCACTTTGAAAGAAATAATTAATTTAAAGAAGTGGATGAGTAGCATGTACCACTAAGTACATTCACGATTCAGGTATTACACTAATACTATTTATAAAGTTATATTTCAACCATGTTCATACCCAAAAAAAGAGTATTACTTAAACGGGAGGAAGGGTCATGTTAGGAAGTCTTTCCGCAACATGACCCCCCTCCAGACTTGTTGTTGAAGATTTACAAATCGTATGAACGACCGCTTCTTGAATATGGTTACCAACTGTGGAGTCCTTATTTCGTCAAAGTTACTCGAAAAGGTAGAACGGAGGTTTACAAAAATTCCTGGACAATTGAAAAATCTTAAGTACGAAGAAAGAAGGCGTAAACGTGATGACCTTATTGAGACATTCAAAATGATTTCAGGACGTTACATTTCTGATAAGATGAAGGAAGGATATGTTTACTTTCAGTCATAATCATCTCCGCGGACACAAATTAAAACTCCCAAAAACCCCTTTCTCTACAAATGTGAGAAAATATTTTTTTAACTAATAGAATCGTTGACCTGTGGAATCAACTCCCACAATCAATCATCAAAGCCAGCAATACCAACCAATTTAAAAATCTTCTACACAAACACGCTGAATCAAGTCGTCATCAATGAAGTTGCGATCTCGATATGGGCATATCAGCTCTAGCTGCTCGCCCATTAACCAATAATAATAATGTTTAAAAAGATAATCTTTACATAAAAAAAGTTTCTTTACTTTAAGGTAAACTATACATTTTAAAATATAAAAATACATTAATAAATTCTCATTTTTTTTGTATAGCTTGTACGAGTATTGTCGGAGAGCGCAGTTCTGACTGTTTTGCTGTCTTCATGTGATGCAAGGCCATTCATATCAAACGTCCTGAAAGACTGTAATTTAATGCGTGTTTGTGTATTTAGTTCTTTTTGAATGTCAAACCCGGGACCTATCATTCAAATCAATAATGTCTTAATAATTGAGTAATTGGTTTTCAAAACCGTATTTTTCCTCTAAAGCGTATTTCAAAGATGAGCAAACATAATCGGGTCATTTGTCTCAGTTTTAGCAACTTCGGGCAGGTTTATTTAAAAATTATTGTTTTCATGCGTAGTCCCCATTTCTACCAATGATATTTTTATATACTGTCACTTGAACACCTACCTACGCAGGCTAACTTCACATTGTCCCAAGCTGCAGTGTTGCAGCTAAACTTCATTAATTCCGTCAGTGCACGACTATGTTATTATAGAAATAGGTTCTTTGAAATTGGCCGGTTTTCAGAATAGACGATTATTCAATAACTTCAAATGGAACAGTACAGAGCAATAATCTGTAAAATTAATCACCAATATGACTGGCCATTTGGTTTCACTAGGCCAATGACATTAAGAAGAATCGCAAGATCGCAAGATGATATTTGGAACAAGATTTTGATGATTTGTTTATTTTTTACATATACAGGATAATTGAACTAAAATGTGTCACATTGTAACACATTAAATGATAATTTAAATTATTTTCCAGCAATGGTGGGTGGCATGATGTTGCCCCCATCGAACCTGGGTCCTCCGCATCCAATGCATCCGCAGGGTCCACCCATGCAGCATCCATCGCAGACAGGTAAATTTTATGTGTCCGCACAATAACCTCTCTATTGCCCGAGATGCTGTTACGCACAGATGCTGCCTTAGTACAATGATTATTATAGAAAAATTATGAATGTTATGTATGTATAACCTACACTATTTTAATATTTTTTGAAATACTCTGGAATATGGTTTTATCACAACTATACAGGGCTGTTTTCAAATTTAGGGCACTCCTTTTAGAAGGTAGATGACTAAAATAATTATATTACTAAAAGATTCTGGTTTTCTTCAAAATCCTTCGCGAGCCGCCCGCTTGGGGTTCACTGACTAAGCTCGAACCGCGCATTCGCGAACATTAAAACGATTACTATTTAATTTTGAAACCATTATTTTCATAATTGCAAAAAAAAAAAAAACAGTATTTTTTTATGATTAATGCATGATTGTCGATATAAATCAACAGTTTCCTGAATGGACAGTAATGATTTTAAATTCACCCCTATAGTATGATCGTACACTGTAATATATTTTACATTTTTTTACTTTGCTATGTGTTCCGCTAATTATATTATACAGGCATGCCGCCATCAATGATGCCACCGCCAGCGCCCTATGGAGCAGGTTACCCACCACCAGGAGGTCCTGTGCCTCCCGGGGCTCAACCGCCCAGACACCCCGGCTACTACCCACCCTACCACGGGCCACCGGGACCTTACAACCCCTACCATCAACCACCGGCACACGCAGGTATAATCATACACCTTTAACTAACAGCGTAGATCAGGGGGTCATAGACAAACGAGTGAATTTTGACCAAATTAACCAAATATTATTTTTCTCTATTAACACTATATGCATAGTTTAGTTATTTGTTTTACTATTAAATAAATGGTTAAAAAGGATATAATATTTAAATATTCTTCAATTGAAAACATTATTACAGTTTCAAGTTCACTTATATATGCATATATGTACAAAGATGTTTATAATTTTGTCAAAATCATCATTTTTGTATGTAATTATATAATATTCATATTTTTAGTGTATATATTATTGTATAATTTATATAGTTCTATTTAGTATAATCTGTGTTTATCTTTTATATGCATGTGTGGTCTCGTTTTATTTAAATATTGATAAGGCTTTTCTTACTTAAGTGTCTAAAATTAATGTAAACATGTTATGTATTTAATATTTTGTCGGAGTACTGTTTAAAATAAAATAAAATAAATAAAAAGTATGTGAAGCGACTGCAATAGGAATGGAGCTAAAATATTAATACAAATACAAATATAAATACAGTCGCATGGCGAGTGTAGTCATTTTTGCAGTCGAAAACATCACTTTCTCAATTTAAAAATTATAAGCAAGAGTGACAATAATATTGGACTTGATAAAGAAGACATTGATGAATTAAACAACACTATTATAGTGATAACATATTCAATTGAAGGTTATTTAACACGTTCAGATCCGTACATCCAACGCGCGGGCCACGCATTGCCGCCCGATCGGTGAAGTACATTGACCAAACGGAATATCCCACGCGGGACTGACACCCGTTTTTTTAGTTTAAGTTGTAATTTCTTATAATTGGCAAAGAATATGTAAAAAATTATGAAAATGTTTGTTTTTTACATTTGGCATAGCTTTTGTAAATAAAACTGAAATTATTTACTGCCAAATCTGTCAAAAACACTTTCAATTCACTGGCGCATTTTTCACATAAACAATGAAACGTCAAAACGAAACTAAAATGAAAAAAAAAACAAAGATCAGTCTATGCCATTCATGAATTTAGGTATATGTGACATGCCACGCTTTTAAAGCTTTTAAATAGATTTCTATTAAGACGGTAACGGTTTTATCCGGAAAATCACCTGTCTGATTACGGGATTTACCGTTATCAGCGCTGAGTGTGTTAAATTAAATTAACGTGAATGATTTATTTGTTAATGTTTGCCTGGAGGCATTATTTTTAATTTTTTAGCATAGTATGTTTCATGTTATTGTTTTTTGTTTTTCTTTTGGTAGTTTAATTTGTTTTTACTTTAATTATAATGTGTACATGGGGAAACCTGTTAAATAAATAAATAAATATAAATAAAACAATTCCTCTTCAAATGTGCATTTTTAGTAAAAAATATTTTAGGTCATTCTTTCAGCCTTCAAGGTTGCTCAATTGGTCTGGACATCAAGACAGACAGCTAAAAATTCAAGTGCTATTAAGAAATATTTTTAACCTTATCGGTTATTCAGTTGAATGTGTGCGTGAATCTCAAGCGATATTTCATTTATTTCAGTAATATATCCTAACAGAATGACCATGGGTAAGTATTTGGAAATATTTCAGGATGTGGTGTTTTCTGTTGCCTTAAGAAATCTTGAATCAATTGAATCAAACAATGTATGTATGTATAGGATTTATATTTTTTGGATTTGTCCTAAATTGTTTGGCAGGTCCTCCCCAGGGCTACTATAGTCCTCCAGTCGGCCCCTACATGCAGGGTGACCCACATGCCATGCAGCAGCCCCCGCAAATGGTGCAAACACAGGGGCCCAATCACGGTCCTCCCGCACATCCGGACGGCAATCACGGAAGACCTAAAGGTAATTAGAAATTTTAGAGGATTATCGTTTAACCTGAGGCAGCCGTTATTCTTTAAAAAAATCTCATTTTCAAAATCTCATGGCTTGATGGAAGTCTTGAAAATAATGTTGGTATTAAACTGTCGTTAATCTCTGTAATTCAAACGTCGAGTAATCCCAACTCTGAAAATTTGATAGGAACAGAAAGTGGGTGGGGTTACCCAACCCTGTTACCCTTATGGTTGTTAACCCTAACAACCATAAAATTAAATACTTACAATGTAGGTACAAAGGTTTTTTGTTTTATAAATTGTCTGAAACTGTTTGCAGACTACAGTCAAACATAACGGTTATAAGAACCTCACCAAATTATACTTTTACACAACTTCGATTAAGTAGACCGCCACTATTTTAAAGTAGAAATGCCGCCATGTGCAATTTTATCCGCATTCTATTTTCGTTATATGGTCTCATGCTAAGGTACATAATTATTATTGTAATTGATTTTTGTTTATTATGTATAAAATATTTACATTATTTTTATATGAAAATATTTGTATTGTATGAAATGTATTTCATATAGAAAATATATTTTTTGATTATTTTGTTATTTTTGATTCAAGCTTTCAGTTGATAAGCGGAAGTTGATATTAGGGCTAAATTCCCGTTTTTTGCCAATTTTCAAAATTTAAAGACCTTGGTAACTTTTAACTGTTAACTTTTAATTGTGTTAACTTTTAACTGTGGATGAAACTGTTGAAACCACAAACCAAATCCAAAACGCACATCGCATGGGCTAAAAATGTTGCAGGCACAAGTGGAGATAGGAGATGAAGCATCCCATCACAAGTTGGTACCACAGGCGCGAGTAGTCTGGGGGTAAGATGCCTGTATGGTCAGGTTCTGGTTTAATATATTTACTACTACTAAACAATGTATAGAAGCAGTTGATATTATATGACAGCTACAGGGAGTCATAGCCATTCTTAATTTTTTGTTTCAAAAATCACTTACACGTAATATTTGTTGGTAAGCGTTGTTGGTTTTGATTTTAAGACATTACATTAACTTTAGACATTACATTAACAGAAACTTTACATTAATAATGCCAGATAAAGCTTTACTAATATGGTCGAAACATTAAAAAACTGATACGGGCATGTAATGCTTTGCACCCTCGTTATTCAAAGTTCAATGTAGGTCACATGTTAATTATTATTATATTTTGTTTTAGACGAAAATGGCGACAAACCACCTGAGAAGGACGGAGACTAATAACACCACTTACATAATTTACAAGAATGTTGCATTCGTGTTATTTTACCAATTACGGATAATTTTAATATAAGTTTACACATAGCGCATTGGTAATTTAGTGAGAAATAAAATTACTGTATTTTTTCTTGTGCTTATTTATTCAAATCCTTTCTCCTCGACCATATTGAATTATTAGGGGCTTTCCCTTGAAAATAATGCCGTTCAATTTGTCCAATGCGTCTGTTGAGTATTTGTCGTCTGAAAGAAAAGAAAAATTATTCACAAATAGGCGAGTAGCATAAATACTGAGAAATAGAAGAGCACCTCTGCCTTGGCTAACAGGTTAAGAATAAGACTATTGTGCCTATATGAAATATACTTGCCAATTGACAAATTTACAAAGATTAGCACTGATATATACAGAATCAGTAATTAGCTGCCTGTCTGTAACTTAATAATAATATATCATGGTCAGTGTTTCAACTGTTGATGAATCTGTAACGGCCCAATTGTGGTTTTATGGGCCTTATATAGTTGTTATAGTGATGTGAGATGCAAGTAAAGTCCAAGTTAAACAGATTGTAAATTTATTGTAGCATAGAAACTATATCAACTTATGTATTAAAATTGTAAACTGTAAAACTCCTTAAACCGGCCCAAAAGATAGTGTCTCACTAGCGGAGTCGCCTCCCAAAGACATATTCTTTGCCTGAAGACCAACTGATGTCTCCCTGAAGAGCTGGTAGGCCACCCACTGAATGTTTATCTAACCTTCCCATATTCCATTTTCACGTGTAATACATTGAAAAATGAGTACCTAGAAAACTGTCAGCTTCGTAAAATTCACTGGAAGGGTCTACGAAATATTTCAATAGAAATATAGTGTAGGCGGCTTTCATTCTCTGTTAATTAAAATACTATGTACTGCTAAACGTGAGAACTTGGCTTGACAATTTGCATGGGGAATATGTTACGAAAGAGAATCGCTGACCCTACAAAACATAATCAGTGTTTCAACTATTGATAAACCATAATCAGCCTTAACTATTCATGAATCATGATCACACTTGTCTATTGATTGACAATAGCAAATAATTGATGAACTTCACATATCAAACATTCTATTTGTGTCTTGAAGTGTCATAAGGGTTTGAGGTAAACCAATAACATTATTTTAACGTCCGTGAGGATCGAGAGTAAGCACAGGATATAATAATTATAGCGAATTTTATAAGTCAATATCGGAAAATGCTTTTTTAATATATTTATAATGGATTGATCACACCTTATGCCTGGATACTGTGCGAGGTTACGGTGTGCTGAAAAACACGGAAAAGCAATCATATTTTATTGGTTTTTTTTACGTGAATAATGATAATGTATAAGTACTTACTTCGGAATGTGGCGAAAGCCTGTCCGCGCATTCTTCCCGACAAGAGTCTGATCTGCGGTTTGAAATTTACGCTTTCGAAGAGCACTCGCAAATCCTCAACGGTCGCTCTGCATGCAATGTTTTTGAGAAAAAGTACCTAAAAATATCAAAAACTAATTTCTTTTTAATTTTGTTCGATATTTTACTGTTTTATCAGCAAAAATTGTTTGTTTTGTTTGGTTTGTTTTGTTTTGTAGAAAGTAGCAATTATACTTGAAAACCAATGACTTAATGTTCAGATCCAATTAATTTCAACAGGTTGCAACATATTTTTTTTACATATTTTTGTAGGTGCGTAAAAGAATTAAGATTGAAAAATAACTGGGTAGTTTGTTCATACAAATAATATATAGATATATTCTGAAGATACGAAATATTACCAGTGCCAGACCACTTTTCCATGCAGTAATGTGGTCAAACTAAATCAAACAAAAATTATTTTGTTGTGTAATATTAGGGTTAAACGAAACAATCGCTAATTACCAAATTGCCGCTAGATGGTGTTGTTTAACTAAAAGTAGAAAAATTTAAATTGTAACTGCTTATCGGATAAAAACAATATTATAATTGTGAAGTCTTTACATCTGGGCTGTTCTATAAAATATATTACTGATTTTAAAATAATGTCCTGTATAAAATAATGTGTGTTTAACACGGAGAAATACTTTTCGATAGTTGAATATTTTTCCATATATTTAAGTATCATTCTGAATATTATTTTATTATTAGTAACATATTTTAAAGAATAGGCTAGATGTGAAGATTCCGCCATTATAGTAGTGTTTTTTTTTCGATTAGTGTTACAATTAAAAATTTTCTACTATAATTTCTTTATTTTATCAAAGAAAAACAATGGTCACAAGAAGTGAAACAAAAATCTTATAGAAACATAATATCTAGGTTAGTCTCGAATCCATACAAGTTTTTTACATATAGTGATTTATTTCAATAGAAATGTACTAATAATTGAATTAAATTAATTTTCCTAACGACGAGATCATAAATGAGTGGTTGTTGTTCACTTTGGTAAGAATAACTTAAAACGGTAATAGAAATTATATCTAGCAGTGGTTTGATAATCAGTGATTAATTAGTTTAGATTTAAAAATCACAATCATCATCACTAAATACTGGAAATTATTTAGTGACAAGCAGCGTAATCAATTTTTCATCATTTGGAAGAAAATGTTTCTTTCAATAACTACCTTTTTTGAATAAGTTATACATCGTAATGTATAGTTTATACATCTAACATTTGAAAGTCGATAAAAGCAGCTTTTTATCACAAAAAAATAAATTTAAGACATAATGACCAGAGTGAATTTTCTAGAAGAGAATTTGATGGTGACACAAAATTTGTGGCAATTGGACGTCCCAGGTCACGAGAGCTGATTTTTCTTCACAATATTGAATTTTCATATTTATTTATAGAAATCAATCACTACGTACGCGGTTTGTGCACCAAAATTCTTTGGTGGGAACGATTTCTAAATAATTCTGTGTAAATAATTTATTAAAATTGTACAAAAAATTTAAGCACAATTCAATTCATAAATCCTTAAAGCAAGGAAGGTTTTAATTTTGGTTCATACTTCAGCCCGTCCGCGAAGAAACATACTAAACATTGTGTAATGTTATTTGAAAACATATATTCACCTTTGACAAATTTCCTGGGTTGTAATCGCTAAATTTCGGTAAACTTTTTATATCGTCTAAACTTAATTTCTTTCCTTCCAAAATTATTTTTTCGGCCTTGTTGGTGGGTACAACCAACTCCGATGTTCTGTATGCACTATTTCGGTTATCATTTGTAGGTTCTAACCGCACAATTTTATTATTTTTTATTGTATACAAAGTTTGAGTTTTTGGGCCGAAGATCCTTGTATGTTTGGATTTGGTTTGTGGCTCAGGAGTTTCTCTGAGGTCCCATAAACTTTTGGGTTTTCTGCATGGTGGTAGTGTAGTTACTCCGCTAGTCGATGAACCTGCTGAAGCATCGATTGTTTCTGTTGCATTTTTATGTTCGAGGGTTTGCCATCCTGGAGAAATGTTATTTTCCAAAGCATTTAATTTTCTATCTACTCTTCTTAGGAGTTTCCGCCTCTTGTTTACATTTGGTATTTTTTCAACACCGTGGTGGCTGAATAGGTCTGATTCTAGGTGTTTTAAATGGTGTATTGGGTGATCGCTCGAATAAAATCGTGAATTGGTTTCCTCCGGTATCGGAATCAAAGGTAATTTGTCGTAAGGAAGCCTTTCAATGTCCGTCATTGCGGATACAATGCTGAAAATTATAATATTTTTTCTTAATTTAGTGGTTGCTATCGAAATATCATTTTACGTACACACTATAGATGCAATTGAGTTTGGGATCCTCCATTCACCCCGTGGGGCAGTGAACGTGTAAAACTAGATATTTTTGCCGATTTGCAAATTTGGTGGCCTAAGCCACTTACCCCTAAGGGTCATGAACCGACTAGCTTTTATGGTATTTTAACATTTTATGGCACGGCACCCTGCTATTTGCCGCCAGACGATTTCTCACCGTTTTACACGCATTAAGAGTATATTTTAATCTACACCTGACACCATACAATAATATGTTATTTGGAAAGGCGAGACTCAGGGCCAAGGAACTGCAATATAAATACGTATGGTTCCAGAACTGCCGTGTACTCAGTGTAAGATCAGTACATATAACTAAAATTAAGAAATCTGCATATGGGTAGAAATAAACAGCTTACAATATCATTTCTTAATGCGCTTCTAAATACTGGGCGAGACGAACTATTGGTAGCTCTGCAGTCTAGAGATGTCTACATCCTAGCACTGAATGAGAAATTTCTCAATGACGACAGCGACCTGTCAGCCTACGCTATTACAAGTTATGTTCTTGTGCACTCTCCACGAGTCGGGCGGCGGGGAGGAGGAGTTGGTTTTTACGTTAAGTGTAAATTATATATAATAAACAGGATATGCTGAAAATCAGCACCCTCCTCTCTTCGAAAGGAGGGCAGCTGAGCACACTCCTTTTATTGGAAAATGCTATTAAACTTATGTATCTACCGTTTATTTTTGTTTCACATTTTTCAATAAAGAAACATTTTCTTTCTTTCTCATGAGTGATTATTATGCACCCGAGTGTACTGTGGCACAAAATACAAACTTTACAGAAAACGAAAACAATTTTTAGTTATTTCACTCCTTGAATAGTATTTATAATAATAACAGGTAAATTATGAATAAAAAATTACCCCAACAAACTAATAGTTATTTGAATGGGCTCACACCTTACCTTACCTCAGTATTTTTACAGTGC
Source organism: Neomicropteryx cornuta (assembly GCA_020383195.1). Lineage (NCBI taxonomy): Eukaryota > Metazoa > Arthropoda > Insecta > Lepidoptera > Micropterigidae > Neomicropteryx > Neomicropteryx cornuta. The sequence continues at coordinate 2,656,386 of JAHKQU010000011.1, forward strand.
CGTTCTAAAGTATTGTATCCCGATTACCTCTGTGGATATACCGCTATAGTCTTCTTTTATGAAATGCAATCACCACACTTTTAGCACGCGTTATCTCTCCTAGTGAAGCGAACAGCAAATCACTAATCTAAAGAAATAAACAAAATACCTTTAAAGTTAATATTAAATACGGTTGTTGGGAAGGTTCAATCATTTATGAAAAAACTTATGTCTAGCCAGTCATAAGTGTCACAACATAACACAGCGAATAGGGTAAACATGTCAAAAACTGAAAAGTGACAATTGACGTGCCCTTCTGACAGTTCTGACATTTTAATCGAATGTAAAAAAATATACATTTAAATATACCTACCTTTAACACATGTAAATAAATATTTTTTCAACAACCCAACAAGCTGTGCTGAATTTGTAGATACTTTGTTGTTTTACGAAGCAACATTTTTTTTAATCATAAACATACGCACCGACCGAGAAACATACAATCACAGTTTAATTATTAAACATGAAAAAGAGAGACGGCACCTAATATCAAATGAAATAATATTTTTTTTATAATAAAATATAATTGTATGCAATACTATAATATAACATATAATTAATAATACAAAAATGTAAGGCTAATAATTATTTAGAAAAAACAATCTCATGAAAACATGTCAATCTTATTACTTGAAACCAAATTTTGTTTTTTATATTTAAATATATTTTATTTTATAAAAAAAATATATTTAAAACAAAAGCCAAAAGTAATAAGTGCCAGTAAAAGGCTTCTATACTGGCTGCTTGCAATACTGATGCTTGTTTGAGTTTTGTTGCTAGTATCAACTGTCAAGTGTCAAACAGCACTAGCAGAGACACCACCATGGTGTCCGTCTGTCAGACGCCGAACATTGCAATTTAACCTGAAAATATAACCTCTACTGTATTGCGAAGGCGGCGTCCGTTGTTGTGTTTAGTTTAGTTAGTAGCGTTTATCAGCGTAGCAGACGAGGTGGACCCTTGGGATTATCTGTGCATGTAAACATGTTTTATCACATATCTTTGGATCATGAGATCCTTCTTCACCCGAGATATTTCGGACCGCAACTATTGGAAACCGTCCAGCAGAAATTGTACACAGAGGTCGAGGGGACATGCACAGGAAAATATGGCTTCGTGATCGCCGTGACGTCGATCGACAGCATCGGCGCCGGCTTGATACAGCCCGGCCAGGGGTTTGTCGTGTATCCGGTAAAATACAAAGCCGTCGTGTTTCGGCCATTCAAAGGGGAGGTCCTCGACGCGATCGTCACGCAGGTCAACAAAGTGGGGATGTTCGCGGAGATCGGCCCCCTGTCTTGTTTCATTTCGCATCATTCGATACCGGCTGATATGCAGTTCTGCCCTAATATCAGTCCTCCGTGTTACAAAAGCCAAGAGGAGGATATCGTAATACAGGCAGAGGATGAAATACGAGTGAAAATTGTCGGAACTAGAGTCGATGCAGCCGGAATATTTGCCATCGGAACGCTTATGGATGATTTTCTGGGTTTGGTCGGCAGCTAGGCAAATATTCTGATATTAAATGTGCGAACTAAGAATATTATGTAGTTATTAAATGATAACAATATTATGAATACGCCTACATCGAGTTAGCAGCCACTTCGCATAATTATTTCATTGCCGTGACTTCAAAGATGTGAACTAGTAGTAACCGCTATATTTATGTAGTAAAGTGAGAAAATGGGAATTGTAGTTATTTATCTTTATTTGGGAAATAAAACAGTTACCTAAGAAAGAAGTCATATACAGACGGTACATAATAATAAAATAATAAAAACAATGGTACCAACTTACAAGCATAAAATAAAACCAAATAAATATTTCCACCGAGTGAGTATAAAATTAATGTTCAACCTAAGAAATGCAAGAGAAAGGAAGGGGGAGAAAGGGGAGGTTTTTTTTAAACGCCACTAGATTAACATTAAATATATTCGTTTCTGGATATTTTAAATTTAAAGTTGAACACCTTAGTTACATATTAAAATAAATTTAGTTTCTTAAGCATACTTTTAAGTGGTCAGACTATCTTTTGATAGATGTTAGATACTATGACTGAGTTAAGTAACAGAACAACAAGAAAAAAAATGGTACCTACAATTACCGACTGCGAGATGTCTGCCGGTATTAAATGACCTGGCAACAGCTGCATGTAATGCAATATGAATAATTATTTTAAATAACCTTTGTTTATTCAAGTAAATGGGTCTCAAATTAATGGGTTTTTTTACTGAATATTGTTTTTAGTACAAAGGATAATGTTAATCGTAGAGTAATAACTCTTGGTTTTTTATGACTACTTGTAGGTTATTTTCTACGACCTAAAATGGCAAAGCTCATTTTAAGGCTTTGTTCAACTCCGACTTTTGCCATTTGACTCGGTCCATTTTCAGACTCCCGCCATACTTTGTAGTCTCGGGAGAAAATCACACGCATCAACAATTTTTGCGAAAGCCACCATTGGCTTACAGTTAAAAGGTTGCACGGCAGATTTAAACAACTGAAACGGCCAAAGCTGATATTTTGTCAACATTTGCGTTTGTATACACGGTAGTCTATCCTATTATATCACGTGTAATTGTATAAGATAGACATTGTATGAAATAAAACAATAAGTGGTTAAACTAAGAATTAAAAATGTTATTTTTATTGTATAATTATTTATAAATTAATATCGTACAAAATGTGTGCAAATTTGTTAAGTAGACAATATTTATTTATATCTATAGACATTTATATCTATATCTAATCCATCACACTTAATTCAGTTTGTCTCCTACCTAGCTCAAAAAGCCAATAGCTGAAACATTTAATGTGAATGTTTATTGATTTTATGTTGTTAAAATAGAATGTCTCAACAATGCTTTAACATGTAATTATTATTTAATTATATATGAAATAAATGTCTTTTTTTTTCATTCTTCTTTGTTAATACTGAAACTGGCATGTTGAAAATTTGTTCAATTTGCTTAGAATTGACATTTAGAAGCGACATTATTATTATTATTATTGTTTGTTGAGCAAGCGGCTATTTAGCTGATATGCTCATAGCTCATTCTCAGTTACTAGCGATTTGCCTAGATTCAATAAATTTATTTTATTTTAATAATTTGTTAATAATTTATTTTTAGTACCAAATGTATAAAGAATAAAAACTAAATTGTAAAAGTTGTACAAAAAGGTCCTAAAAATGGATTATTGGTAATTGATAACGAGAAAACATTTCAAAAAATTAATATTTAAGTCCAAAAAGGTGTCTGAATTCTGCGATTCGGAAAATATGGTTAGTGTTTTTTATAGTAAACAAATATTGTTTATAGGTGGATTAAATATGCGATTTAATTTATTTACATCATAATCAACGCATGTCAATCTTATACCGACGCTCCTATAAAATACTCTCTTCTGCAATATTGCACTAAAAAAAAAAATCGCATTTTAATTGAATAATCCTAATTTTTTTTAAGTTTCACGGTATGTACCCCTAAGAATTTTGGGCTGCCCAAATAATAGTAGCATAAAATATAATTTTATGGATTTTTTTTACATAGTTGGTATTTTTTTTTAAATTATTATTTTTTTTATAGATATAATTTGATCCACCAAATTAAAAATTCTTAGGCAGCATATTATAATAAAATCCATATAAAAACTTTAGAAATTAGCCGATTAGCACTGCTTTGATTTGAGCCCTGCCTTCTTCACTAGTGTCTAGTAGAAACGGAATATTTAAAAAATGTTTCTCGATTACGAGAAAACCTAATTTCAAATTTAATAAAACAAAACACAACAAATAGAACAAACAAACAACATAGAACAAAAAACTAATAGAATAGAACAAAGTTTGAAAAAACCGAGTGCATCCATCTGTTTGAAACATAATAAACCTGACTTTAGGCACATCAAGTTCAGTGGAGCGCTTCGCATGGCGGAAGCGGGGGAGTCGCTTTTTTTGAATTAAATATTTTTTTCATGAGACTGGTTTAGTTGTGGATATAGATTAACCCCCTAAATGGATAGTAATTATTTTAAATACAACCTGTATACAATACGTTTCAAAACTGTTCCCGAAGACTTAAGGGGGTGTTTATGTTCCATATTATCCGTAAAAAAATATATAAGAAAATTCATGCCCAAATTTAATAACTTTATCAAAGCACTGGTATAAATTCGCTCGCTCGCGCTCGGCATGACCCGGCGCGCAGTCGGCCGAAGAACTTATGACAACAACGATCTAATATTATCACGTAAAGTTTACATTTTTTTCTCGGAAATCATGATGAATTTTGATATGTGGTCAAAATAAATCATGTTTGAAATTGCAGGGCCAATTAGCTGGATTATTTGTCGAGAATGGTCTTGGCAACACGGTGTACAATGAAATCAAGTTTTCTTCACGAAGTTATAACCGGGTTAAACAGATAACCGATATTTTGTGACTGGGTTTTGTAAAGGCAAGGCCCACAGTCATCTTTTATTTTTCAATTTATGTTGGTTGCAAAAATCTAGTCAAACATCACAATCTTATAAGATTTTACTGGGTCGTCCCCTACTCAGAATCATCTTGGTTTGTTTAAATCTTTAACGTTAGTATTGATCTCTCTGAAAGAAAGGTTACGTCTTTCATTTATTCACAGTCTTCACTTAATACCTACTAATCAATCCTTAACGACGACGGGAATATTCCGTCATCGATGTATACACCAGGTGCCCTGTGCGGGTAAATCCGTCATCATATTTTGCATTTCTATTAATATTTAAAAGTGCGGTATATCGCTATACCTGAATTCATGAAAGGCATAGACTAATCGTCGTTTTTTTTTCATTTTAGCTCGGTTTTGTTGTTTGATTGTTTATGTGAATAAAGTGTTTTTGACAGATTTGTCATTACGTGTATTATTTGCCAATTTTATGAAATTATAACTGAAAAAAAAATGGACGGCATCCCCCGCTCCATTTTTATATTCCGTTCGGTCAACGAACTTTGCCGACCAAGCGGCAACGCGTGGAACTCGTGTTTTACATACGGAACAGAATATGTTAGGAAGGTGTTCAAAAGTTTCATTGATGTTGTATGTCTGTACCCCACAAACGTCAAAAGTAAGGTCTTCATAAGTAGTCATTAATTTAAGACATCGCTAATATTTTGGCATCCAGAGACAACTATTTAAACAGGGCGGATATCATAAGCAAAACTCGTACATTTAGCTGTTTAATTTTAAGGTTATTAGAGAACAATAGGGCAGACTGCAAGTGCAAAACTAATGACAAAACCCTGTTAAACTGTCACTTTTTGAAAGTGCCTAAAACGAACTGCTTCAGGGTCTCCAATACCTTGAAAGCTCCTTTAATGAGGGTCAGGAATAAGTAAATAAAAATTATTAAAAACCATCACAATTGATTATACTTTTTTCTGGTTATTTAATTTTTGATATAACGTATTAGCAATTAATTCAAAAGTTATTGGCTCTTAAAGTTAAAAGCACTCGCACATTGAACGACGTTGAATGGTAATATTCGAATAGTGAGTGCTCATAGTGACGTCACTCTGTTGTGGTCACATCTTTTAAATGTCATTTGAATAGCTTAACTTTAAATTGCTCGTTTCGTAATTTTTCATCACATTGCATAAAAAAGAACGCAGTCGTCATGGGTTTTGATAAGATGTTTATATTTATGCATTAAAAAAATGTTAACTGATCCTTATGATGGCTAGGATAAAGAAACTGTTATTCGAAAGACTAAGCAGGGTTAAAAACTGAGGATTTGCAAGTCACAGGCAACATTTCTTTTAGGGGTTAAGGCGAATAAAAGTTCAAACTGTATGAATTCTGGGTTGAAATAATTACATCGTAACATGCATGTAAAATTATATATTTATTGACTAATGGTAACATTACAATATCAATTAAATTCTAATCCAACTTCGATGACATTTTCGTCTGTCCAACAAATACACTTTGGCTTAAAAGCTGCAATTTTCCAACATCTATTAGATCTTTTACAGTTTCTACGTTGATTAAATACATTTTATGGTTATTCATTTTGGCTTGAATATGTTAATATTTTTCTTATTCTTAAACTAAATATGTTATTTTCTCTTGACATCTATGAAAATATATTTTCCCCATCACAATATCTTGTACCGTACATAACTTGTTTATTTGTATATATAAAGAAATTTAATAAATATAAAAATCTAAGCTTTTCTTCTATTGCGTAAAAAATCTAACAGGTTTAATAAATCTCTTAGTGCAATCCTTTTACAAAAAGAATTATAAGTTTTTTTCCAATCACGCAACCATGCACCATGCACCTAGTTGCATGCTATCACTTTATCTGGGAAATAGTTTTTAAGAGCTGAAAAAAAAATCTTGTCTCAAGAATGTATTTAATCTCTTTTAGATTCTCACATACAGATGATTACTTTGTGTACCCTGGTACAAGGGGTAGAATATTCTTTTAATTTTATAGGCGAGTTATGAATGGAATTGTATGCAGGGTGAACTTATATCTGCCCTATATCCTTTTAAGGGGTCGTTCTGCACATGAAACTCACAACTTTTGTTTAACGTGATTTCATATACATAACAAAAAAAAAATCCATATAAAAATAGTTATATTCTATTGAACGGTAACTTTACTTTTAAATGTTTCCAAGATTTTTATCTTAGCTTGTTTATTTGCTTTTTTCTTCATTTGCAATGTTGTAATACAAAAGTTATTCTGTTTTACGTTTAGAACTACCCCAACTGCTGACTTTAATATCAACCTTTATAAATAATTTGTAAGTTTATTACTGTGTGTGTGAGTTTATACGACATATTAAATGTTAAGACATGAATGTTATTATTGATATTCATTTAATTACTATGAGAGAACGTTTGTGTATGTATATTTGTCTAAGGTTATCCCGAGAACCATTAAATAAATTCAGATAAAACTTTTACTAATAGATAGCTGGTGGCTGACGATTCAAACTTGCAATCATAATCGTAACTTTTGTCAGTCACACAAATTTGGACAAATCGAATTTCGTTCATATTCTTGGTACTTAGATTATACTTAGCGTTTACAAATAGATTAGAAAACATACCTATTTAAGTTTTTTTTAAAATAAAAACTCATAATTCTTTTTGAGATTGTTCACGGAGAAAACAGGCTTTTAAAAAAATATTTTATATTACTCGTACCCTCTAAAATAAGCAATCGGAAGTATTAGCATTTTTTATTGTCGAGTATTGTAGTAAATTATGCATTCATCAGTGAAAAATTCCAACATCCTTGAAGCTGCTACACGCAGATCAACCTGGCCTGATGCAAACAGATTATCTTACTATTAAAGCTGGATGGGTGTGCAGGGAACATTGTATGGAATCAATTAACCGACACGTTCCTTAGAGTGATTGCTTGTCACGTGAAATCTACAAGCAATGTCAGTATGACAGAAAGAATGCAAAAAGCAAATATCTACACATCTATTTTCAAATATTGCGCCTTTTCGTACCTTTTACAAAAATAGCCACTAGGTAAATGTTGCTGCCGACGGAACCCTATGTTACCGACGAAATCCTGTAACGGACCGACCAAGTGCTAACAATAAAATTGACCGACAGGGCGATTCTTTGTTAGCGCTGGGAAACTCGGTGTATGCAGTGATCCCATCGAAACAATGGTTTAAGAAAATGTAAACTTTCTCCTACACGCAATGCCTCAAAACAATGGACGCTGAGGCAGCCGGAAATCTATAGCGAGCGCGAGCGGACTCCGAGTCTGTTATAATCTTACTTTGTAGCACTCGTAAAAACGCATGAAAACTATTTTGTAAAGTTGTAACAAAATAAAGTTTATTGTGCCGCGAAATAACTGTATCCTATCTACTTACAAACAGATCACAAAGCAGGTTTCTCCCATAATCCGAAGAAATAACTGATTTGAGGTGATCACTTTGGCATTTTGCCAAGGTATCTCCTCTAGAGACGCACTATTAGCTTCAGTTCGCTGAAGCTAGAGATCTAGAATTGGTTGGCGTGTTCTGTCGCCAACAAATGTAATAAAAACTAATTTGCCTAACTAGTCAGTATTAAATACGGTAATGCTCAGAATCAACAACTGTTTTAATGTGATGGGTTCAATTTCAAATCTACCTAGACCAATGACATTTTTCTAAATTGGCAACAAAAAAAAGATATTTAGACATGTGGTCACTTGTAATCATTTAGGCAGGGGTGCTCAAACGGTCGATCGCGATCGACCGTTTGAGCACCGTGCAGAAAGCTAATATCTATATATGCTACGGTACGCCCTACCTAGGTAGGTAGGGTGTATCGTGTATGTACGACAACCCTGCATCACACACACTTGCAGTCTCTCAGAGTCGATCGTAAGTAGTCTAAAAATATTGAGGTAGATCGCCAGCAGTTCAAGTTTGAGCACCCCTGAATTTTAGAGCTTACGAGGAACCTTTAAGCGGATAATTTCAGTGAACAAAATATCTTTTTATAATTAAAATTACTTTGAAGTGTTAAACATTTGCTCGTTCATTAGATAGAATTGTTTCATGATGACATAATTAATGCCTGCTCTATTTTATTAAATTATTAGATTCAAGTAAAATACCTTAATTTTTTTATCTGAAATATTCAGTACCTTCTGAGTGTAAGAAGTAAAATCATGTATCTTGTAGGATGTTTCCTGACAAATATTGTATTTCCTAGCTTCTTCCTTTACCCTTGACTAGCCTACGGAAACTTCTGGAGACTACAAGGCGGTTCGGGTTTCTACGACGACGTTGGGATTGAAACCTCAACTTCGAACTGAAAGAAGCAAACGGATTCCCCCTGGAGGTAACGTCCAGGTTGTCCTGACCTACCTTTTCCCTCTCTGCTCCTTAAAGGCTTAATTAATCTCTTAATATAAATGTAAAATTTACTGTAAAGGTGTAATATTTAAAAATAGATGTATAGATTTGCTTTTTATATTCTTTCTGTCATAGTGACATTCCTTGTAGATTTCACAGGACATGCTTTTTCCACGTACTATGCAGGAGACTACTTATTTTTTCTAACACTCGCCAGCGGAGCAACTGATGTGAGAGTTTTTTTTTAGTATTGAGTTTAGTAGTGAATAGTTTGCAGTTTTAACTTAAAAGGAATTTATTGCCGCTTTCATTGAAATGATGAAATTGTGTGCTTTTTCCAATAAATTATTATGGATGTTTGAGACTTAGTGCGACATCTTCATCATGTTTTAGGTACTAAAGCATTCGAGCAATTTAATAATCACTACACCGTGTTCCAAGACCATTCCCGATAAAAAAATCCAGCTTAATGGCTCTGCGATTTCAAACATGATTTGTTTTGACCTCATATCAAAATTCATCATGGTTTCCAAGTGAAAAATTTTGTAAACTTTACGTGATAACATGAAATCGCTCATATCATAGGTCGCTAGTGAGGCCGCCCCGCGCTGGGTCACTGACCGACCTTGCCGAGCGCTTGCGAGCAACAAGGGAACGTACACGAGCCCTTTAATAAAATGAATACATTAGGGCATGAATTATTTTTGCATATTTTTATACAATTTCTTACGCGTAATAGGGAATAAACACCCCTTCAAGTCTTCGGGAATGGTCTTGGAATACTATGTATAATCAATACCGCTGAAAAGTCGGTTGATCTTAGACACGCTAGCTGCACAATGTGGACAGGGACAAAAAAACTGGGCTAGAGTAAAAAAAAAAAATGAAATGGTTCAAGGATATTTTCAACTCTATAAAAAGTATTGTAACACTATATCACATTATACGACAATAACATATTATTACAAAAAAGTTTTAATCAATATCTGATATTATTTTTTCGGTTAAAAGTAACCCTGACCAAAACTTAACCTCATATTAATGTAATGTAAAGTACTTTGAGCGAATAACTTAATATTCCGGCACTCCAAAGTTTTTTTTTTTCAGTTTGATAGGCAATATATTATCCTGTACTGAAATAAATAGGGTTGGTTACGTCGGTGGTGAATTTTGTCGAGTAAAATGATTACAATAAGAGTTTGTGCGTTTTTATCACGGATACCAGAAGGCTTACACTACATTAAAGCCACTACATGTGATACGTTATACATACAACAGTGTATGTGTTGCACTGTACTCACAGATTTTAAGCAGATACATTTTTTTTTAACAAATTTTCACTCTAAGATTGGACATTTTGCTCCTGAATGGAATGACTACCAACATGAGTATATATAACTACTTTTAACATTTATTAAAACGTTTATCATAACATTTAATGACTATATCAGTTATTTTTGGCACTAAGTGAGTGCATCACAGAAATAAGACAGTAGAGTTTATACATAGATTTTTTCCACACGGTTTAACATTTTTTTTTCATTTCCTTAAAGAATCCTTAACTTCATACAGAAAAACTTAAAAATAAATACCTACAGTAAATGTATTTAGAAAAATGATTATTGTTTATATTATATAAATTACAAAATTTCCAACTGAAAGTAACATATGGACAAGAAGACTTATTTTTAATGGCCTATTTTTATACCTCTAGGTCAAATAATAACAAAAAAAAAACCAATCGTTAATTATTTGCATTTATCTTAAAATACATCTCTTTTGATAAACATAAAGGTAAACTCGAGTAATACGGTTAAAATCTAAGAATGAAAAATCCTTTAAATGTACTTTCTTTTTTTGCTCCTCCACTAAACTTCTATTATTAAGTAAGTTATTCATGATGACCAAAAGAGATTTAAAAATAGCAACCCCACCTAACATAATGTCATCCAGTGACAAAAAATCAGTTATACTTATTACCTAACACAATAATATATTTTCACATGATTGAAATTGACAGAAGACTTTGAGGTTATTTCATTATTCATGAAAAATCACAGAAAAATAAATGTTACAAAGCTTACTAAGTATAGACACATTTCAAGAAAATAGCATGTCATGTAGTCAACATCTAGATATTTTCTAAACAGACCTTATTTACTAATATAATATTTTCATCTACAAGTACCTAATATTAATGATATCCAAATGCAGACGTTTGATTATAATAGTTTATGATATAATTTTATACACTGTATTATTATAGACAAGTTAACATTGTAAAAAACATAAATATTTTTGATTTATTGACAACACTCATAAGTTTCAATACTAATTCAAATTTCACAATCTGATAAATTGATAGGTATGCCAGAGGTATTAATTATGAGCTAAAATGATAAAATAAATGGAATATTATAATATGGGAAAGGCATATATAATTTCAACAATGTAAATAAGAGACGATACAAAATATTTTAATTTTTGACCAGTTTGACATTCCCATCCATCTAAATTACATCACATATTTTCTGCTTTTTCAAGAATCTATTAAAATTTTGTGTTTTTTTTTTGTTGGCAGATATGCTAATGTAAACTCAATACTATGCCTTGTTGCAATGGAGGGTTGTACTAAACCATTGTTATTTGAAGTATTATTACTAAACACTGACATTTTCAAGTCTTATTTGTGAATTCCATATTAGGTATTTAGGTTAAAGTATTTGTTAATGCTAGTTTATGGTTAATATGATTTAAAAAATGGCTGTGCTAGTTACTTATTCAGTAAAAATGCCAAAGTATTTTAATCGAGTATAGCTGGGTTTAATATTCTATGTTTAATGATTTCCTTACTAGTTTTATGAACATAAAATAAAAGTTCTTGTACTATTTTAGCCTAAAATTTCTATCATCCGCCTTAAATTCTTTGAAAAACCTTCTCAAAGCTCTTATATACTGACGTTCCGGTGATTATTTTCGATCAAAGACGTCAAAGGCTTCTCCGAACTCCGTGGAATTACGTTCATGTTGTGTGGCAATGATTCTTTGGTTGTGTCTCTTCATCTGTGAACGAATACAATTTTTTTTTAGAAAAATAAACAATTTCAAACTACATTTTTTATTTTTAAACAAAAAATCTTCCTACCATGCCATTACGAAATCAATATTTGTTACTCGTTAAATCTGCTTGAGGTTTCAGGTTTTCACAATATGCTCTGATAGAAAGTAAAGTTGAGCATTTCCATGACGCAACAATTTAATAGAAATTCTGTTATACTTTGTTATCTAGTATATGCTAAGGTATTTACAAACTAGCATAAAAGATTTTGACGGGGTGACACTAAAACGCTCTAAGAATCATCGAAAACATGCTGTTTGTAAATGTGAGCTAGTTTCTCCACCAATCTACCTTCGTATTTTATAATTAATATTTATATTTTAAAATACACAATGCATCCTAAAAATCAATCTGGAAAAAAAAAATCTAAGATTCAAGGGTTTTTTTTAAACATTCTCTAAAAGGAAATCACATTTTTCTTTACGCTAAATATATAAATATTTAAATAGAGCTAAAATACTGTGGCGCTGGTTAATTCACGCTACAAGGGAATATTAAAATTATGAGGAAGCAGGCGTCGTCTCCCGTAGGGGAGGGGAAGGCGCACTGATCAAGGATCGGGATTATAATGCATCGTGGAGCGTCACCCCCACCCCCTGAGATTCAGAGCAGTCCCTTTAGCTCCACGACTGCGTTCTTATAGCAGTAAGGAGTAACCAGACCCCAGCCTAGGCAGTAAGATTGAAGTCTGGCCTATACAGACTCGCCGTAGTGGGGACAAGCCGAGAACGACCGCCATACTCCGCGGTGATTCCACCCCGTTCACCGTAGTGGGACGAGGCGCGATGGGGAACCCGTCTGGCGCCCTGATTTCTTTTCCAAGTTCCTTCAGTCCTTCTGGTGAAAAGGAGATGTGCCTGACCACAACCAGTGATTCTCTATCAATAGTAATCGTGAATGTATAACCAAGTGTTCAGTGTTAACCTTACCCGACTCCTTAGTTTAGCTTTATGTTTGTTTCCCGAGTAAAAAAAAAATGTTTCTTTTACCAACCTTCCGTTTAAGCAGTTCAGACTAATGGGTTGATCGGAGAGCGTCTGCGGAATGTTGGAGGGTAAACTCTCGGCGAGGGGATACCACTGGGCGACGGGTTTCCTTGGATACTCCAGCATTTCCAGCCAATGGTCGCGCCCGACTCCGATGAACATCGAGCCCACGGCCGTGCAGCCCATTAATTCGTTCGATCCAATCCTGCAAGGATAACGGCCAATGAGATTAATGGGATCGTTTGACTTTACTCAAATTGAAATTGAATGAAATACAGCCAGATTACAATAAAGGTATGTAGCCGTTTAAGTATTAGGCTATTTTGAAATCGCTTTTAAGTAGCCTTAGTTATAATTATTTTTATATAAGTGATTTACTTTATTTTAATCATATAGACGGGAGGTCAAGAACATGTCCTCCTATAGATTCTATAGGAGGACATGTTCTGGACAGATTCTATAGAATACCATCTGGCAACCCTAAACGTGCGTCAAATCTATTCCAGGTGATTATTGGTGAGATTAATATATTCAATTCCCTCTGAAATATTTTTTTATCCGCAATTCCGACTACCTTATTGCAATTCTATGTGAATGGAATAGTTTTTTTAGGTTCTGGTTGCTACTTCATACAAATACCTATATATATATATACAGGTGAACTTTTCTTCTAAAAGTTTTTAATGTGTGTGTCAAAAAAAGTAGGCAAAATAAGTAGTATAAAAATCACATAAATAATTTATGTGCATCTTCCTGAATAGTTGTTCAGTTTTGAGTATAGAAAAACCCTATAACAGGTTCACGATAAAATGTTCAACCTGTATTTTCTTACATTTTCACATAAACCCACGCACTCATATTTCATATAACCGCCATCATTCATTACATAAACGTATAGGGAAAAAAAAAAACAAAATGGCGGCGTGCCAAAATTCATTTACTTTCATTAGTCAATTTTTTTTCCGACTAGAACGTTCATTGATTCGATCAGCCCGCAAAGGACGAGTTGCTCACCGCACCGCTAGAAGAGGGAGACGGTAATAGCGGATAGTCTCCCTCTTCTGTACTAAAAGAGGTGCACTTGTGATTAAGGTTTCGGGAGCACTTAATAAATAACCTTTCTTAGAACGGGTGACTTTTACCTAGTTAGAAAGGTAACAGACTATCAAATCGGCCAATATCACTGGCGCCTAGGTACTTTCTAAAAGATTTTCTGAATTTCTTATTATAATTTACTGATAACAATTTATATTTTATTTTATTATTAACTTTTGAGTAAAACTGAGCATTATGTTGCCGATATCGTATTTTGTTTAACAAAAACTTTGAATTTGTTCAGAAGAGGTTCAGAGAGGGGAAAATGCGACTGTTTTCGTGTACGGAAGGAAACTTTCGCCCCATATGGAAACATCTGCGCAGTATTAGTTTTGATATAAATCGACAGATTTTGTCGGGATCTATCGAATTATTATAAAAAATATACATAAACGAGTAGTTATGGAGAAGTTGTATAGAATTGAAGTTTTCAATAGAATGTCGGACTATATTTGACAGTATTTAGAATCAAAAATATTTACCATACATAAAATGTGCGTTGCCTAACTTTATACAAAAAATATATTTAGTAACACTCTTGATGGTACGAATGATGCACAGCCTCCTTTGGTACAGACATGGTCTAGTTAAGAAGGTGGGCAACATTTTCTAGCGGTGCTCATCGCACTTTAACTGTTCATTGTAATTCATACATTTTTTTATAATCCGCTACACACTATTAAGACAATGAATTGTACAATAATAATAAATACTGGTCAAAAAGCCAATTCGATATACATAAACCATAAATTCACTGATACCCGTGACACCCCATATGAGCAAGTAAAGCCGTGTCGGGAACGCAAGAAAGGCGCGGCGCCGTGTCGTGCGTCGACAACGCCACGTGTACATTTGCCCTCAACCCTCGTTTTTTTCAGTCACAATACTATGTAATTTAGGTTTATTTTTATAATTGTTTAATTATAATTTATAATATGTTCCACTTTTTTGAGGTCCGGTCCAGCAATGAGCTTTAACGCGATAATCATATAACTGAGGTTACGTTAAGAGCGATTTCAAAAAAAAAAAATCCTTACGCCATGGAGCGCGGAGGTAGATTTCACCGGATCAAAGTGGTGAAATATTTTGGTCAACCCTTACCATAAAGGTTGCTCATATCAAAAATTGTTTCAAACCAAAGTTGTGGGGGAAATTATAGGCCTACAATTAACATTTTGAACGGATTTGATCCTGGATTAAGGGAGGTATGAAATTTTGAATTTTGAAAAACCATTTTTTCCCATCCCTAGGACACCAATGAACAAGTTTTCTAAGATAAGTTTTAGGCCGTTATCTGGGGAATAAAATAAAATTTAAATTAATACGCTATCTTAAATACTAATAAAGTTATAGCAAAATTTAACTTTTTTGAAAAATAAAACCCTTCTGGTTACCATTTTGAACATGAGCGACATTTTATTTATCAATTTGAAAGCGATTGCTGTAAAATTAGGGATAGATAGATATATACATTTTAAAACTGAGGGTGGTTTTGGGTTCTACGCGATGTGAAACGCGAAGATATGTCGACATTTTTTACCCATTGCAATAGTTAGCTTTTCTATTGAAATCAGTCTAATAGCCTAATACTTAAACTGCATGTCTGCGTGATTTGTAGCAGACCTCGTCGCCGTCATGATTGTCATGATGTCACTTCCGACTTCGTAGAAAGCGACCTGCCATAGCTCTGGCTGCGAATGCACGCGATTCAGTAACATGGCTATTCGTTGCGCTAGATTAAGGCGCCTACATACCTGAATGTTATCAAAATGCAAATTTTGCAGGTTTTCAAAGTATGTTGCGTGGGTATTCCGAAGAAATACCACTAATCTACTTTATTTATATTAAATATCATTTATTATTCTAGGGAAAATAGCAATAGAAAACTTCTTTAAACACTGTTAAAAAAACATAAAAAAAAAACAAATCCATAATGTTTTTGAAACATCATTTTTTGAAACATCATTTGATGTCAGCCATCTCTGAATCCAGAAACATCTCATATATAATAAAAATATTTTATTGAAGAGAATCAAGTCGCGGAGGGAAGTAGCTGAGCGAATTTGCGATATATGGTATAACAGCTTAGAAATAAAATAACAAAGTTGGCCTAAAATGGGTGATTTTTGTTTTAGATTTTTTATATGAAAATGAAATTAAATGCCAAAATTATTTAGATTTTCAGAAAATATATGTTCTTGTATTATTAACGGAAAAAGAAAAAAATTAAAAAAGTTATTCGTTATTTTTCTAAAAAAGGTTTGAAGAAGGGAGTCGGGGGGTGGAATACTGGCAGATTCGAGGTTTTCTCTCACCTCTGTAGTCGGCTTAATAGGGTGATTTAAACGGTGTCACCTCACCTCACCTGTCTCTGTGTCGCACTCACAAGCGTGGCGGACTGTGTTTGTCGTCTCGCTCGCCGCGCCCACGCATTATTATTCAGAACGTATTTCGAAGCGATGTTTTAAGGAGTTCCCTCTAGGGAAACATATCGTATATCTCAATAATGGTCCTAGTATTAACGTTTAAAATCGCGTCTTCTTAGAATGACAGTCCGCCATTTTGCGATCCGAACGGAACGTTTATAAATTACTTAAATTTCCCGAAGAGTTTCCTGCGATTTTCTATTCCAGGCATATCGTATAACAAGATGGCGCACGTTCTAACTTCATTCGTGACTTGGGACATAAAATTCGAGATAAATTCGAAAATTATTCCGGGTTTTATTAAATTTATTCATATTATAGATTGTAATACTATGATAGTGGTCTTACCGACTTTGAATGATCGCTTCAATACAATAAAATACAGGGCGAACTTAAAGTCAGCAGTATTCTTCTAAGGGGTAATTCTGGGCATGAAACAACTTTAGCTCACTCTATTGAACGTATTGTTGTGTTCCTACCTGTAGTATATGGCATTATTATTAGAAGCTGAACACTACACTACCTACTACACTACACTATTACAACATTTGCGCGCAGGATACTAACCGTCGTTCACACACGACATTTTTGAGGTAGGTAGTAATTTTTGTTAAAAAACCGCCACTGGTCGTAACCTATATAAAAGCCAGACAGTATTGACGTTTAGAAATTCGAAACGATTTTTTAACATTTTTATAGATTGCAATTTTTCAAATAAATTATAGAGAATTATGAAATTTTTTATAGAAAATTATGAAATACGGTTAAACTTTCATAAAAGCAGTAAAAAAAATATTTAAAATCCTTTCCTAACAATAATAAAAAAACAGTGATTATGATCTAGAGATCGTGGTAGTCCAGTGGTTAAGTAGCGTTAGACTACTAACCCAAAGGTCTCGGGTTCGAATCCGGAGATGGTCGCACAATTTTTAACGCTTCATTACCACCATCTCCTCGAGAGTGTCTACTCTAGCTCTAACCCTAGAGTAGTATATGATTATGTAAAATCTATTATTTTAATAGAGTTATGATATATTTCGTATTCTGGTAGGTAATTATGTAAATTCCCCGACCCTCCTACTTCCTAATCTCTACCTCGTTTTTATTTTATTACGTTTGGAGGAAACTCTCATTGGCTTTACGTTTTGATTATTTTTTATTGTAACTTTATTTTTGAATCAGCTGTTGCTTCCTGAAATAAATAAATAAATAATAAATTAAAGAGAGTGATGCGTGAAGTGAATAATTTATTTGTGCGTTTTGGTATTAATTTTCCATAAGACATGGTGGCTCTATAATTTGTTTGCCATTATAATAATTTACCTGTACGAGTATAAGCAAAGGAATAGATCAGAAAGAATCGCTGATTATTTAATAGCATTTTAGTTATGTTTCGAAGACTACCAAGCCCTGTAATTGGCCTCCGCAGGACAAGCGGCCCTTCCCACGTGCCTACCTGTCATAGTCGATAACCTTGACCAGCAGACTGACGTCCTCGATGTTGTCGGAGGGCACGTCGAACACCAAGGCCTCGTTGTAGACGGGCGACAGGGTGTTCTTCTTTACGGTTGTCTTTTTTTTCTTCATCTTCTTGCCCTGGCACACCAGGTACACCTTCACGTAAGGGTCTGCCAAATAACAAACGTAAGCGTTTTGTTATAATTAAGGCGAAGTATATTAACAGTCAACCTTGAAATTCAATGCTTTATTTTTATAGGGTGTCAGGTTTTACTCTCTGCGCGGTCCGTAAGCAATTGTTGGTTTTTATATAATTACAGCTTCATAATATAGAAATTAAAAAAATAAACTATTCTATGTTTTAGACCCTTCAATTGCCTTTCAATTTCTATTTTTCCTAAGGTTCTAATATCTTTTATAAGAAAGCAATTCAACTAAAAAGAACTATTAGCAGTTTATCGTTTATTAAATCTCTCAGAAATATAATTGAATTTTAAAAATCTACCTTTAGTATGTTGATCAAGATCAAAGTATTTATGATTAAATATCTAATAGTTACTAAATGCCAGCCACAGAAGAAAAAAACTAAATGAGATGTTGCTGATGGGTTGCCGAATCTTCTTCATCTTCTTAACGCGACATTGAAAGCGATCTGTAGCTTAAATTTATTCTGAATGGATATACAGGATGTATTTATTCACTGATAACGCTTGATTAGGCATTTTAAATGTTTTGCTTGCTGTAATAAACAATTACCCTCGTCGTCACATTTTCCCATGGCTGACTTCTAGTGCCATCTACCGTTGAGTAGGAAAAGTGGAGCAAAAATGTTCGTACTTTGTGTTGGTTTGAATTATGGCTCAAAGAAAAGAGTGCGTTATTTTTCCAGTGGACATTTTTTTTTTTGATTGAAAATGAGTAAACGACCGCTCAATTTAAGCCTCGGTTCTGACCTGACGATCCGGTTATGTCCATCGCCTTGAGGTTTCTGCCTTTGATGACTGTGAGAGTAAGTCTTCCGGCCGTCGGGAGGAAACAGAGGGAGAGCATCAGCTCGCCCAAGTCCTTCTTTTCCTGAAACAAGCGACAAGAATAACGGGTTGCTTTCAATTAAATATAATATTTCGCACGAATGAACGAATCGAGGTCATATTAAAATACATATTTTTTCAATGTATATGGGCACGCCGCTAGGCGCGCATCTCAAGGGGGCTAAAGGGTGTATTTACCCCCCAAGAACATTCTCCAGCACTCACCAGTACACATTCTGTAATCTTCGTTCCATTTTCAGTGATACCACCGGAAATATTAATTTTAAAACTACTTTTATATCTTTAGTATTTAAAAAGGACTGCTTTTTCCATTGCACGTGGTTTTTTAAAGAGGGATAAATTCGAAAACTGAATAAATCAACTTTAATTCCAAACAAAACATTATTTTTATAGTTTTAAATTGTTTTTCGCTATGTATATGTATATTCTAAGGAAAGGGAGAAATAAATAAATGCGGAAAATCGTCTAAAACAATTCGACTAACTACAATTTGTGTTTTTCGAGAGAGTTCGAATTTTCAGCAAATCGAAAATGAGTGTCCTTGACATTTTTACCTCCCCCCCAAGATTTTTCCAGGTCCGCCCCTGCACGGCACGCGCCCCCGCTTTCCTCTTTGACCAATCGAGCAACATAGCAAGCCGGGCGGAAGATTGCGAATAGATTTTGGTAAAATGCTGTCACTGCCAAGACCAATAAATTTGAATCATTAAAGGGGATATTTTACTTTAATTCAGACTTGCGATTTTTTTTCCCGGCACTCCCTTTTCTATTTCTTATCACCTACTTATTCCGTGGCGCGATCTTGAGCTGTTACGGTTGTGCGAGGGAGACGAATATATGAATCCAGAATGATAAATGTTCGAGGCGACCTCACAGAGCTTCGATATATTGTGTAACGTTGACAGCTCGCTCTGGGCGATCTATTGTCCTAGAACAGGATAATGGCGGTCATCTCTATTATTAGACCAGTAAAACTAAGCTTTGAGCACGCCTTAATTCAGACTAGCATTTTTTTATTTAATCGAAAGTAAGTCTAATTTCTGTTCATCAACAAATTATGAACATGCATTTTTTATTTTCATCAGAGGTGGATTTGTATTCTAAAATATCAAGGCGCCTACATACATGGATGCTACAAAAATGCAAGTTTTACAAAATTTTTAAAGGCGTTAGGAGAGATATCTCTCACAGATATGAGTAATTTAGTTTATTAAAATTAAAGATAATATTTTATTCTAGGGAATTTCCAGGGGACCTAGGCAAATTCTCAAATATTATGCAAAAAATAAAACAAAACCGTAGAATAAATATATTTTTCTGATAAAAATTGAATCGAGGAAGGATTTACCTAAGCGATTTGAGATTTATCATGTGGGACAACTTAAAAATAAAAAAACAAAATGTGCCTCAAATTAAAGATTTTTGTTTAGGGTTTTAAATATGAAAATGATAATTTATGCCAAAAGTCTTTAAATTTTCAGAAAACATATGTTTCGGTGTTATTATTAAAAAAAAAATGATGACAATATTTCATAAAAATGGTAGGGCGCGGTGTGTGTTTAAGCGCCGTTTTACCCGTCATAGGGTTTACACCTTTCCGTTCATCGCACAAATATCTCCTACAGAAAACAACTTTTTTTACTAGCAATAACAAAAATGATCTCTGGATTAGATCTTGTTACAAATGTAAAGAATAATAAATTGTAAGTAGAGATTACACAAAAATCACCATCCGCCACTCGTCTCGTCAACCGAGCAAGGCAGATTAGCTATAATAGATTGTAATTTGTCACAGCGGTTAAAATTACGCTGAATTTGACCGTTTTTTTCCGTTTTTGACCGTTTCGAGTGAGCGGGAAATTATACTTTTTTGTTCCGCGGTAGACGGGAGAAATTTGTTATTAATTCAAGCGATTTGTTTCTTGAATGTCTTCAACCTGCGGCCCTGTGCGCCATCGACGATGGGGTTCTTCCATGTCTCCCAGACGTGGGCGCAAATGTATTTACAAATATTTGTCAATTGCGCGTGTCTGGGACCGCAATTAGGCCGTGTGTCACAAAGCAGACTTTTTTTCAATTATAAAAATAATGCGAAAAAATATATTTACAGAAGCGAGAAACCAAAAAAAGAAAAAAAAAGAAGAAAATGGATTCGTTTTAGCAAAGACTTCGTGCACTACGACTTGATTGACGTAGTCGTATTGTATTATTTATTTATTGTACATAATAAAGTAAATAAATAAATAGATAAAAAAGTAAATAAATAAATAAATAAATAAATAAATAATTTGACCAAATATATAGAAATGTAGTAGTAGAAATCACAGTTATAAATGAATATTACAAATGCACCGGGAGCGATTAGCACAGCTACATTTTGTGCCCTGCCTTCTTTACTATGTCTGTACTAAGGAAGGCAGTGTTATATTGTGCTACAACTAAGAATGTCAAACCGTCAATGCACCTATAGAGAAATATGAATGTTGTCGCACATAATGTTAATGTTCAGACAAATATGTCAATATATAGTTGCCTAAGTTACCTATGAAATATAATAATAAAGATGGTCAATAAGATGTTAAAACAAAATGTTTAACAAATCAGCAGATCCTTGTCTTCCTTTATCTATTAGCCACATGTTAATTTTTTTCGAAAATATCTTCAGTAATATATTTCTGTCCTAAATTAATAAAACACCTGTATATGTTTGAATGTGTGTGAAGGCTTATGTGTGTGTGTACATATAGGGTATTATAGAAGTGTGTTTTGACATTGCACATTATTTTAATGATATAAATAGAATATTCTATATAATAGGCTAGACGTAAGAATTCTGCCATTATAATTTTCTGTTTTTTCCGATATGTAGAGAGCTAGTATTTATTTTTTTCTTTTTATAAAAAATAAGGGATATGTTTTTGAATCCATCTTTTAAAAAATATTAATACAAAAATATATATTTTCTGAAAATTTAAAAACTTTTATCATAAATTGTCATTTTCAAAACTAAAACAAAAATCTCCAATTTTAGGTAAATTTTTTGATTTTATTTCTAATTTGTTATACCATATATCTCAAATCGTTTAAGTAAATTCCTCCTTCACTTTCTTCTATCATAAATGCTAATTCAAAAACATGGTGGTCTTTACATAATGTTTTAACAAATTTCCTTGGGTAATTCCATAGAATAATAAATTATCTTCAATGTAAAAGACTAGATTACTTATAATATCTTTCCTAACGTCTTTGAATACCTATAAAATTTGCATTTTTGTAGCATTTAGGTATGTAGGCGCCTTAATCAACCCCAAATGAGCCAAAACGTAACACAAATTGTTGATTTAACTATTATTTATATACGATTTTTGGTCAAGACTGAAGAATGTAGTGGTTTAGTTGCTAAGGCATTTATTTGAAGCTCAAAATCATCATCGAAGCTTATTTGCTGAGATACAACCTCCAATCAGTACAGCTCGAGACTCCGGGTAGCTGCGACGCTGGTTTTATATATAACGAAAGATTTAAATTAGAATTATGCGGTACATAACATACGCATTGTCCCAAGACCATTGCTGATAAAAAAATCTAGCCCTGCGATTTCAAACATGAAAACACTCCTCAACGGTCGACAGCATAGACACGAAATTTAAAATCTTGTTTTAAAAATGTATTATTAATATTAATTTAATTGATTAGCAATGGAATTCAATAATGAATATTATACCCGCTTATTCATTAATATTCATTTTTAAGTACCAACCTCGTTCCAATAGGTAAGGGAGAAGTTTGCAAATTTTTAATCAAAAATGTTGAATCTCCGAAAGGCGGTTTGATTAATGGCTGAAAATGTTTGAAAAAGAGGGCTTTTCAGAGCCTCGTTTCATCGCTAATGTGCGATGACAACGGCCAAACCCCACTTGGACACAGAGCAAAAGAAATAATTTAAATAGATTTTTCAATACAAGAATCTGTCCACAAAAACTGAATTGACAAAAGTGTCGTTAAAAACGTGTATCTACTGTTTTATAAACTAAGTTACGCTGTGTGTTTCCCTAAAAAATATATTATATTATATTAAAAGCAATAAAATAATCACCGATTCTCAACATGTTCTTATCGTATGGTTTATTGTTGACTTTAGCAATAAACGTGCTTCAAATGCGCTCTGGATAGTTTGACGAACGCTGTGATTACTATCGCCCACCGCTTCGTATCGGCGGATTACGTAATATTGAACCAAAACCCATTTTAGTGTAGTAGTGTATAACATTTAGTAGTGTATAACATATAATTTATATTGTTTATATTTATAATTATCTATGTTTTATCTCCCATATGCATGTGTTCTCTTTTGATCTGAATATTGATAAGTATAATTGTTAACACTTTATGTATTTCAATATTTTGTTAAATTACCATTTAAAAATGAAAAAAACTAGGTAGCCGCAATCGCAAAGATTAAACCTACGCTAGGAGCATATTGGAGCGGAGAAATGAAAACTTGAAATAAATAAATCTTTTTCAACACTCGAACAAAACGTGCAAAAAAAATTAAGACGTGATTTTCCATAGAGTAAATATTTTTAAACATAACGTTTTATTTCGAATTTTATAATTCCGGCTCCGTCACGACCTAGTATTTTTCATCTAGATTCGATTAAAACTTAAAAAATCTAAAATCGACGATGAAATTATTGAAATCTGATATCACAAACACTTCAATATTGGAGGCGATCCATGTGAGCTACGCTTCGCTCCGATAAATATTTGATAGTTTTATTGATGATAACATAATGTTCTGTGCCAAAAGGGACTTTGATATATCGCTACTGTAATGAAGGATGGATTGTGTACATATTAAATTCAGTCGAGCGCTTCAGGTAAACCGCCAGTAATTAAAAGTTATATGCATAGCGTTAATATTATTGGTCCATTAATGAATATAGCACAAAACAGGCTAATGTACCTGTAGATATTAATTGCTTTTAGGAGGGGTTTGGTCGCAGCCTGGCTTATGCAAATTGTGTTTTTGGAGTATTTGGGGTACAATTTAATTATCAAGTATCTACTAATGGATATTTATTTATTTTATAAAGAAAACCGTTTCGTAATAATTTTCAAATATTTCATACACGAGTGGCTAGTACTCGATACTCATCAATTTCATGTTTACAAAACATGCGTGTGTAATTGATTATTTGATTATAATTAAAAAATGAATTATTTCTTTATAATTTTTTACATTATTTAGAATCAGAGAAAAAAAAATAATACCAAAGAGGAAAAAAAAGAAGGATAACAATAACACAATAACAATTGAGTGCCATTTAAGATATAAATTTTTCTACACATATATCAAATATAAAATATAAATAAATTAGTCTGCGTGTTCTTATATTATAGTTATAAATATACGAAAATGTAATTGATAATAAAAAAATTAAGCCCCTTCAAAGTTACTTAAAATTTTAAAAATTCGACACTCGAAAAATTTTTTAGAAAAATCTATTACTATACATGTTTAAAAATCTATTACTATAATATACTGAAATTTTACCTTTTAATGTACTTCAAGTACGCTTTAAACACAGTTAATTGGAAAGAAATCAGAAAACCCCAGTGTTTATATATTTTTCTCATTTTATTATTCTTTTATGAAAAAAAATCTTTTAAATGCGTACACAAAATTTTGTGTCTGTGCTGTTGACCGGTGAGGAGTTCCTTTGTCTGGAGCCATTCCTGGGTGTAGGATCAGGTCACACTTACCATAAAAAAGGCATTGTCATCGGAACTGAACCGACCTGTCAAATTTCAACTCCGTGGGATAAGAGGAAGTAATTCAAATTGTAAGATTTGACCTAAGCAGACTAACAAACATTGCAAGTTAAATAAAAGCTTGTTAAAAAACATGGGAAACCTGTAAAATAGATAAAAAGGTTCTGAGACAGCCTGTAAATTATATAATTTTATTATTGCGGTTAGGTTCGGTTACGTTAGGTTTAAACTATATATTTTTTTTAATAATTATCGGAGTTTATAGACGGATGTACCTACCCACATAGTTCATCAATTTTATCGTCACCTTTATACGCAAAGGTGGTCAGAAACGGTTTCACCTGAAGTTAAATAAAAAGGTTACTACTTCCAGCTTGGGCGGCCACGTCGATTGAGGTGGCAATAAAGTGAGGCATCGAGCGCTCTGCCCGCCCTGGTGCGGCTGCAGACCTTGGCCTTAAAGCCAGATGGGTCTAGGTCACAAACGTCCCCCCGCCCGCCCTCCAGGCCCCGCGACCTAAAAATAGACCGCTGACGAAGACCGTTGCTCAATGAGACGCGACTGATTCATATTCCCGCTTTGATTGCATTATCAGCCGTCGAACCTAATCCCTAAACGATATATTTATAGTATCTTTATTATATTATGCACAACTTATAAACACAAATTGTTGACATTGTTGCACAAGTCATAAAAAACAAACTTAATTGAATGGATAAAAGAGCCTTTATGATGGAAAAATAGCGAGTGAGAATCTGGTAACTTACATCCTGAAATGGTTCGCATAAAATGGACCTCATGAAAAAGAAAATGTTTGTAGATTTTTTCAGAGGAATGCAGATAACGGTATAATTCAATTGTTGAAAACTCGGAAAAGAGTTTTATCATTGTTGGCGGATATTATCTTATCCGAAAAGTTAAACGGTACACGGCTGGACGTCTTCTACGGAGGATCTCAGTTCAATTTGCGCTGCCAAGTGAGTGACTCGGCATCGGATAAACTCTTCTAAGGTCTGGGTCTCAACAATGCCTCAGGAAAGAAGCGAAGTACCCGCATTTCGCTGTATAAAGGATGTTCTGAAATTGACCTTGGTTGACGCGCGTTTATAACTACGTGGCTAGTAAAAATTGGTTTAAAAAATCTCTTTCGGCAATATTTTTTTTGTTTTGATTAATTATTTGCTGTTTCGATTTTTATGATTCAGTTTTTCATTTGGTACATTGATTATTTGGAAACTATTAATTTTAAAATATGATTTCCCTAGTAAGTGTAAAACTTATACAATTCTATAAATTAACATTTGATTACTTTTTGTAAAATACTTTTAAACATTAAATATTACTATACCCAAACGGTATACTTATATGAACAGTTTTATGTAAGTTTTGTCATATTTGTAATAATTTATTCCTAAACGCTGTAATTATTATATCATAATTCAATTTCTGGTGTTAGATATTTATTTTGATTTTTTTTACAATTAACCGATTTTTCAATGTGGTATTTTTTACTAAATGGTCGTATTGTTTTAAAACTAATAGAAATATCATATCATTGTTTATCTACAATAATTGAACATTGGACATGCAAAGATACTGTAAGGTTTTCTTTAAATTGTTTTTTTTTAAATATCAAATGTTATGATTTCGTAGACAACTTCATTTGAATTACATTTCTTCTTTAGCGGCATTGTTTCGAAGTTTTCCCTGACACCTGTTAATCAGTAAACATAATTCCACCGCGAATGTTCAACCTTTTGCGCTGTTCATCTGACAAACTTGTCAAATCAAATTTAAAACTTTTCCAATAATTAATGCGGCAGCCATCTTGGCGCAGCTGTTTGTAAACATGGCGGACAGCGCTAACGACCGCAGGGGTTTGTAAACAACATCTCTCTGAATGTAAGATAAAAATCGGAATATTTATTTTTACAGGAGTTTGATCGGAGAGATCGATGTCATTGGTCGGAGTGGCTGCGTGAGATGGACCATAGAGCATCTACCCTAAATTTAGGCAGTCACCGCCGTGGTTACAAAACAAGAATGGCTATGTACCCTATATAAACTGCTTCTATACATTTTTTAGTACTAGTTAATTATTTAACCAGACGTTAATTAGTAAATTATGTATAGTCTGTGGTTTCAATTTGTGATGGGTAGAGTAGATTTAAATAAAAAACTAAGTTACAATGTTATTATGATATTCCTTTATTTCATTATAAATTTTAATACCATTTAAGTTTTTTTTTGTAAATTTTGAGGCGCGGCTAGTGCTTTTTTTCAATATCAGTTCAATATCTGACTGTGCTCATGCACTGTCAGTTATATACAAAAAAAATATTGACTTTAATATTAAATATCTATATTATCCGACCAGTTTTCGATGTTACTATGGTTGTTTTTCGAGAGCAATCTACATACAAAAATTAAACTCTTGCATTCGTACTTTTCAAGTTTAAGGTCAGACGGACAAAGGACGGGGATAGTCCGATGGGCCGTCTCATTCTCTCTCTCTCTGTCATGCTCCTCAGCCGGAGCAGGAATGTTCATTCCACGATTTTCGCGCCATTTTAGGTGTGATATGTTGTGTTCAAAAAGTAAGTGTGTTCAAAAAGTAGGTGACTTTTCAAATTTCGCTGCAACGTATTTTCGATTATCGATTTTTTTTTTGTTTTGTTATGTTGGTACACTCTTCCCGAACATCTGTACCAAATTTCAAGGGAATGGCATTTTTTGTTTGGTTGTGAGAGGCGTAAATGTTATAAGTGTTTTGCGTGCTCGGCGATTTTTTGCTATCGAAAAATATGTATCAAAGGATTTGCATCAAATTTTGTGTAAAAACTAAAATTAAGTGCTCTTTAACACTTGAAATGTTGACAGTGGCATACGGTGAAACTGTTCTGAGTAAAAAAAATGTTTACAAGTGGTACAAACTCTTCCGAGATGGCCGGGAAGATGCCAATGACGAGCCTCGCTCTGGACGCCCAAGCACGTCAACAACTGATGAAAACGTTCAAGCAGTGAAGAAAATTGTTTTGGAAAATCGTCGAATCACTATCGGAGAAGTTGCTGAGGATGTCGGTATATCGCTTGGCTCGTGCCATGATTTTTTTTCTAACGTTTTAGGCATGAGACGTGTGTCAGCGAAGTTTGTTCCGAAATTGCTAAATTTTGACCAAAAGAAGCGTCGCATGAGCATCGATTTTTTGGCCAAAAATCATGCCTCAGCCACCATATTCACCGGATTTGGCCCCTTGTTACTTTTTCTTGTTACTTTTTCTTGTTCCCAAAACTAATGAGACCTATGAAAGGACGGACATTTGCAACGATTGAAGAGATAAAGACTGCATCGCTGGAAGAGCTCGAGGCTATACCGAAAAGTGCTTTGAGGATTGGAAAAACCGTTGGCATAAGTGTATGGTATCTGAGGGGGATTACTTTGAAGGGGACCAAATAAATATTGATGAATAAATCAATATTTTTTGATAAAAATAAAAAGTCACCTTACTTTTTGAACACACTTACTTTTTGAACACAACATATCACACCTAAAATGGCGCGAAAATCGTGGAATGAACATTCCTGCTTAACAAAACAACAGCTTACATAGTAAAATTACAATAAACAAAAAAAAAACAATTAAAACACAAAGCCAATAACAGTTTCCTCCAAACTTAAAAAAAGAGAAAACACATTCGGGAGCGAGGCCGGAATCAGGAAGTAGGAGGGGTTGGGGAATCCAGACAGTCACAAGAATATAATATAAAACACAATATAATATAAAATATAATAAATTATACTACTCAAGGACTAGAGTAGACACTCTCTTGAATGCCGGGAAAGTAGTGTTAAATATATCGATGTCACTTAACATGCTGTTGTAAAGCTTACATGCTCGATGTACTCGTATATATGAATTCTGTGTATAATTCGTACTCAACCGTGACAGATGGAATGTCTCACACTGGCGAGTAGGTTAAGATGGAACCCGGAAATCTATGAGCCCCAGAAGTAAGAGCAGTCGATGTGACCATAGACAATTTTATATAAAAGTAACATATCAGCTCGCGATCTTGAGCTCGTAATTGATGAAAATGCCTAATACCACACACGAAAGTAATTTTATCCATCATATTATATATATATTTTGTACATTTTTCTGGCCAAATATTTAAATATTTCACTCGGTGGCAAAAATAATGCACAATAAAAATAAAAACAAATTTGCCAGTCACGCGCCTTTAGGTATAGTAAAACTTTCAAAGGTTGCACTCAAACTGAAAACACGCACAAAGCTTTCATGAGAATATTCGCCGGCGCGTCGCTTCGCTCAAAGATGTCTGAGCGTAAAGTTGTTAAGAATTTCTAATGGTTTTCAATTATGCCTTGGCATGGATTATTTTAATGGTAAACGCATTTCATCAAAACTATTAAAATATTAAAAAATAAATATTAAATGCCGGTTTTTCGCAATGTCCTAAAATATTATTAACAAGAAACTTGGTATTTCGTCCTAAACATCAATTCGCTGTTTTTAAAATTTCACTATTTAAAATTTATTGTTTCTAAAGTCTACTGCTAAAGTTTATTTTTAGGATTATTAGCGTACTAACATGACTACGCATAAGGTCGGTGAAGTTTAATTCCCTCCAAAGATAAAAAAAATATATATACAATTAAAAACAATACAAAGTGATTCATAATAATCTCGCTTTTTTAAACGTAACTTAATTAAATGTAATGGTTTAATTAAGGCGTCGTTTAATTATGGGATTCATTTTCCTCGCCTTGCGTTCTATAATACAAAATAAACGCGATTAAAATTAGCGAGCAATTCTCTACAATTGTTGAGCCACCTAGAGAGAAATACCTCTTTAACTCTTGAATCGTGTAAAATGATCATAGATATTATAAACAGTTATTTCCCCTGTTTATTTATGCAACATCGCTTTGTTGTCGAATATTAATGAAAGCATAATAAAATTGTGCCTATATTGTTTGGTCGTTCGAGCCGGATAATAATTAAAGTTTACTTATTTGGAAAATTATAGCTCGCATAATATTATAGCAGCGCCATATTAAAGCAGGTCTAAAGAATTAGACCTTCTCACGGCTAGACCCTATTGTGCGAAGGTTTTTTTTTTATCTCGGGGCCTTTATGAATCCTCGTAAAATCGGTTAATGAGATTCGGCGCAATTTCACTACCCGCTGAGAAGCTTTTTAATGACCTTCGCCATTCGTTCGATGTGGTATTATTTCTTGATTTCAGGGTTGCTCTAAAATTTATCAAATCAAACTAACCTCTAAAAACAATTAACAAACAGTTAATTATGATGAAGTCTGATTGAGTATCTTTTTCATGTGTCATTCATAGCCCAGTAAAACTTGGCATGCTATAATTAGGACTAGCGTTTTCTTTATTGAAGCGTGCCTAATTACATATACTTGTTCTACAAAATTTCAACAAATGCTTTTTTTTATATTTTTACAATTATGATTTTGCAAACAACCTGTAATTATTTTGAACTTAGACATTGACTAACAATTAAATAATAAAAAGTGCTATTGAATTAATATAAAAAAACGATACTAGCCTATTCTTTCATCCGCTGCACTTGAAACATGTATCATAAACCTGATGGCAAAGACAAAAAACAATGACAAATTGTCATATGTTTGATAAAAAATATTAATTGACAATATATTATTTACAATATAAAATGAGAATAAGTTGAATATTATTAATAATAAGAATTATGAAACTCAAAATATTAAAATTTATTAAACGGAAAGGTTGTGCAGGGTTAATTTTATCCATCGATGTCCTCTTTGTGAAGTAAAATATTATCGGGCCACTCACTCGCACTCATCAATCAATTAAATGTGTAAGTGAGAAGCGACAATGTGGTACATGCTCAATCGTTCTTGAACACCCGCTAATACGAAATGATAACGTCAACTGATACACCGCGGTGTTGCCACCGTCAGAATCTTAAATGCCGTATCTAAAGTAGTGCAATTGCCGTATTTATTATAAAAAAGACCCAGAATTGCCGTATATCGTACTATTTACTTAGAAGAAAATTAAACTTGTGTAGCTGTAATTGCCGTATTTTTTGATACTTATTTATTTGTTTTCCATGAGTGATTTAATACGTAGGAATGGCATTTTTAAACATTTGAGCGTTTGATACGGTAATGGTAGTGCTGCAGTATTATCTAAAACGAATTGAATCGCTTTATATCTGCCATCAATGTCGTGTGGACCCTGAGGACGAAACACGTAAAAATCTCCTAAACGTCGCCATTATTCTTGTATATGCTGAATGTATAAACACGCAAAGTATCAAGCTTAAAATTTACAAACATCAAAACACACAAAAAAGTTTATAACGACAGCTTTGTTGAAATTTACGAGTTATATTATAAAATATTAAAATAGGTTATTTTTAACTGTTTATCAAGCCAATTATTAAGACCACTTAATTTTAGTTTAATGTATTTTCCGCAGAATTCCCAAGACCGGCTTGTATCGCGTAACTTCGAAGAAACTTCCTTAAACTATTCTAATATTCTGAGAACAAATTTAATTAACGATATATATACATATATTATAGTAAGTGTGCACATCTGAGAAGTTTATTTAATTTATCTCAAAATAACTAGGGTCTAACAGGCGACTCCAAATATTGATAATGCCGCATTGTAAAATGACGATTGAGGGTATGCCTAACTAATTAATGAATATTTTTTTTGTTAATAAAGGTTTTATCTACAATTGTTTCAGGACAATAGTGCCAGGAGTGCACTGACCATTTCAACAACGTAGTGTAACAGAGAAAGTGGCATGCGCACGCGTATACAGCGTGTTTCAAGAACATTCCCGATAAAAATTGCCCTGTGATTTCAAACGTGATTTGTTGTGATGTCATCAAAATTCATCATAATTTCCGAGTAAAAAATTTGTAAACTTTACATGATAATATGAAATCGCTCTTGTCATACGTACGGTCGGTCGTTAACGGGGCGGCGCCGTGCTGGTCATTCATTGACCGGCCTTGCACAGCGCCTGCGAGCAAAAAGGGAATTTACACAAACGCTTTTTTTGAGCGCATTTTTTTTGTACACGTAATAGGGAACAGAATAGGCCTTGGCACACCTAGCGAAAAATAAAGCTACATATAAATGTACTGTTTACTCACTTGCGGAGCGCACATTATGTTCATCGTGTACTCAATTTCCTGATGCAGGTCAGCACTCTCTAGGAGACCCCGCAAGACCACGTGGCCTATGAGGTCATGGCGACTGAAGCGGTCAAAGTCGTAGACCGAGAATTGGATGTAGCGTTGGCGGAGGTCTTCGTAGGGCACACTAAAAAAAAACGGTTAAGGGTGTGCACAACAACTTAGTTTATAATTTAATAATTTTAAATAAAATCGAGAATACAAGAATTTATTTATTAAACAGATCAGTAATCATATACATGTTACATTCATAATCGGATGGGTGATTTATTGAGGATTATTGACATAAAACTGAGCAACATTTGTTCAACAAGTTTTCACAAAGCTAATAAATACTCTATTGAACGTTTGGTGCGCATATTGTTGGGTTCCTGAACTATCCAACTGACCTATATTCCAATATTTGCAAGCGGGAAACTACCCGTCCTTCATTATCGTCATTTGTAGTTACTGTTCCCCCGTGAAGTCAGTCGGTTATTGGGTCGCTACGACGCGATACCGCGCGGTCTGATATTTTGTTAGGTGACCATACTTTAAAATGTTTTAAAGACTCTTTCTTTTGTATTTTTAGACTAGTTTTTTACTTTATTTAAAATTTTGTTGAACTGATTTGTAACAAAGTTTTTAAGTTTCATGCTCTGAATCACCCCTTAAATGGATACTGTTGACTTTTAGTTCACCCTGTATTTATGATATTCTTATGCCATAAAACTAATCAAATCAAAATTGTATAATTATATTTGATCGTTCTTAGACGATTTTTCAACAGCCGTTTCCTCATTATCCAAGTTAAATATTTAGAGACAAATTTTGTCAGGGAGAGCACTTTAGGAGACACGCCTTAAGTGCCGAAGTTTTTAGGGAGGCGCCCATTTCGGAGGCGTTCCGGCGAGTTCAATGACCGCTAATGTTCTAGCCACTGAAAAACTTTCCTAATCGGGCAAATTGTGGATCTTTAGGAGACCCTAATTAACCTTGAGGTATAATAGACCCTATTACGTTGTATATAAAGGGCAATGACAGTCTTGTGGTAATTTTAATTTATTTAACAGATTTCATTAGTTTGACTTATAATCAACAGACTGAAAAAAAAATGAAAAGTGACCGACCGTGAGATTAGACCGACTAAGCATCCTTGCCCTCGCACTGAAAAAATATCGAAATCCAAGTTAACTGAAAATCCAGTAGAACCATAATTTTTTGTGGCTACTGAATGTTAGTAGGCCCAACCGAAGTGTGTTGTAGTGTATACAATCTGTTTGATAGACTGTACACACCAATTCCTGTAGATTGATAAATCGTACACTAAACAAAAATTGCGTACACATTACAGGACTATTTTGTTACTCAAATGAACCACACGCTTTTCGTCTGTTTCGCCATTTTATTTCTCTACAAATCCGTTTGTTTATGCGAGAAAACGTCGGTTTATCCTACTGAAAACTTTAGTAACGGTACCCAAATAGTCTGTTAAGGTTACAAGACTCGTTCGTTTGTGTGTATAAATAACTTCAACCAGAATAAAACGTTAGCTGTCACTATATTTACAGGATTTTTTTTCAGTGCGCGCAGTTCTTAACGGGGCCCTTTCCGGTGACGCCCTTCTCTGTCTAGCGCGTGCTTTTAAAACGTTCTGTCTCGTCTAACGCATAAACAATGTTCCGTTGTTGGTTAATTATGAAAAAATGAATGAATTTATTTCTAAAAACTTACTTGAATTTGTATCTTTATAAAATAAACTAAGCTTCTGTAGTTCTATTTTATAGATTCTTCTATTCAAACAATAATATATTTACGCCGGCAGTATTTAAGTATTGAAATGAGTCTCTCTCTGCTACCGTTTAGTGCGAAAGAGATAGCTTGTACGAACGTTTCTCCCTCTGCTTATGAAACCATTGTTTTTTCGCATCACTGAAGGGATTCGAACCGCGAACTGCGAGCAGAACTTTAACGTACTCTACCATTTCGCGTAATATTGTATGGGACATAAACTCGCCACTTGCTGAAAAACCTTGCTGCTACCTAAACTTTGATAAAACGTATAGAAAAATACAGACTCTTAGAGGCTTTTAACTTTTCGACAAAATAAAAATTCAAATTTAAACTAGATATTTAGGAGATAATACGTTACCTGTTATTATTTTTTTCTACATATACTAATAAGATAATCACAACACTACAGCTTTGTATGGAGAAAT
This sequence comes from Neomicropteryx cornuta, assembly GCA_020383195.1. NCBI lineage: Eukaryota > Metazoa > Arthropoda > Insecta > Lepidoptera > Micropterigidae > Neomicropteryx > Neomicropteryx cornuta. The sequence goes on from JAHKQU010000011.1 coordinate 2,690,639, forward strand.
GACCGGGTTGAGTTCTATTCACGTTTCATTCTGACATTCGAAATATTCAACAAAATTTTACCTGAATATAAACGTCTCGTTGAAGACGGGATTGAGATTTTTCCTGTGAACCTTCGTCTGGAACTTTTTCTTCCTGTCTGGCAGCAAGAACAGTTTGATGTAGGGGTCGCTGCTCCCCAGCACGTCCTTGATGGGCAGGTCTCTGGCTTCCAAAACCTTCGACGAAATGAAATGATTACATAACTTAGATATATCTCTTTTGTTGATATCAGTAATTATTACAAAAATTCCCAGCACAACCACGTAAAAATGCAAATACGGTGAATTGTTTAAAAATTTGCACCCGCAGCAAGAAATTTGCTAATCGAACATAAGTGTAAGCAAATAGCATAGTTGTACGGTTAGACTCAGTATTGTTAAATATTTGGTCAGATTTACCATATTTCTTGCTATGGCAGTAGTTAAAAAATATTTTAGCAAATACATTTTGCTATGATTACAAAACAATATGGCGTCGTGGGTGAAACAGCTGACGAATATTTGGCAGCAGCAACCATAATATTTTGTTGTTTTTACTTATTCTGATTCCAATCAAAATGGCGGTGTGACTGAACAGTTAATCTTGAAACATTCATTTGCAGTTTCCAAAGTGATTGTAGGGATAGCTACAAATTTGTTAAAGGCAACCAAAAATTATGGTGCTTACATTAAGAAATATATTAAAAAATTATCGTTCCTCCAACAAATATTATTGCTGTTACTATATCAACCATACTTTATAATTTTCAATACCAAATTTTTGCTGCCATTGCCTTTAATATAAAATATATTTAAACAATAAAATTATTATTGGATTAAAAAAACATAACAAAATAATGTTGGTATTAGCGTAATCGTGTTATACATAATATATTACTTATTTAAAAAAACACAGATTATATGCTACATAACAATTTTTATGTATTTCATAAATGTAGAAAACGGCGAAAAATAAACCTTAGAGTAGACATAAAAACGTGTAGTGACAAAAACATAAATAAAAAAACCTTTTCTTTATTATTTAAAGCAGGGGTGCTCAAACGGTCGATCGCGATCGACTGGTCGATCGCGAGTGCTTTTTGAGTAGATCTCGAGAAGAAAAAAATTTTTAATAAGTAGGTAGGTAACTAAACTACAAAAATGTATTTCCTAATAAAATAACACTGCTTGCGGCAAAAGGTGGCTTTATCAACTGGTATATGTAACTCTTTTGTTTTGTAACAACCAATAAACTCGCAATTTTGAATAACTATGAGTTTTTTCATTGATATTGTAGAGAAGAACCTAACTAAACCTAAACCAAACCTTGACTAAAATAATGTACCTATATTGTGCAGAAAGCTAATATCTATATATACTACGGTACGCCCTACCTAGGTAGGTAGGGTGTATCGTGTATGTACGACAACCCTGCATCACACACACTTGCAGTCTCTCAGAGTCGATCGTAAGTAGTCTAAAAATATTGAGGTAGATCGCCAGCAGTTCAAGTTTGAGCACCCCTGATTTAAAGTATTTAAAGGGAATGATGGGGTTATACAAAGAAAAGTACAGAAAAGTAAAAATATCGTTGCCTGTGGTAAATAAGAACTCACAATATGCAATTCTTAACGTCAAACCATTTTAAATAACTAAGTCATTTTCTGCTGAGGTTTTACTTCTTTTGTTATTTCGTAAAAGTGGTAAGAGGTGAAGGAAGGGTAGTTTTCCATCAAACATAACGTTTACACCTAAAAGTAATTAAAACACGTGGTTCGTAAACGAGGGTAGGCATTTACGTTGGATTTGTACGAGACCTCGTCGAAAACAATGCAAGTCCGCTTTTATAAAGTTCGTTTCGAAGCCAATCGACTGAATAGGACGGCGAGAACAAAGGCATCTGAATGAACGAAAGCAAAAACAAACGACGAATCGATTAACTCGATTAAGCCGATAATCGAATGCTGCCCATAAAGGAACTGAGTCGACCACCATTCACTACTACCCACTCAAATCAAATGTGCAGCAGGCACAGGGCTGCCCCGTGGGTAGAGCGCCGAGATTTAGGCGACGCCAAAACCTCAAGATTTTTTTAAAAAAAATATAATATAGGATATAATAGGTTAATATAATTATTTACTTTCATTTTATATATAGATAATAGTGTGCACTATTTATTGTATGTATTTATGAAATTAATTCTATGATCCTTCTTATTAGTAACGTCTCACGTACGTAATAAGTGTTTGTTTTTTCTGCAACCTTCTTCTGGGCGCTCTTTTTTTTTTTTTTTTTAACCTAGAGTGATCGTGTTACTCCAAAGTAACAATAAATCACAGTATTTCATTTGTCTATATGATAATATATTTTTTTTCATTTATTGTTGTGACTTCTTACTGTGCCGTTATAAATAAATAATACATTTCACTATTCAATGCTTTCCCCCCTAGCATTTAATGCACTTATAATAGCCTCAAGCATAGGCCATGGGTCTTCATAAATTACGGGTCCATTGCTATCAAAGAATCCAATATGTGGACGGAGGGGGGCAAATTTGTTCGCACGGGGCCCCAAAAAGTTTAGGGCGGCCCTGAGCAGATACAAGTTCTTCCGCACCGAGACTAATAAACGAGATTGTAACTCGTAAGAGAAAAATAGCGCCGGAAATTAGCGATGCTCGTGAAAGTTTTTAATAGCATTAATTAAATTAGTTCAGGCCTCGTTTTGGGGCGAATTAATAACTCTTTATTTTCACGGATTCTCCATCAGTCTTACCTTTTGCTTAATCCGTGTTCAAAATATGATGTATTACCCTGTTTATCAAAATTTATTTTATTGTTAATAATTTTTTATATGACAAAATTCTTAAAAACATTAGAAAAATTCTAAAAATGTCATATTTAATTTTTCATAAAGCTTTGGACGTAAAGCTATATTTATAAATACATTCAAACTCTCGCCTGTCCCTAAAGTATACATAAATATTATGACTCTATCTATTTGATAAAATAAGATAATGATCTTATTTTACACTAAATTTAATAATGATCTAATTTATATTTTAGATATTTCTTAAATTATAACGCTCTTAGCGTGGCGTTAAGTGGCATTAGATATTTTTAAAACATTCGTTTTGTCCCTGCTATAAAATAATATACTATTAAAAACGCCTTAAGACCAAATAATTATAATATTAAAATATACTTGTGATATATATTTTTTGTATTTCGCAGTAGTAGTTGCGTAGAATACTCTCTCCAACTCTTTAAATAAATAAAAAAATATTTTAACGCCGAGCAACAAAAAAGCATTCTCCGAACAGCATCTTCTTTAAAATATCAATGGAAACGCCCGAGCTCCATAAAATAATCGCAACGTTTTGAACCCGAAAAACTTCCCCCTGAAAAACTTTCCGCCTGAAAGCTCTCTCTGAAAAATTCTCACTGAAAACCGCCCCGAAAAACTTCCCCTAAAAACTTTCCGCCTGAAAACTACATCTGAAAAATTCGCCCTGAAAAACTTCCACCTGAAAAACTTTCCTGCTGAAAACAATTAAGCTCTCTTTTGTATATTCGTATCTGTGCAAACAGTTCTCGTCAAGCGAAGTTGTTAACGCCGGGAACAATCTACCATATAAAGTGATGCAGAATCAGTCATTTCATTCATTTTGGGCTGTTCAGCTTAGCTAACTTTACGTATTACAAAATTAATTGAGATTATATATAATAAAAAATATTTTTGAATATAGTTGTGAGATCAATTACGACATCCTTTTTAATGGGCGTAGCAATAATTCGTCAATTAATTTTAATTTAATCATTTTTAATTTTAAATACGTGAAAGGATCTTTTTTACCTCTTTTTGAGCATATTGCGCGCACGGAGAAGTGTGACATTTGGCATGGTTAAAGTTTATATGGAGAAAGAGTGCAGAAATTAAAAATTTATCCATAATATGAGTTACAAATACATTAAATTAAATAAAATAAAACGTTCATACTACTGACGGATTTACTGAATGAGTTTCGAGCTGTGAATTTTGTGCGATTTTAAATGTTTCTTTTTTAAGTCTGTCAATGTCAGTGTAGTAGTCAAGCAAAAATTATTATATGCAAAAAAATATATTCAATGATTATAGAGGTAAATTCACCATATTATAGAGGTATAAGAGTCTCAATAATGCTCAAACTTTTAATGAATAACGGTCGAATTTCGACCACTGGACGACCAGTATTTGTATTTATGAATTATTCGTGCATTTTCAAACTAAGATGTTGCACCACCTTCTTTTGTTCTTTTGATGAAATGATTATCATTGTTGGTTATCGCTTTTAACGGTTTGTACACCCAACGCGAATAGTATAGCTAAATAGAATTTTCTGAACAAATTATTATCTGGTAAGTACCTCGGAAATACCTGTTTTATAATAATTCATTTTAATGAAAGGATAGTGTAAGGTAACGTAATTAATGCTTAAAATTAAATGTAACGCTTTAGTAAGGTGACGAAGGTGTAACGTATTTTCTTACTACTATTTTTCTCTGTATTCGAAATTTAAGCTCTCATAACAAAATGTTCAGCATTTTTTCAGCATCCTCGTCGAAGCTGGTGTGAAATTACAGCGGAGAATTCACAAGAAAATTGGCCAATTATCAACGTCGATCGGCTGCTTTTTTAAGCTCGCGTCGTTTCGAAACGTTTCAGTTTTCAGGCTCCTTTTTTCAGGTGCTTTTTGATGTTTTATGCTTTTATTTTTAAGGGATCGTATTTCAGAAATCGGACAAATATTTTCGCGAACAAAGTTTTGAAGGTGTCAGCATGACCTGTTACCACACTCAGGAATGGCTCCAGACGAAGGAATTCCTCAACGGTCAACAGCACAGACACGAAATTTTGTATACGCATTCTATTCTAGTATAAGACAGAGCTTCGTTTGTACAGTCAAGTTGATAATTTAAGGTGTTATTTGTTAGGTGTTTTTCTCGAAAGCGAGAATTTCGATCTTGTATTCGCTGTCTGCAAACGGCGGTTCAAGTGACGCGAGGGAAACTAAAAAAACAAGCCAAAATCGTGACGACTTCGATCAATATCGAAAGGTTATCCAACGGTGAGGAAACCTCAGTGGGCGATTTTACTATACATAATAAATGGGACATTTCCCTCAAATATGAGGAGCGACGTGGGCCGGACTAGGGTAGGCCAGAAATCGATGAGAATAGGTAAATGCTAAGTTCCTTCGTAGCATTCACTATAAAAATACCGGCCCAGTTTCCAAGAAACCTAAAAACATATCAGGTTCCATCGTACGAAGGATCCAATATTTAATATTAGCAGTCAAATTTATTTATTTATTCATAATGGCATAATGAGAAGTCAGAACAATAAATGATAATGCCCAGGGCCAATGGCCAGGGATGTCTAGGATCCAGGATGCGAAGAAATGACGCACTCAGTTGATCATTAAACCGCTAGAGGCCGGCGGTATTATTTTATTTATGTGATTCCCAATAGGGAATCACTTCAACAATTGCGTTGTTCAACAAGAATAAAACTAAATAACAAATGTAAAATAACGGAAATTAAGATGTAACTGCCAAATATGTAAGGCCGCTACAATATCACGAAAACAAATGAAATACCAGGCGAGAGTGTGAGAGGGTTTGGTTGTGTGTAGTGAATATCTTAAGTGTGGTTTTAAAGCGTGTAGGTACTTATTTACTTTACGTTTTATTGGCTTAAAATAACCCTTTTTATTGACACATATCTGCCCCTGTGGCATTTGGTTATGTTTAAACTATGAAACACTTCATAGTTACACTGAAAACAATTTTTAACTCTGCTTTAACCGAAGAGTTCATTAAGGATTATACATTCATAAAAACGAAATAATGCGCTTAAGGTCAATTTACTTCCAAAGGAGTCATTCTAAAGTCCGACCCTTTTCGTAAAAATAATGTTCATTAATTTTACAGCCCTATCACCTTGAGATATTCCAAAAAGGCTCGCGGCTTAACATTGCGAATCCCCTGCGAAATTTCTATGAAATTAATGCGGCCCCCTCCCGCTTCGAGTAAGATATAGTCATCCTCAGGGTTAATGAGGTTTCTCTCATAAATTACCGTTTACGGAGTGGCTTCTCTCACGGATTGAGTTTTTGGGTCTGTTATTGTAATTATTAGGTACGAGTTAACAGTCCAATAACCTGGTGGTCGTTGAACAAATGAAAACCACGTCGAATAAATTAGATTTCAAAATATTATTTCAATTGTACTGTTTGATAGACTGTACAAACCAATTCCTGGTAGATTGATAAATGGTTTGTTTAAAAAAGCTTTATTGTGACCTGTACCAAACAATCTCGTGGATGCAGAATTCAAATTAAAAGTTGTGAACACATTACTATACTGTTTTGTTACGTCAACCAAACAATCAGTAGCAGACTCACAGACACACCTCGCGCTTCCGAACAGTTCAGTAACGCTTACAAAGCAGTTTCTTTATGTGTACTGCAGTTCGGCTAGACGCACCAAAAGTTGGTTGAGCCTACTGAAAACTAGTAACGGTAACCAAATAGTCTGTCAAGGTTACAAAACTCGTTCGTTTGTGCGTACAGGACTGTAGCAAAACGTTTGGCTGTCACTGTATCTACAGGAATTTCCTGTAGAGCGGACAGGATTTTTTTCTGATGGTAATCTGTCGGGAATGTAATCAGGTACTACTTCTGCTGGTATTAAACAATCTTACAAAAAATAAATAAAAATTAGGTTTAAATGCAAATTTCAAAATTATACCCACGTAAAGCATTATTTTTTTGTTCTAAAAATTAAACAATACGCTTTTAACTTATTTCACCCCTTCTGAAACCAGAACATTTCAAAGGAAGCCACTATAAAAAAAATGTATAAATATTTTTTGTATTCTTGACCCATAAATGGCCTTTATTCAGTTTTATTATCTTGCACCGTGTATAAAATAAAATAAAAATTTAATGGACTATGTGTTTAAAGTGCAAGCAAAATTATTAAGTTTTTTTTTTAATTATTTTTGTTATATAAAATATCGAAATTTATTATAACCTGGTAAATATTTGTCAAGCTTTCGGCATAGCAATAAATCAGGGAAAATAATGTTATCATTGATATCAGGTGATAAAAATTCCGCTCACAATCCCGCAGTCCGCCTCGTAGTATTTGTTCGCGATAAGTGATAAAAGTGTCTCAGGCGCTGAGGACCTATCGAAGTAACATTGACTTGTTCAGATAAACGGGCGTCGGTACGTAGTTATATTAGGATGATGGTTTTAAGATATATGGGGTGATCGAACTGCGTCTAGGGGTGGGCGGGTCTGATGCAGTTCGGAGCTGAGGAGACACCGGATATTAATGGTACATTTCTGATCTACGATTTACATTGGAGGTATATTTCAGATGAAATTAATTACGGGCGCTGAGTGTAACATAATTAATTGATGTCAAAGAGAAAACACTATAAAGCTCAGAACAAGAATGATAAAACATTACATTGCTTAGTAATTAACAATCATGTATAAGAAGCTACTATCCCCGTCCTTTGACCGTCTATCTATCCGTCAATCTGTCCGTTGCATCTTTCAACTCGAAAAGTGCAAATGCGAAAGAGATGAATTTTTGTGTGTAGATTGATGCTCTTGAAAAAGGAAGCAAAAGCCTGTGTCAAAAGTGTCAAAGGCCTTTGCTAAATCGAGAAACAGTACAATAGAATTTTTACTAACAAAAAAACAACCCGTACGATCAATAAAAAACCTCATAAATTGGTTGGTGAGCTTGAGAACCCAACAGCTTCGAGAGGGGTTTGAGCGCAAATCCCTCTTCGTTTTATTAGGCAGCTAAGGGAGAATTTGAACGTAAAAATTGGTTTATTAAACAACCCATAAGTTTCTATCATTCATAATTTCGGTTAAATGAAAAGTTGCTAATCTGAAATAAAGTAAAAAAAAAAAAAATCCTTTAATATTCTATCTTTACTGGTCTAGTAGTAGGGGTGCTGTAGGGTCTAGTAGTAAGTCTTATTATTTCTCCATTAAACGAATTAGATTATGCAAATTAAATTATAAATTCAAAAAATGTCCGATCATCCCCGAAGACAAAGGGGCGACATGCGCGGAGGCCTTTTTAAAATGTCAACATTTGCTTATTCGGAAGGCTTACGACGCAGCCGCCATTTTATCACTATTTTCTGCCATTTTGTCACTTCGCGAGAAAACAAGCGAAAGCGGCCTTAAACTGACTTTAGGCCAGTTTGAGAATGGCGTTTTTTTTTTATATAATCAAATGTATTCCTAAGTACAATATTTGTGAATTGTTAAACAAATAAATGTTATTTTCTAAAATATAAAAGATTTGGGTATAAAAACGGTGGATAATTTCCTAATCCAATAGCGAAGTTGAGAGTGTCAAATGAATTGTATTGCTATTACTATGGTAATGATTCATAATTTACGATGCGTTATGAACAAATGGTATAGTAGGTGTCCCCACCTTGACGATGAGTCCCTCGATCTCCTGATCGTATCTCAGGGCGAAGTGCAGCTTCCCGCAGAACTCCATTTCACCGCTGTCAGTCGAGGACTGTCGCACGAGTTCGTTCTTGTACAATTCGGGCTGTAACAATAATCACAATTTTTTATTTTACCAATTTTGCCTGATTTCTAATTTACATAAGTTTGCCAACAAGGCATTGTGGGGAATAGTCGACAATTGCAAATTTTGCTTTTTTATGCGGAATATTGAATTAAATAAACCATTGAAGTCCAAACTACAGGTAGATACTATATTTACTGATTAAGGAAAAGCTTTCGACAGGGTCGTTCAATATGTTCAAATTAGGAAACGCAATTCAATTTATCGAATTGAAATCCTCAAGATGGTTACTGTTTTACGTAGGTACTAAATCTGTTTTTAACCATTTTTTTTTCTTGAAAACAAATATTGTTCCAAATTTATTTATAGCTCTTTCCTAATAGGAGATTTGCTTATATGAGGTCTGTCATTTGCCACATTGTTTGTTGAGGCGTGAGGGAAAGTTGGTCACGTTGAACCGGTTCAGCAGCGATGTAGATAGATGTGGTATATTTATTATGCACACCCGCAAGGAACGCGTAAACACTATCCTTCTCTTTCATTTTTGATTTACTATTTCTGCCTCAAAAAGGCAAAGTAAAAAGTGTTCAGATATGAACGAAGCCGTGAGTTTATTTGTAAAAATAGAATATTAATATTATTTAATAGTGGACCCAATTAAATGAATAAGAAAAAAACGGAGGAGTGTGTGTCGCGGGTATGACTGAAAAGGTCTACGAAATTCGCCAAGGGATGGTTTTATTGTCATTAGTATCGGGAAGGAAAGAAGATCGATAATAAACGATAAAAGTGGGCGTGACTGTGTTGTTATGCACAGTCAGGGGATGCGGGAAAATGTTGTGATGCACAGTCAGGGTATGCGGGCAAATGTTAGGGGATGCGGACAAATGTACTCACGTTGACGAGTGGCGCTGCGATCCCCTTGCGTTTCCGACAGACCTTTACTCGCTCATATGGAGGTTCACGGGTATCATTGGATTACCAACCGGATTTGATTTACAACTACGTAATCAACTTTATCATAACAGCTTTCGATATATATTCGGCAGATCTGGTCAAAGGCAGCCGATTGAAATAAAAATGAGCATCGTAGCGTCAAAAGTTATACTGCGTAAAAGTTTCCATATTTGGCGATAAAAACCCAAAATGTCAAGTGAAGTCTTAGGTAGTTTTTGGTAGATTTCATTAGGAAAGTTTGCTATTGCAATGGGTACTTTCATTAGGAAAGTTTGCTATTGCAATGGGTACCATGTCATAATCTGGAAAATTTCGACATATCTCCTTGTTTCACATCCCCAAGAACCCAAAACCACCATCAGTTTAAAAGTTTAAATATCTATCTATATCACATTCTTGTGGACACAATAACTGCCGTAATTTTACACCAATCACTTTCAAATTGATACCAAAATCAGACCCGAGGGACGAGAATGAGGGTTTTTTTTGAAAAAGTGAAATTTTGCTGTAACTTTATAAGATATCATTATAAGATGCTCGTTTAATGTTTGGTAACATTTCGTACAGTTGGAGTTTGCCTATCCTCCACTTTCTAGTGTGCTGAAAGGGTTTATTTTTTGTTTTTACCTTGAGCAATGACTACTCAGTAAATTTTCTACCTTTCTCTAGGAACCATGCACATATCATAGTATATTTGTTATTTTTAATAAGTTAAGTTCTTGTGCTTAATTAAAAATGTTGACATATTGAAATGAAAAATTTCTCCTGCCAAAAGATGTATTTATTTATATTGATAGCGTGGTATATTTTCATTATCGATAAAAATAATAGTTTTTGAGCTACACCCTGATTCCGTTACGCTTCCACGAGCAAATTTGTAGACCTATTCACGTCAAAATATCGTTCATTCGTTGAAATATCATCGTAGGTATAGCCACTGTAGTCAGCCACTAATAAAAAGGGTATTATTTAAAAGACACGATGCTGGTTGTGTTTTGAAAGACAGCCAATACGTTCGAGTTTGTTTTTTCGGGCCGCGGGCTTTTGTTCTCAGCTGGAAATTCGAAGACGCAATGTCAACATATACTCGCATTCACATAGCCTAACATTGTTTATATTTGCACGAGCAAGCTCGCATATTAAACACACGTCGTTTTTGCGAATACACCCGAGGTTGTTACGTTATTATTGTATTAAAAAAATGTGGACTGGAAATATTATGGGAAGATTTGTTTAGGCACTCACCTTTTAATGATGTGCGTGAGTCTATAAAGAGTCACAATATGACCATTTTTTTTAAATGAGGCGTTGTGTCTGTTGCTTTTTAGACGCATTGATCAAATTAACTTACTATCAACAATAAAGTCCCATGTGACGGGAGTACGCATGGTAAGGATAAGGTGAGGATAGAGATAAGAGTTCAGACAGGGTCAAATTAACTTACTATCAACAATAAAGTCCCTTGTAACGAGAGTACGCATGGTAAGGATAAGGTGAGGACAGAGATAAGAGGTCAGACAGGGTCAAATTAACTTACTATCAACAATAAAGTCCCTTGTAACGGGAGTACGCATGGTAAGGATAAGGTGAGGATAGAGATAAGAGGTCAGACAGGGTCAAATTAACTTACTATCAACAATAAAGTCCCTTGTAACGGGAGTACGCACGGTAAGGATAAGATGAGGATAGAGATAAGAGTTCAGACAGGGTCACTAAATAATTTATTGAAGCTACACGCTTATCCTAACCAGTTACTCCGTAGGAATACAAATAGAAATTAATAAATAACAAGATAAAGACTTGTATGTTAGTTGCCTACCTAGAGTAGGTGTTAGTCCAAGAGCGCGTTAAATCAAGACTGAAAGTACTGCCTTCGATTACGAAAGCTAAACCATGAAAAAGGAATTTATAAATAATTTAGTATTTTTCCCACACAAAGCAAATGCTGGTATTTTTCAAGAAGGAATATGCAAATTAAATAAGTCTTGTTGCCTTTTGACGTTGATACAAAACTTCTTTGTAGCCCTTTAATGAAATTAAGCATTTTAAAGGCCACATCTAACTTTTTTTTATTTTTTAATAACAATAATAATTTATTTATTGGTTTTTAAAGTACAAAACTCTACCTAACTATGCGGCGTCCGTACTAAGGTAGGCTTTATTTGTTGTTGATTACTGAATGTTTCAGGTCGAAGAACGAATAATTATATTGTTTTTTATTTAAAACTTATAAAATTTACTACATCTGTTTAATTTAACTTTGCCATTTAAGATATTTTCTAGATAAGTTCCATAAGCCTTTTGTTTTTCTTTAAGAAGATTTTGTGAAGCCTGATGGAAAAATCTCTTTATGTTTTAAAGATTGGTTCCTTTTGGAATAAAACTTTCTACATTTTAACATTAATTTTCGAATAAAAGGCGTACAGTAAACAAAATCCGTGTTCTGGGGAAGTATTTTTACGCGGAACAAACATAGATCTTGCCTCGAAAAGAATAGATTTAAAAGCTGTCCAAAATGAGTTTATATCAAAATTGACTTTTATTGGCCCAGCCTGAAAGTTTTTAATCAAGGATGGATTTATACTCAATATCTGTATTTTTGAACCTCCACGTAAATTCTGACAAGATGGCATTTGGGAGGTGCCATGTACTTACAATAATTTTTATAGCAACAGCTGATGATTAGTTTAATCATCAAACAGGGTGATACAAGAAAAAACACCTAGGAAGAAAATACGATAAAATTCATTTTATTTGAAAACTATGTTCGTAAGCAATTTTTCCTCCATTATTTGCTACACATTGGCTCAATATGCAATAGCAAAGAAAAGATCTCCGATTTCCTCGATACCTGCTCCTGATAATAAATCAGGCAAAAACGAACTGAATAAAGAACCATTTTGAGAGTTTTCCCAGGGCCACTACAGCTAGAAATATCTGAAAGGTAATATTTTACTTAAAAAAAGACAATATGTAAATTTTGTGATATATTCCAAGTTAAAATTTTAAAGAAACCGATCTGGAGAAATGTTTTGCGCGGGGCAGAAATAGTCACCAAAAATTAGCAGACAATGCTAGAGATGCATTGAGACTTAAAGAGTAAAATACTTTGCAAAAAGCCCTACTTACTTTTGATCTAGATAGACACTATGGCACCATACTATGTATCGGAGAGGTCTACAACACCATTCTACTACACCATTTTTCATTATACTACTTTCTTTCTAGAAAACAGTAGGTTGCAACATTCAAATGTACGCAATTCTTAGCAAACATTAGTTGAAAATTTACGGGAAATTATCAAATATTTAAGATCTACAGAAGTTGATGAAATTGGTATGTTACTAACATTTTGTATAACTTTTTCAACTTTCAGACGCAGAAAATGCTTTGGTATTCAAACAAAATGATATACCTCAATTTTCAACAGCTCGAAAAAAGAAAAGAGGCAACTGCCACGAGGATGCGTAATACCCATTGCAAAAAAAAAAAAAAGGTTGTAGAGAACGAAATATCTCAATTCATTTAAAAAGGTGTCAACGGTGGCGAGTTCGAAACTCGTAATCGATCTGTCAAAGTGACAGTTGATAAGGGTGGTTACATAGGATCAGCGCAAGTGGCCACACAGAACGTCAAATGATCCGTTTATTTATTGAATATATTTTGTTGGTGGTAGGTAGATCAAAAACGTGATAAACGAGAAAGTAACTAGGTCTACCGTCAAAAATATAACTGAAAAGTGTGTATTCGGACTTCGACTAAAACCTATAATTTAGAGAGTTTAGAGTAATTTAGAGAGTTTTACACTTTTAAGCTGTACGCTTGTGCGTTACCGCGTAGCTTTGCAATGTGTGCACTGATTGTGATGCCGTCGTTTTGGTTATAATGCATGTTGTACTTGACATTTGGCCGCCATCTTGGATTAGCAGCCATCTTGGACTGGAAAAATTCACATTTTAAGATAGTTTCATAGCCGAATATGTTTTTGTTTCCTGTTTGAATTAAACGTGCGCATTATAAGGCTACACACCGTTTAAATCGCACTATTAGCTCAACGAATAGCAGCGTTACTGTAGCTGGCTCATAGCGGTGATGAAATCGCTAAGTCGGAAGCGACTTCGAAGCGAAGCGAAGACTTGATCGGTGACACGGAAATCTTATTACAACTTATTAAAATGCCCATCAAACGATTTAGATACGATTTAATACTGCGCACTCGCTTTCAGAAGCTAAATCACAACCCGCTTCTTATCACCTACTTATTCCGTGGCGCGATCTAGACGGTTGTGCGAGGGAGATGAATGGATGAATCCAGAATGATAAATGTTCGAGGCGACCTCACAGAGCTTCGATATATTGTGTAACGTTGACAGCTCGCTCTGGGCGATATATTGTCCTAGAACAGGATAATGGCGGTCATCTCTATTATTAGGCCAGTAAAACTAAGCTTTGAGCACGCTTTAATTCAGACGAGTATTGTTTTTATATAATCAAAATTATGTCTACTTAAAACACTTATAAATTGTGAATCTAACAAATTTTCAATATGTAATATTTTTTTTTTTTACATTTTCGCATCGGGTATAAATCATTTAGTTTTCTAAACAATAAGGACTGTGTTCTTTAACCAGTATAAGAAAATCCAAAATATCTCATCCAAGGAACATTAATACTACATAGCCAATACCTAGCATATCTTTTCTTACATAAAAAAAACTTTAAAGGTTAAAATTACAGATATTGGCTAAAAATTTGGTTGAAAAAATACGATGTAACTGTACTTATTTTTTAAAAATACTCTGAAACTTATTTTTTGAAAATAGTTCTGAAACATAACTTTTGGCATCCACCCTTTGCTTTATATAATTTAATATGTTTTCAGTATACACAGAACATGTACCTGCTTATGGTTGTGACAATTCGAAACAAGTATTTTTACAAAGGAATGAAACGAGAAAAGCTTTTCAGACAAGTAAAAGCTACCCGCCGTCATTTCTCCTATTGATTTCCTTTGAAAAACTTTTGTATTAATGTACCCTCTTTCGCGATCACAGCGCAAACGAGGTCCACCTTACCTTCTCTTTGCGGTTACCGGCCGTAGATTTATCGACATAATAATTATTTTGTTTCGGTGGGCGGGGTGAATAAAAAAGCAAATAATGAGAGCGATGATGTAATCGTGAAGAAAACAGATTGGAATCCGTCATCAGAGCGAAACAAAACCTTGGACGTGAACTGTAAGTTCACATATGCCGCGGGGTTAATAGATACACCTAAGACACTACAGGACACTGTCTGGATTCATCTTGGGAGAAGCCTTCGTTTTCGCTGTTATGTTGCCTGCTTTTACGACTTATCTTGATATTTCTTGTTGCTAATGTGCTCTCACGCCATATTGCGCGCTCTGAATGCCGTTATAATATTATGTAGGTATCTCGTTCGATGTCAGGAACCCATCTTGGGAGATTTGTGTGTTATCACCTGGTGGCTACAAGGCGATTGCATAATATTACACTAGAAATTAATTACACCTTCTACAAATATTTTCCAATTTGTATCCTCACATCACGGGTTCGAATAAGTCTTTACTGTCACTGTCATCCTTGAATTACCTTACCTCTTGACACCTCAAAATCTAGTAAAATAACCTATAAGAAATTAGCGCCTCAAGTTGGCGCGTTTTGTACAGGTGGATATGACAATTTTAAAATATGCTTCACTTCAAAATATGTTCTCGGAGGGTCTACAAAAGCTAACGATAACCGATATGTGCCCTAAATTTGTTCTGAATACTAGTCCGTCAACGATGTACACATTGGTCAGATATTTTGGCACCTGTTTCGTCAGCACGATCTTTCGGCCATGCACTACTGATTCTGGTCGATACGTATTGGTGCCAACCCGATAGCAATCCCCTTTATCCCTTTTATGCCCTTTATCTTCGACAGACCAATCTTCGATTACGTTACTCTATCCCAAAACCATCCACACTTCCAGTTTCAGATGATTTTATTTGAGGCGCAGGAGATTTCAAATCCTGTACGCTTTACAAGAATTTCCTGTAGATACGTGACAACATTGGTTGCGCCTACAGTTCGATTCTGGTTAAAGTTATTGGTGCACACAAACAAACGAGTCACGTAAGCTTAACAGATTATTACGTAATTCTACTGAACTTTTCGGTTAACTCGTAGCTCGATATTTTTTTTAGTACACATTAGCAACAAGAAATGTCAGGATAAGTCATATGCGGGTAGCACGACGCGGAAAATGATTGTTTCCTTTAAGATGGATTCTAGATGTCGGACGGGTCACATATTATCTCGTTATGATATGACCTTGCCAAAAGAAAATTTAAAAATGGTAGAATCTTCCTTTAAGCAGCTGGCAACTGCACTAATTCCAAAAGAACCTTGCAATTCGCCGTCTTGCGGGGTAGTATTGTTAGGAAACGTAATGTCGCTTGCGATACCCTACCCGACAAATATAAGATTCTTTTCAAAGTAGCCTTTATTGGCTACCTTCATCGCCTGAAGTTTTTCGATCGAGAGATATCTAAAGTTATATATGTTTGCAATATTCAACGGTGACTTTCTCAGCGGATCATTTGAGTGACATCAAATAAAAAGCAATTATTTTATGCAGTCAGCTGTTGGGACAGTTCAAGGTTAGATCAAATGATCATTTTGAAAATATATTTAGATATGAAAACAAAAAAATAAAATTATTAAAACATGATCATTACAGTACTCTATCTTCTTCTCAATGGCGAAAAATGACCTGGTCAGATTTGAACTACCGGGGATGCTAACCCGGGACTTCTGGATAAAGAAGCAGGCGCTTATTTAAGAATAAAGGCGGTTATTGATGAATAATATTAAGTTTTTAACGGTACCGTTTTCCATTAAAGATTAATTAAATAAAAAAAAAAAACTTAACCGTGTACTCAATAATCAACAGATAACGACTCAAAAATACTTAATTGTTCTGAAACATACTGTACATAACACCAAAATACATCTATAGACATATATAGTGAAATTATAATTGGTAACATAAAAATATTATAGTCTCACACTGCCGTATTATACATACAGTCGCAGGGTTTTGTTGGGCACAGAATGGTACTCCCTAGGGATATATCACCGAAAGAATCCACAGTAACCCTAAGTAGGCACTTTCCCATTATTTTGGAATATAATCCGTTGTTACAACTTTTTCTCTCGATTCGAATCCCCAAGGAAGATCTTGAAAGATCTCATCACAAATAGCTGCTGACGCATTTTCGCCGCAGGGTTAAGTGTGCGCTAAAGGAAATTCGCCCAAAAATGATTCTCTCAACGGAACTTCCTCGGAAAATTCAGGCGAAAAACAACACGACACGTGAAAAATTAACTAGCATAAGTGCTTGCCCCTTTAGGTAAAGTATCCCTCAGATTATCTTAAATGGGTCGAGTTTTCGAAGCGGCGATTGAATAGACTTCAATAGCGAAATATTTGTGATGTCAAAACCTCAATGATTGCACCACCGACTTTAAAATTTTAATTAAATCTACATGACAAATACTAGGTCGAATTTTATAATTTGAAATAATAAAAAAGTTGTTTAAAATTATTTTCTCTATGCGAAACGCCCATGTTCATTTTTTCGCGCACTTTTTGGTTCGAATTTTAGGAAAATTATTTATTTTCAAGTTCACATTTCTCCGCTCCAATATGCTGCTAGCATAGATTTCACCTTTGCGACTGCGGCTACCTAGTTTATTTTCAGAAAGAATTGCTACGAATTAGAGGTTATATTCAGTTATTTCGGGCCCTACTCGACTAAGTTAAATTTTCTTTTGCTAAAGTCAGGTAATGAAGAGTTAAAATTAGAATGAATAGCTATAATGTGCAAATTCAGTCAAACGCCTTAACAATTAGATTAGCACGAATTCTCATTATATAGGGTGATGATTTTAGAGGCGTGGTTTTCAAGAAGAGATAAAACGCATATAATTTGATGTTATGGCTAAGAATTTAGTTTTATTATAAAGATAAGGGTTTGCCATTATGTTTTAAAAACGATTTCGGGTAAGTACATACACCGCGTTCCCCGATAACAAATCCAGCTTATTGGACCTGCGATTTAAAACATGACTTGTTTTGACTTCATATCAAAATTTATCATGGTGTCAGAGAAAAAATGGTAAACTTTACGTGATAATATTACATCGCTTTTGTTTTTTTTTTCGAATAATTTTTGAAATATGCATGTTTAATAGATAATTATTGGTAAACGTTTATATATATAATAAATAACTGTCATATACAGATAACAATAACACAGTGTCTTTTATTTAGGACTTTTACCTACTAAACTGTATGAGACGGGTATATTTTACATACCTTATTTTTTAATGAATTTAAAGTACAATTAAAAATGCCTTATTGTGAAAGATTACTCTCATTATGACATATTCTGTGAAGTGATGCGTTTTGAGCATAGTTTGTGTTGATCTAGTAATTCTGTTTCTGTCTGATCTAGATCTGTTGATCTAATAATTCGTAATACTCTAAAGTGGATACTTTGTAGATTATTGAGTAGTTTATTAGATTATTTTTTTATTAGATTTTATTATTTAGTTTTTATTAGATTATTGATTAGTTTATATAGGAAGAGAGCATCAAACACTTTCCTTTTGGTATCAAAACTGGGAATTTGGTGGAAATCTTCAGCTTCTTGGTGAGAACGACAATTTAGGTGTCTGAGAAAGTGATTTTTGAATATTTTTTATTCTGTTTACGTACATTTTATATGAGGGACACCAAATGACAGAAGAGAATTCTAAATGACTCCTGACATATGAGAAACCCAATATCTTCCGTGCGTGTGATTTGAAATGGTTTGCGAGTCCTGAACAGCGACCCAAGCATTCCATGTGATTTCCCCACAATTAGTTCAATGTGTTTATTATAGAGGAGCTTAGTTCCAAGGTCGCGCACGCAATCTGTTTCGGTTATGATGTCAGTATTTATAGAGTGCGAGTAATTAAACTTTGTAGTTTTGCGAGTAAATGGTATTTTATGTTACAACAATATTATTTAACTCCCCACAAACACAGCGCTACAAACTTCAAAATGTCAGCTCTTTGTAAGTGTATTTTTGTGTTTCGCTCTTTGCGTATTTAGCAAGTGCCTTATATTTGAGTAATTTATCGTCAGTTTTGTAAACTTTTCCGCAAGGCACGTATTTGGGTCAATAAAACACAAAACTAATAAGTATGCTTTATTTAGAAAATCCTTTTTTTTATTTAACATAAACTATACTCATAAGGTTTATCGAACAAATTAGTGTAAATATCAAACAAAAATAAAATCATATTTTGGTTGGAAAAAATGTTTCCCGTATCAGATCTTTTTTATACCCGTTAAAGAGTACGATATTTAATGTTCTAGAAAAGAAATCCGATATATTATGATTTTTACCTTACGCGAAAATGTAAAAAAAATAATGGAACAATCTATAAGTAGTTTATTAAGGTATTTTCTATATAAAAAAAAATGGAACAATTTAGAAGTATTTTAATAAGGCGTATTTTCTATAAAAAAAAACGCTAGTCAGAAGTAATGTAAAAAAGCTCCCATATTATTCTACTTTTACTGGACTTAGTACGTACGCGAGTCCATTGCATGTGTCACGGAATATGCCCACAAATCCGGCTCTGACATGGAACTTAAAATTGATAAGCTCCGCATGCTACAGTTGGGCTGGACAATTGGCCCTTTATTTAATTATTAATATTTCCCACCTGGCGTTCGCCACTCCGTGACTCATGTTTCGAGAATAGTAGGGCGGATTCGACATTTTACAGTCGCAATAAAAAGGTTACGGTCGCTAACAGTAAATGCGTCGATAACGCGAACAGCCGCCTACTTCTGAACAGAACCTTCGCGCGCACGCCCTAGTATTTTGGGTGAAGATTATATTTTAGCGTAGACGCTCGACCCTACGATCAGCATAGGGTTGCCAGCTATACTAAGGGATAACCGCCAGTAGTCGGGGGTTTCCCAGAGGTAGTGTAGGGGCGCCCGCAGAATGTTCGATTCGATTTTTTCCGTTCTTCCGACGGCTCAATTTCAGAACAAAATTCAGGTGTTTTTCCATTTGGAAAATATACGAACGTATGCGCCTTAGATTTTGTATGGAAGGCGAGCATGCAGGTCTCCGAAACTGGATTTTTTGGTCTTGGAAACCAAAATTTCCAAATTCGTCTCCCAGCCTCATTTAACTAAATTGTGACGCGCGTATATAAACAGCATATTGTCCCCTAGTATAAAGATGCTGCGGTAAATTCGTCTATTTTAGAAGGTCACGTCTCCAGCAGCCTGCTGGCTGTTCATTAAATCGTTTTTCCGATGACGTCTCTCAATAATAAGATTACGACAGGATAACTCTGTTACAAAGGTTTGTGCGTTATGTTACAACGCTCGTTAGGCTGTCAGAAACAGGCATTTTGCGCGATTTAAATCGCTGACGTCATTATCCGAACAAACGAGAAAGATGTACCTACGGAAACGAGAAAGACGAACATTACATGGAGATATATCCCAATAATTATCCTTCCTCGATAGGGTTCCGTACAAATTGGAGATTGCAATAATGAGACGCGTGCATTTCTTTGTACCCTTATCACCACACCCTTCTAATAGCATATTAATGTGTAAACATTTATATCCCTGGGTGGATGAGATTGCGATTTGGTAACGTTCGTGAACGTAACACTGTGATGCTTAAACGAAAGTTGACGATGCGAGCCGATGCGTCTGGGCGGTGAGACTGGTATCCAATTACTAAGCAACTGACATTTATTAATTGGAATCAAAACATATGAATTATCAATACAGCATGTATTTAAAATCACTACTGGAGTGTGATCTAAGTATATCAACGATCAGAAATATTCTTAAAATTAAAATATTTCCTAATTACGAGAAAAACGTATTTAAGATCTAAAAGAAATCGTTTTAATGTTTGAGAACGCGGCTGGGCACAAGATTTTTTAATAATATCATTATTTTATTATGATTACCTGTTTAATTTGTACAAATTGCACAGATTAAAATTTTTATCTATGGTTTGCCGGCTGAAAGCATTTCTCTGTTTTGGTACCCGGCGATTAATACTGTTTTTTCGTGGGAAAATTTGCGTGTAATATACAGGAAGTCCCAAGACCATTCCCGAATACTAAAGGGGGTTTGTGTAAACTATTATGAGTAAGAAATAATATAAAAAAAATGCAAACAGATGGTGTAAATTCGGTCAGCGCACGAATTACCGTACCGCGCGTATCAGTAATGTAACCTTGATACCGTTGAGCGCTCGCAACAAAGACCTTATGATTTTTTATGTAGCCTTTAAACAAATAATACTAGGAATCGAAGTACCAATACACGGACACGGTAGACTTATTTTAAGTAATGATATAAAATAAATATATAAATAAAAATAAACATTTTAATTAAAAATAATTCTATAGCAATATCTAACTTTAATCTATAATAATATAACGACGATAAAGTAGTTTCTTGGAACATAAAGTAACTAATATGGAACCGACCCCAAAAATCAAAATCCCCAGCAATGAGGGAATCCTCCTTAAGGCAAAGCATGTTGACGGTTGACCCTTCGAAATTCGGTGCCTTATTTTTATAGGGGGTCAGGTTTTACTCTCTGCGCGGTCAGAAAGCAATTGTTGGTTTTTAATACCAAACTACCATACCATACTTTGAGGAAACCTAAAAAAATATATCGCTCACCTTGATAAGACCTATGGATGAATCTGCCCTGTCCAGCGAGCATATACTGAACTGAATGGGAAGATCTAGTCGATGAGACAGCTGTCTTTGGAATGTCTGATGGCGGGTCGGTACTATGGGCAGAGTAGTCTGACGAAGAACCTGGGGAGAAAATAAAAAATATGCAGATGTAAGTATTCGATATTAGTCTTTTTATTTAAATCAGTGCTAATAGATAAAATATATTTTATTATTCTGCAATGAAAATCATCTATATATTAATGCATGAAGGGAAATCTTTGTACCCCTTTTTCAGTATATTGCGCGCACGGAGGAGTGTGACATTCAGCATAGTTAAAGTTTATATGGAGGAGGTGCGCAGAAAGATAAAATTTATCTAAAATATGTGTTACAAATATATCAAATTAATAAACTAAAACTTTCACACTACTGACAGCTGATTGACAGAATGAGTTTCGAGCTGTGAATTTTGTGTGATTTCAAATGTTTCCTTTTCTGTCAATACCAATATAGTAATGTCAAACAAAAATAATGATTAATGCCATCTTATACTTCCATGAATGTATGAATGTCTCATTTTTACATAAAAAAACATAAACTGATTATGAATTGTATCAAATAATAAATACAAATACAAGCTAATGACGTATTTCTACACGCTCGCAGCTGCGTATTAGAAAAAAACTAAAAAAAATATATATGCAGTGAGTACAGGAACCTTAATAAAGCTCAAATTAAAAAAATAATGAAATACGGTTGAATGTCGACCACCGAGCGACCTCTAGTATTTAACTTATTTATTTATGAAAAATAAATAGTGTAGTTAATCATTATATCGTTTGCTTCTCATCGATCAAGCCTCCGGTTTTGAAAATGTTAATATATTTTAATTTCTGCCAATTATTAAAAAAATCGGGGCATTTTGCAAATGGATACCATAGATTTTTCTCTATTGGTCTCCACACTATATTCCTATAATTAAAATCGAATGGTACTAATCACCATACTTTAGAAAAAAACATATATTCGGAGTAAACCTCGGATTTCAAGTACAGCGTGCTAACTTTCGCACCATACGCTAGCTACAATATTTTATTAAGTAATTTAAATAATTAAAAAAAATAGGAAAATGCAGTTTAATGGTAAACTCAAAAAAAAAAAACAAATGAAAATCTTTTCAGTCTCTCCGTTAAGACACACTTATTCTTAACTCCGACTAGAACATTGTCGGGTAGGACTACAAAAAAACTATAGCAAAGTTCATATATTGTCCGGCTATGTAATTTTTACGGATAGTTTCTGTTAAATTCGTAGATCGTTACTAATTGGTGAGTTGCTAGCTCTAGTAACTAAAAGTTGCACGTGTTATTCAGTTCTTTTATTCAATAAATCTTTATACAGTACAATGTCATTTTTTTTGTGTAAAAATGTAAATGTTTTAGTGTAAAAATTAGTTGTTCTAAATTCGTGTAGTAGATATGTATATATATATATAGATATAAAATGGGTTTGTTATTTTTGTTATTAACTTTAATACTTTTTGTTAGTAGAACCTATTTTTAGTTTTACATAGTTTTTTTTATCGATCCATCAAATGTATTTTTTTTTGTGTATGTACTGTGTAAAATTGTTGGTTTCTCCAATAAAGATAAATAAATAAATAAATAATGCGGTAATCAATACAAAGGCACGCGCGATGTTGCACCAGAGTCCGACTCTAGCGCGAGATTTGCAGGGCTAGTCAGGACCGCGAGCGAGAGGTTCACGTATCCATATTGTATATTTATGATGGTATTGGTGCCAAACGCTCGGCGATTCTAACCAATACCACCAAAGAGCCAGCGAGCGATTCGCGAGTGGGCTTGTGACTAGAGCCACTGGCTAGGTGGGTGTCGCACTAGTAATGGGTCACTATAGTGACGGACACCACAGTTTCGTTTTTTAAATATATTTATTGGTATATACAACAAAAAACAAAACACACAAAATCGCGCTTACGAGGATTGTCACAAAAAAATTTGCGAAAAAATAAGATGTGAATTATATAAAAAAAAATGTATATTGACCAGCTTTCTCTTGCATTACACACATAACTCAAAGGCATAGATATACGAATTTATACAGTATATCGCGTGAATAAAGGAAAGTGTGAGAGTGAAAAATGTAATATATTTGATTAAATTGTGAGTTGGCGTGTTGTCATTAATTATTTTGTTAGATTTAGCTGTTTTCGCTTAAGGGTCAGTCCGTTGCGGAAAGTAATTAAATTCTCACTTTTGACAGACTCTGGTTGCTTTATTTTTAAAGTCAGACAAAAAAGAAAAATACGCCCGCATAGACCTGACAGTTTTGTCGTCTTCCGTAGAGTTATCCGCGCGCGACTACGCGTCTACACGACTACGCGACTACGCGTCTACGCGACTAGGCGTCTACACGCCCCCCCCCCATTTGTACTGTATTCCCCCGTCCCTTCAGCTAAACAGCTAAACGAAGACTTCTTTTAGCTGTTAAAGAAGGGGCCACTGAGATCTGAAACGGTCCAGCAGACGTCCTCACCTAATCTCTATATATCTTTTTCTACTTTTTCTCCATCTGTTAATTAACAATAACAAGTGTTTAAACAACCAAAAAAACTTTTAAAGTATAATATATACAGGGTGTCCCATAAGTGGTGGATCAAACGAAATGAGGTGATAGGAGAGGTAATTTGCAATCAAACTTATTATAAACATGGTCTACCAATTCTCAATGGTTTAGAAGTTATACCACTTTCAACCACTTTTTTAAAAATACTTACCCCGTCTTACATAAAAAATCATGAATAAAAAATGATGTGTTTTTCAACATTTTTTTTCTTGTTTCGTGCTTAATAGTAATTTATCTTTCTAGTAAAAGTATTTTCGTGAACTTTTCCTCGATATTAAAAAAGTAAACTTAAATTTAACACACAAACATTTTACCACAAAATTTAACTTAACACACTGCTCAGCATCTTTTGAGATGCGTCTCTGCCTATTGCGAAGGTAATATTTTTTGCACCACTGAATTTAGATTGTGCTTTTTTAAATTGCTCATCTGCGCTGTTGAGAAGTTTAGGTCCAAGGAAATTGAGATGCCTTTGCCAAAAAGTGGTATTCATTTTTGGCAGTACCATATTTCCTCGTAGCCTTGATCGAGTTACAATAATTGAAGGATTATCTAAGGGTTGTTGTTTATAAAGCCGTTGTGATTAAGAATGACGTTTTTAATAAAGATTTGTCGGATTTCGAGGACTTTGTAGTCAGAAAATAAGACGTCGGAACTATAACGAAAAGGTTTTCGATTTATAACTCGGAGAACTGCTTTTTGGCACTTTATTAGGGGGTTTAGTACTGTACGAGAAGTGCCTCCCCAAACCGAAACGGCGTATGATAAAATGGAATTTGTCAGGGCGTTATAAACCATTTTAAGTGTTACTTTATTTTTCCTTATATTTTTATAAACAGACATTTGTGAGCTACATAAGACATGTATGTCCTTAAGTATTTTTATTATTTCGGAGGCAATTTAATATGCCTTTTGAATTGATGCGACTATCTCTGTGTAAGGTATTATAAAGACGACAGATGTGAGGTATTACGTTAACAAAGACTATGTTGTTAAGCAATATAGGGATTCTAAACAGATCAGGGCTCTTGAATTATGTGACGTCGTATTAAATGATATTTTTCTTAAACACATATATAAAGATATATAAAGTTTTATAAAGATATATAAAATCTGGGGACGAGACATTGAGCAAGCGTATCAAATTCAAATCTTATAAACCACACTGAGCGGACAATATTCTTAGGAATCTTTTTTTTACACTTTCAATTCTGTCCGACTACTCAGCATTATAAGGATTTCAAATTACACTGCCGTGACGTCATATAAAAATTCATTATGGTTTCCGAGTAAAAAAATTGTAAACTTTACTTGATAATATGAAATCGCTCTTGTCATAAGTTTGGTCGCTAGCGAGGCCGCATCGCGCCGCGTCATTGACCGACCTTACCGAGCGCCTGCTAGCAAAAGGGAATTCACACGAGCGCTTTGATAAAATGAATACATTTGGGTATGAATTATTTCGTATTTTTTTTTATAATTTCTTATACGCAATAGGGAATGTAAACACCCCCATAAGTCTTCGGAAATAGTCTTAGAAAAACCTATATAAACATTCATGTTTCAAGTTTGTTTATTGAGTAAATATTATGGGACAATTTGATACGATTATTTTTGTTACTCGTTGAACAAGCAAAGCGCTGAATCTCACCACTCCTTACAAATACAATATTATTTAAAACAGAAATCAATTAAAAAAAAAATGGCATTTCAAATCACAGGTCCAATTAGCCAATTAGCTCGGGGCATTTATGAAACAGGTAAGTGTACAGCGAAATAAATAAACAAATTATAGCGACGACTACAAAACTTATTTTTTACCCCCTGGATTTAGCTTCTTTCGCTTGATCTAAGATTATAGTAGGGCCAAGCTAAACAACTCGCGGAAAGGTTAACCCTCCCGCTGCGCGGCGGGTGCGTGCGGTGCAGTGAACCCCTTCACGCAGTCTAATCGACCGCGAAGGATTCACACGACCGACTGAACGTGACCGGTTGACATGAAACGCGCCCCTTCACGGCCGCCCTGCGCGCCGCCCTGCCCGCCGCCCAAGCGGTCAGTGATGCGTGCCCAACGCGACTTGGGAATAAGCCCTCGGGGCTTCGGAATGCGATGGATACACATACACTATTGCGAAAAGTTAACGCTTTACCTACCGTTCAGCTGGTGTAGATGAGACAAGATGAGAGAATTGGTAATCAGGTCGCTACGGTTGCATTTTACCAAATTTATTTATTTGTTTTTTACGGTACTCTAACAAAATATTGAATACAAAACATGTTGACATTAATCTTACACATTAAAGTAAAAAGAAAAACCTTATCAACATTCAAATAAAAATAGAACACCGCAAACATATGAAAGATAAAACGCAGATTATAATAAATAGAAACAATATAAATTATACGTTATATAATACATACACTACAAATACATGTAAGTATAGATATAGTTGTGTATATATTATAAATATAAATAAATATAATGTATGAACGTAAATATGTAGGTACTTATATATATTTATTATTTCGGAAGCAATTCAAGAATATGCCTTTTAAATTAAGGCTATTATAGAAAATATCAATGCCACTATCTCTATGTAAGGTATTATAAATGTCATTAAAGGCTAAGTTGTTATGTGATATAAGGGTTCTAAACAGATCAGGGCTCTTAATTCTAAAGGGAAATCTGAAAGTTCGAGTGTGAGTGTTTTGAATATTAAAAGGCGACTAATAACAATTTAAAAACATTCATTTTTACCTACTTATTGAGATAAGTTTTGTTAGTTATTATGATAAACATATATGTAACATATTTAAAAATGTTCTTATATATTTAAATATACTCAAAGGACAATGTTTTCATATTTACTCGTATAAATAATAAGTTTATATTATTTACTAAAACAGAATTACGTTTATCTATACCGAATAATATTTACTAAATTTTATTTTACTATAGGTATCTTAACTGAATATTTAATGAATTTTATTGGTTTTTCTATTGTAGGGGTAATTACTGTTTACCACTTACGATTTTTTTTGTTAATTTTAAAACGTTAGTTTAAAGGCAATGGAAGTTTAATGCGTAAAACAATATTTTAAGATGCCATAAAAAAAACATTTATAAAATTGTACAAACGAATGCACTTTACATATTTTTTTAAATTAATCATATTTATTACAAATTTAAAAACAATTTGGATATAATTTACAATATTACAATAGCGTAATACTATTTTTATTTTAAAATTATATTGAAAATTATGTTTCCTTAATAAAGGAGTGAAAGTCATGCATATTACTCAAGGTAAGGTTGTTACTTCGGAGTTCACCTCACCTCCTAAGGTTTCGCTTAATTAAACTTATCGGCTGTCCTCGAAACTGAGGTAGTGGCCTTTGATGCGCGTGGCGTGTCTAGACGAATAGGATAGGTTAGGTCATAATAGATCTCAAACAGATATAAATGATTAGAATGATTCTGAGATTAGAATGATGAGATAACCGCGCTTCCATTTATCTCGCTCGACAAGCGTGTTTTGCGCGTTGTGTTTCGGTGTGTTTAGGTGTGTAGCGGTGTGAGTGGACTCCGCTACACACACACGACGACTCACGCACACACCCGAACGTCGCGTCGGCGGCGCGCGGGGCGACCCGACGGCGGCCGATTTCAGCCGAGTGGAGCCGAGGGGAGCCGAGGGGAGCCGAGGCGCTGCGCGCATGCGCAGGGCCGAACTGGATCGCCGGGCGCCGGGCGACAACGGACAGTCGTTCGAAAACCCACATCAAGAGAGCTGTTGAGCGCGCGCAGCCATTCGAACGATTTTGCTATTTAATTTATATATTTACCGTCGTACTTTTACCGTTGTTAATTAGTTTTTTTAAGTACCGCATCTTTCAATTATTGAAATGTTTCCCGAATGGGATTTCATGCAAATAAAGTCATAACGCCTGCGAAAATAAACGGCTTCAATGTTCCCGGCCTCATCTTATTTCCACCTACCTGCATCCAGCCTGGACATTTGGAGACGAGCTTAAAACCTAGGCGTTATATTGGTGACCCCTGTGAAGAAGCACGCAGCCTCGGGTTTCTGAAGAAACACGCACGGACACGGGCATCGACGACGACGGACATCAGCATCCACCAGTCAGCATCCCGACAACCATCATGGTGGTCCGCTGTTTCCTGTGGGACAATGCCGTCAGCAGGAGCACGGATTCATGGGATGTGCCGCCCGTTCCAGCTTCGCAACTTTTCAAGACCCTCGGGACTTCAGGCTGCGCCCGTCTACCCACTGTTGGCAGACGGCCATTAACGGAGAATTCGTAACAGGTATTTAGGTCGACAACAATCCTTTCGTAAATTCCTTGTTTCTCTTTGACATTGTTTTAATTTAATAATTATTTATATCGAATATTTATTTAAATTATCATGTAATATGGAATTTATCGTTCACATGTAGTTTATTAGTAATTAGTATATTTTTACACTCTTGGTTCCCTTATACGGTTGTCGGTGATTAAGGCCGACAACAGCTGCTTCCTGGTAACAAACGACCACCCCGATGCGGCAACGCACCGTATCGCAGAGGTGGCCACCGTTTTCATATGGCAAACGACCATCCCGTTCCGGCAGCTAGCTGGAACGCAGAGGTGGCCCCCGTTTGACGTGGACAGCCGTCGGTTCAGCCATTTTAGCAGCACGCGACATGGCAGACCCGGCTGACCCAGCCAAGGACCATCCCGGTGTATCACTGCACCGCGGAGATGGCTACCCTTCGGAGCTGGTTCCACCCATTCGCCAGGAAGGTAGCGACGCCAGTAAAATCGTGCATCGGTTTTTGGGGAACTGGTATTTAATAGGTATACAGAACATTCACTAACATGTTATAACAATTTGTTTCTTACTAACCGTTCTGACTATTTTGTAAAATATATTTAATTATCTAAAATTATTTTCGGACAATTGAAAAAGCTAGGTTAAGTGACAATCGATATTTAAATATACATATTCCCTACTTTTCCATCCGTTCCTGTTGTCGTAACCTAAATAAAGCCTAGTTATGAATAGTGACGAGAAAGCAAGATATTGTATTCATTGGAGTGCAGTAAATCGCATAATTTTATTACGTTCCAGTGTACCTACATTCGACGGCACGGGACTTCGGAAAAAATGAGATTTTTCCTTTTTGTACGGGCGGAGGAATGTAGCGGTGTGAGTGGACTCCGCTACACACACACGACGACTCACGCACACACCCGAACGTCGCGTCGGCGGCGCGCGGGGCGACCCGACGGCGGCCGATTTCAGCCGAGTGGAGCCGAGGGGAGCCGAGGGGAGCCGAGGCGCTGCGCGCATGCGCAGGGCCGAACTGGATCGCCGGGCGCCGGGCGACAACGGACAGTCGTTCGAAAACCATCATCAAGAGAGCTGTTGAGCGCGCGCAGCCATTCGAACGATTTTGCTATTTAATTTATATATTTACCGTCGTACTTTTACCGTTGTTAATTAGTTTTTTTAAGTACCGCATCTTTCAATTATTGAAATGTTTCCCGAATGGGATTTCATGCAAATAAAGTCATAACGCCTGCGAAAATAAACGGCTTCAATGTTCCCGGCCTCATCTTATTTCCACCTACCTGCATCCAGCCTGGACATTTGGAGACGAGCTTAAAACCTAGGCGTTATAGGTGTGTTTCGGATTGTTAGGGTGTGTTTCGGTGTGTTTCGCCGACTTCATCGTTTTGGTGGATCGGTTTACTTTATTGTTTGCTAACAATAAGAAGTTTATTGTATTATTTCTTAGTGTGTTTGGTTGTAAATTTATTGCATAATTTGGTTGTATATTTTTATTTTAAACTTTTTAGCGATTTACTCTAGAAGTAACTTAAATAAACTTCTTTGGAATTATTAACTCTGAGCATTTTATTTTAAACTTTTTAGCTATTTACTCTAGAAGTAACTTAAATAAACTTCTTTGGAATTATTAACTCTGAGCATTCCGGTACAATTTAAACAAATTCGTTTCACCAATCCGAAATGAAAATATTTTGAACGGAAAATATAAATTTTGAATTTTCATTTATTTATTTTTCTTATGGGAAAAAAACAGTTATATCAATATTACATAAAAAAAATTAAGAATTAATTAGATAGAAAAACCGATTACGGATGTTTTCAAACGAATTTAAATTGTTTAAATACAAACACAGAGGCATAGGTTTAGTATACATAGAGGATGTATTGTGTATGTGTGTGTGTGTGTGAGTAAGAGAGAGAGAGAAATATTGTGTGTGGGTGATTTAATTAATTTTATGTAGGTATCTATATGTACAATGCGTTAATGGATAGATAGATCGTTTTTGGGTATGAAATTAATGTTTTTGGTGCATTAGGTATACATGTAATAGATATGCGATACTCGTATATAAGTATAAACGTATGGAATAGGAAAAACAATCAATACAATTAGGCATTTAGACAATTAGTTATTTATTTTATTTATTTATGCATATATATACAGAACTTATGATAATAAAAAATAATTACGAAGTCTATCCTAACTGAGCCATGCTACTACTAAAGTAGACTTTATTTGCGGTAGTGTAGTCATAGATATTCCTCATACTTTCTAGCGCTGCGTTGAAAATTTTCACAGATTTCACAGAAAAAACACAGATTTTCCACCGACGATTTAAATTGAGCAATGATTTTCATATTGACGGCGTATAAAAGGTCTTAAGTGAGTTTGAGGCGGTTAAATTCCAATTAGGAAGACAATAAGCTTCCTGTGGAATACCAGACGGTTAGTAATATTTATGTGAAAAAGGAAAACTGACTTTACAAAAAAAAAAAAATAAAAAAGAAAACACATAAAAAAGTTACATTTTTAAATTTTCTACTTTCCAATAGATGTAAATTTATGAAACTAATTTTGAACCACATCACGTTAAAATTGATACATAAAATTTAAGAACACAAACTCTCGGTCAAGTTCGTTAATGGATAAAATCAGACCAAAACCTCCCCCGCCGCCAAAGAGGGTGCAACTTGTTGCCACGCGGAAGGAACGAAGGAAGGAGGGGCTGGGAACATCTCATAAAAGTTAAGATGCTCCGGTTGTGGGTTAGTTTACGGTCTACCCGCTTTTATTAGAGCAGATGGCGGGTAGTATTACGAGGCGGTAACGTATGAATCCCGCCGGGAACCTTTGTGTGCCACCAGCCATCGCGCGGCTGGATAAAATGCCATTTTCTTGAATAATAATATAAATCACGGTACTCTAGTGGTTAAGGCGTTGAACTAATGACCCAAAGGTCGCAGGTTTGAATCCGCATATGGTCATACCACTTTTAACGCTTCATTACCACCATCTCACCTGACTAGAACAGGCATATTTGGCCTAGTTGAGTAGTGCGCAAAAATAATTGTATATGACCTAGATCATAGCAAGTTAAAAGAAAATAAAATATACAGAATGACGTTCAATTTTGTTTCATAAAATTTATGGGCATACAATCTCGGTCAAGTTCGTTAACGGGCAAAATAAGATCAGGAGGTGGAAATTGGGGGGTTTTTCAAAAAAGTGAAATTGTTCTATGACTTTCTTAGTATTTAAGATATTGAATTCATTTAAATTTTATATTATATATCTACCTCCGTCTTCCGGCGTGCCGAAAGGGTTTTTTTTTTATCAATTCGGAAAGCAGCGGAATGTGTTGTTACCTTCTTATTATTCTCCTTGTGGTCCTGCACGTACTCCTGCTTGAGGGGTTCCGTTTGCAGATCAGGCAGAGAGTGGCTGATCCTGATGGCCGCCTGCCTGGACAAGGAGTCTGCATTGCTGTCTTCGGACTCCCGACGCGACCTTGGTTGGAAAGTGGAGATTACACTGAGTGAGTGAATTTTAATAAACGATGGCTATACCTTGTTCGGGCAGACGTAAAGATTTTAATCTTTTTAACTGCCCGCAACAGCGGCTAGTCTGTACGCTGAGTGAGGGAAGTTATACACGATTCGTTTAATTACTGTGCAGCACAAGCGGAATTGCGTGTGAAGTCAGAAAACTTCTAAATAAAATAAACATAAGAAAATGCACATTAACGCAAAACAAAAGATAAAATTATACTTAATATAAATATTATATATATGTAATATAATATTTGTAGCGTTCGACGTGTCGACCGGTGATCGGACAATGCCGACGCGACACGACCACAGCCGAACATCCATTCGGTAGCTGCGCGCGCGCAAAATATATTGTATCACGTACTTATTTGATGGTACCTTTTGTTAACGACTTTGGCCTGAATACATAACGACGATTCTCTACCAAACAATCTCTGTTGATGCAGATTCAATTGAAAAGTTGCGTACAAATTACAGGACTGTTTTGGTACGTCAACCAAACTATCAGTATTAGACTCGTAAACACACCTCGTTCCCGACTATACCGCCATTTCAATTCAAATAATTCAATTCAATTCAATACAATTCAATTCAAATAATTGTAATTGTATGAAATAATATGTTGTTCTATGTATGTTGCGCAGTGTGACGGTTATGCTCATAGGAACGATGCTTTTAGTAAAGTCTACTTTAGTACGGGCATTGCCTAGTTAGGTAGTACTTTGAATGATATGTAATTGATGTTAAGTTACTGTCAACAAATAAATAAATAAAATAAAATAAGTAAATAAAATTTCGTTTCTTTAACGAACAGTTTGTTGATGTGTACCTGAGTTCGGCTAGGCGTACTAAGCTTTGGTTGAGTCTACTGAAAACTTTAGTAACAATACCCAAATAGTCTGGTAAGGTTACAAGACTAGTTCGTTTGAGCGTACAAGTACGAACCAACCAGAATCGATTTCTAATTTCTATGACTATGTTATTCTAGACTGAGCCGCCGACTGAGCAGTTTTAAAGACTTAGTCTTTAAATCTGCCCAAGCAAAGAATAGCCATCGTTTTTTTATATATATAAAAAAAACAATACAAACATGTGGTTCATTATAAGAAAACATAAAAGCAATACATAGTAACAAAATAAGTTTAAAACAATGCAGAAATACAATAATACAACTAGGATAAAACACAGGTGAACCATTGATTCGTTGATGACTATGATAAAAAGGATGTTCTAAAACCATTTCCGGTGCTTATGTTCTCTATTGTGTGTAATCGTATTAAAAAATGCGAAAATAATTCATGCCCAAATTTATTAACTTTGTCAAAGCGCTCGTGTAAATTCCCTTATTGCTCGCAGGTGCTCGGCGAGGACCGAACTTATGACAACAGCGATTTCATATTATCACGTAAGGTTTACAAATTTTTTACTCGTAAACCATGACAAAATGAAACATGTTTAAAATTCTAGGGCCAATTAGGTGGATTGTTTATAGGAAATGGTCCTGGAACACGGTGTAATACATAAAAGGCCGACTGAGGTAGGCCTATGTGTGTTTTGGGTGCGGTCGAGGTGTGAGTGGGTTGTTCGCGCAAAGGTAATTCGACATGACACGTGGTAATACGTGGTATAATTACTTAGGCTAATTGCATTAGTAAGCAACGTGAATGCTCTCTGCATATGTAATTAACTCGAGCGTATGCAAACATATGCTCTAAATTACTAGTTCGCTTGGAACTAGGTACTATCAGATATTTATACTCGAGTTTAAGAGCACGACAAGGCCCTTCGGGGAGTTTGCAGCGTCCGCTATTTCGACCCTACGTGAAGGGAAGTCTTTGTATCTTTTTTAAGCAGGAGGAGCGTAAGACTTGGCATTGTGAAAGTTTATATGAAGAAGGTAAGCAGAATATATCTATAATATATGTTACAAATACATTAAATTCAATAAACTAAAACGTTCATACTACTGACAGCTGTTTGCAGAATGAGTTTCGAACTGTGAATTTTGTTGTGATTTCAAATGTTATTTGAGGCATCGCCGAAAAAGCTCGCTAGCGGCAGGGCTGCGGGCGCAGTTACTGACCTGCTCCGGATCCACCTCCAGGTGGCTGCGCACTGGTAGCTGACTGCGGCGAGGAGTACGGCGGCCATGACTGCGATCAGCACCGCGCCGGCCGTCGCTACCTGCCAGCCGCCGTACCACGCTGAAAGCAAAAGTCAAACAATTAATCACATTTTTTTTTAATACATTTGGTATACACAGTGGCCGCACCTCTATAGAAGCCAAAAAGCCGGGCTTGCCTAGTTTTTTTTCAAAACATACTAGGTAACTCAAAAAAAATTTCGTCTCCGGCGGTTACGCTGATCTTCCCCCACCTTCCCGCGATATGGTTTTTCAACTGTACAAATTCTAAACTCGTTATGCGTGTATACAATATAGTTAGTTATTTTTATTTTTATTTTATTTCAGGAAACAACAGCTTACATATTAAATTAACAATAAGCAAAAAAAAAAAACAATTAAAACACAAAGCGAATAACAGTTTCCTACAAACTTAAAAA
Source organism: Neomicropteryx cornuta (assembly GCA_020383195.1). Taxonomy (NCBI): domain Eukaryota; kingdom Metazoa; phylum Arthropoda; class Insecta; order Lepidoptera; family Micropterigidae; genus Neomicropteryx; species Neomicropteryx cornuta. The sequence continues at coordinate 2,725,145 of JAHKQU010000011.1, forward strand.
AATAGAAAATACATTCGGGAGCGAGGCCGGGACCAGGAAGTAGTAGTAGGGGGTTGGGGAATCCAGACAATCACCAGAATATAATATAAATTATAATGTAAATTTTACATATACATATAAATATAAATTACTACTCAAGGGCTAGAGTAGATACTCTCTTGAATGCCGGGAAAGTAGTGTTAAATGTATCGATGTCACTTAACATGTGACATGCTTTGTTATGCGTGTATACAAATACAATTAATTTATTTCTAAATTTATTCTGATTCTTTTTTAATAAAATCAACTCTCCGGCCTTTCTGCCTATATTTAATTTCAAAGTGCCAAAAAAGTACAAAACACGCAATTTAAATGTATTTCATTCATCAATTTGTACCTCGAATATTGCATTGTCTCACGATTGCCTTAAGGTAAAGCATATTGTAAAAACTGTGGGTACCTTCGACCTCACTGCCTTCCTAACGCGAAGAAGGCAGTGTGTATGACTCTATACGCAAATAAATACTGCAAACGCACTACTGGAATAAAAGACGGGTTCAGATCATCCCCTGTCATGTATTCAACGAATTAATAATTCGACAAACATGACAATCTATCTTTTCTATCTTTTATATCCTTCATTTGCCATTAAACTACTATTTTTCCTAAGGCTCTGTCTTTTATAAGGGAGCAATTCAACTAAAAATGAACTATTAGCAGTTTAATATTTCGAGATGTTAGAAACAACTGCAAATAAAGTTTTTGCATCACTTTAATTTTTTTTGTTTCATTTGTAAATGTATCATTTAGACTATGTCTCAAATGTGTTATAATTTCATTTGTATTGCATTTTACATAAAAAAACCGGCCGGTGTACGTAAAAATTACTTAATTATTTATTTATTCTTTATTGAAAAATCCACAGTATTACATTTTTACAATTACAAACAAAACTTATTACTAGTATATAAAACCAATTATGGATTTCGGTCATTTTAGATGTTAAGATTAGCATAAAAATTTGAACAGTGTTCTTAAAATATATATAGATTATTAATATTATATATATACGTATACAGTAGATTTTTTTTTTAAAGTTTTATGCGTAATTTGTGAGTAATGTTTGTGGTAGTTGTGAGTGTGTGACTTGTATGTTAATAAAAATAAATAAAGTAATAAATTAAGTATGGTTTTAGTATGTATAAAAATAATTTATGATGAATGTGATAAAAATATAGTATGTATGTATATTCTATATGTAATTGCAATTACAAGTACTTATATGTTACTATTAATCATTAACAACATAACAATCTAACAATACAATTAGTTTTTTTTATCTTTACTATTGATGATATTGGAAATCTCTTTTTTGAATGATAATAAGGAGGTATTCAATATGCGACATAAAAACGTGAAAAACATAAAAATAATAGAAATCTGTGTTTAGATTTATGTATATTTTTTTCTCTTCGTATGCGAATGTGAATCACTAAGTATACTAGTAGATTTCTTTTAAAATTTAATAAAAAATAAATAATACATAGCACTTCCAATGGTATGCATTTAAACAAGAATAAAAAAAGGTAATATTTGATAGAACACAGAAAAGCGTTCTATCGTTTAACTAGGTAAATATATCTAGGAACAAAGTTTTAAAATCTTCTTATAGACTGCTTCCCTGGGAGTTTTTAACGCCGAGTTTTTAACGAGCTCGCTAACAACCTTGTAAGGAAAATTTACGACGTGAAAGTTTGATATTTTCATGGCGATTTTTTATTGATATTGTGTGAAATAATATTAAAGTATCAAAATCTAATGAAATGGCATCACTTAAGATGAAAAAGATTGCTTAAGTTTAAGTTACATTTATATTTTGAATAAAAATGTAAGTAACTCATAAAATCATACTATGTTCCTATTGTAATTAATTTTGATCACATTTTCCATACATGTATTTTATTCAAATATAAAATTGTTTTAAATTTTATTAAAAATTTTTACATAATAAAGTATCATGAAAGTAATTAAATATATATTGTGATTGTGGTAGTCTAGTGGTTAAGGTATTTGACTATTATTATTGACCCATAGGTCGCGGGTTCGAAACCGCACTTAGTCATAACAATTTTTAAAGCTTTATTACCACCGTTTCTCCTGACTCTAGTACAAGGACATTTAGATTACTTGGGTAGGAACTAAAATAATTCAAAGTCATAGCAATTCGACGTAGGGCTTATAATGGTCTAGGTCATAGAAAATCTTTAAAAAATACCCGTTTTAATTTAGGTCTAAAAATGTAATTAACTGTTTTCTGCTAACTTGTGTGCATATGAAAATAAATTTTATAAATGTATGTATTATTTGTTAAGAAACTATACCAAAATTCATCATGGTTACTGAGAAAAAAATGTAAACTTTACGTGAAGATAGTAAAAGGATCATAACGTCTTTTTTGTGCTAGCTTAGCTGTTACCGTACACCGTAAAGGTGTCGAGGCCACTATCGATCGGCGCGGCATCGAAACCATATCGAAGTTGTCCGGAAAATTCGGGAACCGAATGCGATGGGGACCGAAGCTTAAACAGTTAAATGATAAACTGCTAATAGTTCTTTTTAGTTAAATGGCTCTCTATAAAATATATTAGTCTTAGAAAAAATAGTAATTGAAATGCAAATGAAGGGTCTACAACACAGAATGAATCTGTAATTAAATAAAAACCAACAAGTTAAACCTGACGCCTGACGCCCTATAAAAATAAACCACCGAAGGTCGCTATATACTATAAATATGCATATACTTCGCCTTAAGACTTCGCTGGCATCGTTCTATCTCACTCCCCTTCCTACTAACAAAGCCATAGTCATAGTAATCGAATGTATGCTCGCACGCCTGGGACTCCGGTAACTCGGGGAGCCTGCTCATTTCGCGAAATGTAATTTACCTCCTCAAAAGGGCCGTGACGCAACTTGTGACAATTTATTTTCAGGAAGTGGAGGCTGTTGACCTCGCCATTTGAATTTAGAACACAGACGCCGGATGTCGAAAAACCTTACCCCTGTTTTACCCCCTCGACGGTCCAAGAGCCGACGATATAATTGCGTTCCAAATTTATTTATGTCGATGTATATTATTGTCAGCAATATTAATATTATTATTATACTTGTATTTAAGGTATATTTTTTAATTTCATAATACAATATAAAACAAAGAATAAATAACCACTTTTATCGCACAAATAACTAGGTAACTGCATTTGCAAAGGTGAAACGTATGCTAGCAGCATATTGGAACGGAAAAATGCAAACTTCAAGTAAAGGATTCTGTTTCCAAAATTCGAGCAAAAAGCGCGCGAATAAAATGAACTTGGGTTTTTCTCACAGAGAAATTATTTTTAACTATAACTTTTTTATTACTTCGAATTTTAACATTTTGGCCCCGTCATGTCCTAGTATTTTTCAGGTAGATTCGAATAAAACTTTATAATTTTAAAATCGGTGCTGAAATCATTGAGATCACAAACATTTTGCTATTCATTGGACGCTTCGCTCCGTTCCAACCAGGATACATAAATGGCAACTTACTATAATTAAAAATAACAACCGAATAATTCACCCTGATCTCTCAACGTTTTACAGGATAGCATATTCCTAATCTAATCGGACGAAGAGACGAATATATCAGTATCTGTAGAAATGGAATTTAATAATGGACTGCTCTCCCAGTCAGACTATACTTGTACATTGTAGCGCTGTGAATTTTGCGCTCCAAGAAAGGCGAAATTGCCATATCGCCATGTTTGCATAATAGGCTCCACAGAATCGATTAATAACATTAGAGCGAGACAAAAGATACGCAAAAGAATAGTTATATACGCGAGAGGCATTCTGAAATTCAGGAGCTGTAGGTAAGGCAGTCACGTTATACGTCTGTCGCCGGTAGAGCGCCGTACGCGTCAGGTATCAGTCCAAATGATTTAAAATCAAGATATTTAATATGAAGTAAAAAGAATTGGTTAATATCTAAAAAAATAATATATATATTAAAACGAATATCAGTACTATAAAAATGAATAAACGGAGTCATTAAATATAAATGGTAATAAAAATACGTAATCGCGTAAGTGAAATTAGAATAGCGAGGCAGGATTCAATTCGTAGTTAGTTCACAAAGAAGGTAATTAATTCTATAGGAGTAGAGAGAGAGTTATGGAGTCCTCCCACGCCTTCGAGCCGGGCCAAAATATATTTTTCGCTAACCAACGCGGTCAAATCGTGCTGTGTATAATTAATCTGGAAGTGTATGTTAATTCGGAGCTGTGTCATTCGTGTGATTAAAGTGATTTGCATTGGTGTTGAAATAAAGTCGGATTAAATGGTTGTTGGTCGGGAGACGTATTTCCTTCGCACGGCGCCATATGGTGATGGTGTAAAAGCCGGCATTTTGTGGCAAGTGTCATGTGGTAAAATCACTAGCGGCGCGGTGTATTCGCTGTGAAACGGATTACGTTGGTTCGTATTGGAAATTTTCTGTTGGTTGGATGCCACGAGTATTGATAGAAACATTGTCGTGTAATATAAGAATATTGTAGTATAATATAAACGATCTTGCGCGTAAAATAGTTGTAGTACGTTGCCCTCCGAGACGATAATTATCTAGAAGTATTCTTGAGTTTATTGCGAGCAGATTCAAATAATCTCCTATATATAATTAATAAAAGACGAGTGCCGAAGCTCTGAATTAAAAAGAAGAATATGAGAATAGGGTATAGGTCATCCTGGGCGTATAGTCCCCTGTTTTGTTCTTGGGAATGGAGACGTATAGACGTCATGTCTGGAGCTGCCTGATGGATGTCACCGGAAGCCAAAGCCAAGCTGTATGGAAGATGGATCGGGAGATGATTGAAGCAGATGATAGAGGTCAAATATTCATTCCATTCCTTCTCATTTATTTAATGTTAATAAATATGCCAGTTATATGCGAGTTAATCTAAAATGTATTATCACATTCGCGATATTTAAAGTTATGAAATTTAATATGACAATATCATTATCTGTGAAAGGATTAGTTATTAACTACTTTCAGTACAGATGTCTATTGTTTAGTGAATCACCAGCAGAGATCACAATATTTGGACATCATAAGTGTCATCATATTGTTTTATTTTTTGTTTTGCTGTCTGCTAAATTGTCCTGACTAAAAGGCCTCAAAAATATTGAAGTTTTGCCTTATGCAAAATTGTAGACATGTGTCGAACGCGAATGATACTATATTTTTGATCCTATCACTGATGGCGATTGATTGATAGAATCTTCTTCGATAGAGATCGATCAATCTTTTGATTGATGCGAAGATCGTTCGATCACATCGCACTCATTCAAAGAGTCCATCGATAGATCGATCTATCTTTTGATTGACGATTGACGCGAAGACCGTTCAAACTCACTCAATATTTGAATTGTTGGATTGATCACTTTACTTACATACGGGCGGCGGCGCGGGGGTTTATTGTTTAACTAAGAGAGCAGGTTTATTAATTAGAACGTTGCAGCTGGGCGGCCGAAACACCGCCATCTTTATCTTCTTTTTTATCAATGGCAATATGAAATAAAAACATAGATTACCAGACAAAAGCACTATTATAAATAAAAATAATATAAATTTACATGCATTTTTTAAGAATGTATGTTAAATTATCGGCGACGCACGACCCACACACAATCGGCCATCTTGTGAATTCACTGTTTTCAAGATATTTGACTGATACTAAACCGAGTTGCGTCTTTACGCGAGAATTTAAATGAGACTCCTTTTGTGTCTAGAGTCACTCTGGCGAACCGGTTGCACCCCATCGAGAGCGCAGCGCGAGCTGGTGGGAGAAAGCGCGCCCGAGGCAGAATCGGGCGCCGTCGAACTACGACGGTCGAGTGAAACGAAACGTTGCAACATGACGACACGTTAAAAGTCTGAATAGTGTGTGCATCCGGGATCTGGTGAAATGATCCGAAACATAGAAACCTATGGGATTATCTTATCGCGAATAATTACTCTCGCGTCTGCCAAATATTTTCAAACATTTGTCTTACATAACCAAAAGAAGGAAGAGAAACACGGTCAAAATACATCTGAAAATTTACATAGGGGAACAAATTACACTAAATTTAACTAAAAAAAAAAATGGGTCTGCGTCGGACCAGATGTACTCATTGGGATGGGATGTTAGTCGAGAAACCGCGTCAAATAGTAGATGGGCATTGTAACAAATATCCGAACCTACACACAGGTTTTACTTTAGAATAACGAAGGCTATATAAATATATCACGGGGTTCCAAAAAATACTTACAAAAATACACAATAAAAAATACAATTATGACGCTGGCTCCGGGCCACAATCCCCAGCAAGGTCGCTACTTCTGCCTGAGAGCCTCGTAAAGGAGAGAACGAGATGGGTAGCATCTGCGTCTCTTTTTATTGTAATGAAAACGTTAAAGTACCTTCATAGTAGTCCGGCGTTTGAGAGGTTTATTGACATTTTTTTTTACAAACAAGATTAGTCAATAATAATTGTATTGCAATGCTCTTATATTGATGATTTTTTTATCCAATTAAAAAAGAAGTAAGTACTTATATTTTAGTTATACTTAACTAGTATATCGTCGGTTCTAAAGTAGACTATATTTACTATTAATATATACGAGATGATAAGAATACAAATATTCAGGGTGTCTTTATACTCGTACGTAATACAACTTTACGCAGATTTTACTAAGCCTACGTGCATTACATAGTTTTAAGTACATACAACTAAAGCTATATAATAAAGTGCGCATAGAATTATAATAATAGATTCCTATATTAAAAGTAGAAAAAAACCCAAAATTTAAAGAAAATAACGCATAAACTAAGTCTAAACAAATATACTTAAAATCATACCTACGCGTAAACATCAATTTAATATAATGTTTTGTGGTGTAGTATTGTAATTTTACCTATAGGTGAAATATGTCGCTTTACATACCTTGAGAGTGATACAATATTGAAGGGTAGAACGGTTATAATAATACCGTTAGAAAAGCGAGATTGTCGTGGTTCGCGGCCAATATTTGCCAATTAGCCTTAGTAGTCGAAAACACACATTTGTTTGGGCAGGTATTGCTTTTCTGTGGTTTCTATCGTGCCTAATATAATTAATGGACTCCCCCAAGGCTCAGTTCTCGGAAGGGATATATTTGTCATGTTACTTAGCACAAAGTATGAAGATATTCAATTCTTGTGCATGGTATTTCAGAATTATTGAAAATGGTAAGATAGTGGCTTATATAATCAATTAATAATATGATACATGCATGAGTTCAATTTATCATGCAACTTTTGCAGATGCTAGTATCATATTTAGGATAGTAAGCAATAAATCAGATTGTGTAAAATTGCAAAACGATTTAGATACAGCTATCTGATGGAATAATCAAGTTCGGGGATGTCGGCTTTGATGCAGTAAAACCATAATCTTGAAATAATTATTATACGTATAGTAAAACAGTTTTTCCTGTTTCCTGTAAAATCAGCTCCGATAGGTTACGAAGATATGGTACCGTTTCAGGCACGATTTACTCTGAGTTTTTTGAAACTGTTTATCATTATCATAAATACGTTCCTGAAGGCGGTGACTTATTCCCACTTATAGATGTTGAAAAACTTATGTTATTCTGAGCCGCGCCGGAGTTTGAAGTCGTTTTGAAGTTGGTAACTAATTTCTGATAATGCGGTTTCTTACGATTCAGTGAACTCGTGTAACCGTGAAAACGGCAAAGGTTACTAAGTTTGCGTCTTCTCTTATCGAAAGCCTCTCAAAATACTCCTCCGAATTTTCGAGTAAATTTGTCAGGGCCTTGAACCACTATGGGTTTATTAACAAAGTTAAAAGTAATAGGACCTAATGCATAGTCGCGTACTTTTGTACTTTTGAATATTGCGAAAAAAAAACAGATTATAACGAATCGGACTATAACAGAATTAAAACGAAAACTTAATTTAAAATCCATATTTTCATATTAAAATCCTTATTTTCTTTGATATCTTACATATATGTATTTTATTTTATGTTTCATATTTTCACATTTACATATTCACGCCTTTATTTTCACAAACGTCAAGTATAGTTTATAAAATAAAATAGAGGATGATTTTATTGTTTGGGCCTAAGTGCAATACGAAGTATGCAATGAATTCAGTAATAAACCGTATTAGCAAAACATATAACTACAATTTTTTGCTATATAGATATTTTTCATTTGCACCAAGGCGACTTTATACTCAACATTAAAGATGTTCTATTAGAACACAAATAATATTAGTATTAGCATTGTGTTATTCCAAATACACCATTCAAATACACACACATTAACACTCTCTTACATTCCACACCCTTATATACTCACAAATTACAACATTCACACTATTATCACATATATAAATATAGATGCTAGTTCGTTCTGTTAAACATAATATATTGTGTTAAATTGGAGATGCCTGAAGTCGGCTTAAGTTGTTGATTAATGTTTATGTAACTGTCTTTATGTACAGCTGAAAAGATTTCTATGAATTGAATAAATAAATAAATAAATGATGAAAATAAGAAAGGGCTTATTAGCATGGTGATAAGAAAGAATTACTACAAAAGATCAAAAATATATTTATACAGCTGTCCCAAGACCATTCGCGAAGACTTAAGGCGGTGCCTATGTAAGAAATTGCATAAAAGTATGCCCAAATTTATTAACATTATCAAAGCAACATTAGCATTAACATTAACATTAACAATTAGTTTTTTTTTTTTTGTTAATTGTTATCGCTGTAAACTGTGTAAGTAATTTAACTTTATATACCTTCTCTTTACCTTTTCTTTACCTTCTTTTTTTTCTTTTTTAACTTATTTTGAATTGTTAATAGTTGTTTTTAATGTTTATAATTTATTATGATATTCCTGTATATTGTAAAATATTGTGGAAAATAAATAACTTGAACTTGAACTAAAGCGCTGTTGTAAATTCCCTTTGCCTTCCGTTCGCTCGCTAGCGCTCGCTATGATCCGGCAAAAGTTTACATTTTTTTTCCTGGGAAAACGTGATGAATTTTGATATGAGGTCAAAAGAAATCATGTCTGAAATTAAGCTGTTTGGCCAATTAGATAGATTTTTTATAGGAAATGGTCTCGAAATACGGTGAATGACAAGTGATTATTTTTTCCCATGTTAAACATTCTATTTGGACATTTTTTCCGAATGATTGTTATACGTTAGGCTAACCTAACCCTCCCGAAAAAGAAAAACACTAAATTTTTACGAGGTTCTTAGAATGGGCGGTGAAATGACTTTTATTTCGTCATTTGAAAGTCAAATGTGTTCGACAATGTATGGCGAACGCTTTGAAAATACTTCGCCGTAGTTTAATGTTGCAAATGAAACAAAGGGATATATTTTGTTTACGATGGAAAATAATCTCAATATTTTATTCCATATATTTTATACCATATATTTTATGTATGCAGTTTAAATGTTCTGGAAGTCTGCTGACTCGTCTACCAGATGCTCATAGTATAAACATTATATCCAGTAATAGTTTACACATTTTTATCATAATTTTAAAAAATTACACACCTTAAACTATTCTTTTTTTTTATTTTTAATTTAAAATATTTTAGGGACACAGCGTAGCTTAATTTACAAAACAGCAAATACATAGTTATTAATTAGGCCAATTACATGAATCCACTGTTTAACAATTGAATTGAAAGGTAGGTTCACCTAGAACTGATTACATAAAAAAAAGAAAATAAATGAGAAACGTAAATAAAATAGTTTAGTTTTTGCATATTTATACTGTTAAAAATATGTATTAACTAGATTAAGGGTTTATTAGAATTATTATGATAAACTTTTAGGACTTATACATTCTAATTATCTGTGTGAGACGGGTATATTACTTGTTTTTGAATGAATTCAAAGTACAATTTAAAATGTCTAATTTCGAAAGATGACTTATATTCATGACATATTCTGTGAAGTGTTACGAATCGTTTGAGTTTGTTTCATTCAATAAAAAAAGAGCTGTGGTTCTAGTGATTCGAGGGGTACTCTAAAGTGGATTCTTTGCAGTTGCTCTGGGCAGTCTATTCAAGTATTGAGTAGTTTGTATAGGATGACAGCATAAATCACTTTCCTTCTGATATCCAAACTGGGAATTTAGAGGAAATCTTCAGCTTCTTGGTGAGTGTCAAACGAGATTTGACAACGCCAATATAGGTTGCTGAGAAAGTTATGTAGAATATTTTCTATTCTTTTACGTACATTTTATATGAGGGACACCAAATGACAGAAGAGAATTCTAAATGACTCCTGGCATATGAGAAACCCAATATTTTCCGTGTGTAGGGTTTGAAATGGTTTGCTGTCCTGAACAGCAACCCAAGCATTCCATGTGATTTCCCCACAATTAGTTCAATGTGTTTATTATAGAGCAGCTTAGTGCCAAGGTCGCGCACGTAATCTGTTTCCGTTATAAGGTCAGTATAGAGTATTTATTTATTGTTTTTTATAGTATGTATAAAGTTATTTTGTATTTTTTCTATACTATTACTATTGTTATAATTATTACATTTCACAAAAAAAAAATGAAATGAAGAATACATGTTTTTAGCTCTTTTTTACATCACTATTTTTTTTTTAATTCGCTATTATATAATCGTGCCAGCACAACTTTAATTTGCCTTTCTCCATATATATTTTTAAATTTCGGTATCATAAGTATCTCTGATGATATTTGCCTTGTATCTATTTGAAAAGATTCTTAACTCTTCACGTGAGAAATACTCCATAAATATTTTAAAATTAAACATTTGAGATATCGTGAATATTTTGCAGAATTCAAAGAAACCTCCAGCATCGTTTTTGTAGTTTGTTTTCACTTTGTTGGGTACAATTATTTTAAGTATTCCAGACGGTAGAGATTCTTTTTTAATTAGATAGGTTTTATACCCTCTGCCGTAAACTATTAGCCCTTAACTTATAATAGATTCCACCAGCGCTTTGTAAACTGTTAACAAAGGTATTAAAGTTTAAATGGTGCTTAAGGTGGTGGAATATTTGCAATCTTACCCGTAGTTTACTACATATACGAGGTCAACATGCGATCGCCATTGGAATACTCATGGAATAATCAATCATGAGACTTAAGTATTTAGAAGTGTCAACCGTCTGGCTATGATTAAAACGATTCAAAACGCACATCGATTTGAACCACAAGCAAAACAAGTAATTCGGTATAGACCGTATGGAAGAGAGGTTGACGGTTGAGGTTGAGGTTGACGTTTAAATACAGATTGTATATAAAATCACTGCTGTCCTTTTAGGACAATTTACATTACAATTATTTTTTTTTTATTTTTAAGTTTACTTTTTAAGTTTACTTTTTTTTCTCGAAAACCATGATGAACTTTCATATATATTCTTTACAGATAACTTTCGAAATCGTGGGGCCAATTAGCTGGATTTTTTTATCGGAAATGTTCTTGGGTTTATGGGCTTACATTAAATATTATTTGAGGTCAAGGCAATAAGACTGATGTTTTTTTTATAGCGAATTAAAGTGATACGAAATTTTAATTTTTTTATAATCATCATCGACAAACTCTTTCGGTAGTTAGATACAATTTTTAACAACTAACAAAATATACATGTGTGAGTTGAATAATTCAAAAATATGTCCTAAGCCAGGCATATTGTTTGTATTTTTTTTTTTAATTTGCTGGGGATACATACATTGGCAGTATTCATTAGTTTAAATAATATAAATTAAATGAAAGTAATTATACGTAATTAGTTAAAATAAATTTTCAAAATGATTAATGTTTAATGCATTACGACCTAAATACGAGTTACTTAGAAAATATTTAAATTTACCATATTTTTTTCTCACTCTCAACTATTTCATAAAATATCCTACACTTGTCGAAACTCATAAAAGAAGGTTGTACTTTCAATTTACCTAAAAACTCACCCGAGCAAAAATATGTGTACACGACTTGACCGTCGTAATTCCCTCGGGACGTGGGTCAAGTCTAGAAAGGGGTCTTATAGTTATGATAAATTACGGTCCACTGAGGTGGCAACAGATGACGCTCGCAAATATCTACATTATACATTTTGCAAGGGATGTCTTAGAATTATTATTTCTATATTCCGGTATCCGTTTCAAATTAAAACAATTTTAATTATTAATAAATTACAAATGCTATTTTATTACGCAAGCTCGATGACATAAATGATTTTTAAAAACAAATTTTATTTAAGTGTTGGAATGTGTATATAAAATTTAGTGTCTGTGCCGTTGGCCGTTGAGGAGTTCCTTTGTCTGGAGCCATTCCTGGGTGTAGAATCAGGTCATGCTTACCATAAAAATGCATTGTCATCGGGACTGAACCACATGTCAAATTTCAACTCCGTAGGATAAGAGAATGTGGTTCTAATTCAGACCTACCACGTCAGTGAAAGTAGATTAATATAGAGTTTTTTTTTAATTTAATAGAAAGCATATCTAATCACGATACATAATAAATGCGCACTTTTTTATTTTTCACATTTTCGCAAACGGTAAGAATCGTAAAAGGCATGTTTTTATTTTTGTTTTTAGCTAATAAAATAATGTTTTCTTGATCAGAACTATTGGATTATTTAAACTTGGTTAAAAACACTGAAATTCGCTTAAAACAACAATTAAAAAAAATATGTACATTCAGACGTTTTTCGTTAAACTAATAATAAGTATTACAATTGGGTTACTTTAAAATAAATAACAACGAATCGCAAATCTGAATTAAAAAGACCTCTCAAACCTTTGCCTACGTATTATCGCCGGCATTAGGGGTTGAACAACACAAAAATCGTAAAATAATCAATGATAAAAATAAATAATGATAAAAGTGTTACATATAAATAACAATATAATCTATTTATATTATGTGTAATGTTTTGTATTTATGATATTCATCCTATGATCCCTCTTATTAGTATCGTCTCACATACGTAATAAGTATTTTATATTCTCTGCAACCTTTTTCTGGCCGCACTAAGAACAGGTTTTTTTAACCAAGTTAAAGTGGCCGTGGTAACAATAAATGACAATAATAATAATACTAACAACAAATGATTTGTCTAAAGATATTCATTTATTTTTTTTTAATTGTTATTATATCATTTATTGTTGTGACCAATAAATGTGAATCAATCAATAAATAAATAACATAAGGTAATAATAACATCTCACAAAACTTTATAACAAAACAAATTTAACTAAACTTAAAACAAACTGTTACTTGATCTTTTTAATTATGCAGGGTTAACTCATTGCGAACATAACTCCTCAAATTGAATAAATCGCATATTGCCCTGCCAAACTGCCAAATTTAGTTTGTCCTGCAATGATGAAGTAGAGACTGTGATGGTGACTATTTTGACAGACCTCAGGTTCAAAAAGTTTAAGGATATCCAGAATATTAAAAACTATAAAAATATATATGTGCGTCCAATAAACATCATTGCATCATAATTTACTGAGTTTACCATATTGTATCATAGTTTACTGTATTATAAATAGAGTATAGGTATACCTACAAAATCTATTTAAATTTTCATGTCTTTAAATATGGGTTATTAAGGAATAACGCTATTTTTTACGTTTTTCTTTAAAAACAAAGTTTTGCTATAATTTAGGTCGCATACAATTATTTTCAGACCTACTCAAATAAGCCAATTTTTCTTGTGCTAGAGTCAGGAGTGATTGTGGTAATGAAGCGTTAAAAATGGTATGATCAGTCATACCATTTTTAACGCTCAGGTGCGGATTCGAACCTGCGACCTTTGCGGCTTATAATCCAATGCCCACGATCTACTGAATAAAAACAGTTACAGCTAAACACACAATCGTTAAAAATGTCTTTATAAATATATATGTACGAAAAATAATTTTAATGGACTGAATGTCACAGAAATGCTGAATGTTACGCAAAACATTACTCATGTAGAGCTTGTTAGCTCAGCTTTAATTGGATTCTATATTATAAGGAAGAAATATAAAGTTCTAGGTATTTTAGTGTAATTGGCCTGGTGGAGCAGTGGTCTTCTAAAATCCCTAGTTGGTCGAATCCGGCCAGGTTATTTTCCTGCTGTTGAGAATATTCAATATAATTTTTCTCAACACTGTCGAAAGAGTTAAGTAGCAAGACATACAAAAAAAATAAGAACAAATTCAGTTACAGACTTGCGAGATGTTTTTTGCCTAGTTAGGTTAAGTTGAGCAAAAGAGGGTGAAAATGGATAAATCTATAGATGCAAGAAAAAAAAATATTAAGGGTGATTGAAGGGTAATTTTTTTTATTGTTGAATGCCATAATATATTATGATAATCAGTCAATTGAAAGACTGACGCGCTAGGAATTGAACCTCGGACAGCGTGCTAACCATTGTGCCACACGCTTACTATGACGTTCTGCGAAAAAAGCCTATTTAATCAATTCTCAATGTCAATCTAGAAACTTTTGTTTGAAGTCTCGCTTGCATTTGATTCATCTATATATTAATACGTAAGGGAAAATTTTACAATCCTTTTAAAGCATATTGCGCGCATGGGGGAGTACGAGATTTGGCATAGTTAAAGTTTATATGAAGGAAGAGTGCAGAAAGCTAAAATTATCTATAATATGTGTTACAAATATATTCAATTTAATAAACTAAAACGTTCACACTACTGACACACTATTGACAGAATGATTTTCGAAATGTGAATTTTGTGTGATTTTAAATGTGCCTTTTTCAATAGTCTGTCAAATACAATGTCAAGCAAAAGTAATCATTAATGCCATCTTATACTTCTATGAATTTGAAGTCTCATTTTTAATTGAAAAAATTAAAACTGACAATGAATTGTATCAAAAAATAAATACAAATACAAGCTGTAATTGTGTGTTTTGTTTCAACTGTTACTAACATTAAATTTTACATAAATAAATATACTACTTTTAACGCTTCATTACCACCATCTCCTCTGACTCTAGGACAGGCACATTTGGCCTGGTTGGGTGGGGCCCAAAATAATTGTACATGACCTAGGTATTAGCAATTATTTTTCTTAAAAACAAAAGCTTTTTTCGTAGAAGTGTTGATTTAGCGTATGGTAAAATATGTCCAAAGTGCAGTTTCTAATGTGAAGTGTTGTATTTGCATGATTTTAATTTTTCAGTTTTTCAATCGAATTATCGTCAATATGGTATTTACATTCAATAAAAAAAAGGGATAACATTAGGGAATAAGGGAGGGGGAGGGAGGTAAAATGGACAAGCTACACTTCAAATGCTACAGTACTTAACAGAGCCAACCGCGATGGGCAACTGATTTTCAATATAAATTCAGGGGAATTCAGGGGAATTCAGTTGGAGCTTCTTATACTTCTCTTAGGAGACCGAATACGGGAAAAGCGAGCGAGAGGACGACCTTAAGGACTGGTCGCGTACGAATTATGAGGATTTAAAGAGAATCGTTCAGAATAAGGCTAAGGTTCGGTTGTTGAGCGCGAACTCTCCACAATAGAGTTACTCTACAAGAGTTACTCTCCACAATAGAGTTACAACTCTCCACTCTCCGAACTCTCCACTCTCTAAACACTTAAAAGATTAAATATATATTTAGTATAGATCCTAAAAGTTTAAAATATACAAAGGAAGATCAGTCCTAAAGCTCTGTCAAATATTAGTTACATAAGAAACATGTTTAATACCTTTTTAACTTTGTGGAAGTCGAGATATGTAACGAGTACGTAAATCTCCAGTGCGATCAATTTACCTTTATCCCGTTCCCCATATTTACTTATGTGTGCTTATAAGACTAAATATGTTTTAAATGGCTTTTAGAAATTGCATAATTTATGAAGGCAAAGTTAGTCTAGCACAGTATTAGAGTTGGGGAAAGTGATGATATGTAGTCGTTATCCCCCACGGGGCAAAGTTGATCATGTTAAACTTGTACCAGCCCTTTTGGGGTGTAAGGGTAGTAGTTGATAATGCAGAGATCTTTATTGCCGATGATGATTTACACCAGTAACTAACTTTCAGATACTACTCAAAACCGGACTCAATGGTAATAAAACCGTGTAAGATTCTTCAGCCAGCGCCTCCTGGCACTGGCGTGTTGAATCGCCGCGCGGAAACCGGTTGCGTAAACCGGTTGGAGACATCGTCATAATACTCTTTCACCGGCTTTCAGTGTTACATATATAATGCATTCGAAACTTCACGATATTATTTTGCTGTGGGATTCCTCGTTAGAGTTATATTTTATGGTAAAATAGAAAACTGCATTGTACTAATAGTTTCCCTTACTTAAACTAACTTATATAGTTACCAAGGTGTACTCTGAAAATCAAATATCTGTGGCGATTCACATTAATGTTAAGAAACAACTTACATTAGGATAAAGTATTGCTTGAATTCTAAGTGACCTTAACCCGATGGCGTACTCTCTTTAAGGAAATAAAGTTTATTATTCAAAAAGTTTCGTGTGAGTTTACCTTTAGAATTTTCGCCAAACTTAAAAGCGAAACTAACATGATATATAGTTTTAAAAATGTTAATGGCGTATTATATCAACGGTGATATCTACCTAAATTAATTAATGCATTGCTTTATTAACTAATTAATTCATAATGTTATTGTTTATCAAATTCGTCTTGGCACATTCTGTATATTATTGTCAAACAATAAAAAATGCCCTTTGAACAAATATTTTTTTATGTGAGTTAAACATCACTTCTGGTTTTAGAAATCACATTAAAACTGTACTGAATGTCTCATTATTAGGAAAGTATGAATATATATCTCTAAATACACACGTAATGTTGGCTATGTTTTATTTATCCATATAGATAATTTTTTTTAAGTAATATTTTTTTAGCAGTAAATTGAACTAATAATATCTAGATAAATTAAGTATACATATTATTATATACCTTAAGCCTAAATAATTCATCACAAATGACATTACTCAAGAGGCACTTAAACTTGATTTCTTTTTTAACAGCCTTAAATACTCTATGATTTATTGTGAGGGTAGGAAACTCGGAAAAAAGTGGGTCAAGATCAATTTAATCTGTCAGCGAAACAAAACGAACTTCCATTAGTTTGCCGGCCGAAAATTCTGCGAAAAATGAGAGAATTCTCCGAAATTTCATTACGTTTTTGATAAATGTTTCTGGAAACGCTTTTAGGTTGTTTTTTTAACACTTAGTGGTGAATTCGATTAGATTAAAATCAACGATAGCCTCTTTACGGATTAATTACTTAAAAACGTATTAAAAATTAATAATTTTAAGGATTTCAAAAAACTGTAGTTAATTATGTAATATACATCCTAATTCATTATACTTGTATTTTGGGGCCTTTAGTTTTACAAATCAGTCATAAACTCTTAATCAAGTTTTTCCTTTTTTGTTGAAATCAAATATATATATATAAGTAATGTCAACTAACGGCGTAATACATTATTTAAGCAATACATTATAAAATTTTATATATATACAAATATAAATATAATGTATGAACATATATGTACTTTTATACTTTTATTTTCTCGGAAGCAATTCAAAAATATGCTTTTTGAATTGACTAAGGCTATCATGGAAAATTTCAATGCGACTATATCTATGTAATGTATTGTAAAGACGACAGATGCGAGGTATTATGCTATTAAAGGCTATGTTGTTATGTGATATAGGGGTTCTAAACAGATCAGAGGCACTTAAATTATGCGATGTCGTATTAAATGATATTTTTCTTAAATACGTTATTTCTACCTTATAATTAATTAAAGGAAAGGATAAGGAAATATTAAATCTGACGACATGCGACGACGAGCAAGCGTATCAAATTCAAATCTTATAAGTGTATCATCATAAGACCTTAATTGACCACATAATATAAGTCTTTAAGACCTCAATTGACCACACTGAGTGGACAATATTCTTAGGAATCTTGTTGTACACTTTCAATTCTGTCTGAGTACTTAGCATAATAAGGATTCCAAATTACACTGCCATATTCTAAATGCGTTCTTACTAGGCAAGTATCAGAGTATTAGTAAGAGAGTATATGGAGGGATTCACGATCATACTAGGGCATTATATAGAAGAATTAAACTTTGAGAGTTCCTAAAGGGTTTCGTAATTCTGGAAATAAATCCAAGCACTTTGTTTACTTTCGTGATTTCTTGTAAAACTAATGGAGTAGCACTTACTTATGTTAAGAGATATATTATTCTCAGAACTCCATATGTAGAGTGTATTGAGGTCATCTTGAATTTTTAAGCAGTCAGAAATACTCATTATTCCAAAGAAAATCTTTAAATCATCAGCATGGATCAAAAATTTACACTTCACTTCAATATATAACACAAGATGACCCGACGAACTTCGTACCGCCTCAGAGTCAATAAATATTGTGTTAATTTATTAACTGAATTAAATTCATTTTTTTATTGAGAATACTAAAATTAAATAATTTTAATAAATGTACAAAAATCAAAACTATATGTATTTTGATACATTTCATTTGACACAATGACAAATGTGATAACCTCACAAAGTGAACATTTTGAAGGCAACTTACCGTTTGAAAAAAGAATTTTACAGAATGCAAAGCCGTTTTATACAAAATGTATGAGAAAATGAATTTTCTTTATATTTTTTTTTCGTGTTTTCCCAATGTTTTAATAGTTATTCTGCTATTCTGGGCGGAGACAAATCATAGATCATAAAAATCGGTATAGCCGTTCTTGAGTAATTAACCGGACTTTGTTTTATATAATATATAGATATAGAGTTATAGATGACGAATTGGAATTGATCTGCTCGCAATCGTCAAGTGGGTTCACCAAAATGTAAACCTAACCTAGAACATTGGGCTTTAGCGTGAGATTCTAAACGCAGGTCTTAATTCTGAACTAGAGGCAGTCTAAAAATAAAAATATTGGACATGTCTTCGGGCGTTTCGTGAGTCGACTTTTAAAATATATAAAGCTGTTAAGAATGATGTGCGTGGTCTGAAATTAGCTTCTAGCTAGCCAAACTTCATCCAGCTAGAATTAAACTTCTTTACGGGAAGAATATGGTCGGGTTCAATGCTTTACTTCCTAAAACTATTCGCGAACGAAATGCTTTAAGAAGATCCATATTTAGCCCATCTTCAAAAAAAAAGACCATGTTTAAACGAGATCGATAACTAAGAAAACGCCATCAACTCTTAATACCAGCGATATCACCAAAGCCATACTTCATAAATATAATTATAAAAATAAAAAACATTGTCTATCTTGGGCTAATTTACAATAAATAGTACGACGATATCAATTTATATATGCTGCTTTCCCCTAAAGCTTTATAAAGTTCTGGTTTGTCCCATAATGGGTATGTATGTATTATTTATCCAGTACCATATCATCGTCACCATATGCTATGTTCACACCTCACCTACACGCATGCATAATACCCACCATTTCTTTCTCTGAATTCTATTATTATTTACATCATCATCGTTATCAACATGCTGGCATAAAAATATTTTTATTTTCAACATCGTTAGGTGGACAATGTTTAATTTTCATATTTTGTAATAAATGTTTATATTTGGTATAAAGAATCCCTGTAGCTAACTTTGTAAATAAATAAATTGTTTTCTTTTTTCGATCTATTATCGCTGCGTGTACAAGCGTGGGGGTTGGCGAAGATCTCGTGTCGGGGGCGGATTGCTTAGTATATGGGAAAGCTTTTAGCCAAATTACACACTTCGCACACCACATTATAATTAAATGGTGATCGACATTTTGATTGCACCATCTGGGGGAAAATAAATCGCTAGCGGATTTGGTCCGCAGTTAAGCCCTTCGGGCGGTGTTCAGAGCCTCATTCTAATTGTAACACAAATAGCGATATCATAAAGAACAGCGGGTTCTACACGCGTATCAAGATTTGTCGAAATCCACATAGCTGTTTTCGAAGTGCTATGGTATTTGATAATTTTCGTCTTTATTATCATAAAGAGCCATAGAGCACTCGAATTGCATTTTATGGACGTTTTTGTGGTCTACTACCAAGATAGCTTTTCATACCGGGCATATATAAAAAATATAATTAGATTAACTGAAAACCTTTAAGCTGGTTTTTTAAATAAATAATCCTATGTTTACATAAAAAAAATATTGAAATTGGTAAGCTTTATTTTTTTAAATTCTCATAAACCAAACTACATATGTGGCGTAAGCCTAATTTATACATAGAAATGTCCGCAATAAAATTCTACAGAAAACCTTAAACTTAGTTTTTTTTTAAATTGCCTTATATTTTTAATATAAATAAAAAACTGTCAAATATCTATTCTTTGATGTTGTCGACGGATGCTTGAAGTGCACGTAGCCGACACCATTTGCAAAAGCCGAATTTCAAGGTCACCTCACGATATACTGGCTCTTAAAGCAAAATAATTGTTTTATTAAGTTTTTTTTAAAGATCTTTTTACTAAGGACGTAAAATACCGCACCATCCCAGAGTAGTCTAGAGAAAAATAAAAGTTTTTAGGGCCTGTTTTGTTATTTATATCATTGCTGCTATCCTATCAACTTTAGCGTTGGCTAGATCGATCGCACGCACTCCAACGCGTTCATTTACTAAGGTAGACAGGCCCTGCGGTCAGTATGACGAAACTACGGCGCTCAGATACTTGACTAAGAGACGAATTGAACAGTGAAGCGACCCAACTTAGCGAAGGCTCATTTTTGTTTAAAATAAAGAATTTGTTATTGAAATTATGACAAATTTTTAGTTAAGCATTTAAGAAGAGTATTTATTTAATTAATCACGATTATTACGTTAGCTTTCTTTTTCTTAAACCTAATTTTATTCAATTTTTAATGTTATACCTCTATTCATCACAGGATAGATAAATACAGCCTTTGCCAGCCTCTTTGATCGCCTATCGAGTTGAGCGGACCACATCGCCGCCATCGTAAATCATCGTAACATTTCTGGTTTTTAAGGTAGATTTTATTAGGGACGCTACCTACGCAATGGGTACCATGTCATACTTCCGGAAAATTTTGAGATATCTTGACGTTTCACATCCGCTAGAACCCACCCTCACCCTCAGTTTTAAAGTTTCTACGCATTGCCTCTGCGCGATTCTCAAGAAGTTTAAATGGCGTCTAATTGTCAATATTGATATTTTAGTAGATAGAATAGGACATCTACCTACTAAAATATAAAGCAAAAGATATCTACGCATCATCTACGATTGCTTTTGCGCAATTCTCAGAAAAATTAAATGGCAACTAATTGACAATATTGATATTTCAGTAAATTACTTAGGTTTAAAACACTTATATATGCCAAATAAAGCGATATAGTGTAGAAGGTGAAACACATTTCGATTATTGTGTAAAAAGTGCAAAACGTTAAGGGAGGACTGAATTATGAAAAACAAAACCTATTCCTCTATAAATTTCCCAATCAAATGATTCCTGAGGCTAATTACGTACAGCTCTTTCACAAAATCATCTGACCTAAGAGCAATAAAATAATTTTAATGCAATTTATAGTAACATTATAAAAAAAATATAAAACTAATACATGATCATAGCTATAAAATCCAACCTTAACCAAGGTTAATTGGTAAAATCAGAGAGAGCGCACTCCCTGCTAACACACTCACTTAATTATATATGCGTATCACGCACTCAGAACTATATATAACCAAATTTTTAATTTTTTATATATATTAATTTTATTGTATATAATAAAATTGACCCACAGAAGTGCTAGGGTTACATTATTTTCTTTTAAGGCATAAATCTAAACCTAAATATTCTTTTTAATGCTTTTGACCTTTTTCGATATTATAATACAAATTATTACGATTTGTGTTACATCGTATTTGTCAAGATTTACATAGACTGATAGCATCTATTCGGTTTGCAATTAAACAATCAAAAGAGTTATAGACCCCTGAACAAAATGCAGTATTAAAACCTTACATAATAACATTCTATGTATTTTTTTTAAATAAATTAATTTAAACCTTTTTTTATGATGCGTGACTATTCATGACAAGATTTTGCAAGTGTATTTAATATTTATAAGAAAAGAGCCGCTAAAAAATAGCGTCGACGAGCAAAAGAGTTATCAGGTAAACGTTCGTCATATATGCATATATGTATGTTTGATGATTTATATTTTTAAGCTTTCGCCATTCGGCGTCGTCAGAAAATATATGAAAGATGACGTTTAAAATGCAACCTTCATAAATTCGAAAATCGCATTTTCAACCAAAAGATAAATATATCCAGCCACTACAATTATTATTATATAATTGCAGTTTTGCTAGATAAATCAATCAGTATTATATAAAAAACATTTACACAATTAACTTTAGTACATATATGTATGTTTAAATTTATATTTATCTATTGATTATATACTTTAATAATAGAATAATAATAATATTATATTTTTATAGGTTTATTAAGGAGGCCTGTAACTTGCGCCAAAATGCTAAACTACTTCTACAAATGATTGGCGTTTCCTTAGAACAGCACATTGTGCTAATAAGGTGATGCACAAAAGTAAAGAACAAAATATTGAATCTTATTATTAAATATATTTTAACTTTTATTATATTATGTTCATATTTTTATTTTTTTTTTTTCTCTCTAAAACGAAACGCTCGTTTATTGATAGTTGGCAATCAAATAAAAAATAAGAACAAATGGAACTGACT
This sequence comes from Neomicropteryx cornuta, assembly GCA_020383195.1. NCBI lineage: Eukaryota > Metazoa > Arthropoda > Insecta > Lepidoptera > Micropterigidae > Neomicropteryx > Neomicropteryx cornuta. Next base: position 2,747,990 of record JAHKQU010000011.1, read on the forward strand.
TCTTTAGGACAGATATTTAGTGTAGTTAAAAAGGCAGTGAACAGAGGTTACAGTGGTACCAAATGCTCACTGATATAATACTACTATTAATATGTACACACGAATCTGTTGTAACCTTATACAATTATTATGTAATTGTTTTTATTTTTATTTTATTTCAGCTTATATAGAAGTAAAATTACAATTACAACACAAAGTTAATGACAGTTTCCTCCAAACTTCGGGAAGCGAGGCCGGGACCAGAAGTAGGAGGGGTTGGGGAATCTAGAAAATCACCAGAATATAATATAAAATTTACTATAAATTTTAAATATACATATGAATATACTACTCTAGGGCTAGAGTAAGCACTTTCTTGAATGCCGGGAAAGTAGTGTTAAATATATCGATGTTACATAACATACTGTTATAGCTTACATGCTCGATGTATATATGAATTCTGTGCGCATTTCGTACTCAACCGTGACAGATGGAATGTCTCACACTGGCGAGTCGGTCTAGATTGTGGTCAAATAAATCAATGGTGTCCAAACTACGGCCCGCGGGCCAAACCCGGCCCGGCAGACGATTTTATCCGGCCCGCCAAGGATTTTGAAAAATTTCGTTGCAAATTTCGTTAAAGCAATTGGCTGGTAAATTTATTTCTATGTATGGCACTACCTATATTGTCGAACAAACTTTTTCCAGGATGAAATATCTGAAATCTAAATATAGGGCAAATTTATCGGATGATCATTTGCAATCATTGCTAATAATTGGTGTTTCCGATTTGAATCCCAACTTTGAAGAAACTCTCCAGGAAAAAACCCAGTTCCACCATTCCCATTAAAAATTGCATGAAATAATTTTATAATAATATAATTTAGACATGTTTGTTTAGTATTGTTATATCTGTAATTTACTATAAAAAAAAATTATAGTATATGTATGTGGCAACAATAAAAAAATTCAATACTGCTTTACTTGTAATAAGGTTTTTTAATTCACATATTTACAATGCTTGGCCCCCGCTAATGAATTTAAATACCAAACTGGCCCTCGCAGCAAAAAGTTTGGACGCCTCTGAAATAAATCCATCGCGCGTTATTACAAATTACAATAATGCACGTAAAGGCAATGTAGTTATTGTGTAAAGACAATTTGCTGTTATAAGAGAGAAAAAAAAATGAATATAAATCATTAATTACAAGCTAAATAAAAGCTTGCAATTAATAAACTTAGAAAAAAATGTCCACATACCTGAATCGGCCTCCAAATCCGTGAGGCGCTCGTCGCCGAGCAACAGGTTATCGGCCTCGTCCGTGGGGTAGGCGCCGCGCGATTCCACCGCGAGCTTCTTCGCCGGAACGGTCCAGTAGGCAGTCGGCGCCGCAGCGGTCGGTCGCGCCCCCTCAAACACAGCCATCGCAGCGCGCGACGGACACGAGAATGGAGCGTTTTCACGGCCGCGAGCCTACCCTACCGAGCGCCCCCCCGCCCCCGCCCCCGCGCCCCGGCGCGACCCCAAGCACCGACCCGCACCTACCGCCGCGCCGGGCGAGTCCCGCAAATCAAGGTTTATCGCTTCTGTTATAGTACTCATAACGGGATGACAGCCGTTTTAAATTATTAACGTTTTCCTGGAAGACGTGTCCGTTTCTAATGATGCAAGTATGAACATAATTAAATATTCCGGAAAATTTCGACATATTTTCGCATTTCACATCCACTACAACCCTTTAGGAACTCTCAGTATTTTTTTCTATTAAGAAATATTGGCCGATGAGTACAATGTCTGTAACCTTCCCTAACTAGGTAAAAGATACCTGTTCTAAGAAAGGTTATCTATGAAGTGTTACAGTCAGCTTACAAAAGACCTGCGCAAAACCCTGTGAAAATTATAAAAAATAACGATTTCTGAAATACTGAAATCTGAAATACACACACACACACACACACATGAATGCAATATACACTACTTATCTCATACTTCTTGGAGGATGATTATTTAAATTAATTTTCATTTTTGAAATATAAATTAAATTAAAAAAATGTGTTCCCTTTTATTTTTTGCTTCGCGTGCGATAATGCACCTTACGATTTACCCGAAAAATAACGCATATTGTAGACAAAATAATAGTGTAGTTCTTAGTTTTAAATTTTGTTCTTATCTTAGAGATAATTAAAACATATTAGCAAGATCAAAAACAGTGAGTTAGGATGTCTAGATTGAAATATATTTGGCCATAGAATTCGTTCTAAAATCCTTTAGATATGTTGGCGGTAGCGAACCTTGAATAGAGATGAATGCTGAGTTCATCTTGTGCCGTGAAATGTGGTTGATTTGCATTGGCTTTGTTGCATTCACGCCTCTGACCACTCGCACGACCGACGACGCATACAAATGCAGACATTTCAATCCTCATTTGACTTTTGAGGGTAGATATTTATCTCCCTGCCTGAATGCACTGAATTCTATGTTAATAATTACCTTTTGAAATACTCACATCTTTTTACATTTTATAGATTTATTTTAAATATGTATGGTTGCATATTTTAAGGGGATATACATAACATATATATAATTCTAGTCGAAACAGTTTGGTGGTTACTATTATATTTCTTGGAGTATAGGCCATAAATAACTTTATTAAAGGGAATTTTTTACTTTATTTCATTTATAAGTCTTTTTTATTTAATCAAATTTATTTTTTTATTTAATGCCTAATTACGATCTTTTTTTATATAATTACTTTTTACATGTTTACTTGGGGTAATCATAATAAGAGGATATGTTTTGTAGAATATTAAAGACCCTGTTCCTTAAGTATAAAATAAATTAAATATTCAAATATTAAATCAAAATCAAATATTAAAATAAAATAAAAAAGCTTATTTTAACCATAGTTTTACTAAGCATAGTTTAACCTTAGCATACTTTACGAAAGCATTCTTTAGCCTTGTTTTTGCTATAAACAAATATTAAAATAAAATAAAAAAGGCCTTTATTTTACTGGCTTAAAGGGTTTTAATTAAAAGATTTTGTAATTCTATGTAATTTCATGCGAAGAGTGTTTATTCTGCTGTATTTGTAAAAATAATAGTGTGTTTCATTGAAATAATATTTATGTTTCATGAAATTAATAAAAATATACCCGTCATAAGCACAACGGCCACAGGTCAAGAGCCCGCGTTGATTCAATTGTGAAACAGTCTACCGATTAATTATTCTGTAGGAGTCACTGTCTTCCGACCACTTATGAGGAAGGACGGCGGACGCGCTATGAAATTATACGTCGCGACAGAATATATACAAGTATGCTAGATACTCAAGTTTCGCCTCAGGGGCGGGCACACTACAAGCACTGTCTACGAGCGAGCGGATCATTACCTAAGATTTACCTTAACGGGCCACTTTGAAGTTGCCAGGTACCTACTAAGGTCAAGAAAACTTATCGCGAGAAAGAATTTCTGAGTATCACTCTGTTTGTTTCTAACGACGTTAAACGGTACGTTGAATGCACTCTATGCATTTTTGACACAATGGATTTCTGAAATATGAAATGTGTGAAATAGGCGGCTGCCTTTTGAATTAAGCACTCTCGCACGCCACTGTAACTGGAATCTTGTACCAGTCGGTATATCATCATCGTCATCATCATCAGCCTGTATCTATCTGCCCACTTTCCAATCTTCTTAGTTTTGCGCCTTTCCTATCCAGTCGTGGCCCGCGAAGCGTCTGATGCTCTTCAACTAACTCGAAGCTTTTAGCTGAATGTTTGTGAGACTTACGGTCTCTGCACCATGTGTTACAAACGGGAGGACATTATGTCATCGCCACGTGTTGGTAACGTAAGCACATTTCGGATGTACGAAATTGCTAGTTACACAGTTCTCATACCCAGTTTGCCTCGATGTTTTGTATTGACGTAAACGGCAACAAGAATGAATTAGTTTGCAAATTCCTTCTTAAAAGACACAATCATTTGCTATATTTGAGAAAATGCTAAGTTGCATTTCACAACTAACAAACAATAACAAATTTCACTGGCGGTTAACTAACCTACAAGTCTTTACCTTGTATCGAGTCGAAGCTATTACCCTTTATATGTTATATATATTTCTATTTGTATTCCTACTGAGTCAGTAACTGGTTAGGAGATAAACTAATTGGTGACCCTGTCTGAACTCTATCTCTATCCTACAACACCCTACCTTATCGTTACCACGCATTAACGAGGGATCAGCAGGGCTAGTCGGGACCGCGAGCGCGATCCGCGAGCGAGAGGTTCACGTATCCATATTGTATATATTTATGATGGTATTGGTGCCAAACGCTCGGCGATTCTAACCAAAACCACCAAAGAGCCAGCGAGCGATTCGCGAGTGGGCTTGTGACTAGAGCCACTGATCCATCGTCACAGACCCCATTGGTTGAAATCTTTAGATCTCAATGACTAAGTAGCCTCGACTATCGATTTTAGCAATTTGATCTTTTCCCAGTCGTGATCAAGTGATAAATTCATACGCTAATAAGAGGACTCAACCCGACCATTTCTCCATACGAACGCTTTTAGTATTGTCACTTTCTTATTTGTAGGTATAGAAGAAAAATAATAGTAATTATAATAGTAATAATAATAATAATATCGTTTTATGACGTTTTATATCGCCATGTTGGCATTAAAAGATTTTATTGAGTATTTTTTTGGCAGTAATTTGTCAAAAAATTAAACGGCGTACAGTCGTAGCTAGACCATAAAAGCACAGTTTTCAGATTAGATACTTTTAATCTAAGTTTGGGTGTGTTTGAAGTGCTAAATACAATTATCTTTTTAAAATCGAACCTCTTCAAAATTGTTAGGTTTTAATAAGAAATTCGTTGAAATAAAATAATTTTTCGAGTGCAAGTATTTTATCAGAATATATTTTTAGAAAAATGTTACCTAACATTAGAATTAAATTTTATAAAGAATATGAAAAAAAAAGGTTTCTGACATATCCTTTAAGGTTTCATCGTGGAAAAATATCCTAAAACCTCTGTCGCAAATATTTGGCCTCTGATTTCTTGCTCACAATATTTCCTTCTCGTCCGCGCACGCTTATCGTGAGTCTCCGTCTAATTAATTAACGTGATTTTATTCAGCTGCCTATTATGAGTTCACGTTTCATTGCCCATCCATATTCTCAGTCTGATCCCTTGCAAACGAAAACCACGTATCGCATACGCATCGCTTCCAGTGCGCTAACAGCCACACGTATTCCTTCAGGAAAAATGTAATTTGCTGAAAATGGCCGAGACGACATCGTACCTAAATAATAAAAAAAAATATGAAGCCCTAAAAGCCAATTTTAGATGATGTAAAATGAAAAGGAATTTTTTCAGGGCGGGTGTTATGTCCTTGAAATGTCTGGAAAAGCAATTACACACTTTTCGCGCCGGTTCGGTATTCATGACAGTCTACGTTAATGGCTGAAAACTGAAAAGATAGAGATACTTTTTTAGCTACAATCATAGTATAATATTAGTTTAATAATCTGGCTCGTGATGTCGACTATAAAACGAAACGCTCTGTATTGATAATACTATTTTATTTCTTCGGTAAGCGACTTTGATACTTAGGTTTATTTAAATGCCATGCACTTAATTCTGTTCCGTGAAATCTCTTTTTTTAAAAATAACAAAATATCTCAGTGAAAGAAATAATCATGAATTTACTGGAATACCATAATGATAAAACGATCACTCACTCTCACCCACTCTGTACGTACTCATTCTCTCAGACTCTTCAAGTACCAACTCTTGTGGGTAGTATGAGAGAATGGGTGGGTGGGGTGAATGAGAGCTGCCTAAGAAAATGAGAATTAGAGTGGTAGATTATGAAAATTAGAGTGGGTATTTGGGGAGTATGAGGCGGAGGGAATAAAAGCAGGTTTTTGGAGAGAATGCGAAAGTGAGTATTAGCAACCATAATACTACCATACGTAGAGTTTTACATCTAGGTAATATGACTTCTTTATTTATAAAGAATTATAAAACTAGATTTATGTCATAGATTTTATAATTTTGTATGTGATTTACGACAGTGTTTGTAAACAGAGAACTAAGTTGCCAAAGCAACGGGTGTAATAGCCTTTGGCTAATTAGTCGCTCACGATTGAGCGAATTGCAGTGGAGTCGGTTGCAACCCTCAATCCTCAACCCTCAACCCTTCCCGACAGACACCAAATACCCGCGCTAAGAGGATTTCAAATCGCTCTAACAATGCGCACATTCAACGAGTTGAAAAAAAAACCGAATGCTCATAAATATAAAAAAGATACATTCGTAATCTATAAAGGAGAAACACCTTTACAATAATGCTATATTTATTTTACTTTGAAAAATGTCCGGAATCCATACTTGGTTTTAAATGCTAGATAGGTTTATTGTAATTTTATTACAAAAAAACTTTTTTAAATGAACATAAAATAAACAAGAGACCGTGAATACCAAACAGGTTATAGGTGTGAAAGTCCTTTTAAATTAATATTCGAGGAAAGATACAATTAGCTTTTGATAATGTACTTAAACATTATGTTTCTGGTTGTAAATTATTCAAGTATCCAACAAATTGGCGTCAATCTTACGATCCGATTTAGTGTTAAATATATTGCGATTATTATTTCACATCGAACACAATATATCTTAACGACACAGTAACATAGTTTATTTATGGATCTAAATATTTTTCATTCCAAAGTTCTTTTTTTGCAATTTTGACATATACTCGTATATATGCATTTGCCTATTTTAACGTAAAAGTATTTGACAAATATATTATACAATTTTACTATATTTAAACGATTTTCACGTAATGTGTATATATTTTACACTTTCCTTTTTATTCCTTTGTATATATCCTCTGTTGAACGTAAGTGTTTCTTGTAAATATTAATTAAATTATTCACTTCTTATTCGTTACATTTTCACCGTTTTATATAATTACGGTTTTCTTTTTTAAACCATTTTTTAACTACTTTAATAAAAGCTTGACCGTATTTCATAAGCGCACAGATAAATAGGTGAGAGTGAAACTTTCATAAAATACAGGCCTGTATTTAAACCAGCGTGTATTATTACCTCACTGCTTTCGGTATAAATTTTTCTTTAAATTTTTCAATCTGACTACATAATTTGATTGAAAATTTTCAATTATAAAATATTAAAAAGAATTCGAAGTTGCCAAATACTATCAATATACTATCAGACTTTTATACAATGCAAGCTAACGGCGTTTGCCTAATTTAACGTGAAAAATAATCTAAATACGGTATTTAAGAAATACATTATATAGAAATGTTTACATTTAAGTCATCAAAGTTAGTCATATAGGTAGATTTTTTTTATCGTGCTACAAAACCTATTTTACTTTTTATTTAAATATTTGAATTTGTTTTAGGTTAATAATCAATTATTAACGTGTACATATTTAGAGCTTATTAAAATTAAATTTCACAGTGAACCCTGCCCTTCCTACGGTACATATGTACGAGTTTACTTTATTTATGGGTTTATTTATTTATTTCGTAATTCATGTTCATATTTTCCGATACAACAATAAAATTAAAGTTTTATCCTAGACATGTATATATATATATATTATATATTTTTTAAATATTATTTGAAACAATTATAAAATTCTTTCTTTCAATATTGTCCGCGATGTAATGGTAAAAATACTGAGAATTTCCGGCACAGTTTTTCCTATGTAATGAATAAATGTAGTGCGCGTCACGCTTATTAGTGTGTTCCCAATTGGTGTGCATTTTGGTGACGATTTAAACGGGTAAAGTCATCCTGAAGTATTCCCTCTCGCTCTTTTCCAGCTGCGACGTTTCATACGGCGTCTCACTCTGGCGGAGTTGGTCTCCGGGCTCGCTTTTTGCTTTTTGAAGGAAACTTTCGCGTGATGCGATTAGAGTGAAAAGCTGTCACTGTAGCAATGAAGTTAAACTTATGTATTTATTTATGTAGATTTGTATATAAATGAAAGCTTACGGTCACGTAAAAATATTTTTTTGTAGGCATTTTTGAAATTTAGCTTTTATTCAGCTAGCAAATCTTGCAAGCTGAATTAGAACCACTTCCTCTTATGCTACAGAGTTGAAATTTGACATGTCGGTTCAGTTACGATGACATTGCATTTTTATGGTAAGCATGACCTGATTCAACACCCAAAATTGGCTTCAGACGAAGAAACTCTTCGGTCGGTCAAAGGCACAGCCACGAAATTTTGTATACTCATTCAAGCACTTAAATAAAAGCTTGTTTTAAAAAATGTTCTGATATTGATATTAAATAATTATATATAATATTTTATAATTATAATATATAATAATCAAGGGTGCTCCAAGACCATTCCCAAGACTTAAGGTGTGTATTTATGTTTTCTATTACGTTTTAAGAAATTGTATGAAAAAATGCAAAGATAATTAATGCCTAAATTTATTAATTGTATTAAAGTGCTCGTGTAAATTCCTCTTTTGCTCGCAGGCACTCGGCAAGGCCGGCCAACGACCCAGCGCGGCGCGGTCTCGCTAGCGACCGAACTTATGACAATAGCGATTTCATATTATCACTTAAAATACAATTTAAATTTTGGTATGAGGTCAAAACAAATCACGTTTGGAACCGCAGGGCCAATAAACTGGTATTGGATCACGGTGTATATCGACAAAATGTTCCACTAAAGAAAATAAATATGCGTTCAAAGCATGCTCAAATTTTTATTTTTTTTTTATGTATATTCTGTTTTACAAATCGTTCGCTATTGAAGAAAAACCCATTTAAATAGCAGTCGTTGTGGTAATATACCCACGGCGTTCCACCCTAAAAGGAATTTTATACAAATCGGCGAAAAAAATCTTTTGTGTCAACGTACTTTTCAGAAAAGCTGCTCACAAATCCGCCCGAGACGTTTTCTCCTTCGCTCCTACGAAAAACGTATTACTCGAGCTAAAGGCATTTGTACGATCAGGTCAATAATTTGGTATGCGGTTTCGGTATCGATCCAATCGTACTGCATTGATGCTTCTATGATAAACGCCAGGTTTTAGCTTCTATACATACATTCATGTATGAGGTGCTACTATCTCTTGAAACTCGAAAAAGTTGAATTTTTGTGTGCAGATTGATGCTCTCGAAAAACAACCATAGCCGTTTGGATCACATGGGAAGCAGGTCGGATAATATAGATATTTAACATTAAAATCAACAAATTTTCGGTACGAAACTGACAGCGCTCATCATTAGGGTGCGATCCTGTTTCAGGAACGTTTTATTTACAACTGGCCAGTTACAATTAATTATCTATGAACGCAAATAGAAATGTAAAAGTGTTGATCGATAGCTGCCGCGGCATGTGTGCGTGTGATAATTTACGGCTTCGTCGAAATGTATTAAATCTAAATTTAGTAACTTTTAATTATAAATTAAATTAAAATAAGAATAAAATTTAAAAATGTGGCTTTTCTAAGAACTACACTATTACTTCGTGTATAATATGCACTATTTTTCGCGTAAATCGTATGCTGCATTAACGACCGCGAAGCGAAAAATAAAATTTAACATGTTTTTATGTTTAATTTATATTTCAAAAACAAAAATCAATTTAAAAAATTCAGCCTCCAAGAAGCTCAAGATAAATCTTCAATGTACATAATGCTATAAACCACTCGTCTAAATACTTAAGTGGTTGAGGAGTGGTGCATCAACAAAAATGTGGATTTTTTGAAGAGTTTCAAATGTCAGCCCTTAATGCATCAGACAAACATCAAACTGACAGCAAGCGATCAGCGAGTCAGCTTTAGACTAGCCCCACCTGCCACAAATCAAATAACACTTTCTCCAGTAATTGCATTTAAAATAATTAAGATAATTCATCGGATTAAGAACTTTAACTTATAGTATACAGTAAGGTATACAGTAATATAATTTCTAGCTCAAATACCTTACTCTCACATTAAATTACTAAACATAGTAACTCCAAATCCTACCACATTAAATTCTACTTAGAATCCCCTCGCCAATAGCATATTTTAGCCAATAGCAAGTATTTTACAACTCTTACAACTCTTTTACAAGTAAAAATCAAGATCTCTATTGTTTGTTATGTTACCACGCACAATTTAGTTGGACATCAAAACAGATAAGCCAATACCGCGAAGGTTTAGTCAAAAAAATGAAAAGAGAAAAAGCAATTTCACCTTTTCAAATTGCCATTTTGGAATTTCAATTACGATACCTCCCTCGAGGTGTAATCGAACCCTCTCTGAGTGATATACTAAACTTATTGTTTTGGGTTCAGTGACTTTTGGGAGGCGGGTAATATGAAACATGATTTAGGTACGAATTAAGAGTATCGAGGACAGATGCTCAGTCTCCGCCCGAGGTTACAAAAGCTAATTATTGGAGCGCGGCTGTCCTCGAGAAAGACTCACGGAAATTAAATAAACTTATATGTTTTATTGTAAATTTAAAATAAATGCAAACTCGAGTACCTATGTCGTCATTTATAACACTTTAGGGTAAAAAAATCTGTCTATTTTTCCGGCCAATGTAATTTCAACTCTTAATTGGGAGCCACTTAGTAGAAGGCGTTTTGAATTCAGGTTAACTAGTTATAAGACTGTGACGAATGGGCCTGCCTGCTCTCTAAGCCTCCTTATATTGGCCGTAATGACCATCCTTCCAAGATAAAACCTATCTTGAGAAAACGGAACATTGGGTTCCATTCTTTTCTTTCCAGAACAATTCGCCAGTGGAATACTCTTCATAGGTCAGCATTTGATCCCTTCCTTCTTTCAAGGTTGTTTTTAAGCGTAGGCTGCGAGTTGCGCATTATTTTTTTTTCCTCACCTACTAAACTCAACAGTATCACCGGAGCTAGCTCCTAAATATTGTAATTACTTAATAATAATAATAATAATGCTCAATTTAAACCAGGCCAAACCACAAGTATTTTATATAATAGTTAAATAATGATTAGCTAACAGTTTTTGAATTAGAACGGAGGTGTGAAATGCATTTTTTTAACATTTTATGTAAAAAAGTGAGTAGCTCTCACGGATCGAATCCAACAGCGAAATGTATGTGAAGTCAGCTCTCAATGATTTCACCACCGATTTTAGAATTTTAAAAAAATATTCGAATCTTCTCGAAAAATACTAGGTCGCGACGGAGCCGGAACTTAAAAAATCGACATAATAAAAAAGGTTATGTTTAAAAATATTTTCTTTACAGGAAATCCCATGTTAATTTTTTTCGCGGGCTTTTAGTTCGAATTTTATTTGAAGTTCGCATTTCTCCGCTCCAATATGTTGCTAGCAGAAGGTTCACACCTTTGCGACTACGACTACCTTGTTATTGATCAAGACCTCTTTCATTTCATATCAGCCACTCGTATTTCGCGCCTCCGTCCTAACTGAAAAACGGTCAACTTATAGTCACTCGACTATAACTGTTGAATAAAATAAATATATTACGATATCGATTCACTGTTTATTTTAGGGTTGTAATAGAGATGGGACACATAGTTTTCTGTATCCTTTTCAGATAATGGGAGAGTAGCGAGGCTGGAAAATATGGGGGGATTAGCGAAACCGCGGACGTGGCGTCGGGAGGGTAGTTAATCTGGCTTAACCGTCACCATGGCAACGCCCGTATGTTCAGCTTCGCCCTGTGGACTTGTTGCCGGCGACTAGTCTAAAGTGTCAATTGTTACACTTCTGTACGAGAAAATAACTACTCAAAACATAAAGGTGTCCCAAGACCGTTAACTTTAATAAAACCTGGTGGTTGTCCAGTGGTCGAAAGTCGACCGCAAATCATTAAATTTTTAAATTTGAGCGTTATTAAGGTCCTTAAATCTCTGTGAAGAGGTGATATTACCTCTAAAATCATTGCATAATTTTGTTTTATTACATCAGCTGTAAGCGTGTACAAATACGTCATTAACGTGTGTTGTTTGCCTAAATTCCCTGCAATACCTGCGATTTTTTTTAAATTTATTGTTAGTAACAGTTGAAATAAAAAACACAATTACAGCTTGTATTATTTTTTTATACAATTCATTGTCAGTTTTAAGTTTTTTATGTAAAAATGAGACTTGCAATTTATGGAAGTATAAGATGGCATTAATAATTATTTTTGCATGTTATTAACTACATTAAGATTGACAGACTATTGAAAAAGAAACATTTGAAATCACACAAAACTCACAGTTCGAAATTCATTCTGTTATTAGCAGCTGTCAGAGAGTATGAACGTTTTATTTTATGAAATTTAATTTATTTGTAACACATATTATAGATAATTTTTAGTTTTTTGCATTCTTCCTCCATATAAAAATACCCTGTGCCAAATCTCACACTCCTCCGTGCGCGCAATATGCTTAAAAAGGGGTACGAAGATAATAAATAATCGTATTAATATATAAATAATAAAATTGACGATGAATTATTTTCGCATTTCTTTATGTAACTGCTTACTCGTAATAGGGAACATAAACACCCCCTTGAGTCTTCGGTAATGGTCTCGAAACAACCTGTATATAATCATAGATTAGAGTAAAATACGTTAAAAACAGGTATGCACATTCTCACAATAAACACACGGAATTATGATTATACTATAAGGTGATACTAATGACAGTTATTTTCATGTTCTCGAAAAATACAAATTTTAATAACAGATTATTGGAGATTCCCAAATGTAGCAATTATCAAGTAAGTAGCAAGTAAAATATCCACATTAGGACTGGAAGTCAACTATTTTTTTTAATTCTAATTGATGATACTTCATAGTTCTTAAGGGTGGGTTTGATTTCTTCTGTATTGAAAATGCCAAGATTGTCGTAAGTTCAAGTTCGCGGTAGTTTGTATGGGAATCGAGTACAAAGACCCGAACACTGCTTACCAGACTCGAACGTAATTAAATTGATACAAATTAGACGCTCCGCGAGGTGTTAGGCCTGGAGTGGATCCTATCAATGCGTTGCTTAGCAACCGGACCTTAAGGGCCCTCGACCGTGACCGAGGACAAATGCTAACATGCTACGGAACGCTTACATTTATTTACGGCGTTAGGAGTAGACAAGAAATTCAAAGAAAGTGTTGCCAACACCTTGTGGCCTAAAAATAAAATTAATAATATTAATGGGTTAGGGAGTTTAGAATGATACAACGCTTTCATGAATTATTGAATTATGTAACCGTATTCATTATATATTCACTGTTGATTCTGTATCATAATTTGTCTTTACATAGGTTCTACAGATGTTCCGTGATCTTTAGTAGCAATCTGAATTAATTATAGGGGGTCAAAATCATAATAGAGGATTAAAGTTCGGCGATAATTTTCAGATTATTTTACCTCTACGTTAGTGAGTGTCCATTTTTATGTAATTTAAAATACGCCTTGTTAGTCAAACAGCGCAACATTCACAATCAGTGATTTTTTTTCGTTTTAACTTACCAAAGACTTTCTGGTGCGTGTGATCACGCGCTCATTAGAAGTAAAACTTCTGCAAGAAAGTATATTAAATGTGTCATCAACTGCATAACAATATATTATTATATGTTTCAAAATTATCACACAATACGTCTATTTATTTAAGAAGAAAATTAACGTCACAAATCACTGAAAATCACCTCTGAGCTAACTGGCGAATTAAAATCATTTTCATACTTGCAGCTTTGAGCGAACTTTGAGTAATTTGAAATTAGCTTTCCTATTTTTAATGCAATTTGCCACTTTCGACATTGTCTTAGATCTTTTGGAAATAGGTAGTAAAAGCATACGATTTATCTTAAAGGTATTTGTATTTGAGAATTAAACTTTATTTTTATTTTTCCCCGTTATTTTATTTTTATTTTTATTTATGATCATAAAAAATACACACTAATGTAATATTGACAGTGTTTATCGTGACTTTTCGTTAATTTTAGTCGAGTCGTTCTATGTTTGTTAACTAATTTCTCCAGCTTCAATTAGCTGTTTCTAAATCTATTTAATTGTAATTTTCGACGTGGATTATCTATTTCTGCATTTGTATTCAGTTAATACCTGAATTCAGGCCGGGTATTTTATTTCAGGTTTCAAGTTTTGTATCTTCTAAAAGTACAATGATATAAAACTCTCCAAAAGATTAAAAATTCACAAATTGTCGGATCGAGCTAGGAATTATTTTGGTTGGTCATTTTACCTTATTATAACACATTTATTAATTTATTTTTAAAGATATCTACAGATTCACATAAATCAGTTAATACTACATAAATCTAAACACAGATTCCTACATTATGCTACTTAGACGATAATATGATAAATAACATCGTCTAAATAAAACATTTAAGAACGAAACTAAAATAAAGATTGTAAAACAAAAGCTTAACTATATAAATATTATTTATACTAGATGAACTGTTATCGATGCCGTATGTAGTACCGATTACTTATTTTTGAACACTAGTGTTCTGTGTTCGATAGCATCTTCGCGGGTCGTCCCGTCCATCCTCTTCGCCTCCTTTCAGCGCTTCATCGCTTCAAGAAGCGTAGCCTTCAGCACACAGCTCAGTCCCTCCCCTAATTGATTACTTTACAAACACGTTAATTAAAATGAACGAACCTATAATGATTAGCAATTGCAGACACGTCACCGCGTTTCCGCAATTAGTGAAATCAGCATTAAATTAAGTTCAGCCTGTTGAAAATCATGCGTTTCTTTCACGATATTTCACAGTATTATCTGTCGTGTTACAAGCTAGGCAAAAGTATCGTTAAAATGCAAATAAATAACCAGTGATTCTTAAAATGTTCCAACCATTTATATTGCTATGAGAGTAGCTTGAAACGGCTTCGGATGTGCTTGGAATACTTTGTGGAACGCTGCGATAACGCACAATCGGCATATCGGACCGTACGATCTTGAACGTTTAATTTAATTTAATTTATTTTAATCGTTATTCAGGACGATTACAGTTAAATATAATAATTCAAAGTAATTGGTTGACGTTTATGAATTTAAATATTTCTTTTCGGATCGCTGTCAAAAAGCCTTAATATAGTAGATAAATGCAGAAAGACGGAGTTTTATAGGGTATGCACCGGATATGCAAACAGGCTTAGGAAAGGGGGCATCTCCCCGCGCTATTGAATATCTTCTCACCCCTCCAGCACAGATGGTCTGGAGAGGCCGTGCGAGCGTATCGGCTGTAGGTCCCCTTCCCCCCCCCCCCCCCAACCCCTACGTAGCGGGTGCGATCATGGTGCGGTGCGGGGGGGGGGGGGGCGACCTTCACCATCGCTTGCAATGACGTCATAGGCGACCTAGCGGTCTGTACGCTTACAGGTTGTGTGTACACTCGACGACTATATTTATGCTACCTATTTATTAAAATTATTAGATATTTAATAGATGAAAAAAATCCCTTTCGGCACGCCCGAAGGCGGAGGTAGATTTCACCGGATCAAAGTAGGGGATAGGCGAACTCCAATTGTACGAACTTGTATCAAACAATGCGCGAGTGTTGCTCATATAAAAAAATGTAGGGAAATTATAGGCCTACAGTTAACATTTTTGAACGGATTTGATCCTGTGCATATTAAGGGAGGTACGATTTTTTGCTATATACAGGGTGTACCAAGTTCAATCCCAATAAAAAAAACAGCTAATAGGTCCTACGATTCCTAGTGTTATTTGTTAAGAAACTATATCAAAATTCATAATACTTTCAATGAAATACAACGTTAAAGTTTCTATTCTAAATCATGTAAAGCAGCTATTTTTCAATGGCTCCTCCCTCGGATAACTACGTCACTGGGTCACTGGGCCGCGGTCAGTCAAGATCGAGGTTAAGGACCTGCCGCGTTGTTCGAAACGCCCCATTAGGGCGGAGCTAAATGATTGCTGTCAGATGCCACTGGTCGAACAGAGGTCGGTCTAAGAAGAAGGGGTAACTCCTTACCCTTTCTCTGCGGTTGTAAGAGGGATGCTATTGGTCGACAGATGATATTGATTTATCGATTGATAAAATCGATTCACACCAATTTTATTACAAAAATAATAAATTTGGTGATGAAAAATTTTCGTTACATAATTTCATGCTCTTAATAGGGAACTTAAACACCCCCTAAAGTTTATGGGATTGTTCTTGGGACACCCTGTATATGCCAAACGGAAAACGCCATTGTCTTGTTTTAAATTAGTATTATTTACAAAAATATAGAAAAAAATATCGAATAAATAAACATTAGAAGCCGTTCATCACTATATCGTTCATTTCAAAAATGATCGGAAATAAATCGCGACTTGCCCATTTCTTCAAGTTTGCGGCTCGAGGAGTGAACGTCAGTTTTTGCTGATTTTAGATTAAATAAAGTGGTTATCAACTATTACTTTTTTATAAGATTACAAAATTAGATTTAATTAGATTTTATTATAATTAGACCGTCGCGATTGGAAGCGATTGGAAAAGTGTTATATGTTAATATTGAATATGTTATTGTATATATAAATTTTATTAAATAAGTTAAAAGTGGGAACGAATGAGTTCACATAAAAACCAGCAAGGGTTTAGTGAACAAACAAATAAAATATGTACTTTGTTTATAAATAAAGAACTTAAATAAAAATAAATAAATAAAGAGAGTGTGAATGGTTTTTCTGCATCAGAGTATCATAGAATTGAAAAAATTAAATGTTTTTGTGTTGTGTTTACCACGAGTCCGCAATTTTGTTTAAATTCGTCTAGAAAATAAGATATTTCGTTTGTTTTTTGTATATTTGTATGTAAAAACATTTGGCTTAAGTATTTCGAATACAATTTTATCGTGAATAACATAGGAATTCTAAAATGTATGTATAAACATAATATAAATGTTTAAATATATATTATAACATATATTTAACTGTTTTTATTTAGAAATGTCTTTTTAATCCAATTAAATAGAAGAGATATTCCCTTTAATATTAATTTATCAAACATGTACATTTTCAAAATACCTGTGTATTTTTTTTTCATATTTCTGTAGCGCCAGATGAGATTATCTGTCGTTAATGATAACTTTTCAGTAAGGTGGATAGAGATAAAGTTCAGATCAGCCTCACCAAGTAGTTTATTAAGTATTGAGACTCAAGACATAAATCAAAGCAACAGGTAGGGTGGCAACTGGCATTTTTCTCGCCGACTGTACACCAGTAAGGTAGCTTACAGAGGTGAGTCGCGTGTGCGGTGCGAGCGGGGAGTGGGGAGTGGGGAGGGAGCATGCGCCGTGTGCAGAAGTGCCTCTCACCCGCTCGCGTTTAGCGCGGGGCGGAAATCGTAATTATTACAACTTTTGATGGGATTACAAGTCAGCAGTATCCTGCTAAGGAGTTATTCTGGACATGAATGAACTACTTTGTAAATAAAGCAAAAGTATTCAAAACATTTTAAAGTATGGTCATCTAATGAAATATCAGACCGCGGGACTTCGGGACCCAGAAACCGACTGACTCCGCGGGGCACCTTACCTACAAATGTATTGACGACAAGGAACGACTGGTAGGTTCCAGCGCACAAATATTGTAATGCAGGTCAATTGGATAGGTCAGGAACACAACATTCCGCGCACCAAACGATATAGTATTTATATTTTATATGGATTTTTTTTAGTAGCTATAAGAAAACTTGTCTAGGAAAAGATGATAATGATAAAGATGATAAAGATGATAAAAGAATAGAAAAATTAGGATAATGAAACTACATAATTATATATTATTTTATATAGATGAGAATTCAACCTACGTAAAAAAAATCCTACGGCTGAACGTTTTGGTACGCATATAGTTCGATTTTGGTTATAGTTATTTGTACGAACAAACGGACGAGTCTTGAGTCTACTACTGATTGTTTGATTGACGTAACAAAACAGTCTTGTAATGTGTACGCAACTTTTCATTGCATCTACGAGGTTGTTTGGCAAAGGTTACAAGAAAGTTTTGTTAGGTGAATGATTTTCACTTCGGTTGGGCCTACTAAAATTCAGTATCCAACAAATTATGAACTTTTCGATTAAATCAGAGCTCGATATGATTTTCAGTGTGAGACAGAACGATTTAAAAGCGCGCGCAAGACAGAGAAGAGCGCTATCGGGATGAGGCCCCAGCAAACTATACGGGGGCCTCTTGAATTCACTGATGTCCTTTTAGGGGGTTGATCTAAACAACAAGCAAGCATTAATCAGCAAAAAAAATTGCAATAATGTTTCCCAACAATGTGAAAACGAATTTTAAATTGAATCAAACTCGTTTGAATGTTTGAGAACGCGGTCGAACGTATGGCGTAAGCTGGGGCGATGATGACTTCGATGAAAAACAAAGTTTTTAAATTATATTATGATTTTTTAGTCGATAGATCAACCCCCTAAAAGGACATCAGTGAATAACACCTGTATAAAATCATACCTACCCTACCTTAGGTGCAGACTCATAGGGTGCCGATATAAATTACTTAATAAATCTAGTGTGGTATTTTCAGATAGATTTAATGCGATTACAATATCATATACAGGGTGAACTTTTTCTCATGTAGATATCTGTTGCATAGTGAGTTTAGAAGGTCAAGATCGCACGCCACGGCACGACTGTCGCCTCAGTCAGGAGGAGTAACTATGCATTTAAACGCTAATGGGATTTTGTTTTCTACTATTTTTGACACATTGAAAAACTTAGAATGACCCCATAGAAGGACATAAAAAAAAAATAGAATGACCCCATAGAAGGACATAAAAAAAAATAGAATGACCCCATAGAAGGATGCGCAAAAGAAAAAGTTCACACATTCACATATTAGTGAATTTTACTTCAATATTCTAAATTTGATGTTGGTTTTAAGATTACTTTTCTGCAAACTATTATAATTAATTGGGTGATATTTTTTTTTTATGTTTAATTTAATAAAGGATTTTTTTAAATTTAAATTGACATTTGTTTTTAACCTGTTATAAAAATTTTGGCTCACTTACCGGTTTTATTTTCCAAGTGATTTGTTTGCCTATTGTTAGTACGAAACTCCTCATAAAGAAACCCGCGTTCGGATATGATTTCAATCAAACATTGAGTCGGTCTTTTGCACTTGACTGTACCCATGTACCTACATTATTTATTGTGGTGGCCGAACAGAAATTGTACACAGTACAGGTAATGACGTAAAAATA
The DNA here is from genome assembly GCA_020383195.1 of Neomicropteryx cornuta. Taxonomy (NCBI): domain Eukaryota; kingdom Metazoa; phylum Arthropoda; class Insecta; order Lepidoptera; family Micropterigidae; genus Neomicropteryx; species Neomicropteryx cornuta. The sequence goes on from JAHKQU010000011.1 coordinate 2,767,209, forward strand.
ATATAAACTAAAACTTACGTCTATTCTTATATGCGTTTATATTATATTTTTACTGTTTTTGCAATAAGAAAATCAGTTGAGCACAGCCCATTAATTTAGAAACTATTATTGTATTTAATTTATAATGCCTCAATAAATGAAGTAACTTAAAGTAAGTATTTTATTTAGTTTTTATTTATTTATTTATTGACAGTAACTTAACATTAATTTCACATTATGCAAAGTACTACCTAACAAAACAAAAGACAGTTTTTAGCGAAGATTTGTCTTATATCCAAAACCTCGAAACTTTGAAAGAGTTTTTCTAATGGATAGAGGAAGGGTATTTTGGTAATAACTCTGATAATGGACTTTTGAGCTTTTATGACAGGATCAAGACAACTCAAGGTAGCTCCACCCCAGCAAATAATTCCATAGGAAATAAAACTATTTACCAGCGTAAAATAAACGGTCCTTATTAGGCCTTTAGATAGAATATTTCTTAGTAATTTAAACATATAAATAAGATTTTTTACTTTTTTACCCGTTATACGAGTATGATCTTCCCAGCAGAGTCTATGGTCAAATGTTAAACCCAGATATTTATAGGAGGAAACTGCAATGACATTGATGGCGATTTTGAAAACAGGAATATAGTTTTATTCGAAAATTACTTAAATATGATTCTATACTTTTGTTGTTGTATAAGTTAAATGTAATGTATTTAGTTTTATTAATGTTAATGTTAATAAATTACTATCGAGCCAATGATTTATTAAATGAAGACCCACCTCAGCATTTTTATAAAGAGTTACCCAATCCTGCTCCTGAAATATAAGAACAGTGTCATCTGCAAAAAATATAGCTTGGCCATTTATTAAAAGAATATTCGTAAGTCCATTTATATAAATCAGGAACAAGATTGGACCCAACACATTGCCTTGAGGGACACCAAAGCCAATTAACCTATCGTCGCTAAGAGCATTGCGTACTTTAACGATTTGAGTTCTGTCAGTAATATAGTCTCTAAACCAAGCCAGATTCACTCCTCGAATTCCAAGTTGTTTGATTTTCTTAAGCAATATGGGGTGAGAAACGGTATCAAACGCTTTAGCGAGGTCTAAAAATATAGCCATACATTTTTCCTTATTGTCTAGAGCTTTGACGATTGTTTGCGAAAAAGAACCAAGTGCATCATTTGTGCCGCGTCCATTCCGAAACCCATATTGCTTGCTTGTCAGAAGATTGTTATCTTCTAGAAATGATACTAATCTTTTCTTCATAACTGACTCAAAGATCTTAGAGACTGTATTAAGAATGCTGATTGATCGATAGCAGTATCATAACTAGTAGTTGATAGTAGTTGATTGATGATATAAGTATCATCTTTGTTTCCTCCTTTAAATATTGGACAGACAACTGCCTTGTTTAGGTGACTAGGAAATACTCCTGATGAAAGGCTAAGGTTAATTAAGTACGTTAAAGGATCAACCAATGATTCCTTGTTTAATTTTAAAAATCTGGATGAAATCCCATCAAATCCTGCGGAAGAGCTATCTTTTAAATTATTTATTATAGTCATAAGTTCAGATGACTCTGCAAGCGTTAATATATTATGTGACTCAACGGTAGAGATATTGTCGCTAGCTCATCTTCGGATTTCCCTAATTTTTGAAGGGTAGTTTTAGCTAGAGACATACCAACTTCTGTAAAATATTTTTTAATATAATTGGCAACATCGTATCTGTCGCTTACTTTCTGATTTATCCGATTAATACTGATTTGTTGTATGTTTGTGGGAACGTTTTGTTTACTAAAAGTTATATCAATTATGAGTTTCCAAGTTTGTCTGTGGTTTTTTATAGCGCCCCATTTTTTTTCTTTATAATACCTGTTTTTGGTATTAGATAAAATTTGTTTGCATGTATTTTTGTATTGCAGGTATTTATGCTGCATTCTTACAGTATACATTCTTAAAGTATGGTAACCCAACTGACTAATAAAGATAATTGGAGTTATAAAAGAATAATATTAAAATATATTAAACGAATTTAAATAAGATGAACGATTTAAAATTTAAACAAAAATAAAAAAAAAGGAAATGAAATACACCAATTTAAGCATTGATTTTAACCAAGTTAGCTGGTAGCCGGTAGAGATTGTCTAGCGGCAATAAGTTCGCCCTATTTTTACTCGTTCGGTTTAATTGGTAGATACTAAATGAAAAAAAAACAAAATTTAGTTACACATAAAATTTATTAAAATTCAAGAAAGAATATTTCTACAGAAAAAAACTTTTTTCATATATATATATACCTTGAACATATAACTGTGTTCATTTTTATCTATAAGCCATGTATAGTATATGTATGTACACTACAGTGGTATTCGAAACTTACAATTTAAACAGGAGAACATTACAAATTAATTATTTTTGTACATAACAAATTCACAGCTTAGCTAAATATGACCTTAAAATTATTTTTTTTATTATACGAGTTATTATAGTACCTGGCGCATCCCATCCCCTAAAAAAAAAAGTAACCCAATATGGTAAAAATACTTTTTATTTGATATTGCTAATGCACGGGGGAAGGGTGTTAGGGGAGGGGAGTGCGCCTCACATGTAGCCCCCACTATTTATTTCGATGAATCTGTCTAAAGTTATTTATTAACAAATGACATTTATCTACAAAGATTAAATAATATTCCACAATCCATTTAAATATTTTGTCAGTGTTAAAAAAAAAACATGATTATTTATATAAACATTACATTTTCTAAATCGTTTGCTCGTGTGCGTAACATCCTAAAATACACAATCTTTATTAAATTTCAAGTACTTTCCGACAAAGTTTTTCATTACTTTCAAGTTTGTTTGTTTTTTTTATTTAAATTTTTACAGTATCTGTTATGTGATGACACTAACGAGGAGGTATTGTGATTGCGATTGTGGGGATTTGGTTTCAGACAGTGCGTTTCAGCATTCAGGATTCGTGAACTAATCGTCGGTATAGAGATAGTCATTCTGACAGCGTTGCGGACGTGCAATTTGACGATTCGGAAAAGTCTGACATTCAATATCAGTAATAAATGGTCTATGCACTTAAAAAGGCACTGTTTATGATGCTGGGCCAACTACTGAGAGAGTCTACATCATGTCTGTAGTAGAACGAGTGTCTTCTTGTCATCATAACTCAGTCGACAGCGTTGAGAAAAGCGTCGTTGATATTCGCGTGGCAGAAAAATGAACTCCGAGGATCGACCGCAGGACCTTCACACTAAAATCAAGCGGTTGTGCCACTACGCCACATAAGCTGCGCTGCTTAAGTCCAGAGCATCTATTAGGATGTTGCGTTTGTCTTATGTAAGGTTCGAATATAATCCGAGTGAAAAATAATGGAGGTAAAAAGAATAAATTATAATGAGGGTAAATGGGAGCAAATTATAATGAGGATAGATGGGAGTAAAATATCAAAGGGGTAGAAAGGAAAGGGAAAATGTATAATAGAAAATTAATTAGAAGACGCAAATATAATAATTATTTTAGATAGTTTATTTAGTTAGCAACTTCTTTGTTTTTAATAAAGTTTAGCACTTTTGAAGTTTATCGTCTTGTTTTAGTAATGGTTAAGTTTCTTGTAACTTACCGTCTATGAATGTATATTTTTTACCCACAGAAACAGCAAAGAGTTTTCAGAAAAATGTAAAGTTGTTATTTTATAAATTAATAAAGGCATAAAAAATCAATGGACAAGTACACATTATTATATAGGTTCTACAAATTTATTTATTTTTGACAGAAAATAATTTCTTTATTATTTAACTAATAATTTCGTTGTTGGTAACCTTATAAATCCAACATAGAATAAATTACGTTATATATATATCATAAATTGATTATTAACTATAACTATTACAATGTTATTGCAATAAAAAACCCATTTTCATTATTTTAAATTACGCACATATTAGGCGCATAGTTATTTTTTATAAATTTATGTATAACACTTATTTATAATTTTTTATAACACTTATTTTTGTCTATTTTAATTTTAGAAAAGGATACATTCGACAAAAAATGAAAATGGCAGATAAAAAACAAATTTAAACTATTATTATTGAAATTATTACTAGATAAGAATTGCTATGACATTATATTATATCAACTGTTTCTATAAATTGTTTAGTAGTAGTTAATTATTAAACCAGAACCTGACGTCTTACAGCTAGGCCCTACATTGGTCATTAAAGGCCCTCAGACTACTAGCGCCTGTGGTACAAAAATTTGATGAATTATTTTCATTTCTCTCCATTATTGCCTGTGGCACTTTTAGTCGATTCGATGAGCGTTTTGGATAGCCCTAGAGTTGACAGTGGGTATTTTTTAGGTCAGAGTAAATTAAAATAAAAAAAAACATACAATAACATTCATCAAATTCATCATACATTTTAACACTATTTTAGTTTTTTTTGTTTGACGCGCGCGGCTAGTAATGAAACAACAAGACAAAATATTTTAATTTATAATAATTATAATGTGGCACTGAATATTTTTTCACGTGTTTCTATATGCGCACATAGATGACTTTGTATTATTAATTTTAACTGGCCAGTAATAGCTAATACGTCCTCAAGTTTCCAACAGCCGTGCTGCCATATTTTTGAAATTCGAATATGATTTTTGAGATTTCTATCGAACTGTCAATGTTTCATTTATGAATACAAAAATAAATGGGTGACTTTAATGTAATATATCTATATTATCCGGACAGCCTCCGATGTGATGTAAATGGTTGTTTTTCAAGAGCATCAATTTACACACAAAAATTCAACTCTTTCGCATTTGTACTTTTGGAGTTGAAATATGCAACGGACGGACGGACGGACGGACAGTTGACGGTCATAACGGGACGGAGACAGTAGTTTCCTATACATGAATGTATGTGTAGAAACTAATAGTGATAAATTATTATTTACGATTTTAAACTTTGCTGTAAATATTACTTTTCCCTAATTATATTTTTAAGAACCGCAAATGTTGTATCTACATAAATTCATATTCATTGGTAATATCTACAGAGAATGAAATCCTATTTTTTATATCTAGATGGTTCATTAACTATCAAAAGTATAGGAATCCCTCTATTTCGGTCATGCCCTTTCGAACCAACCAAATTCGGGTCCATCTCACGTTTTTCGCCGAACTGTCTACCTTCCCAAATCGGCGAAATCACGTTTGCCGGCGGTCACGTTTGCTCTACCCCCGAAAACAATATTACGCCGGCTCGAACAGTGATTACACGTGATCGCCGTGTAATATTAGTATAATTTCTCGATTACATCTGTACGTAGAAACGACAAACGCCCTCTAAATAACATCACTGTGATCTTGCCTAAACTATCCGTGATTAGTTTTCCGTTGAACATCGCTAAAACCTACAAGAAAAGTTCGTTTAATTAAATCTTTTGCTTATCGCTTATCCACTACCAACCTATTTAAAAACAACGTTCACTACTCGCGATAATCATATAACTGAGGTTACCTTATACGCGATTTTAAAATAGCCTAAGACTTAAACGGCTACGAAATAACTGCGTGATTTGTAGCTGGATTCAGCACCGTACTGGCCCGACAGTGTTAAAAATAATAGGGCGACGGTCGGCAATGTACCGGAATGCACCATACGGTGTCCATCAGTGTAACTTGTGGAATGTGCAATAATATGCAAGCGAAGCGAATTAGAATAATAGGGTGATTTAAACGGCGGTGCCTTATAACGCGCACGTCTAGTCACTACATATATATAAATAAAATTATAAAAAAATATTAAGAATTGTTAGTCGTGTGAGGTTGTCAGGGCGATTGGTGAATTTTTGTTAGATCTAAGGAATTAATGCAGTCACCTAATAGAAAACCAGCATTACTTTACTATTGTGCTTGGTTATTTGTGCGACCTGAAAAATTGATAGTAGAGGAGCTGGTGCTCCGAAAATTAAACGCAGCAGCATCGAGACAAAGAAGATGCTTACACGTGATAGTTTGGTAGTCAAAATAAGAAACCAAAAAACCATAGAAAACCATACAGCTATTAGATAAGAATTTCGATTAGATTTTATAATTTATTTTGTTTATTCTTCTTTTACAAGCACTCTCATAGTGTTTACACAATAAATACATTGCTGTAATTGTTAGTGTTATTTGTGTAATTGTTAGTGTAGTACACATTAGTGTAATTTGTAATCACGGGCAATGGATCAGTTTTGTGCATCACCTTAATAGCACAATGTGCTGTTCCAAGGAAACACCAATCATTAAAGTTGTAGTTTAGCATTTGACGCGGCTTCCTAATAAACCTATAAATATATAATATTATTATTATAATATAAATAACCTATAGATAAACATATAAAAATAAATATAAATATACAAAAATACTACATCATGTTCAGGGGTTGAAAATAATTTTAACTCGAGCGCGAATTTCGGTAAAATATCGAATATTTGTTTTTATCAAAATAATAAGCTGTTAGGGATATGAAAGCATAAGAGAAATGTTTGGTTTACAAATATATTGCGGTGTACAGAGGACATATTGATATTAACTGAGATTTTCTATTGTTAGCACAACTTGCGAGTTGAATGGTATTTTGTGCTAAAAAATTGATAACTTTCATGACTGTTAAATTTTAGATAAATTGGTAAAAAAAAATAGTTTTGTCTTTCACATTTAATTATTACGGGGACAAAAAAGGTTGTACAGAAAAGAATACCTGTCGTTTCAACACGACAAATAGTTTGATTTTAACTCTCGATTAGAGTAATGATTTTACCATTAAGAAAAAAAGTTTGGTAGCATTATATGAAGATAACATACATGATTTTGATAGGTTAACTTATACCTTTATGAAGTCGGATCAATTTATACTTGTCTATTTCAACAAACAGTGTAGCTTATTCGTAGGCCCTTATAGGTCCATAGTCACAGGTCAAAAACTTTAAATAATGTAACCGTTTTGTTGCGTGTGTAATTTTAATATCACTAATACATATGCACATAGTGCATATGTAATTTTTGCACGTTGCCGACCACTGACCTGCGTTATTACACTGCCCGGAGTTCGTCTGTATCTGACTTCGTCGGGAGGTCGACTCGCAGTCGCGTCGCGCCATATCAAAGGAGAGAGCGAGACAGCCAAAAGGCTCAGCCCCTTAATTATTCGCTTTCAAAGCTTCCAGTGGATTTCATCTTTGCCGTTATCCTTAAGAAGACCCTTAAGGCATGCGAAACGGTAGATGGCAACTTTGCCGACAACACTGAGATATTAATTCAGAATTCAGATCTAACGAGTTTGGTAATATATAACAATATTAATACTATTATGTAATAATATTGTATATGTAATAATATTATGTCATACACACCTTATTATAAAATTAAATGTGAGTTAATTTTAGAAATAAACCATCAAACATCACGCTCAATTACATTTAATAAAACTGATATTAAATATACGAATATACATAAAAACTAATTTTTTAATAAAATAAGATATGAGTTGGTTGATCAATAATTTTACCTAATCATTATTTGTAAGAATTCATTTTCAAATGATATTTTTGCCATCAACTGTCGATAAATTGAATTTACAATACCGAGATATTTGACTAAAAGTACGTTATCAATACAAATGTAGGATTGTCACAAAAAATTTACACATCACAATCAAACCCATACTGAGTTATTTCGCGCCGTTCACTGCGTCAAAAGAGCACCAACCTTTTTTTAAAAAAAAAGTTCGAAACGTCGCGAAGTTATATTGGTCTGTTTACACCGCCCTATGAGGTCGAAATGTCACGCGAAGAGGTCGGAACGCGGCGCCGCCTCACGCGCACGCGCCGCACTTGACGAGGCCGACCTCGTCGCAGTTCATGCACTTGAGGGCGACGAACTCGGTGGTGAAGTCGTTCCTGTGCAGCGACTTCTTGGATCCGCAGCAGATGGGGCAGGGCAGCAGTCTGTACCCACCACAGGACGGGCACGTGGAACACGCGTCGGCGCTCTGGAAAATATACAAAAATAGTATTTTAGCATAAATTTATTTATTTATTTGGCAAATAAACAGTCAGCAAATAAACATAAAAAACATACAATAAAGATAACGATGTTAACCTTTATATATTTGCACTGTTAAAATATAATTAATGTGCAACAACAGTAATTCGCAAAAACTAAAACTAACGAAACAAAAATTTAACATAGGTAGATAAACAAAAGGAAATTAGAAATTCAAACATTTAGAGATTTGATGCTTAAACTCACTCAAATTACAACTAAATATATCAATAACATTATTAGTATTATTAGAAAGTTTATTATACACATTTCACACTCTGTATATGTAGGACTTTTGGGAGTAATACTCTTGCATATGGGCAGACGAAAAAGCTCTTTATGTCTAATTAATCGAGAGTGTACACGATATTTAATCAAAGCAGTTAGTTCCATGCAATTAACCACATTATTTAAGATTTGGTATAAGTGCAATAAGTCAGAGATAGTTCTTCTATCTGAATGACATATTCATATTATATTTTTCCAATAAAATTCAGTAACTGTCAGGAAGAGAAAATGTACGATCAATCAAATCAATTTCATTTGAATACGTTCCAACCTATACATTGTAATGTGGATTCCATATTTGAGGTGCATATTCAAGCTGACTTCGGACGAAAGGTAGGTTTGGGATATTGAAACAAAAAATTGAATTAAACTGCTTACACTTTCTGAGAATAAATCCTAACACGCGGAAAACTTTATTAGTAATCAGGTGAACATGCTTTTCAAAAAGTAATTTTCGATCCAGTGTTACCCCTAAATCTTTAACCATTTCTTTCTTGACTAAACAAGCGCCATTAATTTAATAATCAAAGCGAATAGTGTGTATCTTCCTTGTAAATGAAATAGAGTTACATTTAATTTTGAGACGTTCAAGATCTTCCTGTAATCGACGGCAATCATCAACATATTTTATAGGATAGAAAATTTCAAGGTCGTCAGCATATGATAAATGTCGAGGATGGAGAAAACAACTATCGATATCAATATTAATATAAAATAAAATTAATAATGGGCCCAACAGACTACCTTGAGGAACCCCTTATGGAATAGAATTCCAGTTAGATTTAAAAAACCCCTATTATGACTGCTTGACTTCTATTTGTTATATACGATTTTAACTATCGAAGCAGGTAACCGTGAATTCCAATTTTTTGTAGCTTAGCAATTATTATGGAATGGTCTACTTTATTGAATGCTTTACTGAAATCAGTAAATCTACCTCCGTATTCCGGCGTGCCGAAAGGATTTCTTTTTAGTTTAGTTAAGTTCAACCTGTATAATCTTACAAAATATGTCCGAATCACCCCAAAATGCGAAGCAAATGTAATACATCATTGAAATAGGTACATTTTATTTTTAAATAACAAGCTAATTTGGCAATAAAATGTATTCATTGATCGCAGCGACGACCAAATTGCCAATTACTCGCACGAATATTTTCCGTGACTCGACTCGACGAAAATTCATTACAACTGAGACCATTGACAAACAAAAAAAAACTCTTTGAGATGAAATAATTATTTTTTTATACGGTTTGTCTGATGTACAGTTTGCATCCAACCTAATGTAAAATCGCTAGAGAAAATTATAAAAAACAACCTCAAATCAGAATTCTTTGAGGTTATTCTTATTTTTAAGGGGAGGAGGTCAATTCGGTATGTACGATTTTTTCGTGTATTCATTATTATCCATCAACGCAAAAACGAGCAAAAACAAGTTTATAGGACAAATATGTCCTATTTATTTATTTATTATTAAAAATAATTGCAGTTATATATAACAATGAAATAAAAATACATTCGTAAACAACTTAGGCAAAAGGTAAAATAAACATCCTTTTAAATATCTATATCCTTTTTAATACGCGAAGAGAACCCCTTTTTAAGCATATTGCGCGTACGTGATTTCAAAATGAATTGAGGTTGTCATGGACGCATCTCTTTCCGTCTTATATAGGTCGTTGAACCCGTTCCGTTTGCAGGATGCTGCGACTCTGCAGGCAAATAAGCTCTTCCGCAAAAGACGCTGCAATAAGAGCATTTCGCATCTCTTTGGATTCATCGTTTCGTCTTTCTCGTCTTTTGAAATTTCGCGTTGGGGAAAGTGAACGACCGAGAGACTGCAAACGAGAGATATACTTTAATGGAAGCTGCGACCCTAATCTCTACGCTTCTGAATAATTACGTCGCTAACTAATGAAGCAATGGTTAACGATCAGACCCAGATTCAAAATGATTAGAAAATCCTTATAATAAAATACTTTAAGAATAAAACTAAACTTTAAACTTTAATAATAAAACAAATATTTCACCGGATCAAAGTGGTGAAATAATTTTATCATCCCTCGCCGTAAGGATTGTTCTAATCAAAATTAATTTTAAACGAAAGTTGTAGGGAAATGATAGGCCTAAAAGTAACTTTTTAAACGGATTTGATCCTGTAAGGATCCTTAAGGGAGGTATTATTTTTGGAATTTCGAAAAACCAATTTTCCCAACCTTAGGACTAATGATTGGTACTATTAAAAAAGTTAATATAGATAAGTTTTAAAGAATAATATAAAATTTAAATGAATTTTATATCTTATATACCAAGAAAGCAAAATTTCACTTTTTCGAATCCCACTTCTATTCCTGCCGTCGCGGCCTGATTTTACCTATATACGAATAATTAATATATATATTTAAACCTGTTAAAAGCATAATTTAACTATACATGTTTAGTTTCTAACTTAGTTTTTAGTGTTTATATTAACAGTAGAAATCTTTTAACGAAATTGACCGAGGTATTGTGCCCGTTTAACTATTTTGAAATCGCGTATAACGTAACTTCAGTTATATGATTATAATCTCTACTTCACACACGCCACACAATAATTTCAACATTTCAGATAACTTCCTAGTTATATATAAACACAAATAAATTCGCAACACATAATTATATGCAAATTAGGTTGTATGTTGTGTTGACACTGCGCGCTCGCGGCAAAACTTTGCAACCTCACAGTAATTAGGCAATTGGTTGTGTGTTGTTATTCGACTAAACCGCTTTTAACCGACTTCAAAGAAGGAGGAGGTTTTCAATTCGAACTAAATGTTTTTTATGTATGTTCACTCCGAAACGACTAAAATGATTTCCATGTATGTTTTTCGCTTATAATAAGGATTTTTTTTTCCGAGTACGTATATACGAAACAATTTTGTATGCATTTTTACACTAGTCCACTATTTTTTAGGCTTGAGTTGTTTAAAATATCATAATATTTGTTTTTTTTTTGTAAATTTTGACGCGCAGTTAGTAATAAAAGAATATTGACATATAATATAATATAATAATTATAATATGGTACTGAACTTTCTTTTGCAAATTTCTATTCACGCACTAGTGTATGAGTTTGTAATAATTTTAACTGACCAGTATTAACCAATACGTCCTTAATTCATAAATAAATAAAATATTGTAATGTCGTAGCCTGTTGCTTAAAATAATGTTGTCTAAAAATGTCTATGGCCCGGTACGCACGAGCGTCTTTCAACGCCCAGGACTGTTTCTGTCCTGGGCGCTGGAGAAAGCGCTCGTGCGTGCCACGCCTAAGAGGTCGGAGTGGTGCCTCCCTTACCCTGTACGGCTTCAGCATTCTTCGCAGCTCGCCGGTTTCGTTCAGTTTCTCGACAGTATCGGCGTCCTGAAAAAAAGTTGAAAAACAATCGATAAAAAATGGGTAAAGTTGATATATAAAACGCATACATCCATAACGTATTTAGGTTTAAAAAAAAATAATAATGGTCGATATATTTTAGGTATAATTTAAAAGCTAAAAATTAGTATTTTTTAATTTATATCGATAGATTATAGAAAAAATACGTACTTCAGAGTTATTACACATTTTTTTTATATAAATAATTGCCTAGACTTAGGACATATTGGACTATTTTAGGAACTACTTTAATTAAGTTATATGTACACGCTCCGCGCCGATGACGAGATATACAATTGCTGATAATGATGATGAGATTGCTGTACACGCCTTATGCCAGTTGCGGTTAAAAACGTCATCGACTCATTGCATTTCTATTTAAATTTAAAAGCGAGGCATGTACCTGAATTCATGAAAGGTATATAGTAATCGTCGTAGTTCGATTGTGACGTTTGATTGTTTTTGTGAAAAGTGCGCTAGTGAACTGAAAGCGTTTTTAACGGATTTGGTGGTAAATAATTGGAGTTTTATTTACAAAAGCTATGCTGTTAAATATAAAAAACAAATATTTATATAGTTTTGTATAATTGTATCATTTGCCAATTATAAGATATTATAACCATAACTTAAAAACGGGTGGCAGCCCCGCTGTATGAGTTTTAGGCAGGAGTACAATAAAACATTCTAACTGGGTTACATGGGCTTTGTGCCAATTTTAACGACGGCGTTTCTTTGCGATTGTAATATTATTTTCTTGCGTTGAAATTCAGTGTTTTTTATTGATATTATGTCAGTTACATTGTCGAGAATTCCATGTAATCTATTGCCAAACGCGAACATTTCGTAAGTCCGCGAGTGCGTGGCCACAACGAGATCTATTTTTAATCTGCTTTTTCTTGGCTTCGAGATCAAACCGCAGATATAGATCTTGTCTTTGTTGACGAGATCTAATTCCAGATCGTTCGCAATCAGCCGTCGCTATCACAATGGAAAAACAATGACCGTTTGTATTCAAACGTGCACCTCGTAAATTTAATAAGTCTTGCTGGATTTCGTAGGCCCAGAGCCGGCTGTCTATTTTTATTTAAAAATAATAATAATTTATTTAAATTACACTTACATAATATGAAAACTCTACCTAACTAGGCAGCGCCCGTACTAAGGTAGGCTTTATGTGTTGTAGGTTATTAAATGTTTCAGGTCGAAAAACAAACAATTATATTGTTTTTGATTTAAAACTCACAATAAAATATATAATCTGAATTTATGGTGTAATAATATAATATAATACAGCAACAATACATGAACATACACTTATACTCATAAATAGATATAGTTATAGATTAGATATAATTATCTAATAATAAAGAATTGTTACATATGAAATAAAGCACTTAATACGAAAATTGTGTGGTATATTCTTTAAGCACCTTTCCAAGAAAGAAATTTAATGCGGTAAGTAATAAACTATTTATTTATTTTAATTTATGAAGTTAGTTACCGCGATTCCTTATAAGTTAAAAAATAAAAAAACTAAATAATCCTAATTTATAACTAATATTTTTGTGACAAACATAAGAAAACACTCGGTGTCCCAAGACCATTTCCTATAAAAAAATCCATTTTATTTTTAAATGTTACTCTATATCAAAATTCATCATGGGTTCCGAGAAAATAAAAATGTAAACTTTACTTGATGATAGTAAACGGTTCTTGTAATAACGTCGTTGTTTTGTGCTCAAATGCAAGTTCAAGTGCAAGTACGATTCGCGCGCTGATCGAAAATATCAGTAATTTACACCATCCGTTAAAAAAAAATAAAATATGGTGAATTATTTACGCTTTTTTATATACAAGTTATTAAGGTGGTAGTGGTCACGGGTTTAAATCCGCAGAATACAACTTTTAACGCATTATTGCTACTATATTCTGATTCCTCCCATCCAAAATTCCCCCTAATTCTAGCACATCACCAGTGACGATGGGTTATATCATTGCTCAGAAACGTCTGGCACTCACTAAGGTTTTTCTGTGTATTTTTTTTATATTATATGTATTCCTAGCTCTTCGACTAACTATCTTATCTCATTAAACTAATTCGCACGATATATTCCTACTTCTACAATCCAGTGTGTACAGTCAGTCAGTCTACTTGAAATGGAAACTTTTGCATTGATACTAAAACAGGTTTTAGGTAGATTTCATCAGGAAATCTACCTATTGCAATGGGTACCATCTCATCTCATCGAGAATTTTCGGCCAGTGGCAATTACTTGCGCATTTGCAAAGGTTTTCGAGATAATTCTGCATCAGTATCTATCTTTTAAGCTGAATAATGAGATTTGCACGAATCAGCATGGGTTCCGCGTAGGTCGATCCGCAACGTCAAACTTGCTAGTTTTTACTAATGAAGTGGCCCGCAATCTTGACGTAAATATACGAACGGATGCAATTTATTTTGATATTTCGAAGGCCTTCGATAAAATAGATCACGATATATTATTGAAAAAGCTGTTTGACTTTGGTTTGTCAATCGATCTATTAAACTTGGTTGCTAGCTATTTTCAGAATAGAAGGCAATATGTATCTTGCGGAGACTCAGTGTCTGATACTTTTAATACGTTTTCTGGTATCCAGCAAGGCGCCGCGCTAAGTGGTTTATTTTTTATTTTATTTATTAACAGTATTTTTACTGCAGTAATAAATTGTAGTTTGCTGGTCTATGTGGACGATGTGAAGATTTACCGATCAGTGACTTCACTATCTGACGCGCAGCTTTTACAAGATGACGTCAATCGTCTTGTAGAATGGGCTGACGATAACAAATTACAATTTAATGCTTCTAAATGTATCGCAGTATCCTTCTCACGAGCTGTGCGTGAAAAAATAAGTTGTGAGTACTCTCTGGGTAATGAGATCATTCGCAGATGCGACGAAATTCGCGACTTGGGGGTTGTGTTTGATTCGCGTCTAACATTTCATTTGCACATGCGGAGCATAGCTACGCGTGCAAATAAAATGTTGGGATTCGTGCTCCGAACCAGTCGATCTTTGAATAAACCGAAATCCATCTCGCTTTTATACTGCACGTTCGTGAGGAGCATATTGGAGTATAGTTCCATTATCTGGAGTCCTCATGAAGTTACTTACGGTAATATCCTGGAGGTTATTCAGAGGAGGTTCCTTAGATACCTTTATCTCCGTAGGTATGGATATTATCCAGAAATGTTTCCTAATACGTATCCATCAGCATTTATATTAGGGATGTTAGGCTTTAACACACTCGAGTTTAGGCGGCAAATCCACACGTTGTGTTATTTTTATAAGGTTATTCGCGGTTTCATCGAGAATCACATAGTATTCAGAGATTGGTTTCTTTGTTCCGGACCGTTTCACTAGAGCGCGTAAGCACGCGTTATTTAAGCGATTAGCGTGTCGTACCGACGTATACAAGTATAGTCCGATTGGGAGAGCAGTCGAATTATTAAATTCCATTTCCGCGGAAATTGATATATTTGTCTGTTCGCCCAATGGGATTAAAAATCTGCTTTCTATTACGCCGTTGTAGGATCGGCGTGATTTATTTATGCATAAATGTTTGCCTGGAGGCATTATTTTAATTTTTTATTTGTTATTGTTTTTTTTTTTCATGTTATTGTTTTTTATTTTTAATGCTTTTTGTTTTTCTTTTGGTAGTTTAATTTGTTTTTACTTTAATTATAATGTACATGGGGAAACCTGTTAAATAAATAAATAAATAAATAAATAAAAAAATGTCTTCCGGAAAATTTCGTCATATCTTCGCGTTTCACATCTCCTAGAACCCAAATCCACCCT
The DNA here is from genome assembly GCA_020383195.1 of Neomicropteryx cornuta. Classification (NCBI taxonomy): domain Eukaryota; kingdom Metazoa; phylum Arthropoda; class Insecta; order Lepidoptera; family Micropterigidae; genus Neomicropteryx; species Neomicropteryx cornuta. The sequence continues at coordinate 2,782,844 of JAHKQU010000011.1, forward strand.
CAGTTTAAAAGTTTATATATATATAGACAGCTATCTATATCACGTTCTTGTGCACACGATAACTGCCGTGATTTTACACCGATCACTTTTAAATCTATGAACACAAAATCTCGGTCAAGTTCGACAATGGACACAATTCGATTCTTAGATATCGAATTCATTTAAATTTTATATTATTCCTCAGATAAGGACCTAAAAGTAATATTTTTTGATAGTACCAATGATTCAAAATTAAAAAAAAAATACCTCCTTAATAGGCAGATAGATCAGATCAGGTGGGTTGGTATAGTATTTTAAGAAAGCGTTGCAAAGCTTTTGCCTAGTTATTGAAAAAAGATCAATTTGGGAGGTAGTATTTGATATTTCACAAATACAGTAAATAGGGATGAGGAGGGGGGTTATTTTATTACTAGTAACGCGTCAAAATTTATAAAATAAATAAATAAAAACGTGTTAAAGTTTATGATGAATTGAAAGAATGTCATGTAATATCACGTACCACGGGCGCGAGTAATCTGGGGGTAAGATGCCGTTAATGACGCTTGTAGGGCCTAGCTGTAAGACGTCAGTTTTTTATTTACTAATAGTACTAGAAACATTGTAAAATCAACCATCATTTGATTATTTTTACTCTCTAGAATAGAATAATATTGGATGTTAGAAAAATTAAAAAAAAACTTGCTCTGCGGCGGGTTAGTTGGAATGCTGCCTGAACCTGTAAGGCAGGGGGGATATATTAGTTTTGATTTATACGAACGCAATTAAACGCATAGCTTTATCGCAAATTGCCAATTAAGGTATGTCACCGTCAAGACCGTCAAGACCGTCATAAATTACATTCTAATAGAAAATTATCTACCATCGACAAAATCGTCAAAAAACCACTATGGTTTTGCGAAACCGTGCGGTCTGAGCGAGGTAAGGTTAAAAAACAATGCTCTAAAATTATATAATCGATCATTGTTTGTATAATTTATTATTTATATATTAATGTATAGATATTACTTATAAATATCTTTATTTCCACCCGTTGTAGATTTACTTAATTAACAGAACATCATAAATAAATAGCAGTTGTTTAGTTACAAACTCGTAGTATACTTTTCCGTAACTAGATAGCGCTAAAATAATAATTTCGCTAACAATTGTATAAAACCACAAAAGCCATTGTATTTCGTTTCATTCCTGTAATTTTCATAATAAACGCTAGTTAAGAAAATCCACGATACATTACGAAATTGCGAACTTCGTTTTATCGATTCTATAGTATATTTGTTTATAATACTTAAATTTTAATCAGTCAGAATCGAATGTCCTTCTGATCATTTTGTATTCAAAGACATTTATGCAAATATTTGGCGTAATGTTGTAAAAGGATTTGAAACATACACGCATATTTAGAGTTATTTATAAGAATCGAGTTCTAAACTATATATATTTTTTTTAAAAGTACATAAATGTAACTATAATCTAATATATTTCAAATGCATGCCGTTTTTCACCTTCCAACTCAAAATACCTTTAGAATTGATTTATTTTCATTTGGTTTCCTCCGAAATCATATGCAAACTTTGTTTAAATCCAAAATTTGGAGTAATCTCGTTCACAGACACGCACGCATACATAAAAACGTCGTTCCAAAATGGCTTTAGGAGACGCGAGCAAATGTTTATCAGGTCTACCTAAAAGCCTAGCAAAGAGGCGGTCGCCATTTGCAATCGTATTTCGAAATGTCAAGGCTGCGGCGCATCCGACCGGCTACAACTGTCACCCTGACATTAGAAGTGCACAATGTTGTAAGCGCTCGTCAATTGTTTCAAGATGGCGGCCTTCGGAGATTTATTTATAGTTTTTATTTTTTGTATAAACCTACTTAAAATGCAATTGTGTGGGGCCACGGAAAGCCAGGAAATAAGCTATAGACCGCTATAATCTACTGTTCAGCAATGGTTACTTGAGTATCAACCGTTGTCGAAATCTGCATTATTGATTGCCATTTTGGGAATAAAAAATTGTTTTACGATCGAGGCGCTTTAAAAATTTGGTTTAGATTGCTAGAGCAACAATAAATAATATCAAAAATGCTAATTTTAGCGCTAAATTTAAGAACATACAACTCGAAGCACTCCTATTGAGATATATAACTATAGCTAATTAACTAATTAATATCATCAACAATTGTATTTAGGTAAGTTCTTCCAAATTGACCATTTTTCGATAACTGTGCAAAAGTTTCGCAACGCTGTCATTATACCAACACCCAATACAAAGCAATACGGACGCACAAAACCAGGACAAAATTCCTAGTTTAGTTGCGTATTAAATCGGTTTTTTGAATATTTTCAATATATATAAACCAATTCATATATTTTATGGTGTATATATATTTTCAATATATATACACCAATTTAAATTGGTGTATTTCATGCTCTTATTGTTGTTTTTTTTTTTAATTTTTCGTTTTTTCTATTTATTTCATCTTATTTATATTATTTTTCATATTATTATCAGTTATATTATTTTGAGATTCGAGTATATTTGCGCTCTGATGCTGTCAGAAATATGAAATGTCAAATTTTATTCTTCAGTATCAAAAATTCGTCGACTTTAATGTTAAATATCTATATTATTCGACCAGCCTCCGATGGATCTAAAAGGCTATAGTGGTTTTTCTTGGGTCTCAATCTACACATAACAATTCAAAGTTGAAATTGTCAACGACGGGGATAGTAGCTTCTTATATATGAATGTATAGAAGCTAAAACTGTTTTATACTATACTTAAACCGGATTGGTAAATTTACATAATTACATCTAACATAGTAAAAACTTGCTTCATTCAAGAAAAAAAATAAGAGATGAAGAGGAAAGAAAGAAAATGAAATAATAAAGTAACAACCCGAAATAAATTAAATTTCGATCAAATACATATACAATACATAATACATAACTTACGCCGATCGACGACTACTTAGATATCAGCCAAATATTTTGACAACGATGAAGCACGGCCAATAGGCCAGAGGATAGTGATTTATAAATTGTTTTTGTTTTCTGTAAAATTTGATAAATCACATTTAGAACTAATCATAAGCATTGTAGGGATGTTAATTAGATAAAAAAAATCGATAAACTGAAAGCATGCTTAAAGAGTAATTCTTAGTTCTGATGGCTTAAAATGGCTGTACAGAGCGTTCACTTTCGTACCACATTGAAGTGAAAATAGCATTAATAATAGTAATGCCTACACAAAGGTCTGGGTTAGACACGTGTATGGGTGGTCGGGAGGGGCGGGGGGAGTGGGGGGTGTTTGTATCGATAACTCGATGGCATAACGCAAACGTTCGTCACGATTGGAATGACGTCACGCACCAAAAGCATTTAAAGTGACATTGATATAGTTTGAACCTAAATATTGGTTTCTTACTAAAACTGTACGAGATTTTTTTTTAGGTAGATTTCATTACGAAAGCTGCCATATCATCGTGTTTCCCCTAGAGCCCAAAATTACCCTCAGTTTAAAAGTTTATATATCTATCTATCTATATCACCTTCTTGTGGATACGATAACTATCACTTTCAAAGCTACACATAAAATATAAGGGCATAAAACTGATCTATGTAAACTTTTTTGATAGCACCAACCATTGTTCCCAGGGGCGGGAAAAATTGGTTTTTCAAAAATCAAAAAATCATGCCACAGGTTCAAATCAGTTCAATATGTTAACGATAGGCGACCCAAATCAGTGTCTGTTAATCTATTTATTCAAAGTGTATTTGTTATAATGGCGTAATACATGATAATATAATGTTATAATACAGGGGCTATTAGAACCTGCTTTAATATCAAAATAAATAACTTAATTTAAACAAAGGATAAACAGTCAGTTATTAACCAGGGATAAGTACATTTCGTCATTATTCGAAGATAAACCAATCCAAGGAAAAGATTACTAAAAAGCCAAAAGATTATCAATACTTTTTAAAACAGACGATTAATAAAATCAAAATGTTCTAAAAAATGATGATAATCTTCAGAAGGTCATAGAATCTGACAGCCGTGAGAATATTAATAGAGTACTATCTACTGAACACGAAAGTATTGAAGAGTCCAGGAACTCAGTTAGAGAATCAATTGAACGGCAGTCGCAAAGGCTGAACCGATTTTTATTATCTTTGATTTGTTGGATTTGTCTTCACCTCGAATAGCAGAATAACTATTATATAAATTGTAACTATATGAAAAAATGTTTAAAAAGAAAATTATTTTTTTCATACATTTTGTATGAAACGGCTTTGAATTCTGTGGAATTCTATTTATAAAACGGTAAGCCGCCTTCGAAAAGTCCACTTTGTGAAGTTATCACATTTGCCATTGTGCGCACAACGATAATTAAAATACATATCATTTTGATTTTTGATTTTTGTTTGTTTTGAACTTAATTAATGTTGATTATTCTTAATATAAAACTGAATTCAGCGGTACGAAGTTCCTCGGGTCAGCTTGTAAAAAATAAAATTGAGAAGCGTTTGCATTGGGTCCATTTTCCATTAAGCGGGGGTTATACGTGTTGCATCGCACGGAGGCGCGCTGTCTGGCGTCGGGCGGGAGATGTAATCTACTACACGGGGAAGTCTACCCGCAGAAAATCAATACATTCGCTCGGAGCGCGGCGTAGTAGCGGCGAGCCGAGCACGCGCGCAATTCGCACTTTAGTTGGGCGCCTTCGTGCAAACGCAGCACATATATCATTTATGGATTGGCATCCTTCGAATGTGGTACTTGCGTTTGCGTACGCCGGCGTTGATCGAAACGGTTTTCATTACATTTTTAATTGCCCGGTTAATTGTATTAAAAATTTGTTAACTGTATTGTTTTACAGGCGAACTTAAAGTCTTCAGTGTCCTGTTAAGGTAGGACGTCCCGGTACACCGGGACATGTCACCGGTTTAGAGCCTTGGTCCCGGTTGTCCCGGTTGACCCACCAGATGTCCCGGTAAACGAATAATCATGGTTTTATATTATTGCTAAAATTATGCGAATAATTCGTGCGACGACGTTAGATCGCGTTGGCTGGCGGTGTAAGTGTGGGGTCGAGGGATGTACTGACATTTTACAAATATTTACAGTACGGAATGAAAGACTAAAATACCTTTGTGAGGGAGCTGATGTAATTCGTGGTAATTTAGGATCTCACTCAAAAACTAGGCGGTTAACTGTCTTTGTTCCCGGCCATTGAACGTATTCTGAAAATGTGGGAACTATTGAAAGATTTCATTTTTTCACAAACTAGATTGAGCCCCATGGGGGGAGGGGTACCCCCCCCCTCCTATATTTCCTCCTATATTGATATTAGTCCCGGTCGGAGCCAAACCATTTATGGCAACCCTATGTTAAGGGGTGATTCTCGGCATAATTCTAAACAACTTTTGTTTAACAAGTTTTCATAATCGCTAACAAAAAAAATCCATTATAAAAATAATTACTTCGACCGTTTGTTGCGCGTATTTTTGTGTTCCTGACCTATTGACGAACCCGTTGCTTGCTATCTTCAATACAGTTTTTAAGTCTCAAGGTCTTAACGCCGCAGGGTCTGGTATTGTGTTAGATGAGCACACTTTTTGTTTGAAATGTTTTCGGTAATGTGTCATTTTATACTGGGTTTTTTTTTCTTTATTTATAAATAGAATTGGCAGGAATGATATTGGCGAATTTGAGTTCATTCTGTATATCGTATTATTCGACCAGCCTCCGATGTGATCTAAACAGCTATGGTTGGTTTTCAAGAGCATCAATCTACATACAAAATTTCAACTCTTTAGCATTTGTACTTTTCGAGTTGAAAGTTGCGACGGACAATGGACGGGGATAGAAGCTTCGAATAGTATATAGAAGTAGTGAGCAGTCATCTACGGTTAAATTCCAACCAAAAGTATGTGTTAAACACACATACACCTACTTAGGCTTTATTTATTTTGAAATAAACACAAAAAAGCATTAAAAAACCATATAAGAGCATTGATTTTAAGTATACTGGCTTTAGGTTGCTCAACTGCCAACAAGAAATTGGAAACCACTCTTTGGTAACTAAAACATGATGCAGGTGTCGCGCCAAATATCGAACATTCATAAAAGTTCTAATTTAAAAGAAAAAATACAGTTGCATAATTTTAATGACAGATGGCAATTTATTTTTTATGTTTACGCTGAACATTATTTAGAAAACAGTGCACCATTTATGAATTGGCAAAATGTCTTTTTCTATATTGTGACCATTTATGCCGCTGTGCGGTTTGTCAATAAAATTTTAATAATAGAATATGGTTATTAAATCGTTGGCAAAAAAATAGCGCCATCTACATCTCGAAATTATTAATTGCATGAGGTTGAGCTATTTAAAACCGCTATTTAATCAACGGTATAAGTTAGTTTTTTTTTAGTAAAACAAAGTTATTTAAGAAATAAAGCAGTTACGTACCAAAAAAAAAACAAATACGGGTGGTAGACAATAATAAAATAATAAAAACAATCTCGTACCAACTTACAAGTATAAAATAAAACCAATTAAATATTTCCACCGAGTAAGCGTTTGGTTTTGGATAAGTTTTTTGAACGCGACTAGGTTAACGTTCAATATATAAATTAATGGATATTTTAAATTTAGGGTTGAGCACATTATATAAATGGGTTCATTTTGCCCATACTTGGTTCAACGATGTTGGATGTCTAACAAAACGTTTGATCTTATCACACGTGAAGGTACCCTGAGACGCATTAGCTCGACTAGAGAGCTATAGTTAACTGCACCTGACATTATTTTACATCCATCAGCTTTAACCCTTCTTTCAGCTAAGGATTCAACTTTATCAAATCGAGAAGAATCAGATCTACTCGCAAAGTGCGTAGAGGACTTAAGATCCATGTGTTTTAGAACCACTTCGATTTAGGATTCCAAATTTGGGAGCCATATGAGAAAAACAAGGTCATGATATAGAGTACGTTTTGTTAGTGGGTACCGCACAGACGCCACGCATACTGCGCTGTTTGTGTGTGTGTGTGACCATCGCGTGGACACCTGTTGCGCGGATTTGGCGGTCGGGCGGGGTGCGGATTCGCCGGGGGTGGGGGTCAACCTCACCTGTTATACGGACTTGCATCGTTCGATTGTAAAGGCCGCAGTGACAGCGCTCGACGCTAACTCGACCCGACTCGACTAAAGTCGTCGGCCGAATCGCATCTGCGCAACCGCGACTTGATTTTATTCATTCTCACTGCGGCCCCGCGTGTGGGTGGTTAATTATTACCACTGGATGGGTTTACTAATCCGCCGGTGGGTATAGTGTGAGTGGCATTACATGTTACTAAGGCACCATAAGTTAATAGTAGGGTAGACGTTTGTTACGTGGGAAGCGAACTTTAAGCTCAACCCTCGTTTGAATATACATATTAAAGCATGACGCCAGCGCTCAAAAAACGTTTGAATTTGTTTAAAATGTGAATATTATGTTCTAATAATTATAACATTGAATATGCTCTAGTGGGATCACATCTCTGATACGGCAGTCTTCTATGGTGATCGGCATCCTGCGTAAAGGACATATTTGTCATCCAAAAAAGAACCATTCGAGCAATTTTCGGTATTAGTCATCAGGAATCTTCAGATCGCACTCCAAACCCTTGGAATACTAGCTGTGTATGGTATTTATGTACAAGAAGCCCTTTGCGAATTTCTTCAAACTAAGGAAGGTACTAAACCCATACATCAGTTAATTTCCACAACACAAGGAATAAAGATAATTTTATTCAGCGTGCACCATTTAAATTTCAAAACACTAGTTTATATAGAGGACTAGAAATGTACAACAAATTACCGGGAGAATATAAAAACATAAAAAAATATATATATTTTCAAAAAAGCCATTACAACATATTTAATTTAAAAAAATCTGTATAAATTTGAAGAGCTGTAATTTAATGGAAGAAATGAAATTCTAAAACATATATTTAAACATAATTTATAATACTTGTTATTTACGATTTATATCTTTTAGCTATGTGTATAAATATGAACTCTAGTGTAGTATATATCTAGTAACTATATATCTGTATATTTCATTAAGTATGACATTTTTTGTGAACCAATTGAAAATTGTTCTTGAAAATAAACTTTTAGTTTACTTTACTTCAAACTAAATTTTGGGAGTTGTTTTAGCTATTAAAGATACATGTATAGTACTTTCAACTATATATAAAACCCAAATGCCTTAAAGTTGAACATTTGTTTGAGGACGTATGCCTATAAGCGAATGCCTATAAGCCCAATGATTGAATACGTGACTCACCCCCACGTGGTTTCCATCGACGAACAGCTGAGGCACGAGAATATCCTCGCTCCTCATCCTGTCCCTGATCTCGTCCTGGTAGTCGCTGCTCATGAAGACGTCCCGATCCTCGAACTTGATGAGGAGCGTCCTCAGGATCTTCTTCACCTGCATGCACCGCTGGTAAGTGCCCCTTACGATGCCCATACTCGTCGTATATACGACCACCTTACCGGCGTCCTTTTCTTTGTAGCTCTGAAACAAGAGAATTGGACATCAGCTATGCATACCATACCATACCATAGCTACCCATCATTGAAGGAAATTGAGGATAGAAAGGTTTTTTATAATTACATATAGGTACCTTGGGGAAATGGTCAATTATGGTAGAACTTAAGAAAGTATCTATAATACAAAATTCATTATGGATATGTTGAGGAAAATATGGTTGAACAGAAACATCACCAAAATAGGTACGTCTAGAGATATATTTAATTTTCAGCGTTCATTATGGTATCTGGCCAGGTGATCCTGGATAAATAATTTATAAAATATATTAGAGAACACTTATCCAATACAATTGATAAACCTCGCGTTCAGGTTGATCGAGTGGTAAGTCCATTTTTAGAATCTTATATCTAACTTCAGATTTCCCGTTTTTATTACTTAGGATTTCCCGTTTTTATTTATTTGTGAACAGGAGTAGTAAAGTTGCCAGTGATCAAGTTAATCGATCTACATGGTTTGCATTTATAAAGTAATCTAGGTAGATTTTACCGGATCGAAGTAGGGGATAGGCAAACTCCAATTGTACGAACTTTTATCGAACATTTCGCACCTCAACCCGCTGTACCCTTGGGCGCAGCGAGAGTGCATATACTTCTACTGTCCTCATATCAAAAATTGATCAAAAAAAACATTTTACACTGATTTGAACCTGTCCCTATTAAGAGAGGAATGATTTTTTAAATTTTGAAACACCATTTTTTCCCATCCCTTGGACCAATGGTTGGTACTATCAAAAATATTACCTTTAGGTCCTTATCTGAGGAATAATATAAAATTTAAACGAATTCGATATCTTATATACTAAGAATCAAATTGTCGAATTGTCAAAAAAGCCTACTGGGATAAGTTCTAGGCTCCTATCTAAGGAATAATTTAAACTTGAATTGTATTGGATATCTTATATACTAATAAAATTATAGCAAAATTTCACTTTTTCGAAAAAAATCCCCATTCCCGCTCCCCTGGTCTGATTTTACCCATTAACGAACCCGCAAGAAAGTGATTTAGATAGATATATAAACTATTAATAACTGAAGGTGGTTTCGGGTTCTAGGGGATGTGAAACGCGAAGATATGTCGAAATTTTCCAGAAGTAATGACATGGTACCCATTGCAATAGGCAGCTTTCCTAATTAAGTCTACCTAAATAACGTAAGAAATATGGTGTGTGACCGACACTTGAGGATCAAGTGTCGGTCAGAAAATACATAAACTTCAACTGGATCACTAACAAGCGAAGAGTAGAGCTGCTTCGTCAACTTCTTCAACACCTCCTTCTCTGCACTTGACAATTTCGACTTGGGCGTCTTGATGTTCCTGACTTGATGACCTGGAGAAATCATCAGGGTTTATTTATTTGCAACGGGTAATTTTATTTTAGAATTTATCCGAGAAGAATTTTAGAAGGTCCGAACGTCACTCGCGCTGGAAAGTGACATATACACACTAACTTGGGCAAGTTCACCGTTTGAAAATTATATTTTAAAATAAGGCATCTGGGAATTCCAACCAGCTTAAAATAAGTTAATACGGAATTAGAACTTAAAAATATTCCTAAAAAATAAGATAATTTTTCAGAACTATATTTTTAATACTTATTTTTAGATTAGCCCATGGGCACGGAGAAAAAAATCCTGAAATTACGCTCTACAAGAAATTCCTGTAGATATAGTGACAGGTAAACACTTCGCTGCGCTTACAGTCCTGTACGCACAAACGAATGAGTCCTGTAACCTTAACAGACTATTTGGTTACCGTTACTAAAGTTTTCAGCAGGATCAACCAACGTTTGGTATTCCTGACTGAACTTCAGTACACATCAACAAACTGCTTTGTAAGCGCTACCGATCTACAGGAATTGGTTTGTCCAATCTATCCAACAGATTGTATACACTACAGTACACTTCGGTTGGGTATACTGAAATTTCAGCAGCCACAAGAAATTATGATTCTACTGAACTTTTCGGTTAGCTCAGAGCTCGATATTTTTTTCAGTGCAGTTTTAAATATAAAAATCTTTATATTTGCTATAACAAAACTGTAGCTACCGTTTAGTCAATATTCAAATAACATTTTTCTAAGATTTAATTCACAAAGGTTACTTATTCTAAAATATAGTAATTTAAATACATAATTTGGATTACCATTGGGAAATACTTTACACGCAGAAATCTCTCGAATCTTTAAAATATGAGCGTGTTATGTGTGTCTTGTCACTTGGCTCAGCGGACGGTGCTGAGAACACAATGGTGTGTGGTTCAAATCCGGTACATTGAATCAGAAGCAGATTGACATTCTACAGCAGCCTAAATTATTTTTTGTAAATCATATTTTTAAGTCCTATCTATGGGATTTCACTTTTTAAACGTCGTTTAAATACTTTTTATTTTTAATACGATTTTATTGGAGATAAAAAATACGCGTTTTAAGATTATACTAAAATGTTCGTATGTTGTCCGATAGTCTTCAATTTGTTCCTTATGCATTAGCAATAGAGGCTACGTTCGCCTGCGATGACATCGTCGCTAATGACCTTTACGTAGGTAATCTGAAGGAATTGTCTCTTGCCTCAGATGAGAGAACCTATCTCCTTTCTCCCTCCGTTCTCCTGCAGGGGTTCGTAAACTTGTTGCTTAACAAAGATAAAAAAAAATAAATGGGTCCCTTAGATTTGTTTAAGTTGATCTTTGTACTACGTAGGCATACCTATAAGTGTTTTGTAAAGCACATTTTTTCCCTAGACAGCGAATGAATCTATATAATTATGTATTATATAAATATATATACCTTTTATTATGCAAATGTTTACAAATTTGTAATATTTATTCTTATAGTTTATTTACGCGTGTAACTTTTCCAAAAGTTTTCCTTTCAGTCATATTTCTGACGGTTTGACAATCTCAGTTGTAGCACAATACAACACTGCCTTCCTTAGTACAGACATAGTCTAGTAAAGAAGGCAGGGCACAAAATGTAGCAGTGCTAATCGCTCCCTGTGCATTTGCAATATTCTTTTATAACTGTGATTTCTACTACTACATTTCTATTTTTTCTGCCAAATTAATTATGTACAATAAATAAATAAATAAATAAATAAAATAAATAAATTGCGACATGCTCATTCGGTTAAACTCGAAAGGACGCTCAGAAGTGATGACGTATTTCGCTTGGCTAAGTCACGTTTTTTAAATATATTTATTATGATTTCAAAACACTCATGTAATACAATAGTTTATTTTGTATTATACATATTTTGTATATTTTATGTATTTGAAAAAAAGCCTGAAACTGTTTTTTTTGTTGTATGTATTTTTAGAATTTATAAGTATAAGATGGCATTTATACATTGACATTGAGAGACTGTTGAAAAAGTAACATTTGAAATCACACCAAATTCAAAGCTCAGTACTTAGTATGAACATTTTATTTTATTTAATTTAATGTATTTATAACACATATACATTTTAGCTTTCTGCACTTCTCCATATAAACTTTTTCTGTGCCAAATCTCACACTCCTTCGTGCGTGCAATATGCTTAAAAAGGGGTACAAGGGGTAGGGTTACATTTCAAATGGTTTAGAAGCCCTGCTGTTCAATGTTAATCTCAAAGGAACAATGCGTTGTTAAGCATCGCTTTAATGCGCAACCTTTCGAGCCGAGGTTTAGAATGCAATCAACTCGTGAGATTAAACTTTAACCCTACTGCTATCTGCTCATGGCTGCACGTGAAACTGCAACTTTAGACGCGCAGACTTTATTCGCAATGTTTATTCTTTGTATACAAATTTTCAGTAAATGTTCAAGGTAGCCAGGTTTCGAACCCGCCATTACTCGCCTGAGAAAATATTTTTTCCCATCTCCATTCCAAAGCTTCGGCTGCCAAAATTACTGCTTTTATGCAAATAAATGTTAGCCCTTTTTTTTCAATAAATACGACACGACCAAGTCGCTTACCAAAAAAAAAAAAAAAAATTGAGGACCTACGATGTCACAGACAGACACATATCTAGATATAGAGCACGTTTAACTTGGGGGTTAAACAGTAATGAAACGTGTTGTGTATCTATCCTTGTCTATTTTTCCTGATAAACTATCATAACAATACCTACATTTCGAATTTATTGTACGCTTAAAACATTCATTTTTACTTAGTATATTTTTGTTTTTTTTTAGTAAATAAAAAAGCAAAAATGTAATAAAATAAAATAGGTAGAATAGTGATATTACCCAAACTAAAATGTAGATTTAAAAATTTATTTTATTTATTGACATTGAAATAGTAGCATAATACATAATTGACATAAACCTAACTACCTAACTAGGCAATGCCCGTTCTAAGGTAGACTTTTCAGTCTGGTGTGAATGGATGCCGATAATGATGACGCCTGTACGGTCTAGCTGTAAAACGTCAGGTTCTGGTTAATTAACTTACTATTACTAAACATTGTTTAAGCACATGATATTATATGATATGATAGCCATGCTTGTTTTTATTTTTGGTAGATTTTTAATGTTTGCGGAATTATGTCCCGATTGAGATTTATAAACATTTTTTTTTATTTTATCTTAAAATGAATGTTATACATACAATAAAATAAGTAAAAAGTAATTTTTGGCAGGTTTCATCGTATTTCACGCTCGTCCGCCAAGGTGTTCAATATTGAATGGCACGAGGGAAATCTACAATGTTATTCGCAATTTTATTTCAGAGTGCTATGCTAACCTATTCGATACCCTCCCAAGGTTTAGATAGAATTACAATTTAATGGTTCGCCATTAGTTACATATTTAAATGTACCTTACCTAACTTTGATAATTGTTGTGATATCTTTAATTTAGTAGGTAATATGATAAAATTAAAGTAACTTTAATATCAAGTTTTAAATGTTTTGGTACAGACATTAGCTTTATTTGTCCATTTTATTTATATTTTTAATAACACGATTTCGTTACTGAAAGAAATATATGTAAAATTATCTTATTCACAAAGTTTTCAGTTAGAAATTCAAAGATCCCCCCCGCGTCGTAACCAGAAGTACTAGCTTTGGAAAACTCCGTCCCTTTCATGTTCGGTCATTCTAGATGAAATATTCTTTGTGACAGTACAAGAAGTGAATAGAAATTGATTATTATTTATTATGTCACGAAACGTCACAGCTACAGAAATTCACTTTTGTGAAAGAGGAAAATGTTCGGATAGTCGGAGGAAACTAACGAGAAACTAGATCGCATCGCACGCAATCGGTTTCAATTTCCTGCGCTGAATCGAACCTGCGCCACCACGCAACGCCATCTGTTGTGTAAAACGGGAAACGCTTTCACAGCCAAGCGAAGAACGCAACCGCGCTTCCCGTCGACGCACAAAATGTCCGTGACGTGTTGCTTAAGGAAGGTTTTTATTTTTATACCACATTTTAAGTCAATTTGGAACATTGCTTTGAGATTTTAATAAAACATCTATCCTTCATATTTTAGACTTTAGATTACATGTTTGCGTATATTAAAAAAAACGCCTATTACGAAATAAATAAATTAATAGAGAGCTTCGATAATTTTGTTCTTGAATTATTTCTATTTTCTAAGTATTTAATAAATAAAAAAATCAAAATAAGAAAATAGTTAAATTAAAAATGTCCGTATATTCTGATTGATGGTATATTATTTATAGTAATAGTATATTTATGTATATATTTTAATAGTATATACTAATGACTGTGATATTTTTCATGACAATTTTGCTTCTATTAAAAATCACTTGATTGCATTGTTTATAGACTAATAATGTATAATCTCAAACAAAAATAATAATTATCATTATGAAATTACTTCATCATTTACTTCACATAAATAAACTGTTCGTATATTTATAACTACAGTTTTAGAAAAAAATATTATATAATCCATATTTCAAATTTAATACATATGTAGAAAATTTTATATTATATCAAGATATGTATTTTTTATTATTTTTTTTCTTTATGTCTTAATGTACATATATATATAATAATAATTATTATTATTTTATATTACTTTATATCTCTTAAATGGTACCTACTTGTTATTATCTAATTTCTTTTTTTTTCCTCTCTCAAATCCTAATGTTAAAAATTAAACTCAAATGTATCAAATTTTGTATGTATAACTAACTTAAGATTATACACATGCATGTTTTGTAAACATGAAATTGGAGAGTATCGAGTGCTGGCAACCTGTGTATGAAATATTTAAGAATGATTACGATTACTCTCTGTATGTTTACTTTATATAAAAAAAAAATAATAATAATTTATATCATAAGAGTTTCTTGAAGACTGGATTAAATTTAAAATTTAATCGCGTTTGACGTTTCATTAACATTAATGTTAAATATTATATTATTACCAGTGGCTATACATCTTTATAAATATTAGAGTAATTCGTGCCTCATGTGTTACTTAACAAACCGTACACTTCTTGTATATTATTTAATGGAAATTCGAACCGATAAATTGTTGTCTTTGGCTTCGAGACTATAAGCTAAGTTCGTGCTGTGTATTTTGTACACGGCGAAAGTGCGGTACTTTCAAATAAATTCGCCATGACTTCCGCGTTTGATTTTTTTTTTGTTTTCCAGCAAATTACCGCCATGCGACGATATTGGTTAATTAAACGGCTTTCATTTTATTAGCTTTTGTTTTTTTGGACCCAAAGTAAATAGATGAAAAATGATTCATGTTCTTTTATTGTCAAATTGTACTGAGTAAAACCGACTAATTATTATTATTGTAATTTGTCTTCGCTGTACATTACTGTACATAAGTCAATTATAATTATCAATAGCCTAGTAATCTGTTGAAATATCGTTTTTGAATTTTTGTCTCTGTAGGAATATAAATTAATTAATATAAAGGTGACCCTAGACCCGTCTTGAAGGCTAAAGGGGGGTGTGGGGGTGTAAAATATTAATAGTAAGAAACGATAATATTTCACCTCAAATATAAAGACGTACTACATATCAAAATATTTATTTATTTATAGATAGAAAAGTACTTGGATATTAAATTTTTTTTTTGGAAAGGAATCTCTTTCAACACCTTCGGTGTTGCAAGAACATCAATTAGGCGGCAACGGTCGACAAACAGTTAGTAGCTTATTAAGATAGCTGTTACGGCATTTCCGCGATTAGCGGCGAAATATTTGTCCAACGTTATTATCGAAATGCCTACGTAATAAGCGTGATGAACTTAAATTTGTTGTGAAATTCAAATTCTAATCAAACATAATTTGCTATCGAGCGGTGGGAAAATCGCGCGGAGCAAACTCCGCTGTAAAACTATACAAATTACTTTTTATACCAACTTTGCATATAGTTACACACATCCGAAGCAGTTACAGGCTAACTTCACAGCAAAAAGAAGGGTAGAACACATTCGCTGATTATTTAATTGCATTACCGTTAATGTTCGTAAAACAGTTAATGCGCGAAATATCTAGTAACTCTGCAGATTATAACTACGCGAGTAGGTTAAAGTACGAAAAATGGTTTTGTTTCGCAGATTACTTAGTTATTCTGCAGATACCCTAGGCAATCTACAGATTAACGAACGACGAAGACGACTTGACTTGAGTGTTAAAATTTGGTAGTTGCAATTTTCGTTCGTTAATTTTCACAATATTAAGTTAAGATAAGTAATTAAATAGTTTTAAATAACCCAACCCTAACCCTAACCCTAATGACATAAACTTAAACTAAAAAAGTAGTTATAATATTTAAACTTATCCATTTTGAATGTGACTTTTGATGGTGAATGGATCTCCGATTGACGATCCGAATCTGGGGAGTGATAGTGATGGGCGAACATAGAAAATGTCACAGAGAACGGAAGCCATTGTTGTATTATCGGAAACGGAACATCAGCGCACGAGACATTCGCACGTGTCTTTTTCTTTCGCATTCCCCCGTCCATGGTGCGAGGAGGTCGCCCATTATAGAAAGTGTGGGAGCGCTTCCCTAAGTGCATCTACGTAGAAAATTCGCAATCAACCATTATATTTACATCCAAGAATACGTTCTTTTCCCATTCTGTCGCGCGTTTGAATATGCTTCTGTTCACACGCGGCCATATTTCGATGCGAACTCGACAGTCGACGCGTTTCAAGACGAGACACGTGGCGTCGAATTACCAAGAAAGTGTATTTGTGACAAATACTACACACCAACACTACTCTACTACACTAAACTACACTACACACTACTCATCTCTACACTATCACTACTGTGATGCGAGGAATTTTTAGTAGTAACCAAAGAGAAACCATATTTTGAACACAACACACCATAAAAAAAAGGAATTTATTTACGCAAAATCTATATAAATACGAGATAGGAAGCAGGTTGGGTTTGTAAAGTAATTCTTAATAAGTATACACTATTTATTGAATACACAGCCATAGATTTACATATAAAATTATATAGCTTATGATTACTTAAATATAAGATGAATGCTTTTGACTTTAAATTATATATGGTGTCAATTTGTACTACTGAGATACTTAGATAAACTAAAATCAAAAATAATAATTTTTACTTAAGGTATCATAAGTTATCTGTATCATTTTTGGAATATGAATTTATGGAAAATTCGTAATGATAATAAATTCGATCTACCCATAGAGAATTAGCTAACTTTACAAACCAAACCACTAACCTACCTCGTGTGTATGTAGATTTCGAGTAAATAAGTTTCGCTGGTGGAATTGCAATCTCTTTTTTTAATAATGGTGGAATTCGTTTTTTTTTATTTTTGGATATTTTTAAATTTTAAAGAACAGTCTGCTGATGGCCGATGATTAACTATTATAAAAATGTACCCGAAACCGGTTGTCTTCGAGTTGATACGGTTCCAGTGACTATCACGTTACAAGTGCCTTGATAGGTCTTTAAGCAGCAACTATCGCAAACGTGTTGTTAGTAACAGTGCTTAGAAAAAACACTGATCCGATTCGTTCATCGAACTTTGATACAATTACATCTTACCTACCCAGGGAGCCCGAACGTGCCGAAGAAAATATCGAGCTCTTATTTAACCGAAAAATTCAGTAGAATTATAACTCGCTGTGGTTACTGAATTTTAGTAGGCTCAACCGAAGTATATCACCTAAAAAAACGTTTTAAATATGACACTCTAATTTTGATATATAAATCACTTGTTGATCCGATTGTGGCTTATGCTCTCAGCACGTATGGTAGGTCATTCAAGTCCTATCTTGAGAAGATAAAAAAATCTACAACATAGAATACTTAAGGTAATTATGCCAAAATATATAAAAGCTAGATTTAAAAATAATGACAATGGTTTATTCCAGTATTGTAAGGTCCTAAATGTCTTTCAAATGTTTAATTATCAAATTATTATCGATCACATAAAAAACGGTAAATTGAATCAACAGTTATTTCAGAACCGGTATATAAATCGTCAAAAACAAAATAAAACTTTGGTAATACAGAACTACAATAATTCATACGGCGAAAGATCATTAAAAATTATTATTTCAAGCCTATTTAACAAAATGTCAAAGCATTTGAAAGAGGTAACCAAAATCAATAAACATTATAAAATCTCTCTCAAAGATTACCTATACACGCTGTGACTGATTGATTAAATGTCAATAGGATTATTGTATAGTGATTGCGTTCTACTTGTGTTAATGTTATGTTGTAAAGTTAGTTATTTATTTTTCATGTACTCTTTTTTTCTGTGTTAAATGTTGCTTATTTTTTTTTTGTTTCTGTTTTATCTAATTAAAAAATGTATGTAAATTTAGTACGTATAGTTTCTAAGACTTGTCATCAAATTGAGTTTCTGGCAGCTAAAACCATCTTTTTGCCAGAACCCATTTAATGTATGTCTTTCTTTTTTAATAAAAATAAAAATAAATAAATAAATAATATTGTAGTGTATACAATCTGTTTGATAGATTGTTTGTGTTTTTTAGCATTAAAATAAAAAGGTAATTTATTTTCCTATACATTTATACATGTGATGGAAATAAAGAATCTTATCTACCTATTTGGGCTAGCTGATAGAGATTATCTTACGGAAATAAGCTCACCCGTTTGACACGTATTTATGCCTGTCAACTTTTGGTCACAGGTTAGATTAGATTTGGTTTCGTAACCTATGTGGTGATCGAAACGAAGGGACACGCACGCCCGTTCGGGCTCCCCAGCTAGTGACAATTGCGCAATACGACCGCCAATAGGCTAGCGAGTCATTCTAATTGATGACTTATGCAAGAGTCACTGATCTGGTCAACGGAGTCGCTCTGCTGAGTTATACTAATCACTTAACTAGTAATCGCGGCTCCGGACAGAATAAACTGTTATAAATGAATCCATGCAAAAGGACAATTATTTAAATTTTAAAATACAATCACCGTATAGAATTAAAAATACTTTTTTTGTTGCGTTAGCAGCGATCTAATCTCGAGCCTAAGTATCTCAATCTTAGTAGGTAGAACGTGTAGATCAAGGCTAGTAGCCCGAGTTGTATCTATACGAGTATTGACACTAAATAAATAGTGTTTTCACGAACTTTTATTTAGCTTAGGTCAAATCTTGCAAACTTAATTAGAACCATTTCCTCTTATCCTATATCAGTTGGCATTAAAAAAAAACGTAACAGTGCCGAATATGAGAAAAACCTGTTTTGTTTAAACTCAAATCTCACAAATATATACATCGTATCCCAAGGCAATTCTCGGCAAAGGCAAACCTCGGAACGGAATGCATTAGAGGTAAATTCAACATTCCTCCTTCTAAGGAACGCCTCAGTGAGTCGACCGGTATTAGGTAACGGATATAGTGGTCGGCGGCACCCCGTACTGGTTAGTACTCGCTCTGGACAAGCGGGTACTAATTATTACGGTACCCTTGCTAATTAATAAGGAAGGAATAACATTGAAATTTATTCCATATTTTTCCTATGGCTGGCACTATGCGGTACCATTATGTGTTGTATTTACTATATGGTAACCATTGGATATTCAATCACAAAAAAAATGTGTTATACAGAATAAACTGTTAATAGTTCTTTTTTAGTTGTATTGTTCTCATCATGGATAAAATACATTAAGGCCTAAGGAAAAATAGTAATTGAAAGGGAAATTAAGGGTCTGCAACATAGAAAACTTTTTTTTTGAAGTTTCTATATTATAAAGCTGTAATTAAATAAATACCAATAATTGCGTACTGACCGCGCAGAGAGTAAAATCTAACGCCCTATAAAGACCGAATTCCAAGGTCGACTGTCCAAATATGCTTCGCCTTAAAATTGCGCTTCTACACAAGATTCAAGCAAGTTCTAAACAATTTACACAAAATTTTATGTCGGTTGAAAAAAGATCAAATTTGGTCAAAATTGAAAAAAAATATTTTCCGTTCGTATTTTTAACTATTAGTACGACAAGAGTACAAGTCTAGTTACATGTACGGAATTGGTTATGGTTTTAAAAGTACAAGACTTTGCGATTAAAGTGTTGTAGCATTTGACTTATACTATTAAAACGAGATCCACGCACCGGTTTAAAATTATTTTTTTATCATTAACTTCAACCCGCCGTCAATTAAAAAGTTATAGTCATATCATTTTTATTTATTAGTTTAGTACAATAATGTCTTTAAGACATATGCTGTAAATAACAAATAAAAATTTAAACATATATTAAATGTTGCTTCTATGAACAAATTTCTTTGACTCTGATCGTAAATACTTATTATATCTATACTTATATATACTTATATGTTTTTATTTAAGCATGATATTTTGATCAACCGCAAATGTATTTAATCAGTATTATTATTTTTTGAACAACTATTTTAAAAGTCGAACATTTGAACAGGTCTTGTCATATTTTTACCAGAATTCCCCCTATTACATGGATTATAATGGATTACATGGATTATATTATAACATTATTCATTACCAGATCAAAAGAATTTTCCTAAATTCCACCAAATAAGCGAGGTACTACTCAGTAGATAATACAATTTAGTTTCAGTTTCAATGCGTTTATTTTATCATATTGTTTTTATTACAATAAAAATTAGCAAGGACCCATTAGTCAGAGACTGTCGACAGGTCCTTTTGTTAAGTTTCTTAACTAATATTATTGCATACATAATTAAAATGGATAAGTATGCATTTTAAACGAGGTGGATTTTAGCATAACAAAAATATAACATGAAAAACAAAAACTGAACAGTAGAAATAATATAAAACCTAACATGACACATAGCACTGATATTAATTAAGATGATTTAGAATTTTTAGTAGATGTACAATTGATTAATCGGTTAGGGATGGATAGAAGAAGTGTCATGGTATAATGACATCGATACTGATATTAGTGGATTAGGGGGCCTGTGGGGTTCCAAAATTATAGAAAAATACACTTAAATAATTTAAAAAAATCTTTAATGTGACGGTAAACTATTTAGCAATATACGAATACGATAATTGTACATACTTAGAAAATGCTAAAAAATGTCTGACAAGTTACCCGTTTACTTAAAATTACACTTTTAGCTTCTATTCATATATGAGAAGCTACTATCGCCGTCTGTCCGTATGAATGCGATTGAGTTGCATTTTTGTGTGTAGATTGATACCCAAGAAAAACAACCATAGCCGTTTAGACCACATCGAAAACTGGTCGGATAATATAGATATTTAACAATAAAGTCTACACATTTTCGTACCAAAGATTGAAACTTGACATATCGATATAGCGCTGAGCAGGTGGTATTTGTATCATATTGGAATGTCAAAAATATGACAGCATGGCTGATGGAACATTTTATTTATTAATGGTCAGTATAAATTAATATTAATTCTTCTATGAACACAAATAGAAAAAACTGAAATGATGTTAAAATGTTTGATGAATTGAAAGAATGTAATGTTACCATTGTACTTACATTTTTTATTTTTATCTACTCCTGCCTAAAACATAACTCACTTTCACCTCTGGTTATCCAAAACGCACATCGAATGGGTTAAAAGTGCCGCAGGCGCGTGTAGTCGGGGTTAAGATGCCGTTAATACGTATGTAGGGCCTAGCTGTAAGACGTCAAGTTCTGGGTAAATAATTTACTACCACTAAACATCGTATAGAAGCAGTTGGTATCATATAATAGCTACAGGGTGTCATAGACATTCTTGTTTAAAAACAACACCTTTATCCACTGAACTCTTCCAATATTTGTGACGTCCTAAAGAGTCAGATTCATATTTTACACCCAGTCAATAAGAGTAGTGTTAAATATATAGTATAAGTATAGTATAATAATATGAGCGTCGAGGACGCTGCGCTGTACCAGTAGGTCACAGTGCCATATTAGACCGCGGTCTGCGGAGATCCACCGGCTCATTGTTGCGCAATAGGCCGTGGCAAAGGTCGTGGACGAGCGGCCTCTGCTGAGGAGTAGGGGTGGGCGGATGATTCGTTCACCGAGCTCACTCACCGAATCAATGGGTCCGTACACAAATATTAAAAATAATTGTATCAATGAGCGTTTGGTATCACCGCAACCTCTGTTTGATGTCTTCTTAACTAGACTAAACGTCTGTCCTAAAGAGGGCAGTTTCTTTTGTTCATATTTTTTGACTAGCAAACTTTTTAGATGAAACGAGCGTTTCATATAAAAAAAAAACAAACATATTAACTAACGACATAATTACATAATAAAAAGTTATAATATAACAGATAAATGAAGTAATTTATAGTGTATAATATTATATTAGAGGATTAAACTGGTATAATCTACAATTACAGGGTGTAATTTATATTCACTGATGTCCTTTTAGGGGGTTGATCTATATCGATAACTAAACCGGTTTTTTTAATATAAAAATATATATGTAATTAATAGTTTTTCTTAACTTGTATGTTACCATGTTATGTTGAAATATTATCAGACCGTTCGCCTAATTGTGTCGGGATAACTCTAATTTAGTCGAATAATGAAATGATCCATCGGATCACAGACCGATACGGTTCATTGAGCCACATGGTCGCCGATCACTAACGAGCTAACAGGGCACCTGCGCAGTGCGCGTGCGCGGAATCCGAGCGAGCGAAAGTGAGCGACGTAACGCGCATCTTCGCAGTCACGTTTTGCAGCCGCCGGCTCCTGAGTCGTTATGGCGTTATGATAATTATAACGATTGTAACGATATTACAATGGGGAATTTTGTGGGGAGACCCCGCCAATATTGAAATAGTAAAAATTGAATTTTAACGGACCATCTTTCATTAAATTTGTATTTTATGCATTCCATTTTTAAATATAATGTTCTTTCGTTTGACATTTCCTATATTTTGTTCTTCTTTGAATAAATGGCCTTCATAATTTAGTATATAGCGTATCATTTTTATATATTTAAGTATATCTTGCATAATATAATTTAAAATTTTACAGATTTTATAGGAATTTTTTTCTATATCCTAATTTAAAAAAGAAAATTTATACCATACTATAAGCACTTTTTTTTTTGAAAACGAAAACAGTAACCTGTGTATCGCGCAACATTAAAAACTCGAAAAGGACGGAACACTGCCTTCTTTAGTACAGTCGATAGCCTAGTTAAGGGGGTAGGAAACAGAGTATACTGTTCCATCTTTCTTAATTACTATACCATATTGTCAAAATAACTGTGAACCTAGATAAATAAATAAATAATGAACGATTTTGGCGTTTATCACGAAAGCAAAATATTTAAATTCTTCGGTGCGAACTCGCATTCCTGTTTAATTTTTTTTTTTTATAATTTAGGCTCCAAAATTCCTAAGTGGCTTGGCCAAAGTTTAATTTCGCTTTTACGACTATGTATTTTCACTTTTTTTTATTAGTAACGACTAACTTTTTCTTGAATTCAACTGTCAATGAAGGTATATTTTTACCCATAGAAAAGTTAAGTTAGATGGTTTTATACAAGAAATAATAATAGTAAATGTGCAGTAGAGGTTGTGTTTCAGCCCAGTGGTTAAGGCGTTTTATTATTGATTCAGCACAAGCACACTGGGCTTAAAATAACTGTATATGTCATAGCATAAAAAAAATATTAAATAGGTAGAATTATTATTAAGTGTGTCAAAGTTTTTTTTGCTTGTTTAATAAGTCCGTCATTATAAATTATTGATAGATTCAAACATATTGCGAGCCATATTAAATGACCTCAAATGTTTTTTATTTATAACGTTTTTTACGCAGCCCGGATATATTCCGTCTGCGATTACATTATGAAATTAACATTTGTCGCTTAAATGTCACGACATA
Organism: Neomicropteryx cornuta; assembly: GCA_020383195.1. Lineage (NCBI taxonomy): Eukaryota > Metazoa > Arthropoda > Insecta > Lepidoptera > Micropterigidae > Neomicropteryx > Neomicropteryx cornuta. The sequence continues at coordinate 2,806,773 of JAHKQU010000011.1, forward strand.
TAATTGTGATACGGCGTTTTAAAAAAATTACAAACGTGTTTTTCGTTTAATGCCGCGCTATCGTTTGCGCAAAAATCTTTATTTGTTTCGAAGTTTTTTGGTTTTTGTTGTGCAATCGAAACGCACCTGTCCGCTGTCCGCGATTGTCTTGAGGTGCGTTTCGTCACAGTCGCACGCACACATCGGCGTGGAAACTGTGCGGACGTTTGTTTAGAAATGTCGCTTCGACATCGTTTTAGGTAGATTTCATTAGAAAGTTATCTGTTGCAATGGGTTCCGGAAAATCTCGACATATCTTCGCGTTTCACATCCCCTACAACCCAAAACAACCCTCACTTTCTTGTGGACACGATAACTGCCGTAATTTTACACCAATCACTTATAGGGGATTTTATATTTTTCTTAAGATATCGTAAGATTTTATATTATTCCTTAGATATGGGCCTAAAACTTTTATGAAAGTCCTAGTGCTGGAAAAAAATGGTTTTTCCAAATTCATTAAATAGGTACAGTATCCAATCCGTTCAAAATAGTTCCATTGCAGGCCTATAATTTCCCTATAACTTTTGTTTGGAACAATTCTTACGGCACAGTATAAAGTGGGATTTAGTATACGCACTCTCACTGGGGCTTCGAACTCGGGACCTCTGGATTTTAGAAGCAGGCGCTTATACCACTGCGCCACCAGGCCGTTCAATACAATACATATACATAACTATGCAAGAAGTAATATTTAAGGCGAAACATATTGACAGTCGACCTTCAAATTCAGTGCTTTATTTTTATAGGGTGTCAGGTTTTACTCTCTGCTCGGTCGCAATTGTTCAATTGCCTTCAATTGCCTTTCAATTTCTATTTTTCCTAAGGTTCTAATATCTTTTATAAGAGAGCAATTCAATTAAAAAAGAACGTTTAGCATTTATTAAATTTCTCAGAAATAGAACTGAATTATAAAAATCTGCCTTTATTTTGTTGAAGATATAACATCAAGGTATCTAATAATTAAATATGCAATGGTTATCAAATACCAGTCACAGAATGTGGGTCTAAATGAATCGAAATTAATTAACAATTAAATTAAACACAAAAAATTATAACGATAAACACGGCATGTTTTAATTTGGTAATTGCGCAAGTTGCCTGTAATTGATGCATTGACTCTAGTTACAGTTACAGAAATCTTTGTATCGGGGAAGGTAAGGCTTAAAAGTTACTTTTACCGTACCCTTTGTTAAACTACATAGCTGAGCGCAAAATAGTGAGACGATTACATATTATGTGACCGACAGTTAATCCAGTGTCGTTAGGAAGACTATCCGAGGTTCGTTTGGCAGTCGCTCTATAGAATTCTTGTTAAGGCTCTAATACACGCTATTAACTTTCTTGTTGCGCAGTGCATTAATTTAGAAATGAATCATTTTCAATCGAAACTTTTTGCGAACCGTATTCAATCTTAAGCCGTTGCGTAATAAGGAAAAATGCAAGAATTATAAGATTCGCGGGAGTTTGTTACAAACGCGACAGGTTTATCTAGTTTTACTTTCTTATTACACACGAAAAACCTGATTTAGGGGGAGAGGGGTTGTATCGTTACTAGCCGCGCGTCAAAATTTAAAAAAAAAAACCTAAAATGGTGCTAAAATATATGATGACTTGAAAGAATCTAATGTTATCTAAGGAACCACAGGCGCGTGTAATCTAGAGAGAAGATGCTGTTAATGATGCCTGTAGGGCCTAGCTGTAAGACGTCTGATTTGGGCTAAATAATTTACTACTACTAAACGATTATAAATGCAGTTGATATTACATGATAGCTACAGGGCGTCATTTTCATTCTTTTTTAAAAATATTGATTCTAATCGACATGAAGAGATCTTTATAAGATAATCCAGAGAGGTTGTTTCCCATAACACTAATATCGAGTTTTAAACAAGAAAATAAAATTATTTAAATATAAAATATATAGGTAGTTTATTCCCGTCAGTTTAAACTTTCAAGAAGCTTAGTCAGGAATTCGGAAACATTAAAATTTGCGCAGAACAAATATGTATGTAATGCGCGTTTTTATTTATATATTTAATTTTGAATAGTGCTTTATATGCATAGCTGCGTTTTCTGTGTTTTCCACTTTTTATTTAATTATATTTAATTTTTTGATTTGCCACGAGGAGTGGTTTCGGGTTTTTTAATTTATTTCGTTGATGAACACAACGGCGATTATTAAATAGCTTTGACATTGTTTTTTTTTAAATATACCAGAAGTGTGCACATGCAAATGACGTTATTATACAAAACCACCAATTAATATTTAAAAACACGAAATGATTAAAATTTTCTAGTACCTATTTTTAACCATTACATATTACATACCTAATACTTGAATCGAAAGTTATTATTTATTATCTGAAATTACAATTAAAATTGGTTAAATCAGTATGATTCGACGTTTATTCATCAAAAATTTGTTATTAAAAAATACGTTTTTTTTTTTATATTTACCATAAAACTTTTACCTAGTACTTAATACTTAAGTTTAAAGTGCTCATCATGTCGATGATGCTTACTTACTATTTTTATTATTTAATTTTGCCGAAATTTTACCCACAATATTCATTAATTTGAATTATTTTATGCCATTTTAATCACAGTATGTAAAATAGATAATAATGACGTTTGATAAAAAAAAAATTAAAAAGTTTTATGAAATCGCTTTGAAATTATTTTCCATGAACCGGAAATTTTCATAAAAACATGTTAATGGCGTTCGGTTTTAAGTTAATAAAAATAAAGTTTTTTATTAAGTAAAAATGTAGTTAATAGTATTAAACGCATATCCTACTGGCAATACTTAAAATAAAATAAAAAATAACTAAACATAAAGCGGTGTTGCCAGTATAATTGCATAATCAACGAAGAGTATTATATCCAAAAAAATATTAAAAAAAATCATAACTTCAAAATGGTTGAGAATCGAACAAATATTAACTGAAACTTTTTTGTTCCAAATAACCCCTTCTACCACCTCTAATATTTTAATTACTATTTACTGGGCACCTGTAGACAAAAAAAACGCGTAATGACAAAAACTTGATTTTAATGTCGGTGCTAGGAGTGTGAGTGAAAAAGGTTGTGTGTATTTGAGGGTTGAGTGAGGGTTTATGTTTGCATGTGAGAAAAAAGTAATTGTGGATGTTATAAATTTCCCCTGATCTCTTTATTTAATCCTTCCTTTTAAATGAAGTACGTCAGCATTACTTAAGTTGACATTATATGTTTTACAACTCTGTAGAACGTTACTAATGATTTATTTATCATCACATGCAACTTCGTTTTAAAAGCTTTCACCATTTGTGTGGCCGTCGTATCTGCAATGACATTAAAAAGTCTCAGCGGATTAAAAGAGCAACCTCAATATTAGAAAGAGTTAAGTCAAGATAGCATTTTCATGATACCATTCGAATAGTTGAAATTTCGTCTCGGCAACAAACTCGCAGAAAATATGCACCACCTAGGAACTATGTAAGTTTATATATTTTATTTTGTCTAAAGTTAAGGGCCTCAAAAAGTCTGTATTCTTTCATACATTTTATCAAATGTTTAGACGTAAATATCTTATTGACAGAATACAAATTCCAGTAAGCTTTTAAACATACATCATTTCTGTTTTTTTATAATTAACCAACAACGGTACAAAGTGTTTATTCATTTAAAATATTAATTATAATAATACCCAGAAAAGATTATCACTTGAATGGAGTTAACCTGTGTAAAGTTAACAAACACCTGTATAAACCTGTTAAAAGTTAACTGACCTGGAAATAATCATAACAAATGGTCTGAAGTCTGTAAAATAGTGGGAAAGGTAATTCTATGTTGCACGTGGTCTATGTGGTAAATTTAGGAAAACAAGCTTTCAAACGAATCCTAAAAACATATAATATGGTAGACTAGTGGAATCAATTTGAGGATTGTCGTCAGCGCAAAAATCAACCAATTGAAGAACTGTCTTGATCATCAACTATCTCAAGAACAGAAACGGAAACAGACGCATCAGCTGTGCTTTCTGTCTGTTAACACAATAATAATAGGGTATTGGCCTAGATTTCAACACATTTTTTGCTAGCTCATTAAATCATTCGCAACTCGAGTAGTACTATAACGACACGGGTAGATTACGTGGGCACGCGTTGCTTATTTGAACAGTCCCGCGATGACTGTTTGCGTTACGCACAAAACGTGAAGTAACACAATCCACTAAATAACAATTATTATATATTTCTTGTGTAATTTTATTTTATCATTAACTCTATACAACTTCACCATAACTACTCGAAAATGTACAATTTTCAGAAGGACAAAAGCTGTCGATTATAAACAATGAATCAAAATTTATACTGCGCAGATTGTTGGGCGACGCGCGGCGAATTTTTTGGGTCCTCGACACGGCTTACTAGTTCATATAACGTTTTATAGATATCAATACATTGATTTGTGATCGCATATGATTTTTGTATTTCAACTTAACTTTTTGCCCAGAGTACGTAGTCCAACATTATATCGTCTTTTGTAATTTTTAGGTTGAACTCTAAACACAAGACATTGTTTAATTCTTTTGCTATTATGTGGTATACTTGGTTTTTTGATATAAAGGACAAATATTAAACTGCAATACTTTGCTCTCTACTCTAATTTAGTTATCATATTTTTATTTTTTTTCAGTCTTGAGCTTAGAAGATCGCGAGCTAATATGTTACTTTTATATAAAATTGTCAATGCTCACATCGACTGCTCTGATCTTCTGGGAACTCCTCAACGGTCAACAGCACAGACCCGAAATTTTGTAAACGCATTTAAAAACTTATTTTCGCAACGGATTTTCTAAATTATATATACGATTTTAAGGTTATTCGTGTTCAATGGTAACGAACTTTACAATCATTTGAAATAAACGCGTCATTATTTCGACGTGTGCATTTTGCATTGCTCACTCAGAGGCCTATTAGCATCCACTGTAAGTGTGTCGAGTTATTATAGCCACCACCTACTTACTGTCTTTGATATTTTGAAATGCCAAATGGAATTTATGAACCGCGTATTAATTATTAAAATTTTATCACCCGCGCAGATTACAGGCTTTGTCCCCGCTTGCGGAATCTGTTGGCAAATTCTCTATGGACCAATCTTAAAAACCTGATATTAGACAATATAACATCTGTGATTATAGCATTTTGATAATCGTTCAGAAATACCCTAAGATCTTGCCAAAGTTTTTATTTTTTTTCTTCTTGGCTGTTTATAAATTATACTTCTTTGGCCATTCGCACACACACACTCACACGCACAGCCAGATAGGATATATAAATGAAATATAAGACATTTTTCTCTGTTATCCAATATATTTCTCTTCAATATATTATTATAAGTCACTTCATTATTATACTATACACCTATACATTATCATTATTAAGTTCGTATAATCGTATACTTTCGTATAATCTGTGAAAAAAAAACACGCAAATAGCTTCAATTTTCGGAAGGGACTCTACAACGCGACAAACATATTTCGTAAAAAAGCAATTGGATTCTACAACTCGACAAACGTAACAATGACTTCTAACGCGTGATGCGGTTTCTCGACCAACATCCCATCCCAAAGAGTACAACGGGCCCATAGAAGTATAACTTCAAATTAGTGGCTGAAACAAAATTATCAGATTATTACAAGCTTTAGCTTACATTAGTCTCGTATTTTTTTCCCAAAAGTTTTTAACAGCTGTCCTTAACCTTAGAAATACAAACCCTAGAAATCCCAGGCCGCAAATCAGTGTTCTTCAGAAAGTATACTTTATCGTTCGTATGGTTAGACTGCGGGTTGAACTCCCTGATGGTATTAGAGGATCTTCCAGTATTCCCATATTCAAACTTTGTGCGCGTCGCGTCTTCCGAGTTTTATATACGAAGATAGCATCAAAAACCCTTACCTTCTAATATCCAAACTAAGAATTTGGTGGAAATTTTCAGCTTTGTGGTAACGCCAATTTGACAACGTCTGTGAAAGCTACTATGTTTAATATTGTCTATTCTGTTTATATACATTTTATATGAGGGACACCAAATGACGGAAGAGTATTCTAAGTGGCTCCTGAAAAAGGAGAAACCCAATATCTTCCGTGTGTGGGGTTTGAAATGGTTTGCGAGTTCTGAATAGGAAACCTAAGCATACCATGTGATTTCCCCACAATTAGTTCAATGTGTTTATTGTAGACACAGCTTAGAGTCCTTAGAGCTTAATTGGCCAAAGTAAAGTAGATCGACGATACTTAATAAAATAATTTAATTTTTATCAAAGATGACCCACGGCCACGCTGCCAATCTGGAAGAGATTGTCCTGATGCAATAACCTTGCCGTTTCGTAACGTATTTTAGTCTTACGTTTATTATTTTGACTCCTTATTATTTATGACCAAACAGAGAATAAATAAAAGGTTCTGTTGATAAATTGATTTTGCTGAAACACATCTTTCAGGTCGATAAACAGATGAAAAAGAATGAATAATATAACATAATAAATGAGACTTACTTGTTAACAACTAGAGAAATAAACAGAAAAGTAAACAAATAATATTTATTATAAATATAAAATTATTTTAGGAATGCACTTCATATTATTTAAAACTTGCAAATTATCGTCTAGGGTACCAAGATTCTATCTGGCTAATTTAAAAATCTCTGCAAAATACGAAAGAGGTTTGAGCATTTATTTAGCAAGTATTTTACATATAGGAAGTTAAGTTTTGTACCTATCTAAAATAAGATTATAAAATATAAAAAAATGTGATTTTGAGCAAAAATAGCAGATAGAACGTAGTTTATCTATCGGAACGTAATGTGTACGATTTTTCATCTTTAAAAATGTTTGAATTTTATTTTTTGTCTGTGAGTGAAGTAATAAATTTAAATAGAAGTTTGTTTTAATGGGAACTCTCGTACATTGCTCTATCTGCAAGACGTGGGTAGTAATAAATCTTTTTTAATAAATTATTGCCCATTTTGATATGTAAAATAGATTAAAATCGTTATACATATTTTGAAGACATTAAAATTGACTGTTGAAACCGGATGTTGCATCGACTTGAGTGTCGATCGATATTAATAAAATTATTCAACTGGTTTTTGGTTGAATACCCTATAAATTTACGCAATAGTTATAGTTTTAAAATAAGTGAAAGTTATAAGGAATGAAAGTTATGAGAACTGATTACCTAAATTTAGGCTCGGCTCAGACGTGAGGCGTTTTAGATTACTTTCAAATTGATTACGTTTTTTTGTTTAATATGAATATATTTTTAGATATTTTGTTGAAATTTAAAATCCTAATTTAAAGTAAAAATAAAAGAAATTTAAAGTCTTTTAAGTAATTATTGAGCCTCTGATTTCGAGCTTGCATTGCTTCTTCCTCATCCGCACACGCTGTCACGAGTCTCCGCCTAATGAAATAGCATGGTTTTTGCGCCTTCCCACATTGCACGATCTTTATAACGCGATTTATTATATAATATCTATAGTCATCGTGTCCCAAGATCATTTCCGATAAAAAAATTAGCTAATTGGACCTGAGATTTCAAACTTGATTTGTATTGACGTCAAATCTATATGTGTCTTCGGGAATGGTCTTGGGACATCTTCTATACAAAATGAACCGTTTTTCACCCTTCCCTTCTTTCCCTGCATATTAGTGCACGCTAGGTGTTGGTATAAGCGCTTGCTTCTATAAATCCTGGGCTCGAACCCCAATGAGAATATTCAACGGCGCTTTTCTCAACACTGACTAAGTTAAGTAACAAGACATACAAAAAAAAAAAACATACCAAAAGGAATTTTAATTTAAATGTAGACACCGTAAGTTTATTTTATTTTAATCATCATACAGAATAAATTTACAAAAATAGCCAAGAAATGGAAATGGAAGTTTAGTGTATTTAATTTTATTCTTTTTATCTTTGTAATCATTAATGGTGAGATGTCCTTCATCTAAAACGCAAAAAAGCGATGCGTTTGATATTTGTAATGTAGCGCACAGCTGTGCCTTTTACGAGTATTGAAGGAGGTCGCGCCAGCGCTGTGCGTGCCAATTGCATCCACCGGATAAATTCTGTTGCCAATGCTGGGCAAACATCGCCCTAAATTGAGTGCGCTTGGTAGGGTGTTAGAGATATATCATAAAAGGGTAATCACTAGCAATGGACGTTAACGCGAATAACTGCGAATAACAAAATAACGGTGTGATTTGTAGCTGAACTCGTCGCCGTGCTACATTGTCACGGTGTCACTTGAAACAAGATTTCCGTGTCACTGAATTTCGCATCGAATTCCTTGAACGCTACTCTCTAGCTATTTATGGCAATCGATTGGTGTAACTACGCTAGCCGTTTAGATTACATCGAAGGCTGGTCGAATAATATAGATATTATAATATAGATAATAACACTGTCATCAAAATCTCTCTTTTCATCACACACATACCCATACACGCACCCTCGCACACAAACACACACCCTCATCCACACACACACATACACCACATGCTCCTCATACGAATGTATATCTACTTGTTTGTATTTTAATAATTTGATTTGCATCAATTTAGTTTGATACCTACTGTATAATAGTATGTTTGTGAATATGTAGGATATCCATAATCGGTTTTGTTATCTGCTTAATTCTTAATTGTTTATATTATTGTTATACTGTATGTTTTCCCATTAGAAAATAAATAAATAAATAAATATTTATTTATTTATCTTTATTAGAAAAACCAACAGTTTTACACAGTAACATACAAAATAAAAATACATTTGATTGAACAATAAAAAACTATGTAAAACTAAAAATAAGTTTCTACTCACAATTAGTATTAAAATTAATAACAAATATTACAAAATCATTTTATACTTACACGAATCTACACGAATTTAGAATAACTAATTTGCACTATTAATTTTTTACACAATAAATCATTGCTAAATACTTTAAATTGCGACTTATTCAGAGTCAATTTATCGAAGTAGTTAAAAGCAGTTAATATAACATTAAATTCCACAAACTTTTAGTACTGATTTGACAGTTATATATATCATATTCGAATTTCAAAAATATGACAGCCCTGCATTTGGAAGTATTATTTATTACTAGCCTGTTAAAAATAATACAAACTCATTTGTGCGCACAAATAGAAACATCTGAAAGAATGTTCATGCAGTCCACATTATAATAAATTATACAGGATGAACTTAAAGTCAGCAGTATCCTACTAAGGGTGATTCTGGACGTAAAATTGACCAAGTTTTGTTTTGTTTAACAACTTTGTAAATAAAGCAAAGTGAAACGAATCATGTACTTGTCGATCGTGAGTGATAGGATCTTTTTGATCCTATCACTGACGGCGATGGATTGATAGAACCTTCTTCGATAAGGATCGATCTAAATTTTGATCTCGTCGCATCACTGACCACACTCAATCTTTGGGTTGGACACTTTCAGTAAGAAGGGATTCAGTATGCACTCTCTCGCCGCGCGAGGGTACGGCGGCTTGAGGTGCGCGGGCTGCCGCGCGGGGCGCGCACTTGAAAAGCAATCACAACCGTTTAGATCACATCGGAGATTGGTTGAATAATATAGATACATAACATTCAAGGCAACATGTTTTTATTACTGATTAATAAAACATTGATATTTCTATAGAGCGCTCATTTATCTTATTCGAAATTGAAAAATATGACGGCACGGCTGTTGGAACGTATTATTAATTGCTGGCCAATTAAGATCACCACAAACTCATTTATGTGTGCAAATAGAAAAATGTAAAAGAATGTTTAGAGCCACATTATAATTATTATTGTAAATTAAATTTTATATCCGTGTCTATTTATTTATTATGTGTAAATACAATATAAAGTAAAGTATATATTCCCAATATAAAGATAGTTAGAAGTAAAAAAGAATAATATTAAAATATATTAAACGAATTTCAAGAAGATAAAATAAATAAGGAAAAACAATTTCAACGTTGATTATTTGTATATATAGAAACAAAAAACACTGATATAATATAGAACTAAACTAGGAATTTTGTTTGATTTTGGAAGATGCCGTTAATGACGCCTGTAGGGCCTAGCTGTGAAATGTCAGGTTCTGGTTAAATAATTTACTACTACTAAACAACGTATAGAAGGAGCTACAGGTTGTCATACCATTCTTGTTTGATATTCAACATGTTCCTCTTGGCGTGTTCCGCAATGGTTTTCCATTGCGGATAAAAAAATCAGCTTCTTCTGCGTTGGTTCGTTCTCGAGGCCTCGCCACGTCGGGCATTGACCGGCCTCGACCGAGTGCGAGCGAGCAAACGAAAGAGCGAAATACAAAAAGGGAATTTACACGAGCGTTTTGATAAAATTAGTAAATTTGGGCATGATTTTTTTTATAGAATTTCTTACACGTAATAAAAAAACATAAACATGCCCCCTTAAGTCTTCTTGAATGGCCTTGGAACATCCTGAAGATCAACCCTCTAAAACGACAGTATCGTTCCATTAACCTATATAGAGTTACCGCTGTCACCTTGTCGCCGTAGCGAGCTTCTCTCTTCTCCTACGGAACCCTAAAATTTAGGAATCGAATCGTCATATCCGGCGTGTCCGTAATCCACTGATCCGATTCGGATATCTAGGTTCAATGGAAAGCAGGCCCGGACTGGTCGGCAGCGACCGTTAGTGCAGCGTATGAACCGCTAGGGGCAAAGCGGTTCTATTATTAGTCGGAGAAAATTACACATTAATAGAAGTTCTAATAATGCTTCATCGCGTGTTTATATCCGCTACGCGAACATCGTTATGTGGTAGTTAATAATCGACAATCGAGTACTGCCAGTGATATGAATACCTATCTTTTATCGATGAGCCATGTAGCGAACGATTGAATAAAATTAATCATGCTTAAAATTATGCTTTTATGAAAGAAAGAGTGTGAACTTAAAGCCGGCATTTTTCTGCAACAACTTTGTAAAACTAGCAAAAAAAAAAAAATGGTATGAAATGACAAAAGAAAGTGTCCTAAAAACATTTTAAAGTGTGTTCACCCAACAACCGACGTCGCTACAAATGTATTGATGACAGTGAACGTCGGGTAGTTTTCCGCGCGCAAATATTGTAATGTGGGTCAATTGGATAGGTCATAAACTCAGCGATACTCGCACCAAACGTTCATTAGAGTATCTATTATTTTATATGGATTTTTTTGTTAAGTATTAAACTTATTCAACAAAAATTGTTTTAAATTCTCCGGTATGATTATATTTATCCATTTCTTTTTAGGACACTCGAAATATCATATGCTATGGTATCATGGTATTTATTTCTTGTAAGATGCGCACTCGACGTTTCATCAAAAGAAAAAGAAAAGGAATTATTTCATGCGATTTTCATTTGGCGCGAATGTGAAATGAACACCTGAACGGACTGAGCGTGAAACGTCATATTCACGGCCCATCGGTCCCAATCAGCGTTCGCGCATGACTTCACGTGAAATATAAAGCACCGTTTGACAGCCGACGTCACTTTGACAGCTGTCGGAGTGACGTTTATTGTCGGGCGCGCTTTTGTCGTTGGGCGCGCATTCAGCCGCCCGCCCCCGCCGCCCTTGTTTCAGCGGTGTCGCCGCCCGTAATTTCCGACAGAGCCGTTGCTCGTTGCAGTGGAGCCGTTAATTATTAGTTCGTGGTTTGATTAAATTCTCCGTTACACGTCCAATTTAAATTTAATATATACAGACATATTTTTAACACTGGTTTACTATTATCTCCTAACTTAGTTGAGTAGGGTCCAAAACTAGTTGAAAATGCCATAGGTGATAGCAATTCCTTTAAAAAAAATAGCTGGCTGCGATCTTATAAATGCAAAATCGTAAATATAGCTATGTGTGTATATTTTATTTATTCTTTATTAAAAAATCCTACAGTATTATTTTTTTATAATTACAAACAAAACTTATTACTAGTATACAAAACCAATTATGGATTTTGGACATTTTACATATTAACATTAGCATAAAAAAAATTGAAACAGTGTTCTTAAAATATATAAAGATTATGAAAATTATATACGTATACAGTAGAATTTTTTGTTGTGTTATGTGTAATTTGGGAGTGATATTTGTGGTAGTTGTGAGTGTGTGTGATTTGTTGTATATGTTAAAATAAAGTAATAAATTAAGTATGGTTTTAGTATGTATAAGTCATAATATGTATAGGTCATATTCCATATTTTATTAATTTATGTAATGAAAATGTTTTGTCTGACTGTCCGCGTGCAAGCATATTTAAGAGGAACTAAATATTTGAAGGTCATTTTAACCGAATTTAAAGAAAATTTTGATAACTTATTTATTTATTAGCGTACAAAACGTGGATATAAGAAGATAATAAATATAATAGCAAACATCAAATTAGTAAAACAATGTGCAATGTGCGTGTAGTGTGTGGTATGTAATGTAATGTATGTCTATAATGTGTGGTACCTCTATTTGTGGCATGGAAACGTTTGCGTGTGTGTTTAGAAACCTACATCGTATTAGCGGTATAATAAATAATTTAAAAATAATAATTTATATTTATTACTAATGCTTTTATATTCAATATAATATTTATTAATATATTTTATACCTTTACGTTAAATATTATTACCTTGAGATTTTTGTTTTAGTTTTTATATATGAAAAAGATAATTTATGCTAAAAAATTTTCAATTTACAGATAATATATATTTTTATGTAATTATTTTTAAAAAATGGATTTCAGAAACATATCCGTTATTTTTCAATATATCATACAAAATGGTGGGGCGCGGTTTGTGTTATAAGAACCGTTATACCCGTCATGGAGTTCACACCTTTCCGTTCATCGTACAAGGCTTGTTTTCGCAGGCAACAATTTTTAGGTCAGATTCGTTCAAAGGCATTCATCGTTCGCGTATGTAGTGGCCTTAAAGTAAATAAGGCCGGGGCGAAACTTGAATATCTATTTGATAACATCAAACGTCTTCATCGGCACTTTTCAGGCGGCGGCAATGTTTGATAATAGTTCCGAACAGCCCATATATGAAAGCTTAACTGTTGCCAACCGGCGTATAAAAGGCCGCCCTAAAAACATTACCGTTGGAAACGCGGTTTGAATTCATTAGCTGCGCTTTACAAGAGCGTAACACATTTTGTCGTATTACCGCATTGTTTCAAATGATACAAAGTCTTAAAAAGTTAAAAAATCCCTTTAGGCACGCCGGAAGGCGGAGGTACGTTTCACCGGATTTTGATCCGGCAAGTAAGGGATAGGCAAACTCGCTTATAGGCAAACTCGCTTATAGGCAAACTCGCTTAGGGAATACGAAATTGTATCAAACATTGCGCACCTCAACCCGCCGTACCCTTGCGTAGTGAGGGTGGCTATACTAAATCCCTCTTTATACTGTTCCCTAAGGGTTGCTCATATAAAAATTGTTTCAGCCAAAAGTTACAGGCTTACAATTAACACTTTAAACTGATTCAGTTCAGTATCTATTAAGGGAGGTTTGATTTTTTGAATTTCGAAAAACCAATTTTTCCCATCCCTTGGACCAATAAGTTTTAGGTCCTTATCTAAGGAATAGAATAAAATTGAAATGAATTTGATATCTTATATACTAAGAAATTATAACAAAACTTCTATTATATCTAAAATAAGTATTCTGGTTTAGTAATGACCTGCGATTCATCTATATTAGTAAACTAATGGGAACAGGGATTTCTTGTAGCCCTATGATTAACTTAGGATTTAATGGGGATTAAGTAGGCAATAATTTCTCTCTGCACGTCCAATGAATAATTATAGTAATTTATTATTGAAATATCTTCCTGATTCCGGTTTGGTGGTTATAATAAAAAAAATCGCTCCTTTATTACACATTCTTATACATTCGGATAAGTTATAATCGGTCTTTGTTAAAATCTGCCTGCTTCTTAAAGTTTGTAATATTAAAACTACCCGTTAAACTTAATCAAAGAAAATTCATGCAGCTAAATTAGTTTAGTATGTGTTAGGTAAGAATTAATTTAATTACTGAATTAATTGTTACCTACGAACTACCTACCTATAACTAGGTACCTACTACCTATTAATTGTTACCTACTGTTGTAATGAAGAGTTCTTGAACTTTTGCTTAAATATTTAATGCAAAAGTTCAAGAACTCTTCAGTACCTTTATAAATATTATATATTATTCAAACGATTTTTAATTATAAGAAGTTACCTGAATTATATTTCACAAGATATTGCAAGATATCACACAACGTTATACATAATATAAGTATTATACCTATAAACACCATAGTAAAATTTTACCGTATAATATGTGTTTGCACTTAGTTAGGTAAAGACAGTAGAGTTTTTCTTACCTAAACCTGGTATACATGATATATACTTTTTTTTATATACCAAATGACTACAAAACGTCTAATGCTTAAAGCTTTGAAATGTTTATTCACACCTTCTGCTGCTCCTTGCTCGGGCTGTCGCCATCCACTCCTGGATGCAGGCCTCTTCCTGGCTGGCGACTCGTCGTAAGATGTCTGTGAATTATCTTTTTGCGCACTCTGTCCCTGAGATTGATACCAAATATTGCTCTTTCCACGGCCGTCTGGCAAATCTTCAAACCGTAGAAAGCTACTGGTAGCACGTAGGACTCATACAACTTCAACTTGAGATTGATGGGCATCATTGAATTTTTGAGTATGAACCCGAGCTTCCTGAATGCCGCTCATGTAAGTCCTACCCTCCTAGTTACCTCTGTGATCTGATTATATTTTCCTAGCGTCACACTGTGGCATGGGTACAGCTTCCACTAACATTTGAACTGGGTCCAGACTTAAAATGTTCGTCTTCTGTCGATTTATCTTCAAACCGAGCTTCTGGGTCACTGCTGATTAGAAAAATATCGTCTGTAAACCTTAAGTGGTTCAGATAGGTGCTGTCGACGTTGATGCTCTTTCCTTTCATCCAGGTTTTCGATATATCATCACCAATACCGTAGCGATGTCTGAAAATGAAAACGCTCGGTCGTATGAAGATTCGACTTAGGCAGAGTTTACTCGATTCAAGTGTTCTGTGGTGCTAGTATTGCCCAAGTCTCGATGAAGTCGAATGCTGATATTCAACGAAATGTTCGCACATGGTTTAGTTAAAAATGTCTAATGTTAAAGGGAAAGTATGCGTATGAGTATGATCAGAGGCGGTACTCTATAGAAGCTGGACTTGCCTAGATTTTTTAACGAAAATTACTAGGTACCTTAAAAAAAATCTTCCACCGGCGGTTAGAGTGCCCTCCCACAATCTCCCCTACTTGCCTACTGTACAAATTCTGGGTACGCCACTGAGGATGTGTCTATCAATGATCAATGACAGTATCAACTGAAACAGCAGGAGGTTATTTAATTTCTGACAATATTTAAACGGAATGGGGCGATACATTTGTCTTTCGGTTCATTTTACGACATTAATTAATTGACAACATTAAATGCAACAATATTAATTAATGGCTCGGCGATTGAGCAGCGAATGGAACTGGTTCGAGTCGTAAATATCACCCCGAGTTAGAACAAGTACGCAGACTTACACGAATGACCTTGTCGGAGGATGATGACCCACTTAAGGCCGCGCTCTACGCCGAGCCGTTTACGGAAATATCCGCTGCGTATAGAAAACGTGATTGAATGGCGGCCTTATTAGAATTTCCAACATCTTGCGTCTTAACTCAGTAGATCGGATATTTTTTATATTAATATTTTTAAAATTGATTGATTTTGAACATTATTTAACTAGTATATCAGTAGAATCATAATTTGTTGTGGCTACTGAATTTTAGTAGGCCCAACCGAAATACGTATAATCTATTTGATTGACTGTACAAACTAATTCCTATAGATTGATAAATCGTACGCCTAATAAAACTTTCTTGTAACCTGTACCAAACAATCTCGTAGATGCAGTGTTCAAATGAAAAGTTGTGTACCCATTACAACACTGTTTAGTTAAGTCTACCAAACAATCTGTAGTATTCCGCCATTTTGTTTCTCTACCGTACAGTTCGTTTATGTGTAACGGAGTTCAGTCAGGCGTACCAAACGTTGGTTGAGCCTACCGAAAACTTTAGTAACGGTAACCAAAATAGTCTGTTAAGGTTACAGGACTCGTTCGTTTTGCGTACAGGACTGTAGCAAAAAGTTTGGCAGTCACTGTATCTACAGGAATTTCTTGTAGAGCGAATAGGATTTTTTTCTCAGTGAATACAAATTAATATAGTGTTTTCTAAATTTAATATGTTTTGGTATATTAATGTAAAATTTGAACCCTCAAAATTATTTGACATTTAAAATTTACAAATCAATCATAAATACAATCCAATGACCCATTCCCCCTTTGCAGTAAAAACAGCTCGAAGGACCAGAATTTTAGAATGTGTGAAGATATTTTATTATTACTATAATAAAAAACACATTATATGACACGCAATAAAATGGTTTTTATACGCTATTTTATTGCCGTTGGGCAAACTCTACTGAATCATAATATTATTGTAGTGTCGAAAGATAAAACAATTGATGTCAATTTTTAACTAAATTAAATATTAAATCATCTTAAAATGTGCCGGATGTGTACTCGCCCACTTTCAGTGAAATATTTGAAGTATATAACAACTGTATTGGACGCCCGCGTGCTGTAAATAACCTGAATTTTATTACCAGGTTGACAACTGCACACAGCGGATTACCGTTCGCTTACCGGGTTTATTGGGAACGCTGCGCTATGCTAATATATCAAACACGAGATAACCTACCCGCATCTGAGCTTCGCTTATTTCTTACCTATCAGGGATGAATTGAAACATACATTGACTGATAAATTCATAGTGAGATAGAGTATAGCGTACGCAGTCTACCCATAATCAACGCATCGCCACTTTTCCCTGCAACCAGTTCGGTTTGTTACAACCTCACCTCAACTCCATCGGTTTCTGATTCCCTCTAGTTTTCCTATCATGAGTATGAAGTGGTTCTTATTTCCTCCTCTCGACAGAAGCCCACTAACTTCAGAGGATTTATCTGCGGGAGATCCATCTTTAAATTGTAGGTTTTCTGAATATTATTCTTTCTTGCCGTTGCGTAAAATCTGCAGATATATTGATTACTATGTGCGTTAGTTATCGAATAAACATTTCCTTTTAAATTTATTTATTTACACTTATCACATAACTATACGAAAATATCTAAATCTTCATCAATAATCTTTAAGTGCGTTAAAATCGCTAAGCAAGTGATTTTTACCTAGCTTCAGGATTTATCGCTGAGTGTGCCTCTACGATCATTCTATGACAATAATTATAGTAGGCCAATGCCAAGGCGACATTTATCATATTTATATATTAAAAATGTGGAAATAATCATAATAATTTTATGAAAACCATGAATATCATTACAAGATAATATGGTAACGCCAATTTTGTTAGTTATACACCATCAAAAAATACATTTTATAAATCATTAAAACTACAATTTACGTATAAATCTTACTATAAGTTACATTATCAAATATATACTAATTAGCCGCAGTCGCAAAGGTGAAACCTATGCTAGCAGCTTATTGGAGTGGAGAAATGCAAACTTTAAATAAATAGTTCTTTCCCTAAAATTTGAACAAAATGCGAGCGAAAAAATTTAACATGGGATTTCCCACAGAGAAAATATTCTTAATCTCGTAAAATACTCGTAGTATACCTAGTAATCAGAGAATTACTCAAACAGAGACTAGAGCTTGCTTCGAAATCATCTAAACCATAAACCACAAGCCTAACTAATTTATTTTTTAATAATATTGTATATGGTCTTAGTTCCATTAAGCGAATTCTTTCAAGTAACATATATAAAATCTGAAACGTATATATATAGAAGATTTCTAAAAGTGGGTAATACTAACTGATGGTAATACTATATTATTTTTGTTTCTGGTCTATCTGATAAAAATAGAAGGATAGAAGAGATGGGTGAAAATTCGTCTGCTAGATATTGTATAGTATACTCTGTGAGCCTTGCCACCTAGCGGAAGGACAAATACAGCGTATTGTGTTGCAATTAAACGCCGCTTCAAGACCGGAAGATAAATTACCATCAGAAACGGAGGCAAAACAATGTTTTTGCGTACATATGTACACACATACTCACGCTAATCAATACACACCTTCGTGTACATGCTGTAATGTGAGAATTTAGCTTTAATAGTTTCCCGACAAGGCGAAAGTTCTACCGCGGTTTTTCCCCGGGCGGAAACAGCCATTGTGCGCACAATGGCTGTTTGCGCCCCGGAACAATCGATTCGTCGTTCGCGTACGAGTTTGAAGCCATCGACAATTACTGCACTATAAGGAAACAGTATAGATGAAGATTTTAAGGTGCGCCCTCCCTTTCATTCGCGATTTTTTTCACATACCTCATGGAATATGACTCGTAACAAATATTTTTTAATCTGATGCCTCAAAAATACTTCATATGTTCTGACCCCTTTCCCCCTCTCTCTCATCCCTTCTTTGTAGCTTTCAAAACAGCTTTCGGTAGATTTCACCGAATCAAAGTGGTGAAAAATTTTGGTCGTCCCTTACCGTAAGGGTTGCTCATATCAAAAATTGTTTGAAACAACAGTTAGAGGTAAATTATAGGCCTTAAAAGTTTACTTAGATAAGTTTTAGACCCTTAAGGAATGATATCTTATTAAGTTAAGTAAGTTAAGTAAAGTAATAGCAAATTTATTTTTTTTGAAGAAACCCCCTACATTCCCACCTCCCTGGTCTAATTTTACCCATTAATGAACTTGTCTGAGATTTTGACACCTTCAACTTTATGTTACATTAAAACTAAGGGTGGTTTTGGGTTCTAAGAGATGTGAAACGCGAAGATATGTCGAAAAGTTATGACATGGTACCCATTGCAATAGGTAGGTTTCCTAATGAAATCTACGTAAAAAATAGCTTAAATTCGAACTAAAAGAGGCGTTTTAAATACCCAATAAAAGTGCAATGCTATAACGCCCGAATCGTTGTTATGATGACGGTTAGTTTCGAAAGCGAATCTGAGTCGAATCGTCATGAGACAAGAAAGTTTTGGATACGAGCGACGCGACTTGGTTCGCCGCACTTCCGCGCCTGCTGTCCAGTCAGCCATGGCTAATGGAGTCGTCTGGCTATCAAGAGCGGGTACATCGGCAATGGCTGCCGTCATGGAGGGCAATCTTGCCAATGCGCGCAAATTACACCAAAAATGCTTTGTTGTATAAAAAGAAATGCTGTCATTACTAGCACCTATGAATTTAATCTTTAGATCGAATTATTTCTTTGAGATTTGGTCGCTGATACAGTTGCTAACAGTTTGTAACAAGGCAAAAAAATACGTATAATCACTGCCACCACTGTTCTCTGCCCCCTTTTCTAGCTATCTGTCTTCTTGCAATATCTTTTTTGGCAAATTTTTGGGCTCTCTTGGCAAGAATCTGCACCTGTCATTGGTCGATGGGCTCTATTTGTGAACTCATAGTAGGATTCTCGGAAAAAAAGACTCTCTGCGCTATTGAAGTTAAGTCGGGACCAACTAAGGATCCTGACCAGAATCTTAACAGGCCACTGCAAGCTGAACACATGCACAAATTGAGTTGGTGGTAATGAAGTGTTAAGAATGGTATGACTGCAATTTGCATATTCGAACCCAAGACCTCTGAATCAATAGTCAAAGCCTTAACCGCTATACTTATACGATTATCGCGAACACGTTCAGTATGACAACTACAAGGACTCATCCCATCATAATTTATTGAGTCCAGGAGGAATTATCCCATCATAATTTACTGAGCCTAGAGAACCGAATGGTAATCAATGATATGACCTTACTACACAACGTGTTACAGGACCAAATAGACAGCTCCTGTTTGCTAAGCAGTTTGTGCTTAAGGGTTCCGTCAGTGTAAGTGTAAAACGAATTATGCAATGAATTTAGTAATAAACCGTATTGGTAAGACATATAGCCACTATATGCGATATAGACATTTTTCGTTTGCATAAAGGCGACTTTTTACTCAACATAAAAGAAATTAACATTGAACAGAAATAATATTGGTGTTAGTATTATCGTCACCACTATATAATATATACACCATTCACATACATACACGTTACCACTCTCTTACACTCCACACACTCACAAATTACAACACACACTTATTATCACATATATAAATATAGATGCTAGTTCATGTTCTCGTGGTCTGTTAAACATACTCGTATATGTTAAATTGGAGAGTGGTTTAAGTTGTTGATTAATGTCTTTTTATGTAACTGTCTTTATTTATAGCCGTAAGAATTTCTAAGAATTAAATAAATAAATACATTTCTTAAAACTCTATCTTAAAGAAGGTAGTTTGTTTGTGTACATACATACATAAATTACAAGTAATTATAAGATTGAACATATAACTTAAATGGAAGTTATATAGGATTAAAGGTATACATACATAAATAAATATAATATGTGCTGTAACATATGCATCTTTTACAAACGAATCACTTTTAGTTCTATTTTATAGTAACAAAATTTGAGTTTTGTTAATTTACAAAAATAAACTAGAGACCAATCATTTATGTATTAGTAGTTGTGCTAATACACGTTTTTTTTTATTTAAGATTCTTATAGAATGTCAAACTTGAATACTCGGATCCGTTACAAAAATCGTTATCATAGTATTCAGAATACTAATCTTCTGGCAATAAAAGGCTTTTGTGAAATATGTCTATTCATATATTTTAAAGAAGTCATAATGAGAATCAACTTGTCACTATATGGTCAAAATAATGACTTTCATAGCGTTGACTGTGAAATATGTGGTCACTTAATATGGTCAGTGAAAGCAAAAACATCACAAATTACTTTAAAAATGTGATTGATGAGTGTTGCGGCCACAAGACTATAGAGGCAACACTTTAGCTG
The DNA here is from genome assembly GCA_020383195.1 of Neomicropteryx cornuta. Taxonomy (NCBI): domain Eukaryota; kingdom Metazoa; phylum Arthropoda; class Insecta; order Lepidoptera; family Micropterigidae; genus Neomicropteryx; species Neomicropteryx cornuta. The sequence continues at coordinate 2,827,875 of JAHKQU010000011.1, forward strand.
CGAATCGTATGCAATGAGGACTTATAATTCATATTAAAAACATACTTAATACGTAGACCGAAATCGTGAGAGTGGAATGTACTGAGAGACCCTCAATAGTCAACAAAATAGAAAATGGGGAGATCTGCTGCACCGGAAAGTCATCTTAGCTGACGAGAAACTGGCTCTTTGATCGGGTTTGTTTTTCTTTAATGTGAACGGATTCGTTAAACGAATTTACCATTTAGCAATTCATCATATGTGTTAACATTTATTGTTTCGGATTCTTAAATTGCTCTTGCATTGTCAACACGGGCTAATGGTTTAGTAATCGCACTCAACTTAGCAAATCCGCTTTCAAAAATCTGCATCAAATATTGAACAAATTTAATATTATTATCAGTTTTATGTTTTTTTTTCTTTTATAGATTTTTTTATAGAAGATTAAATAAAGTCTTTGGTAAGGAGAAGGAAGTCTAATAGAAGTTTGTATGTCAATACATTCATCAAAAGTTCGAGGAAGAAATCGATTAAACTCAACGCATTCTTCCTTCTAAAAATTAGTCCGGTTTTAACTGATTGATCTTATCGACCCCAGCAGATTCGTTAGCAACAGCCTTAAATATATTTGTAAGCCGTTTCATAGAATGCCTCACACTAAAGACCTACTGCCTTCAGTCCGCGTAAAGGGGTCCACTTAAGCCAAAATTCAAGGGAAGGTTGGATCAATGATTCGTGATTAGTTCAACAACGAATCGACGCTCTCAAAACTTGTTGCGAAACACGTATGGGGCAACCATGAAAAGCTCAACTTGTTTTTTTAAACCAAAATTCTTCGTAGCTATAAACATGGTCGTGACCAGATTTTATTTCTGGAGGGGGCTAGGAGCATGGGTCTGCTGTGCTAATCCCGCATGAGTAGGTTTTTTTCTTGCGGGGGCTTTACGGAATGTGCAGCCAACGCAACAGCTGAATTTCGCGAAGGTCAAAATATTTTGGTCTTTTATTCTGATGATCACGATGAGATGCGCGAAATTGCCAAACGCTGATTGCCACCAAAGTGTAACGTGCGATCGGCATTTTGAACAATGAATTTGGTCGTTGACTGCGAAGAATGCTGAAATTTTGCTCCGAAATCGTTGCAAAGTTCATTATTGTTTTTTTTACATAACCCACGATTTGAATTAAAAGGAATATGAATCGAACACTGTAACATTTAATTAATACTGAAATTACTACGTACAGTCATGCGTATAAATGCGTGATTAATTTTTCTCTTTATAACCGACTTAAAAAAAGAGAAAAGTCCTCAATTCGATGCGTACGGTCTTTTGTACCCCGGAATAGCTTTAACGATAATTTCTAAAGTTTTTATTTTGCATATTTTATTACTAATTTAGTTTTATTAAGTTAAGTCCAGTGTAATAGTAGAAGAAAAAAATACTTTTTCGTTTAAAACGTTTACGCTATTCCGTTTATTATTTTTGAAATTGTACCTAAATGCTTCCGTTGAAGTTTGAAAAAACAAAAACATTAAAACCTTCAAAATAATTTTACAACCTAAAAACTAATAAATTATACACCAAACTTCCTACTGTTAAGTAAACAATCATAAAATGATCCACCAAAATTTTGGATCAACATGGTTTTTACAAAAATTACTTTAAATAAGTAGAATAACCACTTTTTAGGAGGAAGAATGTCAGTTTCAATTTCGTTCTACCTCGGACTATTTGCGTATTAAATCTATTTTTACTCTTTTACCAAAAAAAAAAAAAAACTTATATTTACACGCGAATTAAAAAATGGCTCAAAAATATTGTTAACTCAAAATAATAATGGAATGTGTAATAAACTATAAAATAGAAAATATATAAATATATAATATGTAATAAACTATAAAACCAAGCAATCAATGTGTGTAAATAAATAAATAGTGAAAATACATTTTTAAAAACAAGCTTTTATTTAAGATCTTGAATGCGTATCTGTGCTGTTGACCGTTGAGGAGTTCCTTCGTTTGGAGCCATTCCTGGGTGTAAAATCAGGTCATGCTTACCATAAGAATGCATTTTCATCGGAACTGAACGTGTAGGATTTTAACTCCGTAGGATAATAGGAAGTGGTTCTAATTCAGTTTGCACGATTTGACCTAAACCGACATACAAACATTGCAAGCTAAATAAAAACTAGGATTATATGACCCACGCGAGGCGTTTGTCTATTGACCCAGTTCGAATCCGAAGGTCATAGCATTTTTAACCCATCAGCAACACCGCCTCCCTTGGCTTTAGCATAATAAAGTTTAGGTTAACTCATATCTGCAAATTTGTTAATTTGTAATTCTGGTTTTAAATTAGCACGGATGGATGTTTCCCCTTTGTTTTTATTTATCAATCGTTTACACAATTTAGGCTTTTAATAGAAACAGGCCTAAGTTCACATTGCTTATAAAGTGGGCACTTACTGCATGTTTGCGAATATAAACTTTGTCGGATAAAGCGACTCATACCGAGTACCGCGGGCTCGTCTACCGCTTATAAAAACCAGCTGAAAGGTTAGGTATTACGTGAAAAAATATATATTTTACTGCTTTTAGCAGCGCGGTCAGGTTTATTTATCTACTTAACGAAAAAGCAAAAAAAAAGATAAAATTTAATTGAAATAATTAGTTTTTATTAAATTAAAATTTTAAAAATATTTTAGTAGTTATCGTTAATTAGGATACATCATCCTCTATGCGTTCTCGAGATTACTGGGCAAATTGTAGAAATATTTATCATTATGGTACGATAATTCCACGTAATTATTTTCATATCAAAGTGTCTTATATTTTATTAATTTAATAATAACCCGGTTAAACTGGTAGGTAATTCACTATTGTTTTAAGAAATTCAGAGCGGTGCGTTTAGAAACTTTTCATTCCAATTCTGTTTGGGAAGTTAAACATACATACAACAAAAAATATCATAGTGCTTTAAAACAATTAGAAACATTCGAAATTATATATGCATGTGCAAAATAAAAATAAATTTAACTGTGTGTTTAAATTGTCTTGTATTACCGATCATTTTTATACAGAGTTGCTATTATAACAGTCAAAGGATTTTATTTATGTCAAATTGGATTGAGAATGTTGAGTTTATAAAATAAATAAATATAAAGTATTAAATAAATATATAAGTAACACATTATTATTTTAAAATTGTGACAAACTTGGTATTAATATGCGGAGCTGTTTTAAGTCGCATAACGGTACTAAAAACCCTAATGGTTTTAATCATATTTATGACTGTAACCTATATACTATATATTATGTATACTCGTAACTATAATAAACTCAGATATAATTAAGCACCTAATTTCTGATGACTGGGGTCCATATTGTTTGTTGTTTCAAGTAATATCAACATCGATATTATTTATACATAAGGAATTAATTTTTATTTTGGGTAGTAAATCAATTTCAAGATTGAGAAAATAATCCACGGAGAAAATACTTATATACCATACTTATAAAATAAAAAAATATCTGCCCGAAGAATTTAATATTGTAAATTCTATTACAAAGAAGCAAGACTTGTAGTTTTGACCATACTTAGATTACTTTTAAGCTGACTAAGTTTTGATATATCTGAGGTATATTTTGAAAATTAATAATCAGTAATTTTTAATGTATTGTAATGAATTTTAGGTTCAAACCGACCAACTTCAAAGTTGTTAGGCATTTAAAAAACAACATTTTTAGTTGAATTTGTGCTATTTTGTATATTGTATAATATTATCTCTAATATTGTATAACAACAACAGCCGCTATTTTAAAAAAATATATTAACATAAATTAGAAGTATACATTCCATGAAAGTTACGAAAAACAACTCATTTTTGACGTATTATTCGCGGTTTAATCATAAAAATTAAAGATCCTTATCTTCGTAGCACTTATTATGCCTTTTGAGTCACATAAGTTAATTAAATCAATATTCTTAAATACCTAAACACTAAAATGTTGGCTTATTACAATACATATGAAAAATTGATTTTTCTCGTTGTAATATGTCGAAATTACTATTTATTTAAACAAAAGTATTTATTTTCATTTGTCAACTTGACCTAGTAATAAGCTTAACATTCAATAACAAAGTTGAAGGCATAACGTTATTCCAAAAAAATATGGTATGATTTTAAAAGCATGGGGAAATAAATGTTAATTGCTTGTGATTTTCATTAAGCGTAAATATTTTATGAAGTGAAGGGTGAAAAGTGTATGGTCGTATTTTTCTCTAAAATAAAAACATGTCACCTCGTTCAACAAAAAAATAATCTTACCTTGACTGTGGTGTTCTGCATCTGAAGGAACGTGGCGATTCCAGCGCGAACCCTATTCTTGACTCCTCGAATGGTGCCTTTAGAACTCCTTATCGTGGCTGGAGTCATGTCGTTCTTGTAGTCTTTATAGCCAGCAAAGTATTCTAGAGATTCAGAATCGAACTTATCACGATCAACAACACCATTTTTCGACTGATCACTTTTCACTTTAACACTGTGCTTAGAATCAACGACGTCTTCCTCTGACACCTTCTCGTTGAGGTGAAACTTATAATACTTGTCTGTTTCGTACATAAAATCTGTACTGAAATGGTTCTTTTCTTTGTACCTTTCCTGCTCATGTTTCCTTTCTTCGTACGTACTTTCGTTCACGATTGACGTTTTGGACTTATTCAAGCACTTTTCTAAAGTTATTGGCAGAGACGTCAAGTTTTCCTCGTCTTTCTTCTTATTTTCAGCATTAATTTTAGATACTAACTTGAAGGAAGTTAGTTCGTTGTCATTGCAGAAGTTCATCACCTTCGTTTCGCTCCCTTTACCCCAAACATCTGTACCGTTTACAATTTTTTCTTCTACAATAGTTTCTACTCCGATCGTGGAGAGTTTGGCAGATCTTTGTCTTATATCATGCAGCAAACCTTTTGGAAGAAAGCCATTAGTAGAACTTCCATTGCATTCTAGTGCATTGGAGTTTCTTAGTAAACTTTTCCCATTGACTACTTCCGCAATTGGTTCTTCGGTACCATTTCCATTAAGATCACTGCTGTTCAACGAGTCACACGAAATATTCGATTCGTTGTCTTCGTCCCCACTACTTCCGAGGCTGATCACTCGATTGGAGCTGATGAGAGTGACGCTGATACTTTTTTGAGAATTCGAATTAGTTTTCGATAGCTTCTTCTTAGGCAGCGGCGGAGGAGTTCCGTCGAGATCGCTGCACGTTCCCGAGTCCAGAGTATCGCTCGGAGAGCACTGTCCACTTGACATTACCATATTTTGAGCGAACGGCGAGGTGAAGAAGTAGGCGGAGTTGGTATTGGTATTGGCTTCACTTTTGTGAACCATATCCTCGGGAGGTTTCGTTTCGCCGCCTATGCTGATCCTAACGCATCCTTCGCTCTCGGAGTTGAGCCGGATGGCCGATACGTTGAGGGTGAGTTGATTGTCGGCTTCCGGTGCGATGATCGTCACCGTGCTGATGTGATACCGTCTCCCGCACGAGCCGTCCGGCGTCTGACTGCGGACTGGGTCCCGCTCGGCGGCCGTCAGCTGCTGTACCGTTGGATCTCGGGCCAGCGAGTGCAACGAACTCGTATCACACATGTAGGTCACGGAGTTGGCCGGACCGCCTGCAGACGCGGCCTTGCGCACCTTCGGAGGGAGCGGCGGAGGGGACGAGCTGAATCCGCAGCCCTCCTCCTGCCTCTGCACGCTCAGGCCGTCCATTTTTACTTCCGAAAAATCACCTGATTTAATATCATCAATCAGCAATACATCACCGTTGCTTTCCTCGGCGCTTCCAAATCCGCCGCTACTGTCGCTTTTCATTTGTCACGCTTCTCTCGCTACTTTTTGCAGTGCGTTTCTTCGGCCGAGACTTTCATCTCTTTTGTTGCGGTGTCCGTTTTATCTGGAAAAATTAAGAAAATACACCGCATCATTACTGATCTTAGAAATGGCCGCTGCCGGCAACTGCTTTTCTATGTGGAACTAACGCGAAATTATCCGTTCTTTAATATAATTTATAATCGCTTGGCCATTTTGGTACAGTACATTCATGATCAAAAGTAGCTCCATCTGTGTTGAATGATAATCTAAATTAAGACGGATACACTTTCATATTCAAAGACGAATACTACTCGAAGATGCTGTATTTATTATGTTTTTGTTAGTCACGTAGCTATTATTTGAATTTTGTATTAAGTGCAGCGGTGAAAAATTGCTCGCGACTAATTCTAAATGTAATATCAAATACAAACATCCTTCATAAAGTTTTGTAGCAAACGTAATGAGGGTATCATTTTAATTCGGTATAACCATGACATCTAATCTCCATTGGGGAACTCATATTGGAGATATAGGAAAAAGTATACAAAAGGTTGCTACGTTCAACCCTCGAATACTATGGGATCTTAAAGACTAAAGGCAATTTAAAGAAAAAGCAAGCAGACATGTCTTTAGGACATTTTAGTTTAACGGAAGTAATTTCACTTCTTATTTAGAAGGCTCCAGCTAGAAGACATTCTGAATAAAGATTTACATAAGAATTACAAAGGAATTATTTTTACAAGATAAAACCAATATTGAGGAAAAAGAATGCTATTATTAAGTTAGTGTTTGATCTGTTTTTAAGGCTGTTTTTAAACATAGCATGCGAAATGCTAAACAATGATTTTGCCTCGTGTAGTAAAGTCAATGATATCAGAGCTAGTTCCTAAAATATTGTTACATCTAAATTCGGCTTGCTGTAATTTTAGGTAAATAATTAAATATTTGAATGCTTATATAAGTTGGTAAAGCTAAGATTGGTAACAAACCTTTCAAGACATCAGCAATTTGTGTTATAAGAGTACGTTTCTAAACGTCACTAAGAAAATATTTATTTACCGCCACATCATCGAAAAACATTAGAAAAATATAAAGACTATTGAAAAAATATCTCATTGAAAAACTTTGTACAGTCTCGATGTTAATTTATTTTTTATTGCATTTACTGTCTTATTATTGTTTTTCTCTATAAATTTTATAATATTATTATACTATTTAGTTTATACAAGATTTACGCTCTTTAACTTGCTATCTTTTTCATTTATTTGAATAGCTGTGTCTAAAGTGTAGGCATGCTTAGGCTTAATTATTTCTCTTGTTGTTTGTATCTTGTTATTGTTATATTTACTTTTGTTTTATGTTACTCATTTCTGCCTTTCATACACAACAGCAAAGTTGTTTCTTAAAATAAATATACTGAATACTGAATGATGATTTTTTTTAATGGTTCGTAAAAATCATGATCATTCACAATCCATATTTGCAACCAATTACCTAATGTGATTAGATAAAATAAATATTTTGGATAAATGTATTAAAAAACCTAAAGAATATTTGAAAAATATATTATTAAACAACAGACAACGCAATTTAGTTAACTTGAAATAATTTAATATAACGAAGTACTATTGGCTGAGCCTATAGTAAAATAAGTCTGAATAATCTAATTATATTACTTTCGGCTGTACGCGGGCCATGTGATCATTGTTAGTTAATATGAAAAATAAAAACTTGGTGAAAGCGAGTCAGACTGCTGGCAGGATCTCTCTTCGTCTCGGAAAATTCATATGACCTTAAATCATTCATAAAGTCATCAATGAGCAATATTAACCGAAAACAAAGTGAAAATCATTATCGAGCGGGCGAAAGTGATACGACGAAAGGGCGGACAAAAAGGCCGCGCTGAGTCGCACGTCTACAGGTGTGATCGAGGGAGACAAATGCCGAATGCCGTTGTCTCTCTCCGCCTCGGCTGCAGATTTAGTATAGCAACGTTTTTAAATATTTATTATTTATTTAGGGTAAGTAATTATATTTATATCTACTAGTTTTTTGTTTTCAAAACAATATGTTTTTCAAAAATTCTCACAAAATTGCTAACACATCGTCCACTTCAAATCTTATCTAAAGTGACTATTGAAACCCCAAAACTTGCATTTCGTCTTAAATAACGATATACAAGACAATTTCTGATAAAACTTGCACTTAAACGCAAGACTTCACAGAATATGTAACGAATATAAAAAATTAGTTATTTTTAACTGCTTTGAATTAATTCAAAATAAGGTAAGTAAAATATACTCGTCTCATACAGGTAATTAGTAGGTAAAAGACGAAATATTTATCATAATATCTTGAATAAGCCTGTATTTAAATTATTACATATTTTTATCAGTGAAAATAAGCAAAAATTAAACTATTTTGTTTACATATCTCATTTTATTTTCTTTTTTATGTAATCAGTTCTAAGTGAACCTATCTTTTTTTGCAATTAGCTCTGAAAATCGTTTTTGAAATACATTATTTTAAATTTATTTTAGACAATTTTCTGATTGGGTTTCGGCATATGATTTACTATAAAGCTTGGCCTGATTTAATAGTAATGTCGCCGACTCTAAGAGAAGTGAAGTGCGCAGAAGGCGCGACAGAGAAAAACGCTAAGAGCGCCGCGCGCGGACGACGCGCCTAGCGGCGAGAGCGCCGCGCGCGAAAGAAACGGAGCGCCGCGCGCGGACGACGCGCCTTGCGGCGAGAGCGCCGCGCGCGAAAGAAACGGAGCGCCGCGCGCGGACGACGCGCCTTGCGGCGAGAGCGCCGCGCGCGGAAGAAACAGAGCGCCGCGCGCGGACGACGCGCCTAGCGGCGAGAGCGCCGCGCGCGAAAGCGGCGAGAGCGCCGCGCGCGCGAAACGGAGCGCCGCGCGCGGAAGAAACAGCGGACGACGCACATAGCGGCGAGAGCGACGCGCCCAGCGGGAACGGAGCGCCGCGCGCGGAAGAAGCAGCGAACGACGCGCCTAGCGGCGAAAGAGAAACCGCGCGCGAAAGGGACAGGGAGGGACGCGCCTAGCGGGAACGGAACGGCGCGCTCGGAAGAAACAGCGAGCGCCGCGCGCGAAAGAAACGGAGCGCCGCGCGCGAAAGAGACAGGGAGCGACGCGCATAGCGGGAACGGAGCGGCGCGCTCGGAAGAAACAGCGAGCGCCGCGCGCGAATGAAACGGAGCGACGCGAGTGAAAGAGACAGCGAGTGACGCGCCTAGCGAGGACGGAGCGCCGGGCACGAATAAAACGCGGGCCAGCCGGCGGTTTGAGGCAGTCGGCGGCGAGGAGCCAGCGGGAGCGGTCAAGTGACAGGACGAGCTACTCTGCGAGGACGTGCTGCTCTGCGAGGACGAGCTACTCTGCGAGGACGAGCTACTCTGCGAGGACGTGCTGCTCTGCGAGGACGAGCTACTCTGCGAGGACGAGCTGCTCTGCGAGGACGAGCTGCTCTGCGAGGACGAGCTGCTCTGCGAGGACGAGCTGCTCTGCGAGGACGAGCTGCTACTCGGGGATCGACGGAGCCGGCGGAACGAGCAGTCAGCGGGTGAGCGGCCAGGCGGACAGGACGCGCTGCCACCCTGGGAGCGACCGGACCGGCGGAACGAGCAGTCAGCGGGTGAGCGGCCAGGCGGACAGGACGCGCTGCTACCCTAGGAGCGACGGAACCGGCGGAACGAGCAGTCAGCGGGTGAGCGGACAGGACGCGCTGCTACCCTAGGAGCGACGGAACCGGCGGAACGAGCAGTCAGTGGGTGAGCGGCCAGGCGGACAGGACGCGCTGCTACCCTAGGAGCGACGGAGCCGGCGGAACGAGCAGTCAGCGGGTGAGCGGCCAGACGGACAGGACGCGCTGCCACTACTGGGAGCGACAGGACCGGCTGAACGAGCGACGGGAGCTGCGGAACGAGTCAGTCGGCGGGAGAGCGGCGAGGCGACAGGACGCGCCACCACTCTACGAGCGACGGGAGCTGCGGAACGAGTCAGTCGGCGGGAGAGCGGCGAGGCGACAGGACGCGCCACCACTCTACGAGCGACGGGAGCTGCGGAACGAGTCAGTCGGCGGGAGAGCGGCGAGGCGACAGGACGCGCCACTACTCTACGAGCGACGGGAGCTGCGGAACGAGTCAGTCGGCGGGAGAGCGGCTGGGCGACAGGACGCGCCACTACTACGAGCGACAGGACGTGACGACGACGGCAGCCTAGGCCGTATTCAGGGGCCAACACAGGCCGAGGCGCGGCAGTGGGAAACAAGACCGAAGAGGAACATTGGACTGGAGGAAGAGGTTCATCCGGCAAAGGAGGAGTACGCCGGGGACACCGCTTCCGTTTGTGATTGCGTGAAGAGGCCGCAAGCAACCACGGTGTTCTTCTTGCCCACCGCTAACCTCAAAGTTGAAGCCGCCTAGCTAGGCTTTTGTTTTTCAATAAAAAGAGGCATAGCCTTCAACTTCACCGTCTTTCCTTTCAACAGCCCTTGGCACATGTTACAGGACGAGACAACACGAGCTACTCGGACCCGACCGATTCTTGCGGCGCCACTGAACGCTGACGTTTAAGAAATCGGGGGCGGGTCCGACATATGGTCCTTCGAGCCGGATCCTGGAGCGCAGCTGAAGCCTGAGGATACCGAAGAAAGAAGACTTGCGATCAAGATGAGTCTACGGAGCGGACGTGCAAGAGGGACGATGGGAAGCGGGGACAGCACCGCTCACAACGAGGGTGAGTCGGCCAGTACCGCAGCCACCACGAGCCAGTCTACCTCACAGCACCCCGAAAACTGCGGTTGCGGGGACGAGAAGGCCGAGAAATCGCAAGAAGACGTCGGCGTCACGATGGTGGCAGCCCAAGGCGCCCCGGAGAGTGCAGTCGCCGGCCAAGACACTGCAACAGGAGCGAAGATGACGTCGACGCCGCATGCCGAGCTCAGCAGGGTGTCACCGGCACACAGCGAAGTGAGCCGCACCAGCAAAGCCAGGCGGCGTCAACTGAACGCTGCACTGAAGGCCCAGCAGGAAAGGGAACGTGTCGAAGCGGAGTTCGAAGAAGCGCGGCGCCTGCGACAACTGGAGGACATCCGCAAGAGGTTCGAGATCCTGCAAGAGCTGGAAGCCCTCACGGACGACGAGGAGAATTTCGTCGAGGGCCCCGACAAGGCGCAGGATTTCCCAGTTCCTGCCCAGGAGGCGAAAATTCAGCAGTGGCTCGACAACACACCCGACCCACACAGTGCAGCGGACCCCATCGTCGACAAGATAGTGCAAGCCCTGGAGAAGGTGGCCAGAAGACCCGCAGAAGGTCTCAATCACGACAAAATGCTGGTGCGGCAAGCCATGCCCCGCGACCTGCCTACATTCGACGGTCAGCCTGAAGATTGGCCCATATTCGCCGGCCAATTCGACCTGCAGATGGCCAGCTTCTCACCGACAGAGATGTTGATGAGGCTTCAGCGCTGTCTGAAGGGAAGAGCAAAGGACACCGTCACCGCTCTGTTGCTATCACCGGACAACGTCGGTGAAATCAGGGACTCATTGGAGATGAGATTCGGCAGGCCCGAGCGACTCATCGAGCAGCTACTGCAGCGGGCGCGAAAGCTACCGGCCCTGTTGGATTCACCCGACATGACGGCGATCCTCGACTTCGTGACGGCCGTTCGAAACCTCACGGCGGCCCTGGAAGCGTCCAAGAAGACAGCGTACATATATAACCCGCAGATGTTATATGAGCTGGAAGCCAAGCTGCCGACACTTCTCAGACTACAATGGGGAACTGTAGCAAGGACACAACACACGGACAACCCGTCTCTTCGAGATTTCAGCAATTGGCTCGGGGAAATGGGGAAGACAGCCAGCCGTTTGGATCACGGGACTGCAACAAGACACGCGAGTGCAACAGTGAAACCAAGACAAGCTACCGTGTCAAATGTGCCGCGTTCGCGAGTGTTCACAACCAGTGAAACGGAGAAAAAGTGTTCGTTCTGCGATGCACCAGGTCACCGGACCTACGAGTGCCGCAAGTTCGCGAGGCTCGATGTTACCGAACGTCAGAGCTGGGCAACAAAACACGCCGTGTGTTACGCGTGCCTAGAGAGGGGACATTTGTGCGGAAAATGTCCACGGGGAAGAGCCACGCACAGGCTACTTCTCAACCCGCCGCGAAGTGTTGCGAATTCATCGCGTAGTGCAAGGCATGGACCTAGTGTAAGGCATGGACCTAGTGAAAGGCAGAGACCTAGTGTAAGGCATGGACCTAGTGAAGTGCAAAGACCCAGTGACAGAGACACTCAAGCGAGGGATGATCGGAACAGGTCAGGACCAAGCGACCACACACTACACACGCGCAGTGATCAAAAGGTTTTATTGCGTGTAGCACCTGTGACGATAAGTGGCCCGAAGGGCAAAGTGTCTACGTTAGCGCTGTTCGACGAAGGCTCCACTGTAACCCTCGTCAACAAGAAAATTGCTGACAGCGTGGGCCTAAAGGGGCCCAGGGAAGTGCTGAGACTACAAGGCGCCAGCAACACGATGCGCGAAGAAGTGCCTTCAGAAGTAGTATCCTTCGGCATCCAGGGAGAGGTCGGTGGACCGACATACGAGATCTACGGAGCAAAGACGGTAACAAATCTGTCATTACCAAGACAGCGAGTAGCCGTGCAAAGTTTGCAGACACAGTGGCCTCACCTAAAGGGGATACACCTGACTGACGGTGAGAAGGAAGCCGGGTTACTGATCGGACAAGATCAGTGGGAATTAATTATTCCGCGGGAAATACGCGAGGGGCCAAGAAACGCACCCGTAGCAACACGATCGCTACTAGGGTGGACGTTAAGTGGACGTCTGACGACCGTAATACCCGAAACCCGAAGACAGCAAGTACTGCACCTACGTACTACAGATGACGAGAAGGTGGATGAACTCATCACACGGTACTTCAAAACAGAAGAGCTAGGCGTAGTAGCCAGACGACCCGAGCAAAGGATCCACGAAAGAGCCGAGTCAACGTTAAAGGCGACAACCCGTCTCACCAATGACGGACGCTGGGAAACAGGACTATTGTGGAAAGCAGACAGCCTAAGACTCCCACCAAGCCGTAACAACGCCCTTAAACGGCTAAACGGGCTTGAGAAGAAACTGGAAAAGAACCCAAAGGTAGCCGACAGTTATCGGGCTAAAATAGAAGAATACATAAGCAAGGGCTATGCTCGCCTACTAAGCCCCGAAGAGGCAGCAACTCACGGGCCACGAACATGGTATTTGCCACATTTCTGCGTGGTCAACGAAAATAAACCAGGCAAGATTCGTATCGTGTTCGATGCAGCAGCCAAAGCAAATGGCAAGAGTCTCAACGACTACCTCGAGAAGGGACCGGATTTATTGAACGCTCTCATAGGAGTCCTGTTCAAGTTCCGGCAAGACAAGATTGCCTTTGTCGCTGACATCAAGGAGATGTTTCTCCGCATCAAGATTCGTGCAGAGGATAGAGACTCACAACGCTTTCTCTGGCGAGACATGGACAAAGCCAAAGATCCCTTGACCTACGTGATGGAGTCCATGATATTCGGGGCATCCGCATCACCATGCTCAGCGCAGTATGTCAAGAATAGAAACGCAGCAGTGAACGCTACAGAATTCCCGCAAGCAGTAGATCCAATAGTACACCGCCACTACATGGACGACTACTGTGACAGCGCACCAACGGAGGAAGAAGCTGTCAAACGAGCCACAAGTGTATTGGAAGTACACAAGCGAGGGGGGTTCGAACTATGCAATTGGTATAGCAATTCGAACGTCGTACTTAGCGCCATGCCGGATGCGCAGGTACGAAAGAACGTCGACCTAAATCTAGGAGAGGAGGCAGAACGTGTGCTTGGCCTACAATGGAATCCAGATAGAGATGACCTATCCTTTAATCTGCGATTCGCAAAAGTGTCAACTGAGATCATCAGCGGAGACATTCGACCCACAAAAAGGCAAATGTTGAGTGTACTGATGTCTATTTTCGACCCACTGGGAATGCTATCACCGTTTTCTATAAAGGGGAAGATTCTTCTACAAGACGTCTGGAGAGCTAACACCGGATGGGATGAGCCATTGAACGACGCAAACTTCAAAGATTGGCATATGTGGCTTGCAGAGCTACGAAGACTAAGTGAATGCCGTGTTCCACGCTGTTATCAACTTAACGGAACAGGCAGCACGGAGCTGCACATTTTTTGTGACGCCGGAGAAAAAGCATACGCCACCGTAGCGTATTTGGTGCGAAGACAGGCCGACAGAGGGAAGACTGCTTTCATAGCTGGTAAAGCTAAAGTAGCACCTTTGAAGATGATGACCATACCAAGGATGGAGCTGATGGCTGCATTAGTAGGAAGTAGACTAGCTGCCAACATAAAAGCAGAACACACCTTGAAAATCGACCGATTGTGCATGTGGTCCGACAGCAAGACAGTCATCCAGTGGATACGAACAGATCCGCGACGCTACAATGCATTTGTAGCACACAGACTCGGAGAGATCGACGAACTCACCAAAGTGGAAAACTGGAGATGGCTACCGTCCCAAGAGAACGTCGCTGATGAAGCTACAAGAAACATCGCAATGAGCGACCTGGGACCGGAGTCGCGATGGTTCAACGGACCGTCATTTCTGCAAGGACCTGAAGCCGAGTGGCCCCAAGAGGACTGGGAAAAGACGGAGCCTCTAGAAGAAGTCAGACACACCTACCTGACTACCGCACAGCCCACATCAAACTCGCTACCAGACGTGGAACGTTTTTCATCATGGAGCAGACTCATCAGAAGTACAGCATGGGTCCTGACATTCATTGATACCTGTAAAGGAAACCGTCCACGGGGGGGAGGTCTGATACAAGAACATCTGCAGAGAGCTGAGGATCTGTGGACCAAAAGAGTGCAACAAGAGAGTTTTTCCGACGAGGTGGAGCGACTGAAGAAAGGGACTTCGGTGGAAAAACACAGCCGGATCTACGGATTGTCACCTATGCTGGACGAAAAAGGTATCATCGTCCTAGAGGGAAGAATCGGAGCAGCAAGAGAAGTGACAAAGGAAGTAAAAAATCCAGCTATATTGTGTCCGAAGCACCGCTACACCAAGCTGCTGATACAATATCACCACGAGAAAGGAATGCACCAGGGCAACGAAACCGTCATAAACAATCTAAGACAACGCTTCTGGTTACTCAACGCTAGAGGAGCGGTGAAGAGAGTAACCCGAGACTGCCAGGCGTGCAAGGTGAGAAAGGCGCAACCATCTACACAGCGAATGGGCAACTTGCCACACGCACGACTGGACCACCACATCCGTCCATTCAGCAACACCGGCATGGACTACTTTGGCCCGATTGAAGTAACTATCGGACGAAGAAGAGAGAAGCGCTATGGCGTACTGTTCACGTGCCTGTCAACCAGAGCCGTGCACATCGAGTTGGCTGCATCCCTGTCAACCGACTCAGCCATCATGGCCATTAGGAGAATGGCCGCAAGAAGAGGAAACCCAATGAGAATGTTCTCTGACAATGGCACAAATCTACGAGGGGCCGAAAAAGAGCTACGAAAAGCCATCGAGGAACTCGACCAAGGAAGGCTGAGAGAGGAAACATCGACTAGGGGCATAGAGTGGCACTTCATACCACCATCATCACCGCACATGGGAGGCGCCTGGGAACGACTGGTGCAGTCTGTCAAACGAGCGCTCCGGGTGGTCCTGAAGGCCCAAGCTCCAAAGGAAGAAGTGTTGCATACTCTACTGGCCGAAGTGGAGTACACAGTGAACAGTCGTCCACTGACACACGTGTCTCTTGACCACCGTGACGCAGAAAGCCTGACGCCAAACCATTTTTTGCTGGGAGCACCTCACAACCTTCCACAAATCAGCGCACTACCACCAGAAGACCTGTGTCTACGAAGGCAGTGGCGAATCAGTCAGGCACTGGCTGACCAATTTTGGAAACGGTGGGTACGAGAGTACCTACCCACCCTGGCAAGGAGGGACCGATGGCACGAGGTCAAAAGAGAGATCAAGATCGACGACGTGGTCATATTGGCAGAACCAAGTATGCCAAGAAACACCTGGCAGCGAGGCATCGTGACAGCCACATATCCAGGCAAGGATAAGCTAGTACGAGTAGCAGACGTCAGAACCGCGACAGGGGCCATTCTGCGCCGGCCGACCGCAAAGCTAGCGGTGATTACGTCGGCTTAAGCAGCTAAAGAAAAGAGGCATACAGAGTCTGCCGGGGGGGAGTATGTCGCCGACTCTAAGAGAAGTGAAGTGCGCAGAAGGCGCGACAGAGAAAAACGCTAAGAGCGCCGCGCGCGGACGACGCGCCTAGCGGCGAGAGCGCCGCGCGCGAAAGAAACGGAGCGCCGCGCGCGGACGACGCGCCTTGCGGCGAGAGCGCCGCGCGCGAAAGAAACGGAGCGCCGCGCGCGGACGACGCGCCTTGCGGCGAGAGCGCCGCGCGCGGAAGAAACAGAGCGCCGCGCGCGGACGACGCGCCTAGCGGCGAGAGCGCCGCGCGCGAAAGCGGCGAGAGCGCCGCGCGCGCGAAACGGAGCGCCGCGCGCGGAAGAAACAGCGGACGACGCACATAGCGGCGAGAGCGACGCGCCCAGCGGGAACGGAGCGCCGCGCGCGGAAGAAGCAGCGAACGACGCGCCTAGCGGCGAAAGAGAAACCGCGCGCGAAAGGGACAGGGAGGGACGCGCCTAGCGGGAACGGAGCGGCGCGCTCGGAAGAAACAGCGAGCGCCGCGCGCGAAAGAAACGGAGCGCCGCGCGCGAAAGAGACAGGGAGCGACGCGCATAGCGGGAACGGAGCGGCGCGCTCGGAAGAAACAGCGAGCGCCGCGCGCGAATGAAACGGAGCGACGCGAGTGAAAGAGACAGCGAGTGACGCGCCTAGCGAGGACGGAGCGCCGGGCACGAATAAAACGCGGGCCAGCCGGCGGTTTGAGGCAGTCGGCGGCGAGGAGCCAGCGGGAGCGGTCAAGTGACAGGACGAGCTACTCTGCGAGGACGTGCTGCTCTGCGAGGACGAGCTACTCTGCGAGGACGAGCTACTCTGCGAGGACGTGCTGCTCTGCGAGGACGAGCTACTCTGCGAGGACGAGCTGCTCTGCGAGGACGAGCTGCTCTGCGAGGACGAGCTGCTCTGCGAGGACGAGCTGCTCTGCGAGGACGAGCTGCTCTGCGAGGACGAGCTGCTACTCGGGGATCGACGGAGCCGGCGGAACGAGCAGTCAGCGGGTGAGCGGCCAGGCGGACAGGACGCGCTGCCACCCTGGGAGCGACCGGACCGGCGGAACGAGCAGTCAGCGGGTGAGCGGCCAGGCGGACAGGACGCGCTGCTACCCTAGGAGCGACGGAACCGGCGGAACGAGCAGTCAGCGGGTGAGCGGCCAGGCGGACAGGACGCGCTGCTACCCTAGGAGCGACGGAACCGGCGGAACGAGCAGTCAGTGGGTGAGCGGCCAGGCGGACAGGACGCGCTGCTACCCTAGGAGCGACGGAGCCGGCGGAACGAGCAGTCAGCGGGTGAGCGGCCAGACGGACAGGACGCGCTGCCACTACTGGGAGCGACAGGACCGGCTGAACGAGCGACGGGAGCTGCGGAACGAGTCAGTCGGCGGGAGAGCGGCGAGGCGACAGGACGCGCCACCACTCTACGAGCGACGGGAGCTGCGGAACGAGTCAGTCGGCGGGAGAGCGGCGAGGCGACAGGACGCGCCACCACTCTACGAGCGACGGGAGCTGCGGAACGAGTCAGTCGGCGGGAGAGCGGCGAGGCGACAGGACGCGCCACTACTCTACGAGCGACGGGAGCTGCGGAACGAGTCAGTCGGCGGGAGAGCGGCTGGGCGACAGGACGCGCCACTACTACGAGCGACAGGACGTGACGACGACGGCAGCCTAGGCCGTATTCAGGGGCCAACACAGGCCGAGGCGCGGCAGTGGGAAACAAGACCGAAGAGGAACATTGGACTGGAGGAAGAGGTTCATCCGGCAAAGGAGGAGTACGCCGGGGACACCGCTTCCGTTTGTGATTGCGTGAAGAGGCCGCAAGCAACCACGGTGTTCTTCTTGCCCACCGCTAACCTCAAAGTTGAAGCCGCCTAGCTAGGCTTTTGTTTTTCAATAAAAAGAGGCATAGCCTTCAACTTCACCGTCTTTCCTTTCAACAGCCCTTGGCACATGTTACAGGACGAGACAACACGAGCTACTCGGACCCGACCGATTCTTGCGGCGCCACTGAACGCTGACGTTTAAGAAATCGGGGGCGGGTCCGACAAGTAATTTATTAGAAATTGACGATTTTCATAATTTAAAGTTTTATTTATCTACTTTATGTTTTGTAAATAAAAGTTGAAGTTATAATAACTATAAAATAGTCAAGGAAAGATCGAAATCATGCCGAATAAAGTAAGTCCAGTATATTTTACTTACAAGCCTGCACAGCGGTTAAAGATGAACGATTAAAGAGTATTTGTTTTTCTTCGAAATAATAATATGTGTTATCTATAGAAAAGTGTGAAATCCAAAAAGAAAGTGTCATTCAATTTTTCAAAGCGTTATCGGTCACTTTTCAAGCACCCACAATTTGTATGGGGCTATGAGCTATCTAAAAACAAATACATTCGTACCTCTCGCACAAATGTGAAATTTGTTTGTCCATAATTTATAGTGCATTGTATCGTATATAACATAAAAATAATGTGGCTGTTATATCTTGGACTGAATGCGAGGCGAGTTGACGAGGTCTACCCGCTAATGGATGGATGCAGGCATTCCGGTCTGCGACTTACAATGGAGACGTGCTTTTCATTCAGCCACAATTTACATCACTAAGAGGCCGACTGGTGCTCGAAAACCGCCTAAGAAATGATCCTAACATCCTAAAGCAGGTCCCAGACATGTGCGCAAATATTTGCAAAGATGGGACATCATTTACACATATTTCGTTATTTGCCATCAGTGTCAGTTAAGTGACAAAGTGTCAGTTAAGTAAAACAAACAATGAAATTGACGAATGAGTAAGTCATTAATGATACAATGCTACGTCAACGTCGTTGCAAAAACTGACCCATTTATTAGCATGTGTGGTAAGCTACCCTTTGCCGAATTATTTCAGTCTAGAATTTGACAAATATTTCAAAAACAGGTTTGTAAAAATATTTGCTCACGTGCAGGGCCGGCTTAAAGAAAACGCTTACGGTGAGAAATTGAAAAATAATACTAGCTGTGTCTAGATCAAGAATTGTACCTCGTAATCTCAACAGAATCTTCCATCCCTAACTTGGTTGAAAACAATAAGAGATTTGCAATGATACAAGTGTATTATTGTTAAAAGGTAAACATGTTTCAATAATTCCTTTGTACAAATAATGTCTCGAGGGAAATTACTTGCTTAGTTTTATTCATACATCCAGACACGTGTGACTATTTGCATAGACCTGATTCACATCTGACTTAACTGTGATTTGGCTTTCTAAAATTAAAGTCTGTTTCAGAATCTTGGTTAAGTTACACAAAACATCAATGCCTAACGAAATTCTTTTTAAATAGTACCATAGCAGCATTAGAATTTGTCTTTAGAAAATATCATAGTACTTATTACACCAAACAATGTAAAGGTAATTGCTTTAGTATTGTTGGATCCTAAGATTTTGATTATGTTTATCCTAATTATCTAATTGTTATTTACGAACTTAGGTATGCCGAAAGGAAAGGTACTAGGTTCTACACTATAAGTATTTGTATGCATCCTTCATGCTGTAAGTAAATACGTGCACGATATTCAAAGATTCTATACTTTCAAATCAGATCTCTAGAAGATTATGTTAAAATTAATTCTGACGTAGAATTATATTTTAATTAGTGGGTCTATGCTACACAGCCTTAAGCTTAATTTTTAGGAAATTGCGAGGTAATCCTCAACAGCCAAAAAAACTTTAAAACTAATATGGAAAATCGTAGGTGTCCATTAGACTTACTTCTTGTTTTAAAAGCTAATGAGAGTTAAAGGCCACCGAATATATACGCGATAGAGAGATGTGCGAATGCAGCAGACGATAAATCGATACCTATCGATGCTAGTGCTGATGAATCGTTGACAGCGTCGATTCATGCCCATCGATCTGTTCTATACGCTGTGCCTTCGGGCGTTTGCGATTTCTCCCTACTCTACGGGCGGGGTTACCCACTGACTGCCGTTAGGTTTTTCTCAAGGGACGCACCCAAATTTTAATACCAAACAATTATACAGGGTGTCCCAAGGTCAATCCCAATAAAAAAAAACAGCTAATAGGTCCTACGATTCCTAGTGTTATTTGTTAAGAAACTATATCAAAATTCATTATGGTATTCGAGAAAAAAAATGTTGAAGTTTCTATTTTAAATCATGTAAAACAGATATTTTTCAATGGCTCCTCCCTCGGATAACTACGTAACTGGGTCACTAGGCCGCGATCAGTCAAGATCGAGGTTAATGACCTGCCGCGTTGTTCGAAACGCCCTATTAGGGCGGAGCTAAATGATTGCTGTCAGATGCCACTGGTCGAATAGAGGTCGGTCTAAGAAGAAGGGGTAAGTCCTTTCCCCTTCTCTGGGGTTGTAAGAGGGATGCTATTGGTCGACAGATAATATTGATTTATCGATTGATAAGATCGATTTACACCAATTTTATTACAAAAATAATAAACTTGGTGATGAAAATTTTTCGCATTTTGTTACATAATTTCTTACTCTTAATAGGGAACTTAAACACCCCCTAAAGTTTGTGGGATTGGTCTTGGGACATTCTGTATAATTATATAACGTGTAAAAAATATATAATACTTTTATGCTTATACCTATTTTAGAATAGGCAGTGCATCTAAACAAATGTCTATAATATTCAAGCCGATATTTAAAACAATGTTCCGCAATAATTACGGGTTTTGATAGGATTTATAGGAAACTCGTATTTAGGTTACATTCAAAAATATACATATGTAGTTTATTACCTAACTCATAATTCTAAAAAAAAAAAATATCTATGACCTGGGTCATATACAATTATTTTGGGCTCTACCCAACTATGCCAAATGTACCTGTGGTAGAGTCAGGAGAGGTGGTGATAATAAATCGTTAAAAATGGTATGACTACTTGTGGATTCGAACCCAAGACCTATGGGTCAATAGTCCAACGTCTTAACCACTAGACTACCACGATCTCTTTCATTACTAAATATGCTATTTTTCTTCTCTCTTCTTCTTCTTCTTCTTCTTCTTTTAGTTTAAATTAAAGATTGATGACTTAGCATATGAATAGGTACTTTAGGTTTAAAGGATTATTACTTTTATTTTATGGAAGATATGATGGGAAATAGCACTTAATCCGTTAGTTGTTAACCCCATTCATGACTGCCCCCCCCCCGAGAAATCTGCCCACAAAAACCTGTCGGCCGCCGACTCGAACTGGACAGCGCCGTGCGGTGCGGTGTAGGGCCTACTTATGTTTATATCACGTT
This sequence comes from Neomicropteryx cornuta, assembly GCA_020383195.1. NCBI lineage: Eukaryota > Metazoa > Arthropoda > Insecta > Lepidoptera > Micropterigidae > Neomicropteryx > Neomicropteryx cornuta. The sequence continues at coordinate 2,849,299 of JAHKQU010000011.1, forward strand.
CCATTTGTTTTGATAGCAAATACTTCACAATTTATTATTTCAAAATTACGAAAGTATATCTCTCAAAGAGACAGTAGCATACTAAGAAAAGATGGTGGATTACTGGTTCTGTTTTTTTTTTTTGTTTCTTTTCGCGAAGATAAGAAACTATCCGAGGGAGTGGAAACATTTTATTTACCTACTCTTTCTGAACGTATTTTAACATTTCTATAGGTAATGTGTATGGGTTATTTTAACATTGTAAAAAAACAATATAGATATTGAATAATTCATTTTTCCGCAACTATTAAATTTAAAAATGAATTCTTCGTGAAATTGTACCATGTCCCGGCATACATTGAACGCAGTATAAAATATCAACAATGCAAGTAAAAAGGTGATCTTATAGTGTCCATATGGTCGCTAGCAATTCCCGAATTAAGAAATTTTATGTAACCATCGACAAAATTTCGAAAAATATAATATTTACTAATAAATAATACATAGAACATTCATGTAGATTTTTTTTCGTTTAAACACCAATCTTTATTTTTTTCTACCCTATAAACATAATTTCTAAATGTTACTATTAAAATGCTATTTACATATATATCATTCTTATTTATAAAGTTTTTAAAAAGTCGATTCTCAGAGTTTATAAGGAAACGGGGTTCAGGATATTTACGAGCAATATAGGTTACGAGGTAAAAACCCTAACTGTGTTACGAATATAAGTATTAGTAAACTGTCGTTATATACACAAAACATATAAAATAATGAATGATAGATAAAAAAAAAAACAATGTCTTAATTTGTTTGCAATGAGAATATCTTGGGTGAACTGCTAATATTTGTCTTTTTTCCATTTTTGGGTTATTTGACAATTTTCCGCAGATCGGCGTGTAGTCATTTTTATATAGTGATTCTAAATTGTCCCATCCGTTAGATTAAGTTTCGTAGATTAAGTATATTTCATTAGAAAATCATTGCAATCAGTACCGTATCATGACTTCCGAAAAATTTCGATATATCTTCGCGTTTCACATTTCCTAGAACCCAAAACCAGTTTAAAAAGTTTTCAGTCCTAGTGGTGGGAAAAAATGGTTTTTCAAACTTCAAAAATACGTTCAAGTTATTTATTGTGGACCTATATTTTCCCTATAGCTTTTGTTTGAAACACTTTTTGATATGAGCAAACCTTACGGGTATGACGAAAATGTTTTACCACTTTGCTGAAAACTTTTTTTTTTGCTATAAAGGATGTTCTATTAAAATTATTTACTTGATTTTTAACAGATAGTTACCTATGTTTGGTCTGAACGTGTTTTTTTGTCTCTATTATAAAATGCACGATACATATGTTTTTTGTAATTTTGACGCACAAAAGAAATTAAATTTCTAAACTTATCTAGAACTTTTCACAAGGCACTTACAGCTCATTAGAGAGTTTTAATACACCTTAAGTCGGTCAGTCATCGGTAATTTGTGGTTTAAACCATCTTCGGATTTACGCGATGCATTCCCTCTTGTGTTCTCTTCGGCAATTTTGAAATCTCTGCGGTTCAAGATCATTTAACACTATGACTGCTGTGGTTAATTAACTTGGCATGTATGTGATTTCACTAAGCGAGAACTAGACGGCTAATTCAAACACGTTTTCACTTTTAATTCAGCGCTTACGTAAAATATCGCGGACACATTTAAATAATTAAACGTACAGGTGTTCCGACCCCATTTCCGAAGGGGGCGTTTATGTTCCCTATTACGTAAGAAATTATAAAAAAAATATGAAAATAATTCATCTCAAAATTAATAATTGTTCAACGTATCAAGGTTGGATCATAAGTGGGAGGTCCGGAGGGGACCTACCCAGAAAATATTAAAAAGAAATGAGGCCCAAAACACAGTTTTAGCTTTTGAGTGTTCTTAGACCTCAGTAAAAATAGTTTGAAATATGCTGCCGATACCTTAATTTATATTCCAGTAATAACTCGCGTTTATTATTCATATAATCATATAACCTAAAGCTAGCAGTCAGTTCTGTAAGATCGAAATTTCTGATAAAGTCTTATATTTTACTATACAAAAACACACTAAAATTTTTTCAGTAACATCCTTCCTTATACCTAAATTGTATTATCAATTGTAATGTAATATGTGGTATTTTTAAATTGCTGTTTAATATTTATAAATCTTGCATTTAATCATAATTTACTAGTGGTCGATATTCGACCGTAATTCATTAAACTTTCAAGTTTGAGAGTACATTTTTTTTTTATTTTGTGTTATTACGTCGGGTGCGAGCGTTTATACAAATAAGTCATTAGCATGTGTTGTTTGCCTTAATTCCCAGCATTAGGTATGAAATTTAAAATTTAAAAGTTTAAAGAAAAACACAATTCTTGTATTTGTGTTATTTTTGATACAATTCATTGTCAGTTTTAATTTTTTTTATGTAAAAATGATGCTTGACATTCATAGAGTATAAGATGGCATCAATGATTATTTTTGCTTGACATTGACAGACTGGAACATTTGAAATCACACAAATTTCACACCTCGAACCACATTCTAACAATCTGCTGTCAGTAGTATGAACGTTTTATTTAATGTATTTTTAACACATAATATTATAAATTAATTTTAGCTTTCTACACTTTAACTATGCCAAATGTCACACTCCTCCGTGCGCGCATTGTGCTTAGAAAGGGGTACAAAGTTTTCCCTTCGCATATTAATATATAGATTATAAATATTGTTTCATTTAATTTTTTCACTTGGTGAATTAACCAAATATGCTAATAGATGTTTCGTATCAAAGATAGAAAAGTGAAGTTGAGCAATTATCGTCGCGTACGACACGGCGAATCGATCGTTGCACGTCCCGCGACGCGCGCGTTTTTTCCAAAGAAACCGCCGCGATAGTGCGGCGCTGAGTCGCTTTCTATTATATCGTTCACGTCGACATGCGATGGGTGACGTTGACCGCGCTGTAAGTGATCTATGCAAAAATATCCATTGCTATTTATTCATTTCTGTCGTTAGATTCGTCCGCGAACGGTAATTTAATCGCATGCATTCATCAAATTCTGAATAAATATTCCAGGTTTATTTATTTACTTATATTCATCGGTAAACACACAGCGTTATATCAATAAAATATACAGCATTTATTTATAAAATATACAGAAAATATATTTCATTGTTTGCAGACAACAATGACGCTTACAAAAAATAATTATTTAGATTTATAAATTGAAAAAATTAAAAACAATTAGAAGGTTAGGCAAGAATGTAAAATAATTTCGGAAAGACATTAAGTCCGTAAAATGAACAATTATTTGTTTGTTTAATTAACTGCATTTAAATACACCGATTAAGTTATGCTTCATTCAATAAGGAACGGTAAAATTACCAAAAGTTTTCACTTTTTCTAGTTTGCTTAAAAATACAAAAATTTCATCGCCTAACTAAGGAACTACGTCTCTGATAAAACGCGGAGAGTCATTACGAAACTATAAGGGTAAATAATAAATACGGAACCCTATAAAAAGGAAGTGTTTATTGTGTGTACTTTTTACCTTTATCATTAATAATATATAATGCACGAGACTGAGATGACATTTAAGAGAGACATTAGGATTTTGTTAATTTTATTTTTTATTTCAAGTGCTACTGAGGATCACAAAAAAATCGAGGACATAACTTTCAACAAAAGTTCTGAATATCAATTTCTTTTTATTTTTTATATATTAATAATCAAAGCTTAAATTGAGCATTTCAAGTATGTTTTGTATTTTTGTTTAAATTTAAACTGTTTTTTAATTAAATTCAATTAATATATGTCACTATTATTTTTTTTTAATTCTCACTATCTTTATAAGTCAATTAGGCTTCCCTAGTTTAAGGAATTTATACTGTCACCTGTATTGTGTACTAATTTTTGTGTACACAATAGGGCTATGGTTGTTTTTCAAGAGCATCAATCTACGCCTAAAAATTCAACTCTTTGGCATTTGTACTATTAAAAATTGCGACAGACGGACGGACGGACAGACAACGGCCAAAGGACGAGGATGGAAACTTCTTATTCATGAATGTACAAGCACATTTCTCTTGAAAAGCCCACAGGGCGCGGGTTCAAAGCTCGTCGGGAATAGTGTATTAAAAATGGTTTACTGTTGAATTATTCTCAGTTGTAATTTTATGTTGCATCCGAAGTTCGTTTATTTTAATTTTCCGCATAGTTCGGGCGGATTGGTGTTGCCAATAACAAAATTATAGACAAAATTGTTTTCAAATATTGTTATGTTTAGATTCCGCGTGGAAGCGATATATAATAAATAACAATCGACATGTTTGCATGTGTTTGTTTACTAATAAGTACTATTTTGGTATTTGATTGTGCTTTACTCCGCCCCTCCCCCTCCCCCTACCCTCGCAATAAATATAGTTTAAAAAATGTCAATTTACTTTGCTCATTTGCTAATCTCTCTAATTAGTCTAAAATTTGAAAAATTTGATTGCAGTGTCATTTCGTACGTCGCAAGTGTCAAAAGTAAGGTGTAAACTTTTAAAAGTCAACAAAAATGTCGGCATGCAGACACAAATCTTAAATCCCGTCTCATAGTACAAATGTCGCTGACGCAACGTTCTTGTATAAGATAATCAACAATTTATTTGACTGTCCTTATTAATTAAGTAAAATTAACTTTAAAATTCCCGCTAGAAATATCAGGAATGAAATAAGTAAAAATGGAATTAAACTGCGAATATTTTCATTTTATAACAACAAATTATCGGATGTAGCAAACTTACGACGTAGTTTTTGCCTTCGCTAATAGATGGCGCTAGAGGTTTTTTCTTTAAATTTGGTTGCGTGGGTGCTGTAACAAAAATGGGATGCTGTTCAATGGACGAAGAACAGACAGATAGACATGATATTTTCTTGCTGCTGGATGAACCTCTAAAAGGCCCGACATATATCGGCGGAGAGGGCACAAATATGTAACGTCATCATCAAACGTGCGTTCTATCATATGTAATAAAATGAACCGATCCAAGCGACCGGTTGTATTTTTTTATCACAAATTTCGTTCGATTAGGTGGAAAAACAGAAATGCTCCTCTTATGCCACGATCAACTCGAAAACGAGTTATTTTCAAACGAGTTAAAAAAACCCGAATATTTTATTGAATCGATATTCTTCGACGTCTCTCTAATCATATCATAATATTGTTTCGCAACGCCTGAAGCCGACGAGGTTCTAAATTTTGAAATATTTTCGTGGCACAGTGGTATAAGAACCTGTTTCTGCCCCAGAGGTGAGCCACATTGGGTTCAACATGGCCAAGTCAACTACCACCGAAGTAATAGAACTTTTCTCATCACAATCGACTGTGGAAAATTTTGCACTATTTTCTAAAATAAATTACTTTTTCTCTACAAATTACAATTATGTATTTTTTTTTCATTTATTAAATAATGATTTAAATTTAATAGTCAAAACCTACTTTTGCCACTCGCCTGTATTTTTTTTATTATAATAATTGCTATGACCTAGGTCATATACAATTATTTTGGGCCCTACTCAACCAGGCCAAATGTGACTGTGCTAGAGTCAGGAAAGATGGTGGCAATGAAACGTTAAAAATGATATGACCGTGTGTGGATTCAAACCCGCGACCTTTGGTCCACCGCCCTAACCACTAGACTACCACGATCTCAAAAGAATTTGTATATCTATACAAAGATGTTTAACAATACAAGACCAAGACCATTACCGATAAAAAATACAGCTTTTTGGCCCTGCAATTTCGAACATGATTTGTGTTGACCTCATATCAAAATTCATCATGGATTCCGAGTAAAAAAATTGTAAACTTTATGTGATAATATGAAATTGCCCTTGTCATAAGTTCGATCGCAAGCGAGGCCGTGCCATGCTGCGAGAAAAAAGGGAATTTACAAGAGCGCTTTGATAAAATTAACACATTTGGGCATGCATTGTTTTGGATTTTTTTATATGTAAAAGGGAACATAAACACCCCCTTAAGTCTGGGACAACCTGTATACGGGATGAACTTAAAGTCAGCAGTATCCTGAAGGGTTTGACCGTGCTTTAAACTATTTTTAGGACTTTTTTTTGTCATTTTAGACCAGTTTTTTTGTTTTATTTACATAGTTGTTCAATTTTATGCCCAGATTTATCCCTTAAAAGGATACCGCTGACTTTAAGATCAACTTTTATTTGTTACTCACACAACAGTAAACGGTTAAGTTGAAGCATATTGACCTTGAAATTCAATGCTTTATTTTGATAGGGTGTCAGGTTTTACTCTCAGCGCAATTGTTGGTTTTTATATAATTACAGCTTCATAATATAGAAATTAAAAATATAAACATTTCTATATTTTAGACCCTTCATTTGCCTTTCAATTACTATTTTTCCTAAGACTCTAATATCTTTTATAAGAGAGAAATTCAACTAAAAAAGAACTATTATGAGTTTAGCATTTATTAAATTTCTCAGAAATAGAATTGAATTTTAAAAATCGGCCTTTACTATATTGAAGACAAGAACAAAGTATCTAAACATATTTTTTTTATGATTAAATGTCCAATGGTTTCCAAATGCCAGTTAGAGAAAAAAGGGTTTAAATGAAACGAAGTTAATAATTATCGTTTGGAAGATACGATCGAATTTGTAATAAATATATTTCTATCAAATCAAACAAATAACCATCTTTTATGATAAATAATACTGTTTTTTTTTTTTGCGGGAGAAAACTTTTAACGAATATTTTCCTACGTTTAAACCTGTAATATCTCGAAAAACGAGGAATCTCGTGCTGGTGAGCAAATCCGCTGTAAGGGTTTGCAGTCAACCTCGATTGGACCTCTCCGTGACCTTCCAAGGTCAGGCAGCATCTCGAACAGGCGGCGAGATGTCCTCTCGGAGGCGAGCCGACGCCAGGCAGGCTTGAGAGGGAGCGAACGAGCGCTAGCCCCGTCCCGCTCGCGCGCCATACAAACGGGACCGGTTTCGACGGATTTGTCTCGCCGCCACTGGCGTCGCAGGTAGAAGTGATATTTGGAACATTGTAAAATGAAACGTTCGAACCGAGATATTTCACTGATTATTATAGCATACTTATTACAAGTTCTTAGAGGTATTCGATCAATTCTCTTACTACATGGTTTCGAAGATTATCTCAATTGAATCATTAAAGTACAGGATTTCCAAGTTTTCAGTAACAAATGATATAAAAAATATTTAAAAAAAGATATATATATATATCCCCAAATGTGTCAATTCGGTCAGCGCGCGAGTTCCGATGGATATATGACCCAATCAAAAAAAATCACCTTTGAAAACCTTGCATTGCGTTGAAAACTAATTAGGTTTAATTGTAACAATGGAGTGATAACATTCTCGGTAAAAATAAAGTTACCGGAAAAAGTAAAGTGCGTTTTGCAAATTAATACAAAAACTGAAGGTCAGTCCGTCGCATCGTTCGTTCTCGCTCTAGGCGGCCGCGGGAAGCCCGCCCGCCCCCCGCCGCCGCCCGTCCGCCCGCCCACGCGCTCCGCTGCGCCTCGCCGTCGCGTCGCGTCAGCGTAATAGTCTTCACAGTTTAACGGCTTATAAAGCGATACAGTTTCGCTGACGCCGAATATTCTAAATGCATCCGCGCCATTTTTAATTATTACCACAATTATCGAGCGATTTTGCACGGTTACGCGAATCGCGTTTATAGATCTCAATTTGATTCAATTCAATTTCAAGTTCATTTGTTGAGTAGGTACATCGTATATAATCCCCTTCAGGGTTCCGTACAGAAATACCAGAAACACCCAATTATTTCACGTCGCCCGGCGCAATACTAACCATGCACAAAAGCGACGATGTGTAGAGTCCTCAGCGCATATAATGAAAAATTCAACGCAGTTGATATATTCCAAGAGAATAAGGGGTTATTTATGCGTGAAATACGTAACGTATGTTATGATAATATTTAGTGTAAAACGTATAAATAAATATTATAGTTATTATTAATATTAAACATTCGTAAGTTTATTTTGTTATTTTTAAATTATTTATTATATCGCTAATAATATGTAGGTTTATATACACGCACTAAACACACACAAAGACACATACATGCCAGAACTGACAAGACATGACGGAAAATCGGAAGACCACAGCTGAGGTGAATCGATGGCTGATCCAAATCGAAATATTTGGAAGGATCAGGAAGACCTACCTTCAGGAGTGGATGTCGACAGCCCGACGAAGAAAAGTTCCTCAATAAATCTGCTGCGCTCAGCTTCCTTACTTAAACGAGCAAAACGCTGGTTTTCAGCACAACGGTAAAAATAGGGAAAAAGATTAAGGATTTATGTAATTATTTCGTAATTGAAATAATCATTTGATTTGGTGGTGACAGTAAGTCGTTCCATAATTTGGAGTCAGCCTCCGAAGCTAGACTTTGTATGACGAGGAAGGTTTAATAAATGCTCTTTGCTCCTTGTGGGAAATGCATGGGTATCTTGGGCTCTTGGAAGCGTTGGAGTGATGGAAGCCTGCAGAAGGATGCAGAGGCTCCGGGTCTTTGACGTTCGTTGTCCTGATTATTCGATCGTAGATTCTACTTCACAGCTACTTGAAGTGTAGAGTGTTCAGCAAAATACGTCTGCGTGGAAAATAGTTGCCATACGTCAATCTTCATACGTCAAACATTCTATCCAACACCAACAGCCTTATACATAGTCACGTTAATGTGCTGTTAACCTAAAAAAATAATGAAAATGCATTCGTTGTTACTTTACAAGTATTAGTCATTGTCATTTCATTCTGTATTCATAATATTTACGCAGTAAAGAGTATATTGGCCACTTATTGCCTCAACGTCAATATATTTACCAGATAATTTTAGATTACAGCTTAATTACTGTTTAAACGGTGAACATTTTAAATTATAGAAACATACCTAATGAAATTCTAGATAAAGATATCTAATAGTAATAGGATATAGAACAGGAAACGGGTCTACGGAATAGGAAATAAAATAAAACTTTACCATGCATAAATATTTGCCTGCAGGTAGTATATATATTGGAAAGTATGAAGTCGGAAAGTCTTGTGGGTGCCAATTTTTTTTTAATGTCTTCAAATATTTATAAAAAGAATTCAAACCCATAGTTTTAAATTGAACTGAACTATTGTAATAGCATTCTTAAAAATGGTAAATTTTTTAAAACGATTCAAATTTAAGATAATAATCAACGGAACCTGGCCGCTCGAATTTCGCCGCCAAAGCGTCGAAATCTTTGCGTTATTTTTCACATGTCTTATAATGGCGACACATGATAGCGTTTCATTTATAAATCGACGTTGTTCAGTATTTTACTCGTATGATTTTAAATTTCAATGTTTTATGTCGCCTACTTCGTGTCGCCACTATAAAAGTATCCATTGTGCTGTGTTTAGTAAAACTCAGGCGTGTGAAATTAGCGAAACACTTCACTCTGATGACTGCTATATAGGCACGGCGTGACGATTTATCGTTATTATAAAACAGAGCTTCTATAGCGTATTCACTTTAGAGTACCTCAACGAATTAATGGAATAACAGCTGTTTTTTTATTGAATAACAAACTATGCTCAAAACGCTATACTTCACAGAATATGTCATGAATATAACAGAAGTCTTTGGATTTAGACCTTTTTAATTGTACTTACTTCGAATTCTTTCCAAAATAAGGTAAGTAAAATATACTCGTCTCATACGGGTAATTAGAAGGAAAAAGTCGTTAATAAATGTACAAGTAATGTGTTTATTATGTAATGTTTTACTGCTTTATATTATAAGAGTGCATGTAAACGACGTTAAATTAATAAATAAAAAAAATAAAGATATTGTGTTATGGTTTTCTGAATATGTTTGACAGTTATATATACGTTTACTACACAATAATATAATTATCTATATAAATGTACAATATTTCAAACGATCCATTTTTTACCAGTGTAAATATGCAAAAACTAAACTATTTTATTAATGTTTCTCATGTATTTTCTTTTTTTATGTAATCACTTCTAGGTGAACCTACCTTTTAATTCTAATATTAAATGGTGGATACATGTATTTAGCCAAATTACTAACTACGTATTTGCTGTTTTATAGATTATGTTACGCTGTATGTTTCCTTAAAATATGTTTAATAAATGTATTATAATTCACGCATTTTTATAAAATCTATTCTAATAATAATATTCTAATAGTAATAATCCATTACTACACATTGGTATACTTGACATTCAAATCGTACCTCAAGTCAAAAACATAGTTAAACAGAAAGAAATTGATCCCAGGGAGATGCGCCCATTGATGCAAGCTTGGACTGTTGCGTAAAATGGTTCAAACAAGTTCAGATCGGAGGGATTTTTTTTTATAAACATAACTTTTCTAGGGTAAATAAAAAAAAAAAAATTTTTTTATTAGTTACTGATGTATGTCTTTTAGTTGACTGGCCAATTAAAAAAAAAACTGGGCAGTGTCAATGAGGCAACTTGTTAAATATGTAAAAAAATTTTTAGAAACAACGTGACATGCTCATCAACCTACGCGCGAATCAATGATACCGTATCTTTGCCTATAGGCTGAGAGCCTGCGTAAATAGGTACTCTTTTCAGCTGAATTGTTCGTTCAAGCAAATTTTGTGACCTTTAAAATATTAGGCCCTACGAAAAGTTGCAGTAAACACTTCCATCCGGCTGTTAGTTCTGAAACTGATTTTCAACTTTCACGATCGTCGTTCGTTATAAAACATCTTCTTCTGTATTTTACATACCGTGTGTACAACACTATTTAATCCCAACGTTTCGGCTATGATTACACGTGCGTGATCAGTGATCATTCTCGAAACGTCAAAAATGACGTGGGATATGCACAATCCACAAACTTCATATTTGGTTAATATTACAACTGCGATACGTTTTTGTTCAGAGAAGGTATAACCCCCCCCCCCCCCCCCCTAATCCAACTCTCTATTCGTCCTTTATGGGACGAATCATAGCAACCATGATTATTTTTTATAAAAACAATATATTTAATTTTACATCACCTTTATAGCGTGTACTGCTGTTTTAAGGTGATGTGATGTAAGCAGTAATAGAAACACAGATCCTCAGCTGACAATTCATAAACTAAAAAGACAACAGTTTCATAACAAAAAAAAAAAAAATAATTGTGCTGAAAAACTGAAAATTTACCTAAAGGCACACTGCGGACACTCAGATGTATACAAATAATTATGCAGGCTTCATAACTATTGCCCGAGAGCAAGAGATAAAAGAAATTAAATAATTTGAAGTGCAATATAAGTACTTTTAGGTACTTTTATTTTTAGAACTCGTTTAAGTACTTTTGGAGTGCAATATAAAATATTTAATTAAAATATTTAATATTTTTTAATCACTGGCTCTCAGCCACAAGTTTAGCGTTTAAGGTTCTCCAATGTGACACAGGCCAAGAGTTAGCACCTGTTATGTATTGCGAGCTAACTGTTTCGGAAGGCGTTACAGTACGTTCACCCGCCTGCAAGGCCGCCATACCTGTTTCCAATGAGTGCCTTCCTCTAAGACACTTCCTGGTGCCTCTGCCCGTGTCGGAGGCACCGACTCTTCATTTCGCGAGCGGAGAGTCACATTCCTCAACAGACATGGTGATCTGCTGTCTCCTTTGCATGCATGGGACGCACAGCACGAGAAACAGAACACGAGGATCATCTGATCGTCGTTTGACACTTCTAAGTTAATTAAAACATCACCAAATATTTTTTTGAATTTTATACCATTATTAATAGAAAAAACTAATAGTAAAAATACATTTTTAAAAACAAGCTTTTATTCAAGTGCTGGAATGCGTATACAAAATTTCGTGCCTGTGCCGTTAACCGTTGAGGAGTTCCTTTGTCTGAAGCCATTCCTGGGTGTAGAATTAGGTCATGTTTACCATAAAAATGCATTGTCATCAGAACAGAAACCAATATGTCGAATTTCAACTCTGTAGGATAAGGGGAAGTGGTTCTAATCCAGCTTCAAGATTTTACCTAAACCGACATGCTAAATAAAAGCTGGTAAAAGTGCTAAACAAAACTGGATTAGGTTCGCCTAAAAACACTTTTTAGGTTTCTAGATATTTTAGTACTTAGATAGTTTGGAAATTCAGTTAGCTGTCTATCAAATAATAACTTGGCCTAAAAAAAAGATCTCTACAAGGTTAAAGTGGAAAAATATCTGTGAAAAACTAATTACAACATATTTTTAGTATTATTAAATAAATTACCTTTTGATGATAAAATTAATTTGTAATATTTTTGAAGAAGTATTGCATACATAAAACAACAAAAACAGTCAGAAAATAAATAAGCAGAATAACGAAAAAATAAATAAATGTACTAAATAAATATAAAAAGACTTATGGATTATTTTAGAAAAGTTTAAAAAAAAAATAATAATATTTTAAACATCTCTGCGCCGTCAGTTTTATATTATTGGGTATATTCAGGTTGAACCACAAGTCAGTAGTATCCTTTTAGAATGTGTTTCTGGACATGATATGAAAAACTTTTGTTGAACAACTTTGTAAATAAAACAAAAAAAACTGGCCTCAAAAGATTAAAAAAAATGAATCTTTAAAACGGTTTAATATATGGTCACCTAACAAAATATAAAAACTTATTGAACAAAAATTCCTTAGTTTCATGCCCAGAAACACCCCTTAAAATCGTATTGTTGACTTTAACCTCTTTTTTTTAATATTTCATTACATTTAAAATATTTTTTAATTATGCTCCGGAGTCGTGGGAGTTTTGAGAGTGGCGCCTGTTGGCGACACCACAGCACCACAGGCTTAGATGAACTCGTGCGTCTAACCAGAAAGTCGACTCTATAATTTATCGTTAATAGTATAACGAAGGCTTCCTTGTGTAGAGGGTTCTAAGGCATAAAAGATTAGATAAGTGATAGTTCATACAAGTGAGTACTTGTATGAACTATCACTAATAATTGAAAATAATTTATTTCGAACTATTGAAACACATTTAAAAAAAAGTAATCACGAATGGAACTTTGTTACCTTTATCTGTACATAAGGTTTTTTATTTCAATTATCTACGATCAAGAATATTTTAAAAAAAACCCTATAAATATAAATATAGACACCGCATAATATTTTTTTTTACTCAACATATAGAACAAATTTACAAAAAATAGCCAAGAATGGCACTCGACAGAGGTTCAGTGTATTTAATTTATTTATTTCTTTAGCTTTGTAATCATCGTCGCTTCTGAGAAATCCTTTATCGCAAATGCAAGAAAATGTCAACGTACGACTTAAGGCGCCTTCATACCTAAATGCTACAAAAATGCGAATTTTACAAGTATTTACGTTACGTTACGTAGTAGTACGTTAGGAGAGATATGAGTAATCTAGTTTATTTACATTCAAGATAATTTATTCTCCTAGGGAATTACCTAAAAAAAGTTCTTTAAACGTTATGCAAAAAATATAAAAAAAAAACAAAACCACCATGTTTTTGAAATATATTTTTTTTAATTAACCCGTTTATGAAAATAGGAACATAAGAATATAAAATAAATATAGTTTTATGATGAGAACAGAGTGGAAGAGGGATTTACGTAAGAGATTTGTGGTTTATGGTATAACAACTTAAAAACAAACAAAACAAAATAACAAAATAATATAACAAAATTAGACTAAAATTGGAGAGTTTTGTGTTGATTTTTAAATATGAAAATGATAATTTATGCTCAAAGTTTCTAAATTTTTAGAAAATATATGTTTTTCTGTTATTATTTAAAAAAAATGGATTTAAAATACATATCCGATATTTTATTAAAAAATAACTAAATGCTATCAATATTTCATATGTATGGGGAAGATACATATATTTGGACGAGAAACGCATGTCTATAGAATATGCCCCGAGATATACGGTACCGAAGGCACCTTACGAAGAGGCCCGATTCTTTGAGCAACGGGATGAACCTCTGGATCATTTGGAAGGTAGGATTGTTTCTGTATTCGTTCTAGAATATTCACAAATCTTATATTCTACATTCTTATATTCTTATATTCTACATATTCTATTTATCCAATCGAGTAGGTAATAGTCATGTTAGCCGATTTGATAAGATCATTCCAGTTTTAAGGAAGTAAAACCTGTTTTAAGGAAGGCCATTTTCAAGGTACATTTCCAATAATTTTAGTAGTTTTTATTTTTATACTAAATAAATATAATGAAAAACGTGTTTTTTTTATACAGATACGAGTTTGTTCAAATTGCAAAATTACAGAAATATTTCTGAAAATATTTCCTCAACGATTTTCCTGCTTGTTTTAGATTTTTAATGCGTCCGTCCACTTTCTATGCATATTTGATTATATGACCTGTTTTTAGCGAAACCCTAAATGCACATTTCATGTGAGTATGACTAGGTAAAAGTGATACAGAATGGTAACATTACTTAGCGATTTGCGAAGATGACTCTAGCATAACGGTCGGACTTTGACGGACGGTTGCGCGTTCGTTATTCAAACATATCAAAGATGGCGGATATGCGGGCGATCCGTCTGAGCGAGAGCGAGATAGCAATAGACGCTCGCGTTGCCGCGCGACACGTGTCTAATCGGTCGTTTTAAAATGGAGGCATTAGTTGAGCGTTGAGTTCTGATGATCACATCATTCTTTGTGACTGCATCACTATAAACATATTCTTATATTATCTCCAAGACATTTTATATCACAGTTATCTATAATTACGAGTATTAAGCGAAGAGAAAACTTTGTACTCTCTTTTAAGCATAATGCGCGCACGGAGGAGTGTAAGATTTGGCATATCTAAAGGAGTGCAGAAAGCTAAAATGTATCTATAACATGTGTTAGAAATACATTAAATTAAATTAAATTAAATATTCACACTACTGACAGCTGATTGACAGAATAAGTTTCGAGCTGTGAATAGTGTGATTTTAAATTTTCCTTTTTCAATAGTGTGTCAATGTCAATGTAGTAATGTCAAGCAAAAATAATTATTAATGCCATCTTATACCCCTACGAATTTTAAGTCGTAATTTTACACGAAAAAATTAAAACTGATAATGAATTATATTAAAAAATAAATACAAATCCAAGCTGTAATTTTGTGTTTTTTTTTTAACTGTTACAAACATTCAATTTTTAATTTCATAGATATTGCAGCGAATTAAGGCAAAAAACACACGCTAATGACGTATTTCTACACGCTCTCAGTTGACTATATATGTAATTATTATAAAGGTATACTCACTACATTATAGTGGTATAAGAACCTTAATAACACTCAAATTTAAAAGTTTAACGAATTACGGAATCCAGTGAAATACCTATGATATTTAAAATTTAATGTTAGAAACAATTGAAAAAAAAACACAATCACAGAATGCTGAATTTGATTTACGAATGTTTTCAAAATATTTTTTTGACTGTTTTTTATCCAAGGTTCATGTAAGGTAAGTCATCCTACAACGATTTAAAGTATTCATTTTCACTTAAGGCCGGTTATATTCCTTTACCCTTATGACGACACGAAGTGAATGCAATTATTTCACCTTAAGTGACTTCAGATTCGAAATGTTTTGCATTGCAAAACCTGCATTATCAATGCATTAATCCACAATCAAAAGTATTCAAATTTCTTGGAATGACATTCAGTGCACATTTAAATGTATCCCACAAAATAATTTCATCATTTAGTAATACTATTTATACTATTTAAATTTGCATTTGTCCTATTATCATTCCGACTTCCGCGAGAATATACGAGTATATTTCTTCCTCTTCTTTGTGTCTCACGTCAGTTCTATGAGGAGGCATAATGAAAGAGGCTGCGAATATCTGAATGTAAAAAAAGAATTTACTGAAACTAAGATTAGACAAGGTTTAAATGAAACAATAAAATGTACTGCTATTTTGCCTTGATATTACTACAATGACATTGACAGGTTATTGAAAAAAGAACATTTGAAATCACACAAAATTCAAAGCTCTGTCAGTAGTATGAACGTTTTATTTAATTTAATTTATTGTATTTATAGATAATTTTAGCTTTCTGCACTCCTTCTCTATATAAACTTTAACCTTGCCATATCTCATACTCCAATGTGCTTAAAAGGGGGTACAACTTTTCGCCAACACCTTTAAGCGTGCGAACAGGTAGTTCGATCCCGGATGCTCTGCGAACATTTAGCTCACTTAACGATCGCGGAAACCTTATATCTCTGGTCGCTTTGGTCAATGTAGTGGATTTTGGTGTGATTTCCATTAATGCTGTTGTATTATACAAGGAAGACCCGGCCAAGGTCGGCGGGCATTTAAAAGATAATCTACGTAGAGTTACACGCGCGCCTGCCCGGTAGAATTATTTATTTTATTGCGGTTTAGGTAATCCGCGCAAAATCAAGTGAATGTAGTTTTTAGCGATTTATTAGGGCGCATATTCGAAAATCACTTAAACTATATAAATCGAACGGATTTAAATGCGTATTTGTTTCGAAAAGCAGATTTAGCCGCAAATCGATGTCAGACCCAGTAGGCTTTCGCTTTATAGTTTCTGTATTTCTTAATAAAAAGCAATTCAACGCTTGCTGGTGCGATCTGACGGAATTTCAGAAACATTGATCTGCGAAAATAAAGCCAACAATGAAACCACGCCACCATCGAAAAGTACAAATGCGAAAGCGTTGATTAATGCTCTCGAAAAACAACCGTTTAGGTTACATCGAAAGCTGGTCGGATACATAGATATTTAACATTAAAGTCAACGAATTCTGAAAAATGAAATTTGGCATTTCGATAGGGCGCCAGCATCAGAGCGCGATCATATTCGAGTCTCAAAATAATATGATAGAACGGCTGTTGGAATGTTTTATTTATTACTGGCCAGTTAGAATGAATATAACTATTATAAATTGAAATATGATGTCCATGTTTATTTGCTGTGGTTAGTATATACTGAAGTTATACACAACACAAGTAATGACATAAAGATGACTTAAGATGACGTAAAAGGAATAATATTAAAATATATTAAACCAATTTAAATAAGATAAATTAAATTAAATAAAACGATTTTAAATAAATAAATAATAGGATGGGAGGAGGGAGGTGGAATTAGATATTTAAATTAAATTTGATGATTAACAATATTGAAAAAAATGTTTTTTTTTATTTATTTTCTATAAAGCTTTGAAATAAGGATGTTTTTTTTAGTTTTACATATGTTTTTTTACAATTTGTGTTCAGAAAAACTTCAAAAAAACTGTTATCTAGGTACCTAATAACGACAAATGGAAGTAATTTCAGACTGATGAATCTATCTTAAATAATATGTTACATTACATAATAGTTACATTGGAAATGTGGTGGATATAAATATTGTTTTATGATTTAGGATTTCCGTGATATTTAGGCGAGCGCCGCTATTGTGCTTCGATAGAATGATGCTAAAATCGGAGTTTCGTTGTTTTTACGCAGGGTGTAATTAATATCAACGGTGCATGCGCAAACGTAGCTACCTATACTTAACATTCTCAGCATTTCTTGCCGTGACGTCATTCTCAATGTCATTCAGAGAAGGCTATTTTCATTACGATTCAGTTGCTCATAAACAATAATAATCATTAATGCATGAATTATTTAAAAGCAAACATAGTGCGTTGTTTATAAATATGTAATAAGAATAGGGTTCGGCGGTTTTTTTCAAGTTTTCTTTCGGAGTAGATTGGAATGTTACCAAATTATGTAGACGTTATATCATTGATTCAATTATGTAAATTATACACGCATATTTTATGCGGTATATAAATATTAAATGTCAAATTCGAACAAAACAGGCACGGTAAGTCATTTGAAATTCGGTAATATTCCCATAATGCAGACGTATTTATATGTATATTTTATTTATATAATCATAATTATTTTATTTAAACCAAGAATATCATAATTAGATAATAATGATTAAGTTAACGTTAGTTATACACTCAAACTATATATCTTAAGTGATAAAACATTTTAGAGATCATTCCAGTACAAACCTTTTTTTAAGTTACAATAACAAATATGTATAAAATATTGGAAGAAATGTGGTTAGACCAAATTCATATTTTAGATTTCTAAATAATTTGAATAAATAAAGTCAGAACGTAACGTGTTTAAGAATGAGAATATACAACGGAATAATTTATAAAATATGCATATAAAAGTCAGCAGTATCCCTTTAAGGAGTGATTCTGTGCATAAATTTAAACAACGTTTGGTGTGCGTTTTGTTGTGCTCATCACCTATCCAATTGACATACATTACGATATTTGCGGGGGGGAAACTACCCGTTGTTCACTGTCTTCAATATATTTGTAGGTACAGTGTCCCGTGGAATAATTCAGTTACTTGGTAGCGACGTCTGATATTTTGTTAGATGACCATACTTTAAACTGTTTTTAGGATTCTTTTTTGTAATTTTAGACTAGTTTTTTTGTTTTATTTACAAAGTCGCTGAACAAAAGTTCACCCCTTAAAAGGATACTGCTGACTTTAAGTTCACCCTAAAAAATAATGACAAAATATTCCTTCTATCTTTATAATTATTACAACACAAAAACTGGTAGAATGTATCCATTGCTATAAAATAAAATATAATTTATGTAGAGTAGTCACGAGGCAAATGTTATTAGGCATATCAAAATGATACCAAATCGAAAAACATAAAATGAATCATTATTGTGAAATATGTTAGTTATGGAATCTTTTCAGTTTTAAAAGTTTAATGTGTTTAAAAATAACAAATGGTGCGCATAAAAAATGTATAAAAATATTAGGACATAAAAGAAAATAAATCTGTTGACCGCATTTTGTTGTTATGCCAGCCGAAATTTGTTATGGACGATTGAATGTATAGCCTTTGCAATTCCTACTGAAAGACTATTATGAATGTCATTCATTAAACTTTTATTAATTTATTGTTGTTTTGTTGTCAGCTGCTTGAATAACCGAATATTTTTCTGACAGTTTTGATAAATTTAACCAATCATAACGGTTCAAAAAATCCATACATTGATGGTACATCTTAGATCTTTTCAGTTAAAATTATATGGATTTCTATCGTCAGATTTGACCGCACAAAGCTAGTATCCTAAGTTGTACTTTATTTTATTTCGTATCTGTCGTTCTACCGGAACGCTAATTTTGTTATAATAGAATTACAATCAACCACTTTTCAGATGAAACATGGAAAAATCTTTTTCTTAATCTTGTTTAGTATTCTACTAGACAAATGTCGAAAGAAAGTATATTATCGAAAGATGTATAAATACGTATGGGTATTGACAACTAAAATTTATAACACCCAGCCTATTTAAACAATTAAAAATAAAAGCTTTAATAAAACATAAATTAAAAGAATTTATAAAAAGAAACCTACTAAAAATATTTAGATATCTTAATAAATTAAGTCATACATTCTTGTCATACATTGCATTCACGACTTATATTTAAAGTATTTTATAACTTAAATTGTAAGTATTTTCTATTTTATTTTATTTCATTTGATACATTGTTTAAATTAATTGTGTTTTAGTTAAGATTAAGAAACCGGCAGAAAATAGAGTGTCTTAGCTGGATATATTTACAATGTATTTGTATATATTTGATGTATAAAAGTAGCAACGTTGAAAATTTAAAAAAAAAATATCGTAAAAAAATTAGATCACTAAGATCACCGAGTAATCTCAAGGAGTCTGTCGCTTCCACGTAATTTTTAAACCCATTAATTACGATGTCCTCAAAATATCTTCAGTAGCTCTGGACTGTATCTGTAAAAACTTGATTAATAAAATTGAGTAATAAAATGAGTGTATATTTATTTGTTTTCTATTATTTTTAGTGTATGTATCGATTTAGGTAGGCAAATAGGAAAAAACAAAAGTTTGATGCAATTAAATGATTCATTATAATGTGCAAACGTAGTTGAGTCGTTGTGGTTGATGAAATTGCGTTTAGATGCAATGCAATTTTGTGTGATACACACATAAATCGCTCAAATTACTGACTTTGCGATATGTTGTGTCAAGGGAGCAAGCAGTACTGACTACACAATTGATGCGACACAAACAAACCATCAGTACTGATTAATAAAACGTTGACACTTCTCAAATATCATAACGAATTTCAAAACTATGATAATGTTGCTGTTGAACGTATTATTTATTAGTGGTCATTTAAAATGAATACAATCTCATTTATGTGCGCAAATATAAACACGCAAAAGAATATTCATGCTACATTATAATAAATTGTATATATTCATGTAAATAATGATTAAATTATAAACAACGATAATATGGGCAAATTGGGATTTAAAAAGTTTTAGCATATTTCCATAGAAACTTTAATATTGTATACTAGCTAAAAACAATCGTGTTGATACAGGTGAAAGTCAATGGATATCCGTATTATGGTATTGTATACCAATAGTTAGCTAGTTATTAAACACTGTGAACAGTCATAAAATATTTCTTATTGAGCAATAAACAGTCCTTTTTATGTTTTTTCAAATAATTTTATGTGTATGTACTTTTGAATTATTTATTTAACATATTTTAGGGAAACATACAGCGTAACTTAATTTATAAAACAGCAAATACATAATTATTAATTTGGCCGATTATATGAATCCGCTGTTTAACAATTGGTAGGTTCACCTAGAACTGATTACATAAAAAAGAAAATAATCGAGAAACGTCAATAAAATAGTTTAGTTTTTACATATTTACACTGATAAAAATATATATTAATTATAATATGGGTTTGTTAGTTATTACGATAAAAAAATGATCCATATGTAGGTTAAAACACAGTGTGTTGGTGTCGACCTGTTAACCTTGCTCCGGCGAATGTTGCCAGTCGTTATTAAGCGTACATATTTCTTGATTAATCAACTCTTGAAGTATCAATGACGTTTGGTCCGCTCGTAACCGCGTTCCTTGGAGCGTGGCGAATTGTGTTTAATTCATGAATTGTATTTGAATTGCATATCAAAAGCCATGCGTACTGAAAATTTCGCAAAAGCTAAGCTGAAGGAGCTAATTCAAACTCATAATAAAATAAAAATGATTAAATAAAAATAACTAGGTATTAAATTTACACAAAGAAACTATTTTTATTTCTCATATTACCTAACTGAATTTAAAATATTATACAAATAGGAAACTTAAGTGAAGAATTTTGTGATATTCCCATATTTGGATGAGCATTGGTATATAAAGAAGAATAGTTATGACGCTCTGTAGTTATCATAAAATATCAACTGCTTATATAGTAGTAAATTATTTAACCAGAACTTGCCGAATCACAGCTAGGCTCTATATGTGTCATCAATGAATCACCAAAAAATTTTTGTTTTGTAAATTTTGACCCTTGGCTAAAACAACACGGCCATGATAATTATAATGTGGCACTGATTATTCTTTTGTATGTTTATAATTGTGCTCATAGATGAGTGTATTAATTTTAACTGGCCGGTAATAAATAATACGCTCCAACAGCCGTGCTGTCATATTTTTGAAATTCGAATATAATATTTGAGCGCTGTATCGAACTGTCAATGTTTCATTAATTGGCACTATTTTTTTTTTTGATATATATCTGCTGTATTAGACCAGCCTCCGATGTAATCTAAACAGCTATGGTTTTATTTCAACGCATCAATTGTAATGACGTTACTTTAATACGAATTTATTCGAAAGTTTGAAAAAAATAATGCATAAAAAAATGCATTCCACATAATATGTTATCTGAAACCTGTTGAACAAAAGCTGATCAATTTTATATCCAGAAAAACCCTTTAAATAGATACCACTGACTTTAAGTTTATATTGTGTAATAATATAAATATATTTATTTAAATTTATTTGTAAAAAATAAACTCTTACAAGGTATTTATTAATTTTAATGCAAAACTTATTTAAAATCTATATATATATCTTTTGATCATGACATGACTGATGTAAGCTTTGTCATTAGCATATTTATTTTTTATAAGGTCACTTTGACATTTACAATCAAACCTTTTAGAAATTTGCACTTCATTACGCACGCGTGATCACATTACGACTACGCGGATTACGTTGGATTTAACGCGTGTTATTAAGCGTTTACACAACTTAAATGCATAATTTAATTATTATTTATGAATGAGGATTAGATAACTGTTAGCGTCCGAAATAAAATTTAAAAAAAAAATGCATTTTTAGACAGATTTATAATCAGATAAAAATATCAAAAACACGGATTGCCTTATTAGTTAAAACTTCTTTTAAATTTAACCAATTTTAAACTACTAATTTTAAATCCAGGTTTTTTAATCTATATAGAGTAGGCATGTTACTTCAAAGCAACGATAAATGACGTATTTTATTTGTCTATATGATAATAATTTATGTTTTTTTCAGTACATCATTTATCGTTATGATTTCATATTGTGCCATTATGAATAAATAAATAAATTTATATTTGCTAGGAAAATTGTTTATTGATGGTTTCTTAGAAGAAAAAACCATTAGCTTTCTATATTGTGAGGTTCAAAATATATTTGAACCTAATTTAATTTCAAACTTTTTCGAGAGCTATTCAACTAAAAATGAACTATTAGCTGTTTATTATTTATTAAATTTCTCGGGAATAGCATTGAGTTTTATAAAGCTGCCTTTACTCGTAATATATGTTTGTCTCTTAACAGTTGGCATATTAAAAAAAAAGTCCACACATACGACTGCCTTTTTTAGGACAGACCTGTGGGTCTAATTGGAAAAGCAGCGAACAGAGATTGCAGTGATACCAAGCCCTTAAATATTTTTTACGTTGATTTAATTTATTATTTGTACCTTAAGGATCCAAAAAAATTGTCAATGAAGATAAAATATGATTAAATTAAATTAATAGTATGACTAAAATTTGTCTATCCACTAGACTATCACGATCTCTTTGCTAAGTTTTAAATGAGATTTATATGTATAGAGGGTGCATAACTAGGTGCGACACAGATAAAATTAACACGCTGGGGGGGGGGGGGGACAAGGTGTTGTAAAACACAGTAAAATGTCTAGTGTTCGACACAAATGTCACCAAAAATATAAGAACAAAATGTCAGCGGCCATTTTAAAAGACATTCAGTGCGGCTTTTAGCAGCATTAGGAGTTCATTTTAGGATTAAATTGACATGCTTATCTTTTAATCTCACAAAAATAACAGATAAACATAAACGGTATCACTCTATTTAACGGCGTTAAATAAATATTCGAAAATGCGATATTATTTATGTCTGGTTAGCGCGTTTGTCAATCAATCAAAAATACTTCGCGATTGACTTTTTCTTTTGAGATAAATTGATCTGTGAAAGTTTATTGATACTACGGTAAGTTATCTGAGGAATAAAAAATATTTAATGAAATCATTTGCAGTCAATTTCGCACAAATATTTTTTCGACTGATCGCTCAATGGACAGCGAAGCGACCCATCGCCCTTATGGAGTTGTTCATATGTATGAATGTATGGCATTTATGCGAGACGTTAAAAGAAATATGAAAACGTATGTTATTTTGATATTTTTTTTTTTACTGTTAGACAGTTTTTTTTAATAATTCGTTTAAACGTCGCTTTAATTAACCCAAAAATATAACAAAAAGTTTCTAGGGGTAGATAATTAACATTTATCATTATTTTATTGAAAGCGCATAACAATATTTATATATTTTTAAAGTAATCGATTGTGCAAAGGAAGAGACGGATTTAACATTTTCGTCACTAAACATCAAATGTCCAGTAAGTAATTTCGAGGTTTCAATGTCGGCATAAAATCTGTATATTGCATAAATGCACTCCCACCAGTAGATTGTCGCCAGAGATATTTATTTATGAAAAAATGAAATGAAAAAATGAAACAATTAACAATCCGATTCTTTTTACTACTTTTATGTTCGCGAGAAATGCTCAAAACATGTAAACATTTGTATTATTAAAATGCTCTCAATATTATTTAGTCCATACGTAATTCTTTTGTTATTCATTTAATTTATTTAATAATACGTCCACTTTTATAAATAAAAAAATATTTTGATGGACATACGAGTTGCTTATTATTTGAGTACAGATTCGCATACATTTTATCACTTCATTAGGCTGTTGCCAGTAAGTATTAAAGTGATTTTCATTGAGGGTCATTATGGCGACTATATAACTGAATGCTACAAAAATGCGAATTTTACAGGTTTTCAAAGACTTTAGGAGAGATATGATTAATCTAGTTTATGATTATTAAAGATATTCTAGAGAATTTACCTAATCCTCTTAAATAGCATTTTTTGTTAAAAAAGAAATTACCTGCTTCTTAAATCAGAAACACCCCATTTAAAATTAATATAGTTTTATGATGGGAATATAGTGGAAGAGGTGTTTACCTAAGCGATTTAAGATATATGGTATAATAAAATAACAATGATTCTCTAAAATTGGAAATTTCTGTTTTAGTTTTAAAATATGAAAATGTTAATATATGTTTTTGTGTTATTA
Source organism: Neomicropteryx cornuta (assembly GCA_020383195.1). NCBI lineage: Eukaryota > Metazoa > Arthropoda > Insecta > Lepidoptera > Micropterigidae > Neomicropteryx > Neomicropteryx cornuta. Next base: position 2,873,969 of record JAHKQU010000011.1, read on the forward strand.
TTTATAAAACATATTCCTATTTTTTAAAAAAACAATTAAATGCTATCAATATTTCATACAAAATGGTAGGCCGCCGTTATGTCCGTCATAGAGTTTACACCTTTCCGTTCATCGTGCAAGGCAACAATTTGTAGGTCTTGAAATGGTGTCCTCCGTTCGCGTATGTAATCCCCCTTATTGGTCGGTTTTTAATTTAATCTACGACGTAAAAAGGAGACAAAATTAACTTTCCTTCCGCTGGCAATTCGCAATGCGCGGATATTCTCAAAGTAAATTCCCAAGCGACGAGGTGTTGGAGGTAAACACGACGAAGTCTATCTAATACGCGAGAAACTTCAACGGGCGGGTAAAAACGCGCGTCTGACCTGAATGGCGAGGCGCGTCGACTCGCCACTCCGTCGGAACTCGCTAACCTTAAGTTTATAGTAATAGTGTTTAATATTGCCGAGCAGACATTTCACTTCCTGTTGGACCTATTCAAACATCACCATTGTTTCAATTTGATCGGTTATATTATCACACGGACATTTCCGGAACATAGCTGGTGAAGTTTATAAGGAAGGTCTCAACATTTCAGCGACCATGGCGTCGAGGACACTGCAATGAAAAATATCTGTGATGCTTGTGGGACACTTGTGATCGCATAGCGGTCAAAATTCGAGCGTAATTCTTCAAAATTTTATGTTTGAGCATTATTGAGGTTCTTATTCCTCTATAATACGGTGAGTATACCTCTATATATTACGTCAGCTGCGAGCGTGTACAAATACGTCATTAGCGTGTATTGTTGGCCTTAATTCCCTGCAATAACTATGACATTTAAAATTTAATGTTAGTAACAGTTAAAAAAACCACACATACAGCATATATTTGAATTTATTTATGATACAATTCATTGTCAATTTTAATTTTTTCTTGTTCAAATGAGACTTGACATTCGTAGAAGCATGAGATGGTAATAATTATAATTTTTGCTTGACATTGACAGACTATTGAAAAAGGAACATTTGACATCACACAAAATTCATAGCTCGAAACTCATTCTGTCAATCAGCTGTCAGTAGTATGCATTCTGCAATCAGCTGTTAGCTTTCTGCAATTCTTCACCATATAAACTTTAACTATGGCAAATCACACTCCTCCGTGCGCGCAATATATTTAAAAGGAGTACAAAGTTTTCCCTTCACGTTTTAATATATAGATATTTTGGCTTGCTGTGCCTAAACCATTTTAAATTTTATTTATTTATTTATTTTTGTAAATCCTATAAAATAATGTTAAAATGCTTAATATCCTGCTTAACCAAGCTAGCGCCTGTTCTAAGGAAAACATTCTGTCAATTACTTAGAAGTCTTGTTACCGCGTCGAAAAAAATAAAAAATACACATTACATAATAATCACAAATACACGAAATATATCGGAATGTATATAAACATACTTACTATTATATACTCATACAAACTCATATAAGCAATAAATATTATATATAAAATTACATACATATTAATCTTTGATACTAAAAATTTAGAACTATTTAAACTTACTTACCTATAGTATTTTTTAATTATTTATTTCTTTTAATAACTGAATACTATAAATATATATTAACGTTAACAATAGATCTCTCATAATTACCTCTGCCTTGGAGAATTAACTATTTTGTGTGCATTGTCTAACCTGTCGAAAATTCTACTACCGAATACGCTTTTATTACAGAATAGTGTAAGGAGAGTGCATCTGGTTAATTTTGAAACAAATTTTGCTGGTTTATCGTTAAAACTTCGAATCTGAGCTCTACAACAAAAAAAAGTACTTAGGGCGTATTATAGGAATATTTTTTAAATGATTTGATATATTTCTGTAAAGATTTATAAACAGACTAATATGATGGTTTAATATTTCAGGATATCAGAAATAGAAAGACATTGAACACTCCGGTACTACTGTGTACAGATTTGAGTTTAGTAAACTCTAATAGTGGATTATTGCGTTGTTAAAAAAACTGATTACACGAAACGAGGACTCGCAAAATTCACGCAAAATTTTTCCAGTTTTACAATCTCAAAAGAACATGAAAATTGGTCACAGCAAAACGAAAACAGTTTATGTAATAATAAGTAGGATACTGTTACAGATTTATTTAATTCAAAATTGCTTTTACCTATATATCCAACCAAAAATATATATATATTTACTTTAAAAAAATCGCAATGATATAATTGCAAGAGTTTTTACGTTAACATAGATTTAAAGTAGTTTTTGCCTTTTTAAAGTAGTTTTATGCTTCACTAAATATTCTTATCAGCAGGTATTAATTACGATAAATCTGAAATTCAGGATATATCAAGCTACGTGTTTTATATTTAAACTAATTTAGGGGCCATCAAAAGTTTTGATAAACAGTTTATAATTTAGTTTCATAAAGCTTAAAACTTTAGTTCCTAATTATTGATAATTAGTTAATAATAAAAAAAAAATAAAAAAGGAAATTTAGGTTATTTTTTTTATAATTGTTGAATTACGACCACAGTGCCAAGAGAAACTATTTACAAATTTTAATTTGGAAAATAAAAAAAAAATATATGAAAATATAACTGAACCCAATAAGATAGCGAACACCTAACCGTAATGAACAGCCTAGCATTATACATATAACAAGAAATCAGTCGGAACTGCACTTATACATGCCTCCTGGTAACTCAGGCCTCACAATAACAACATAAACTTTCCTTTTCACGTCTAGGTAAAATTTTCTAATATGAACATTAAATGAAATCGAATCTCTAAAAAGAAGTTTCAAAATAACCGTTACCGTAAACATTACCGGCGCATTAAGATTTTCAATCGAATTAATGACTAAGTGTATTATAGTGATGTCATTATAATTAATTGGGTTGTGAAAGTAGTTCGGATCTAATTGACTCACCTTTACGGTGCGATTAATCGAGTGAAATCGATCAAAATCGCTTCCTTGACACGAATAGCGATCGACGAACGTCTCGATCTATGGATCACTTGTGACAGTTGTGCGTCAGCTGTTTCGACCCGTTTGACGGCAAATCTGGGAACGCATCACTCGCAGTCTAGAAATCTAAACACTCGCCGAAAACGTAGGTATTTCTTAAAAAAAATGTATTATAGATAACTCTATTAAGTTTTTCATATCTACTTTAAAATTTTGTTTTCCAGTTTGCTTTTTTTTAATTAACCTACGTAATAATGTTTATTTATACTGTTTTACGGATACACACTAATTCACTGATGATTTGCAAGTATTATTTAAATCTCCATAAAAATTCAAATCACTTTAATACGAGGATAAAACGTGTTTCTTATTTTATTAAAATATGTATTATACAAGTATGTGACGCCCTGTTCCACACTTTCGTAGCTAAAGATACAGTGACGCGTTTCGTATTTCAATGATCTATAGATCCTTCGCGTCGAACGCTCGATCCGCGCCGATAGCTCGATCGCACTGACGAAAGCCGCTTTCGGGCTTGCCTGCGCGTCGATGTCTCACGTCTCACCACTGCGGCGGTCCCGCTCGCGCCGTCTAGCGTTGTCTCGTTCGCGCGCCAGAGAGTAGCGAATGGGTGGTCGAGACTGCTAGTGATGCCAGCCACTATCTAAAAATTTTAATTAAAAAAAAATAATATGCAACGCAGTACTTAAATATTATTTAAATGCTGTACTCCAAGATAGTTTACGAATGATTATCCAGAGACCCTACAGTCAGGTTGGATTATCTCTGATTTGCCAGATATTAAAGTTCATCTCGTCTAAAATTCAACTTGAAATTTACATAGTTGAGATCTTGTTGAAAAATGGACATTAGAAATCCTCAGTAAGCGCGTTAGTGTGTTTTTTATTATTAGTTGTAGGTACATTTTCTTCAAAATTTGGTTCAGCTAATCAGAAATTATGTAAATAAAATTTTAAAATATATCTGTCTAAATTTTGAACCCTGCGTCCTAACCAGATACATATCTATTAAATATGCTTATTTTATCGTTTTTATTTTTGTTATTTAGTTCCTTTTGTATAGTTACGATATAGCAATTAACACTTTATGAAATAAATCAAAAATAAAATTTATTCGGCACTACATGATGCCAAAAAACGGTATCCAAATTAATTCAAATTTTACCCATAAACTATACAAAAGGACTGCCCACTGTATATTTCCGATATATAGACATAATTGCTTCTTAATCATAATGGATCAATCGTAAATACTGACTTTTGATACTTTCTCACACGTTGTATAGGTTTGTCTATTTGGTTTCTATTTTTAATATGAATACCCCTAACTATTCAGTAGTAAAATCGTATGTCTAACACCGACAGGCAAGCATAGAATACTAGAAACTGATATTATTTTTTATAGTATTCAGTTATTACTTTATATTTTGAACATAAAAGAAATAAAATATTGCCCGTTTATACATTTTTAGACGTTCTATACATTATTATATACAATAGACGTTCTATACATTTTTTAATATCTCGATCACTAAGAAATCTTCATTGAAAATGTAAAGTACACTCATTGACTTAATAAATTACGAACTATAATAAATAAATTACTAATTCACTCCGTTAAAAAAATATTTTAACATTGCAAGCTGAGATAAAATTTAAGAAAGAAGTTATGTCATATTGACCTATTTTTTTTATAATTTTTCTATTAATTCTTATTTGTAAGAGTTTATTTTGTTATTTTATTAAATATATCATATATTAAAATAAGGAAAAGAAACATAAAATCTTGTTTATTCATTTACGCATTTCAAAGTGAATCACGCATAATAAACAGATTTATCAAGTTTACAAATAATATTGAATCGAAACTCTTATAAACTATAAAAAATGTAGTATCGATTAGTTTACATATAATATTATTTTAGTTACGGGTACTCTTGAGAAATACAATTTAACTTTGCCTAAATTGTGATTTATTACTAATAATGAAATAATATGAAAACTCTCTTATGTTTATTATTCAAAACGATACATTATAAATGTTAAACTGGCAACACAACAAATATAAAACGGGTGCAGACCCGCACTCTGTCTAAATCTATAGTTGTTTTCTAAGCATTATTCAATTGGTCTATATATTATTTACGTTTTCTTCGAGCATACTTTACTAGATTAAGCATATTTTAAATGGCCATTTCACCTCCTTCAAGAAGGTTTGATCACTCTGGGACGTCCTGTGGTCATCCTAGTTTCATAACAAGCTGTTGGTTTTGTGTAAATGTTTCAATGAGAGTTTTTTTTTAATTTTATACGTATTTTGTTTTTGTAAATACGAACTGTATTGATAGAAAAAGGTTTTCAGTACCTATCTTAAACATTCTAATGCTATGTTGCTTAGGTAAAAGATCGATTAGTGTAGATCATATTAAACGATGTACCGACAATATTGTCGGTCAATGTCCACACTCAAATCCTTTGTATTTCCTAGATGTTGTCATTTTGCAAGGAGTATCTGTACATTTTTTCAGTAAACCCGATCAAGATACAGACACAGTATACTCAAAATGATTCCACATTGCGTGATTCTGGGGGTTAAAAAAAACAAGAAGATCCTTCTTCGACAGCTGTTTGTATGTGCGTAGCCGCTGAAAAAAACCATGTCTGAAATAAAACTTGGGTTTAGTCATTGTAGAGAACCCCAACTACAATAGTAATTTAGAGAGTTACTTTAATTTTAGTAATGTAAAACATGTGAAAAACTATCTGACTGTGTTGAAGGCTTTTCTTAAATCTACAGAAACATCTGTAGACATTAGAAAGCCTTCGACACAATAATAATTATTGATCCGGTATTAGTATTATATTATATTAATTTACCTAATTATTAAGGCAAACATACGCAAAACCTAAATGAAACCCTTATATTTACATTCTTTCATAGCTGCAAAACAAAATATTATGTTGAAATAATAAACTTGTAAAAATTGTCAATAAATAAATTCGTATCGTATACTACTGTATATAGGTCCAATGCGACCGCTTATGGTAGTAATAGTGACGTCACACCGCCGCTGTTGTTGCAGGCGGTCGCGGTGGGGATAGTCATTGGAGCGAGACGAAATATCGTCGAAGAAAGAGAAAGGAATCGAAAAATAGCTGCCAACTGCCGAGGCAGTCGCGTCCTCACGACACGCACACGCTTTGGTGTTGGGAGCACTGATGACTGAAGCTTAGGGCTATTCTATGATCTATACTTACATTTTATTCACAATAATTTTAAAAAGTATAATTGTATAATATTATTATTTGCTTGTCTGTATTTGTTACCGTTAATGCTCGTAAAACAGTTAATGCGCGGATTATCTAGTTACTCTGTACGCATGTACGGTAAAGTTCAAAAACATGGTTTTGCTTAGCGGATTACCTAGTTATTCTGCAGATGCCCTAGATAATCTACAAATTAATGACCAATCATTAGTTAATGTAAAGATAATAGGTTCCTTTCTTTAATGAAACTTGAATTGATTGTTGAAATTAACTTTTATTTTGGTAGTTGCAATTTTTGTTCGTTTATTTCCACAATATTAAGTTAAGTAATTAAATAGTTTTAAAATTTTCCCCAATGAAATTAACCTAATTTAAACTATATAAGTAGTAGCAATATTTTAAAACTACAGCACTATATTGATTAGTTAATGGTGCAATCTTTAGATTGGTAACATTTATAGAAATACATAAAAATAGACTTAGAAATTTGTTTTTGCAACAAGCACGCCTATTTGTGGAACTTTCACAACTTCAAAACTGTAATAACCTTAAAAACATCAGGAGTCAACTTGTCCTGTGCACGCGACGCGATGACGTCACGCGACGATAGCGGAGAGGGGGGGGGGAGGGGGGGGGGGGGCGAGAAAGAGAAACGAATTAGAATAACGCTTTTGTCTCGCTCTCTTAAATATTTTTTTCCACTTTAACGATTTAAAAATAGTTTGTTGATGTGCAGATTAACTAGGTAAAGTACAGATAAATACTATTTAAAAGGAAATTTCCTAGTTTAACGAAACACTCCCGGTAATTTTGTAGATCGTGGTAAGTGATAAGTGATCGGTGGCTAAGGCGTATACCATTTTTAACGCTTCATTACCACTATCTCCCTTGACTCTAGTACAGGCATATTTGAGTAGGGCCCAAAATAGTCGTATATGACCTAGGTCATAGCAATTATTTAAAAAAAAAAAATTGCAGATTAACCGGTTAATGTGGACATTATCGTCTATCATTAACGGTAACATACAATTTTTCGGTTTTATTTATACTGTATACTTTTATTTAAAAAGTTGTATTAAAAATGTTTATTACTATTTCTTCAAAAATAGCTTAACTAACTACAATATAGGAAAATATGATATTGGAACCATATTTTTTTTTTATCAACAGGTACAATTAAGGGTAACGCTATAAATCTCAATATTGCTATTATTAATTTATAGAGAACATTTTTAAGTCGTAGACTGGCCTCACGATCGTTAAACAGTCGAAAGGTATCTTTTTTTGGTGGATCAAATCAAACAAAACAGATCCAAGCCAGCAACGGTCGAACTGGAATGACCGCGTCGGTCACTGACTGACCCTCGCACTTGTTCTGACCACGAAATGATTACAAACTTACTTACTTACTTACTTACAAACTGTCGTCCCGTCCTATTTGCAGATTTACTGCAGTGAAAAAAAAATATGCTAATGGCAGGAAAGTATAGTATTGGCAACGATAAAGTATGGTTGATATAGTAACAGCAATATGTTTTGTTGAAGTTGCAATCGATAATTGTTAAACTTACATGGTTGTAAGTAAATTTGCTTTTGTGAAATATACATGACTAGGTTAATGTGACGCGATCCGCTATTCGCGTTTTGTGTATCCCGCCACATGTATGCATTTACAATTACATGTACGCATATAAAGTACAGGTTGAACCAGATGGACTTCGGTTTAGGGAAGAAAGGGGGAAAGCTCATAACAATATTAGATTTATTTACACACACTTCGTTAATTTTTTTTTATTTAATTTCATATTTATAATAAGGACCACAAAAGGACCACATAAACTCCGGAAATACTCTCGTGACACCCAGTATATTGTAAATATTACTTCGACTGTATTATTATTTTCTTGTACCGAGTGCCTCAGTCGATCCTGATTGAGCCAATATCTCGTGACTGACTCATTTTTGAAAGCTTATAATAAATATGACGTCACGATGTCGAAAAGCCAATGACCATGTGATGACTTCACTTTTGCAAATTCCAAGAATCGTTTATGGAAAGGTTACTGCAAACAAAACTGCAAATAAATTACTCACAAAAGAAAATATGGAATGAATGTAGGGTTTTTATCTCTGGCCCTATGCACCGTGTCCCACGACCTTTTACGATAAAAAATCTAGCTTATTGGGCTTGCGATTTCCAGTACTACTTGTGAAGAAAGTACATCAAAACTCATCATCGTTTGGGAGCGTAATTATAATGTCACGCGTGGCTGCGAAGATGAGTGCATTTGCACCAGTGTGGCGCGAGCGATCCCTTTTCATAAAAATAAACATTTTTTTATTATTTAAAAAAAATATATTACTATTTAAAAAAATCCACGACCGTCCACCCTACTTTATGAAAAAACAGCCAACTATCCAGGGTGATTTTCAAAAAATACCCTAATTACAAATGCTTATTTTAAATATTTTTTATGTATATTTGTAATGATAACATCCATTGCATTAACCTCTAACTATCTTCAATAGTCAATAGGGGTGATTAATTCTCTTTATATTATTGCCTGTATTGTATACAATATACATTTTTTGTTGGTTAATTACAATAAACAAATAAAAAGTGTCTTTTAAATCACAACTTAGCTTTTAACCGAAATGGTGCAATGGCGCTAGATTTTCGTTTTCGTTAAGAGTCTGAGCGAAAGTTTCTATCTCCACTTTAATGCTTTTATCTTGAGTTATTAACTTAGTATTTTATTGACAAAAAGAAGTGTTGAATATCGGCGGTGCAGTCGTACAGTCAATTTATGACTTCTTGACACTTTCACGCGAACAGCTTGTTGTGGTTCCAATTCTATCCCACCTCTAAAATTCTATTTGCTTGTAATATATTTAAAAAATAACGGTGTTTGAAAATAAAGGTAAAAATATATATTTTGACAATTGCAGATAAATGTTATCATGATGGTATCATTAATGTGAATCAAATGATTCACAATAAAGTTGTTTTTATTTTAATTTAATAAAATAAAATTAACCTTTGCATTTTATTGGATACGTTTTTTATTGTTTACAATAAGAAGTTTATTTTAGCTATTATTTATTATTTTTTTGGTTGTAAATTAATTTTGAAGCTTTAATTATTAATTTATCTGTCAATGTCATAATTAATTTAAGTAAGGTTATTTTTTAGGTGTGAGTAGATAAACATAAAATAAATATATAATGGCATCATGTCATGCTTTCAATTAATCATAAATTTTTACAGCATTTAATGTTTTATTTTTGTAAATTTTGATTTTCGGCTAGTAATGAAACAACGCGGACATACTATTTAAAATTATGTTTCTATTAGCGAACAAATATGACTTTGTATTAATTTTAACTGGCCAAGCTATCATATTTTTAAATATTAATATGACATTAAGCGCGCTATCGAACTGTAAAAGTTTTATTAAACACATTACTTTTTTTTTTTTACTTTAATGTTGATTATCTAAATGGGTCTCGTTGTTTTTCAAGAGCACAAAAATTCAAATCTATCGCATTTGTACTTTTCGAGTTGAAAGTTGCAACAGACGGACGGATTTGGAGATGTAGTCCTAATAATAATATAGCCATTATATGTACATATTGTTACCGATCTGAAAATAAATTCAAACCTTTTAATAAGAAGTTTACATTAAAAATTTTCATAAACTTATAACCATATTTTTTATTGGAACGGAGCGAGTGTAGCGAGCGAAGCTCCCATGTGGTGACTCAAATGTCACTCTGTTCACGGACTAAGGCTCTAGAACTACAAGACCGATTTTGATAATTATTTTTTAAAATGACCATGACAATGTCTTCTGTGCATAGATACCAAAAAACATATACATTTGATTGCGCAATGAATTATAAAAAATTAAATGGTAATCCCTATGGAGAAATACATTTATATACTAAACTCCGCTCCAATGTATGCCGCAGCGAAGCAAAGCGGCGCCCTAGTAATATTTAAGTAGTTAGTATGCCCTATATATAATATTTAACAATATTTTATACTTTAGAGTCGTATAAATCCTGCGCTATCAAATCTAGGTTAATTCTAGGTCAACTCCATAATACATATTTGCAAAAAATTCTTTAACGAGTGTTGGCAGCACCGAAATTGTGGGCGTCGTTTGCATAGAATGTGGATCAAGTGTGTCAGAGCGGTCTAATGACTGCTTAGTAGCTCTTTCTGGTAATTTGGATATGATATTAACCGTTTTCTAGACTATTGCGGAATGAACGAAAGTGGTCGCGGTAAAACTGTGTCGAATTGCCGTACATTTGCATTTTATGTATTTATTCACGAAATCTGCAGACTCCAAAAAGCTAACACGAAACGATAAAAGTGTCTAATTGACGGTTAATTAAATGCTAATTATCTGTTTATTAAAGTTAACCGTCCGCCTATCAGCTGTCAGATGATTAAATGTCAGTTTAATACGTTTCATTTTGAATAACCTGCTGTTTGGGCAGCTTTCAATTTGGAAGCTGTCATTTTTTGATATTTGATAAGTAAAAACTACGCCTTTACTAAAAATGGTACGATACACGCTTCGATAACGCATTAAAATTGTTAAAATTCACTACAAAAATGGTGAAAATTTTGCAGTCACAGTTCGCAAAACTAAAGTACTTTTTGGTCAATGTGAAGCACCTTCTCGGCCGGCAATAGTTAGACTGGTGAAAAAATTTGAGCTGTTGGGACAAGTTAGTGATGTGAAAATCCAAGAATGGTTATTGAAAAGACTCTCCATCCTCAGCGTGTCACTGTCTGGTGCGGTTTTTGGGCTGGCGGTGTGATTGGACCTTACTTTTTCGAAAATGAGGCTGGTGCACCTGTTACGGTGAATGGATGGGCGCTATCGAGCTATGATTAACGATTTCTTATGGTCTGGATTGGAAGATATTGATGTGGACGACGTTTATTTTCAGCAATACCACGTTATGTGCCACACAAGCAACGAAACAATCGCATGTTTGCAAGAAAAGTTTTCTGGCCTTGTTATTTCTCTAAGAGGTGATCACAATTGGCCACCGAGAGCTTGTGATTTAACACCTTTAGACTTTTTTCTTTCGGGCCACGTGAAAGATAGGGTCTATGCCAATGCTCCATAATCAATTCAAGACCTTAAAGATGGAATTTGTGAAGTTATCGAGGACATACAGCCGAATTTGTCATGCAAAATTTCATTAAAAAGAAATGGTGCTACAAGCGTAACCATTGGCTGATATCGTTTTCAAATGTTAATAGCATACCTTCCTCTTTATAATGAAATAAACATTTATTGATTTCCCTTAAAAAATACTCGTTTTTTTTTAAATATCAAAATGAAACCTCTTATTGGATAACCCGTTATAACGTCAGACTTATACTTAAAGCCTGGCTTGGTATACATTTAAAATATAGGCATTATGGGGCCTACTAAATACATGTGTATAATTTGGCATGGTGGCAAAACAGGTTTTATAATCTATCTATATTTTTTTTTCTGCGAAAACGGCAAAAATAATTTGATATACAGGCTGTTTCAAGAGCATTCTCGAAGACCTAAAGGGATGTTTGTGTTCCCGATTACGCGTAATTAAAGCGCTCGTGTATATTTCCTTTTTGCTCTCAGGCGCTCGGCAAGGCAGGTACAATTTGGAACAAAGTATAAATGTATCCAAACGTGAACACTATGAGAAACATATTATCTTGTAGGCAACTTACACATTCTGAAAATTATATTGCATGATTAAATAGTATAGGTGATTTAGTAAATTTAATTTATATATTATAATTTCTTTAGTAATCTAGTATATTTAAACTGTCGGTATTTAAATATTGTTATTTTTCAAACATACAGACAATTCTGATGTAATAAAAAAAAGTATGTTTTACAATATATTTTGTTAGTGTGTGTATTTCGAACATAATTTCAGCGTGAGTTCGACACGTCCGTCCGATGCGAACTACCGACGAAGCAACTGCACTGTTCCTTTGGGTTTCTAGGCCTGAATCGCAACGGCGGGTAGTCTCACCGAGACTAGTTCGTATCGAACGGACGGTCGAACTCCCCCCGCGGACGGGATGTGTGATCATAATTTCGGTCTATGACCCTTTTGAAAAATTGACCTATATGGTACTAAATAAATCAAACAAAATTCATTAGTAGTACTAATACGAGAAACAGTATAATATTTAATGTGACCTGGTAGGAAAATCCGTTCCGGGAACGACGGTACCGGCCGACTACTTAAATGGATATTGATAAGAGCTGGACAGATTCGAAGGTTCGAACAATTGACCACACCTCCAACCTCGCTGACAAGCGATTACTCTTCGATCTATTGTTGTGAAACTGATTTTTAATAATGATCCTTTCGAACACCATACAAAAATATTTACAAGTAACTAATTACCACCAAATAAATAAATAAATAAAGCTCTTTAATAAAAAAGTTCATTTACAATATTTAGGTTTATAAAGCCAGGTTAGGCTAGGTTAGTATCGGCGCATTCGGCGTTTATGAATTTAAATATTTCTTTTAAAATCGCTGTCAAATTGTTTTCAAATCGCTGTCAAGAAGCGTTCCAAACTGACTGACTGACAATAATATAGTAGATTTATTTATTTATTTAGAATTACATATACTTTTTGGAGGTACCATTCCTCCGGTGGTATAGCTGATTGGCAGGTGATGCAACTAGGTTATTTTAAAGCCAAGTTTTTTATCCTTTTTCTTAGCTGGGAAGGGGTCTTAGGGAATGGCTTGAAGACTGCAGTTGAGACTATTCCACTCTCTAATGGTACGCGGAAGAAAAGAATGAAATCCGACGTTCTTTCATACACCTACCATATTCATACACTAATCATATTTTTTTTTACTTCAACTAGTACCTAAAATACTAAAATTACCCGAAATTGTATAAGTTTTCGTGACGTACCTAATCCTGGTCGCCTCTATCGCAATTTCTTTATACATAGTAAAAAAGTAATAATTTTAAAAGCATATCGTTTGACCTGTTTTACATTCTCATACAAAATTATTTTAAAAAATGGGTTATATAATTTGGTTTAGCTGTAAAAAAAAGTAATATTTATAGTTAAATATATAGTTTTAAAGTATTTGATTTGATATTAAGTGTAATTTTATTGTTACCCATTTTTAAAGTTAGGAGAAAGTTAGGTGAAAAGAAATCCTGTAGAAACATATAATCTAGGTTAGTCTAATGCTAATATAAATTAAATAAATTTTCTAACGATGATTGTAGGCATAACTAATAGCAGTAAGAATTTATTTCGAAGCTTGGCGTTCTGTCGTCGACAAGGCTTTGTACTTTTTTTATGATTTTCACTTACAACCGGAATTGCGTCTGTCACTTACCGGCAGATTTAAGATCGTCTCCGGTGGGTGTTTATGAAGGCTGTCAAATGTTCAAAAAATACACCATTTACACAGTATTCTTAAATTTACTAAAGTACACAAAGTCAATCACTAAATTTTCTCGGCGGTGCTAATATAGAGGCAGCCATTCTTTGCATTCTGCCACACCTCAGTATTTATTATATCTGCTGTATTGTAGTAATGGCGGGGACTGTATAATCAATAACTGAACACACCTTGCGATAGATAAAATAAATATATATATTTTTTTGTAAACGACGAATCGAGGCCGGCTGACACCACATACTCGAAAATGTATATAATAACTAGTATATAATATTACAATAGTATATATACGAAGTATTGCATTTATTTTTTTATTTATACCAACTCTATAAAATAACAATTAGGTAGACTTAGCTTAATTTATGCTAGCTAAGAACAAAAACATGGCCCAGCACACATGGTCCTTATTTGGTGATAGGATTTAAGGCCCGTCTCAAAAACCACGTCTTCATGGGCTCCGATTTCCCCTTCATCGCGACCGGACCTCGGTACGTCAGCACAAACTGGGGGTCGTGATTGTCCTCGCGGCATAGGTATCTAAAAAATTAAAAGATTGTATGTATTTATTGGTTCGACTGTACAATTGCCGGGTTAATGTCGCTGCCTTGAGAAAGGGGGATTAGGCCATACTAGCCTTTGTGAGGTTTCGAAATACATGTACTAGGTTTATGCCTATCTACCTATGTATGTTGTTCATTCAATTAGGCTTCCCAAATAGAAGCGTAGGGTAATAAAACCCTAAAAGATTTAAACATGATGTATCGCCTTTTATTGCGTTATTATTTATTACGAGACAAAGATGAAATTTTATTTATTTTAAATGGCCAGTAATAAATAATACGTTTTAACAGCCGTGCTGTGCTGTCATATTTTTATATTTGAATATGATATTTGATCGCACTATAGAACTGTGAATATTTAATTAATCAGTATTAATTTTTTTTGACAATAATGTTATGTCTATGTATATTATGCGACCAGCCTCCGATGTGGTCTAAACGGCTATGGTTGTTTTTTAAGAGCATCAATCTGACCACAAAAAATCAACTCATCAGACATGAATGGGATATTAGCTTGTTATACATACACGTATATTGTATAGAAGCTAAAAAAGAACTGTCAAAATATATTTTTTTTTTAAGATTCATCATTTAATTTAATGATTTGGAGAGTGGACACCAACTTTTTAGTAGGTAAAATATTAAGCTTTTAAATAAAATTAAAATTAACTAAAATATGAACAGAAAACTCAACCCAGTTGTAAAATGTGCTATTTTTAAATCACTTTAGCTTCAAAACAAGTCATTTGGGTCTTCTACATTTTTTTATCTATTCTTCGATTCTTGTGGGGGTCGGATTTGCCTGCAATTATGGTGCGATTGCTGGCTGTGGGAGGAGAGAAGGACAATGGATCGCGAACAGTGGTTCCCTCCTAATGTCTAAAGTTAGCCGTTATTTAGACATTTATTGATTTTTGGTTAATTTCGTTTCGTAGAGTGAAGCTGTAACACTTTTTTCGATTGAATTATATCATTTTATAATTTAAATCGACACCCTGTTTTTAAACTCAAGAACTGCCTAAAATCAAGGGACACTGAAAAAATCTAAATGCTTGAATGCAACTTACCCCCACGAAGGGAGGCTTAAGTTGCATGTAGATTACGCGCTTTCATGTCTGACCGCGCTTTCAGACTTACAGTAATAGTTTGAGAAGCACTCATATATGAACAGCATCGGATTAGATAGCATTAGATATATTAGACGGCACTGGCAAAAAGCCCTTAGCCTTCCCCGCATTCAGCCAGTCATATTTTTATGAATCGGTCAGAAAAGTCTCGCTTGAAAAAAAAAGAACTAAAATGTCAAACGCTTCTTCTTATAAACTGGTTAAAATTTTTATTAGTTTTCGTTGAGTAAAGATAAGATTTTAAGTTGTGAGGATGGATGTTTACATGGACTGTTGTTTCGATGAGATTTTCAAGAACTTGGACCGAGATTCGCTGTGCCAACGCTACAAACGGAGGGAGCTGGTGACGTATTTTGGAACCGTCATTGCTGGTTGCTCAAAAGGTGTGTAAGCCAGCTACGGTACACGAATCACCCGGATACCAAACTTCGAAAGTTGGATTCAGGTCTTTTCGCGTAGCTACCAACTCATTGCGACCTCTTAAACCTGAATAGCTTGAGCTAGGGACATTCCGACTACCCAATGCAGACGTTCACCACACGAACATGGAGAAACCTTGTATGATGGAGATGTGCCATCGGGACGTGCCAAATTCCAGATACTTTCTTACACTCATTCTAAACTTCATCAGTTTTGGTGGTTATTAATGCGATTAAATAGTTCTGTAAGGAAACAGTGCAAGGGAGCGTTCAGCACCCTATATAACACATAATTAGGGCTTAGCTTATGTACCGTGACTTGAGAAAACTGTGCAAGGTTTCTGTTTGTTGTACGAGTACCTTCTTATATTTATTTTATTCATAAATAAGATATTACACATGTTAATCATAAAAAAGAATGTGTTTACACACCTTGACTTTATGTCTTTAACATAGTAAAGGCAGTTTATTAAAATTCTATTCTATTTCTGAGAAATTTAATAAATGATAAACTGCTAATAGTTCTTTTTAGTTGAATTGCTCTCTTATAAAACACATTAGAGACTTAGAAAAAATAGTAATTAAAAGTCAAATAAAGGGTCTTAACCACCGAAAGGTTGTTTTCTTAATTTCTATGTTATGAAGCTGTGATTAAATAAAACCTGACGCCCTAAAAAATAAAGCATCCAATATCAAGGTCGTCTATCAATATCCTTCGCCCTTAAGGAAGATAACAATAAAATGGAATATGAAATACTTAGTTGCGAACTAAAAGTAGCGCTTTTCTTAACAATCCCAGGCGCCGATTGCGAAACGGAGTTCTCATGCCGGCGCTTTGTGGTGGCGGCTCTGCGCTTCCACGGCGCCTGCAAGTCTTCCAACGGAGACGTCTGCCTGATGGGCAAATACCACAACGTCCTCTACATAGCGCTGAAGGTGGCCTTCGACTGGAGTCTGCAGGACAACGGAACGGTGGCGAGGCTCCTGGACGACATATACGATTGCGAAAAGACATTCGAAAGACTCATTTTGGGTGAGTTCATCATTACTGTTTTCTCCTGCCTCCTTGTGTTTCTTTTAGACAATAGATCAATAGATCAACTGTTCAATAGATCTACTGCTTTTTTTCTAAATAGTTTTGCGACAGTGTGATAAGGAATAGATCATTTCAAAATAGCGCGATAAATTCAATTGTTGAACCTTAGAATTTATCGATTGTTTAAAGATTTGTTCCAAAATTGGTGTGACTTTCTTAGCAAAATTCCGTTTTCTAACATATTCTACACGGTTTCAGTATTTTATTTTTAAATTATATTGATGATATTTCCAATGATGTCCAATGATGCCGTCCAGAATTGTCAAATTCTGATGAATTATAAGACGAAATTGTATTGTTTGGTAGTAGCTTTGTTCTGTTAGTTTGGGTAGGGAACATATTCTTCTATTAAAATGCTTTCGTGAAGATCCTTTGACGCGAGCGTTTAATTGTGTAACTAAATATTTGTTTAATCAATATCGTTGCCTTTAGAGTTATTTGGCAAAAAACTTCTCTCTTTCTGGTCGGCGGAAACTGTTCATAATTTGTGTGCTCTGCCCTTACGGTCCTTACGTGCTCCTTATGTAATTTATCTGTAGATGGCAATGCAGGCAATAAACGATAAATATATTTATTTTATGACAATATTTTAATTTCGTTTTTTTTACTAATAATAATAATAAAATAAACAATAATATTAGGATACCATCAGATTGAATATTTTAATAATCTAAATAATACTAATAATAATAGTAATACATATTTTTTATCGTTAGGTTTATTAGATCGCTAATTTTTCGTTTTTATTTTTTAAAGAAACAATTTCCAGCGATATTCTTATATGCATTTTATACTTTTTTTAGCGTAATATTAAAATGCATTTTTGGTGTAACTAAATGTTGTGGTTTGATAATGATACTTTAATTTATTTATTTTAGGCGCTATATTTGGCACATCAGCGCCATACTTGATCTCCGGCTGGAAGTCGGACTTCGCCGACAGGCAGGAGAACGTGCACGCTTTGGTTTATTTCTTGGATCACGCGACGAACGCGGGGCTCGAGTTCGACGGCCGCCACTTCGTCGACGTTCCGCTGGAGAGCTGCGGGATGGCGCCACCGGTCCGCGTCGTCATACAAATGGGAGCGTCGGAAATATTAATGATTTTGCTGAGGTATGCGAATCAATTAAAAATTTAGTGATACGTAATTGGCTTTCCAACAAAAATCAAATGAAATATCTTAAGGGAAATATAAGAAATAATCTGTTTGTACGATTTATTGTAGCCACTAAATCGAATAAAGCCTAGAGAAACAACCGTTTTCTATATACTAGCAAGCGAACTAGTAGTTAGAAATATTTTAAATTGAATACCAACCTTGGCACGTAATTCGTTCAATATTAAATAGCAAAAATTGTAAAATCTCCTTGAATTAATCTAACCAATCGGATTAATTTCAGATTCGGAGCGAAGGTAGAATGCACGGCGTCCACTAACCCGGTCGAGACAGTTTTGGATAGATTGAAAGAGTCCAACAGAAGATATCCTTACGAACTCGTCACCTGCCTAAAACTGCTCCTGAGAGTTCTACCAACTTTAAAGCTGACAACCGATTACAAGAACTATGCTTTGCTAGAATACCCCTCTGACTATAACTATCAAAGGAAGGACTTTCTTGAGCGGTATGCATTGATACATAATAAGAAAATTTAAAGATTTCGAATATTTTTTTCTTAAAATATAGTCAACCTTGAAATTCGGCGTTTTATTTTTATAGGTCGTCGGTAGTAATTGTTGGTTTTTATTTAATTACAGCTTCATAATATAAAAATTTAAAAAAGTAATATTTCTATCTTTTACATCCTTCATTTGCCTTTCAATTACTATTTTTCTTAAGGCTTTAATGTTTTTTATAAGAGAGCAAATCAACTAAAAAAGAACTATTATTTATTAAATTTCTCAGAAATACAATTGAATTTTAAAAATCTGCCTTCACTATGTGGAAGATATAATATATCAAGGTATATAAACATATTTATTTATATTAAATAATTAATGATTAATGGGTCTAAATAAATCGAAAATAATATTTATCCTTTGGTTTCGCCTTAAAATAAGATAATAAATACTTAGGTCGCATACACATCAAAGCACTCTTCTCCGCCGCGAATCAAGTGACACAAATAAAATTATGAGCGTTGTATACACGCTTCTTTTTTTATTTAAGAAAAAAAAACACTTAAGGATGCAAATAAAACTTCTTCAGGCGCACCTCATATTATTTTTCCTGGGTAGCGAATGAATCTAACGCTACACGCTATTCTATTATAGTACATTCGTGTGAACTCGGCAACACGCTTGAGATACGACACGGCACACGTTCCCCGGGCGACTTCGGCGCGATGTGACAACGTTGTTTTTCTTAATTTAACTAAATAGTAATTTATATCCATTTATAAAAAATATAAATGGATATTTAGTTTTATAAAACTTTGGAATGTTCTCCATAACTTTAAACTGTCACGGAAATGTGTATTTCAATTTGCAATGCTCCATTTATAGATATCCTCATATCTTGGAAGATCGTCTGGTGCCAGCATCGCGATGTGGCCTCACTCCTCCGAAGTTGGGCCACCTCTGCAGGTGCGCTGTTCGAGAGGTTCTTCGGAAGAATTTCCAGCTACCCTTCGGAATACGAAAACTACCCGTTCCAGATAGCATGCACCGATATTTGGATATAAGCACAGACTAAAATAAAGAAGGGTCCATTTATCACCTTTCTAATAAGGGTGAGGGTGGGGGGGGGGGGGTTATATAACAAACTCGATTTAAACGTAGCGTACTCGTAATATAAATAAGTTAGTAATGCTATTTCTGAAATAGCCGTCCTGTCAGTCAAAACCGTCCAAAATTATGGGTTTATTAGAAAAATATAACAAATAAAATGTATTTTTTATGAAAATATTGTTTGATTTCTGCCTATCAAGCGCGGATTAATCCCCGCACTCCGTCCGTCAGATGCCACGAACGTATTAATCCGCTCATAGACTACTTTATAGTTTAAGTTCTACTAATCAATGGTTCTACTATGCTTATTACCTGATCCGACCGCTGTGTGCCGTCAGGCAAGGAGGTTTTACAAAGAGATTTCTCCACTACAGATGATTTTGATTCTGGCTTAGAGAAATTTTTAAATATTTTCTTCCCATATTTATCTAACTATTATAAAGTACAAAATAACAAATATTAAACGAACAAATTATCCTTAAAACTACCGGGATTTTTTTATATGCTTCACTTTGCTTTAGCTAAAAATCAACTTCTGGTTCAATAATAAAAGAAGTAACGTTTGAAAATATACAACAATATAATTTATTTAAACTAAACCTTCAAAAAAGAGACATGGAGACTGTTAACTTCTTCTTCATTAACACTAAAAAGTTCATTGAAATATGATTAGGTTTTAGGTTTATTTTTTGGCAAGTCGGATAGGTTGGCTAGTATATTTTTGACCAGCAAAAACATGGAAAGCATACCCTACTTAAATATCGTACCATTTGCACAAGATGCGAATGAATGATTCATTGCTTTGAATGAAGGTTAGGTAATTAAGATTAGAAAGAAACGAAGATGTAGGTATATTCCACGAAAACTGAATTGACAAAAGTGTCTTTCGTTAAAAGGCAATAAAATAATCAACAATTCTCAACATGTCTTAATCGTCTGGTCTTCATCTTAAACATGCTTCAAATGCGCTCTGGGTAATTTAACGAGCACTGCGATTACTATCACCCGCCGCTTCGTATCGGCCGACCGCGTAATGTTGAACCTAAACCCATTTTTGACACTGGAAACATGCTACTTGTGACAGGCATATCATGCCGCAGTATGCCATTCCACGAGCGTGAGACGCAAACATGTTTTTATTCGTAAATTATGAATTACGATATGCTAGTAATTTCGGCAAAAGCCGTGTAATGAGTGTCGCGGAGGGGTCTGCGCCGTCGCGTTCCTTCCTTCGGAGGAGAACGAGACAGGGAGAACGAGAACGAGATATAGTTTGCGCTATTAGCACATTTACCAACGCCGTGTTTATATACTCCGATATGTGTATAGCTGATGAATATTTTCAAGCAAATACGGAATGATAGTAAAAATTGTAAAACCCGCATTTGTCATTATATATAAGATGTTTGCTTAGTTATTTAAGAACTATATATATAGAACTAGATTTAAAAAATAATTACGTATGTAACAACAAACAAATATAAACCAAATCAAAAAATATTTCAATAAACAGTAATCAAACCTCTACGGCACTCAGGGTGCGTGTCTCTTGCTCATCTCTTGGCCGGACAAACACGTGATACATTTGTATCAAAGATAAACCGCAAATAAAATATGTAAATGAATTCAAACGAAACACATTTTTGGTGTATTAAAACGTTAAAACGTAATAAAACATTAGGTTTTTCGTCAATAAAAGAAAATGTTTATTCATGTAAATATTAAAAGATTATTAACGATTAAATGAAGATTATTTAAAAAATACTATAATTAATATGTACACACGAATCTGTTGTCGTATTGTAAAAGTTTGTTATAATTGTTGTCAAATAAATAAATAAAAATAATACGCCGACGTGATATGAAATATATTGATGAATATTATCTTTTGGAGTGGTCCAGGTCGCAAAGATTCATCCTTTAGAGGTCAAACACCTCAATCTCTAATGTTAATTTCTCCTTTAGAACACGTTTATCTTAGGAGTAAACGCATAAATGTGTCAATTCGGTGCTAGGCGGCGAATCGTATTAACAGTCTACCTAGAAATTCGGTATCCCTTTATTTGCCTTTCAGTTACTATTTTTATAAGAGAGCAATTCTGCTAAAAAAGAACTATTTGCAGTTAATCATTTATTAATTGCTCAGAAATAGAATTGAGTTTTAAAAATCTGCCTTTACTACGTTGAAAACATAAGATCAAGGTATCTAACATATTAAATGAATCGAAATTAATATTTATCCTTTAGCATCGACTTAAAAGTGACCACTAACTAAGTAGGTAATTAATCTGACCTGTAGGTGTCCTCGCTGACGTTGACCGTGTTGGGGGCGCCCGTGGTCTCCGTTCTGCTGGTCAGGTTCACCGTGTTGCCGAAGAGACAGTAGCGAGGCATCCGGTGACCGATCACCCCGGTGACAACTTCTCCGGAATGGATGCCGATCGTTATACCCTGGCGGAAGACAACGAGTATAAACCAGTGATGGTACGTCCATAGAAGCTGAAAAGCCAGGTTTGCCTAGATTTTTTAACAAAAGTTACTAGGTACCTCAAAAATTTCGTCTCCGACAGCTTAAGTGCACTCCCACCGTTCCCTCGCGATATGGCTTGCCTACTGTACAAATTCTGGGCACGCCACTGCCTGTAGCTATTATATAATATCAACTGCTTCTATGTGTTGTTTAGTAGTAGTACATTATTTAACCAGCACCTGAAGTCTTACAGCTAGGCCTCACAGGCGTCATTTTACCGCCAAATCATCATAAATTTTAACACCATTTTAGTTATTTTCGTAAATTTTGACGAGTGGGTATTAATAAAATAATACGGATATATTATTTAAATTTATAATCATTATAATATGGCACTGAACATCCTTTTACATGTTTCTATTTGGATACATAAATGCGTTTGTATTGATTTTAGGTGGCCAGTAATAAATAATACATTCCTACAGACGAACTGTCATATTTTTGAAATTCGTATATGCCATTTGGGCTTTCTATCGAACTGTCATTGTTTCATGTATAACACAGGTTGACTTTAATGTTATATATGTGTATAATATGACCAGCCTCCGATGTGATCTAAACGGCTATGTTTAGATCACATAGTTTTTTAACATCATCAATCTACACACAAATATTCACTTTTGTACTTTTCGAGTTGGAAGATGCAACGGACGGACGGATAGACGGTAAAGGATGGGATAGTAGCTTCTTATACATGAATATATGTATAGAAGCTAAAATGTTGCAAAAATTTAAAAATATATAAGTTTCTCAAGGTACCCAGTCCATAATATTGTATTATGTTTACCTGTAATAATATTATTGGTTAAATTAGTTTAAAGAAAGTGACATGATCAAAATATCGTAAAACCTGAATCTCGAACCTGAAAGAATTAAATACTGGAAGATGTTTAACGAATAATAGGTAATAAGAGAAAAAAATATTACTGTACCTTTTGAAGCTTATTACGATTTCTGAATACTTTGCGACTCTTAAGAGCTTTGCTAAAGGATAAATCGAAATAATGGTGGAGGTACTTACTATGCCACCTTTATTAGTACGATAAGTACTAAGTACGAAAATAATGCGAATATAATGGTAGTAAGTTGCGAAAATAATGTCAACATATTTACGTTTTTTTTTCAGTTTTTTTAACGGACACCCTAGTCCGATCCACAGAAACTTAATAATTGGATTGACGATTTTTGAAAAAACATCATTTGAACCTACAAAACCATAGTTGCTGCGTGCGAAAAAAACTCAAAAAAAATCATCAGCTCCCAGGCTATTATTAGTTGTCTTGCCTCGGCACGTTTAACACTTTAGCTAATCAAGTAAGTTTTTGTTTTATTTTAATAAAAATAAATGATGGCCAGTAACGCTCACCACAGGTTCCCCATCGACGGTAACTTGGGCGGATAAATCCATCATATCGAGTGCGAGAAGTGAAATGTGGCGCGCATGGGCCGGGTTCAGTTCTGGTAGTCCGGACACCGCCATGTATTTATCACCAACTGTTTCCACCTGGAAACACAATGAGTAAATCATTAGCACGCATTTGAATGATTACTTAGTAAAAATATAATCTATATAGCTAGTGATCAGCGAAGAACGACCGGCTGTAAGTCCAGAAACTGCTTAAATTGTGGACAGTCCAAGGATCCACGTCGGGTATCTGTCTTCCCCTAGCATTTATCACGTGAATCAACGAGTTCTCTATTCTATATTATTATAAACTGTGAAACCAAATTCTTCCAAAAGATCCCCCAATAAACCTAACCTTTTACAAAAATCCAATTTTCTTTTGTTCAAAATAAGATTACAAAGAATAGAGCTTTGTCAATAGATCTTTTACTATTCCTAATGCTAGAGTGTATTCCTTTTTTACCACTTCCTTTGACACGCAATGAAATTTCGCTTTCTAAATTCGATTTTATATTTTCTGAATTCCAAACCTTATAAACATTGGGATTCCGTTTGGGGTCGGTGAGCACGTCGAACGCCGTGTAAAGGTCGTTCAGCATTCGAACGATTTTCATCGCGCCCTGGGCGTCGGTGTTCCTGGCGCAGTAGCCAGCGAAACCCACGATCCCGCTGAAGAGGAGGGTGACTGGGTCGTAGCGACGGGCCGGAACTGGCCTCCGGTGGCGGAGTTCTGTAGCGACGCTGATGGGCAGCACGGAGTACAGAAGTCTGTCGGTAAAAGTATAATATTAACTGCAACCGTTGTGCCTGCTAAGCTTTTGCCAAATATTTAAGACTTTCACCAAGGTACAAAAGGCAAAATTTATCCGCCAGATAATGTAGACTAAACCCAATAATCCTTGTTTATGCAGGCAACCTACTCGACGTATTGTTGTCAACTGTCTGTAAATACTATTAATCTATTCACTTATTCGACCATTATCCGGCAGTCACGAGGTGAGGTGCAATCACACAATCTTACTTCACAGTCCACTAATCTATTTAATTCCAGCGACCTATTTCGTTGGGCAACCAGTCAAAGGCAACCCAAATTGAATTTGTCTTGTAACAGCACAAATTTTATTTTAGTTAGTATTTAGCTCGGTGGTGATGATGCCTGCCATTACCTGTCCGTCTTCTGCTTCTCCGATTCCAGCTCGCGGTACGTCTGCTGAAGTTTATCCGTCAGCAGCTCGAGGTTCCTCGTCAGCTTGTAGTCGGCCTCGAACTGCTCGGACATCAGGACCAGGTCTCGCGTCGCGTCATGAAGGGGGATATCTGAAAGGTACAGACCGCGTCTGCGAAACCATGCATTTCATTAAACATATATTAATAATACAAAAAGTATTTAAACTACAAAGTTAGTGAAATAAAAAATGTTCTACCTGCAAGCGCTTATATTAATTTGTTAGTGTCCATAGGTTCAGAACCATCTTATGGTTTTGGGCTACTAGGATAGTGCTGAATTAAATTCGTTTCAGTTTCAGTTACCTTGTCAAATCGTCTAAATTCATTACACTCGGATAGCATTGGAAGACCACGACGTCTGTCTCTGGAATGTACAACATCTGGCCCTGAAAAATTATATCACATCATTTATATTGGGAACCAAAATTGGATTGACCTTTATACTACCAGATACTTGCAACCTTTTTTGAGTTGTTTTAGCTGTAATATATTTTCTGAGGATAGGTAATCAGCTTTGGCATTTGAAAATTTCCTTGTTACGGCGATATTATATTATACTATTAATTGTATTATATTGAATGATTTTTTGATAACAATATCGATACTCATTAGAATTATTTGTTACCAGTTCCCAACACACGATATGGCTTCTTGGTTGAACTTAAAGTTTTATATTTGGCATCAGAAGAATTATATTAGTGTATTTGAAGAAAAATATAATTCTTTAAAACTATCAGAGAATATAATAAAAAAAAGATGATGAAAAATTATTAGTTACATCAGCTCAACGTTTTGATATTATATTTTACTATTACTCATGTATATTTTTAGGAAAATTCTTGTAAACGCTTTGGTAAATAATATTTATTTATTTGTTTATTGACTGTAACTTAAACATAAATTTCACATTATGCAAAGTACTACCTAATTAGGCAATGCCCATACTAATGTAGGCTTTACTAGAAGCATCTTTCTTATAAGTATAACCATCTCACTGCCAACATACAATTACAATTATTTGAATTGAATTGTATGCACATATATACACTCAAACTAATAAATAGATATTACCTATTGTTATTGTTAAAGAATAGACACGACCTATGTTGTAAACGTAAAATCTAAATAATAAACTAATATTAAATATGAACTAAAATACTTTATATGAAAAGCTGAGTATTCCTATTTATACATATAGAAGTTAAGTACATACAGTAAAATTCTCTATATAAAATATAGAACCTACATGGAAAAGAAATTAATCTTGGTATGTAATTGATTAAAGTCTTTCTGCCGAGCTCAAGTAGCCAACGAGAAATTCGTTTTTTATATGTTAACAAAGACAGAGACTTTCCCTGAATATTTTAATTTTATTATAAATTCGCGTCGCTAAGAAAGCGAAGTATCTCTGAGCAAACCTTGTCTTTGCTTTCGGAATAATATGTTGGTGGCTGCTAAGTTGCCTCGTAACTATTCTATGACAAACTACCTTATGATCGTCTAGTTGTTTTAAATAAAACAAAAGACAGCTTTTGGCGAAGGTTTGTCTTATGTCCAAAACCTCGAAACTTTGAAAAAGTATTTCTGATGGATAATTTGGTGATAATGGACTTTTGAGATATTGTGACAGGATCTAGACAACTCAAGGTAGCTCCACCTCAGCAAATAATTCCATAGGAAATAATACTATTTACCAGCGCAAAATAAATGGTCCTTAATAGGTCTTTAGATAGAATATTTCTTAGCAATTTAAATATAAGAATAATATTTTTTACTTTTTTACTTGTTATACGGGTATGATCTTCTCAGCAGAGTTTATCAAATGTTAAACCCCGATATTTATAGGAGGAAACTTTTTCTATGTGCGGGCAATCACATTGATGGCGATTTTGAAAAGGGCAAACAATCTGCGTTTTATTGGTTCGACATTCTCCATTCTGGTCTTCTGGTGAAGCTAATTGATAGGTGGTAGCAGGTAGCAGCATTTAGCACATAACCGCTTTCGTAAAGGCTTTACACTACAATATAGAGATTAAAATTACCTTCAGCCTCAGAGAAGTGAAGTCATCTTGTTTATTCTGCGATTTCATCTCTCCAGGCTTAGTCTTCAAAACATAGACCGTATTTATATGAGCCAATACATTCTCGAAGGTCAACTCCAGGTGTGGTCGAACCTGAAAACACATTAATTTACATCTAATTTAATTTAAATTATGATAAATATAATCCAACGCCCAAATGCTTAATTTATGCTTCCTAAACATAAATTTAGGCATTTTTAAAATCTGTTTGTCATCACAGTTTAAATCAATCAGCTTTTGTTTGTATTTAAACCCCTTAAAGAAAAGCTCAACCGTAAAGAGACAGTGTTTTAAGTGCTGAACTGTGGAATTTGATTCAAATTATAATAACGGCGTGAGAAGTTAGTGGTAGATACGTCGTTTTTGTCGTTGTCCCCATCAGGCAAAAGACATGTTGCAAATTCTGTCAGTTCTATACGCCTCGTAAATTGAAACTGCACTGTATGTAATTGCAATACCTTTTAAATCACGATATGCTCACCGTATCAAGTACATCAGTGATCTTGCAGCCTGGGACCGAAACCCTGGGAAGGACTCTAGCCACGGTGGTTCCAGCTTGGACAATGAGGAGTTGGCGATCGAACATCAAATGGAAAGGGAAGACTCGGCAGAAGGTGGCTGGACTGACTTTGGGCTCTGGAATAATTGAAAACACTAGTCAACGTAAATTTTATTCCAAATTGAAAACTCTAGTCAAACGTAAATTTTATTCCAAATTGAAAACTCTAGTCAAACGTAAATTTTATTCCAAATTGAAAACTCTAGTCAAACGTAAATTTTATTCCAAATTGAAAACTCTAGTCAAACGTAAATTTTATTCCAAATTTCTTTTCAACTTTCGAGATTAGAGAGAAATTTCGAGAGAAGGCCAATTTATAAAAAAGGTTCACATTTAAAATACGAGAACTATAGGCCTATAGCCATATTATCTATAATTGATAAAATAATTGAGTCATATATCGGCAGCAAAATTCAAAATTATTTCAAAAATAATAATATTATAGCTAACAACCAATATGGGTTTTTAAAGGGGAAAAGCACAACCACGTTATTGTTAGATTTTGCAAACCATGTGAACACAGCACTCAGTAACAAACAACATGTGGTTATGTTATTAATTGATTTTTCGCGTGCTTTTGATACTTTATTACATGAAAAATTTCCGGAAGCGTTTGAACGGGTCGGATTCAGAGATAAATTGAAAAACCTACTTTGTAATTTTATAAAAGATAGATATATGGTTGTCAAAATAAACGACAAATTTAGTGACAAACATCAAATATCTTCTGGAACCGTACAAGGAAGCATATGGGGTCCAATTATGTACATCACCTACACTAACAGCATTAGCGAGTGCGTATCTGAATGCCACATAAAAACATACGCCGATGACACAGCGATAGTAGCAACTCACAGGAACATAGATGAAGCATTGGCTATGTTACAAAGGGACTTCAATAAAATACAAGAATGGGCGCACAACAATGGTCTTATAATTAATGCGTCAAAAACACATGTACTGCACATCAGGTCATCTCAATCGACTATTCAGAATCACGACGTGCCGGTAAAAATTCACCGAGAAGACTGCCTACATAAACCACAAATAGAATGTCAATGTAAGCTAATAACTCAGGTAAAATCGGAAAAATATCTTGGTGTGACGATTGATGAACGGTTCAATTGGGGACCTCATATAGACTCATTATGCGATAAACTGCGTTTAATTATGGTAAAATTTTACCAACTTAAGGGCATTTTAAAATATAACGAATTCAGGATGCTCTACTTTGCACTAATTGAATCTATTATAGGCTACGGAATTATGACTTACGCAAACACCTTCAGATCATATTTAGACAAAATTAAAAAAATTCAATACCGAATAATAAAAATAATAGTACCTAAAATAATAAAAAAAAAATACCAAGACAATGAAATCGGCCTTTTTAGACACTGCAATATCCTTCCAGTACATGCTTTATTTACATATAGAATTGTTCTGCACTTCTTCGAATTGGACACTTATAAAATAGTTGTAGAACACGCTTACTGTACAAGACAGATAGAAAACGAAAGATTATTCATACCTTCGTACATTAATTTTTACGGTAAAAGAAAACTTCCTTATTTAATTCCAACTCTATTTAACAAGTTGCCAATTTCATGGAAGCATAGAAAAAAATCGTTAGTCAAAAATGACCTAAAAACGAAATGCTATGAATTTGATAACGAATAATACCGAGATTGGACACTTGATAAATAAGCGCAAAAATTTAGTTACATAAGATATTTTCTCTACTTACTATTATGGAATAATGTTTTAGATTTAAGTAAAACTATGTAAATATTAAATTATGAAGGTGAAGCATGCTCTGTAAGGACCTACTCAATCATGGAACCTACAAAACATGCTTCACTCAATGATTTCCAACTGATAAGCCTTGGGCTTGGTTGGATCTTACATATACAATGTTTAAATAAATGAATAAAAATAAAAAAAAAAAAAAAAAAAGATATTAGCATTTTTGTCTTTTTTTATAATTTTCAATAATAAATGTAATTCTTAAAATACAGTGTAAAATGATAAGTGTAATGTGTCTATTTTTTTGTAATTTTCCTTAAAATACAGTGTAAAATGATAACTATAACAAACTTAAAGATACCATTACTGTCAAACATTTTTTTTATAAACCGTGATGTGTATTTCTTAAAACAAAATATATTATTGAAGATCTAAACGTGCGTTTAAATTTTTTATCTAATTTTAAAAAAATAAAAATTTCGTAATCATTTTTATCAGATTGTGTCAAAAGAAAAATACAAATAACTTAAATTAAAAATATCTCTACGGTTTGTGCCCTTTTAAAAAGTGTAACCCAATAAAAAAAAAATAGTAAACACGATCAAAATTGTACTAGTTGATGTAAGAAGTTCACCAAGTGTGTAAATATTAAACAGAAATAAAATAATGTTTAATGTAGTAAATATTTATTAAATACTTTTTCATACATTTCCGAAATGTGAACCACGATTTTTAATGCAGGCACGTGCCCTTCACCGTATTTTTGTGGTGGACACCTTATAATCGTCTCTTCTTCATTTTTCTCATTAAGTGGTCCCGGTCACGTATTTCTACTTCATAAGCAATTTTCTTTACTCGTCCACGAGTATAGAAGTCCAAGAGTGCTAAGTCTGGGGACTTGGCAGGCCATGGAATTGGGCCGTTTCTTTCTATCCATAGTAGAATGTTACAATGTTTACATAAACCAAGATCATCAAAATAAAATGTCTATGTGAAATGTTAATAAACGCAGCGACGTACCCAGCGAAAGCATCTCGATTTCGTCGATTTCCGGCGCCAGGACCCTGCCTGGCCCCGACGTCTCCGTGATGAGGAACTGCACGTGGTCACACTCCAGCTTCGTCTTCAGGATTTCCATGTTGACCTCGGTGTCGTGCAGTTTGCTCGCAACGGTCTAGAAAACAAACATGCAATAATGAGTAACTTCTAAGACAATGCGACACTTTTAGTATTGAATTCTACCAGTCGAATTTTCCCGAAGCGAAGATGAGACTAAAGGAGCAAGGAAAATATCTGAAACCGTTCAATCTTAATGGTTAGTCAATGTTGCGTAAACGAGAAGGGAAAAATGGGAGGGAAGAGATTTGCATTTTAACTTTTTTTTATGGCTTATGTTCACAAATCGAGTGTAATAATTTATCATAAATCACGGCACTACGGACCCGTTCCTAAAAAGGCATTAACGAGGGTCCAACCATAAGGTCACCAGCCATTTTTAGCTTCTACTACCAGGAGTTCTATGGAATCGAGTTCTATTTAAATATCAAGTACCTAATTTTGTAAAGAATCTAGTCTGTAGGGTGTCCAAGTCCCTAGGACCTCTATATAGGATTCAATTCTGCGACATATGTTATGTAGGTTTAGGATACCAATGACTTTATAAATAAAAGGCCAATAGTGTAGGCCATAAGTAATTATTTTGCCCCCTAATCAACTAAGCTAAATGTGTTTATTCTAGTGTCACGGGCGATGGTGATAGTGAAGCGTTTAAGAGACAAGGCAAGGTCTACTTTTGTTATTTAGTTTATTTACTACTTTCTCCACTACTTTCTGAAACTTATATACACTTATGTATTATACACACTTATATAAATATATACACTTATAGAAAATGCTCCAAGTTTTGCAAATAATATTATTTGCAAACACAATCTATCAATCTATCTATTACCTAGCACGATTTATTATATTATAATATATCTAGTTTTCCTTTTTAAACACTACTTAGTTGGTGTGTGTGTGTGTGTGTGTGTGTATGTGAGAGTGTGTGTGTGTGTGTGTGTGTGTACTTAGTGTGTCTATATGTAATTTATATACATTTGTGTATAATAACTGTTTTACTCAATTTTATATAAATATTGGTTTTATTTTTATGTAATGGAAATATAAAATGTATATGTTTATTTATATGAATATTGTTTATTGATTCACTGTATTTATCTTACATTAAATTTATAAAGTTTTTAGATGTTATTATAGCATCGTTTAGATGACGGAAGTGGCACATTAAGCAAAAAAAACCCAAACTGCTTTTCTTAGTACAGATTCGTCTAGTTAGGGAAACAGAAAATATCTGTACAATTTAACAGTCGCTTGTCATTTTAATTAAGCTATTTAATAACACTTGTATGTTAGTTATATTGTACTACTTAAGAGAGTTGTAATATTATATTTAAAATAAATGAATGAGTGTATTTTTTTTCATGTATTTATAATACCTTTTACACCTTTTACACCTTTACACCTTTCACACTTTTTACAATTCCCCACAATCATGGTAACTTTCAGGATATTTTACAGTTTCAGTCAGGTATCTTCAACATCATATATATTATTAAATGGTCATTGTCTAGAGGTCACACTCATACCTTCACAATTCCAATGACAATGTGCTCGAGTCCAGGTCTGTCTGAGTAGTAGTGCAGCACCAGGGCGCCATCTTCAGGTCTCTCGGTGCACCGGAACGAGGGGGCGCGCATTCCAGGATAGAGCGTGCCCAAATGGTCGTGAAGGGCATCGAGATTCTGAAAATACATAAAAAAAATCTTGAACAGATTTGACCTAAATCCCCTTTTGGTTCAGTGAATTCACTCATTGGTGTGTGATATTATATGTGATTGGTGAGTATTATAGGTAGATTTCTTTAGGAAAGTTACCTATTACGATGGGTACCATGTCAAATGAAAATTTCGACATATCGGCATTGGCCAAGCGCTCGCGAGCAAAAAGGAAATTTACACGAGCGCTTTTATAAAATTAATAAATTTGGTCATGAATTATTTTCGATTTTTTTATACAATTTCCTACACGTAATAGGGAACATAAACACCTCCCTTAAGTCTTCGGTAATAGTCTTGGAATACCCTGTACACGTATTTTGTATGTTTTGTATTATTATAGTATTATCATTTTATGTTTTTTTTTAAATTGCATTTTATCGTAATAGTACGTACATTTATTCTATAAAACCAATTTGTTTTTAATACAAGTAGGGACATAAATCAATATTTATTTTTACATATAGGTACAATTACAACGAAGAATTTAAACTTTTTAGTGGTTTAAAATTAATAAAATATTAAAATTCGTAATATTATATTTGACGGAGTTATTTGTACATACATACTTATAGAGAGACACATGATGTTATTTCTTTATTTTTCTTATGAGAAAACGCAGGTATATCAATATTACATAAAAAAAAAATAAGAATGGATTAGATATAAATGCGAGTAACGATTTCTTTTATATGTATATTTACAAACATATTATTGTAGAGTAGGTATGATGTTTTTAAACTAAATTATTGCAAAATGTTTTCAAATTAATTAAATTATTTAAATACAAATACGTAAGTATAGGATTTGTATATTATGACTATAAATGTAAAGAGAATTAAGGTCACATTTAAAATATACGATTTTTTAACCTCATGTCGAGAAACATTTTAGCGCTATTTTCCGATTAGGAAGTTCATAGATCCCTCATGAATCAATCCCCAATCCCTCGTCAAATCCCTCAAGTTCATGAATCATATGACATTCTATAAATCCGTATACCCTGAGCTCAGGCCCATGTGCCTGCACAATCATGTCCGACGCTATTAAAAATTGAAATTAAAGTTGTGCCTAATGGTTTTTTTTTAATGCCAATATCAATTTCGTTAACAAATGTTATCATTAAATATGTATAACTGAAATTCCTTATTCTTATGTATTAGAAATAACATAAAGCGATATATGTACATATACAGATGAACTTAAAGTCAGCAGTATACTTTTAAAGGGTCATTCTGGGCATAAATCTTTACAACAACATTGTAAAGAAAGCTAAAGAATTGGTCAGAAATGACAAAAAAATTATTAAATTATTAAAATTATTAAACGTAAAACGTCACCAAAACTTTCCAATAAAAAATTAAGCTATTCCTGAAATCGCAGCTGGTCCTGCGATTTCAAAAATTATTTGTAAAGATCATATGTCAAAATTCGTCATGGTTTCTGAGAAAAATATTGTAAACTTTGCGTAAAATAAACTGGCGATTTATACTAATAATCAATTTGGCGTTGAAATATTTTAGAATTTTATTTTATAATTTCTTGCTCGTAACAGAGAACAAAAACACCTCTTAAGTTCAGGAATAATCTGTATATAATTGTAAATATAGTTTCAATGCGTTATATAGTTTCTTAAAAATCTAACAAAACTTAGACAAACCAAAATTCAGTAGTTCTAAAACACTTTAATATCATAAAAGTAAAATAAATAAGTTCAATAGCGTCTGATTGGTCAATATTAAAATTAAATGGTTAAAACTGAGTATAATTTAGAGAACTTTTATTAAATGAAATATTATTAGTTTTTATCGTTTTATTTAAAATTAAATCAGTCAAATCTATCATAAGACGAAATAATTTTTCAATTTTAAAGTTAAATTTATATAAAATAGTTTTTATTAAATTACCTGTAGGAAATCTCTAGGTGTAGCCCCTAAAACTTGCAGGATCTTATCGTAACCAGAGTCCTGGCAAAACTCGAAAAAGGTCTTCCCAAACAGCTCCAGAATTTGGTCTGCCGGAATTTCTGAAATAATTTCAAAATATACTTTAAAAATATGAAACATAAAAAGAATAACTATAGATTAACACAAACATTTTTTTTTCATAAGAAACAAATTAGATAGATGATCTAAAATTAACACAGCCAAATGTGTAATGTTTATCCAATATATTTCAGAAATTGTCTAACAGATTTTAGAAGAATTTGCAAATAATTGGTAAGGAAGTCATTAACGCTGTCATTATAATATAATATCCATTTTTTTTTTTTCGTATCGTAAGGAAAGAACGCGGTAACAAACAGATATACAGACGTTCTGATTAAGAATGATTCTCAGAATGTATAAAACAGAACACTATACACCAAGTTCAGTGTTGCACTTTGTGTTTTAACTCTTCTGTGAATTCTAATTCAACTCGCTATTATTTAGGAATTTATTTTATTTGTTTTACTTTTAACGCGCTGCGTCTATGTCCTTGTCGAATCAATTTTCACTAAATTAATAGTAAAAATACATTTTTAAAAACAAATTTTTATTCAAGTATACAAAATTTCGTGTCTGTTGGCCGTTGAGGAGTTCCTTCGTCTAGAGCCGTTTCTGGGTGTAGAATTGGGTCATGCTTACCATAAAAATGCATTGCCATCGGAACTGAACCTAAAGGTAAAATTTCAACTCCGTAAGGTTAAGAGGAGATAGTTATAATTCAGCTTGAAAGATTTGACCTAAACATTGCAAGCTAAATAAAAGCTGTAAAATATGTTCTGTGCTCACACGAATCAATTCTTTTTCCTTTTTCTTTATCAAAGGGAATGCTTTCTTCTATAATAGTTCTTCGTGTCGTTATTTAAGTCTCGATGGGTATGCCTCGCGTTGTGGAATTTTGAAAGGTGGCCTTGCGCCGGAGTCGTAAACTGGAATGCAGTGCGGATTCCAATGTCTGTCCGGATATTATTTTGCGGCAGGAATTTATATTGCAACGGGCAATATATAAATTATATACGAGTATATTATATATTGTGTTTATTTCCCCGCCTGGCCGAATCGGAAATGATCACGCAGAGGGTAGACCCACTTGACTTGACTTGACTGATCGCAGAAGTGACGTCACACTCTCCACATCTTCTAACAAAAATGACTGTTCTGTACTTTAGCGTCTCGAGTCATCTTCTCTATCGTGTAAACTATAAATGATACGAAATAGGGGAAAAAAATAAATAATAAATGTTAAAGATTATAAATAAAGTGAAATAATTAATTCGTATAGGATTAAGGACAAACTCATTGATTTTAGGGTAAATTATGGGGTAATTATATGGTAGGAATTAAACGTAATAAACATCGTTTTAGGTAGACCTTAAAAGGCGAGGACTTAGAGAATTATGAAAATAGTCTCCAAATTATTAAGTACTAAATAAATGTTTTTTATTAACATAAATGATACAAAAAAGGTAAAAAAATAAAAAATAACTGTAGAAGTTAATAAATAAAGTGAAATAATTCCTTTCTATAGAATTCAGGATAAACTTATTGATTTCAGGATAAATTATAGGGTAGTAGTAATATTAAAATGTATCGTTTTAGGAAGAGCTTAGAAAGATAGGACGTAGATAATTGTGAAAGTAGTTTCCAAATTATTGAATTGTTAATAAATGTTTTTTTATTAATAATAAAGTATACTTTAAACCGGCTCGTTCGATTGGAATTAATCTGTTTTTTAAATGCGCACGAATAAGGAATTCCCGTATCGGCACTCGAACGTATATAAACGTCAGCATTTCCCGCTTGATTTGATTATTTCTGCTATTATTTCAGTATAAGTTATTAACTTGACGTTCGCACCATTGGAAATCGCAACGAGCCAATTTTGTTTTATTTATTTTTTTCAATTCAATGCAGTGTTATTTATAAATTGCTATTTATAAATTTGTATTGAAAATACGCTGACGCACTTCCGTCCCAATATTGTATATATATATTTTTTTAACTTAATTTTTTTTTCGAAAATTGTACATATTTTGGAAGACTTTTAAATTGTAATGTATATAAAATTTATATTTGAAAAAATTTGAAATGTATATTTGATATAAATATTTGAAAATGTAAAAATAATTGTAATATTTGACAAAATTTGTCAAAATAGTGAAAAATTGGGTGGTCAACAATAAAATATTGATATCAGCACTTTTTTTTTTAATTTACGAAATAAAAAAATTAAAAGTGATATTTTATAATAGAGAATTTTATGGTAAATCAGATGATACCAGATTGTAAAGATTGAACGACTCATGACTGCACTATGGATTTTATAGTAGCTGAGTGATTTTTCAAGGTCATTAATTCGGCCTTAAGAACTTTTGGCGCCAAATACTCCCTTAACGGGTTAATGTGTGTCAAATTAGCTAAAATATTGCATACAGTGTCGTTATTGGTTTTAAAAAATGGTCTTAAAATATGAATAACAACCTGGTTTCAAAATACTTACTCAGAGCCTCCACGGCCGCTGTGATGAGGTTGTATGTAATTTCGTCTTCGTATATTTGCCTCACCAGAAACTGCCCATCCATCTGAACATCGGCTTTTTTCCTATGCGAGAATGAACAAATTTGATTAATGATCGATCGTTTTGTTTTGTTAAAAAATCATATTGCATAAGTGCGTCAGATTGACCTGGTCAACTCAGAAGTTACCTAAACACTGGATTGGTTAAGAACTGTTTTGACGAATGAACGAAAAATATTTTCCTCTGTACTTCCTTTAGTGTACGAGAAAATTCCTCATAGGGAAGTTTTGTGATAGAGTTATAAGAAAAGAAAGGTAGATTTCACCGGATCAAAGTGGTGAAACATTTTGGTCAAAAATATTTCAAACAAATGATGTAGGGAAATTTTGGGCCTACAATTAACACTTTGAACGGATTAGATCGTGTGCCTTGAAAATCAAATTTTCCCACTCCTAGGATCAATGGTCCTAAAAAAAAATTACTTAAATAAGTTTTAGGCCCTTATCTAAGAAATAATATAAAATTACACTAAACACTAAGAAAACACTAAGATTTTGTGCCCTTAAATTTTATGTATCAATTTGAAAGTGATTGGTGTAAAATTATGGCAGTGATCGTGTCCATAAGAAAGTGATATAGATAGATAGATAAGTTTATATATAAACTTTAAAACTGAGGGTGGTTTTGGTTTCTAAGGGATGTGAAACACGAAGATATGTCGAAATTTTCATGAAGTCATGGCATTGTAATAGCTTCATAACGAAATCTACCTTAAAAGGATTCTCATTTGCAATTGCCTGTAAGCCCATAAGAATCACGTCATTTTTGGAATTTAACAGATGTTTTTCGTCCTTTTTTACGCAGATATCCTTACAATGACTGATTCAAAATTTAAGACACTAGTTGGCAGCCATCTAATCTGACAAATTATTTCGTTTATCCAGTTATTTTTGATAATAAAACCTAGAATTTTCAAATACCTGGTGACATGAAAGTGACGTGACAATCACGTAAAAATGCTCACATACTTAGTCTAGCAAATGGAAAACCAATGTATTGTCACGTTAAATTAGATGTTATAAAATCTAATGTGGCAAACATGTAAAAACTGCACCTAAACACCTTAAATATCTAGCACCTAAATATTGTTAAAGCACTTAGGAGAATCGCTTTTATCTGAGAAATCATATGCAAAGAACCGTTATTACGGATCTAAGAAACTTAAAATTCAAAAAAAACAAAAAGACCTCCACTAATCAAAAATTTTCTTCTCCGGGTTATATTCGTTTTTATAAAAATAATTTTAAATATTAATTAAAATTACAGTTTCTTGTGCGTTTACCTTAGGCGCACATTTTTAATTCTTCTAATTTAAACTCAATCTCATGAGTAACTTTCGAGTAACTATTATCTACTAGTATTTTTCTAGAAAATTAGCTTAAAATTTAATCTGCTCTGCTGTTTTCTTTGCCTTTTAAATATTCTCGCATTAATGTTTATTCCTTAGTTAAATATGCGCAAATATGAGACTGTGTCTAGCAAAAGTCCTCTTTCACAGCTTTAGAAAATAAAGTTTTGCAACAATTTTGGCTTCTTTCCCAAATACAAACATTTACGTCTTATGCCGAGATGATGTAGTAGTAGTATATTTCTCTATTTCTCTTCTCCGTAAGAACATTAATATCACACACATTAAGAGATTCGCGAATATTTTTCTTTGATCTACCTTACAAAGCTGCCTTTGTTCATGGGCTAAGAGTCAGCGGCATGTTTTTTGGTAAGTACCTAAACGACGACTATAATATTTAAAGAGCTATATTTTTGGTACGTGAAATTATAAAAAAGATTAATTTGCTATATAAATAGACAAACTATAAAATAAAAAAAAAATATATAATAATTGAGGAATTCGGCCACAGTAGTTTTAGAAAGTTTCCATTGTATTGTGACTCTAGGCATCATAAAACCGTACTTAGACCTATTTAGGATGAGCGTTTTTTGAACAAAAGTAATAGGCTAATGCGGATAAAACCTCCGTCTACCCTCTTAGTTTAAAGTTAAGGATTAGGATAGATCTAAAATCTTTTGTTTTGCAAGGGATATCTAACCAACTGTCTAATAAGGGAATTAGAAACATTTCGAGGACCCCGTCAAAGCCGCTAAAATAAAGAAAGTTGCATGGATTCAAGTTGAACGATCCGCACGAATACAAACGAAAAAGAGATTTGTTAATAATGAATTGGAAACAACGGTGTCAGCCCGTCCGTGCTAACCAGATCGGCTAAAGGTGCCATAAATTAAGGAGAAAAAGTGTCCTGACAACCTTGGCCTTGCGGGCTTCGCGAACTAATTTCCAGGATAATAATGTATAAAAATAATATCCGTGTTTTTCCAAACCATTTACATATAATTCAACATTTTATTATATGTATGTATCCCGCGCAAAACCCGTTTGCACGAGTTGTTTTTTGACGTCATAAATTTTATATTAACTAATGATAATAAGCTATCTATATTATTAAAGTATTTTATATAGTTACTAATATTCTCTTTATGGTTTGAATGTTTTATCATTTTGAGACTTTTTTGAAATTCTCTTTTTTACTCTCTAAATTTGGGGGCACCGGTTTTTTAAAATGTGCGTTTTAATACGAATAAAGAAAATCGGAAAATATAAATGCTTCTGTATCTAGTAGAAGTCGGCTTTACTCTACACATCTACACATCTGTTCTAACCGGGTTTTTAAAATGATTTTAAAAATGGTAGGTTTGGTATTAAATCATTCCTAAATATATATCTGAGCCTGGATATCTATTTCTAAGGATCAACATTGTTTAAATAAACCCTTTTATTTTTCCAACGCACAAAGCGACGGTTTATATTTTAGTATCTATATTATTTGTTTCGAGTGTTTGATAAGAATTCGCGAACTCAAAGCGCTGGCTCTGCGACTGCGATTGCGTGTGAAAGCCTCGCACTTAATACTTCCTCTGGAGCTCTTATCTCGGAATGATTAATGACGGACTCAAGCTCCAGCCGAGGAAGACTCGACATCACATCTTATACTCCCTTTCATCCGTCGCGTCTTTCGAAACATGCTTTTTATAAGCGCGGGTGAAAGTTTTTGCTTCGACACTTTCATTCATTTGTACAACTTGTTTCTTGAAGAAACGGTACATATTTCAAGTTCTGTATTCTGTGTTTATTCGTTTATTACCACACACGATTTGTCTACATACTAAATAAAATACTACATACTCGTTACAAGTGACACCACGCGAAAACGCCTCAACATTCATAGATAGTTACAGAGTCGCGTTAACGCCCGCTGCTACTTTCAACTTGACATGAATTCTTGTCACTTATATTTTGTTTTATGGGTGATGTTATATGATTTCATCCTCATGGGGTGGAGCTCTTTTCTTTGACATGTTCTAATCTTCACTTATATCTCATTTTACTTAAAGGCAACGAGGTATACTGGCAAGCACTTCGGTCCTTGGTCGGACTCAGAAGTGACGGGTTCGGCTGAAAACTTTTTGATAGCTTACCCCTGTCCTTCCTTTTCGTTAGATTTCAGGGTCTTGAGTGGGTTTAGGGGTTGATTTATTTTCCTCCGAGGACTGAGATCTTTTTTGCTTTAGTTAGGAGAAAGGAGGAGAGGCAAGGTTTGTTTGTCGGATAAGTGGCGGAGTTTTTTTATAGCATTAGGGGGAAGGGGTGAGAAGAAGGGGAAGTTTGAGGGATGTAAATGATACCTATTCTGTGGTGATACGTTTAATATATCTTATAAAAAAAAATGATATGCAATTAATTAGATTTCTTGATATCTAAATGTTAAATTAAACTTTGAAGCACTCCAGTCAACATATGTATGAGGGAAGAAATTTAAAAATAATCTCGATCTTTTTTACCTTAAATATAATTCGAAATAAACTTACTTTATAGCCTCCCATATCTCCTCGCCAAAACTCTTCACAACTAAAAGTTCCAAAGCATAATTCACAAATCCGTACTGAAATAATAGAAATATTACATCTATATTTATATTTATTTATAAATCTATCTTATTACTAGAGCATCTTAGTAGTAAAAATCAAACAAAATTAACCAAGCAATCATTTAAAATTTCAGGCGAATATAATCCTGGTTTGCAGAGTTGGCAGGTGTCAGGTGTTCCGTCCCATTCGGTGACGTCTGCACCGTAATGTCACTCTGCAGCTGTCTTTTGTCCTATATGCTACTTCTCGCTTTTTAGAGGACTGATGATGCAACAATGAAAAGAAAATTTACTGACCAAGTTCTCCACTCCTGTTTTGGTTTTATGGTAGACTAGTAAAGGTGACAGCAGTTATCAAGTACAAACATACATACATGCCTATAAATAACTATTTGTATGGCAAATTGTATATATTTGATTTGTAAAAAATATAAATAGGTAGTCGCAATTAACTACAATATGACAACCAATTTTTAAATATATAATAATTTTATTTTAGCTAAAATAGCATTGGTTATAGGTAGAGCAAAATAAAAATAAAACTACTAAAGATATGGGTTGTCTATTTTGGAGTTTTTTATTTTTTTTGGCTTTTGAAAATTTTAAGTTAAATTTAAATATTTTTGAATTAATGACTAGTTATTTATTATTTATGGACAGAATAAAAAAATAGTCCAGTACATAGCTCTGCTACTAGTTCAGAAATTAGTGGTTATTAAACTGTTAGGGTAAGGGGGAAAACGAGCACGAGATGCTGCCTTCTGATGGTACTGATCCTATTCAGCTGTCACCAGACCTAACTAACCACCTGCGTTACCACCTCTTTACCTTAATATAAGCTTCTAATGTGTGACTATAAAATTGTATAAAAATGAAGACGTCCTATTTTAACTTGGAAATGCCCCCAGGGGGTACTCCTCGATAAAAGATTAATAATATATACAAAATAGAAACGTACCATTTTCCAATTCTGTATTCTGCGAGATGCTTCGGTATGTGCGAGTGCGACAGAAGATCTTCCCTTTCAGTCAGCAGCGAATCGACGCCTGAAAGGAAGACGACCATTAATCACATCGCACGATATATTGCCAGCCTTCTCTTATTTGCGCCGAGACGCCATCGATCTTCCGTCTCGCCTTGCGATCGCATTTCCATCTTCAGAAATCGTGCCGCGAATGAGATAACAAGTATAAAAAATGGGCCGCTACTTGCGAATACAAATGGGAGCGAAGACAAAGAGAGAAACGGGACTCGCGGTTAGGATGTGTAAACATCGGCGGTCGTCTGTCGTCATTGAAACAAAAGTGTCTTTCTTCACACTGCCTGGTTTCTTCGCGTATTCTAAAAGGACATTTAGATCAAAAATGTCAGCTGGGCGCATATTCTATTTGACGCATTTTGTCACTCGCAGAAGCGTCACGACTGACTACGTATAAATGCTTACACATCAAAAAAAAAAAATCCTTTCAGCACGCCAAAAGGCATCAAAAAAAGGGGATAGGTGAACTCCACTTGTAAGCACTTGTATCAAACATTGCGCAAGCTGCCACGCGATCCACTCCCGGGGCGGCAGCTCGCGCACCTCAACCTTATTTATTTATATATAACCAACCGAGAGTGCGCTCAATCCCTCTTTATAATGTGCCGTAAGGGTTGCTCAGCCTGAACAGTAAGCACATTTTTTAATCGAACTTTTCTTTTCTTCTTTAATCGAAATCGAATCGAATACTTTTTCAAAATATTGCTACGTTACACTTTATGAAGGTAACTAATATAGGACGGGTCCTGAGAAACTACCTACTATATGCAAAAAAAAAATCGTTCCGGTAAACCCGCGCCGGAAGACGGAGGTTGATTTCACCGGATCAAAGGGGGGGAAAAATTTTGGTCATAGCTTACCGTAAGGGTTACTCATATCAAAAATTGATTTAAACAAAAGGTTAACTTAACTTAAACGAGATTTTGTGCCTTTAAATTTTATAAATCAATTTGAAAGTGACTGGTGTAAAATTACGGCAGGTATCGTGTCCACAAGAAAGTGATATAGAGAGATAGATATATAAACTTTTAATCTGATGGTAGTTTTAGGTTTTAGGGGATGTAAAACGCGAAGATGTGTCGAAATTTTCCGAAAGTACCAACCTATTGCAATCGGTAGCTTTCCTAATGAAATACCAAAAAATAATATTTGTACCGATACCATTTTAAAAATTTAATCTATAAGGACCAAAATTAATATATTAGTAACAAGCTCTTAGTTTCTCATATCGCTAGCCTATTACGTGTTCAGTGCCGCAGTGTTTTTATGTATTGGCCCTTCGGGACTTTTCTTGCTCGTAGAACTTCGTGTCAATTTTAAACAGTCAGTTTTGCGAGCATTCATCGTAACTCATGTAAGTCTTTTGTAAGTAAACGGTATAAATTTACATATCTCGAAGAAATAGAAAAAAAGTAAATAAAAATGTACTTAGCAGTAAACTATATATAGGTTTTAATATATGTATCTGTGAATGAAGTTGAGATAATATTTTTATTTTTCTATTATTCTTTTTTCCACAATCATTAATAATTATGACATAATTGTGCTTTTAACATGTTCTTATTTTCATGTTTGATCTTTTTTGTTACTTTTATATAAAATGATTCTATGACTTTACTCTTTGTTAATGTAAAATTTAATATTTATAAAGATTACGATAAAAATAAAATTACGGAAGAAAAATTTTTTTTTTTTACAGGTGCGAAAAAGTCAGCAGTATCCGTTTAAAGGGTGATTTTGGACATGCAATTGAACATCTTTTGTTCAACAACTTTATAAATAAACCAAAGAAACTAGCCATAAAGTATGATCGAGTTAACAACGGATATTTCCCGGGTGCAAATATTGTAATGTAGGTCAATTGGATAGGCCAAGAACATAATAATAGAATCCAATAAAACATTTATATATTAATGAGGATTTTTTTTTGTTAGCTATATGAAAACTTGTTGAACAAAAGTTGTTCAGTATAAAGTCCAGAATCACCTCTTAAAGGGATACTGCTGACTTTAAGTTCACACTGCATATCATTTCAACTAGGTGATCTGAGGTGTGTTCAATTGAAATACGAGTAGGATGGGAAGATTTGTGTTCCCTTTTCTATCCCCGTCCTTTGGATCTTTTGCATCTTTCAACTCCAAAAGTACAAATGCAAAAGTGTTGAGTTTTTAAAAACAACCATAGCCGTTTAGATCACATCAGAGGCTAGTCGAATAATATAGATATATAAGATTAAAGCCAACAAATTTTTAGTATTAATAAATGACAAAACATTGACACTTCAATTCAAATTTCAAAAGTATGACGGTACCAACAGCTGCAAAATATGAGGACGTATTAGTTAATTACTAGCCAGTAATAATTAATACAAATTTATCTGTGTGTCCAAACAGAAACATGTCAATAGGATATTTAGTACCACATTATAATTATTATAAATTTAAATATTATGTCCGTGTTGTTTTATTACCAACCGAGTGTCAAAATTTACCAAGAAAAACTAAAATGTATCATGAATTGAAAGAATGTAATTCTAGGTATGTACTTGGTTTTTTTTATTTTAATCTACTCAACCCATCACAAGTTGAACCTGTCACCCACACAGATAGGCGCGAGTAGTCTGGGGGGAAGATGGCATCAATTACGCCTGTAGGACGTAGCTGTAAGACGTCAGGTTCTGGTTAAATAATTTACTACAACTAAACAATGTATTTAAAAACTTTTTTGTATACACAGTAGGAGTTACATTATTTTTAAACGCTTTTTCATTTTATCGAAACATACTCTAAACAACCACAGTAAATGCATTTTGTTTTTTATTTTTAACGCAGAAAATATGTCTTAATGTTTACTAAACATTCTTCTATGAGGAGGGCTTTATTTACCAAAATATCTACTTGATAAACAAACAAG
Source organism: Neomicropteryx cornuta (assembly GCA_020383195.1). Taxonomy (NCBI): domain Eukaryota; kingdom Metazoa; phylum Arthropoda; class Insecta; order Lepidoptera; family Micropterigidae; genus Neomicropteryx; species Neomicropteryx cornuta. The sequence continues at coordinate 2,918,462 of JAHKQU010000011.1, forward strand.
TTTTTGTATACAATAAAAACACCAAATAATATATATTAAATTAAATATATATTAAAAGAACCACATTGGAACTAATACAAAATTGTTTGGTTATTTACCTTCGAGCGTAGAATTGGTTCGTCAAAGCGTAGAGCGCGCGTAGCCGTTGATAGCCCAGCCCGACGCGGCCGTGGTCGGAGCACAACTGACCTACAATACGTTGCCAACCTGAATCATAAGGAAATAATGCCAACTTAAGAAGAATATTATTTTTTAATTCTACAGGATGTTTTTAAATTTAAGGCACACATTTCAGGAGGTTTATATGTAATCATAACTAAACCGGTCTCACCGGTATATATAATTTCGAATAAAAAATCATAGTATAATAATTATATTATTAAAAAACTTTTTTTCTCTCCGAAGTCCTTCGCGACCGAGCTCGCGCCGTGCGTTCAAAGGCGTTCTCAACCACTAAAACGTTTTATGTACAACTTTGAAGTCGTTTTTCTGATTAATGTTTGATTATCGATATAGATCAACATCCTGAAAGGAGACCCTAAATTTAAAAACACCCTGTATAACATAGGAAAACGGCACAGTAACATAAATAAACACATTTTATATGACTGCACGCTAGAGACATAATTTGGTCAACAATACTGGTACCTGAAATATAATGTAAATGTAAAAGTATACTAGAGACGTTGAGTAGTCACTCAACATAATAAACATACATAATAAGACAACAACATAAACAACAACGTAACAGCATACGTAATAATTTAAAAAATAATAATAATAAATAATAATAAAGTTATAATTTATAATTTTGACATGAGTGTAATTTTAATGTAGTTTTTTATTATTGACTTCACGTTTTTAAATGTTAAAACTTATGAAAGTAAACTTTTTTTATAGCACCAACCATTGGTGGGAAAAGTTGGTTTTTCAAAATTAAAAAAATGTATTCCTTTTGTTATTTATATAAATTATTTTGAGGTTTATAAAATAATAAATATCTAAAAATGCATATTAGCCTGTGATTTTTAAAAGTATCATTGAATGTACCTAGGTTATGCAATTTTAAAAATTGTATTTTTTTTATAAACTGTACACAGAACGTTTTTTATTAACTGACTCCCATTGGAAATATTACTGTAGGACTATCAAAACGGCTGAAATGCCTGAAACCATGAACGCCTAATTTCCTCTAGCACTTAAAAGAATGCTACGTTTATACCCTTGCGTCCCAAACTCAAGTGCAATTTTGAACGTATGTTTGAAATAAGAGTTCATAAGCTAACGCACACTTGAACGCACATTCATGATTCAAGGTGCGCGATCACTTGAAACACCTTTAAAATAAACTGGAGCTGCCTAATGTTAACATTTTTTAATTATTTAAAACATTTAAAAAACCGAATTACGGCTAATCTGACTTCAACTGCATTCCATTTTATTTTTAGGAATATTTATGAACATTTAAATAAAATAGGTTAGAGTTGAGGAATCGGGACAGACTGAAATGTTGTGAAATGTTTCATAGACACCATATGAAAAGCTTTTGCCAGATCTATAAAGACGGCACAAATACATTTATTTATTTCATCAAGGAAAAACAAAGGGTACAAAGGTGAAACTAAATCTTAAAGAGAAATATCTAGATTAGTCTTGTATCCTTACAAGTTTTTCACATATAGAGTGATTTATTTCATATGAATAATAAAATAATTTTCTAACGACCATGAATGAGTGTTTACGATTGTAAGCATAACTAATAGCGGTAATATTTTACATACATAGGCAGATCATCGTTATAAGTAAAAACTTCAATTATGCGAGAGATAAGTTAGGCGAGACGTTGATACCGTATGAAAAGCTTTTGCCAGATCTATAAAGGTAGCATGTCGACGACAAATATCAAAACCGCGTGAGAGGAAAAGAGACATCTAAATTATAAAACTCATTGTATTTGCCGACTAGCGGATTTTCCAGCGTTATTACGTTTAAGAATTTATTCTATAACCCTACGTATCATTTCTATATTACGCTACAGCTGGTAGCTCTAGTAAGCGGGTGCCCAATGCGCCTGCGCGGCATATGTATGCGACAAGTATATATATATATATATATATATATATATATATTCACATTTAGGATGTAATGTAGATGTGTATAGCGGTGTGCGTGTAGGTTGGTTTGATAGGAGTATTTATAGACAGAGAGGCGACGTGAATGTAGATGAGAGTAGGTGAGACGGAATATGAAGCAGGCGAAGTGTATTTGGGTAAGCGCATTGCTGCCTTAGGAAATTATTAAATGTAAATGCGACATACTTTCGCATACTGTTCGTGAACAATTTTCTCTTCTGGCATCCGCTTAGTAGGGTACTTATTAAAATATTATATTAGTTTTATACGGCGTTAGGGTGTTCCGTTTTATTGAATGTAAATATCATATAGATAGTACTCGATACTGTCTAATTTTATGTACTAAGTAGATTTTATTAGAAAAGCTACCAATGACAATGGATATCATGTTATGAAAATTTCGACATATCTTCGCGATTCACATCCCATAGAACCCAAAACCACCCTCAGTTTAAAAGGTTTATATATCTATATTCATTTCTTGTGGACATAATAACTGCCGTAATTTTACACAAATCACTTTCAAATTGAAATATAAAATTAAAGGGAACAAAGCGTCGGTCAAGTTCGTTAATGGAAACATCAGACCAGGGGGCCTAATAATGGGGGAGTTTTTTCGAAAAAGAGATTTTTTTGCTGTTACTTTCCTACTATATAAGAAATCAAATTATATATGTTATATATATATGTTATATATAATTATATATATGTATATATGTAAAGATTTTATGTTACGAGTATAAGTGTGTTTATTGTATATGTATGTAGATATTTTATAATTATAAATTTAATACATAACCTAAATAGTAAAATAAATTAACGATGATAATGAATTTCATATTATTCCTTATACAAGTGCCTAAAACTTATTTAAATCTAAGTGTCCATTGAGTTTTAAAAAAAAGTTTGGTAGGCAAAAAAAGGCAGCTGTTGTGATATATATATTTAAAGTTGTGAAAAGTCTGTGACTACAATGATTTAAGGTGGTTCCTAGTTGTAAAGACGCAGCACTTGAAAGCGAATTTTCCCTAGGGTACGACACTCGCACGTGACGCAAGGCAGGTACCCTCTCCGCGACTGTAATATTTTGTAATATCTTGACAGAAGCGTTTGAAATTTTATTGGTATCTTTTAGAATAATAAATACAGCATAAAATAACCCACGACCTGAAACAAAATTTGACAAACAAAAATAAAAAGAATGTATTTAATTTGTCTTGACAATACGCTGAAGAAATTTTGATTTTGATGATTATATTATTTGTTAATATGACATATTCTTCAGCCATTATTATAATAAATACATTACATATATACAGGATGCTCCAAGAGCATTCCTGAAGACTTGAAGGGGTGTTTGTGTTCCCTATTAAGAGCAAAAAATTATATAAAATATTGCAAAAATAATTAATCCTCAAATTATTTAATTTTATTAAAGCGATCAATTCCGCTTAGCGTGGCAAAACCAGATAACTATCGAGTGAAATCGCAGGTCAATTAATTGGTTTTTTATCGGAAGTGCTGTGCTGTTGAACTTTGATGCCACTATTCTCATGTATCCAAAGAAATTAAGAACGACTGTTTCAGATGTATTCTTTAACATAGTCATAGTGAATAAGACGTTGCACAACTTTGCACAGCAAATTTTTTTTCTGGGTTCCGAGAAAATTTCGTGAGATCATTTGACCACCACCCAAGTCGTTTAATCGTTCTCAGATTTTTAGGATTTATTTTAGGGTCAGGTTTTGTTGATTTTATCAAAAAATATAATAATTTTGTATATTAAATAATAAACATTTTTATAATAATAAATATAAACACACATATATATATCTTAATAATAAAACATAAATATATAATACAATAAACTAATATAAACCCCACACCCCTACTTTGTCTCCCTAACTTTTAACGCAGTTTTTAATGTTTCTATTTGAATGTATTATTTAAATTTCGCGGTTCGCGTCAGTCAAGTTGTATGGCGCGGCGGTCGCTATCTCGCCTACGCGATATCGAATAGACTTATGAGTGGTTATTATAGTACCTGACTGTATTTATTAATAATAAAATAAATTCAAAATGATAGGTAGTTTGCGTATGTTAAACAAGTATTGATTAATATAGTGCTTGTTGGGCTGCGTGGTACAATAATAGAGGGAGGCAGTCAGAACTGCTCTTCAAATTGCCTTCTTCACAAATCGTACGATGAGACGAAGACGCCATATTTTGTAGTTTGGTTGGTAGAGAAAGACGTAGATAAAAGACATTTGCGCAATATGGCGGACAAAACGATGTCGTTTTTACGGGCGCATAAAGCCGTCGTAAAGCCAAGCGAATTGACGAACCTACACACACGGAGAAACGCACCTTAAATGGAACAATGTAAGAACATATTTTTCAAAATTGCCTTTTTTTCCTTTAAATCAAAAGTGCATATCCCAATTACCAATACAAAGGGTTGTGATATCACAGATATCACCTTTTTGCATCGAGTAAAATCGTAATAGGGCGAAATAGAATGTTTTTATATATTTTGCCCTAGCTTTAGGTCTTCAGGTTAGAAAAAATGTTCCATGGGTCAAATCTTTTGTTTATTTTTTATGCTGGCAATGCCGTTCCCAGACATATGCCCAAATGTTTGCTTTGATTTTTCAAAATTCAAAAAATAATACTTTTCACAGGATCAAATAAATAAATAAATAAATTCAAAATGTTAATTGTTGGCCTATAATTTCCCTACATCTTTTGTTTAAAACATTTTATGATATGAGCAACGCTTACGGTAAGGCATGACCAAATTTTTTTTATTTGCAACGAATTTGTAAAATAAACAATCATTTATGAGTGTTTTTTATCAAGTATTATAGTTATTTTATGCATTGAGTAACTCTCGACCGCTGGCAATCCCGCTGACAGATTCTGCTATAATTTTACGGTAGTGAGGGCCAGGGGGGGGGGGGGGGTTTGCTCATTTCTAGGTAATAGGTAGATGGGAACGTGCTGAGAATCACTCGCAGATTTACGGCACCCACGATGTGTCTCTTCGCTCAGCAACGTAGAATGACAAATGGGGAAGACAAATGACCTTGTTGTCCACAAAACCAGAATCTAATTATATAGATATAAAAAACTTGTTTAACTGTATAAAACGCAGTTTGCCATTAGGCGTTAATTTTATACCAAGCGATGCCGGGTCGTTAGATAAATTGAAAATCTGACTTAGATATTTATAGAATACAAAAAATAAATAAAGGACGCCACTGTGACCTTTAACCATAGGAATAGAAAAAATATGAATTTAGCCAAAACAAATGTTACAATTGTAACAAATGTAACATTTTGTCAGTTAAAAAAAGACAGCTGCAAGTGCTCTCTCTGGGTCAGGTAGAATAAATAAAGCCCAGTTTGTAATTTGAAACAAAACCATTTATTAAAAAAAAAAATACTTCTTGTTGTAAAATAAATTCTTACTAGAAAACACCTTAAACGTAGCGTTGTATTAAATAAGAGGTTTATTTAACAGACAAACCAATTTAATATTAAATAAGCTACTAATAAACCAAACCATTCCATCCAAACCTGTACTACTATAATAAGGAACCGTTTCATGCAAATACGTTTTGTTTAGAGTAGTCTATTTAACCTTTTTATTTTAAATATGGATATTAAAATAAATAAATGGACGCAGAATAAAAAATATTTTTTTAAGTTTTAAAAGTAATCGAATCGTGTAGGTAAAAAAGTAACAAAAGGGTTGAATCCTCGAGGTGAGCTAGCAGCAGCTGTCTGCGGCACTCGTCGGCTGTCACTTTGATGGTTTAAGGTTGAAGCTTCAAAGCGCGGGCGGTGCCTCTCTTGTTTTTATAATAAAGTCTTTAAGCAATTCAAATATTTTTCCTATAGTATATTATTTTTAAAGGTCAATTAAAAGTATTGAATTTAATACCATATTGATATCCAGTTAATTGATAAAATCTTTAGTTTGTAAACATTTATTTACTAAAGATGCACTGTTATCTAGTGGCTCACGTTAGAACTTCCAACTGCTAAGTATGACATGTGTCATGTGTACCGTGCCCCAAAAAATATTTATGAAATCCAGCTTGTAGGTCCTGCGATTTCGAATATTATTTGTAGAAACAAACATTAAAATTCATCATAGGTTCGAGAAAAAAAATTGTAAACTTTACGTCATATGGTGCTTACGGTTCTTGATACCACAGGTAATCGTCGCGTCATAAACGGTTTAGTTTGGTTCTTATTTTACCCAAGAACGGCCGAGATTGCTAGATATCGATCGCTCGTCGCCACGTAAGGTAATTTACACCAGCGCTTTAAAAAAAAATGTAATTTAGGGATGAATTATTCTTGTATTTTTTTATACAAGTTCACTATATATAAGTTTTTTATAGAAGGCTCAAGGATAACTAATTGTGAGTAGGAAATGATAAACAAAAGCAAAAAAACTCACCAATTTATTATATTTTTATCAGATAAATTCGGTCAGCGCGCGAATTCTAAAATCGATCAGATGACCTTGACACCGCTACGGAGTACGGCAACAACTGGGCGCTCGCAACAAAGACATTATTTTACCGGCAAATGGTCTTGGGCCAACTTCGTAAATGAGAATATTTTGCAGCGCGATATTATTCTAGCTTAACGCTTTTGGTCAAAATTTAGCCCATATCCAGAACCGCGCTCTTAACCGAAAACGCAATCATCGCGTTGTTTGAGCGGCTCGTGAAAAAGGAGGCTTTTACGGCGGCGACGGCCATTTCCACAGCCCGACGGCGACGGCTGAAAAAGTGTTATGAAAGCCGTGAAATGCTGGCGACGATTAACGAGATTCCTGAAAAATTCTTTTGTTTCACCTTATAATTGAAGGTAGGATTTTAATGGCGGTCGTTGAGCGGTTAATGGTAGATTTATTAATGTTTATATGAACTACTTGCATTAGGGTACCCAGTGACGTCACATTGAGTAAGTTCTTTACCTTTGAATCTAAATTAATTAATTACCAGTAGTGTTATTCTAATAAATATTTCAACCTGTAAGATTTCTTAGTTTCTCATATTAGTTCCTTATTAGATTAACCTACTTAATCCATCCCAAGTTTCGTATTATTTTTCTAACAAACATAGTTTTTTTTATAACTTTTTTAGCTTGATCACATTTGATTCGAGATCTTTAGTTTTTTCTCCGTTCATCCGTGGTTTTAGTGAAAAAAAAAATAGTATAGTTTCACACCTTAAATGCTTTTCGCTTTTTCCATTTTGTCTCAATTTGATGCTAAGTTATACTTGTAGTACTATTCTAATTCCTTGTCTTTTCTTACAGGATATGGGCTTAATATCGACTAAAGTTTCCTAAACTAGGTAGCCACATTAGCCAAAGTGAAACCTATGCTAGCGGAAAAATAACATATTGAGCGGAGAAATGCAAACATCAAATGAATAAATCTTTTTCTAAAATTCGAACAAAATGCGTGCGAAAAATTAAACTTTCCCCATAGAGAAAATATTTTCAAACATAACTTTTTTAATATTTGGAATTTTAAATTCGGGCTTATTCACGACCTAGTATTTTTTATGTAGTTTCGATTATAACTTTAATATTCTAAAATCGGCGTGAAATCGTTGAGATCTGACATCACAAACATTTCGTTGTTGGAATTGATTCGTGGTAGCTCATTCATTAGACCCTTTTTATTGGAGCTATTTTTATTTGTTAAAATTTCTTTATTATGAAACTGTAATTAAATAAAAACCAATTGCTTACTAACCGCTTAGAGAGTAAAACCTGACGCCCTATGAAATTAAAGCATGATATGTTAACTAAAAAAAGGCTGATATGTTAACTGCAATCCAACAAAATATGCTTCAGGCATTTACTATATTATATAGATTGGCACACGTCGGGATCAAATCAATATTAGGATAGCAAGTAAAATTTTGGATATAGTGTGAGGAAACTGTCTTTAAAAACGTTCAGAAAGATTGAAGGTAACTTGCACAAAATGAATTCCTTTTGATCTAAGTACAGTCCAGAATTATATTAGAAATTAGCCGAGCAGGAAGAGATAATAATTGTCCAGTCGAAAATCTATCTGAGAATCTTCTCAAAAAAATGATTATTTTTAATCTCCTGAAAACTTTAGTAACGGTAACTTTATTAAAACTTTTTTTTAAAACGTTTTTGCGTACAAATTACTTTAACCAGAAACTGTTACTATATTTCTCGTATTACGTACAGGATTTTTTCCCTTTGAGCACATTAAGCACATTGAGCACATGACAACGAATCCAAGTACTTAACCTGCCTCGTGTCGGCGGTTCTAAAGACGCGGCCCTGCGGGCTCGCGGCGGGTGCCTTGCGGTTTCCCTCGCTTCCGACGGAATTAATTTTAACTAAGACGCTATGTTCTTCTGCTCGCAAAAGCACAAAAAGCAAGCGATTAATCAAATCTACTTCTTTGATAAGAACACGGATTGTTTTTAGTAATTTGATTCTCTTCTTCTTTGTGTTTCTATAGGTTGTCGTATTTTAGGGAAACATACAGCTTAACTTACTTTATAAAACAGTAAATATATACTTATAAATTTGGCCAATTACATGAATCCACTATTTAATAATTGAATTGAGATGTCGGATAACCTAAAACTGATAAAATAAAAAAAATAGTATGAGAAACGTAAATAAAAAAAAATAGTTTAATTTTTGAGTATTTAGACTAATAAAAATATGTATTAATCAAAAAATGGGTTTGTTTAACTTATGATAAACATAAATATTTAGGACGTTTATATATAGAGTTATAGCCTTAAGCCTGTCCCGAGACCATTCTCGAAGGCTTACGGGGGTGTTTATGTTCCATATTACGAGTTAGAAATTATTAAAAATATGCGAAAATAATTCATCACCAAATTTATTAATTATATTGTAGCGTTGGTGTGAAGTCCCATCAGCGTCACAACATGCGATCGATATCTAGTTTTTCTACCCTACGGTCTTGACCGATAGGGGTCATTTACCCGTGTCGCAATTGGCGACCGCATGACAAGAACCGATTTATTAATATCGCCTAAAGTTTACATTTTTTTTTTCTCGAAAACCAAGATGAATTTTGGTATGCCGTTAATTATGAATCATGTTTGAAATCACAGGGACAATTAGCGGCGATTGCAGATCATTTGTAGAGGGAATTTCATGTTTAGCCTGCTGTGCCATAATCCAATGTGTATATGAATTTTAGTTTTTACGCCAATATATGGCCATGCTTCCTTCCTACTGGACTTGAAATAGGTCACTTCAATTCGGGGTTCAAAAATAGTATTATTTATGGACAATCTCTATTATATGTGTGGTAAGAATCGCTTCGCTTTAGTATTTGAGGCCACTCATTCCGGCTGATACGCCGTCAAACTCAAATACTGAACTGAATCCTATAATTTCTAGGGTATTAGTGAGTTTGCTTCCAATAATTGCCCCCAAGTCAGCTCTACTATTTGGCTATTCTTTTCCTCGGCAAAAGCAATTTACTAATGGAAATTCCAGATATTATCGTTAATGGACACAATTACACCTAAAAGCGACGCTTTTTTGTCAGCCCTGAAAAAAAAACATTGTTACAAACTTCAAATAAATATAATCCCTCTCTTAGGAAGTTTAGGTCAAGGGAAAATTAAGGTTATATCGTGTTTTGTATATGTTTGTTGATATTTGTAAGTGCTAGGAATTTGTGACCAATTTGCGTTATTTATATAAAAAAATATATTTCAAAGGGATATTTCCCATTAAAAAGTAACACGATTTTTAATTAACGTTTTTTTACAAAAATATATGTTTCATGCCAAGATTTTTTACTAGATTTTTTTTTTATGTATTTCACAAAACACAGTACATATATTTATTGCATTATCTTTAAAGCATTAAATCACATTTTAAATATTTTTTTTATTTGTTATAACAAGTACCTATATAATTTTATGGGATTTTATGCAAATACTTTACTTATAATTTGTATTAAAACTGAAAGCAAATTTAATAATAATTGTTTATACAAGAGCTCACTGCCCGTTTGCATATTCTACAAAAGTAAAAGTGTTTAACTTTGAATATGTGTAATCTTATTTATGTTCACAATAAATTTTAACAATATTGGAGTAGAATAAGATAATATTAATCTAGCAAATTCGCACAAGCGATTCATACTACCAAATATACTAGAGAAGACAATATTCCGTCCGGTATATATTTTCAATGTTACATTAGATTTTTTTAATATTTAATATTTTGTATAGTAATATTAGTGCATTACATATTTATTTTTTTATACAGTATTTATGTTTGGCTAAGCACAGGGCTTATCTGCTGGATATCTTATATTTAATATGCATTACATAGCTGTTTAATCATCCTTCCACTTTTATATGTCAATTTACAATTCGTTTTCAGTATTAAAATTACTGAAACTAGATTTCTTAAATTTACTTGAAAACCTTTTAATACATTTCAAATGTAAAAGATTTGATATTATATACTTGCCGTAATCCGCATGAAAACTGAATCATATTAGCATGAATTATTAGCAATTATATATTGAACGTTTGAGAAGATAATTGATCGCAATTAAGGGATTAACTCCCGCGCTGGCGCTAATTAGAACGGAAATCACTGAAACGCTTCATTCGCAGCGAATTGTTGACTTTAATCCGATTATTTGCCTGAATGACGGGCTATCCCTAATTAACAGATCAAAACTGCAAAAACAGTCGAATTTGCGAATAATCCTTTAACGTAATATCGGTTTTGATTTTATTAAGTTTATTAGTAAAAAATGAATGGTTTCAATCTAAATTCAGTCAGCCTTCTGATTCTCAGTCAGTCTCCCGTACCATTATATCTCTTGCAAAATTCTAATCTCTTGCGTTTGGTACCACTGCAACCTCTGTCCGCTACCTTTTTAACTAAACTAAATGCCTGTCCTAAAGAAGGCAGTCCAATTTGTTCTTGTTTTTTGATTAGTTGCCAACTAACAATAGACGAGCGTTTCATCAAAAAATATCCATTGATGAAATGAACTATTTTGTCTGCATGTTTGTTAATGTTATGTGCCCATACGGCTTATGGGACATTGCATGGTGCTGGGAAAAATCGTGAAATATTTTCAAAAGTCGAGCGTTTTCAGAAGTATTGAGGGCATAGAATAAATTTCCCTCTCACGCGATTCTAGGCTTCGCGTAATGTACTGTGATTCTCAAACATATTTTTTAGCGCCGGGCGTCGGGCTGTTTCCTGCCTTTTAAGACCTGCCTTATAAATTGACTTCGTTATGCAACTGATAAGACTTCATTAGCTTTCACGGAACCTTATTTTATCTTTATTAAGGAAACGCGCAACGCTGGCGTTATAAAATTGCGTTAGCGCAAACATAAAACTCGCAAATAAAGCGAATTAATTTCATTTTGTTCAAATGTATTATTAAAATGTTCAATCTTTCGAAAATTTCTAACCATCCACTCTATTATATTTGGTAAGCCTTTTATATCTCATTTGAGAATATTCAACGATTTTGGTAGATTTAAGCATCTATCATAAAGAAAGCAGCCTGAATTACTACCTATGTTACCGTTAATGCGAGATATACGGTAATGTTAATTTGCAGATTACCTGGTGTGTTCCGTTAAAGTACGAAATTCCTTTTTTTAATAATGTGTGCACAGTTAACTGTTTTACGAACATTAGCGGTAGCATCTACATCCACAACAGCTATGTTGTCGAGCACTCCAGACCTGGACCACGTGCATCTTCCGAAAGCTGCTCATCTGTTTGAGACCCTCATATTTTCTGTCTTAAATCTGACTTTTAGAAATTCAGGCGCTTCCGCAGATTCGACAGCCTCTGAATTTTTATCCGACCATTTAGACGTAAAATACGTCGTCCAGTTAATCTAATAAAGGCCTACTTTAAACTTTGAGAAACGGTCCTCGATTAGTGAACAACTTCAAAAACCCTTTCAAGTTGGACAAAAGAAAAAAATTAAAATTTTCAATAGAAAGAATGTCGGATTACATTCTTTTTCCGCTTAAAAAATAAGCACATTATATCATCTGCCAATATCAAAGGCGGAGTGGAGTGGCTTTAATTTAAGTATATTTTATATAACCTACATATCAGACATGCTATTTTAATGTTATACAATTATTAATAAACCAATTTATTGAGGTGATATTATTATGACCTTAATATATATAACAGTTAAAAACTGGAACGACAAATATGGAATCATCATACTGGGACAAAAAAAATATATGTGTAGAACTATTAATAATTTATTGAGTTTACAGTTTACCAAATGGTGTATTGTACAAAGATTTACTTGATTAGGCAGCGCCCATACTTTTATCTTAGATTCTATTGATACAGAATATATAAATTAAATAATTATTGTCTATAACAGCAGTTCTCAAACGTTTTTATCGCAAATCACTCGCGTATGAAAATCGTGTAAAACTTTCATACGCTTTCTGTCGCTACGTCACATATAAGGATCTGTACCATATTCTTAGCGTTACGTAAATAAGTTGCTTAATAAGTTTGAGATACATTGGTCCTAATTGCACAGTTGAAAGGTTCTAATATTGTCCTCGGACAGACTGACAGACGGACCCACAAGAACTGTTCGCGAGGTAAAAAAAAAAGTTTAAAAAAGACTGAAAATAAATTATATTAGAGTAGAGTGCGGTGGTCCGGCGCATTTCCAAGAGATGTCGACTTAATGGCGGCGGTTTATCTGCCGCAGCTGTTGCCTCGCACGCATATTGCCGTTTCACCATCCATCAAAACGTTGACGAGAATGGCTTGTGGGCGGGGGGGGATAGTGGGGGAGGGGGGGATTTCAATCAGGTCCAGGAAGCATAGTCTGATCGACTCGCTGATAATTTCATACAAAATCGACGATCTTTCAAAACAGATGGACACGGCAAGCGAAACTATTCGACTCCCACAGTGCACAAGAGAGTGGACCTCGATAGCTCAAAGCTCTTACCGTTTCCCTTTCTTCTGCGCCAGCGGTGCGGTGAGCATCTTTCCTCGCTCGCCAACTGCGGTCATTTTCAAGCTTCAGTTAATGTAATGAAATCAACTATGCCGGGGGTTAGAAGGTCCAGGCGGAGTTGATGGAGGTGAAATGATGAAAACGTCTCCGATGTTTCAGACCCTTTTAATTCCTCCGCGATATTATATATATTTACATGTGTCCCAATAGGGAAACATTTCAACATTTGTATAACCAACGGAAAAATAGTGTAAAAGATATAAATAGTCTGGTACAATTATTGATGTCGCCGGCGCGTAATGCGCGCGGTGGCTTGCAAGCCTGTCGACCCGAATGACTGCAATGCGCGCTTGCGCAGATGCCGGCCAATTCGATATGCCCGGCGACGATCGTACATCGCCGCGCCGGCCAAAACGACACTGCCAGCCATAGTCCGAATATGTAGTACCGCTATACAACTATACGGATGTTTCATAGTACCTAAGTAGATGATTTTTAATAAAATCTATTTTAGTTTTACATATATACCAATGTGTTATATATTTTATTATTCACTGTATATTTGTTAACTATGTAAAATTGACGAAATTCATATAAAAAAAAATTTAGCGCATAAAATAAAAACTCCCATTTCGTAACGCCGGAAAGTGGAGGTCACTGGATCAAATTGGGGTATAGGCGAACTCTAATTGTACGAACTTGTATCAAACATTGCTCGCGCACCTTAACCCGCCGTACCTTTGCGCAACGAGAGTGTGTATACTGAATTCCTCTTTATAATTAAAGGTGCCTTAAGGGTTGCTCATAAAAAAAATATTTTAATCAAAAATTTTAGGGTCAATAAATAGACCTACAATTTTCATATTGAACTGATTTGATCACTAGTTGTGCCTATTAAGGGAGCTACGATTTTTTTGAATTTTCAAAAACCATTTTTCCCACTCCTAGGAAAAATTAAAATTAAAAAAATTAAAAAAATTTGCTGAGGTAAGTTTTAGACCCTTTTCTGAGGAATAATATAAAATTTAAATGAATGAATTCGACATCTTAAACACTAGAAAAGTTATAGAAAAATTTCACTTTTTCGAACCCCCCCCCCTGGTTAGATTTTGCCCATTAATGAACTTGACCGAGACCTTGTACCCTTAAATTTGAAAGTAAAATTACGGCAGTTATCGTGTCCACAAGAAAGTCTAGGGGGTGTGAAACGCGAAGATATGTCGAAATTTTCTGGAAGTCATGAGATGGTACCCATTGCAATAGGTAGCTTTCCTAATGAAATCTACCTAAATATAATATTATTTGTACCATACCATTTTAAAAATTGAATCTATTAGGACCAAAATATAATATTAGTTACAAACTCTTCTTAGAGACAATTTTCACGTTAAAAATAAAATGTATCATTTAAAAAAAATGGATACGTCAAGTTATCCAGAAAGAATGGTTTGATTTAAGTAGGAGGCGCTCTGAAGTAAGACTTTGAAGACAAGGGCTGGTCTTAATATTTGCTTTGCCTTGAAGGGTGATGAAGCAAAGATTGATGCATATTTACAGAAATCAGCTAATTCAGTTGACGCTGCGCGATTACGATGCTACTTTAAGATTTTCTGTGTTTAAATATATATATATATATATTATATACCTATACTTTCTAACGCAAATTGAAATGGAATTAACTGAGACCGTGGTGGTCTAGTTGTTAGGGCGTTTGACTATTAATCCAGCGGTCGTGGGTTCGAATGCGTACTATATGGTGATACCATTTATAACGATTTAACACCTGAATCCATCACAAGTAAATTTAGCTCGAGATCAGGTTTTTGAGATCGTGGTAGTCTAGTGGTTGCGACGTTGGACTTCTGACCCACAGGTCTCGGGTTCGAATCCGCACATGGTAATAGAATTTTAATGCTTCCTTACCACCATCTCCCCTGACTAGCACAGGCACATGTAGCCTAATTGGGGTAGGGCCCAAAATAATTGTGTATGACCTAGGTAATAGCAATTCTTTTATTAAAAAAAACAAAAAATAGGTATGTAGATTTAAAAGTAGAATATATTTTCTTACGTTTAATTTTGATATATTTAGTTTTATTTACCCCTTAACTCCTACAAATACTATTGATAAATAATAGCATATTAAATTCAATTTTTTGCAAAAGATACATCGACCACAGAGACACCATTTGGACCTCTTCAATTCTGTGGAACCGTTTTCTAACGGTTTTATACAGAACGCGTCTTTATAACAGTGAGTTTGCTATCTTTAAGGTTATAAAAATCACAAATAAATAAATTCATATAGAAATAAAGAAAAGAATGTATGCAATTTTATAAGTGTATTATTAAAAATGTATTATTTTATTTTTAAGAAATTAATTACATTTAGATAGTAGTAAAGTAAACTTTTTTGCGGAAGTCATGATACGGTACCCATGGCAATAGGTAGCTTTCCTAATGCAATCTACCTAAACCAATCAAGTTATCCTTACTCGACTATATTTCGGTATGTAATCTGTGATAAAATGTATTGATGTTAAGGTGTTGTGGCATAGTGTGTATTTTAAGTACCTATGTGTGCGTAAGAGTATAGTGTAACAGAAAATATGCCCCTGCGTATTGTAGGTAAGCAACGCGAGCGAAGTATTTATTAAACTAATTCTAAATCAGATGAAACATATGGAGGGCGAACAATATTATTGACCACCGCAAAATTACCACAGTTCAAATTGAACAAGACGAGGACTTCTGCAGGCTTTGCAGGCGTAGAGAGCAGGTCGATCTCCTGGAGTCTGATTATATCCCGGCCTTTGCTAAAAATTTATGATTCAATTATTCGAGGTTTTACAGGCTTGGACTAATGACGTCGTTCTGAGGGTGAAATGTGCTGACAGAAATTGAGTTTGCTTTTTAATGGTGGGGATTAGACGAAAATACGCCAACTGCCTTTTGGTAAAAAAAATATCTCTTCTCGAATTACAATCATTTTACATTATTCTTTTTACCGAATTCTTTTAATTTTCTTCAATATACGGACACGTTATATAATAACATAAAAGAATAATTTTTCACATTTGAAGCTTTGTATGATACTGATAAATAACATTGTAACGTTTTAAAACAATATAATTTAAATAAAATATACATACAATTGTTTTGAATAATAGTAATATTTTATATAACAACTAAATAAGCTCTAAAAAAAGTCAGTGTTCATTGTTTAATAATTTGTCATTTTCACATGTTAGCAAGAGTTTTTTTGCTCTGCCCGACTGTCTGTAGCATGTTTTAACTCGAAAAGTACAAATGCGAAAGAGTTGATTCGTTGTGGGAGGTGGTTCGTATTAAACATTTAAAAAAATAAATAGAAAAAAAAACGATTACAAATAAAAATAATGCTGTTTATTAATATATATTGAAAAAAATGAAAAAAACTGATTTAATACGGTAACAGTCACTATAACATTAAAGCTGTGTACCGACTATGCTAAAAACCACTAGAAAATTATGACCTAAAAACGCGTTACAACAACAAGTGAGGCGAACGGCAAATTTATTAAAGTTTATTTTGGGTGGTGAAGGTGCGTGAGTTATCTGCTAGTTTGACGATGAAATAAAAGTAAACATAGCTTTTATGTCAACTTGCCTTTTTATTGTAAGTAGCAGAAATGTCAAATCCAAAGTGAGCTCAAACCGTAATTGTCAAAAAGTTAAAATCAGCCAAAGTTGGCAGTGAAATGGTTCTCGAGGCAGTATAATTGAACAGCGCGCTCTGCCGGCGCGACGGCCACCTACAATGCAAACTGCAGCGCGGCGTAGAGGAAACTTTCCAACTAGCTACAAAGCGATTCAATTTTCCACCCTGGTAACATAATTCCTACTAGCTATTCACTGTGATTTTTCCTCTGTAATTTAGTTATTGTGGATTTTGTATGCGAGGTATAACTTAGACTATGTAGTAAAAGACATGTTCAAGAAAATATTTCCTTGAAATCACCGACAGAGGTGCATAGGTTGATTAATGGCCGAAATTACGCGTCCTTCTTATAAGACTAACCTAAGTTTTAACCGATGATTTCAAGTTACATTTTAGCGTTAAGTAGGACTTAAAGTCCGCCTTAGCTAAGAATCAAAACAACCACGACTTAAGCCTAAGTCAAACTTAATTTAGTGTTAAAATACGCTGTTAGGAGCGATTTCAGTAGATTACAATCGCCGTGAACCGTGTTTGAGTGTGTTGACATCTGTGGTTCTCGTCTCTTGCTAGTTTTTATTTTTAGTAACAATTAAAATTGACTGGATTTGCATATTTTGAACATCTTGAATTCAAGCAAACACACGTGATAGAATTCTAGTAATCCTACAGTTGACAGCATAACCTCAAAACGTCAGATCACACATAATATGTCAAAAGTGATGCGACAGTGGCGACAGATATTGCATACACATACCATAGAGGCGAGTAGCAAACTAAAACATATTCTTAACAAAGTCAAACTTAAAAAGTGACTGAAATACACAATTTAATTTAAGTCACACTTAAGAGTTAAGGTGATCTTAAGAACGATTTTAAGCAAGGACTGAAATTTTGGCTTTGTTAGACACCAAACATATTAAAATATCTGTAAGGACCTTAAAATACTTATGTAGATACTTTCCTTTTATTTATATATAGTTTGCCAAGAGTATAAACGGACTTGCCTAATCTACTCGTAAAATAAAAATAATTTTCAAAACACTATCAGGCAACTAAGGTTGGAAGGTTTTTAGGTGTTTACGAGAAATGGTGATTACGAAAGATAAAATATGCAAAGGGTAACCTTTGATAAATTGACCTCCAGCGAAGTTTAATCCCGCACCATCTGTCGCTTTGTAGGCGAGATTAAAATCTAGAAGTGGCCGTCTCACCTGTGACGAATCGTCTCCGTGGCGCTACAGCCGTTTCTTTGCCATAGCGATGCTTATCTACGTGCTACATTAAAAAAAAAAAAAAAGTTTCCCAAAAACCCATTGTGCACAAAGTATTTTTAAATTGCGTTTCTGTAAATGAAATATACGAGGTGTAAATTTTATAGCTGTAATAGAAAAATCTAATATTCCTTCTCTTACGGAAATGCAATTGATTATCACTAATGCTCTGCTGTGCATTACCTTTTTTCTGTGCAAATTTGATAACGTTTTTGAATTTTAGACTTCTGAAATAGAGGATCCATACGTTCTGTTACTCCCTTTCAATTTTTTGACATCTGAAATGCCATAAAACTGTCATTTTTAACCAGCTATCCGACCATGACCTAAATCTTCGGTCAAAAATATTTGTATTTTAGTTACAATTGTTTGGTTTAACGTAATCTGTAATTGCCTTAATTTGGACGAAAGTTATAATGTATTTAAGTGAAACTGATGATGATGGAAAAGCTCAAATACGAGAAAAAAATACCGCTGATGTGGCTTTAAACTATGGGTCACTTACTAAAGTGACATGGACAAACCCTCTGTCTAAGATAAAGCATTATTCTTTTTTACATTCGATGCAGTTTGTCCTGGGTTCGAGAGGATCTTCAAATCTGGTTCAGGTTGTTCTCGTTAGAAGACAATTTACGTGGTCATGCTGTGCCTCCAGCGGCGCGGAACATTTTCTACTCTGACGTTGAACGGACGAAGGCGAGACGG
Source organism: Neomicropteryx cornuta (assembly GCA_020383195.1). Lineage (NCBI taxonomy): Eukaryota > Metazoa > Arthropoda > Insecta > Lepidoptera > Micropterigidae > Neomicropteryx > Neomicropteryx cornuta. The sequence continues at coordinate 2,937,329 of JAHKQU010000011.1, forward strand.
GAGATTTATTCAGTACACCTGTAATAAAGACATTGAATTATTTCAGTCGCTGAAGAAGTGTACGTTTATCATAGCTCGGAATACCTTACGGAGGGTTTGGGGCCTTCTGCGCATCACGACTCGGTTCCCTGGGTAGTATTAATAAGTAGAAAATGTTACTTGTATTTGTATGAATCGTTTACCTTCGCTAGAGGGGTACTTTAGGGTGGTGATAAGTTTGATCGTGTTGTTCAAGTAATATTTTATTTTAAGTTAGGCTAAATGGATAAATAAAATATTTTTTCAAATATTGTTTTAAGTGCCTTCGCTTTGTGAGCATCTTTCAAGTAAAAATGAGGTATTTCTAATATAGCTGCGACGAGACACATTTGGAATACACGCACGCGTTCTAGGTACGCGCGTTTCTTCTCAGACCACATTTTTAATCTCCCTCTCGACCCTGACCTTGAAGACTCAAGACACTTAGACAAGTGCGTATTAAAAGTTTTTCGGCTAGTTAAAAATGTAAAAATTATGTAAAAGGATCGCAACACAGAAAATAGCACGAAACTGACCTAACCTAACCTAATAAACTATATAAAACTATTACCTATTTTAAACTAGTTCCTTTTCTCCTCCTGAAACACTAATTTACAGCCAGAAATCAGACATCTTTATTTAGATTATCCATTCAAATTTACAAAAAAAGTAATTTAAACTTTACGTTTTTTTTAAATATAAAAATCCACATTTCTTTTGCCAATGTATAAACAATGCCTAACTTTTTGTAAACGATAGGACGCGATGCAATTAAAAGCTAGAACTTGATTGATTAGTGTTTTGATTTAGTGTTTATTATATTGACTTATTTATTAATAATTAATGTATTAATGTATTAAATAAAAATGAAAAAATATAATAAAGGCCTAATAACTTTTTAGCCTTAGCAGGAAGCAATTAAAAGTCTAGGGCTTACGACTTGTTACTACATTTACATCTACACAATTAATTAAAAATTATCATTGTCTAACTGGGAACGATTGTGCCAGGTGTAAAGGTTAGTCGAGAGAATATCCAGTGTTACGAAGTATTAGGCCTGTCATTAGTTCGTATCGAACGGATGTGTCGAATATTCCCCTGAGGGCGGGGTGTGTGATAATCTCCGAAACGTCTGGAACAAATATTGTTGCTTACACGATATGTAAAAAATCTGTAAAATTATACTTTATAATGTACGACGACAACGAAAGTTTAAAATTAGTTACTATTATGTACTTCCAAATGGAGGGTAGGGTGGTCAACACAACCAATTTATCACGTGTTTATTTATTTATGGTATTCAACAGATTTATCAAGTAATAAAATGTAGGGTAGAGAGGGAGAGGTGGGGATGATTTCCCAGTTTACTCACAAAAAGGCTTTTAAGTCCATATTCTTATCAGTGAGAACAAAGGAAATGGTCCTCATCAGAAATATCACTAAAGCTATTTTTTTCTGATTGCAAATATGCTGGCTGAAAGGTTCTTGCCCGGAGGACTTCCCTGGGGGTTATAAATACATTTTAAAGTGATAAGTGATAACAAGTGATAATCTCTTTTTGAGCTGAGCCCTAAAACAATGAAATTAATCCCAGCAAAATTAAGCCTGATCGCCCGTCTGAAGTCACGTTCTTCACCCTCCTCAGCGCTATGCATTGCTTACACGGGTTCAACCACTTAACCGATTTTATTCGTCGAAACAGTTCATTAATGGCGTAAAGTAAAGTAACGCTGTGGTCAGATAGATGGCCATAACCCTTTGCTTTCAGTATTCCATTATGATTAGGTATAAATTATAATATTTTTTAATATTCACAAAGTGTGAATTAATAAAAAATAGCACCAGTGACTGGTGATAATTAGGTGCAATTGAAACTTTAATTGCTCTAAAAAGAACTCTTATTACCTAAAATACATTAATTATATTTATATGAAATACCTGAAAAAATATTTGATACATGTTTTTTCTTTTCAGGTAAATAAAAAAATGCTTCAAATTCCTCAGTCTGTGAAGTCGGTTCACATTTGACCAGTTCTCCAAGCCCAGTTAAGTATAAATATTGTTTTAATAATCACACAAACCTTTTTGCATTGGTTGCGCTTCATATTTCCCAGCCCGATGTCACGCCCACTAATGGGGAGTGTCTCGCACTCTGGAAGCATTAGTATGCGCCGAGGTGAACGTTGCGGCACTCCGAGCTAGTCTCAAACTAGCAATTACCGACCGACCAACTTTGCAACGGTGAGGCTTCGCTCTCAAGCAAGTAGCCAGTCTGCTGAAAAGGAACTTAAACTTCGCGGAAGCAATTAATAGTGTAATTATTTCGAAGGCCATTTTGATAACACGAATTGATTCAATTAAAATCGATTATTTTACTTAGAGGTCATTTACTGGTCGGGTGCGAAGGCCATTTTGTACATATCTAAAATATCCACGCTATATTTACTAGGTGCCTTCTATACAAATATAAATATAAAAATATGCATATACTTAATATATAATATATATGCATATATACGAGTATAAATATAGAAATAATAATATTGTATGTATGTATATAGTCTAAATTTACTTAAATATGCAATTTTTTGTTTGCAACTTTAGCATGAGCTCTATTAGTATACTCATTATGTATTTTATTTTTCTTTTAATCTAACTATAAATATAGACATATTTGTCTGAACATAAACATTCTATGGGACAACATTGTATATATATATTTTAATTTATTTTCGTATAAATAGATATCTTCATATTTCTCTATAGGTGCATTGACGGTTTGACTTTCTTAGTTGTAGCACAATATAACACTGCCTTCCTTAGTACAGACATAGTCTAGTAAAGAAGGCAGGGCACAAAATGTAGCAGTGCTAATCGCTCCCGGTGCATTTATAAAATTCATTTGTAACTATGATTTGTTCTACTACAATTCTATTTCTTTGTCAAATTAATTATGTCAGAATACAAGTAAATAAATAAACAAATAAAATAAATACGATGTGAAAACGTCAACTCTACTGCGATAAGGTGTATTTAAGGAAAGCCTAATAATTATGCTATTTCAATAGATTAGCAATAAAAAAACATGTCTATGAAGTACAAACATTATTACTACTAAACCATTCTACATGAAATATATCTATACATACATTCATGTATGCTTCTATGCCCGTCCGTCTGTCCATTGCAACTTTCAACTCGAAAAGTACAAATGAGAAAGACTTGAAATTTTATGTGTAGATGAATCCCCAAGAAAAACAACCATAGCCGTTTAGATCACATCGAAAGCTGGTCGGATAATATAGATATTTAACACATTTTTCGTACCGAAGATTGAAACTTGACATACCGATATAGCACTGCGTGATAATATCCGTTTTGATTTATTTATGTATAGATTTATTTATTTATCATGGTTACCTAACAGAAATTGTATACAATACAGGTAATAAAGTGAAAACAAATTATATAAACTAGGAATTTTGTGTGTGTTTTAGGACAGCTGTTGCGAAACTTTTGGCGAGTTATTGAAAAAATTTAAATTCGGGAGAAGTTAGTTTTAAATAAATCACAAATCTATTAGATAGAAAGAGGGGTCCCTTCCCCCCCTTTCTATTTAAACTCTTCCGAGTTTATTACTAGCCGCGAGTCAAAATTTACAAAAAAAAACTGTTAAAATGATTATTGAACCAAGGTTCCAATAAATATACTATTCAATAAAGTAAAAATATTCAAGGATCTGGCATAGATCGAGGTGATAAACGAGTATGACACGACAAATTTATGGGTGTATATTAAGTAGGTTTTTAGTATTAATAAAAAAAAATCTTGGTAATATGTTATGACCATATAAGGTAATATGTTTAGGCATCCGATTTAAGATGTTATTCTTGCCAGGGTACTTTGTTTGTATAAAATCTATTATCTATTTTGTTTAATAATAAATTTTAAATTTTTTGCTTAAAAATAATATATATTAATTTAGTGGGATATGATCGAATTTCTGATGGGAATTGTCCTACCGAAGAACTTAAAAAAATCCGTTTCGTGACCGAACGCCAACGCGGCAACATTATTTTCAATTATTTCTGAAATATTAGGTGCATAGTCGTCTAAGAGATCGTTACATCCTTATTTACAACCTACGATAAGGACGTGTTTTTTCTTATTTCTCATGTGGATAAGGGCCTTTTTACCACATCATACGTTTTGAGTCATAAAATAAATTTAATGCACTACCACTTATCGTTGCTCTGTCCTCTCCGAAAACATTTATAATTAATACCTCAAAAATAGATTTAGAGGTAGATTTCACCGGATCAAAGTAGGGGATAGACGAACTCCAATTGTACGAACTTGTATCAAACATTGCGCAAGCTCAAGCAGTCGTACCCTTCCGCAGCGAGAGTGCGTACGCTGACTCGTATACTGAATCTCTCTTTTTACTGTGCCGTAAGGGTTGCTCATATCAAAAATTGTTTAAAACATAAGTGGTAGAGAAATTGTAGACCTATAGTTAATATTTTGAATGGATGTGATCCTGTGCCCATTAACGAAGGTATGATTTGTCGAATGTTTAAAAAACACTTTTCCCACCCCTAGGTTGGTGCTATAAAAAAGTTTACCGAGAAAAGTTTTAGGCGCTTATCTAATAAATAATATAAAACTAAAATGAATTCTATATCTTATATATTAAGAAAGTTATAGCAAAATTTCACTTTTTCGACCCCCCTCCATCCCCCCATTTCCGCCCTCCTGGTCTGATAGTGCCCATTAACGAAGGTATGATTTGTCGAATGTTTAAAAAACACTTTTCCCACCCCTAGGTTGGTGCTATAAAAAAAGTTTACTGAGAAAAGTTTTAGGCGCTTATCTAATAAATAATATAAAACTAAAATGAATTCTATATCTTATATATTAAGAAAGTTATAGCAAAATTTCACTTTTTAGACCCCCCTCCATCCCCCATTCCCGCCCTCCTGGTCTGATATTGCCCATTAACGAAGGTATGATTTGTCGAATGTTTAAAAAACACTTTTCCCACCCCTAGGTTGGTGCTATAAAAAAAGTTTACTGAGAAAAGTTTTAGGCGCTTATCTAATAAATAATATAAAACTAAAATGAATTCTATATCTTATATATTAAGAAAGTTATAGCAAAATTTCACTTTTTAGACCCCCCTCCATCCCCCATTCCCGCCCTCCTGGTCTGATATTGCCCATTAACGAAGGTATGATTTGTCGAATGTTTAAAAAACACTTTTCCCACCCCTAGGTTGGTGCTATAAAAAAAGTTTACTGAGAAAAGTTTTAGGCGCTTATCTAATAAATAATATAAAACTAAAATGAATTCTATATCTTATATATTAAGAAAGTTATAGCAAAATTTCACTTTTTAGACCCCCCTCCATCCCCCATTCCCGCCCTCCTGGTCTGATATTGCCCATTAACGAAGGTATGATTTGTCGAATGTTTAAAAAACACTTTTCCCACCCCTAGGTTGGTGCTATAAAAAAAGTTTACTGAGAAAAGTTTTAGGCGCTTATCTAATAAATAATATAAAACTAAAATGAATTCTATATCTTATATATTAAGAAAGTTATAGCAAAATTTCACTTTTTAGACCCCCCTCCATCCCCCATTCCCGCCCTCCTGGTCTGATATTGCCCATTAACGAAGGTATGATTTGTCGAATGTTTAAAAAACACTTTTCCCACCCCTAGGTTGGTGCTATAAAAAAAGTTTACTGAGAAAAGTTTTAGGCGCTTATCTAATAAATAATATAAAACTAAAATGAATTCTATATCTTATATATTAAGAAAGTTATAGCAAAATTTCACTTTTTAGACCCCCCTCCATCCCCCATTCCCGCCCTCCTGGTCTGATATTGCCCATTAACGAAGGTATGATTTGTCGAATGTTTAAAAAACACTTTTCCCACCCCTAGGTTGGTGCTATAAAAAAAGTTTTCTGAGAAAAGTTTTAGGCGCTTATCTAATAAATAATATAAAACTAAAATGAATTCTATATCTTATATATTAAGAAAGTTATAGCAAAATTTCACTTTTTAGACCCCCCTCCATCCCCCATTCCCGCCCTCCTGGTCTGATATTGCCCATTAACGAAGGTATGATTTGTCGAATGTTTAAAAAACACTTTTCCCACCCCTAGGTTGGTGCTATAAAAAAAGTTTTCTGAGAAAAGTTTTAGGCGCTTATCTAATAAATAATATAAAACTAAAATGAATTCTATATCTTATATATTAAGAAAGTTATAGCAAAATTTCACTTTTTCGACCCCCCTCCATCCCCCCTTCCCGCCCTCCTGGTCTGATAATGACATTAACGAACTTGACCGAGATTCCGTGCTCTTTAATTTTATGTATCAATTTGAAAGTGTTTACAAGAAAGTAATAAATAGATAGATGGATATGTAAACTTATAACTTTTAAACTAAGGGTGGTTTTGGGTTTTAAGGGATGTGAGACGCGAAGATATGTCGAAATGGTACCCATTGCAATAGGTAGCTTTCCTAATGAAATCTATCTAAAAGTAGTGATATTAGAAACAGGTGTTTCAGTTTCAGTAGCAGTAGTTTAAATGCGCTACTATAAATTTGACGAGACTAAAAAACTGACTGAAAGTGCGCCAGATTTGCAACGCATAATGAAAATGTACTCCGTTTCCTGCCACTAATTTCCAAGGAAATCCCTCAAGCAAGTTGATAATGAAACGTCGTTAGCGTTACAGCCTCCAGCCTCTACAACCGCCTTCGCTCCTTGAGAATCTCATCACGTCCTCCGCCGGCGCGCGACGGCATGTATAATCAGGCCTTAATAAGTTGCTCCGTTCGCCTCAACTATTAGAAGGGCGGTCCTCCTCGGTCCTCGCGCCCTGAAGTGCTGTCGGCTTCGGATGTTGCTACGTCAGTTCGCGACTGTCAGCTCGATTGGGGGACATTCCATTATTGACACGTGATGCATCTTTGAATAATGTTTTGACGTGAATATTAATTCTATAAACCTACTATAACGGAGGATAATTATCTCTCGTTAAAGTGTGGTAAGGATAAAGTAAGGATAGAGATAGAGTCCAGATCAGGGCCAGTAGTTTATTGAATTTCACTCACTTATCCTAACCAGTTTCATACTCAGTAGTAGTTCAAACATAAATTAATAAATGACCGGTCATAGCCTTGACTCAATACAAAGTAAAGACTTGTATGTTAGTTTGACTACCTAGGAAGGTGTCTAGCCCCGGAGCGCGGTGAGTTGAGACTGAAGACTGAAAAGTACTGTTTTCGAGTATGAAAACTAAACAGTGATGAATGAATTTATAACTTGTCCCAGAACGGTCTGATTTCACGTCACAACATGTGAAATGAACTTAGGATTTTTCCAAACATAGCAAATTTTTATAACTTTCAAGAAGGAATTCGCAAACTAATTAAGTCTAGTTGCCTTTGACGTCAATAGAAAAATTACGGTGTATATCTGGCAATTTCACAGGTGTAAAATATGCTTACGTTACCAATGTACCATACCATACCATAAGGAGCAAATTGAGACCTTACCTTATGCTTATCCTTTGTTTATATTTCTATCCTTTACCCTGCACTTATCAGTTTACTGCAAAACCGACTATAGCCATCAATAGTTATAGTACCTATTCCACGTTGGCATTCCACCAACTTCAAAGGTCCTTCGAGTAACGTCTAGATCTCCTTCGGACCCTGATCTAGAATCATTTATCCAGTTTTTTTGATTTAAAAAATTTAAGCTAAATGAAAGGTTGTTTATGTTCAAAGCACTCCTTAAAAGGACACTGGTTTAGCATGTACTGCACCAGTGTGTGTGTTTTGGTACAGAGGCACTGACGAGTTTCATTTCGAGGAAGTAAACCACTTCCGAGTGCAGCAACCGCTATTTTATCCTGGCGCCTTCGTTCGAAGTTAGCAGTGGTTGTAAAACAGACATCTTTTATGTTATACTGAACTTAGTAGTTTGCCAACCCTGACGGACAGTGCAATATCGCCGGGGATAATTCAAATGCAATAAGGAACAGAGTAGGAAGCCAGTAAATAGAGTCCAATAAAAAGGAGCCCTGACAAATGGGGCTTTATTGCGCAGAAAGGGTGGTACCTGACTAACCGGGACTTAACTTATTACCTTTTATTGCTTCGGAATCCAATAAACCAGGGGAGGTTCATTTTATGGGCCAATGACTAACCGTCTAACTTAAATCGGGCATAATTTTATTAGTATTAATTTAATTGTTACAGTTATAAGGCTAATAACCATTAAAATTACAAATCTATGCTTTTAATCTAAGCGCGCTAATGGTGATTACATTATAACGTACGAATTTATTAATATTTATGCTGGTGCAGATATTAATCTAAATGTTAACTAACCGAGGTAATATCATGACACCAAATTTAAACAAGAACTATTTATTTTAGGCCTAAAAACAGATTAGTTTAAGGATATTACTAACCAGATTATTAATGTATAATATTTGTATTTATTTTTTGTATACAAATTTTTTGAGATAATTTATAGACAGTTTTTATTTTAAAGTAAAAATGAGACTTGCCATTTATAAAAGTATAAGATGGCATTAATAATTATTTTTACTTGACATTGACAGACTATTGAAAAAAGAACACTTGAAATCACAAAAAATTCCCGATAAATAATCCAGCTATTTCACACATGATTTGTACTGACGTGATATCGAAAATTCGTCATGATTTCCGGGAAAAAAATGTAATATTTACGGCATATTATTAAATCGTTCTTGTCATAAGTCCGTCCGCTCGCGACGCTGGGTCGCTGACAGGACTTGGCCGAGCGCCCTAGCCAAGCGTAGGGGCAACCTAGCGAGCGGACGAACTTTAATATCACTTAAAGTTTACATTTTTTTTGGAATGGCGTCAAAACAAATCATGTTTGAACTGGCAGGGCCAATTAGCTTAGTATTATTTGCTTAGACTTAATATAAATTTCATCATGGTTACCTAGAATAAAAAAACGGAGGTAGAGGATAGGCAACTTCTCCTGTGCAAACATTCGTTTCGATGTTTTACTTACTAAAAATCAAAAATTGTATCAAACAAAAGTTGTAGGGAAATTATAGGCCTTTTAAATGGAGTGGTTTCTGTACCAAAAGAACAATACCTCCCTAATAAGGGAGGTATGGTTTTTTTGATTTGGAAAAACCAATTGTTCCCACTTCTAGAACCATAAATTTCACTTTTGTGAAGAAACCCAGCCCCCTTGTTTGATTTTACCTATTAAGGAACTTGACAGAGATTTTGTGCCCTTAATTTTTTTTTAATCAATTTGAAAGTGATTGATTCAAAATTACGGCAGTATCGTGTCCACAAAAAAGTGATATATACGAGTATATAGATAGATAATATATAAACTTTTAAACTGAGGGTGGTCTTGGGTTCTAGGGGATGTGAAAAGCGAAGATATGTCGACATTAGGTAACTTTTTTAAATGAAATCTATCTAAAAGAAAATCGTCTCCTATTTAAGAGTATTTGCGATGCATTGCTTTGATGCAAATTGATATATATTAATAATGTTTAATAAAAACATTTAGAAGTGTTTAGAGCGTATCGGACCGTCAGACGAGACACCTTTCGATTGTCATTGACGTCACGCGTTCCTGAGCAGGAGAAGAGTTGTTTCATGCAGACAGACGATGATTGTCCCGTTTAACCCGTTATGCTTTTATTTATTCTCCTAAATGGATTTGCCGTGGGAGGTAGAGGGACATACTTTGGCATGGAACGCGGGTAGGACGGGAGCCCGCGACTCTGTGCACACATCGAAAATTCCCGCGGGAAATCAACAGAATAAAGCCCGCCTTCGTTGTCGCCTCGCTAAGCAATTTGTTCATTCTGCAAAACGCGATTCCATTTTTATGATCCGCCAAATCTGGATCGAAATAAAATATTCTCGGATTAATGTCACATATAAAACGAAGGCTGTCTCCGTTCTGATTTGGATACGTCCACTTTCCTGCCCCCGATATACAGAGTGTTTTTAATTTTAGGGCACTCATTTTAGGATGGTGACCCATGTCGAGAATAAAACATTAATCAGCAAAAAAGTTTGGAAAAATGTTTCCCAATGTTGTCACTTGCTTCACACGATTTTTGCCAGAATCTGCTGGAGTCGGAAACACTACAACGGTATTGTTATGCCGTATGGCATAACTATTTTATGCGGAAAATAACGAAAATCCTTACCTTAGGCACGGTAATGGCAATAATAATAAGGTTCAGACGTGCCTCTGATGCGGGCCGTTTCTTAGATTAAATAATTGCATCGGCCGAGCACCAGCAGTAATCATTCATCGGTATTAAGATAGACAAACGTATATTCACAATTTTTAATAAATCTTTTCTTAATCTGTTTCTGAAGGTCTCGACAAAATAAAACATGCAAATCTTTAACTTTAATTTTAATTTAACTTCACAGTTACTTATCTTGACATTATTTTATTTTTACTGTCATTAAGTCTAATCTAGATGAAATGTTTCTTTAAGATACCGTAACAGTCGTTTTTCCTTAATAAAATAAATACATATCTCACTGCTTACCATCTAATACGAGTTTTTTACGACTTTCTAATTCTTAGTTCTACTATTAAAAAGTTATTAGAAGATTCATCGAAAATCTTGATACTCGGTGAATTAATATATTTTTATAAAATCTTATTTATGTAATAAATAAATTAAAATCAGGGCCTGGTTGCACTGTGGAATGTACTACTGATCATGAAACAAAAGATAAGATTCTCTATCTCCATCACATATATTAATACATAGAAATGACATATTTTTTTAATGCTGATAGTTTTATTTAATGTAAAACTATAAAATATAATATAATGAAAAGCTCCATACCTACATTACAATATAACACTAGAACAGTGAAGAAGAACAATATATTAAATTTTAAAATTTTAATTCAGAACATTATATAACAATAATTACACAAGTTAATTAATCAAATTAATTATATAATCAAAATAGAACAAAGTCCTAATAAATAATTAAAGAGGAAAACGGAAAGATAAGACATTTAAAAATCTCAACTTAATTCACAGCTACGAGTATATAACGTTTTTTTTTTACCAAATATTTTTTCACTTATTTTCTAAATGTTTTTTATTTCAATTACATATTTCTATAATATTTTGTGGTTAGATTTAAAGTCCTAGGTTCGAAACCAACCAGTCATAGCCCGACGTTTTCTCAACACATACGACTGAGTTGAGTACCCAACGTACTTAAATGTTTATTTACACAATATTTGGTTGAGACTTTTTAAATATTATGTTATGTCCTTAATAAAAGCAAATTTTACATTTTATCTAACATGATGTTTCTTTTTCTTAGCTCCTACGCACTTGGAACCTATCTATAGATAAGGAAATAGCGATCGGATGAAAGGCAAAGTAAATCCCGAGCCTTTATCGACGTAATTGCCCATAAATAAGTTGAGGAAGGATCGTCTTGACAGCTATCCCCTTAACTCGATGAATTTATTAACTGACCCGCTCTGAACGGGTATCACTGAAACGCCTGCAGCAGAGAATCAGCATTGGCTATTCTAAAAACACACTTACTTACTGTCGTTTCTACGATTTCTGGGATACCTTTGAAAGTTAAAATGTAATGTTAGCAATAGTTGAAAAAAAAATGTTAATAACAGTGAATGCAGCCTTTCGCCGAAAGTGATTTCAGATTCGAAATGTTTTGCATTGTAAAAACTGCATTATCAATGCATTAATCCACAATCAAAAGTATTCAAATTTCTTGGAATGACATTCAGTTTACATTTAAATGTATCCCTCAAAATAATTTCATCATACCATTTACACTATTTAAATTTGTATTTGTCGTATTATCATTCGTGCATTTATCATTTCGACTTTCAAGAGAATATAGATTCCTCCTTCTTTAAGTCTCACCTTAGTTATATGTGGAGTCATATCGGAAGATATGTGTGAATATTTGAATGTTAAAAAAAAATACTGTAATTAAAAATATAACATGCAAAATGAAATTACTGAAAGTATGATTAGACAGGGTTTAATTTATAAAATAGAATGTGCTCACTTTTTTTTAACTTAATGATTATACTTTTTTGCCTTAACTTTGACAGACAATTGAAAAAGGAACATTTGAAATCACACAAAATTCACAGCTCGAAACTCATTCAGTCAATCTGTCAGTTAGTGTGAATGTTTTATTTTATTAAATTTATTGTATTTATAACACATATTATAGGTAATTTTAGCTTTCCGCAATTTTTCTTAATATAAACTTTAACCGTGACAAATCTCACTCTCCTCCGTGCGCGAATCCGACGTTTTCTCTTTACGTATTAAAATATAAATCATACGCTTGTTTTTGTGAAATAAACTAATATCTTGCGGAAACATTTTTGATAAATATTAACGACTCAAGATGGTGCAGCGCGATAGCATTCTTCACACTCCTTCCGAACAACTATAAAGCACTGATTAAAGGCTTCATTTATTTTTATCTCACTTCCTGCTAAGTAAATGCATTCAAATTTTAGAGAATTTCGTGGCTGCGTTTAGACTATACAATACTGTTCATAGACTCAAACATACATTAAACGGCTATGCTAAAAATGGCCAAATCGGATTCCCGTGACCTACAAATGTGAACATCTGTTGGAAAAATTGGGGTCAACTTCTGTCTGAAAATAAAAAAAATGAAATTTTTATCGATTTTCGTTCCACTATCATTTTTCATGTTTGTGTATATGCTGTTTTTTCCTTTGTTATGTAATTGTCTTACCAACTGAAACACTTTTATAGAACGGCTAACGAGGCAAAAAAAAAACTCGAGTTCGTCGAGGCTAGGAAAAGATTTCGTATTATCCGCCTCGTTCGAAATTAACTCGCTAAGCTATTTTTGCCAGAAGAATATTGTCTTTTCGTTGGAAATATCCAGGTCGATTCCAGGGCCGTCGCTACAGCCATACCAATGATACGGGACCTTTAAAAAAATTGTGATGATGATGAAAATCTACAAAATAAATCCTCCTTGTTTTTTTGCATTGATTATTTTTTGTTAAGTTATTTTTTTTAAGCTCTATGTTGTTGGAAATATCCTTAATAAATTTCGATTGCATAAAATCATACATTTAAATATTTCATTACTAAAACACTTATAAAACATTGACCAAACCTCAATATTAGCGAAATAAAGTTCTTATATTTTGTACGAGACTGCTAAGAGTTTATTGCAAAGGTGACACAATGCAAAATAATTAAATTACAAACAAAAATCACAAACAATGTATATATCCAATCTTTTCTTTATGTAAGTAAAAAAAATATATAGTCTATAAAGTTTAAATTTTAAGGTGATCTCTTGTGATTCACCCTTGCAATCAAGGTGCGACTCGTAGTTATATAGTAGTATAATACAGTAGTACAATCTTTTTAAAAGGTAGGTTTGATGCAGGTGATAAGTTAGGTGCTAATATAAATAAGATGTATGTAAATTACACAGAAACATTAATAGACTCATACGATTTTAAATCAGATATTTACGATATCGTGTGAAAAGCTTCCTTACAACCAAAACAATAAAAAAGCAATAAAGACGATGTTTTACTTCAAAGAAAACTATTTCCTCGCCTGGCCGCGTTTCCCCGCCGCGATTAGTCGCGCTACTGAAGCCAAGGCCTCAAACGGAAATTACTGATTTTACGGATTATCTTTACTACCCTCTTCCGGCTGCCATGTCATCGGTTGCGCCCCGGCGGTTCCGAGAGCGAGACGGAAAATGATCAAACGTCTTTTCTTATAGTTCCGTACGTGTCTTCCATACAGCGTGTCCCAAAACCATTCCCGTCAAAACCAGTTAATTGCTCCTGCGATTTCTAGTATTTGTTTAGGCACTGCTACAGGGCATAATGTACACCTAAGTAAACTATTTATTATTAATAAATGTTTCAACAATCACTCAGTTGGTAATTATGTAAAAGGTAAGTACAATCTTGTATTAAATTAATTAAATATATTGCGAGACACCGTAGCGGTTGCAGGTGAGTTTCAGTGGACCGGCGAAGTAATTCTCTCTGGTTGTCTTGTGTCCGTAGTTTTATAGACCTCAATGCTACGTTTGCATGGGTGACTTCTTAAATGCGCCACGCTCATGTTTTGGAAAAACAACCGCTTTTAAGGCGCCCCGGGTCGCATTTGACCTTGAGATTTGAAAGAGTAAGCTTTATTCGAACATTGACGTGTAGAAAAGAGACGGATATACTCGCCGAACGCGAATTCGTTACATTTGGAATCGATGAAACATGTTTTTTGTATTTAAATAATTATTATTATTTGAAAAAAATGATTTTTTTTAAGTAATGTCCTAGATTATTATATTGTCTATCTTTAGAAAGAAAAATTAGGTTCGCGTCACTTACACAACTTAAAAGAAAATCGTTGCAAGAAAAAAACAACACTTCTTATTTATTTATTTTCATTACTATAATAAGGTGTATTTCGTTTTTTTTTTTAAGCAAAGTACTAAATTAATATGTGTAGAATATTGTGGTATTTTTAGTTTTAGCCATTTATTGGGAATAACTTCAACAAAATGCACCAAAATACGTTACAAAACACGTTTTAGGGACTGGTGGCGCCTTAAGGTTATACGTTTTGAAAAGGACGTTTTTGTTGGAATCGCGAATGTACGTCCCTGGTCACAATCGCGTTTCGAAGTAATTCGTCTGTGGGAAACTATTTTAATGGCTAGCATAATGGTCTTATCATCCCATTGGTATAACACTATATAAAAATTCATCATGGTTACTTTACGTGAAAATAGTAAAAGGATGGTGTGATAATGTCTTTGCTGTGAGCCCTCAGCTGTCACTGTACGCCGTAACGATCTCAATACCATTATCAATCGGTTCGGAATTCGCGCGCTGACCGAGTTTACACCATCTATTTAAAAATATAATAAATTTTGGGATTATTTTTGCATATTTTTATATTATTTCTTACTCATAATATTATGTTAACCAACACCATTTTAAGTCTTCAGGAATGGTCTTAGGACATCCCTCTATATAAATAGAAAACACTTTTCAGTCTGTAACCTAAATAACGCTCTATTATAAACGGATTTATGTGCATTCTAAAATTCAACACGTTATAGATCACGCCAGATGGTTAGTGGTCTTTCGAAATGAATTTGTTATGTAAACAAAAAAATGACTTTGTTTAAACTTTCAAAATCCAAAAACAGTGTTGTCTCTTTCTTTCGCTCTATTTATTTTTGCTATTTTTAGGACACAGTTTAATTGTTTATTTATTTAAATACTAGCTGTTCAACGCCGGCTAAAAATAAAGGTTCTTTATTATGTAGTACAGGTTTCACAGTAAATTACGAGGTTCAATAAGGGTGCTTCTTTTGGAGGCGTTTATAAATTTTATATTTTATTTTATAGTCTTAAATAATTTATTTATGCTGAAACATCCTAGCCTATGCTGAAAGCCTAGATGAGGGGTCATTAAAAGTCGCTTTAGGAGTCTTATGTGTCAGCAACTCACACGGACAAAAGCGAGTGAACTAAAGTGAAATGTGCGTTAACTTAACCTTATAGTATGTAATATATTATTCGGTGTGGAGATGTCCCATACACAATATTTATAGGGCACGTTTTGAACTAGCCGAGCAAAGAGATCGGCGCAGATAGCGGTTGCCCGCATCTGATCTGAGCCGGGCTACATTTTGTCAACGGCGCGGCGACCATTTCACCTCCATCACATCAGTGTCCGGAAACGGTTTATCTGCGGGCCGGCTCGCCTCCGTGACACCGGAACCACCCAAAGTGATGTACCGGATGCCCTCCTTTATATCGTCCGCCTACTTAAGGCTTCGGCAGTCCTTCCTGAACCGGACGATACTTTAGGATACATTACTATTATAATATGGACTAGATGTTGGACCCGTCCGCACTGTAGAAAGGACACTTATACCCGCCTGACGTCATTTGAGATGAGTCGCTTCACTCCACACGTCACTCAGGGCAAAAGCAATATACGAATCTAGTTTGTTATTAAAACACGTCTGAATCTCCCCGCTACACTGAAACGCATTATGGCAAAAATTAATAGTATGTCCATCTAAGTTATTTAAAACGAAAAGATATTATTTACTAAGAATATCAATTACTTCCTTAGGTTAATTGGAATTGTGACTTTTAATATGTACAATTATATTTATATTTATTAATGTTTTAATTACATTTACGCGTTTTTTATTTTTTCGGTAACCTTCTTCTGGCCGCCCTTAGAACAGGTTGTTAACCTAGTTAGCGTGGCCATGTTACTCTAAAACAACATTAAATGACAGATATTTAATTTGTTTATAATATTATTTTTTTTCATTGTTATTATGTCATTTATTGTTGTGAATTCCTATTATGCCATTATTAATAACTAAATGAATTACTTAATAAAATATACATGCATTAAATGTAGTTATTGAATTCTAAATTACTCAAAGTATGATATTAGTTTTAAACCGATTTCCAAAAAATATTTATGGTTGCAAAAAGTAAAAAATTAGTGTTTTATTCAAATTTTTTTCATGTAAACACGCGAGGAATAATATTTATTTTTTAAATAATAAGTAATAAAAGTCTTCATATTCTCAAAATTAAAACTTACTTTGGGTAGAAAAGTCACTCGAATGTAGGTCCTGAAGCAAATTCCTTTAGAAAAGAGGAAAGACGGTCGAGAGAGGTATTAGGAAAATGTTTAATAGAAAATGAACTAAATTATTATTTAAATTAAAAATATTTAAATAATTGTATATGTATATTAGTGACTAAAGTGAATTTTTAGTATGTTTCACAGGTATTTTATACTTACACTATTACACTTCATAAATAACTTTTCATAAACCAGGTAACTCTCGCCTAGTTAGAGAGCGAACACACCTCACCAAATCGGCCAACAACACTGGTACCCAGGTACTCGATCTTATGTATTTGAATATTGTTTTTTATTTAAATATTTAGTGTACAACTGAACATTATGTTGTCGACCCCTTATTTTATTTAATAAAAAGGTTGAATTTAACACGCTTATTTTATTATTTAATCGCATTAATATTAATAATTTTTGTCATATAAAAGTACATACAAATAAACCTTGTTCTTTATGACGGACCTTTTAAACCAGTTAAGAAGGCAGCGAACAGAGATTGCAGTTACCAAACGCTCACCTAAAGAGTCATATTAGATATTATTTTGCTGCTTTTATTATTTTGTTTATTATTATTATTTATTATTGTGTTGCTTTTATTATTTTGTTTTTTTTTTTATATTATTTTGCTTGCACCCCGGGAATGTATATAGAATAAATACAAAATAGAGAATTTTCACGAAAGCTATTTCATAGCGAATCTATCATGATTATCTTCGCGGATTAATTCGAGGAAAAGTCTGAAATCCCGCTGAGTTTGAAATTAAGGAATTTTCAGCGCATTTCGTGGGTCGGTTATCATCCCCCTCCGCGAGCTAAGCACGTCTCGCCTTCAGCCCCGCTTATCAGCATCCAACTTCCAGGCTTAATACTTCCGCCCCGCGTTGCGTGGGGCGCCGCCCTCCGTCTTCCATCTTCATCTTCATCTTTTCATCGCGGCGAGACGTCTCTCGCTTTGATTTACTCCCAAACAGTCGGACTGGCCAAAGCTGGTAAAGTCCACTTTTGTTTCAAATATTGACCAGGTATTAAACATTTAATTAAATTTTGTAACGCAATTTATTTACTATTTATAATTTTCTGGTAAAAAATAAATCTATAACTAACACAATTTCTTATAAGGTACGATAGAATGTTTAGTTTTACCGTCAACTCAGCTCACTAGGTAGTGTCGAGGAAGCTGGTAATATGTTTATTGCTTACCTAACTAGATGTGAACATCTGTTCTAATGTTCTAAGGTAAACTTTCCTTCTTTAGTCGCCGTGCATATAGTATACTAGCAAGTACGTAGAAGTTCCGTATTAATTATTCAAATTGTAAAAATTAACGTTATTACTACTAACTAAATCTAAATAATATTACTTAACATATTAAATAACTATAATATAACTTATCTAATATATTAATTTTAATTTTAAATTAAGCTCTCACATTATTAGAAATATGTGTGTCTATATGATGGGTGTTTTAATATCGACAAAGCTATCTCATCTATATATTAATACGCGAAGAGAAGTGTGAAATTTTGCATAGTAATAGTTTATATAGACAGACGTGTGCAGAAAGCTATTTTTTTTATTTTATGTATCATAAATACATTATATCAAATAAAAGAAAACGTTCACACTACTGACAGCTGTTTGACAATGAGTTTCGAACTGTGAATTTTTAGTAATGTTAAGCAAAAATAATTATTAATGCCATCTTATGAATGACTTCTATGAATGTCAAACCTCATTTTTACCCGAAAAAATTAAAGATGACAATGAATTGTATCAAAAATATATACAAATACAAGCTGTAATTGTGTTTTTTTCTCAACTGTTACTAACATAAAATTTTAAATTTCATAGATTTTGCAGGGAATTAAGGCAAACAACATACGCTTATGACGTATTTGTACACGGTCGCAGCTGACGTATTAAAACAAGATGAAAAAAAAAGATGCAATATATATTATAGAGGTAAACTCACCACATAATAGAGGTATAAGAACCTCAATATTGTTCAAACTTAAGAGTTTAATGAATTTTGCCCATCCAAGAGGCTGGAATGGCAGTAGAAATCAGTAAGTACTCGCGTCACGTCATTTTATATAACTTTGTTATTGTGGACTGTTGGCCGAGGAGTGTCATACATTTCGCTCGCACCTTCAGTAAAGCTTTACTATTGATACCTAAAGGGGACTCAGGGGTTTAGGTATTAACATGTATCACGTTGTGCTTATACAATAAATACATTGCTTGTACGCACATTATAGTCATTTTTAATCACGTGCAATGGATCAGTTTTGCGCATTACCTTAATAGCACAATGTGCTGTTCCCAGGAAACGCCAATCATTTATTGATGTAGCATTCCGACGCAAGCTACGGGACTATTTTGTATTTAATCATTAACTTATAATCAAATAACTACAAAATATAAGTAATTATAATACAAACTAAGTAAATAACCTATAGATAAGTATAAAATATACATACATACACATGTTTTATTATTTAAATACAATACAACTTCTATTTACATTTCGTTAGCTGATAATGACAGGGTTCTAACTGCACTAAGGGTCATTTAGAGAAAAAATACTTTAAAGTTTCAAAATTCTGTATCTCGTTTAAATTAAAATGCAGTTGGAACCATATAGTATTAGCAAGGTTCTAATTTCGTTTTTAAAATTTCAAAAATATGTTTTTTGGTAGTTATTACCTTATATATTAACATATTGGGAATCTACTCGTTAAATAATGTAACTTATAAGAGAATCTTTTATGAAAATCTGTATTTGAAGAAGATAAAATAATTTGAAACTTTAAGGTCATTTTTTTCCAAATGGACTTAAGTGCAGTAAGAACCCTGTGATTAACAGCTAACGATTTATTTATTTATTTCTTTGAAGTAAAAATACCGACTGAAGGGTTAAATATAACAATAAAATTACTTAAGATGTTTTTGTTTGATTATTAATATGGTTGTTTAACCATAAATCAAAAACGGTCTAGCAGACAGTAAATATATATTTGACTTAAGCTTGTAGGTAAAAGATTGAGATAAAGCGCATTTTTGTGAAGAAAATTGCGTTAGTCTTCAACCGCACTTTTTGTGTCTACGAAGCAGAAAAACGATTTCGGCTTTGTGTATAGATGGATATAGATGACACTCGTATAGTATATAGACAAATCCCCTCCTTGTTCGCCCCCCCCCCGGGTTAGGGATATTTGGCGATTTTTTCCAGTTAACAGATGCCGTAAAAAGGCGATTGCGGGTCATATCACCGTAATGTTGGTAATATCGATAAATATTTTAGTAGAAAAGGAAAGCGGGATCTAACCCAAAATTATGCCATTTCCACGGAAGGTAGGTATTTCCATTTTAGCGGCCATAGCAGACATTACAATAATACCTTCATTTCTAGACACGACAGGGCCTTGTGAAATCGTCTAATAGACGATTCGCACACTGTTAATTTCCGTAGAAATTTAATTACTGACTGGACAACACAGCTGACTACTTTACACAATTCAGATTTTAGAAAAACCATTGTGTTAAAAGAGCATAAATGCAGTTCTTACAACGTTTGACGTCGCGAGCGGCGAAAAGTGCGCACTCTAGAAATTCCTTTCCCACAATGAGTTTTCCTGACCGAAGTAGGTACTGGCAACTTCAGGCTACGTCGCTCTCTCACCGTAACATCAAGTCTTCAACACACCTTCCGTGTCACGCTATTATTTTATTGTTAAAAAATGTATACTTCGTAGTTATTAAGTCTTGTAAAAGTAACATAAGTGATTATTCAGTAATAAAGATTATTAACCGATCTACATCTTCATAAATACTACAACCGTCAGTGGAGTAAGCGCGACCCGTTATAGTGGTGACCCCGACGTTTGGAAAAACTTTTATTCAACAAGTTTTCATATAGCTGACAAAAACGAATACATATAAAAATATAAATACTCTATTGATCGTTTGGTGCGTGTATTTTTGTGTTCCTGACCTTTCCAATTTAAGGTCATTCTGTATAAAATGCGTTCCATAAGTTGTCCACTAATTTGGATCATACACTTATTTTTTTTTGAGTAGGCCTTAAAAAGAAGATATACAGACCATTCTTAAGGACTTTAAGGAGGGTTTGGGTATCCTATTATGATTACGAAAAAAATGAGAAAAAATACATTTTTTTATCAGATGGTGCCTATTCGGTCAGCGCGCGAATTACGATGCCGCACCGATCGATAATGGCCTTGACACCGTAACGGCGTACGGCGACAGCTGAGCGCCCACAACAAAGACATTATTACATTGTCCTTTTACTATTTTCACGTAAAGTTAACCTTTTTTTTCCTCGGTAACCATGATGAATTTTCATATAGCGTCAATTCAGATAATATTAGAAATCTCAGGACCAATCAGGAGCATTTTTCTTCGGGACGGCCTAAGAGTGCCCTAAAATTAAAAACATGCTGTATGATGCTGTAGAGATCTTTGTTGCGAAAGATGAGCGATCAGGTCAAGTTTGGCCCACTGGGGTCAATGGTCCTCTGGATCAAATGCAGGCGCTTATACCACTGGACCGCCAGGCGCGATTCATCGACCCGAGTAGCGATTTATTTCTCTTGTATTTATTAGTCATAGTCGCAATGTCTCGTTCCGGATGTTGCTTTAATAAATTCGCAAAGCATAATTGAAAAACGTCGACCGGAAATGGAAGAGAGACGCTACTTTCCCTCCACTTTCCCTCTACTTTCCCTCCACTCTCCGTCTGCTTTCCTCCGCTGCCTGAACATTATTTTTCGGCCTCACCTTAGCGGGCAATTATTTAAAAGTGGATTCTTTGTCAAACTTCCCCCCGTTTTCGGGGGGGGTCGGTTCCTCTCGTTTGATGATTTTTCCTGTTCCTGGAGAAGCGAGACGAGGAAATTATTTCGATTTCATAAGTTAATCTGTATTGTTTTGCTAAAAGTTTTTCGAGGCCATTTTTATATTAAAATACTTTTCATCAAGAAAAAAATCAGAGAGTTGGCCTCTAACACTATGCACAAAAATAAATCTGCTTCTTTGCATAGGTACGGTCGGCGGCGAATGAAGCTTTACCTTGAAAGGCGATTCGACGGAGGTTATTTATTCATCTATGCGAAAGCGGTGGTTCTCATAGATACACTACACACACACGTAAAGTAGATCTTTTTTTTCGCTTTTCAGTTCAACTTTAAATGCTCAGAGTAAAGTTCTGAGTGCTTTTGTCTGTACATACTCGTATACATTGTTTATTAAAATTTATTAATTTGATAGAAAAAAGATAAAAAATATTTTTTTGAATTACAAGTTTTAAAAACCCAAAAACCCCTACCTAGCATGTTACCTAAAATAATTCCCATACAACCTACCGCGCCCTATTTTTCCCTCTTGGGTTTCCCTGCGATTTCAAACATGATTTGTATTGACGTAATATCAAAATTCATCATGGTTACCGAGGAAAACAAGTAAACTTCACGTGATAATAATAAATCGTGTCTTGTCATGCGGACGCCAGCTGCGTCACAGGTACTTGACACCTAGCGGTCAAGACCGTAGCATAGTGAAACTAGATATCGTTTACACACCAGCGCTTTAATAAAATTAATAAATTATTTTCTTATTTTTTTTAATTTATTACACGCATAGGGAATATAAACACCCCCTTAGTCTTCAGGAATGGTCTTAAGACATTCAGTGTATACTATAAAGTATAGTATGGATTTTTTAACTTAAAAGCATGCATTTATAATATTAATATATATTTTAATCATTCTAGATTACCGGTTTTATTAAGTAGATATTTAGAAATGGTTTTTGAACAGTTCGAAAATACTAAAATAAATGTATTTTTCAAAACAATGATTTTATAATAATTACGTTAAAAGCAAAATGGGCAACAATGACAAATAAAATTAACGAAAAGTGTTGTTTTTTCCTGAGAATCTCAAACTGTGGTACTTTTTATCTAACGCAAGTAAACACGACAAGAATTGGTACAACATTTCGTCATATCTCATATGGAAATTTCCTTAGGTGGCAACACCGGCTAAACAGTTTTTTCTTTTACAGTCTACCTGCACAATGTAGTTTAAACCTGAAAGTTCAGTTAAAAAAAGTATTTGAATATGTTTTATTTTAAATCCACACAGTTTTTATAATACAGAAAATTTTAAACCTTATGTGCTCTTAAAAAAAAAAACATATTAAAAATTGTTTCAAACATAATTATAGGGAAATTATAGGCTGAAGGAATGATATTTTGAATTTTTAAAACCCATTTTTCCCACCCTTACCTTAATGGTTGATGCTATCAAAAAAAGTTATCGAGATAAGTTTTAGGCCCTTATCTATGAAATAATATATAATTTAAATTAGTTCGATATCTTATTTACTAAGAAAGTTATAGCAAAATATATTTTTTTTGAAAACACCCCCCATTCCCGCCTCCCTGGTGTAATTTTACCCATTAAAGAACTTGACAGAGATTTTGTACACTTAATTTTATGTATTAATTTCAAAGCGATTGACTTACAATTACGGCATTTATCGTGTCCACAACAAAGCGATATAGATAAGATAGTTATATAAACTTTTTAACTAACGATGGTTTTGAGTTTAGGGGATGTGAAACACGAAGATATGTCGACATTTTTCGGAATTCATGACACGGCACCCATTTCAATAGGTAGCCTTTCTAATGAAATCCATCTAAATAATTCTATATGGTTTATAAATCCAAAAACCGACGAAATAAAAAAAAAACGAATACTTGTATCTACTGTTAACAAACTAGAGATATTACAAAAATACAAATGTCGTCATAGGCGGATATTATAGTCACCGCAAACACGCCATAACGCTTTCAGCTAATGAGACCAACGTATTTATAGCAACGTTCCCACCACTAATCGTGGGCCAGCAATATGTGTTGCTAACCAAAGAGGAAAAACACCTCTATAATATAGTCAGCAAAAGTAGCTATATTTCTATTTTAAATTGTTTATTTAAAGTAACTAAGTTTTATTAAATTTATTTTTTTTTTATAGCAATTATAAGTGGTTCTTAATTACTGTTGTTGAATTTGTTTAATTTTTAACTGAACTAACACGCGTTTTTTGAGTTTGTTTTCATCCGTTGCGTTATCGTATTAAACTTTAGCTATCCGTTTGACCCAAAGGTCCTTCTAAAAGCGTCTGGTTTGAACCAGGCGTCTTCTTGACTATTTGAATATATTTTTTAACATTTTATGCCAATAACTGTAACGAGGGGTGTTTTGCCCCGTTGACGGTTGATGAATTGATGAAGATTTGGATTGCTTAGATGATCTTTATTGTCTATGTATATTCACTTAAAATCTTAAACAACTACGTAATACACGAAACACTTGGCTATGGCAAGTAAGTAATTAAGAATTCAATAAAAATGAAGTAACACATGGAAGGTGTGAAGAAGCTATGATAATGAGATCTCGCCGAAGGCTTTTCGAAGACTAAAGTTGCCAGATACCTTTTTCGGTCAAGAAAACTTATCGTAAAAAGGAATTTCTCGAGTATCTCACTGTTTGTCTCCCATGACGTCAAACTGTATGTGATCTATGCATTTTCGACACAGATGTTTTTTGCATAAAAAAATACATCCTTTTAATCCTTTTTTTTACAATTCTTATTCTATTTTCTATTTGTGTCAAATTAAATATGTAAATTTTTTGAATAAAGAAAAAGCCAAATTAAAGTTTATTGGTTTCTGAATATTTTAAATCTTGACTTCAATATTTAACAGAAACGCACAATATTTTTTTATGTTATGTAACACAAATGATGCTAGTAATTACAACTTTAAATTATTTGCATGTTTGAGAAAGAGACGAGCTGACAAACAAATAGTTTAACCCATTTAATGCCCCAATAAAGATAAATGGCTTCACTATTATAAGTTCGAACGCCTAACCGCTTAAGTTAAATATGCCCTTAAGAAGTTTGCATCACCGTCAAGTTGTACTGTTATTCCCTAAATTCGACACGTGAAAGGCATTCGGCAAGTTTTCAGTTCCCGCGCGGCGTCACTCCAACTCCAACTCCAACTTTTGTTTTCAGCCGAGGAACTTTTGGATGCGTTAAATCCTTCAGCGCTTCGGGGCTTTCCTTGGCCCTTCGGCCGGACGTCGATGCCCGAGTTGGTCGAGACAACTTCTACGCAAATATGGGTCCGAACTTTGTTTCGGGTTTTCTATGTTCAAGATTAGGTATTTTATTGCAATTTGAAAAAATCACAACTTCTAAACTACGTTCTGCAGTAACTTGCGTCAATAATAAACTATTTTTCTTTTGAGATGCTCTTAATATCTTCCTGTTTTGAAAGTTACTCTTAAGCCTGTACACCGAGTTCCAAGACTATTCCCGATAAAAAATCCAACTGATTGGTCCCGCGTTTTATAGCGATATTTGTAAAGATGGTGTATAGAAATTCATCATGATTTCCGAGAAAAAAAAAATCCTTTCGGCAAGCCGGAGGCGAATGTAGTTCACCGGATCAAAGTAGGGGTTAGGCGAACTCTAATTCAACCTTGTATCAAACTACCCGCGCGTCAGCTTGCGCTCTTCATATACTGAATCCCTCAAACAATAGTTGTAGGAAAATTAGGGAGTTGTAGGGAGTTGTAGGCCTACAATTAACATTTTAAACTGATTTGGGCCTGTTAAGGGAGGTATGATTTTTTTTAATTTTATAAAACCAATTTTTTCCATCCTTAGGACCAATGGTTGGTGCTATCAAAGAAGTTTACCTATAGAAGTTTTAGGCCCTTATCTAAACAATAATATAAAATTTAAATAAATTCGATGTATATATACTAGGAAAGTTATAGCTAAATTTCATTTTTTCGAAACCCCCCCTCCCCTTGTTAGATTTTACCCATTAACGAACTTGATGGAGATTTTGTGTCCCTAAACTTTTTAAATCAATTTCAAAGTGATCGGTTTAAAATTACAGTAGTTATCATGCCCATAAAGAAACCTAAAATATTATTTTTAACTCACTGTTTAATTGACATTTATTTTTCATATTAAACGTGTATTTAGAGGAAATTTATATTTTTATTTTTTAATAAATAATTAAATACCTACCCATTTAATGGGACTGTTGAAGCCCATAATTATTTTTGGGGTGGGATATTTTTCCAATTTTAAGGGAAAATAATTTATTTCAATATTTTCGGTAAAACTTGCAGTTTTCCAATTTCTTTTTAGAACGTAACTTGTTTAGCTTTTATAAATAATGATTTATCTATTTTTGTATATATTAGAAAATTTGTTTAAATATAACTCAGCTTAAAATATTTGGACCAAAACAAGCCTTGAAAGATGAGTGTACATCATTCCGAATTAAGAAAATGCCGTGTCTGGTTACGCCATTAAATGTAGCGTAATATCTGATGTCAGTATTGTTAGAACGATTACATAGTGTATGTTAGTGATTGGATAATGACGCATCGATGTTCCACAACCAATATTATCCAGCCAATTATCAAAGCAGTCATGTAATCAGTGCATCGCAGAGGCTCAGTGGCTGAGATTACTAGCATTTGATGTAATCAGAACGCTATACAGGAGGGGAAATGTCGAAATTAGACCAACGCGTTATAAGGCGTCACCGTTTAAATAACCCTTTAAATCTTACGTGATGAATAACCGCAGGCTCACAGCTGTGATAAAATAGCCATAGCTACAGAGTCGCGTTTAACGAAGTCCTTCGCTTACCTATTATTGCCCATTCCACAAGTTACTCTGATGGACACCGTAAAATGCATTCGGGTGCATCGCCCGTAACTATTTTGACAGTCGCCCTATTATTTTTTACTCCGTCCGGCCTGACTCCAGCTTTAGTGACACGGAAATCTCGCCGCAAGCGACACCATGGCAATGTAGCACGATGACGAGTTCAGCTACAAATCACGCAGTTATTTTGTTTAACCGTTTAAGTATTAGGCTATTATAAAATCGCATATAACGTAATCTCTCTCGTCACTGTGTTCTTATATGTAAAAACAGATATTTTTAATGCATGCACCAAAAATAACAATGCACTGATCCATACTACATCTACCTCCAGCTTCGTATTTTAGGAGCGTCCGATTTACTTTGAGAGTTTAAAGTTACTTAAAAAAAATTGAGAAGTTTACGAGCCAAACTTTCGACGATGTGAAGCCAATATTCCATATTTCAACAATAATAAAAAAAAAACAAAACTTTTTATCAATAAAACAATACTGAATAGTTTCATGAATCCCTTTTGTCTGTACCTTCTAAAAAGCATGCTTTAAAATTTAGTCAATTAAATTTAGGTAACAAACCTTTGTTAGGTAAAAGCTACCTACTGCAATGCATACTATGTCATGAGTTCTGGAAAATTTCGACATATCTACTTTGATTCGGTGAAATCTACCTCCGCCTTCCGGCGTGCCGAAAGGGTTTTTTTTTTGTAACAGGCTGGTTGTTATTTGTAATATTTGTTTTTGTTTTTACTACCTTTTATACAATACTAAATATTACAACGAAATTTTTAGTCGTGTGCATATACCGACTGAATTATCCCAAGGAGCCTAAATGTGAAATAAATCTCAAATCTTATCGCTTTTGAAATCCCAGCCAATATTGTAGTTTGTCGAGTGTATCGAATCGCGGATGAGTAATTCGCAATTCGAACGGCGGTCCATTTGGACGCCGCGCTGTTGGGCGGGCGGGCAATCGCCGAGATTTCCCGGGGGGCGTCTCTCCGGCTGGACGTCGAAATGTAAGGCAATTACATCGCGACCAATTCCCGGCTAAACAACCGCACGATCCTCGCGGCTGGGGCGGGCGGCGCACCGGGGCGGGCGGCGGGCCGGGGCGGGCGGCGGACTGGGGCGGGCGACGTATTGTCAAATTGAGATTTCTGCCTTTTGCGATATAGCTCTCTAATACTTTGAATCTCATTCGTTAAATAATAAAAATAATGACTTCTGGGGTTGTCTAATGGTTCGTGATGACACTGATAAGTTTTATTGTTGACATCGTGGTGCAGTTGATCAGGTATTCCTCGATTGGATTAATGCTATTACGTAAACCTTTTATCAGGACTTAAACATTAATTATTTAATATATTATGTTCACACTTAAATCGACCCAAAAATGACCAAAAGTGTAAGCGCGTGTGTAAAGAATTTTAAAGGTATATTTCTGTTCACATAAAGTTTTGTTTAAATTTGTATAACGTACCTACATTATTTTATTAAAATGCTTTTACAATGTTTACATACTTGCGTCATTTATTTATTTGTATAAGAAATAATTACAGCTATACATAACGATAGTTATATAGAAATACATTAATTAACAAATTAAGCCGACTACAGGCATGTCCAATTTAACATAAACGTTTAACAGAACGAACGAACGAATTACTGTAAACAAAAATATCCTGTAGCATAATCTCAACTGCTTCTATACATTATTTAGAAGTATTAAATTATTTACCAAGAACCTGACGTCTTACAGCTAGGCCCTACAGGCTGACGCCTGTAGGGCCTAGCCAAAGGCATCTCCCACACAGACTACTCGCGTCTGGCTGCGGTTATAACTTATGATGGGTTGCTTCATTTCCTATCTCCACTTGTGCCTGTGGCACTTTAGCTTATTTGATGTGCGTTTTAGATGGACATAGAGGCCAAAGTAGGTATATTTTAGGTGTGAGTATATTAAAATAAAATAAAGATAACTTTTCCTAAACTGATCTTTTCCAACTCGGCTAAAGTTTTGCAAAGTCAAGTCTCATTTTTACAAGAAAAAATTAAAACTGACAATGAATTGTATCAAAAAATTAATACGAATACAGCTGTAATTGTGTTTTTTTCAACTGTTACTAAGATTAAATCTTAAATTTCATGGGTATTGCAGGGAATTAAGGCAAACAACACAGGCTAATGACGTATTTGTACACACTCGCAGCAATGATTATAGAGGTAAACTCGCCGTATTATAGCGGTATATGAACCTTAAAGTTTCGATGAATTCCGATCGAATTTCGACCCAATATATTTATCACAAGTTTTCATAATAGAACGGGCTCTGTGTTGACACATACGATAATTATTCACAATTTATATACGATAGTTATTTGTATTGTATTAGAGTGTGTAATAAAATTAACTTAATCCCTAACTACAATCCTATATCCTAATCAAACATAATAAAAGCAAAAAGATTATATTTTTTCCTCCCATTTTAATTTTAATCTTAGTACGAACTTAGCACGAATCGGTAGATAGCAGGTGGCTGATGATGACATAAATGATAGATGGCGGATGATGCTGCATTGATCAGTGGCGATTTGGCATTAAATGTCTCGGCTGTCACCCGAACATTGAGTACAGGGCCGAATCAGTGAGCAGAACGGAAAGATATAAAACGTGGCAGTAAACGCGTGAATTCAGTATGGAGGCCTCATCTATTTATTTTTCAAAAATAATATTTAAAAAAAAAATCTATCACATATTTCTTGACGGATTGAAAAGAGAAACGAAGGGAATATGTAGGGCTACAGCGCTCTGAACTCAGAATTCTAAGAATTTGTATGACGTGAAACACATTCGAAAGGGCACAAAATGGAGATATTTCAAATGTTTAAAAATCATAAGCATTTTTTACGTCACTGGCAAAATATTAAGTAATCGGTGTAACATGAAAAAAACAGGCATTTTTTTTTCTTTAATATATTGTATTGAAGAAATACATAATGAATATACGCTGGAAAAAATAAATGTAACCCTATAACTACATTAAATTTGTTTGTGATCTGTTTTGATTACCCAATTTTGGGAAAACATCAAGAAACTCAAAAATTGCTGATATCTCAGCAACCGTGAGACTTTGTATAGAGATAAATGTGGCTCAATAGATTCCGAATGATAAAAGGTCTATCGACCTACTTAACACCCTGTATGCATATATTTTTTTATATAAGAATAGTATAAAGGTACCATTTGGTATCCGCGTACCCAGGGTCGAGGAGCGAGTTGGGCTTGTGCAATCACGATTCCAAAACTCAATTTAACTACTCAGACTCAGAAGTGATCTTATAAGGGTTTCGATTTTCCTTTTGAGGTACGGAACCCCAAAACAAGGCTTAAAAAATATTCCACTTTCCATTACAATACATATTTTTATTGCGTGTCTTTCGTTAAAAACATTCCACCGACATGGAATCATAATATAAATCAATTTTTATGCCAAAACTCCCGGCGCCCTCTGTCGGGATGTCATTATAACTTTCCGACAATTTTCTTGCCTGTAAACATGGCCGGAAGTATTTCAACTCAGAAGAATTGTCGATGTTTTAGGGTAAAAGTCAATTTCTTAAAAACTCAATTTTCCGCGCTTACGACATATTGCAACTTTATTTTATTTTCCCAAGGATTTTAGGGAATTGCAAAAATGTATATTACCTCTACACATTTATATTAAATGATTAAATATATACAAAACTCAATATAAATATAACCCTTCTACCTTCCATAAAAGTGGAAGTAAATGGTAAAAATGCAAATATTTTCACTCCAAAAAAAGATGATTGCTCTAAAAATCATGCCTGGTATACCAATATTTCTGTAAATTTCGTACCTACATTGCATACTAATGTTAAACTCATTCATGCGCAATTTGATAAAAGTTTTCAGCCCCGATGGCCTGTCGGAAAATTACCATTTCTTATTGGCTTATAGTTTATTTTATTTAAGAGTCTTTAAAACCGCCCGCAACAGCGGCAGGTTTAAATAAAATTAAAAATTTTAACGGCATTATGAATTGCCATTTGGATGAACGTATTTTATTTTTAGCGGACCAAAATAAATATCGAATGGTTAAAATTTCTTTTTCTAAAACAATAAATAAAGCCCTTCGGAACGCTCGAACGATATAGGATTTTCGAAATTTCATACTTTTAGGGTTGTGTTAAATAAATAATATCGATTTAGAGAATTTATTTTTTGAAACCATTCCTTAAGATAGGCGGTGGTTTTTTTAATCTTTAAATATCTAGACGAACTGTGTACTTTTTCTTTGTTTTATGAATACAATTAAATTGAATTATATAGTATATATATTTGTATGGGTTAAAAATATGAACTTTTGATTAGGAAATAATTGAACCCTAAAAAGTATTTTATTTATTTATTTATTGTTTAATTGGAAAACCAACAGTTACAATATATAAGAAGCTCTATATGCAATTGCGTATAAATTTGACTGATCAGGTTTTCACTAAAATACAGAAATATATGAAAAGATTAAAATTAATTTACACTCGCGCCGGCGTATTATTTCTTTTTATTAACATAATATTTTGAAACTAATAACTTCAAACTGTCAGAGGCCAAATGAAAGAAAATGATGTCCAAAGATTTTATCGTTTATTTTATTTTATTTTTCACTGTTATTTTGTTTTATTAATTTAGTTTGTTTCATAGTAACTTGTGTATTTTTATAAAAACTAAATTATTAGAAACGCGTAATAAAAGATCGTTCTAATACATTGCATTTGAATCTGTAAAAAATGTAATAATCTTATTCTGAAGAAAAATAAAATATTTAGAAAAGTAATGCTTACATCAGTGTCTAAACATAATATAAAGCTATCAAGATTTACTCTTAATTCTGCGTCTAAAGTTTTTTCTATCACTTTTCTTGTACTAGTTGGTGGTACCACATTCAGGTCTATTTGTTTACCAGCGAACTTCAAAACTAAAATGAAAAACAATGGATTTCAGCAAAGTACCTATCGAAAATAATATGTTTTT
Source organism: Neomicropteryx cornuta (assembly GCA_020383195.1). Taxonomy (NCBI): domain Eukaryota; kingdom Metazoa; phylum Arthropoda; class Insecta; order Lepidoptera; family Micropterigidae; genus Neomicropteryx; species Neomicropteryx cornuta. The sequence continues at coordinate 2,968,971 of JAHKQU010000011.1, forward strand.
ATAGCCTTCGTATATTAGTTTAAGCTGACGTCATAATTTTTATTCATCTCAAGATAAACCAACGATAAATGTCTCAGATTCAATGTGACAAGTACAATATGATCATAACTACATTCTGCAAAGTAACCTTATTGGGGACGCTGGGTGGCGACGCAGTTGCGGAGGACACGTCCAGCGACCTCCGTCACCTAATCGCAGACTAATCGCTGCGGACATCTTGCCAGGCCCTCTTCCCGTTCCCCCACTTCTAGGAGGGATTTACCTAAGCGTGTTGATATATATGCTATAACAACTACGATTTATTTTCTAAATATGAAAATGATAATTTATGCTAAGGATTCAAAATTTTTAGAAGAAAAATGTTGTTTTGTTAAAAATGGATTTTAAAAAAATATCCACCAACTTAATGCTATGAATATTTCATACAAAATAGTAGGCCGCGGTTTATGTTATAAGCGCCGTTATGCCCGTCATAGAGTTTACACCTTTCCGTTCATTGTGCAAAGCTTCTTTTCGCGGGTAACAATTTGTAAGCCAGAATCGTTCAAATGGTGTCCTTCGTTCACGTTCCAAGTTGCGATCACTTTTTGCGATCGCACCTTTTGAGGGTAGGTCGGGTTCGGTTCAAGTAAACAAACGGCAGGTTGGACCCATACTCACTGTGATACGAGTGACTATGTACCTACTAAGAACATTCATTATAAAAGAGCGATTTCGGTTTGAAAACTTTGACTTTAGTGGGTTAGATCTAAATGCGTAGTGACTGCTTGTGGTATTGGCCTGAAGGACTCAGATACGCATATTTAATAAGATACACGATGTCCCAAGACCATTCCCTAAGACCTAAGGGTGTGTTTATGTTTCCTATTACGTGTGAGAAACTGTAAAAATTTCTTATACCCAAATTATTTAATTTTAAATTCGTTCGTTAAATTCAGATAACTAGTATAAGACTGAGACAGATGTACCTGCTTGGTCCGCTTTGAGCTCCCAACCTTTTAAGCCTTCTTATTTAAGTCGTAATGACCATCCAAGCTGAAACCTATTTTGAGAAGACGGAACTACATTGTCAATTCTCCAGTGGAATGCTCTTCATAGGTCAGTATTTGGCCCTATGAGTTGTTAAGCATTAATTTTTTCCTCACCCACTAAACTCAACAGTATAAATGGAGCTAACTCCTAAATACTGCGATTAGTTAATAATAATACCGTTTGTTCTTACCAAATCAAAAGTGTCATAATATTACAATAGATATATTGTTTTACAGCATTTTGAATAATTAAGGCAACGCCAGCAATATGATTGTATCACCTAAATGGTTTGCCCGACGAAACCAAAACATTGTGGTTTCAAAATGATAAATAAAGGAGTATTGTGTGTACAAAATGAAAGCAGTCTTTGACCCACACTAAAGACTAGTCCTAAGGCAATATTGACTCGGGCAGGTGTCAAACAGACGCGAGGTTGGCCTTAGCAAATATGCTAAAACGCTCTGCGAACCGTTTGGTTAGCACTTACAGCCGAAAGCTTTTGGCCGGATAAACCGCACTTTAAAACATGATTTTAATATAAGTCGAGTATAAGCATGCAGGCGAGAAGTGAAAGGTCGTGTAGTGGTGTAGGTGTTTGCGGTATCGCTGTCTCTTTCACAAAATATAAATCTCTACTTTTAACACTTGCGTGCTTTTGGCAATACAATGACATTTATATGTAATTATTTTTCTTTATGTTATGAACTTTATTAACTTTAAGAAAACTTATAGATTAAATTTTAAACACTTAATAAATAGTTTTTATCAATATTTAATTAGTTATTATTGTTAGACAGAACGAAAATAAAAAGAGTTCTGCGCGTTTCGAAGCTCCGTGGTGCCGTCGTTAATAACTAAAAATAGACTTGGGATTATTTTTGTAATAATTGTAAATTTAATCTAATATTTATTTTCTTACACGGTTGTGAAAAAAACAAAATAAAAACGGCCAAAAATCAGGACACGCTGACACATTTTTTGTTGTCATGATGATAATTGTTTATATACAGTTTTGGTCTACATAAAATTCTACACAGTTTTATAGCTCATAAATATGTGTATATTTTTTTAAATCAAGATGTAACTTTATAAAAACACCGTTTCCTACATTCTATCAGATTCAAACTGCATAAATGACGATGAACAGATGAATTCTTTATTAATTGGCAAAAATGCCATGAAATTCTACGTCCGATACACATTCTGTGTGTGCTATAAAATATGTTGTGTACAGTGAGCAAAACAAAAGTACTACACAATGTATTAGATTACGTTGACACCGCAGAATTGACAGGAAAAACATAATATTGCCAAAGAGTAATTCTATCACAGATATAAAATATAATTAAAATAAAATACAGGATAACAACTAAAAATACTTTCCTGTACTGTATTTTACGCTACTTTTTCCATCTGCATCATCATTACAATCATTAGTAATTTATTATTATGAACCACTAATCGTACTTTCATTTTCTAAAAATATAACTTAGAAGACATCCCACCCCCTCTCCGTCTGTCGATTGTCAACCTAAATTAACCGGATTGAACCGAATTGAACCGAATTGAACTGAATTGAACCGGCGGGGCAAAGGGAGGGGGAAGGGGTGGGGCGCGCGGACCGCCGAACGCTTTCGGGCCGATTCGGTGGAAGTTTGCTCCTCGAAATTAAATTTCTTGTAATTCGCGTTTCGCTGGCAACACAAATATTTGGCCGAAGCAATTCAATCGTGCTCTGTCAATGTTGGCACCGCCGCCGCCGCCATAGCTCCCCCTTCACTTAGCTTTGCTTTACTAAGCGCCGCCGAAATCTGAAATATTAGAAAAGACGATTCTTTACGAACTCATTGGTTTGATATCTGTTCATAACGGTAGGTAAAAAGTGTTTTATTTCGTGACTATTTTAGATATTTTTAACCAATTTTAATCTAGCACAATAATAACAAAGATTTGTTAGCGCCTATACAGGATTTATAGAATATTTATAAAAGTCCTCCGGCCTAGAATTAAATAACACTAACACTAATAGCATATTTAAGTATAAGATAGGTAAATATGCTCGATATTCTGAAAACAAAAACAAAATTGAATCGATTAACATTTATCTGCAGCCATTAAGGGCTAAAAACATTAAATTCTTTTTGATCTATCTGTTAACTAACACTGTAAGTAACTTGAAATTAATATAGAACCACCCTTGAGAATTTCTCTATCATATTAAAATAATAATAATAATAATAATAAAGCCACTACAGAGTAAAAAGTGAACATAAAATAAAAAAAAATAAATTTGATATATCTATATCGAATAATGAGTTAATAGTTTTTTTTTAATTCGTAAAAGTATTTAAATTTTTGAGTGGTTTTTATTAATTTAACAGGTGTCTTGTATTATTTCTTACGTATATAATATATTACATACATTGTATTTATCCAAAATCCAAATAATTTTTTTCAATTGAATAAATTCTTACTACTTAATGGCTTCCCTTCCATTCGGCTGAAGATTGCTTATTTATCGGTGAGGTTGTTAATCAGTCTCAGATTACAATAAATACCTTTGTGAGGCTTAATTAATGCTTTCAAAGGAGATTTCGTTATATAATAGAAGAAATTTCCAAGAGATATTTTGTAATTTTTCGCCCTGCGCTGTAATCAATCCAAGTTTCAAGAGTTCAAACTTCGCCAATCCTTTATTCATGTTTCGACTGCTTTGTTTTTGTATAATTGCATTTGTCTCTTCTCTTGTAATATTCCGGAAACCTTTTTTTTCATTGCGGAAAAATGTTATAACAATTAATTACTTTTCAGACTATTATTGCAAATTAATTATTCTTTCCAGCGCCTTCAAATTTTACATTAAATTTATAATACCTCAAGTTCTTTTATAAAAGAAAAAGAACAGGTATTATTTTGTGTGGGTAATTACATTTTCACGTGGCAAACTTGATTGTGTCGAGATGATACGATTATTAAACAAATTTATGTTAATTTACCTTAATCGTTAAAACCTTATTTTATGCCTCTGAAATTGCCTCATGTCATAGAGTACAGATTGCCCTTGGCAAGCAGACACGTTCCTCCAGTGCTCTTATATACTTATACATACATGGTAGGTGTGGTTTGTGTGCCCAGAGCATTATAGTCCAAGGCTCGTTTTGACTTGACCACTGGACTTATTATTTGGTCCTGTCCGTTTACTAAGTACCTTAAAGACATTTCCAAGGCAATGAAAGGAAGAGTTATTTTTGTTATTTGTCCCATCGTGAGTAGTCATCAATATATGCATGAGCTGTCTATAGTAAGGTAATGTCTATTACTACAACCACAGTAATGTATTGTTGCTTGTCAGCTTACTTTACTGTAATTTTTCCTTATTCACGCTGAGTTTATTGTCTTTAGGCCAATTATAAATTATAGTCTGGTTTAGCTATTTATATAGTGAGTCCAAGTGATAAACACCAAAATAGAGGGTCATTAGCAAATGAAGATGCTCTCCTTATTATTTGTCTTGTTAACCTACCCCACTGAACCCTACAACTTACATAAGTCAATCTCACAGATTACTTGGCCTATATTTCGACAAGTTTAACCAGTTATTTCAATGTCGATTACTTAATTGGGTCCAAATTTCGAAATGTATCATTCTTTAATATATCGTAATATACTTATCGTTTTTCTATCGAGTTTATTTATATAATTAGGATTAGTTTTAATTATTTTTATTAAATCAGTCGTCTATTAACCATTCAAACTTACAGGAAAATCGACAAGTAAATTTAAATAAAAAACGATATTCTAAATTTAAAATACAGCTAAAAAGAATAATAATAATAAATTAATCGTAAAAATGATTTTTGCGCTTCTTAAATTTTTGTGTACGAACTTTGTGTTAATTATACTGGATTTTATTACGTAGAACAAATTACTGCTTATTAATTTTTCATGACCGAAATGGCTGAAATCATATGTTACACGCAACAGTGTGCGTATGAGTTGGGATAGTTCACATTCATTATATCTGCCTTCTTGCACCCTAAAAAGATAGGGGGGTGAGGGAGGGAGGGGGATTGAGTAGAAGATAAGTGGCTCTTCTTTGATCTATCTGAACTAAATTACTTTGCAAAGTTACTTTCGATGATCCGTAGGGAACGTTTCTCATAAACAATATCGGCCCTCACGGTAACGTTAAAATTAAGAAAACTTATTTGTTACCACCGTATGGAACTAATATTAATATTAGAACAAAAATATTGTATAATTCATATTTCATATTTAATGCATATGTAGAAAATTTTATATTATATTACATGTATTTTTTTCTTTATATTTTAATGTATGTATAATGTGTGTAAAATTGTATAATGTATTGTTTTTAATACAGTATTTAGATGATTTCTTACGTTATAATAGGCGTTCGCCGTAAGTTTACGTTGCTTATATAAAAGTCTGACAAAAAGAATTCGAATTTTCCAAATGTCAATATACTGGAAATAAATATACTGAATACTGAATACTGAAAAAATACTGTGTGTGTGTGTGAAAAAATACTGTACAAATTATTAGTATTATTTTATATTACTTTATATCTCTTAAATGGCACCTACTTTTTATTATGTTATTTCTTTTTTTTTCTCTCTCTCAAATTCTAACGTTAAAAATTGTATAAAAAAATGTAAAATTGTAAAATTGTATAAAAAAATGTATAACTAACTTAAATTTATACACATGCATGTTTTGTAAACATGAAATTGGAGAGTATCGAGTGCTGCCAACCTGTGTACAAAATAAATTTAAGAATGATTACGATCACTCTCTGTATGTTAACTTTATAAAAATAAATAAATAAATTATCTGTGTATTTAGTATAATAAATATAAAATAAACAATGGAAACAAAAATAAAACAAGAATGGCTATGACAACCTGTAGTTATCATATAATATCAAATGCTACTATACATTTTTGAGTAGTAGTAAATAATTTAACCTGATCCTGATATTTTACAGCTAGGCTCTACTGTCATCATTAATGGCATCTTCCCCCAGACTACACGCGCCTGTAAATTACCAACTTGTTATGGCTTGCTTCATTTCCTATCTCTACTTTTAACCCATTCGGTGTGCGTTTTGCCTGGCCATAGAGGCGACAGTTTGTTATTTTTTGGTCTGAGTGAAAACCTCCCTTACCCCACTTTCTATTTACTAAATTTAAACACATATAATGTGGCCATCCAAAACGCACATCGAATGGGCTAAAAGTGCCGCAGGCACAAGTGGAGATAGGAAATGAAGCAAGCCATAACAATTTCGTACCACAGGCGCGAGTAGTCTGGTGGGAAGATGTCATTAATGATGTCTGTAGGGACTAGCTGTAAGACGTTAGGTTCTAAGTTAATAATTTACTACTACTAAAAAATATATAGAAGCAGTTGATATTATATAATAGGTACAGGAGTTCAGGGCGTCATAGCCATGTTGCTTTTATTTGTATAAAGGTGTTTCCCTGCATATCGGGAAAACGAGCTCGGCGCGCGGCGGATTTCCGCATTTCGGCGTGTTCGTTCCTCCGGCCTCCAGCCTCCAGCCTCCAGCCTCCAGGGCTCAACCTGCGACCCTCTGAATAATAAAGGCCTCCGCTCCCACAGGAAGACCTCTCGCGACCTATCTCCGTCTCCCTCCGTCCTCAACTATTACCGATAGTGCTCCCGGGCGAGGCGCTTTTTAGGCTTGTGACTACTTCGGCGAAAGTAAATACGACTTTAGCGCCGAACTCATTTTCGAGGCACGCTTCGTCTTGTCTGCTGGGAAATAACTTATTATATATAGAATAATTTATTTATTTGTTTTAGGAAATAACAGCTAATATAAAAATAAAGTTACAATAAAAAACAATAAAAAAAAACATAAAGCCAATGAGAGTTTCCACCAAACTTAATAAAATTCAGGGACGAGGTGGGGAATTTACCAGAATGCGAAATACAGCATAACTCTTAAAAAATAATAGATTAGAATAATAATAATAGGTTAATTGGTAAAGGCATAAGCGAGTCTGAAAAAATGATTGGTAATGACCTAATATAAAAAAATTCAAATTGAAATATGAAAAAATAAATTGAAAAATTTGAGTAAGCAAATAGAAGTCTATATTTAAATTATTAATCTCTTGCTTTCGCACAATATTTATAAAGCCTGTATAATTATTTGTATAAATCCAAGTCCACAACGGGCCTCTAGGTAAATTTTCAGTTGCACATTTTGTTATGTTGTTTTTTTATTATGTTTTTTTTTGTTTTTTATTTTAGGTTATGAAATGTCAGCTGAGGATCTATGTTCTATGACTGATTACATCACCTTAGAACAGCAGATAAAGATGATGTAAAATTAAATGTTTTGTTTGATATAAAAAATAATAAATAAATGAAATGATACATATAATTCTTTAGGGTTAGAGCTAGAGTAGATATTCTCTTAAATTTTGGGAAGATAGTGTTGATTATATCAATGTCGTTCAACGTGCTATTGTAAAGCATACACATACGTATGTTATTTTACCATACATTTTATGAAAACTACACTTATATATCTCATTAACCTAATCGAATTGAGAAAATGAAAATGAAAACGATAGTTGATTTCATAAAAATGCAAATACCACATTTCACATTTGTATAATTTATACTTTTTTCATGATTACCCAATTACGGCACAAGCGTTTTAGTTTTGACAAGCCGTTAGATGAAACAGGACAATTCAAACGCATGCGCAAGACAGAGAAAAGCGTTTTCGGGAACAGGCGCCTTAAGGACGCCTTTTATCCACATTTCTTTTAACCAATTTTCTTTATATACGAGTATATATATATATATATATATATATTTTTGTAATTAAATCTAATATTTAATGATACATGTTATATTTTCGCGTTACGTTATTTCATAATTTAATATTAAAAAGTCATATTTATTATGTAATACAGCAAACCAACATTTTATTGTTTTCATGTCTACGAAAATATAAATGCGACAGTAGTTTTTTTGTAGTTTATATAAAATGGATATCACCTCAGGATTTGCTTGATCCACAGCTATATTATTACAGATTGATCCAAGGTAGGTAGATAATTTCTACCTTCGATCAAGCTGTAAGTCTGATTAGAACCATAAAGGTATGAATGATTGGCGCGCCTCCACTAAGATGAAGAGGGTAGTCGTTTTAATTTGACCGTACTTGATAGGTCCCGGCTCGAGCGAAAAACGATGATCCATTTGTATGGCGAACATCGCGCGGTGTTTGCAGTTTGACATCATGGGAAAATATGCTGTCAAATCGTGCAATAAACTACTCCAGAGCACATACAAAGAAAAATTGCGGCATCACTGGTACATTCTTTTATTTCCGGTAATATATCCCGCTTCATTATATTCCATTGACAGCCTGGTGCGTAATTTTTACAATGGGCGTGGCATATCTGTACGCTCTCTCCCATTGGCCGGAGCGCCAAGGTACCCTACTGGGAGTACGACAAAGTTTGACACCGACGCAATATTTGACAAGGGCCCATTTTTGATTCGTGGGATTTAATTTGACTGTTTTTATTTTGTATATGTTATACACTTAATCAATTTTCCAAAAGCAATCCAATACTTTCTTTAATATGTTTCTGTGAAGTTATTAAAAAATAATAAAATATTCGGAATACCATATTCTATATTATTCTGTTTCAAAAAATAATTTGGGAATACCTGCCGCCAGTTTAAGAACAAATAATATTTGCTCAGACAACAAACCAATGCCGCAAGCTTCAAAGAGCGGCACACATTCCTGAATATTCGTTTCAGTTTCAGTTTTTGCATTCTTCAAAATCACCACATTCTTAATATGTAGGTCTTCTTCTTCACATTCTTAATATCTTGGCGTTAGTTTACAGATCACTAAGTCGGAAACTCTTATAACCTCTTTCTTATAGTCTTTTAACCTTAATTGGGCAATTTTTCCAGACGAGGCTTTTTAAAGGAAAAGTTTAGATAAAAATACTCAAAATTTAAATAAACTTATCTACTCGGAACCGTGTTCAAAGTTTGGTCAAAATATTATTTTTATAAAAAATATGAGCATGCCAAGAGGCATAAAGTTTTTATATGCATGAAAATAGATTTTATGAAATATTTATAATTTTTATAAAATTATTTTAATCGTGCTTTTTATTGAAAAAAACAATTATTTTATCTTGTAGTGGCGTCGCCTTTGGCAACTGAGATCTACCATCAAACGCGTCTGGAGTATAATATAGTTAATGTGAGGTAGACGATACTGTGCACATTAACTGGTTAATGTGCAGATTACCGGGTGTGCTCAGTTAAAGTACGAAATTTCTTTTTAAAACCTAGTTAATCTGCAAAGACAAAAACGTTATTCTAATTCGTTAATTTTAAACTACGGTTGACAGATCTAAAATGGCTGAACTGACGCATTGGCTAACCACAAAAAACAAGGCAAGAATGCGAAAAGCAAACCATCGAAACGATTGCTTGAATCCACTTTTACTTAAAATTTTACATTTACTATTTAAATTCTTATGTATATTTTATAATAAAATTAAAGACTACAAATAAATAATGTATTATTATAGACTAAAATTGATAAAGATATATATGGTCTTATATATGTTAGTTAGTTAGTTAGTTTATTCAACAAATTTACAATATCATTCTTTTATGTACCAGCCAAGCCCAAGGTTTATCTGCTGGAAACCAGGTGTGCAAAATACAGATATTAATAATTGTGAAACTTGTTCAAATTATTTGTTCTATATTTTACACGTCCTTTACAATATACATATACACATTAATTATATACATTTTTATAGCTTAGTAGTATTTTACAATCAAAAAATAAGTATACTTATAATAACATTTTAAAATAATATTTAATACGCTAAGTCACTTTATCTACAAACAATTTACATAGAGTGTTTTTGTGAGATTTTATAGCAAATATTTCTAACTTTATATTTATTTTTTTTAGTTTTAATATCACTCTTAATTAAAGATCTTGGCAGATTATTAAAAAAGAATGGTATAATGAATTGCAACGCTCGTTTACTATAAACATTTTAAAATGCAGGTATAAACAACATTTCATTTTGTATTTGTCGTGTACTATATGTATGTTGAACGAGTGTTTTGAACTTGTCAGAGTCGAAGAAGTGGACCACATCCTATATATAAACATTATATTTATTATGAAATGAAGTAGTTTCCAATGTATATACATATATATAAATGCGTATATTATATATATATAGATATTAAATGTTTTTATCTATATATATTTATTTAAATATTAATAAAATTATCATATGGTATCAGATCTCTAATATAGACTCTCACTCTTATATTGCAAATAGGTAACACTCGACACAGGCATTTGCCTATCCATACAAACTGTACATTTTTTCTTCTCTTGAAAATCAATAACATGTGTTGAACTAATACATACGTAATAATAATGATTGTATATTGGATATTTAATAAATAAATAAATAAAAAAAAATACTATTAATATTGAAATGAATGTCTGCAGGTCTGCAAAAAAAGGCACCTCAGTTCGACCTAACCTCACCATTCCCCAAACGAAAGGGCCATAAACAATAGTTAACCTGGCATGTACCACATGAAGGTTTGCTAACAATGGTAATCCCTACAGGGAAAGACTGTATGTAGGTCTGTCGTCTTCGTGAGTCGCGATCGGAGGCTTATCCTTATCCTTATCCTTAAGGTAAGGAGCAATAAAAGAAACGCCTTTCAGCTGCTCTCTCGCCTACCCTCAAATATTTCAGGGGCTTAGATTTCAGGGGCTGTTATAGAGCCCTATAGTATATATTGTGTAGTGATTAAGATATTTTAGTTATAGATAGTTAAAAATGAAACTAATCTCGATGTACATATATTAAAAATAAAATTAGGAAACTCGCATGCAATACGATACTTTTGTATTTTTTAATATTGTATACATATTTGATACATTTGAACCTCTTTTTATAAGCATTTAATTATTGGTAGATGTTTCCGATATAACTAGTGGACTGTGGAATTAGGTATATAGATTGTGGATTATATCTAACCAGAAAAGAGTTGGGTTAAACCAGCGATCTTTTAAACATATAGATACGGCATGTCATACGAATCGTTCTTGTAAAAACCCGACACCGGTAGATTCCCCCGCCCTTCCGCGCGCCGCATCATTCCGCCATGCTGGATAGAGACTTATCGCGATGACATATACGTGTATATACGCGTTTTTCACCCTCAGTTGCCGCATCTGTATGTTTTAAAAGATCGTTGGGTTAAACGGAATACACCAAAATTCAAAGAAATTTACCAACCTTTCGTTGAGAGGTGCTCTGCTGGATCCAGATGCTGCGGCCGCGTCTGTTGGTTTCAAGGGAGTCACTCGCGACGCGGCGTATCGGCCGACAAGTACTTGCCGCATAACCGCACTGTTCAATTATTGGATTGTCGGAAGAGGGAGACAGGGCATATTTTATGGGTAGGGAAGAGATAGGCGTATCCTTACCACGGCGAGTTAATTATAAATAATTATTTGACTTGAATCTGTTTGAGAAGGGCTCAAACTATGACTGTCTAGTATGATTGATTCTGGGATATCCTTATCATGGGGTTATTTTGAGGGGGAAATCCTTATATTACCCTTTCTGTGGTCGCGAAACAGCCTTAGATATCAATGTTGTTTGTATAAGTGAACGGGATCTACCTAATTCAGGTCTGAATATAATTAATGATTTTAGCCGTCGCTGAATAATCTTACGGCCCATAATTATACGTCTATAGGAGACTACGGCAGCCATTAGGTTCCGTACGCCTTACGTCATAGGCAAATACAACCCCTTGGCGTCTCGACGCCTTGCTATCAATTTATAACATTTAATAACAGGAACGAGCGACATTAAACATTATCTAGCTGAAGCCACTCGCGGTGTGCGTACTATTTAGTACGTGTAATGGCCGTCAATTTGATTAATTTAATGCGTTTATAAATCGTCAAATTACGAATTTATTTATAATACTTCAAGATTGTATTTCTCATTTGTCAGGAATAACTCAGAATACTGTTCTGTTTTAGTTTCTGTCTTCCTCATATAAAGTTTATGTAAGCAGAATAGAAAATATTCAACATAACTTTCACAGACGTTGTAAAATTGGCGTTGTCAAATCTCATTTGACACTTACCAAGAAGCTTAAGATTTCCACCAAAATGCCAGTTTGGATACCAGAAGGAAAGTGTTTGATGCTGTTTTCCTATATAAACTTGATAGACTGTCCAAAGCATCTACAAAATATCTACTCTAGAGTACCCATCGAATTACGATATCGACAACTATTTTTTATTGAATTTTACTGAAACAAACTCAAACTATGCTCAAAACGCAACACTTCACAGAATATAAGTCATCTTTCGGAATTTTAACATGTTTTTTTAACTGTAACATGACATTTTTAACTGTACTTTGAATTCATTAAAAAATGGGTAAGTAAAATATATTCGTCTCTTACAGGTAATTAGAAGGTAAAAGTCCTAAATATTTATACTTATCATAATAACTCTAACAAACCCTTATATTCTAATCAATACTTTTTTTTATCAATGTAAATGTACAAAAACTAAACTATTTTATTTACGTTTCTTTTTTTATGTAATCAGTTTTAGGTGAACCTACCTTTAAATTCAATTTTTAAACAGTGGATTCATATAATTGGCCAAATTAATAACTATGAATTTGCAGTTTTATAAACTAAGTTACGCTGTATGTTTCCCTAAAATATATTAAACTAAAATCGAAATTATTATTTTAGCAAATGCTACCTTGACTTATAGCGCAATAATAATTTTACAAATTCACTATTGATGTCGCATAAAACTCAAAGACATATCTAACCGATTCATAAAGTTCTTGGCAGTTTTTCAATGCATCTATTAACAAATTAACAAGTTAAGCCACCAAAACGCACATATCGTATGAAATAAAAGTACATAAAAACTACGTGACAGCGCGTACATTTTCTTATGGTTAGTGGTCACTTTTAAGCGAATAGCTATACTGCTGCAATAGTAATCATCACTATATCGTCGTTACAATTAAATATAAATCATTTAGGCCATTAGAAATGAACTCTTATCGAGTTTTTTTACTTTGATTCAGACTACATTTTTTTTTATTTAATCGAATCTTTGCCTAATTACAAAATTATGGGTTGTTAAATCAAAAAAAAAAATTTGTTAATATTTTTACATTCGTTTTGGGCAAAAATAATGATAGACGATTTTTTTTCTATAATATTCTTTTTTATAATTTTTTTTTATAGTATTAGTCATTAGTTTGTATATCGCTAAAATAACAGTTTAAAAATTTGCTGTTACTTAATAACATTTCAAACAATCCAAAAACGATTTTTTTCGCAGTTATCAGATTTTTATTGTAAGGTTAATTTTTCGATAACTATTCATTGTAGAATTACTTATGGTGTATAAAAATCATAAAAAAATCTAGTCCTTAAAACATATATTTGGTTATAAACATGTTTTAAATTTTGTTATTAAATAAAAAATTTTGCTTGGATTAAAAAAATTTACTTTTTAATTGCAATAAAATTGCATTCATATTCCCATGATCAATAAATGTTTATGAAGACAGTGCGCCAGTGTGATATAAATTTCATATTATTTTAAGCCCATTTCCTGAAAAAACATAGAATTCTTTTAATTAGTGTGAATAGCCTTCTTTTCGTCGAGCACTTATTAGAAAGCTAATCGAACTGACACTTGAAAGTAATAATAAAAAAAAAAGACTTTTATAGCTTAGTTTATACTTTCTTGGTTGCGAATTTGACGATCGCGTGCTTTGCGCGCTCCTGAAAAGCGCATTAAGGCGCTGAAAAACCCTAAAAAGCCAACAGCTGCCAAAGGCGACAAATATTAAATAAAATTAATATTCCGACGAGCGAAGCGGGATTTTCCTCTGAAAGACCGTTTTATGTTTTTGTGTCGTCTTCATTACAATGCAATGCAGGGCTGCTATTATATTTTCGTAAATGTCTACTTCTTACTTTAATAAAACCTCCTTTCCAACCTCCTAAATAATACAGTTTTGAAAGACGTACATAGAATAATAATAATAATAATAATAATATTTCTTTATTCTTTTCTGAATACAAGCCTTACAAATATGTTCATTTCATTATACCTATTAATCAGTTACAAATATATGTAAATAAAATATAATTATATGTACTCGTATACACTGAAAAAAATATAAAGCTCTGAGTTAACCGAAATTTCAGTAGAATCATAATTTGTTGTGGCTACTGAAATTTCAGTATACCCAACCGAAGTGTACTGTATTGTATACAATCTGATGGATAGATTGGACAAACCAATTCCTGTAAATTGAAAAATCGTACACCTAACAATTTTTTTGTAACCTGTACCAATCTCGTAGATGCACTTTGAAATGAAAAATTGTGTACTCGTTACAAGACTGTTTTGTTACGTCGACCTACAATCAGTAGTAGACTCGCAAACACGCCTCGCGCTTCTCGTCTATTCCGCGATTTTGTTCCTCAACCGAACAGTTCGACAACGCGTACAAAGCAGTTTATTTATGTGTACCGGAGTTCAGTCAGGCGTATCAAACGTTGGTTAAGCCTACTGAAAACTGTAGTAACAGTAACCAAATAGTCTGTTAAGGTTACAACACTCGTTCGTTTGTGCGTACAAATAACTTTAACCAAAATCTAACTGTAGACTTTTAACTGTCACTATATCTACAGGATATCTTGTAGAGGCACAGTTTTTTTTTCTCAATGGATTGGTATCTATTATTGAAACATATTTAATTATAGTATGGGTAAAATCTGTTTTTTTTAAGGGTTTTATAAGTGACTGTGCATTCTATGCAATATTTTTAATAGATACTTCGTATTAGTCATTAGTTTGTCTATCGAAAAAATAAGAGTTTAAAAATTTCGTTGTAACTTAATAAAATTTCAAACAATCAAAATACGAAATTTTTCGCAGTTATCAGGTTTTTATTGTAAGGTCAATTTCCCGATAACTATTCATTGTAGATATACAGAATGCATCGCGTCTGAATGTTTGAACTTCACTTTTATTGTGTTAGCAAATCGTAACTGCGCTGAGGGTTATAAATGACTTACAATCCATATTGCGTAAATACGTGCGACGGCTCATAATATCGTTCTTATGATTTATTGCGTACTTAACTTTATTTTACCTTACAGAGGTATGATTTTACTAGTGTCAACAGAATTGAAACAAAAAAAAGACCTATTTTGGAAACAAACTAAATCGATATATTTATTATTTGTACAATTTATATTTTACAATTTGTACTGTAAAAATATTATATTAGGTTTTTCTAACAATGCCACTACGATGATGTCTCCAACTCAAACTATTGAATCTATACTATTTAGCTAGCCGGCAATCTATATCTAAATATCCTATAGGTAATTAATAAGCATATTGTAAAAGCATCTAAATGATTTTATTGGATTTAGTGAAAAAGTAAACACCGAAGTGAAAGTGAGAGTTCGGGAAAAGGCGTGCCGTCCCCATGCGAGTGAAAGAGATGAATGTGATCTTTTCAGCCTGTCATATAAATTAAACGGAGGCTTTTTGTTGGAGGGTTTATTCAGTGGAAGAGCAACCGGCTGACAGGCCGTTATGAATGAGTTGAGGACTTTATTATGGCGAAGCTAGGAAGCTAGGAAGCCCCTGCAGGTACTACCTACTTTGCCGCAATAATCGAGAGAGAGAGAGAGAGAGTACTTGAGAGAAGGCGAGTGCGCAATGCTTTATATGAAGGCGTTTCGAAAAGCAACTCGGACACAAGTCGGCTTCATTAGGTTGGAACCCCACTTTCACGAATTTAATCCATTTATATGTTTTGTAGCTCCAAGGAAAAAGTTATGAGCTAAGCGAGTTCATTAAGTTGTACCCCTCGTAACTTTTTTCCCTCGGTGGTAGAAAACTTTTTAGTGGTAGTGCAAAATATATTAACAAAACTCATCTGTGTGTGCAAACAGAAACACTACCATATTATAATTATTATAAATTGAAACATTATGTCATTGTTGTTTCATTACTAGCCATCCATCAAAATTTACAAAAACAAAAACTAAAATAGTGTTAAAATTTATGATAAATTAAAAGAATATTGTCCGTTTTTTTTTGTTTTAATCTACTCAGATCTATAGAATAACCCATTATCGCATTTATGACCATCCAAAACGCATATCGAATGGGCTGAAATTGCCACAGGTACATATGAGATAGAAAATGAAGAAACCCTTCACAAGTAGCTACCACAGGCACGAGAAGTTTGGATGTCAGATACCTTTAATGACGCCTGTAGAGCCTAGCTGTTAGACGTCAGGTTATGTTAATTAATTGATTACTACTAAACAATTTATAAAAGCAGTTGATATTATATGATACCAGGGTGTAATAGTCATTTTTGCTTTTTGCTTTTATAAGTAGGTAGTTTTCAAAATATACCCAGCCATGGAGCTCTATGATCAATGAGCATTTGAAATGAAGCATTTTGCTAGGTTAGAAAGAATATTCACAAAGAATATTCAAAGTAATGGACCCTCTTCTGGTGAGGTCAACGCAATTAAATCTGCAACTCCTCTATAGGTCTTCTAACTTAAGTTATTCATTTTTTATCTAAACGTAGATTATTTTAAATGTTACTTTTAGTTTCTCAACATACTTGTATCGAGAAACTACGGCATCCATCTTGTAACTCTATACGTAAGAAGTTTTAATTCAAAAACTACAAATTATGGGTAGATAAATTATGAATATGGGTGAAACCTCAGTGAAAGTTTAAAGCTGCAATAATTTGTTTTTTTTTTTTGTACAACCACATATTCGATAAATGTTAAAGAGGGGACTGTATTATATGCTAAACTAAAACAGCTAAAATAAAAAATAATGAAAAAACAGCTGAATGCAAATTAGTCCAATCTGATTAAATTCGGTTCTTTCTAGGTAGATTTTAAGTACATTGTCATGCTTTATAAATTTAGAGAATGCCCCCTACCACTAAATGCGTCGGTCGTAACGCGTTTAAAAAGACCCATAGGACAAATTAATGATAAATCTTAAAGAAAGTAACTTTAAAGCACGTGCATTAACTTGTAAACAAAAATGTGTTCAACCTACCCTCGAATATTGCGCTGCAGTGTCCTAATTCCGAACTAGAGGCAGCGCAAAGGATGTCTGCAGGCGTTTCGGCCGGTCTGATAGGCCTTCGAAATATTGTCACACTCAAATAAAAAAAAAAGAGATCGTGGGAGTCTAGTGGTTAAGGCGTGACCCAAGGGTCGCGGGTTCGAATCCGTACATGGTCATACCATTTTTATCGCGTCATTACCATCATCTCCCCTGACTCTAGGACAGGCACATTTAGCCTAGTTGAGCAGGGCCCAAAATAATTATGTGTCTTAGCAATTATTTAAAAATTGGCATCGCTTAGTAAACGACGTTCTATGACTCAGCTTTCAAATGTATTTATGGCTGTTACAAATTTGGACCTGAAATAAGTTCCCAACTAGGTCAATCAAATTGCCGGAAATATTGTAATTTAATAACAAAATACATGATTTTTGTCTTTTGACTTTATGCCTCGACTTATTGTTAAACATCATCAGTTTTCTAAAATATCTTTCACGTTTTATTATTAATATATTTAAACAATAACTCTATTAGTTTTGATATTTACCGAAAGGTTTTTAATTTTGTCTGACGACACTGGTAAAAAAAAAACGCAATTTGTCTTCCTTTAGGTGAGGTTTTTTTCATACCATATGAGAGAATGTTTTGAGAATTCCGTTTAAGGCGTGATTTGCAATATTATTTTCCAAAACATCGGAATCTTCTTAAAATATTCAATTAATTGAATAATAATAGTATCAGCATAGTATAATTTTCAAAACATATACGTCTGGAGTGAATAACCCATAATCGAATATCCAGAAGATTAGGTGTCACTATAGCCACGGTATAAAGTAAGTGTATTCACGTCGGAAGGGAGTATAGTGTCGCCTATGGCATCGCGTCACGGTCCGGCGGTCAGCTTTTGTTTTGTATGAAACAATGAAAGGTGAGTTTGTTTTGCGGGCCGCGGAGTTAAATCCAGGTCAGGCCAGTTTAAAAGCTCGCCTCCGAACGGGATTGCTAAAGGCATCTGTCACTGCATTAATTTGCCCGCCCTTCCGTTCGAGGGCGGTTGAGAGGAACCATTTTCACGGGAACAAATCTATATTTAGCTCCTGACCCCAAATAGGAGGTCGGGAGTGGAGGCTGCGAAAGTTGATCGAGATCACCTAACAATATATCCTTAACGAAAAGACACATTTCGTTGGTGTTTTCAGCATTCAATGGAGATTCAACGGTTTTAAAATATGATGAAAAAATACTGAAATGTCAAGGAAAAAATGGAGAAAGATGCTATTTCGACAAATATAACTTCACAATAAACCAAGTTCATTACTTTTTTAGAATATTATGGTCAGATTAAAATTGCATCATTTCTAAAAGGTTTTTGGAATTCTAATGATTTACAATTCCAAAAACCTTTTAAAATTGCTGCAATTTCAACTGCTTTCAATATTTTCTAACGCTCGTTCAATAGTTCAACGTAGGTTAAAAAAAATATTTTATTCATCTCGTTCAACCAAGATGCGAGTAGCATTTAACAAAAATGCTACATTTTAAACAATTTCCTTTTCAAAATGGCCTAAATAATTTATTACGAAGTTTTTTTGGGCTTCAATGAAACGCCCTTGAAAAGAATTTGAAAGATAAAAAATATGTGATATTTCAAAAATAAAGATCTCAATGCTGTCTGTCATTTTAAAGTTTTCTTACTAACATACTTAAAAAAAATATTCAAAAAACAAATATATTAAACAAAAGTAAAATTATTATCGCACTTAACTCCTGTTTACAATTTTACACGTTTATTACTAAATCTCTCGATATATTAAGTCGAATGCTTCAAATTTTGTAATCGATTTTAACCACTTCTCTTAGTTTAATCTTCCTGAATTTTGTATACACACTTGTTTCCCACAACAATACACATGGGAGCCAAAATTAAACTAAACAAAAAAAAAATAATGTAATATTTTGTTTAAAGCAGCGCCATCAAGCGGCAAAGGAGCTACTGGAAGAACTAGAAAAGAAAAGTAAAAAGGCCAAGACGCAAACTCGAATGTTTAAGAAGTATCGTAATTTTCCGAAAGAGCACTAAAAAGGAGAAAAAAAATAAATAAATAAGCGTTTTAATAAAATCATTACATTAGAATTTAAAAACTAGCAAATGTATTTAATATTTAAAAAATATACATACAGCGTGTTCCGATACCATTGCCGATAATCCTGCTTATTGGCCCTGCGATTTCAAACATGATTTGTTTGGACCTCAACACGGTTAAAAAATTGTAAACTTTACGTGATAATATGTAATCTCTCGTCATAAGTTCGGTCGCCATCGAGGCGGCGCCCGCGCCGAATCAATAGCGGTAAATTATTATTGGCAAAAGGGATGTTTTATGGTCAATTTAATAATGCTTTGAAAGTATATATATATAACTATGTTATGTACCTTTGTAGGTAAATACAGATGTTTGTTTGTACGCCTAATAGCCACGTAGACTCTCTATATTTCACTTGAAGTGGTGACTTATAACAGCCAGTCGCTTGTTTAAGCGACTCGACGCTTAAATAAATGGCCGCCTTAAGGCTGACATATTGGCCCGCCGTTCAGGCTAGTATATGGGGGAGAACGGACCGCAGTCCGGGCGACGAGAGTTCATCTTCCATGAGTTCATGCCTTAGTTGTTTCGTTTAGTTAACTTAATTAAATTTATCATAACAACGAAATAAGTTAATTTCAAGCTTTTATTTAAGTGCTCGAATATACAAAATTTCGTGTCAGTGCTGTTGAGCGTTCAGGAGTTCCTTCGTCCGGAACCAATCCATAAAATATATAACTGAGTTATCATGAATGCTAAACGCGTTTTCAAAATAGCCTAATACTTAAACGACTACGAAATAACAGCGTCATTTGTTGCTGAACTCGTGCCTTGCTACATTTTCATGATCAAAATTTTAAAGTTTGGGTAAATTATCTTTGGTATCAGTAAAATGAAATTATAAAATAGAAAAGGGCTCACTAATGGGTAAAATTTCCTTATTGATTTATGTTTCTCAAAATCGAATATATTTCTAATGATATTTTTAGCCTGCCTAGTAACAGAATCTTTGTAAATTAAAAGAATTTTGTATTTTACTAAATCTAATTTTCGTATAAAACATTTCTGCAAACCTTAGGGTTGATCACCTCAGAAATTGTTTCATACAAAAGTTGTAGGCAAATTATAGGCCTAAAATTAACATTTTAAACGGATTTAATCCTGTAGTTATTAAGTGAGATATGATTTTTTGAAGTTAAAAAAAACAATTTTTTCCACCTCTAGGACCAATGGTTGGTGCTATCAAATAAGTTTACCTAAATAAGTTTTAAGCCATTTCTTAAGGAATAATATAAAATTAATATGAATTCTATATCTTATATAATAAGAGAGTTATCGCAAAATTTCACTTTTTCGAAAAAACCCCTGGTTATATTTTACCTATAAACGAACATACCCGAGATATTTTGGCATTAAATTTTATTTATGAATCTGAAAGTGATTGGTGTAAAAATACGGCAGTTATCGTGTCCACAATAAAGTTATTTAGATAGATAAATAAATATATAAACTTAAAACTAAGTTAATATATAAAAACTTTTTAACTAAGGGTGATTTTGAGTATCTGAAAATCATTATATGACATGGAAAATCATGACCCATTGCAATAGGTAGCTTTTTAAAGAAATCTACTTAAAATGGTTTTAAATTTTAAAAAATACACCAATTTATACGGTAATGTGTCATTACTAGCCACATCTCGAAGATTACAAAAGAAAACTGAAATGTTGTTAAAAATTATGATGAATTGAAAGAATGTCATCACACCTATTTTTTTTTTTTATTTTAAATCACAACTTGAAACAACAGACAGGTGCGAGTAGTCTGGAGGGAAGATGCTGTTAATGAAGTCTGCAGGGCCTAGCTGTAAGATGTCAATTTTTGATTAAATAATTGACTACTACCAAACAATGTATAGAAGCAGTTGATATTGAATGATAGCTACAGGTATCATAGCCATTCTTGTAATACTCTCGGCCATACTATGGGCCTTCTATCTAACGCAGTGGCGGCATCTTTATTCTGTGATGCCGGGCTCACGCAATGGGCTTGTGAGGGGCGGCCTCGTAGCTTCGATTAATTATAATTTGCGCTCTCAACTTGGTCTCGAGTCGATTCGAGCGTAGAGCCCAAAGCGTAGAACCCAAAGCGTAGCGCGAGGAGCGTCGAGCTAAGGGGGTCAGGTCCGGCACCCGTAGCATTCCGACGCCCGACCCCGTCTTGTTTGCAGGGAGTAATAAAGTGCAGTCGAGAGCGGTTTATTGCTTCAAGGCAAACAGATCCTGCAGTGCGGCTACGAGAATAGCCGAGGATGAAATGCCAAATAATTCGCACAACGAATACGACTCGGTATATAAAATATGACATTCTTTATAAACTTTTTGATAAAAAAAAATACCGAAAATTAATTATAGTAACCGTTATAGAATTAACTCCCCTTTCCCGTGCAAACACAAACCATTAAAGTCAAATACTTGCCTAAATATATTTCAAATAAATTATTTATTTATTTTCTTTAAATTTGTGTATAGTAGATATTTCATATTTTTGTTGTTTTATTATCTTGTTTTTTTCTCTCATATTTCACCTATTGGTACTTTTCTGTGTTTAAATAGATCATTTTTTTCCTACCAACAGAAATGGCCCCGTCTTTGTAGGGGAATGTTAGGGTACTTTGTTAAAAAATAATACATTATATATAAATATAATATTTTTATATATATGTATATAAACACTTGATATTGTTATAAGATTGATTGAGAAAAAGTAGAAGATAGATAGAGATTAGGCGAGTGCCTCTGCTGGACGATAGCTGTCCTTATGAAATCTACCTAAAAGTACACAGCCTTATACATAAAAGTAATGTGTCGAATTTGCACGGTACTAAAAAAAATCTCACGCATTTTACAAGGACCTACAATACCGCTAGAAACGATCCAACTTATCTATGTTCATCGATCTATATAAAGGATACCTTTAGGTTCGACTCACCGTTTTGCAAATAATCCCTCACACTCACTTCACACTCTGCCTAACCTCATCCCCGGAGGCTGATGATATTCGATTTTCCGAAATCGTATGAATTTCATCTCCATCTCATTACATTGCGCAGCTCAAAATGGAAAAACATCGCTAATGCATAGCAATGTGGCAGAAATAATGGAATACTTGCCTACAACAACCTATTTTATCCTTATTCGCTTTGCTCCAACGCCTGGCATAATTTTCATTTCATTTTTCTGTTTCAGGAAATATACAGTCAAACTTATACTGCTGAGAATATGCACAATCAATTATAGACCAGAAGCGTTTCCACATTATGTGCTTAATGTGCAGAAAAATACCTATATAAGTTATATCGGTGCTTTAATTTTATAAGCCGTCAGGTTTTACTCTTTGCGCGGTCAGTAAGCATGGTTTTTATTTAATTACAACATTATTTATTTAATTACAACAGGCAATTTTAACATGGCCGACGCATGGAAAAGTGAGGTATGGGTACATTCAAGACCCAACTAAATGCGTTCCAGGTTTTAACCTTCCCAGAAAATCTTGGTGTCCTTTGAACCGCCTAAGAACAGGCCACGGAATACGCAAGGACATGCTTTTTAAATGGAAAATGTCAGAAAGCCCCAAATGCTATTAACTCCATACGATAATCAAACCATTCAACATATCATCAGTGATTGCCCACTTCGACGCTTTAAAGGACCTGCACAAGATTTACACAATCTCACACCAAATGCTATCAACTGGATATATTCTCTGGACATAAACCTATAGTCGCAATTTCTGGTTTTTCCTAGAGTTTTCAGATTATTATGTTAATTTCTTAAATATTTATTTTTAACTTCTGACATTTTAATATCACTCTGACAATTGTATTACGTATAGAACTTTAACTAAAAATTACCTGTAATTACCTAAAACACCATTGTACATTTTTGCCATACGATAAATAAATAATTTAATTACAGCTTCATAATGTAGAAATTAAAAAACAATCGTTTTAGACCCTTTATTTGCATTTCAAATACTATTTTTCCTAAGGCTCTAATAAGAGAGCAGTTCAATTAAAATGCAACTATTAGCAGTTTATTTGTAATTAAATTTTTCAGAAATAGAATTGAATTTTAAAATCTACCTTTACTATATTGAAAACATAAGATCATATTTTTTTATGATTAAAAATTTAAAAGTGACCAAATGTCAGCTATAGACAAAAGGGTCTAAATAAATCGTAAATAATATTTATCCTTTCGCTTCGCCTTAAAAATTGACAAAAATAATATAGCATCACAATAAATTAAAATATATTATTAAAGGTTTTACCTATTTTAAGTACAATAACTAATAAATATGATTTTTAGTGTTTCTATATTTATATGCGTCTTATTTTAATTACGCGTGCTTGTGAGTTTAACCTTGTTTATCTACTCACAAGCGCTTCACAACACTTCACCACAAAAGTAAGTTATTTCGCTTGTGACAGTCGTCACGTGACGCCGTAGTGTTATCGGCTACCGCAAACAAGATGGCGGAAAGTTAGTTCGTTTTCGATGCGGTCTGCTTGTTTGTGACAGCTCTATTATTTTTTAGTAAATATTATATATATATCGTTAAAAAACTATTTAATTATTAATCTCAATGTTGAAGTAAAACGCCAGTTGTGACGCATGAAAAGTCAAATATAAAAGTTGTCATAGTCTTAACTACCAATCGACAATCGACTCGAATGTAATGGAATAACTTTGATTTTGGTAAATATAATTTTGCGAAAAACAAAAATACTTGTGATACTATTTAATCCCAGATCTTTTAGACACTACTGCCAAGCGATGCGGTTTAGTTATGCTACTTAATTATATAAAATAGGTTTAATTAATAATTTTCAATTAAAATAATTTTAAATAATTTAGACATGGACACGCCATGCTCACCATGTTTTGACGATGACGTTGACAAATATTTATTTGATTAAATGCTACGATGATTCCCGAATAAAAAAATGTTTGACAATGTCAAGAAGCTTTTGACCCATATACAGGTGTCCCAAGACCAATCCCACAAACTTTAGAGGGTGTTTAAATTCCCTAGTATGAGTAAGAAATTATGTAACAAAATGCGAAAAATTTTCATCACCAAATTTATTATTTTTTTAATAAAATTGGTGTAAATCGATCTTATTAATCGATAAATCAATATTATCTGTCGACCAATAGCATCCCTCTTACAACCCCAGAGAAGGGGAAAGGAGTTACCCCTTCTTCTTAGACCGACCTCTGTTGGACCAGTGGCATCTGACAGCAATCATTTAGCTCCTCCCTGATAGGGCGTTTCGAATAACGCGGCAGGTCATTAACCTCGATATTGACTGACCGCGGCCTAGTGACCCAGTGACGTAGTTATCCGAGGGAGGAGCCATTGAAAAATATCTGTTTTATATGATTTAGAATAGAAACTTTAACATTTTTTTTCTCGAATACCATAATGAATTTTGATATAGTTTCTTAACAAATAACACTAGGAATCGTAGGACCTATTAGCTGTTTTTTTTTATTGAGATTGACCTTGAGACACCTGTATATTAAATAGAATTAATTTCAATTTATTCGTGAAAGACATGATTTCTTTGGTTTTGAATAATGAATACCTACTAAAATTGCGAATATCGTTACGTGTTTTACACAATAAGAAATATAATTTGAATTTCATACAATAAGAAATAACCGTAAAGAGAAAAAGATCTGGCAATATTCTTCGTCTGCAGATTCCAATGCGTTTGCCTCTCAGATTGTATTTCGCAATGGCAATTGGCTTTTAGTTGTTATTAAGGCACAATGAAGTATTAGATATTTTCTTAAATTTTTCTGTTCACATTTGGAAGACATTTTATTGTTATTTTTATATTTGCAGCAACGATCCAAGACTTTTTTTTACTTTTACTGTATCATGTATCGTGAACTGGAACCGCGGGATGCCACAGCTAGACCGTGTATTCAGTATTTTCCCTTAGAACTTCATCGGTGAGATGATAAAACACTTTGAATTCACTTCATTCAGCACGGTTGTTTAAATATAAAAACATTTCAAGTGTTTAACTTAACCGAGAAACCCAATCAGAGAAAGATTTGGCCATCCCTTACTATAAGGGTTGCTCACATTAAAAATTGTTTCAAATAAAAGTTGTAATGAGTGCGTAGGCCCATAATTAACTTTTTGAACGGATTTGGTAGTGTGCCTGTTAGGAATTTTTTGAATTTTGAAAAAACCTCAATTTTTCCACCAATGACCAATGGTTAGTGCTATCAATATGTTTTACATAAATTTAAGGCCCGTATCTAAGAAAAAAGTAGAATTTAAATAGATTCGATATCTTGAATTTTTTCGAAACCTCCTTCCCTATTTTCGCCGCCTTCTTCCGGTTTTAGCGAACTCAGACTGTCATCATTTTAGAATTGTACGAATTTATCCGACTCAAAACTTAGAATTGGCGCCTTGTCATGACTTCGGTAAAATTTCGACATATCTTCGCGTTTCACTTCCCGTAGAACTCAAAACCACCCGAAGTTTAAAAGTTCATATATCTATCTATATCACTTTCTTTCAGTTTTAAGTCTATACAAAAAGTTTTATATTTTACATTTTTTTTTGCACGTAATTAATTTTAAATTTAGTAATGCTGCTTAATAAAACAAGGCAGGAATGTGAAAATCAACTTACATCAATTTTGACCTGAACACATAAATCTGGACATATTATATTCTGTCTATTATATTGTGTGTATATTCATATTATATTATATTACATTATATGTATTTATTATTTGTATTTATATATTTTTAGTATGTATGCATTATGAAAATAAATATCTTTTGTAATAGTATGTATGTTATCTAATAGTAATATAACATGAATGCAATAAATAAATATGTACATATATGTATATATATATATATATATCTGTATGAATATGTGTATATATGTATATACTAGAGCACCTCCAAACAAAATACTGAGTGCCTCGAATATTGATCGCTTCGATACAGGCATTACGCCTAGTGAAGTGATTATAATCCAATATGCCTGAACCTCTTTTCTATAGCTAATTATATTTAAGGCCTTAAAATTTATATTAAAAAAAAGGAATTATGTATGTTCTTTGTTCGTACTGTATTGTTATATTGATAAATAAATAAATAAATAACTGACGAAGGGTCTACTGAGCGAGGTTGAACAGGTTGACTGATGGGAGTCAAACTTTTAGGAAAGGGTTGGTAATTTATCAAGTAAAGTAAAGTATCAAGTAGATAAATATTAGTTTTTTTCAGTTTTTCAGTTGTATTGTATTCGGCGATAGGTATTTCCATTAAATATGATATTGATATAAAATAGGTAAACTCTATTACTAAAACCAATTTATCAAAACAAACCGTATTTTCAATCAGTGTGAAGTTGTATAAAGACGTCGGCCAGAGGCTTCTCGAAGCGAGGATCCAATTTGTCGCAATTTGTGCCAATTAGTCCGATCGGTTGCATTGCATTGTCCGGAGAACTAAAACCGTAGCTATACATATTTAAATCACTAACAAATATTATAATTATAATACAAAAATAGAGTGACATTGCTCTGCTTGGGAATTATTATCGTCAACGTTTCGCCTAATGTCATTAGAAAACGGAGCAATTTGTATTTAACATTGTATATAAAATTATCTTTACAAAAATATAACATCAACCCTATCAAAGTACTTATTACACGGTTCTAATATTTTTGATGGCGTAATTTGTATTCCACATGAACATCATTACCGAAAAGTGACATTATTTCGACATTTTTTAACTACCGACATAATAGCAATATTTTAGATTTTACCGTTACGATAAAGCTCTACACGCTTTACCTTTAGGATTACGCTCTTTACGATTTTACCGTTACGATAAAGCTCTTCGCGCTTTACTTTTAGGATTACACTCTTTATGATTTTACCGTTACGATAAAGCTCTACACGCTTTACCTTTAGGATTACGCTCTTTACGATTTTACCGTTACGATAAAGCTCTTCGCGCTTTACTTTTAGGATTACACTCTTTATGATTTTACCGTTACGATAAAGCTCTACACGCTTTACCTTTAGGATTACGCTCTTTACGATTTTACCGTTACGATAAAGCTCTTCGCGCTTTACTTTTAGGATTACACTCTTTATGATTTTACCGTTACGATAAAGCTCTTCACGCTTTACCTTTAGGATTACGCTCTTTACGATTTTACCGTTACGATAAAGCTCTTCGCGCTTAAGATGATTTATTTATTTTAAAAAATATAACAATTCGTCTTCCAGCACTCTAATTAATGATCACGCCCCGACTTTTTTTGCGATGAAGTCATTATTTTTTTTATAAATAAGTATTGCACCGCTAAAACTATTATGAGGGTTTAGTGATGTATTCCAGCTTGTATGCTTGAGATAAAATATTTTACCCGAAAAATTTTGCCCTTCAAATTTTTTCATGTCGATGTACGAGTATTATTCTTAATATTTTTAAACTTATTCTGAATACGGTTTATTTTTCATAAAATCTATTTTCCATATTATGCTATTTTCACACTAAGAGCAGGACGTGGTCAGTGACAGTTAAATTTATAAATAAAACTACATTTTTCATAAAAATAATAAATAGTTAATTTGAAAACTAAATGTAAACTTTTATTGTTTCGTGAGGTGTGTAACAAACGGAGCCATGTGGGAAGAGGGAAGAGGGAAGAGGGAAGAGGGAGGAACTCGGACGGACGTGTTCGCCGAAGCGGTAGCAGAGGGCCTTCCTCGTCACGACACCTGTCAACTGTCAACTGTCAAACTATCGCCAACTCATAATTGAATTTATCCCTCCTTCGGCTAGAATTAAAGTCGCTCAAGTAAGAATGGGACAGCGCGATGCTTTTTCGTTTATTTCTTACGATTTCATTGTAATATGTTTAGGTGTAGTTTTTAAAATTAAAACATTTTAGGGATTCCTTTATTATAAATGTTATAAACTGTAGTAATTACCTCGGTTAACGGCTATCCTATCTTTGATGGGATGGGGCAAATGTACTGGTGCCGTTGTTACCGCGCGGCGCTGAGACTTTCTTGCATTCCCGACGCGGCTTTACTCGCTCATCTAATGTTTTACGGGTATCACTAACTTAACGATCTTTCAAACTTCTATATTGGGACTTAAATTTTTACCAATATAATACAAGATTGTATTTACATTTTTTTTCATTCTCTTTTAACTCTGTATAACTTCACCATGACTATTCATTGATGCGTAATTTTATGAGGAATTGATAAATCTCGATAAATAAGCTGTCAATTGAAATCGAAACCAGCATCTCTGAATCAAAAATATACTGGGCGGAAATATCCATATGGGGCGACAGAAACTCAAAATTGTGGCTTTCCTACCTCCGACGCGGCCGATGCACAGCGATCTCCAAATTTCTTGGTCAAATTTTCGATATAAAAAATAGTTTTTTACTAGCCTTTTATACTCCCACGACAGTTAATGTATTACTGTTGATGTCAAAAATTAAAATAACCCAATTTGACCTACAGAAATACTACTTCCACGATTGCAGGGGTTAATAATAAATGCTGACCCTATTTAGATTAGTAAAACATTCATCGACCTACTTAATGCGAAATTAATTATATTTTAATACTTTTTTTTTCTTTGCTATCGTTGTTACGCTAATGGCCGCAAAGTAATTTATTTTAATTTGTATTTCTCACACATCATTCTACTCATGTAATTAAATTTGTAAATTTATTAAAGCCCCAAATTAAGCCGGCAAAATACGAATATGTGGCGATAGAGTTCAGAAAGGGTCACCAAATAGTTTATTGAAGTAACACACTTATCCTAACCAGTTTCTGACTCAGTAGAATATAAATTGAAATGAATGAATGCTTCGACTCGATTCAATATAAATATGCTAGATGACCACCTAGGGAGTTATGTAGGGAGTTATGTTATATTCTGTTTAATTTGTATTGGATATTTTAAATGAAAATAATAAAAAAAAAAATGGATTGATGTGTTAAATTAAAGAAAGCATTTTGACATAAATAAAAGCTATGCTTCGTAGACAAGCATCTTAATCCTTTCGAAAACGTTTTGTTCATTGTTTACGAACTCAGGCTCAAGAAATGCTACGCAACATATTGTTCTGGGCCTAGTATTTTGTTATTTGTTTTGGCAGACACGGGAAGGGTTTAATGCAGGCAAAGGGAATAAAAAGAGAGGAGTTATCTACTGGAAAAACTTCCACCAAAATGTAAAGGATTTAGGAAAAGGGCTGCAGCTAAATCAAACAACCCGACAGGGCGACCACACTTTCTCCTGGAAGATAATAAATAAACACAGTATTCACCGTGTAATAAACTTTGTTTTATATTTTTTTAAATCTTTCTTTTATAACATCGTGTATCGTTAAGTCATTCGTGTTTGTGTGCATAACTAACAAGTCGAAAGCCTTAAAATAGTTTGTATTTCATACATTTTTAAGTACATAATCTAGAAAGTACCCAGTAGTAATCTTTATTAACTACAAACCTACTTTTAAACCACTAATTTTATATAATTTCTATCGTTTTCCTAAAGAAATAATCGTTTTTTTACATACAAAATACGACAGTATTATCTTACGGTGGCCATCAATGTAACAAATCGTTCGCTTTAAAGCATAGTTTGTAACGGTCATTATTTTCGATGAACTAATTTAGAAAATTGTCCCATTATTTGGAATCGTTTGGTGTCCGAGAACGTTCCGGATGGCTTGTTTTTAAATCAGATTAAGTGCCATGAAATGGTACCTACTGTTTACCCGGCGGAGCACGGACAGGCAATTCGGATCTTTATGCGGACCGCGCAAGAGGCAATTTGGGGGTTCGTCAAGCGAGACTTTGAATATTTATTCTGGGAGATTTTATGGATAAGTTTACCCGCCGAACTGGTCCGCCGAAATAACATATTTAAATTTATATCCGGGACACGTCTAGAAGTTGTGCTCAATTGCAGTTCCAAGCACGATTAATGGCAAATGAGAAATGTTGGCCAATGCAATGCAAAAAGTAGCTATGTAAAACATTTATATTTTACACACACGCAAGTACCTACGAGTTTAAATTAAAATTTGAGTAGACACCTGATCACTTCTCACTTAACTTATATTTATTTTTTTAGATATATTTGTATACTTCTAAATTGTGTAGAATCGATTAAGAACCAAAAACCTCATTATTTAAATAATCCTTAATTTCTACTTTTAATACTCGTTTTATTGCGCTCCGAGTCGATTACGCCATCTTTCACTAGAGAAATATAAATAATTTTTTTTATTTTGAATTCATCCATCCTAATCGAGTACATATTTGAAAAACAAACAAACTAAAAGTTTTCCTAATCAAGGTACTAACTATTAGATTTGTGTCTATGCCAACGGAAGTGGTTGTCTATAGTTAAGCATAATATTTTAGAGTTTTTGATACTTTTGGAAAAGCATAGGAATTTCTATTTAGTAGCATTTAAACTATGTGAATACATAGTTTGACTTTAATTGTTTTTGGATTGGTCAATATTGGGTTGAAATGATTAGATCTAAGAATCCTACGTATATGTCTGGGCAACTGTGTGTTTTGTTGTTTCACTGTTACATAAAGTAATATCGCGATTGGAAACATTCGCTTTTCTGTAAAATATGGTCTTTCCTTTTTCGCTGAAAATCGCCTGAAAGGTCCGCTGACACTTGCCTGAAACCCTTTCAGCAAACAATTAAACAAAACCTTTTTCATGACGCGACACCCCCTTTAAACGCATTTCGGGAATACGAGGCGGTTTTGTCGCCCGCTTTGAGTTTTCTTCAAACCTAACAATGTTCAGGCTCTCAACTCGAGGAACTTAACAATTCTTACAGTTATACCAAAATCAATTGTAGGAGTTTCGAGAAATGATCATTTCACACTATTGTATTAAATCATTTTTAAATTGAGTCATTTTGAAAAATCACAATAATAAAAACACATTGGTTGGGCCATCCTCGTAGTATATGCATCTCTGCAATTTTGTGAATTAAAAAGGTTTTTGAAATGACTTCTAGATTTTTACTCCAGTAAGCTTGGTGTAGAGATTACAGGGCGTTAAAAAATCTTGAAATAATCTATCATTCTAACCGATCCTTTCCCCCAAAAACGTTAAATAACTGCCGTTAGATACCGTAACATCCCGTTGAAGATTGTAATCTTCAACGTTAAGATAAAATAAATAGTTCCCTTCAATAGTATAATTGCACCCTAAAATGCCTACCCCACTGCCACAATTTCACGACTGTGCATCTCGACACACTCACTTTATGATGCTAAAATATATATTCAATATCGAAGAGAATAAAGTAAATAATAGCATAAATGTTTCGTACATCGATGATGTAACATTTACAAGTGATTAACAGAAAAAATATATTTTTTTTAAAATAATAACTTTTCTTTTCTCAGAAATTAAAAATAGTGACTTGAGAGCAAGCGTCCTGAGTGAAAAAATTACAATATTAGTTGTTTATATATTTTTTAATTCAAGTCAGAAATCTCAACAATTACATGCAAATCGTGAATAGTGAAATAGGTCTTTTCATATGATTTCCCTTAATAAAACAAATCTTAGCCATCGGGTGAGTATACGCTAAAATAATGCGGGGTAATTTGTAACCCTGGAACGTATTTTTCGCCTATCCTATCCGCCCCATTGCTGGTTATTGGTATGAATATTGCTGGGCGGCGCGGTTTGTGTTTGTTTGTTTGTTCGCAGCCTTTCCATAAATAAAGCGATCTCTTTATCAGGAAAAAATGAATGACAAAGAGGTCCTGCGGTTTTGTGCCCGATTGTCGGGGGCGGTTCACTCGGAAAAATAATGACGAAAAAGGCCTTCCGCACGCAAGCATTATTATAATTACATTATTTGGATTGCAGGTACGAGTATATCGCAAAAGGTATTTTTAAAAACATTCGAGAATTGAAGGAAAGATAAGGTAAAATATAATATGTACAGGAGGGTATTTACAACCTGTATATTATATATAACCTACGAATCATTATTTTTTGTTATTAGTTACAAGATTTGTTTGTGTTACTTATTAATAACTAAACGATGGCCTACCTTTGTTTTTAAGCGGACAAATAAAGCGATAGCAATCGTTAAAACTGCCCGCAACAGTGATTGGTGTAAATGAAGGTACATTTAAGTATTCTACCTTTATAAAATAATAATAATACTAAATATAATATCTATTTAATATATTTTAGGGATACAGGATAACATCAGGAGTTATTAAAAGTATTCATAAAAGGAATCATATTCACCAAATATTAACTAAGGACCCATATAATATAGATCTAGTGGTTAAATATAGGAAATATTGAAAAATCTGTAATAAGGTTTTACAAAACCCAGATTGCATAACCACCACTATAATAAAATCAAACGAATCCTACATACTAAAACACTTTGTTATATAGGTAATTTAAGCTTGCAAAGTGGAATTTTCCTCGTTTGTTTTAAGAATGCTATTATAATACCCATTTTTAAAAATAAAAAACACGGAAATAAAAAACTATCGGCCCATATCACTGCTACCTGTTATTTCTAAAATAAATAAAGAAAATGTTTCCGATTTATAACTCGGAGAACTGCTTTTTGGCACTTTATTAGGGAGTTTAGTACTGTACGAGAAGCGCCTACCCAAACCGAATCTTATTTCTGACTACAAAGTCCTTGATATCCGATAAATTTTATTAAAAACGTCATCCTTAATCAACGGCTCTATAAGCAACAACCCCTTGAATTATTGTAACTTGATCAAGGTTACGAGGAAATATGGTACTGCCAAAAATGGCGCCCGGAGCGATGAGAGACGAATACTGCAAATATTTGCTGTCTTTTTTTACGCGTCTCAATTCAACGTTAAACGCTCGGAGTAAAGCTGCGAGTGCTCCCGTCTTTACCATTTTATGACAATTGGTAAATACTAAGAGCTATCCAGTTCCCCGATACTGGTATCATCATAGCGTGCGCAGTAGCCACGTGGGTCAACCCGACCATCGCGATGTCTTCGACTCAGCTGTTCAATTCAAACGGTTTTCAAAGGGTGCGCGGTGAGGAGTGCGGGTGCGGGGGGGGATGAAATGTATTGGAATCATGAATAATGTATGCGGTGTTCTGAAAATGGCGCCTGGCTGCCTCACCCGCGCAACACTGAAGCGGGTAGTAAGTAACGTTTCCCTTTGCGTTCCGCTACCTGCTGTTGCACGAGCTTACTTCCATCATCGGTGTACAGCCAGGAAATTCATTTGCTTGGACGCTCTTGGCTTCCCAATGCAGCTTCACTCGCTATGTGGTTCCTAACATATTCTGTAAAGTAAACTTAACAATATTAAACATCTTTTAAATTCCCGCGATCGCTTATCGTATCGTAAGTTGTGTGTTTTGGAGCGAAGTAGAGAGATTAATCTTCTATGACAATTTGATGCATGAAAACAATATACCTACATATTTAAGTATAAAATAAAACGAATATTAAACAAACTTAAATAATATGATGCAAGTGAATATGATTATTGGCGACTAAGAAAAATTAGTCCTTGACGTCCAGTTCTTGACGTCTTCCAACCATCCTTTTTTTGCATTGATTTGAAGTATGGCATTTTCATAGCGTATTCAATCTAATTCTTTTTTTTTTGATTTTTAGATTTAATTTTTGTTGGAAACCATCTTTGTTACGTGAAATTTTCGCTAGTTATTTTGCCGTTTAATATATCGACACATTTTTTTAAATTTTTGTTTCGTCAGAACCTAATTTTCATTTTACTGTAAAATAATTACCAAAAATTTTGACTACCAATATTACCAAAAACTATTTTTTGATAAGAGTATAGGTACATTTCACCGCCGAAGTCATCGCTAAGTCACTCCAATTTAGTAACATCCACCGACTGAGTTTTTTTGGGCCCTACTAAACCTAGCTAAATGTGCTTGTGCACATTGAGTGGAGCAGTCAGGGTAGATAGTGGAGATAGAAAATGCGACTATGCCACTGCTCAACTAGGTCATTGTTAGGCTACCATTGACGTTCATCAGTTTCCACACTGTCTTACCACCAAACTGTCTTAACTCCAAAAGTTTTCGCTCGTGTAGAAATAGTATGCATTTTTTTTATTTGTCGTATTTATCTTCGTGACTAATTTGATAAAGGCACTTCACAGTTACAGGTAGGTTAGGTTACCGCGACAGCATTGGTGCGTTAATGGAAAATGGTTGCCACCTCTCCAGCCAGATCGGATGTGAAAAAACGCCTCCAACTTGGCCATTATCCGTCC
Source organism: Neomicropteryx cornuta (assembly GCA_020383195.1). Classification (NCBI taxonomy): domain Eukaryota; kingdom Metazoa; phylum Arthropoda; class Insecta; order Lepidoptera; family Micropterigidae; genus Neomicropteryx; species Neomicropteryx cornuta. Next base: position 3,003,783 of record JAHKQU010000011.1, read on the forward strand.
CTTGGAATTCGTTTCTTTTGCTTGGCTGCTTTTGGGTTCACTTTATTCTTGTTTAATGCAGTTTTTGTGCTCCCAGTTACTAGCGCACATACTTTCAATGTGTTATATTTATCTTGTTACTTCAATGATTAGAGTAATTATGTCCAGTGGGATGAAATGCTTAACCCTTTTTCCTTAAGGGTGAAGATTTAAAATTGTTTTCCCGTCTGACTAAAATATTTCACAATATGGTATTGTGATAAATGAGATGTAAGACAAATTATTATGATCGTTTTAATTTAATGAAAACTACTACATCACAATTATCACATAAATAGGTTAATTCAACAACTCATGTACCTAATTAAAACTATAGAATTTAGTACCGAGTTTAGTAAATGGTCTTTTAGTTATATTGAAGTATTTTTTGGTTTCCCTACGTCACATCTGTTTCATAATTTTAGGTTTTCTTTGGGTTAACCATAAGATAAGTGTTCTTTACTGCTTAACAAATAAAACTTTACAAAGACCATACAAGTAATGTATGTAATACCACCAAAATCATACTGTGTACTGTGTGGATTTATTCAGTTATAATTTTTTTTAGTGGACTTAGCCCGTGAGTTCAATTTTTAGACCATAGCTTAAAATTATTAATGTATTTGAGTGTTTGGATATACTTTATTACTCGTACTATTAATAATAATAATAATTATTATTATTTATTCTTTTCTGAATGCCTTACAAATATGTTCATTTCATTATACCTATTAATCAGTTACAATTTTACACGATAAATATACATTTTACAATAATTGTTAATTGTTTACTATTAGGTAGTTTTTAAGCATCGAAATTACATATTTTCTAATACAAAGTAATAGAATATTGCAAAAGTTCATAAGAAAAATGCTGACCTTTCTGTGTGTAAATAAATGTGTGTGTGTGTAAACAGATTTTTGGGGATATCTTGAACGAGTAAGCGTTTAAAAATTTATTAACCTAAGCTTAAAGCCATAAAACTTTATACATTTAAAACGCGTTTTGGGGTCGAGTATTTGAAAATAATTTAACCCGAACTCTGTGTCTCGGCGATTGGGGTCAAAATAGTACTAAATAATTTGTCGCGTTTGCCGCATACTTTGGCCTACCTACTAAAAGGCATATTCTATTAAAGGCAGTGATTGAAATGAATTGACGGTAGTTAGGTTATAGTTCTTGGTTTTTTATTGCTGTTATACTCAAATTTTTACTTGTAATTTAACTTTATATACCTTCTATTGACCTTCTTTTTTTTTCTTTTTTAACTTCTCTTGAAATTTTATTCGTTGTTATTTTTAAGGTTTATGATGTATTATATATATGATATTTCTGTATATTATAACATATTTTGGAAATAAATAACTTGAACTTGAACTATTAAAAAAGGTCTTTAGGGTACCTAATCGCTTAAAAAAGGCGATTGATTGGTTAATTTCTCTTCTTGTTGGTAATATCAATATAATTTATAGTAGAGGAACCCCTTTTAGGTAATATTCACCATTAATTTAATAACAACGTCATTAGCTTTATAGAAAATTGCCAAACTGTTTAGAATAAAAAGTATATTTAATGATTCTAAAGATAACATATAAGATACGTAAATTAATGATATTACAGTGTTAATTTATGTTATGAATTTTGTGATATTTGTAATAATTCTGGCTCTGTATCGTGTAAGTTTACTAAATTATTAAATACTAATATTGAAATATTTAACTATTTTGAAAAATACAAATAACTTATAAGTAAGAATGCTTAAAGTGTTGTCTAGGTTTATTTCTCTACTTTTTATTGTGTTAAATTCTGTTGTTTTTTTTTTAAATTGAAATGTAACAAATAATATGTAATTGTCATTCCTGTATAATAAGTTTGTTTATGGAAATAAATTATCTTATCTTATGATTTCGTTAAATTATTATCAGCGAAATGTTTTGGGTAGATGGGGTGCGGGGGGGGGGGTATAAGAATAAAAAAAATACAGTTGTTAATAGCCGTATGGTTTTATTCAATTGATGTTCAGTATCATTTTATGGTCGAACTTAAATTAATATTTCTTAAAAGGTACTATTTAATATTACTATGATTCCATTCAAATTTACACACAAATTTAAATTGTAATTTACAAAGCATATACAGTAAGCGCGATAATATTGTGTTTTACAAATATATTTAACCTAAATTTAATACTTATTGCTTCTAGTAGATACTCAATTAAATATAGTGTATTTTTCTACGGTGCTAAACATTAAAAAGTAACATTATTTTTTGTTTATTTATTTATTTCTGCTCGCATATAAACTTTTATAGTTATGGTCAGTCAGTGCGGTGTTAAATCGCTTTTATTCTGACCCTTAATATTATGTAGTTGCCATGTTTTCGAATATCCCAGATGACGGAAATGATTGATGGCGCTTAGATCCCATCAATCTAGCTTGACAGTTTCGGTTACTTCTACAGACTGCGCGGTCAAGGTGAATACATTGTCTATCGAGGCGCAGAGCCAGCAACCAAACTTTACAAGTCGAGCTACAAACATAATAAAAATGCGATAGCGACAAAAGAAAGCTTAAAAAAGGTTGTTTTTTTTTTTTCGATGCATACTAACGTCAAATACCAATGTTATGTACATACAAAATAAAACAGATTACCAAATGTCATACAACAGCTGACATGTTTTCATTGGGGGCTCCATAAGAAAAAAAAACAACCAGATTAACTTTTTTCAGAAATCTTAAATTTAAAACATTAGGGCCCAAAAATTGGGCCAACTGGAACAATTTATTTATTTATTTATTTATTATTATTATATCCATAAAAAATTATATCATTACATGTATATTAATATATCGCATGTTATTGATATTCCATAAAAGAAAAGTACAGTTTGTGTGGATTAGTAACACCTCACTAGGCAAATGCCTGTGTCGAGGTGTTACCTATTTGAAATATATAAATAGAGTGATAATAAGATTACGAGTAATTTAAAAATACGAATGTGCTAAAAAACCCATGTTTCAAAGAAACCAAACGGTACGATATTAATCTATCATAATATTTACAGTTGTATTAAAATAAATGCGGGCATATTAATAATAAAAAGAAGAAACTTAAAGTACCCGAAGTTCCTTTCTTTGTTATGGTCAACATTATTTAAAAAAAAACATTATTTCTATGCCAGAGGAAATTTACACCAGTGCTTTAATAAAATTTATAAATTTGGAGATGAATTATTATTGTATTTTGTATAATTTCTTATTCGTAATAGGGAATATAAACACTCCCTTAAATATTTGGGAATGGTCTTGCGAGACCCTGTATAAAATGTCTTTCAGGCATTATTTGGTAATAACATTTGTGACGATCGTTCATATTTACCTATATTATTTTGTTTAATTTATACAAACAGATGTTACAAACTAAATTAGGGAAAATCTTATAAATTTACTGCTTTTATGAATTGGTATAGTTTGACCAAAATTAATATTAAATTGAAAAATACTACTAATTTATGTAGTCAATAGAATGAAGTTAGCAACTTGATAAAGAAATGTAATTTTGTTAAATTTATATCGATTTCGCAAAATCTTTCGATGCATTAGACTTTCTTAGTCTTTGTAAACATGGGAAAACCTATTCAATAAATAAATATTTTATTTTATTTTGTCAAGATTTATTAGTAAACATATTTATTTTTTATAATATATATACAGGTGTCCCAAGGTCAATCCCAATAAAAAAAAACAGCTAATAGGTCCTACGATTCCTAGTGTTATTTGTTAAGAAACTATATCAAAATTCATTATGGTATTCGAGAAAAAAAAATGTTGGAATTTCTATTCTAAATCATGCAAAATAGATATTTTCAATGGTTCTTCCCTCGGACAACTACGTCACTGGGTCACTAGGCCGCGGTCAGTCATGTTCAAGGTTAAAGACCTGCCGCCTTGTTCGAAACGCCCTATTAGGGCGGAACTAAATGATTGCTGTCAGATGCCACTGGTCGAACAGAGGTCGGTCTAAGAAGAAGGGGTAACTCCTTTCCCCTTCTCTGGGGTTGTAAGAGGGATGCTATTGGTCGACAGATAATATTGATTTATCAATTGCTAAGATCGATTTACACCAATTTTATTACAAAAATAGTAAATTTGGTGATGAAAATTTTTCGCATTTTGTTACATATTTTCTTACTCTTAATAGGGAACTTAAACACCCCCTAAAGTTTGTGGGATTGACCTTGGGACACCCTGTATATATATATATATATATATATATTTATATATAATACTTTAAAAGTTTTGTTGTTTATACAAGGTTTAACAAAGGTTGTTTACACACTTTGTCGTGGGAAATATGAGGTAACTCACATTCAGGAAATTGATTTAGCGAAATATAAAGTTGGCAGCCCCAGTCGGACGATATAGTTTTAGGTTTTAACATTATTTTTCAAATACGACGCATAAGGCGGCGCGCCAAACAAAAACGTCTAGGCACGGATTAGGATACGCGACCGGACCGTAATAAAGATGCAGAGGGCTGTAAAACCCTTGTACCGCCATATTAACGAACCGGGAAGTTTGTTTTTAAAGACGCCGCGAAGGTCTTTCAAAAATTGGTAACGGTGAATTCTAAATATTCACATTTATTTAATATTTTTAATAGTATAAGAAAACTATAGTTTTGGTGCCAAAATTGACTGAATGTGAGAAGTGATCACTACCCACATATGTATAAATGTTTTTTGTCTAGCTTGTAAGATTGTAAAACTGTATAATGATAATATTTGTTGTTATTTAAAGTATCCATAAGGTAGATACGTAACATTAATATAGGTAAGATATTTAAATCTTCAGCCAAAACAATATCATTTAAGAGACATTAAAGGATTACGCGTTTGCAATAGACTAATGAGTTAAAAATACGCGTTCGGAAACGCGACGGAGTTAAACGAGAACCTAATTACAGATCATTAGCGCGCCGCGAAATAATCTATATTTGATATTTAATTCAAAGGAAAAAGTCACTGGATTTAGGTTTGTAGGTCATAGAAACAAAATAGAATTTTAGTAATGGTTAAGGCTAAAAACGGATTGTTTATTTTTATATTATAATTACAAAACCGTTTTTATCAAATAAAGAAAACATGTAAATATATCTTTTAGATTAAGGGAATATATTTGTTTAGCATAATATTAGCAAGCAATAAGTATGGTAAAAAATTTATTAAAAAAAATTATGTGATTTCAAATATTCCTAAAACGCTCGTAGGTTGTGGGCAAGAGGTATGAAGGGGGTGCGTCCGCTGAAGGGCGAAAGCGGAAACGCGTGAATAAAAGGTCGCCTCATACCTACATTCGAGTTAGTGTTGTTTAGTTTTTTTAGCAGACGTGACTGAGCACCGTTTCGCTGACAGTTTTTTATAACGTCAATCGATAGCCGTCGCGAATATTAAACTTAGTTTAAAATTTTTAGAAGTTGGTGTAACTCTATTAATTACGTACCATCCAACCAGAGGTTTTGGATACCACGAGAGCTAAATGTTAATCACGCAACGAGATAAAATCGAGCTAAATCAACGAGGTCACAAATTACCAAAACAAATGCACTTCAGCATTCAAGACTCGTTTAGTAAACGATGCGAAGTTAGGCTGGAGATTTAGCATATCGGTGAGTGAATTGAAGACAATCTGACATTTATTTTATAAAATAAATAGTCACAAATTGTCACTATTTCGGAGAACTGTAATATAAACTGTCAATGTTTGTTCGCATTAATTTAATTAGTACTGAACTTTATTCTGTGTTTTAAATTGTGATTCAGACAATATCCTTTTGCTTATTCAACGGATTTACGACCCGTTGAATATACTGGTTTGAATAAATAGTGTGATAACTTTCAAAATCTGTTTTTATTGACTTTAATCATTTTTGAACTTTTTGAATTCGTTGCATTATAAATCAGGCTAGCTTGATTTGAGGAGACTGACTCTTGGAAAGCTCGGATCTACAGTCCACCTTGAGAACGTGGCATCAGAAGCCATCCAGCTGTGTCCCGACTGAAGAGGACTGGTCTTCGGATCCGCTGGAAGCGGATCGGCCGGGACATAGCATCTTTGTTGGTCCTTTCGAGCGCAGATTGGACGAGCCCCGAGTTTTCTTTGACAAGATGTCAAAAGGTCAAGCGAGCCAAAAGGATATGGCAGATCAGGCAACTCCAGGAGAGAGGAAGAGCGAGCGCCTGAGGCAAAGACTGTCAGGCAATACAAGCCGCGGTTCAGGGAGAACGATCAGCGCAGGACGCCGACAGGACAGAGCCGAGGAACAAGCGCCATACACTACGGAGCGTCTGAGCATGACGGCACAGGATTCCCAGGAAGCCGAACAGGTCAGCACGGAAGCAGGCCCATCCAGGCTCCAGGAGAGGCTGCAGGCAGCGGCCCAGGAACTCCCTGCGTCACGGGCATCATCCGTAGCAAGCCGCAGGTCCAGGACGTCAGCCGCCTCGAGAAGCAGCGTCACCAGACAACTGCTGGCAGCGGACCTTGAGGCGGCAGAAGAGAGCGCCAGGCTGCAGGCAGAAAATACCAGGCTGCAGGCGCAGGCACAAGCCGCTGCAGAGAGCTCCAGGCTGCAGGCACAGGCCGCTGCAGAAGCCACCCAGATACAAATGGATCTGGTGGCAAAAAGGCTGGAGATCAAGAAAAAGATGATCGAGGCCGAGGAAGAAGATGACGATGAGGGCAGCATCGCGGACTCATCCGCATCGTCTAGGTATTGTCGCGAATGGGCCGCGACGAAAATACCGAGAATCTACACGCAAGCGGACGATTTGAAACAGGCGTTTCGAAATCTCCGTATCGGCGCGGCACAAGAGGAGCGGCCGGGCGAGAGCGAGACAACGCGCTACCGACAACGTTCGCCGATAAAAACTGAAAAAGTGTGTGTGTCAGTGCCTAATACAAGTGATTCATATCGAAATAACATGTTAGTGTCGGCTCGTGCAAAACTTTTACGAGACTTGCCGAAGTTTACCGGAAACACTAATGAGTTTCCGATATTCATTAGTTTATTTAATCAGGGGAACGAGATGTGCGGTTACTCCAATGCAGATAATTTAATCCGTTTGGCTGCCTCACTCAGCGGGCCAGCCAGGGAGGCTGTGAGGTCGCTGCTAGTCGAACCGGAGAACGTTCCGGCCATCATGAAGGTGCTTTATCGACGCTTCGGCAGACCAGATGCTCGCATAGATGAACTGATGACAGAGGCTCGCAGTGTTCCGAATATTGGGGTAAGTGACTCACTTTCACAATTAGTTAATTTTGGCACCATTGTTTGCAACATTGTACACTCACTTAAAAGTATGGGACATGACGGATATTTAATTAATCCGCCATTGTTGAAAGAATTAATTTTAAAATTACCTCAATATTTAAGGCTTCAGTGGTATAGAGAATTTAGGGGCGAACATCCCACACTTACAGATTTCGGGGAATGGCTAGAGTCATTACTGGACGCGGCCGCAAAAGAGGAAACTAACTCAGGTAGTTCAAAGCCCGCGGTCAAAGAACGCAGCGAGTTAAAAACGCGCGCGATTAAAAAATTAGAGCCGACGCGTAGGCATATTTTTAATACCTACGAAAAATCGTTAGAAGTTAAAAAATGTCTGTACTGTAAAAAAACAAATCATGATTTAAATGTTTGTAGGAATTTTGCGGCTCTAAGCCTAAACAGTAAACGCGATTGGGTCAGGGAAGAAAACTTATGTTTTATTTGTTTAAAATTAGGACACACCGCACTTCAATGTAAAAGAAAAGTGTCGTGCGGAATTAACGGATGCAAAAGTAAACACCATAAGTTACTTCATCCGATAACGCGTTCGGAACCCAGCCAAGCGGCCTCTCCAGAGGGGTCAACCGCCGTCGAGACAGGTCACGTGACGCACACACGTCATGAGAGCGGAAGCATTGGACTCCGAGTTGTGAATGTGAAGGTCACGGGCGAGGCTGGGTCCAGGGATATACTCGCGTTATTGGATGAGGCATCGACTCTGACTCTAATCGACGAAAAAATAGCAAATGAAATCGGCGCAAAGGGCGTTACATCGACATTAAAAATAGTAGGTATTAACGGTATGAAATCACAGAACTCGTGTACTAGGTCGGTAGATATAAAAATTCAAGCCGAAAACAATTCCGTAATTTATAATTTAAAACATGTGAAAACTATGAAAAATCTAAACTTACCTTATCATAATTTAGATATCGATAAATTACGAGAAAAATATCCGTTTATATCTAGGTTACCTATTAAGTCGGTTCACGGAAAAATAAAAATGCTTATCGGACAAGACCAGTATGGCCTCATCTTGCCCCTGGAAGTGCATGGTAATTGGCGTCAGGGCCCTGTGGTTACGAAAGCGTTAATTGGGTGGTCGTTAAATGGTAATTTCGGCGCCGGCGCTAATAGCGGTCACGTGTTACACCTACGACTCGACGAGCGCGACACGCAATTACAAAACGACTTAAAGGGCTATTTTCAAATAGAAGAAATGAGCGGCCCTAAACGACCATATCAATTTAATTTAAATCAACGCGCAAATAAAATCCTAAAGGAGACAACACGCAATATAGGTCACCGTTATGAAACCGGTTTATTATGGAAATCGGACGAAATAAACCTTCCATATAACCGTGCTATGGCCTTAAAACGTTTAGAAAACGTAGAAAGGCGTCTGTTACGAGACAAAGTTTTATCGGAAGCGTATAGCAATACGATAAAAGATTTTCTGGCAAAAGGCTATGCCCGAAAATTATCAAATAACGAAGTAGCGTCCGTGACAACTAAAACCTGGTACTTGTCTCATTTCATGGTCACTAACGTAAATAAACCTGGAAAATTCAGACTTGTATTCGATGGGGCCGCGAGATCAGGGGGCACTTCGTTAAATGATAATCTTTTAAGCGGTCCAGACCTATTAAAACCCCTTATGGGTATATTATGTCGGTTCCGACAAGGAACTATTGCAATTTCAGCTGACTTGAAAGAAATGTTTTTGCAAGTCCGCATGCGGCCAGAAGACCAACAGGCTCAAAGATTCCTCTGGCGTGACATGCGGATCGAAGAGCCAGCTCAGGAATATGCAATGCAAGTAGTTCTATTCGGATCTACTTGTTCGCCGTGCTCGGCGCAATACGTAAAAAACGTAAACGCCGAGGCACATAGGTCGGCTTATCCAGACGCAGCGCGGGCCATTCTCGACTCTCATTATATGGACGACTATCTGGATAGCGTAGATGACCTACAAACGGCGAAAAAATTAGTACGAGATGTCACATACGTACACAAACAGGGCGGATTCGAAATTCGCAACTGGTCGACAAATAGTCCGCAAGCCATAGAGTCGGTGAGCCCGGAAGATCGCTCACAAAAAAGTGTGCGATGGACTACACATGGCACTGATAGCAGCGAAAGAATCCTAGGATTAATTTGGCACCCCACAACAGACGAATTAGCCTTCGATACTAATTTTAGTAAATTACCTCCCGGACTAGTGAGTGGGGACATTATACCTACAAAACGGCAGGCGTTAAGTTTATTAATGTCAGTTTTCGACCCGTTAGGTATTTTGGGCCCGCTCACTATAAAAGGAAAAATACTTATGCAAGAAATGTGGTTACAAAAGACGGGATGGGATGATCTCGTAAGCGAAGGTGTGGGACGCAAATGGGACGAATGGCTCGAGGACTTGAAAAAAGTTCAAGAGCTCAGGATACCCCGTAGCTATCAGTGCCACGGCCAGGTAAAATCCGGAGTGCAATTGCACATTTTCGGAGATGCAAGCCAACAGGGTATTGCCGCGGTTGCGTTCGCACGTTTTTTAGACGCAAACCGTAAAATACGAGTGTCATTTTTGGCCGGCAAGACTAAAGTTAGTCCGCTAAAAATAATGTCTATGCCAAGAAAAGAATTGCAGGCAGCGCTTTTAGCCAGTCGTTTGGCGGCTACACTGAAATCTGAACACACCTGGAAGTTCGAAAATACTGTCTTATGGACGGATTCGAAAACAGTTTTACACTGGATTCGGAACGACCCGAGACAGTATCAAACGTTCGTAGCGCATCGATTAGGTGAGATCGACGAATTAACCGCAGGTGACAGCTGGCGCTGGATTCAGTCCGCCGATAACGCCGCCGACGAGGCAACGCGAGACGGAACGCCATACAAAAATGACACGTCGTCAAAATGGCTGCATGGGCCCGCCTTCTTATACGAAGACGAGAAAAAATGGCCGCCCGAAAAAATAGGAATTGCACTTCAAGAGGATGTGAATTATCACGATGAAGTGATAAAACACGCTTTCGTCACTCACGCATCGGAGCCCGAAAAACCGTTAATAGACGCGTCAAAATATTCAAAATGGACGCGCCTAATTCGCGGGACGGCGTGGGTACTTAGAGCGGTCGATATCTTTCGCGAAAGAAATCGATAACTCGGAAAAGTACTGGTTACGACAAGCGCAAAACGAAATCTTCGCTGAGGAGCTAAAAGATATAAGCGCAAATCGGCCGGTAAAAAGGTCGAGTAAAATACGTCATCTAAATGCATTTTTAGATGACGAAAAAATACTGCGTGTAGGCGGCCGCATAAGTGCAGTGCAAGGTGTCGCATTGCAATTCATTAAGCCGGCCATATTGGATGCCAGTCACCCCTATACAAAGCTATTAATAAGACATGAACATGAGTCGAGTTCTCATCAAGGTCGCGAGTTCGTATTAAACGAATTAAGACAGCGTTTTTATATTTTAAAAGCCAGAGGCGCCATTCGGAGAGCGGCTCGAGAATGTCAACATTGCCAGAATCAACAGGCAAAGCCGATACCTCCCCGTATGGCCGAATTACCGGCCGTACGACTCCAACATCACGAGCGGCCCTTTTCCGCAGTCGGGATCGATTATTTCGGACCCCTTGAAGTAACGGTCAACCGACACAGGGAAAAGCGCTGGGGAGTTATGTTCTCCTGTTTACGGACTCGAGCCGTGCATATCGAAATAGCGCACTCACTAAGCACGGACGCGGCAATTATGGCAATAAAACGCATGTCGGCGAGGCGCGGCGTACCTAAGGTATTTTATTCCGACAATGGCACAAATTTGCACGGAGCAAATAACGAATTAAAAAGGGCCATTGCCGAAATAAATGAGGACAAATTAAAAGAAAAATTTTCAATTAAAAAAATTGAGTGGTTTTTTTTACCAGCAGCCGCTTCGCATATGGCCGGGGCGTGGGAACGAATGATCCAATCAATAAAAAGGGCTTTGTACGCCATATTGAAAGAGAGGGCACCTCGAGACGAGGTATTAATCACGTTGATGGCGGAAGCTGAACAAACAGTAAACAGTCGGCCATTGTTCCACGTGTCACTTGACCATAAGGACGACGAGAGCCTTACACCTAACCACTTCCTGATAGGAAGCTCATCAGGAAAAGCGGCCATAGGGGAAATTGACGCTACTGATTTGTTCGGAAAAAAGCAATGGCGCATAGCGCAAACATTAGCCGACCATTTTTGGCGACGCTGGATACGTGAATATCTGCCCACTCTTATACATCGAGAAAAATGGCAAGAACCCGCGAAACCTATCCAAGTAGGGGACGTGGTGTTTATAGTTGACGAAAGACTTCCGCGAAACGCTTGGCTGCGCGGCATAGTAGTGCAAACACACCCCGGCACAGATGGACAAACCCGGGCGGTAACCGTCAAAAGCCACGGGAAACATTACAAACGACCGGCAGTCAAAGTGGCAGTGTTGCGAGTCCACGACCATCAAAGTCTGAAAGAGTAACGTTTCAGAGAGGGCGGAATGTCGTGGGAAATATGAGGTAACTCACATTCAGGAAATTGATTTAGCGAAATATAAAGTTGGCAGCCCCAGTCGGACGATATAGTTTTAGGTTTTAACATTATTTTTCAAATACGACGCATAAGGCGGCGCGCCAAACAAAAACGTCTAGGCACGGATTAGGATACGCGACCGGACCGTAATAAAGATGCAGAGGGCTGTAAAACCCTTGTACCGCCATATTAACGAACCGGGAAGTTTGTTTTTAAAGACGCCGCGAAGGTCTTTCAAAAATTGGTAACGGTGAATTCTAAATATTCACATTTATTTAATATTTTTAATAGTATAAGAAAACTATAGTTTTGGTGCCAAAATTGACTGAATGTGAGAAGTGATCACTACCCACATATGTATAAATGTTTTTTGTCTAGCTTGTAAGATTGTAAAACTGTATAATGATAATATTTGTTGTTATTTAAAGTATCCATAAGGTAGATACGTAACATTAATATATGTAAGATATTTAAATCTTCAGCCAAAACAATATCATTTAAGAGACATTAAAGGATTACGCGTTTGCAATAGACTAATGAGTTAAAAATACGCGTTCGGAAACGCGACGGAGTTAAACGAGAACCTAATTACAGATCATTAGCGCGCCGCGAAATAATCTATATTTGATATTTAATTCAAAGGAAAAAGTCACTGGATTTAGGTTTGTAGGTCATAGAAACAAAATAGAATTTTAGTAATGGTTAAGGCTAAAAACGGATTGTTTATTTTTATATTATAATTACAAAACCGTTTTTATCAAATAAAGAAAACATGTAAATATATCTTTTAGATTAAGGGAATATATTTGTTTAGCATAATATTAGCAAGCAATAAGTATGGTAAAAAATTTATTAAAAAAAATTATGTGATTTCAAATATTCCTAAAACGCTCGTAGGTTGTGGGCAAGAGGTATGAAGGGGGTGCGTCCGCTGAAGGGCGAAAGCGGAAACGCGTGAATAAAAGGTCGCCTCATACCTACATTCGAGTTAGTGTTGTTTAGTTTTTTTAGCAGACGTGACTGAGCACCGTTTCGCTGACAGTTTTTTATAACGTCAATCGATAGCCGTCGCGAATATTAAACTTAGTTTAAAATTTTTAGAAGTTGGTGTAACTCTATTAATTACGTACCATCCAACCAGAGGTTTTGGATACCACGAGAGCTAAATGTTAATCACGCAACGAGATAAAATCGAGCTAAATCAACGAGGTCACAAATTACCAAAACAAATGCACTTCAGCATTCAAGACTCGTTTAGTAAACGATGCGAAGTTAGGCTGGAGATTTAGCATATCGGTGAGTGAATTGAAGACAATCTGACATTTATTTTATAAAATAAATAGTCACAAATTGTCACTATTTCGGAGAACTGTAATATAAACTGTCAATGTTTGTTCGCATTAATTTAATTAGTACTGAACTTTATTCTGTGTTTTAAATTGTGATTCAGACAATATCCTTTTGCTTATTCAACGGATTTACGACCCGTTGAATATACTGGTTTGAATAAATAGTGTGATAACTTTCAAAATCTGTTTTTATTGACTTTAATCATTTTTGAACTTTTTGAATTCGTTGCATTATAAATCAGGCTAGCTTGATTTGAGGAGACTGACTCTTGGAAAGCTCGGATCTACAGTCCACCTTGAGAACGTGGCATCAGAAGCCATCCAGCTGTGTCCCGACTGAAGAGGACTGGTCTTCGGATCCGCTGGAAGCGGATCGGCCGGGACACACTTATTATTGTTAGTCAACAGATGGAGAAAAAAAGTATTTAGAAGAAGATAGAGATTGGGTGAGTACCTCTGCTGGACGTTTCGGAGCTCCGTGGCCCCTTCTTTAACAGCTAAACGAAGACCCGCTTCGTTTAGCTGTTGAAGAAGGGGCGTTTTTGAGAGTCTGTGCGAGTATACAGACTCTCAAAAACTTGTGTGAGTATATAGCTTTCACACGGTGAGGGACGGGGGCAACTCAAGTTTTGCTTAAGATTTGATTTATAAAGCTCAACTTGATAAAGAGTAAAAGAGGAATTGTATCTTAATAATATTATGTCCATATTTAATCTGGGTGGGTCCATATTTATATTGTATCATTATTTAGGATGAGATTTTGTAAGTTTTAAATAAATTATTTGATAATTATTAATTTTTCACCAATAACCAAATTCATTGCTCTGTGTTATATAGGTCTTTAGGAATTGATTTAATACGATGCATTTCTTTACTGGAATATATGAAACTACAACTCATAATACTGCTTACTAATGTTATGTTTTTTTTATTATTTTTTATTTATGTACTTTTCTTAAAGGCCGGAACCTAATCATTAAAATATATTAATTTAAAGTGAAATAACTTTTAGGTGACTATTTACATACATACCATATCCTTATTATTTAGTAAAATAGTTTAACTATTCAAAATAAAAATAACTTTAGTGTATATATCATATTACCTTACCGTTACATTAATGTGATAACAAAGGACAGAGATCATAAGAGTAAGTCTATTCAAGGCATCTTAAGTTATAGCTGTTACATGTGAAGGTAGTTTAAGACTAAATAGGTCAACATTTAAAGTTAATTAAAGCTTTCAAGTGATTAAATAAAAGTTGTCGAAAATGTTATTGTAACATGCATATAATCAGGCTATACGCATGATGCATAAATTTCATCTGAAATCTGTCCGAACTGAGTGGCCAAGAATCGTGTGGACAGCAATAAAGCCCTCAAGAACCCAGAACAGACGATAAAACGAGAAACATCTTAATAAAACCTTTAACCGTCTCTGAGGTTGGAACTTTTGTTATCCACTGACCGACAAATGATGTGTCACATGACCGATTTAATACATCTCACCAACGCGAAAGTTGAAAATCAACAACTGGTACACTTTGAGGAGGTTCAAATTGGGTGTAAAACGCTTAGTGGAATGTCTTGCACCTGCGTGTAATGACTTGCAAGGTCGATCAAAGAAGATGCAAGACTATGTGTAAGACGAAGACAATGATTTATCTAAATGAGAATATCGGTATATATTAAGATGAACCACGCAAAAGTAGAGGTTTAAGTTGTACACCAGTTTCTATATTATTGTAACACAACGGAAATAAGGAACGTGTGTACAATGAATAGTAAACATAGTATTATCCTCAAACTCAAGCCATTCTAAAAACAGGGGAAGCCGAAGGAGTTCGATTAAAATGCAACGTTGAAATTAAAACATACTTCATATGAAAATGTCATGTTATTAAATTATTTCTCCGTATATGCGAAAGGACACTTTAAACGAGCAAAACTCCGCGAGTTCCCTCACAAAACGAGGGTATGCTAATGTACTTTTTGCTGCGGATCCGACTTCGTTTAATTTTATTGCCAGTGAACAAAAATTCCACTTTTTCCTTCTCTTTCTCCCTCTCGCCAGCCCGCCCTGGAGAGACTTTAAAAAGTTGCCCAATAAATTGACGAAAATTGCGGAAAAGTTTTTTCAAGGGGGAGTTAAGGCCTTCAACTAAATCGCATAATCCTTGTATCGTTTTATTAAAGGCGATTTAGGAAATATTAAATTTAACTAGAAGCTTATTATGCATCGGCCAAGTTTAAAAAATAACAACGGAATATCAAACGCAAAAATATTACACTTTTAAATATTTTAAATTAACTATCTAACGTTCACACTAGTCTCAAACATCACACTTCTATAGGCCATATGTACCCGTAAGTTGCATTAAATCATATAAAGTAATGTATTTATTTAGAAACAATATCTCTTTCAAAACAGTGACCCAAAAAAATCACAATCACAACACAAATTATTAAAGTAATATTTAATTTATTTAAAGTAATATAACTCAACGAAGAAGGTAGGTATACATCGGTGAGTATCAATATCACTCCTCCTACTATACGATGTGCCCACTAGTGAGAGAGAGAAGCCAAGCGGTCGCCAGGCAATCAATTATGGAAAGTTATAAATCCTTCAGCTGTTCCTTAACGTCTCACACTTATCGCAGAAGAGCGAGACAGCAATAGTCACAGGCTGGTCCGAGTACCGTCTGAGTTTCACGAAACTAACCTAGCATATTTACAGGGCTGCCCCATTTGTCGCGCTGAAGACTGACTTTACCACTATTGCAGTCTTAAGGGACTTCTTTTTTTAAATTTGAAAAGGAAGATTAAGGCTTCAGCTATCTAAACTTTGTTGTAAAGTCTAAAGTTTAAGGAAAACCATTATTGAACTCCCACTAACTGCTTTAGGTCTGAATTGCGTTAAACACAGCACACACCCATTTAAATAACATTTATTACTTCATAATTTACTTGCGCAATTAGTTACTAGAGGTACTTACATTTACATTATTGAAACTTAGCTTAATACATTTATATTGCTGCCTAGGCTAAGGGTGCCAACATATCTGTTAAGTCGGCTCGGTACTGCAGTTGGCCGTAATCCCGATACCCAACTCCACGAGAGCATCTTCGATGTGGGTTTGTTGGGGGGCCACTCTATCTGTTCCAGGGTGGATGTACTCCGTAAGGAAGTAACAGGTTCCCGGGATGTCCTTGGGAAATGAACTCGGTAGGCAGGATGGGTCCCTCGGTTCTAGATTGAATCCAGGGTATCTTATGAGCCAACTGTTGAAAATGAAATTTTAAATATTGATGACATTTTGACAAAATGTATTAGTAGAAATTAATGACACTAGAAAAGGGTATCATCAATAAGTTATTAATAAAAAGAAACTACACAAAAATATATCAAACCGAAGAAGATAAATATAGCCAAAAGAAGACAAATATTCTGTTACAATGTTAACGTCACGCAGGTGTAATCCGAACGCATTATTCGGTAATAGTAAATATTAATTTCGATTTATTTAGATCCTTTTTTCTATAGCAGGCATTTGATAACCATTGGATATTTAATCGTAAAAAATATATTAAGATACTTTGATCTTATATCTTCAACAAAGTAAAGGCAGATTTTTAAATTTCAGTTCTATTTCTGAGAAATTTAATAAATGATAAACTGCTAATAGTTTTTTTTTTAAGTTGACTTGCTCTCTTATAAAAGATATGAGAGCCTTAGGAAAAATAGTAATTAAAGACCTAAGGGTCTATAACATAGAAAAGCTTTTTTTATAATTTCTTTATTTTAAAGCTGTAATTCAATAAAAAGCAACAATTGCTCACTGACCGCGTAAACAGTGAAACCTGACGCCCTATATAAATTGAAAGCACCGAATTTCAAAGTCGTGTGACAATATGCTTTGTATTAATTTTTTTTAGTTTTAGTTTCTTTTAGTTAGTTTTTAAAGGCGATCGTTACCTAAAACGTCGCACAGGATTTGCTAGCAAAAATGAGCAAAGTTCGAATGTCCCCTTCCAAACGACTATTTTATCGCTCGCGTCTCGAATCTCGATATCGTCTGATTGCGATAAAAACAAATTGTGGTTTACATTTATCGCCTAACGTATTTTGTATATCTAATAAATTCAACCTAACGATACTATCTAAAAATCATATTTAGAACTTTTTTTATTTAGACTAGATTTTTTTCCTCCTTTAAGTTCGTTTAGATTTTATACAAGTTTAAATTATTCTTTGTAACTAAGGTCTAAGGAGTCCTCGTAACGTGTAGGTAAGGATAAGAGATAAAGTTTAGATCAGGATCACCAAGTTGTTTATAGGGATTACACATCCTAGCCAGTTTTTAGCTCCGTTTGACCAATATTTATTTATTCCTTTCTTAGAAATGCTTACATAAAGATACAATAAAGTTACATAAAAATACAATAATATTTGAAATCTATAAATTACCAAGTTAATTAAATAACAACAAATTAACCTTCGACTCGATGACAAGATACATTTAGAACTTGGTTGGCTGACTACTTTTAGGAGGTGTCTAGTCCAGGAGAGTGGTAGATGAAGACTAAAGAAAAGGATTATTGGCGTCAAACGGTGTGCAAACAGCAATTTATGCATTTTTGAAATATGAAGTGTGAGAAATAGCGGCTGCCTTTTGACCGGCAGCAAAGTGTGTGAATTGTATATTCAGCACTTTCGAACGACAAATGAATTCGTAACTTGTACCAGTCGGCACAGCTTCTTGGAGCATTGACTACTTTACCAACTCCATACTTTTTCATTGTTCCTCTATCTGGAATTGGAAATACAAACAATATTCAATATACTATACAGCTTACTCAAGTGCTATTGGTCAGAGGTCGCTTACGTGTAGGTGGTGGGGCTGACATTTATCTTGAGTGGCTCGGAGCCAGACTCGAACTTGTTGGCCAGGGTGACGTTGTGCCCGAAGAGGCAGTACTTCAGCATCGTCTTGCCAACGACTCCCGCCAGGACGGTGCCCGTATGGAGGCCGATCCGCATCTGCACCAAGTCATATCGTTAGGTAGGTAGGTAGATCAGTTTAGGATGTGATGTGTATCAGGAGGTGGCAATCGAATGCCGTCTGCAGACTTAGAACTTGCTAATGAAAACAAGAGGGACTGGGATCTCATCCATTGTAGTCCACATTAAACTGAAACACATATTGGTATGACTTATTTATTTATTTAACAGGTTTCCCCATGTACATTATAATTAAAGTAAAAACAAATGCAACTACCAAAAGAAAAACAAACAACATTAAAAACAAAAAACAATAACATGAAACATACTTCGCTAAAAAATTAAAATAATGCCTCCAGGCAAACATTAGCAAATAAATAATTCAAGCTGATCTTATAACGGCGTAATAGAGAGCAGATTTTTAATCCCAAAAATATCAACCGCCGCGGAAATGGAATTTAATAATTCGACTGCTCTCCCAATTGGACTATACTTGTATACGTCGGTACGACACGCTAATCGCCTAAATAACATATGCTTCCGCGCTCTAGTAAAACGGTCCGGAACAAAGAGACCAATATCTCCGAGTATTACGGGATTCTCGATGAAACCGCGAATAGCATTATAAAAAAAAACAAACTATGGATTTGTCGCCTAAACTTGAGTGTGTTAAAGCCTAACATCCCTAATACAAATGCTGATGGATAAGTGTTAGGAAACATTTCTGGATAATATCCATACCTACGGTGATAAAGGTATCTAAGGAACCTCCTCTGAATAACCTCCAGGATATTACAGTAAGTACCCTCATGAGGACTCGAGATAATGGAACTATACTTCAATATACTCCTCACAAACGTGCAGTATAAAAGCGAGATGGACTTCGGCTTATTCAAAGATCGACTGGTTCGAAGCACGAATCCCAACATTTTATTGGCACACTTAACTATGCTTCGCATGTGCAAATGAAATGTTAGACGCGAATCAAACACAACCCCCAAGTCGCGAATTTCGTCGCATCTGCGAATGATCTCATTACCCAGAGAGTACTCACAACTTACTTTTTCACGCAAAGTTCGTGAGAAGGATACTGCGACACATTTAGAGGCATTAAATTGTAATTTGTTATCGGCAGCCCAGTCTAGGGGACGTTTGATGTCATCTTGTAAAAGCTGCGCGTCAGATAGTGAAGTCACTGATCGGTAAATCTTAAACAATGTATTAAAGATGTAAGTGAAACCTTGATGGGGTCTCCTTCGTGCGTAAGATGCTGGGCGCAGGTCTCCACCATCTTGAGCCCCATCCAGGCGATCTGCTGCGCGTGCGTGTCGTTCCGCTGGTGCAGGCCGCTCGCCACGCAATAGGCATCCCCTATGGTCTCCACCTGACGGAAGTACGCAAACTACAAATTGGCCTGCAACCAAAACCTTTTTCGCTATTCAACCAGCAGCTTCAGTATTCAGTATTTTAATGTCAAGAAACAACTTTGCAGTTGTGTATGAAAGGCAGAAATGAGTGACATAAAACAATAAAAGTAAATATAACAATAACAAGATACAAACAACAAGAGAAATAATTAAGCCTAAGCATCCCTACACTTTAGGGACAGCTATTTAAATACATGAAAAGAGATAGCAAGTTAAAGAGCGTAAATATTGTATAAATTAAATAGTATAATAATATTATAAAATTTATAGAGAAAAACAATAATAAAACAGTAAATGCAATAGAAATTAAATAAACATCAATTAAGGTCATCGAGACTGTAGTTTTTTCAATAAGATATTTTTTCAATGCAGCTGCTTTGTATTTTTCTAATGTTTTTATATTATTGGGGAGATTATTGAATACATCTACCGCCCTATAAACACTTGTATTTTGGAATTGAGTTGTTCGAGCTTTAATCGGTTGAACATAATTGTTTTTGTGTCGTGCGAATGGACATTGCTGTGTGTAGAATCAGCCTCTTTCTTTAAAAAAAATCACAAAGGATTTCGTAGATGGAGATACCATATATTGTGAGAATTCCTAAGTTCCGAAAGTGTGATTGGCAAGACTCACCTGGGCCTAAACCCAGGATACCTCTCACAGCCCTTCAATTCAGTATGGAAGTTCATATACCTTCAGAAATGTTACTAAAAGTTTAAACTACACGATACATAAATGGAACTTGATGACTAAAAATTTAGATACACATAAATTATAAGAATAAATTAAAAGTATTAACAGTTGAAATATTACCTACTATAAATTAGGTTATAATTGCTGCAGCTTATGGCATTCTGTACGAAACACGTGTAGTATTTATATCCAAACCTTATAGACGTCGAGTTGCTCGCAGAATATGTCAAAGACGCTGTACAGGTCTTCCAGCATGGCGATGACCATCATGGGGGTGGCCGTGGCGCAGATAGAGGTGAACCCGACGATGTCGCTAAACAGCATGGTGACGTCATCGTGACTTTTGGCCTCTATCGATTCACCTGGTGGTGGTGGTGGTCAAATACAAACGACTTTTAATCGATGTTAGGAACTATTTAAATAAACAATGTTTTCGGAATATTTATACTTACATTTCAATACGTCATTGGGTTTGTTTTACTTTCAGTCTCAGTACGCGATGATCTTTTGACGCGAGCGGTTAGAAGCACATTGTACAGGATCTCACAAATAAAGGTCAGAAAAATTTGGGATACTCTTAGGTTAACTTTTAAATTAAATGTTTTAATTATTGCTAATATGTTGAACGCGATTGAGAATAGACATTGATCCATAGCAAAAACTTTTCATTGATAGTGACTGAAAGTTACATTTAAGCATAATACCAGAATACTTACCTAATACCACTATACTTACATAATACTTACATAATACCAGAATACATTTAAGGTAATACCAGAATATTTATTCCAAAACTACAATTTCAATTATTTAAACTAAAGTTCTCTCTTTAAGCGCTAAGATAGATTATATGGAGAGACTTTGCTTGTAGAAAAGTGTAGGAAGATAGAGAAGTTAACAAAGTAAAATAAATCAGCCTCAAGAAATCGTATTCTGTAATTTCATCCCCGTCATGTTTCAGTATTGTTCTTATTCATCAAACATTGCTCAATTCTCAATGTTTAATGTTCTTTATTTTATAATATTTAATCATTTACAAATGTATGAAATAACGAAAATTACCATTTAATAAAAAGTATTTTGAAAGGTTTTGCGAATTGAAACAAAAATGTTTCTGAAGCCATGCATTTGAATTAAATAAATTCATTCTCACCCAGCCAAAGCCGCTTCGCAATATCCGGTGGAAAAATTAAATGCAACAGACTGACGTTCTTCTCTCTCTCCTTGTCTACAGCTTTGTTGGCCTCTTCTATCGAGTTCTTTAATTTGTCCATTCGACGTCGCAGCCCGTCCTGACAAAGTCACAGAATATCTCAGAATATGACAAATGTTAGGTCCGAAGCGACATTTCTTTGTATAGAGTATAATTGCTCTTCAGCATGGGCATGGGCGCTATGCAGGTTTGAAATTATTTGTACATTCATTAGAAATTTCGCTTTAATACTTGAAAACTAGTCTGCACAAAAATTACTACCGGCTACATCTATTCACAATATAGCAAAAGGATCTGTATAGGAAAATATCCCAAAAAAAATTTTGTATACCACAAAAAAAATAATTACTGATATTAATGATTAGGTTAGTATACCCTATTTTATTACTCTATTGAAATACCAATATTTCTTTGTAGAAAAAACTATAAGCCATTAGATATCTTCTACTATTATAATTTCTTACCACATTTAAACTAACACTAATTGTACATAGTGCGTATTTTGTGAAATTCAATTTTTTGCTCAATTGCAATTCACGTCATAATATTTTTAAAAATAGTGAAATTATAGAGTGAGTTTGAATGAATTAACAACATCGCGTCTTATGTCTTCGCTTACCTGCGCTCTCGCTTGTTCTCCCACCAAGATCACGTCCCTGGTGGCGTCGTGGAGGGGGATGTCGGAGATGAAGAGTCCTCGTCCCGTCAGGCCCTCCAGGCCATCCAAGAATGGCGATCCGATGAAGAGCAAAGAGTCCGACTCGGGGCAGAATACCATCTGCCCTTTCAATTCCAAACCCTGAGAAACGATATCATGTTTTCACAAGTAGGACAGAAAGATAGGCTACAAGGAAATTGGACTTGTAGCCAAGGTCCATTTTTCCCTTCATTCGTTTATATCGTTATTCACCTCACTGATGGCATAGTGGTGTAAACGTTTTCTTCTGATCCAGAGATTCGTTCAATGCCAAGTAGCTGCGCTTTTCCTGATAGGACAGACTCACATACCTACTCACTATATCATCGACTTTTGTACGGTATATTTATTTATTCAGGAAGGTTTTCTCGATTTCTTTAACACTAAAAGTTAGGTCTACATTATTATAATCAATTGCGACAGCGTCTTGAAGACATAGGTAAAATAAGAACATTTAGAATAGAAGGCAATAAATATTTAGTAAAAAAAACGTTAGGTAGCTGTGAATTAAATTGAGATTTTTGTTAATTTTTGAAAATTCCCTTATTTCAATTGAATAATCGACTATAGCCGTCGATTGTGTGTATTGCGTCCTATCTTATATCTTGCGTGATGAATGAAAAACGAGCGTAATAGTTTCCTAGGACTGATTTGTTAAAATTTCGCTAACTTTGTGTGTGTATAGTAAATCTTTCCATTACTAGCGTATGTGTGGTTAATGTATAAATAATATATTATAGCCCAACATCGATTTTTAAGTATTGAGACCTCAAGGGCAAAAGCGTAATAAAACATCCGTAGATATTTACATACCAATTTATGGTGTTTTTAGTGTTTATTTGGACGCTCGTTCAGCGCATTAGCGGAAGTAGTTGGGTACATACCTGCGCGGCTAGACTGGCGCTGGAGCGCGGCGGCCTGAGGACCAGCATGAAGGGGGTGTTGGCTCTCTTGACGATCTCCCGGAAGCTGAGGGGGATTCCCCTCGGGCGGGCAAGCGCGAAGTACGTCGCGAGGGACGAGCCGAAGGAGGGCAGGTCCACGCCGAACAGACGCATGAAGCCCGCTCCTTGACAACAAGTTCCCAATCAGAATCTGACGAGCACTCTACGCTACTCTATTTTATTCTACTTTACCTTTATAACTACGAGTACATCCAGCTCTTGAGTAGGATTTGAGGGCAGGCAATACGACGATGATTTCCTAGTCACTAAAGTCATGTTTTTTCAATGTACTTATAAAACTAGGTAGCCGCAGTTGCAAAGGTGAAACCTATGCTAGCAGCATATTGGAGCAAAGAAATGCAAACTAATAAATCATTCTTTTGCTAAGAGTTTGAATAAAATGCACGCGAAAAATTTTAACAAGGGATTTTCCAAAGAGAAAATATTTTTACACTACTTTTTTAATATTTCGAATTTTTACATTTTGGCATAACCACGACCTAGTATTTTTCACGTAGATTCGATTTAATCTTTAACATTCTAAAATTGGCGGTGAAATCATTGCGATCTGACATCACAGGCATTTCGCTATTGGAGTCGACCGTGGGAGCTACGCTTCAATATTATATGTTTTGCCTCATTTATTTATTTAATTATTTGTACTCTTATTTGCGTCATTATTACTCTTATTACTTATTATTATAGATACCAAAGACTAATGAAGCGCGTTGCTTACTTTAGATGGAGCATCTATTTCGAACGATGCTTTTAAAAACCTGATAAAATCCAGAAATGTGTGCGCAAAGCGAGTGACTTGGGCGTGAAATGTGATCTCAGTATTATTCAAACACGTTTTCATGGCACAAGGGGACATCTTAGTTGACTTTTCATAAAGCATAAAGTCAAAATTTAACGTCCAAGCAGCGCGCGAACTTGTCCTATATCAATGGCAGCTATACAAAGTTAATCTGACTCGGCAAATCGCCTAATCCAAGGAATGCTAAAGAAATAAGAAATAATAATAAATTAAAGTTAAACTTTCAACTAATCCTTTTAATTTAATATCCTTTTATTCCTTTCGGGATCTTAGTATCGGAGTGAGTTGACTTAATAGTTACTCGATATGTTTTAATGTTTCCCTAAGGAATAATTCCAAGTCAGGCTCAGAAATAAAGTTAGTTAAAACCTAACATCAATATTTTACCTGTAAAACAGCTGTATATTTTAAAAGTATCTGTATAAAAATATTTATAATCACTGACGTATCGCAAGTCTGGTTACCTAAAAACTTTTGGAAAAAAATGAGATCGTAAAATAATAGTATTGAGTGCTTGAAGAATATGAAATCACAATATTTTTATAGGTACGAGTATACATAGATAGATGCTCATTTTCAATCGTACCAAAATGTGTTTCTTTTACTGATCTTAGTAAAAATTTCTTTCTATTGAATGAAAGCTTAGAAATTATAGAAAAGATAGGTTTTTTCCAATTTTTTAGACTTATTTTTGAAATTCGAGAAGTCAGTCAAAGCGCCGAAGCCATTATTTTTAATTGAGATTTTTTTCGAATAGCGGACATTCGTTTGTGTTGTTAAGTTAAAATATATGGTTGTTGTTAAGGTTCCTATATTTATATAGGAAGATCTTGGCGCATTGGTGCCCTTTGGAGGACAGATGTCTTGTCTTTCCCTTCCCTTAAATTATTCGAATAAGGCCACGAATCGTCCTCCCAAAGTCGCACGAATGTACTTTGACCTTTTGCCCTCCTGGGAGTTAAAAGGAGGTCTTTCGCCTCATCTTACGTTAACGGTTAAGTCGTGAGAACCTACCATATTTAGTTGATACAGTATATATTTTAGGGTTTTCTGCAAATCATGCGAACCGAGGCACAAAACAAATTTTGCTATTTTGCAAATTGGCTTTTATGAAATTTTATTACCAAGCAGTACTATTATCTAAATGCCCAAATATGTTAGGTTCGGTAATAAAATATTTAGATATTAAACGATTTAGTCAGTCAAAATTAGTGTTCTTTTGTTTACTTCCATCTATAAAATCAAGAAAATCAAAAAAAAAAATTGAAGAGCATCTTTTCAAAAGGTTGTATTTTCACCACAAACAAAGTTTACAGAAACCAAATGTAGAATGAATAACGTAGATATTAAATTGCATAAATATACTATATTAATATATTTTTTGATGCCAATAATGTTGTATTATTATTGAAGTACATTTTTTTTAAAGCGTTGGCTATGGCACTCGAACAAATAAAAAGCAGATTTGTGTGTTCTTGATCGAAAATTCATTTATACATCTTTTTAAAAATA
Source organism: Neomicropteryx cornuta (assembly GCA_020383195.1). Taxonomy (NCBI): domain Eukaryota; kingdom Metazoa; phylum Arthropoda; class Insecta; order Lepidoptera; family Micropterigidae; genus Neomicropteryx; species Neomicropteryx cornuta. The sequence continues at coordinate 3,029,351 of JAHKQU010000011.1, forward strand.
ATAATAGCCGTAATAAAAAAAATAACCTTGAAGAGTGGAAATAAGCCATCCTAAACAGATACTAACTAATTATTTTCTTGATTAATTAAATCCCAGTTAAAAAAACATAATATTTACCTTGTTTCACGTCTAATTTATTAATGGCTTTTGTTTTCTTTATATTTTGTTTTCTAACGTTTTGTACACTGTCCCTTTCTATTTCCAAATCTGTCGTGCTTGCCAGACACGCTAAGTGATTGAAACCTTAGTGGTTGGCGTCACTCAAGTTTCATTCAAAAAGAAGAAGAATATCTACCTGGTCGATTCTCTCGGAGATCTACGCCGTTTTTAGTTTATAATAAAAAAAGGCATATGTAAAACATTTTGATCATCCCTTACCGTAAAGGTTGCTCACTTCACAAAATGGTTTCAAACAGAAGCAGTAGAGAAATTATAGGTCTACAATTAACATTTGGATGGATTGGATTTGGCTAAGGGAGGTAAGATGTTTTGAATTTCGTTAAACCATTTGTTTCCAAACCTAGACCAATGGTTGTTGCTATCAAAAAAGTAAAAGTTTACTTAGATAAGTTTTAGGGCCTTACTTAAGAAATAATATGAAATTTAAATAAATTCTGTATCTTATAAACTAAAAAAGTTATAGTAAAATTTCACTTTTTCGAAACCCCTCTCTTTCGTCTGGTTTTGCCCATTAACGAACTTGACCGAGATTTTGTGCCCTTAAATTCTATGGATCAATTTAAAAGTGATTGATATAAAATTACGGCAGTTTTCAAGTCCACAAAAAAAGTGATAAATAAAGTAGATAGATAAATAAAATGTTAAACTAAGGGTGATTTTGGGTTTTAGGGGTTCTGAACCGCGAAGATATGTCGAAATTTTCCAGAAGTCATTACATGTCTCTACCTATTGCATGTTACCCATTGCAAAAGGTAGGTTTTCCAAAAAAATTTACCTATTACATGTCTCTACCTATTGCATGGTATCCATTGCAATAGGTAGCTTTTCCAAAAAAATCTACCTAAAAGTAAAAGTAGGTGAGCGAAAAAAGTTACCAAGTTGCACAAGTTCCATGCGCTTGTCGACGACGAAGTGCCACGGAAAAGCCTTGCAGAAGCTGGCAATGCCCATCCTCAGGTCTGCGGCCTCAGGGGAGATGGAAGGGGCCAGGTCTCTGGCGGTCACCACATCGCAGCAGTCGGGGTCGGGGGGTTTCAGAGGTTCTGATGTTATTCGGTACCTGGCGTAAAAAGGAGAAGCACTTTTAATAAACGCAAAATTGTTAATAAACGTGAATAATTATTTTCAGATCAGAGCGAATAGAAAATTATTATTTTTAGGGGTAGGTCCTCCTCCTCCTTTGACCTCCTTTTGCAAAACCACCTGAATACCTAGACCAGTCTTCGTTTATAGACTTGAATAGGTGCCTTGGAGCTCCGAAACATCCAGCAGAGGAACTCGCCTAATCTCTATTTATATTTTCTACTTTTCTCCATCTCGCTAATGATTCTAACTAGACTATACGAGTATATATATATATAGGTAGATAGGTAGGTGAGAGTGAAAGCTTTCATAAAACACAGGCCTGTGTTTAAACCAGCGTGCATTACCTCAAGCGATGCAACTATCTGTGCTTTCGGTATTAATTTTTCTTTGAACATTCTGGCTATATATTTTATTTGCAAAAAATTTCAATCCTTAAAATATTAAAAAGAAACCAAATGTCAGTACTGTCAAACTTTTATATATGTTAAACTAAAGGTGTTTACCTATTTTAACATAAAAATCATCTAATTAACGGTATTTAAGCAATACATTTTACTATTTTACTATATATATATGTATATATATATATATATATATAATATTTTACAAAGATTTTTCGTTTGTTTAAACACTTATTATTATTAGACAACAGATGGAGAAAAAAAGTAGAGGAAGATAGAGATTAGGCGAGTACCTCTGCTGGACGTTTCGGAGCTCCGTGGCCCCTTCTTCAACAGCTAAAGGAAGCTATATATATATATATATATATATATATATATATATATATATATATATATATATATATATATATATATATATATATATATATATATGATCAATTACATTATGATCCAACCGTCTTCTCGATCTTTACGATATACTAAATGTTTGTTTTTTATTTAAAAACATTCCTAATAAGCAATTTTATTGTTTCTTTAATATTTTTTATATTGCTCTGTTTGTGCTAGTATGTTTTTTATTGTTTAAAGTTCCTCTCTTTTATTTTAAATTCACATTTTAAGGTATTTGAATACAGTTTTAATCAGCTCGATATTGTAATTTTTAATGAAATAATTTAATTTTTAGTTAAAACAATTCGTTATTCAAGTTTGAACTTTGAACCCTTGTAAAATGGAAACTAATAAATTTAACAAATCGGACCACCCTCTAAACAAACTATGTTTTAACGTAGTTTAGTTATTAAAAAAACACCTTTAATACTAATAATAATAAAAATAAATAAACTTTTTTTACTAGTGTCTTGCAATAGTAATGAAGCATGTTGTATCCTCCCCCTTTTCTTCAAATTTCGGATCGACAAATTTAAAATATTAAGGAGTACTGTGAAATAAAACTATTACTAATATTACGATTATAAGTTTTGCTTAAACAAGAAAACAGTCTAAATAGTATAAATAATTTAATACCATTATCATTACCGAACGCCTAAAAGAACAATAGTGATTTTAAATACACCTTGTATTTAATATTCTTGAAAATAATGAAAGTACGGCGATCAATTTTAATTGAAAATATATCTAAGATTGGGAAAACGCCTTACTGTATAAGGCTATAAGGTTTCAAATGACACATTACTATGTTTAAGTAAATCTAATAAGGGTAAGATCGCCAAGGGGAGAGACAATGTGTTGCTTTTCGCTTTGGCCGAGAGAGGGAGAGAGAGAGACAGTCAATGAGTCAAAAGGCCTCAATTCAATCTCAATTTTAATACTGGAAGATAAGACGCCAGGGCCGGCCGCGACCCTAAAATCCGTCCGCCGACAAAAGACTGAGATGGAAAATTGCCACGTCGTTGTCTCATCACGGCCCCACCCAAGTGGGTGGTGGAAATGAAGCGTTGTCACCCGCTGCATTAGTATAGGTACAGTCGGTGTCACATTCATTCGCATTCGTGAATTGTAATTATTTCTAACCAATAAATATTTCCTTACTAGCTTCATACTTTAGGTGAATGCTTTACAATTATAGTGAGAAATGTTTATAATTATTATTTGCAATTTTATATGCAACTCGTTTACGTTTTGTGAATTTTGTATTTTTACACCTACGAGTATATATGTAAAATTGCTATAATAATATAATATTATACTATAAACTCAAAATCTAATGATATTAAGTAGTAATCATTTGAAACATAATGAAATCATTACCTAATCTTATTAACTATTATCGTATATTTTTTTTTAACCATCTAATTTTGTCATAGATTCAGATAAAGGCAAACCAGGAAATAAAACTAAAAATGATTAACTATAATGTTTGTACCATCATGAAAAACACAGATAATTTATAAACTTAGTACTATAGTACTAAATGAATTTTGATATCATTATTTTAACGGAATATTGGTTAGAGTCCAAACTACATTAAATAGCATTACGATTCAACTGTATTGAGTTGACGACTACAATACAGTTGAATCAAAACAGTGTGCAAAGGAAAGCATCTGTTAATTGATTATTGGAAAAAAAACGAATTTATGAAAATAAAAAATGCTTTTCTCGATCTTATTTTCCAAACAATCTGTCCTGTGGGACGCAAGAGTGATCTAATAAGCGTTCCGTTTTTGAGTAATGCCACCCTCAAACGCACGATTATCAAATTTAAGACATTTTGAAAATTTAATTTTATTTTGTACAGTGAATTTTGGTAGCCTTGTGTTTATTTTGTTTTATATATTTTTAAAAGCAGTATGAAGAAAAAATACGTGAATATTGATCAATTTTTTTTAAAGAATCTATACAAATCTTCATCGCATTAGTATCAAAACAAATTTAACAACTGTATATTTACTTATCTAACAAATTTATCACATCCCTCAAAATGAAGAGAGGGTAGTTAGATTCACATATTCACAGCTGCGGACGATATACATAAAATAAGTATTTAAAAACGGTTAACTGCATTTAAATATGAAGATGATTTTTAAAACTAAAATACGTAACAGAGCGCTAAATGCATTTTGTTAAAGCAAGTGTACAGGTTCACACGACACCTACTTCAAACCTTTTAGTGTTTTGTGTACTCAGTAAGACGAGGCAAGAGTAAGGGTGGTGAGAGGGTAGAGGGGGAGGGTAGAGACGGGGGGCGGGGGTGTTGAAACTGTCGCTTCGCCGGATAATATCTCCAATCAAAGGGTTATTTTTCAATTTCAAACGAACTCGCTTTTAATGTCCACTGAAATTATTAGACGGCCAAGTCTCATTGACGGCAGTTATCTTATCCATAAGAATGTGATATAGATACACTTATATATAAACTGTTAAAACTGAGGGTAATTTTGGGTTATGTGGATGTGGGGATGTGAAACGCGAAGATATGTCATTTTCTGGAAGTCATGACATGGTACCCATTTCAATAGGTAGCATTCTTTCTACCTAAAATTCTTATGAATGAATAAATCCTTAAATTATTTTATATATATCCATGCATTTTAGGGAAACTTTGCATACATTTTTATTTAAATTAGAAACCGTACGAACTAAACACAAGTTCTACACTTTGGTCATTCCGCCCGCATGACTTGTCTCCCTATTTAATTGTGGATGAATTAAGTGACGCAGTACAATTGGAGCTCATCTCGAGTTGAAGAAAGTTTCCGAAGCGATTCGACGGCCCCCATTCGAAACAATCGACGTGCTGCTCATCAATCTTATCAAATGCCATTTCTGCGGTCGACAGATGAAGCTTCTTCGTTGTACCAAACCCGAAGGTACCTAAGGAACATGCCATATCGGCTCGTTCGATCTTCTCAGCAGGTTTCACACGTCGGCTTCTTCGCAATCGAACGCCCAAGGAAATCATATTTTATTAAATGTTGGTTTTTGTTTCCTGGATGAGGTCAAACTTGACCCCATTTATGTATCCGAGTGTTCCGCAAGCTTTTAGTGGCCTGTGTGTGCTTAGCCGCGCCGCCCTGGCGCCGGTGGACGCGCTGGTCTCGCCTACCCGCGGGTCGTCTTCGCGGCCTCAAACGGACTCAAACGCTTTTAGCGCTTCTTGAGAAACGGACGAAATTTCAATTCGGCGCTCTTTTCGGAGTCCATTAAGCGAAGTGTCGTCCGCCTGACTTGGATTCAATTGGTATATCAAACAATGAGAACATCCCATTTTTGATATTAAATTCAGACCGTTCATCATTTTTACTAATCCTAAAAAGTCGCATTGAACCGTTTGAGGTTATTATTAGTGTTAAGTAAATATTAAAGGGTAATATCAATCGAACCTAAAGAAAGTAACGAAAGTTGTCCAACTAGAAAATCTAATTCACGGTTTTCTAGAAAACTTTAATCTAAACTGTATTTTTTCTCCGATGACCTTAAACCTTATAAATTTAATATGTTTGATGCCATCAATATGATTCTAGCACACACGAGTTGAAATGGATTCCTGCGCACTGTCTGTTTCGGAAAAGATCTCTTTTAATTATCGGAGAAAGTCGAAGATGCCTCGAGGGAAGGAGCCTGAATCTAATGACGAATCACCGAATGTCACTGCTGGTATAGTATTCTAAGACTTTGTAAACTGGAGTGAATAGCGGCAGAGTAGAAATCGGCTCTATAAACATGTATAAGGAGTAGCGAAGCCATATCTTCTAAATAATCTTTCCAACACTATTGTACGAGAAATGCACCGAAAGTGACTACATAAGTGAATGATTCAAATGGTAATATGGCAAACGAGATGTAGTAGCATAAAAGTCAATGCCAGCAAACGGATTCGCGCTTTGTACTTCGAGAATTCCATGAACATTCACCTCTAGAGTCGAGCGCTATCTATGGCCAGGATAAACCTTAAGTCGGCAGGTCTTAAGGTTAAGGGTTAAGGGCTGAAACTGAACAATTTATGTAGTAAATAAAGCAAAATAACATTTTATTGTATCGTCACCTGTCTGTTAGCACTCCCACGAGACGCGTCGGCAAGTCGAAGTTTTCACAACATCCTTATACGTAATGAATACATTCTCAATATGACCACCACCCACTTGCACACAAAGTTGTGCCCATCTTATTGCATTTTCGTGTAATCTATTAAGTATTAACACAAGCTGATTCGCTATAGCGTTGGCATTTTCAATTTCTACCCGAAAGCCTGCGGTATTTAACAGTTATTTTTCATACACAAAAGATTTTATGGAACCCACCGTCATGCCAAGCGCCAAGCCATCAGCAACACTGTTACCAGCTAAAGCGTACACCCTTTTCAATCCCACTCGCACACCATAAATGCAACGCAATCAGAAATGAATTTTTGATACCGAGAGGTTATAGGAAATCCTAAAATAAAAGCTTCAAAATTGAATTGAATACCATTTCTATCGAAACATTGAGAAATATCGCAGAACAACCTTTATTTCATTAAAAAAAAACCATTCTATTATACGCAAGTCCAAACCCAGCTTTAGGTTTATCGGGCTGAAAAACAGCTCTTAATATAAGTTCTGTATCGCTATTCTATTACCATTGCCGTGTTAGTTCTGAAATTGATTGCAGGTTTATTTGTAATTCTTATAAAAAAAAAATAACCACACTAACCCCCCCAAAATATTTTTTGGTTTAGGAACATATTCGAATATTTGTCTTGAAGTATAAATATTGTTAATTTTGTACTCTTCACTACAATATTTTTCCATACACAATTGGTATTTTACTTTATTTTCTATAGTTTTAACATTTTGAAGAAATTTAAATATTTGCTCGTATTTGCGCATTGAAATCACTCTTTCGTACATTTTCTCAGTAGGAGTTTTAGACACCTAATTTTCAAGTGTTTAATTTTATTTGAAGATGAATTAAATTGCCGTAACTACTAACTACTAAGCCCTGCGCATGACCGCTTCCACAAAGGCGATGTAAAGATTATTAGACCTTATTAGACCAATCTACGTGAAATTTTAACTGGTAAAATTTGACCAGAAACGCTTTCAATCTTGCACATATATCGTCAATGTGACAATGCCAGTTCAACCTATCATCTATGATGATGATATGACATATTGTTTGTATGCGTAATTTGGCTAGTAGGAAAGTTCTTTTACAATAATAACTAACTTGGAAAAGGTCTTTTGGAAGTGAAAACAAACGAACCTGAAATTCTTGCAGTCGTTCGGATGCCTCTCCACGCTGATGCTGGTGGCCGTATCGTAGAATATCCTGGCGATGGCCCTCAGACTGCCGACCAGCAGAAAGGCCACCGGCTCCCGCTCCGTCGAGAAGTGCAGCTCGATCCGGTTGTGGTGAGAGGCCGTGCAGACGAACGCCGCCTCTGACTCGGAATTTGATTCCTTGTCGCCGTCGTCCTGGGTAGAACAAACATTTGGCATGACTTCACCGGATTTAATAAGGTAGTGTTGCGAAAAGTTACCCTCGACAACTCGGTCCAGAAATTTATAACAAATCACTACATTTTTTATTCATCGTGTAACATGACCACTACCTTTTTTTTATTATATAGGGTGATGATTTTAGAGGCGTGGTTTTCAAGAAGAGATAAAACGCATATGATTTGATGTTATGGCTAAGAATTTACTTTTATTATAAAGATAAGGGTTTGCTATTATGTTTTAAAAATGATTTCGGGTAAGTGGTCGCCGCGGCTGACGAACAAATTCCAGCCGAGAGGCCCAATTTTCAACCATTTTTTACAGCAAGTTGGGCCGTATGTCAGCAATAACGCGCCGAATATTCTCTTCCAAGGCGTTAATCGTGTCCGGCTTATCTGCGTAGACAAGCGACTTCACATAACCCCACAAAAAATAGTCCAGCGGTGTTAAATCGCACGATCTTGGAGGCCACGCCACAGGCCCACGACGCGATTTTTACTTTATTTTAGAGTGATTTTAAAAAATGTAGAGTGTTTTTTTCTAAATTTGCACTATTTGCAAACGTTGTTCAGGAGTAAGTCTATTTATTATGAAATGGCAAACCAAACTGAGCATAAATCAAGTGACAGCTGTCAAAAACACCAACTACGAAAAAAGTAGTGCCAGATTGAAAACCACGCCTCTAAAAAAACAGCCTATATAAAACGTGCATATTATATATAATAATATGAAATTAGAAATGAATGGTCTTAAACTAATTGTTCGAATAGAAATAACTAAATTACCATGTAAAGTACAACACTTAAGCTTTTAACCCTCTTAAACCTCTTCACTTCTGGATGAATATAATATTATCGCTGTCTACGCTCAAATGTATAATGTATGTACGAACAGCGTACACGGATCTAGCGAGGGCGTTTGAAAAAGCTGGCAGCGCTCGATCGGCCGCAATCCCCTGAAAGTGACGAGGGACCGTTTTATATGGCATCTCGCGAAATGGGATTCAGATGATAATTTATCGCCGAGTCGGGGATTCGAAAGGCGTATTGGTAACATCTGTTCGACTGTGTTTGAAGCGCTTAGAGGGCGACACGTGAATTACTCGCCTTCCTTTCGCCGCCCTCCACTCCCCCTCAACCTTATCTGTGCCTTGATTGCATTTATCTTTGCATACGGCGCCATTGGCTCCATTAAGCAGATTCTCACGAGCGTTGACTAGCCTACCTCTGATGGACCTACGATGGGGTAAAGGAATACGATCAACAAAATATTTAATCAATATGTAACCATTTAAATTAATTGAGTATATGGAGCCTTAATTACCTATTATAAAACTAATAAAACAATTAAAATTTTAATTTATTTGAAATCGGTTCCTAATAGCCCTTTAATATTATAATTTTGGCTTCTGTTATCGGAAAGGTTCTGAAGTATAGTTTTATATTGATAGGCCATTAGTTACAGTCCGACCTTAGTTAAAATCACTACTGTCCTTTTGGTAGGTTGATCATATCGACCACTAAACCGGTCTCAACCACAAGTCAACCTCCTGCCTCGGTTACGATTAGATGGGGCATAGTAGTCTTTTTTTTTTTGCATTTTTGATGAAGGATTTAAGTGACGTCAACTCTTTTGAGTAGGACGCTGCGATAAATGTCTCTTTTGCGTCAATTTCTAATTTTTAAACACGACTGTATGACCCATAAGTCAGTACACAGGAGGAAACCTTCAAATTTAAAAATATTTCCTTATTTTTAACTCAATGCTGATTGCGCAGATGGATGTTTATAAATAGACGATAAAAAATATGTTCATTTTATTTACGCGAATTTTTATTATTGCTTTTTCGATGCCCTTGCCATTGAAATTTAAAAATTTGTCTTATATGACATGTATTTAATAAACCTATTATACGTACTTTCGTAAGGTATTTTATTAGGAAAAAGATTCGAACTTTTTGCTAAGGCTCCTTAACTCTGGGTCCTCTGAAGCCTCTACGATAATTTTTACCCTGCACTGTTAGATACGGTAAGGTAAGGTGAAATAAATTACCTGGTCATGTAAAACGTCGTGAACGCTGTCCAGCGTGGTGAGGAACTCCCTCAAGTTGGTTCCCAGGCATCGGAAGGCTCTCTCCAGACAGGGGTTGGCGGAACAGGACGTCACGATCAGCTCCTCGCCGAGGCGACTCACAAAGTCCTCGGAACATATTGCTAAATACAAGGAAATAAACGCTCGCATTTATTACAAACAACATTAGTACTAAATATTGGATTGTAATGAAAAAGTGATACAAAATAAATATCGATTAATTAATCGATACTCCCACAATGCCCCAGACATTTCAATAATCTTCAATTGAAGATTATTGAAATGTCTGGGAAATTGTGAAAAGTAACCAAGAACTACTTTGTGCCCCAGAATTGTAAAACCTACAATATTATTATCGATTTGTCATTATTCAATTTTGTTGCGTCATCATACGTTATCAAATGATAATATATAATTCTATTATTAATGTAGACATTAGTAATATTGATAAACCTAATTTGTTATGTAACCCAGTACGAATATATAAAAAGCAGAATCCAAATTGAAGAATATTACCTAAATATGCGAACTAAACTGCCTTTCCTCACCAGGGACCAAAAAACAATATTCAATGAAAATCAAAGATGAATGAGAAATGCATAAAAGCATCAACGCATCATAAAAGCATAAAAGCATCAACATCAATTGATCTAGACTTCTAGACAAAGCTTTTGATAGAATTTTTTGAGTTGACTGGTTTCATGAACATTTCATTCATATCCAAATAACTAAAAAAATCTTGCTGTGTTCAAAAAGAGAAGTTTCAAAATATATCTATCTATTATGTTTAAATAATCCGTTAATAAAAATTAATTAAATGTAAATTAATAAATTGTTACATTGATTGCTGGATATTGAGTAGTGAGAGTAAAATGATATTCCACATATTTTTTATAACATAAATATTAGTGGTAAAATAGATAGATAAATAACATCAAAACATTCCCTTTTGAAGTTTGGTCGCCACCCAATTGTGATAAATTGAATTTGGTAGCCGAGTGAGCGAGTATTTCCCCGTCAATTCCGGTCGGCCGCAAGATGTGGACATCGGAAGGCCTCAATGTGGCCACCAGGCTAAAGGCCTTCCTGCCCGCGAAGGTGTTAGCGAAGGTGTCAGTCCGGGAAACCGAAAAGGTGCTCATGGGATTAGGGCGGCGGTCGTGGCGTCGCGACGCACTTTGTGGGGCATTTTATTAGACTTCATCGCCTTACGCCAGCTTAGCTTTCCAATAGTGTCGTCATAACTCTAAGCTATCGCATGGGTGCGGGTGGCTCGGCATATTTTGTAGACGGACAAAAAAAAACATAGTTGAAATACATTTTTAAAAACAAGCTTTGTTTAATTTGTTCAAGCCTAATTGGGTCAGCTTTCTGTGTAAGTCTCGTTTACCTAACTAAGCATCGCGAGTTATCGACGGCTGTGGGGTAGTCTATTTCAGTATTATGTGAATAAATAAAAAAATATAAATACATATTTATGCCCCCCACTTTCCACCTTACAATTCCTACCTTGTTTACATTGTCTTTAAGAAAGTATAATATTTAATAGTAATATTCATTAGAATTGCTATTTTATTGTTTGTAATAGCTTTTATTTCCTTATATACAAAAAAAATGTTAATTATTAATCTTGAAATATTTGCCCGCAGAAATGTAACCTATGGGTTAAGGCGACTACATACCTGAATGCTATAAAAAGGCGAATTTTATAGGTTTTCAAAAACGTTAGCTGACATATAATTAATCTAGTTTAAATAAACTAGAAAATTCCCTAAAGATAATTTATTATTCTAGAAAATTATCTCATGAAAATTCTTTAAAGATTATGCAAAAAATATATAAAAATAAAAAACAAAACCACCATGTTTTTGAAATAGCATTTTTGAAGTCGGGTGACTTCGCTTATGAAATCCGAAACATCACATATAATTAATTAAATATAGTGTTGTGATGAGAATAAAGTGAAGGAGGTATATACCCAAACGATTTGAGATATATGCTATAACATCTCAGTAAAATAACAAAATTAGTCTAAAAATTGAGGTTTTTGTTTTAGGTTTTAAAAATGAAAATGATAATTTATGCGAAAAGTTTGTAAATTTTCATAAAAAAATATGTTTTTGTGTTATTTTTTTAAAAAAAATGGGTTAAAAAACATATCCCTTATTTTTTTAAAAAACAAATAAATACTATTTATAACATTTAAATATTTCATACAAAATGGTGGGCCGCCGTTATGCCCGTCATAGCATTTACACCTTTCCTATCATCGTTCAAGGCTTCTTTTCGCAGGCAACGATTTGTAGGTCACAATCGTTAAAAGGTTAATCGTTCACGTGTGTAGTAAACCCCGGTAAAACCCGCCAATATAAACCCGACTGACAAGTATGGGCACGCGAACATTTGCGGTTAAAGGCCCCTTCCTAAAGTTTTGGAGATTTTAAATTATAAAATAAGGGATATTTACTATCTAATATTTAATATTACAATAAAATTAAATACTATTAACACAGAGCCATTGAAAATAGAGACACACGTTTATCGTAATTGGTAACGTGCCAACATTACCTGGTTAACGTGGTTTTGATGCTATCGCGGAACAGGTTTTCCCAGTGCTATAGCTATAGTACAGTACTCTTGGCTTGTCAACCAGCGGTGTTCACACGCTATGAATAAAGAAGTTCGCAAGTTCCACATGACTAAAACTCGCTTAAAATTGCTCCAAAAGAATAAAATAGGAAAATTTAACGGTGTATTCGTTTTGAATATGTTGACTTTTTGTTTTTAATGTTAGATGTTTCAGTGAACCAATCTAAGAATGTATACTATGTGTCGCAAAAAAGCTATTAGGACTATCGTATAGCTGGCATCACTTGCCACAAACGAACCCCTGGGATATAAATATCGGCCGAGCTGACGGTCGCTGCGTCTCGGGGTTGCGGAGAGGGGGGAGGGGTTAGCGTTTCTTCGGGGGCTCTGTAAGAAGGTTAGCCGACGCTCGACAGTTCACCCAGAGATTCCCTCCGTCTCAGCCTCCCGACAAATTCATCTCGTCGCTTTACTTGACATTTTTGAGGTTTCCTAGAACAAAGGAACCTTCGAGTTTGAGGAGACAAGACGAGTTTCTCTCTATTCGCTCCTCCGCACCCCTCCCCAACTCTTCTAAAGACGTACAAATACAATAACTTAAAATTCATGAAAAATAAACAAGGGAATGGCTCATTATGACGAAAACAATATTTTAAAGATGTTTTTCAAAGGATCATAAGATCCTAAAATAGGTTTGCTTTAAAAACGTCGAGTGAGATATAAAACAAAGGAAAATTGTTTGTACTAGTATTTACCTTATCAAATCATATTACAAAATGACAAAAAATAAAAAAAATATATTAAATTTGTTCACCTATTTTTTTATTTCAGTTTCAGTGTTGCTAGAGGCTTATATTTTTTTACATTTACATATAAGCATAACATATACAAGAGCCTGCTGAGACACTTTTTCTATAAAATCAAATATAAGTTGATATGCGTGAAAAACAAATAAAATAAAATAATTTTTGCCAAGCCTTTAGTGAGTAATACGTTAGGAAATAGTATTCTCATTGTCCCAAACAGTGATAGTTTACTGCTAAATCACGAAACTGGTGTCATCCACATCCACTAGCCGCTAAAAGGCTTGGCTGAAAGCGCTCGACAACACCTCTCGTATTTCCAGATTGAATAATTATTGACACAGAGATTGACAACTTTACTGTGCGACTGAGAGACAGTTTTAGACAACCATACAAATAAAGATTTTATCTCTTAGCACAAATAAATCGTCGCTAGGGACGGGTCGATTGGAGTCGTATTTGCTTGTAGTGAGCAGATAATCCCTCAGCGGAGATTAGCGACGGCGACGAACTCGCCAACGATGCCGTCGGCTGTCCACGTCTGCAGTTGGACGGCGGCCAAGTTGCGATTGAAATTCGCTGGCGGAAGACACGAAGCCTTCGATGCGGAGGGTAGCTAGCATTTACAGATATGTTTGTGTTATTTACGAGGGAAAAGTTTATCTGCAACTTTAATACTGGGCCAACGTGCTATTTGGGTCAAGAACGATTTTGAGATTTCAAATTTCGAAGGCATTTTTGTGTGACACATCACAACAATGGTATATGTCCCAATTAATTCATCAGATAAAATTATATACTGGCGTTATAGACTGAGAGTTTCCACCGCGACTGACCGACTGCATCGCGGAACGCCGATGATCAATTCGAAGGAACTCTCCGAAGGTTGTCACTGATGGTCATGATTGACCCCCAAAGTGACATGCGCTTCGTGAATTGCAGTTCGTTAGAAATTCGGCGCCCGTCAATTTGGTTCTAAGGGCGAACGCTATAATATAGCAGGATAAAACCATTGAAACCAAATGTTAATTATAATTGTAATTGTACAATTGTTAAGTTTTCTAAACAAGCTTAATAAACAAGCGACTGTTTCATTTTATTCCGAATTAATGTACTTAGCAATATCAATCTTTTGCGTCACTCATATTTTATTGGCCGTAAATTAATCAACTTAGGGAAACTTATCACAGGGGGCGTTTATTCAAAAGGGTCTTAAGGTGACTACAAACGTGAACGAAGAACACCTTTGAACGATTCTGACCTACAAGAAGCCTTAAACTTTGAACGGAAAGGTATAAACTCTATGACGGCATGAACGGTGTTTATAACATAAATCGCGGCCTATCATTATTTTGTATGAAAAATTGATAACAATTTGTTTTTTTTTTTTTAATATACCGGATATGTTTTTTAAGAAAAAAAAATTTTTTTTTTACATAAATTATCATTTTTATTTTTACAAACTAAAAAAAAATATTTTTTTAGTTTTAAGTTGTTTAACCGTAAATCTAAAATCACTTAAGTAAATCCCTCCTCGATTTTATTGTCACCATATAAATATATTTATTTATATGTGATGTTTCTGGCTTCAGAAGCGACTGACTGAAAAATACTATTTTAAAAACGTAGCAGTTTTGTTTGAAGGTTTTTGCATAATATTTAAAAAAAATAATAAACCCTATGATTTAATAAATTATCTTTGATGTAAATAAATTGGATTACTCATATCTTAACGCCTTTGAAAACATTCAAAAGTCGCATTTTGTGTAGCATTCAGGTATGTATGCGCCTTAAGAGTGAACTTTTAAATGTTCCTCATAATAATAACACAAATATATATTTCGACAAATATCGCAGTGAGATACCATGGCACTCACCCATTTCCGCTTCAAGCGCCTCGTAGATGTCCTCCAGATAGGCGTAGTGGTTGCATTGGCTGACCTCGCAGGGCAGCCTTTCTCTGCGCACAAAAAATGCATCACGAAAAGTTGAAATTGTACTGGAATATCCTGGAAATGCAGTTTTTTTACAGGCAATAACGTGATTAAAAAAACAGTGGCGTAACTACACTATTTGAGGCTCCTCATTTTTTTTAAGCCTTGTGTTGAAAAAAATACAAAATTAAAAGGAATATTTGTGTGGGTAATCTTTTTAAGTAACAGTAATATTGTTTTTTTTTAAGAATAGAGGTAAAATAAATTGCGTATTGTAACTAATTTAAAGTTGACGGACGTACAGCAGAGCCTTTCATATGTCGCTGCTTAAAAACACAAAACAAAGGCGGTGAGCGTTTTTCTTGCGGATGCGTTCAGTTTTGTATTTGTGCAATTTTCTTACCTCCCTTTAATTAAAGTAAAGTTAAGAAAAAGTTTATTTTCAAAAGCAATTTAATGCTAGGAATAACAATTTTCAATTGGTTTAAAAACTTTTCATAATGAAATATACAGATATATATACTCGTAGTTACAGGATATATGCTACACTAGAGTTCACATTTATACTACTCGTATTACATAGCTAAAAGATGTAAATTGTAAATAACAAGGTTTATAAATTATGTTTATATATGCTATTTTAGAATTATAGCTCTTCAAATTCATAAAGATATTTTTTAAATAAATAGATTTTTATTGCTCTTTTGTAAATGTAATTTTACATTTCTAGTCTGCTATGCAAACCAGTGTTTTGAGATTTAGACATACAAGAAGGGGGGGGGGGTTCAGGTGAATGAAATTATCTATGATCCTTGTATTGTGGAAATAAACTGACGTATGAGTGTTAGTAGGTACCTTTCTCAATGTTAGGGCTTCTTGTACATATATACCATACACAGTTAATATTCCGAGGGTTTGGAAGTGCGATCTGCATGATTCGCGTTTACTAATACCAAAAATTGCTCGAATGGCTCTTTTTTGGAGGACAAATATGTCTCTAACGCAGGATGCTGATCCCCGTAGAAGAATCCCATATAGGAGATGTGATTCCACTAGAGCAAAATAAAGCGATTTGACTTGAGATTGATCCAAGAAACCTCTCGGCCGCGACAGGGCGTAGCTAGCTGAAGAATGTGTGTTTGCTAACTGAATTTATTGTCTATAGTTACGCGACTGTAAAGAAACATGCAAACTACTCAAATAGTTGGACTGATTAGTAAAATTCCAGAAAACTAAGTACTCCTTTCACAGTGCAGTGTTGTCGTATCAAATTAAAAACAAAAAAATATGTGAAAGATGAATCTTCTTTGTGAAGTTTCATCGACCGGTTATTTTTTAATATAAAGCGATTTCTATGATAATATCATTTAAAATAAATGACCTATAATAACCTATAACCTATGACCTATAATGACCTATTTTCTTGAACTATAATATATATAGATCAAGAAAATAAAAATGATTTATTTTTCAATTATCAAGAGCATCTTGGGCTCGAGAATGCTTAAATAAACAAAAAAAAACGTACGGAGGATTTTAAAATGGCTCAAACTCACTCAAGGTTTGGAAATCACGGAGGGGAGGGAATTAGGAAGTAATGCAATTTTCAAGGTTTTCAAGATTTAGTTAACATGCATATAAGAAACAAACAGAAATGCAGGTTTACAAAAAGTGATAATTATGATTTTGCTGAAGGTACATAAAATATGAACTTTAAGAAAAATCACAAAATGGCTACTCACAAGCAAATGTATTTATCGAGATTAGTGTCGTCTTCCCTTTCTTTGACCAAAAGCGACCGAAGAGCGGCCTGGACTGCCTCATTCTGGAAGAAACAGGAAAGATCATTCGGTTTGAATCACTCCTTTAGTCGTTGACTGGAACTCTCTTAAGGCACATCAAAAACTTAAATTATTCCTTCTTAGAACGTCTGAAGTAAAGACCTGCTCATAAAATACGGTGATGCAGACATTTTTTATGAATCTCTCTGGGCAGGCTTCGACCGCACACATACACCCACATAAACTTTCAAACTATTTCTCTGTCAGGAGATGACCGAAACCGGATTCAGGATCTGGTGTATGTCGTGATATGAGTCTTGTATTTCCTCCATGAAGAGCGTTCATTTATTGACATTGCACTGACAGCGTATATTTGTGTATCTATTGCCGATTTTAGTCAATATTCGGATAAATAAAAACTTCAATTCGACCAACATATAGCCATTCGAGAATGTCGCTCCCCTAAAAATGGCGACCTTTGCGTGCGTTAGAAGCGTTCCTAATTGGTCTCCCTTCTATGCGTTTCACAAGGCCCTGGCCTAAGGGAACTAGCGTCACAAAACGCATCGATATTTCGTTTTGCCACGGTAAAGACAATTTACACCAGTGCTTTATTAAAATTAATAAATTTGGGGATGAATTATTTTCGTATTTTTTTTTTGTATAATTTATTTATTGTAATAGGGAACACGAACACCCCTTTAAGTTTTCGGTAATGGTTTTGGAATAACCTATATAATAACAACCTATGTGTATAGTTATAATTGGTATTCCTATTGCCATTTGACAGTTATTTTAATTTTATCCATAATTTTAGTACATCGGGGAATTTAGTCTCATATTTTTATGAGAGGGAAAGGAAGAGGGAAAGGAAACACAGTGAAAGAATGTCGAAAGGACGCAAATCAGATCCTTGTAAACAGGATCGCACGGACGCGACGCGATCAGTAATCGAAATACTTTTTTTAAACGAGAGTTTTTGTAATTCCCTATTATGTTCCTGATTGCCTTTGTCCGAACGAAGCTATTATGATAGTACCGCCATGTAGAGATGCGCTTATACAGGATGTACCGAAAGCAGTCCTAAAGACTGGTAGGATAGATCGTTTTTGTTATACAAAACACGAATAGCGGATCACCTCGCACTAGCTCGCTAACACAGGCACCTGAGAAATGAGCGACCATAGTGAGACAGGTTTTACGCGTGCAAATTACCTATTAGAATAGGAACTTAACATTATTTGACTTTGAGGCTGTGATGAATCTATCGTCTGTATAAAACCTACCTGAAATTGCAATCTTTCTCAGTTATCTAGAATGAAATACTCTTTGTAAACAAAACTCTCAAATGTAGCGATGATACAATACCATGAAAGTGATAAATAATGTGTCGCCTCTATAAACGGCGTTTAAGAACGATCTTTCGATCGCGAAAGGAGAAAAATGAACGATTTATAATTGCGTATCCCCCCCCCTCCACATTCCCCTTCCCCCCATACACAAACACATCCCCGACTGGGTCAAGAAAGGGATTTGTTTAAATTTACAAATTACTTCTATTATTTCACGTTTATTCATTTTTTTTTTTTTAGAGTAGAGTCTATATCATTAATATATTTTGAGCCCTAATCAATTAAGCAAAAGTTTGCTTGTGCCAGAGTTACAGGAGTTGTCGTGACATTGTTCGGAATCAAACCCATGACCGCTGGGTCGAAATAGGGAAATTATTTAATCAGCGTTGTTTAGAACTATTATAATCGTCCTTACCCGTATGTGCAAGGACGCACAACTCGGAGGGATATTGGTGAGGTCAAACGGAGAAAACTTTGTATGATAGGGGTGTGTCTATTTTCCATGCTTAGACCCCTCTCCCCACCCCACACAAAACACACACAACTTCGAAGTTTTTGCACCCCAGGAATAGAAGGGAAAAATAACATTTTAATTTCCTTAAAATATCAGAAATGCGCGAACCTTTATAAGAATAATAATACATTCTGATTAATTAGAGAACTTTTAAATTTTGTGATTAAAATTGCGAAAGCAAAAATCGAATGAAATTACATTTAAAGTTGAAAGTGGACTTTTTTTTGGCTTTACAAAATATTCCTAATAGTTATAATTTTAGCTAGATAAAGCATAACACGGCATATTTAAATATATATTTTTAAACATCTTTATGTTTGCATATAAGTATTATGTTCTATTTTATTTTTAGACATTTAGTCACAAAAATGTCCGCCATCCTTTTATTTTTTCCCTATTTTTACGATATAATTTCCATTTAATTTAAATAGTTTGTAGCGGCGCTACATATTTGGACTGCGGCTGGCAGCGTCGTTTTGGCCGGCGACGGGCGATCGCCGCCGGGCGCATCTGATTGGTCGGCATCTGCGCAGGCGCGCATTCGAACGGCGCACGGGCGATCCGCCAGCGACGCAAGCAGTCAGTCGGGTCAACAAGCTAGCTAGTAGCCACCGCGCGCATCACGCGCCGACGACGTTATTATTGTACCTGACTATATTTTATTTCCTGTTATCTTAATTTCGACATTTCATTTGTTATCTAGTTTTAATTATCCGTTTCTTGTAATCGTTGAGATGTCTCCCATAAGGGATTCATTGTAGATGACAATATTGCCGCGTGAGGAATAAACGGATCCAGAACTCGGAGAAGGCTTCATCATTTATCCTCCACTCATCCTGGACACAACCCTCCCCGGCATAATGGTGACCCCGACGTGATCACGTCGGGGTCACCATTATGCCGCGTGAGGAATAAACGGATCCAGAACTCGGAGAAGCTTTCATCATTTATCCTCCACTCATCCTGGACCCAAGACATCCCCGGCATAATGGTGACCCTGCGAGCAGCACGCAGCCTCGGATTCCTGGAGACACGGGTACGGGCGCAGCATCGGCAACGTCGGACCTCAGCCTTCACCAGCCAACATCCGACAAGCCGTCATGGACGATCCGTGGCTCCTGTACGACATTAACCGTCAGCAGGAACGCGGAGCCTCAGGGATTCGCCGCCCGTTACGACCCTACAGAACTCCAGGACCCTCATTTCTACAGGCTGCGCCGTCTACCTACATTTCTGGCGGACGGCCATTACAACGGAAAATTAGTGACAGGTACTTAGGACGACAACATTCCCCTCATTATATTCCTAGCTTCCGTACATTCTTTTAATTTAATAATTATTTAATTTTGAATATTTATTTTAATTAATCATAGCTGGGAATACTCAAATGACACTTTCATGTAGTTTATTCATAATTATTATATTTTGCACACTGGTTTCTCATTTGCTGTTGACAATGATTATGGCGTTATTGCTAAAACGTGGACAGGGACCCATCCGGTGGTGAGGTGGCTTACGTCACAGTTACCACGTCATCATGAGCGGTGGTGCTCCTTGAGCTGGACAGAGGTAGAGCCTCACCGGCATGATAATTCGGTCGGTGATGGTTCCCCTCTGACACAGTCGTAAGGTACGCTCAGGCACTAAACCCTTAGCTGTTTCCACTCCACCCAAGCCGGCAAAGTTGATCAACGCTTCCTTGGGAACCAGTACAGTAATTAATGTAGTCTATTAATTTTCATTCAAGCTTTAATCAATCTATCACCTACAGACTCATGACTGCTATATATATGTAATTATTTTGAATAACATAGGACGAGTTTAAAAATAGAATATCGCTCACACTGTATAGTATTTACATAAATATACATCCTAGTATTCTCCGTCCTATACCTTGTTGTCGTATGCCTAAGGAAAGCCTCAGTCTCTTTTGCAAGTTAGGAGTAAGAAAACGATTCCCTTCTAATATGAATCGTTTTCTTTTCCTTAGGGGGAAGGCATGTAGCGGCGCTACATATTTGGACTGCGGCTGGCAGCGTCGTTTTGGCTGGCGACGGGCGATCGCCGCCGGGCGCATCTGATTGGTCGGCATCTGCGCAGGCGCGCATTCGAACGGCGCACGGGCGATCCGCCAGCGACGCAAGCAGTCAGTCGGGTCAACAAGCTAGCTAGCCACCGCGCGCATCACGCGCTGACGACATTCTATTGTACCTGACTATATTTTATTTCCTGTTATCTTAATTTCGACATTTCATTTGTTATCTAGTTTTAATTATCCGTTTCTTGTAATCGTTGAGATGTCTCCCATAAGGGATTCATTGTAGATGACAATATTGCCGCGTGAGGAATAAACGGATCCAGAACTCGGAGAAGGCTTCATCATTTATCCTCCACTCATCCTGGACACAACCCTCCCCGGCATAAGTTCAAATAAAAAGATTGTGTTAAAAAACAGCCTTCACTTCTTAGCCGAATTGCTCTAGAGCGACATTTATTGCCAATATATCCGTAAAATATTGTATATCGAGCGATAGGTGTCGCGTGGCAAATGGACGCACAAAAATAATTTAACCGTTGAAAATTGTAAAATAGAATTTGATTTGACACTTAGAATATTTTTTATCCATTTAGTTTAATAAAACACTATTTTTTACACGAATAAAGTTTATTTGTAAAATGTCAATTGCGTTTGCGCCGCCAACCAACCAAATAAACCATATTTTAATAAAACGATTATTTATATGTTTGAATCATTACCGTCAAATACCGAAATAAATGTACGATATTCAATGTGCAAAGCTATAATTATATATGTCGATCCCCGAAATGATTTAATAAATAGCCGTCTGTATGCCAGGATCATATTTTGCACTGAAATAATATACAGATTGTAAGTCACGGCACTCACCTAGATTACATTTTATTTAATTTTAAAGGTCTATACCCAAGAGATTGCGGGAACAGAATCGCGAATGTTTGAGCAGCTTTTATTAAAAAGCTCTTTATAAGATAAAAATAAACGGAAATATCTATTCCTTAAGATTAATTGCTCTCCACTCCGTCTGCCGCCTAAAACAACAACATTTTAATTAAGATGCAGAAGATATTAAAATAGCAGAAGTTCTGGTTGTAATATTATAAGTAATCTATTCTATACAAAGTAGCAATTATTTTATTTTGGGTTAGCGAATACTAAGTTATAAGATATTTAATTTTTATTTAAAACTAATACCAATCAGTCAAAAAAATATATGCCAGCAACTGATTAATGTTTTCGTAAACGAATGTAGAGGTACGGTTCGGAACTTTTGTTGTGTGTGCAAGAACGGAGGGGAAAAATCATCGAGGTACATAAGTCTGAAGTTATGTCTGCAATTATTATAGTATTTTATAAAGAGCAAAAAAATACAAATTTTGGGTGTCGTGAGACTCATCTGACGTAACTTATATTAATAGATCTATTTTATATATAAATAATATATATGTACGAGTACGTTGTATCTTCTTTAGCGGCAATAAAAGTTGAGTGGTTATGGTTTAATTACGCCAAGATTCACTCTTTAGGCAGGTCTAAAGTAGCTATAAACTTTAAAGTAATGTAAAAGAATATAAAATATTATTTTGTATTGCACTTATTAGATGTGAATTTGTAACGGGGGGGATACGGGTCGATGATGCCCCGTTGACTGGTTGATGAATTGATGATAATGTAGATTGTTTAAATGATCTTTATTGTCTATAAATATTCACTTGAAGTTACTGTTACGATACATTAACGACTTGGTAATTAATAATAACAATATTAGTGTGACACAAAAGGTATGCAGAAGCTTTGATGATGAGAGCGCGTTGAAGACTGAAGTAAATTGCCAGGTACCTATTTCGGTCAAGAATACTTATCGTGGGAAAGGTATTTCCCGAGTCTCTCACTGTTTGCCTCTCGTGAGGTCAAACGGTGTGCGAATTTAGTTACATATAAGTAGATGTGTAGGTAGGTGGCTACTGATTGGACGGCCTGAAAAAAATATACGGATCTTAATGATTACACAGTACCAAGTCTTTCCATCAGAAGTTGCCATTCATATGGTACCTATGCCTGTGAAGGCCGTCTCAATAAGAACGTCATTATAATCGCACACCGCGAGCCTGTTTCCGGGGCGAAATATTTCAGTGAATAATTCAAAGGCTTATATTCGGGTGGTAATGCAAAGTGCCATTAGTTATGCACATATCTATTAGGAGACTTGAAATATTTACGCATCGCAAACTGCCGGCACATTTCGTGTGGCCAAACGCAAAGGAAGACTCACACTGTCCGCTGAGCTGGCTGTCAAATGTTAGCTGCGTTTTCAGTTGTTCACAGTCCGTGTACAGCCTGCGTTCACGTGTCGACAAATGTGTGTGGCTTTTTGAGGAGTTGTTTTAGGTTATAATAATATGTAGGTTTTTTCCTTTTCAAAAACAATGTCATCCCTTTCCTTCCAAGGACTGAGCGGTATTTATTGACATCATGCAATAGATTTCTGTTTAATACATTACATATGCCTCTCTATTAAGGACACCCATTACAAGGTTTACTAAAACGATTAGGCAACATCGAAAGGGAGAAATCTCAGTCTATAAAAGCGAGCATATAATTATATTATTATATACAATTTATCTGTGTACCAAAAACCAAAGATTTACCAAATCACTTATGAAATGCTAATATAAATTAACCAAAATAAATCAATTAATTTTATTAAAAAGCATAACAACATAACCAAACAATAAAAATAAATTTCAAAATTTATAAACAAACGAGTGGTCTCAAAATTTCGATTTACGTTGAGCCACGTTGATTAAATTGTACTTGTATGTTTTTATAGTCACCCTTTAAAGTGCTATATATATTTTCAGTATGGTCTATATATATTATTTTAATGTTATGTTATTTCAATACATTATATATTATATTTTTTATTATTAAAATTATTTGCAAATATTTAATTAATCGTGTGTTTTATTTGTATTATTTTATTTGAATGTTTCATATTCCCCCTCTCAAAATCTTCTTGGCCATAGACTGGTTTAGTGCTGTGTCAGGTCGGGTGGCAGCCGGAAGGATCAGTGCCAAATCGCCACCGAAGAAGGCAGATCTGCATTCACAATAAGCTATCTCCATTTTGTCTAGCGTATTCATTATCATTAATGGTCAGAAAATCAATCTGGTGATATTATATTTAGCTATAAGTTCTATTAATTTATGTAGTTTATCGATTTGTTATCACATCTTTATAACACGGCTAGAAATTACTTTAATAAATTAATAAAATCGGACGACTATAGTGATAGCGGATAATTGGGTGATATTTTGCATTTTTAACATATTTTATAACCTGTAAAAAATAGAAATATAATAAATAAAAAATATTTCTTTCGTGAAAAACTAAAGAATTATCAAACGCATATCACTTTAATAAGTAATATATTCTAAGAAACTATAATGAAAACGTAATTATGTAGCGCAATAAATTCGCGAACGTATTTTTGTTTACCATTGAACTAGCCCAGCTATCAATTAGTAAGGATCCTACTTAAAGGCTGTGGGGTCAGTCGCTCTCGCCGCCCAGCAGCCCGGCCGCCCAGCCGCCGCGTCGCCGCCCGCCCACAATATTCTTGTAATGCCATTAATCCCAAAGCCGCCTTCCATTATTAAATTCTATCGCGCTTAGCTGGCTGACCGTTTCGCGTCGCCTTCTCTCGTTTCTGTGGACCAATACATAGACGAGCCGTGTCCGCACGCACACACACACGCGCGCGCACTTAATGACTTTATGATCTCGCCCGCAATCGAGTATGCTAATAACAGTTGGATATTAATTCACAGGATCTGTTTGTAGTCTATTTTACAAGTTTAAGGGAAGGGGGGATCGTGTTACCATGTTAGCATACTATAATGCTGGGGAGCAATACGATATTTATGACTGTGGACTAAATTAAGGGGTTCGTCCTGCGTTCTCAGCTCGTTAACTCTTGAACCGTAGAACTCAGGAGTCTGACATTCAGAACGAACACGAATTGTTATGCTTCGTAACGGCTAAAAACATAATTTGCTTTATCATATAATTTAATCTAGGTATAATAACACAACTTCTAAAATATTTTAATAATTTTGCCTGTCATATCCTTAGCAAAAATTGGTACCTATATAAAGATCTACGAGATCTGCGCCTGGACTATTTGCCAACGAATACAATGATTAGTCTTAATTTTTCACAAATATTTTTTTCAGATGAAAAAAAGAAAACAAAAAAAACAGACTGGCTGATATTCTGATTAAAAAGAATGCTTTCTTTTTTATTATAATCCATGAAATGCGAAATGCCAATTCGCCGGCATCGGTCAACACCTGGGGAAGTCAACGTCTGTCCGCCTCGGAAGAGTGTTTACAAATGCTGCTTCAGTCCGTCCACCGGGTGGGAAATAAAATGGGTTAATATTTCGAAGGCGGCAACACGTCGATAAACTTTTCCAATCCGCCCAGGGCGGCAACGTCAAATGTAGTAACTTTTTTAATAGGCGGTAATGTAGAGATAATCCTATTCAAGTCGTTTACATCAACAATACAAGTCTGTTGAGTTTTTATTGAGGATAGTATCCATTCCTAATCGGTATTAAAAGAGAAAAAGTGATGAATTTTTCGACTTGATATATGAGGCTGGGCTGAAGATCGCCGTACTTTGCTCTCGTTTCCCGCCGTGGATCATGTCTTCGTCAAGAATGAGGGCCACGAAATCTGCTCTTTCGACCGGGTCAGGTCAGAAGTCATTATTTATTCACTACGGTACAATAGGAAGTCAGAACAATAATGATATAAATAATATAATTAAATATATAACTCTAATAATTATGTCACGTATAATTTATATACTAAATATACAGAAAAAGCTAAACACAAAGAAAATATATAAAATTACTTATTATAGACTGTATTATGTTAGCTTTTCTATTGTAATGCAGTGCTCACCAACTATTCAGATGCGTCTGCCTATTCCGAGGAGCCATTTGGTAATGTTTTTTGCAAGACCCACTTTATATTGTGCTCTTTTAAAATGCTCATCTGCAGCGTTGAGAAGTTTAGGTCCAAGGAAGTTGAGATGCCTTTGCCCAAAAGTGGTATTCATTTTTGGCAGTACCATATTTCCTCGTAACCTTGATCGAGTTACAATAATTGAAGGGGTTGTTGCTTATAGAGCCGTTGATTAAGGATGATGTTTTTAATAAAGATTTGTCGGATGTCAAGGACTTTGTAGTCAGAAAATAAGACGTTGGAACTATAACGTAAAGGTTTTCGATTTATAACTCGAAGAACTGCTTTTTGGGGCTGCCCCTTAATAATCAAGAAGCGCCTTCCCAAACCGCAACGGGATATGATCAAATGGACTTTGTCAGAGCTTAGCATAAAAGGTCAAAAGGTCATTATGCATAAAAGGTATTGTAAGAATTCTGATTTCTATTAGATTAGTTTCTAACGTTAGTAGGTTTTATTTGAATCTGTTTTGTTTTAATTGGTAAAATTTGTAAAAGTTTATATAGTACTTTATGGGAGACATAGTAGGCACATGTCGAATCGACTATTTTTAACATTGATCTGTTTTTTACTTTTCTATACGCGTTAAAATATTCTGCCATTGATGGGACGAGATGTGATCATATTCCATCTCGTTTTACATCTCCCAAGTAAACACTCCATCTCACTCTTTCATCCGCTTTTAACGGCAGCCCTCCCCCTCGCACCTACTCTCAATAAAAACACGCCTGCGAACATCACTATTTCTGGGCACGATCTTATTCCGAAGAGGCAGCGGCGGTCACCCGCTAGCGTCTACCACGCAGCTAATGGCTTCATGTCAGCTGTTTCCTTTCCAACAAATTCAATCAGACTTCTGTCGGCGTTTATAGATCAACCGAGGCTCGTAATTGGAGGCCTATCAACCTGCAACCTACATATATCTTAATATATATATATATATATAGATTTGATGATTATTATTTAAGCTTTCGCCATTCGGCGTCGTCAGAAAAAATATCTATATACATATATGTGTCTTTTTCAAAATTTTTCAATATTGTCAAAGATTGTGTCATTTATTTTTTCAGGCGATTTGCCGTTATTAAAAAATAATCATCAAATATCAGTAAAATAACTTTGCAACTCAATTATACAATTATATAAATAATACGCACACAAATCATGTGCTTTAATTTTACACCTTTACATTTCCATTATTTTATTTTTTTTCATCAACTTCATACATAAATCACTCATAAAATCATCTCATTTCACCACCATCCTTCATCGTAATCACAAATCCATTATTTTTATATTTTTTCTTAAAATATCATCCTTTCCTTATTTCATCTAATTAGATGATTGCATAATATTTGACAATATTTTACACTAAAGAGGACAGGTGAGAGTTAAAAATGCATTTTTATAAAACTCAGCGCTGGGTTTAAACCGACATCCTGAGCTCTCAAGTACAGGACCTCTTTAGAACCTGTATATCGGAAAAATTATCGGGGAAATTATCGGATGTTGACATTTTTAATAATACACTAAAACAGTTTAAAAATGCTGTTCATAGCTGCAGGTGATATAATTAGTATCTAGGTACCTAATTGTATATAATATATATATTTTATTTTCTATTACAGTCTTGTGGATATGTAATACCTATATTTATGTATATCAAATAAATCTATCTAACGCAAATAAAACGTCATTTTCATACCTACATTAAACTTAATACACTGTCATCAAAATCTCTCTTTTCATCACACACACGCACCCTCAAACACACACACACACACCCTCATCCACACACACACACACATACATCACATGCTCCTCATACGAATGTAATCTGCGTGTTTGTATTTTAATAAATTGATTTGCATCAATTTAGTTTAAAATCTGCATACCTACTGTATAAAACTATATAATGTTTGTGAATATGTAGGAAATCCATAATCGGTTTTGTTATCTACTGTTATGTTAATATGATTTTGTTATTTTGTTGTTTTGTCTAAATTGTTAATGTTACTGTTTTACTGTGTGTTTTCCCTTAAGAAAATAAATAAATAAATAAATATTATGCTATCCAGCACTTTATCAAATAATTAAATCTTTTTCAAAATTTTTCAATATTGTCAAAGATTGTGTCATTTATCTTTTAAGGCGATTTGCCGTTATTAAAAAACAATCATCAAATATAAGTAATATAACTTTGCAACATTAGTGTAAAATATTGACAAATATTATGTAACCATCTAATTAGATGAAACAAGGAAAGGATGATATTTTAACAAAAAATATAAAAATAATGGATTTGTGATTACGATGAAGTATGGTGGTGAAATGAGATGATTTTATGAGTGATTTTTGTATGAAGTTGATGAAAATAAAAATAATGGAAATGTAAAAGTGTAAAATTAAAGCACATGGTTTATGTGCAACTCAATTATACAATTATATAAATAATACGCACATTAAGCACTCACACAATGCCTCAGAATTAGGAGTGTTTCGGAGGTAAAGATGCTTATTGCCCGCACGGGATGCTGACACCATATCGAGAGACGGTTCCGAGAGAACTGCGCAACGAAGCAATCGATATACCAATTCGAATCCAATCGATTCTAGATCCCTTCGTTCGCGTTGGCACTAGAAAGCATGTCTTCGTTAGATTTTAATTTTTATAATACACTATGTGCGACTTTTAAACGAAATAATTAAATCTTCAAATTTTTCCGTTTCGTTCCTTTCAATATTAATATGAACTTTCCTTTGTTTTATAGACCTTTCTTGTGTTTTGAATGGCTAATCTGGTCATTACATTTTGGGATTAAAAAATATCGAAATATAGCAAATTTCATTGAAATTCATGGCCGGAATGTAATTTCGCCTTGGCTCTGTTTTCGTTCGTAACTCTGAAAATGCCAATGTTAACAAAACACGTTTATATGGAAATGTGGCAGATAGCGATTGAAATGAAGGCAAACATTTGCCCACGGAAAAGGATTTTACACGACCGGCCGCGGCGCCCGGTAGCACCACCCACCAACCCACCTACTTACACCAACGCACCACCAAAGTCATCAATATTTATGTATTAGTACCTTAAGTACCCTAATTCTGCTGCATCGACTTAAAGGAAACCAAAGTTGGCAACTTATCCGAAACAGGTACAGACGATATCAAAATATACATTTAAAGTTAGTATTTATTTATTGAATTTGCATTTTGCAATTTTTTATTGAAACGCTCTTTGCAATGTGGTAATCTTTCATTATTGCATATGACAAAATAATCACAGGATATATTTCGAGGCAATAAAACGCTATAATTTGTAGAAAATATAACTGTCTCTTAACCGCATGCCAAATGCGAAGAAAAGGGTGCGTAGGCCGAATGACTAACTGAGTAGATGACACTCTTTGTTTGAGCCATCAAATAATTGCTGTGAGTAGAAAGTTGAGTAAAGTTCTGACGTCAACTTGACTGAAAACTTTTTCTCGCTTCCAGTGATCCGGCCTACTTAGGTACTAAATGATCTTTCTAAGATACGAAAAGTTTGTATCGAAGTTATTCCAACTGCGATCCTTTGACCTATTCGCTGTTGGCCTCATATGTATTTCTTTATTTTTTAAATTGACATGCAATGACATCGCTAATTGTCATTGTTGGAGGTAAAAATAATTTATTCTTTATTAAGAGAAATCAACAGTCTTAAAAACAATTGGAATCGATGATAATGTATCATATACATGATTCATTATACCTTTTTTATCTGTTAAAATTAATTTAGACCTACATATTAAAAACTTTTAGAATCAATATCTGCGAGTCACATATCACACGTTTTTGCTTCCACGTGTTCACACAGCAATCATTCATTTAAAAATGTAGGAATGACTTCAGCGGTTAAAATATTATCAGGTAAAAATGCGGCCTAATGTATATTTAGCGTGACTCGTCCCAGCCCGAGCCGACCTGCTTCCTTTCTAATCTTATAATTCGTGACCAAAGGTTTAATTTATACTCGTATCGAATGGAAAACAGTTCAATCAATTCAGCAATTAAATAATTGTAGCTTGAGAGCAGAGATGAACACGGCTTTATTTTTCTGTACAGTTGGTGATGTACATATTTTTAAATCGGTTGCCATTTGGTATCGTCTACCATCTCTTATCCAGGGGTTGGCTTCTTTGCCCTACAATAGGGACTGGTCTTTGTACAAGGAGTCTGGTGGAGCAGCCGTCGTTGAACACGGGTGGCTAGGGAGGTGGGGTGCGGCGGGGTGGGGTCGGGGAGGGTGTGGTTGCCACTTGCAGGCTACGGGCTGGTATAAATAACTCGATTAAATTCCACGGTCTTCGTGCTGCAAAAAAGTCTCAATCCTTGTAAGGGTTCCTAACCCTTACAAGGATTCACTGTGTGAATTATGTATCTAACATAATTATTTTTAATTCAGCACATTATGAAGGGAATATAATACATTTTTGAAACAAATACTAGGATTTAAACGCAAATCTCTATCAATTGGTCAAGTGCGCAGAGTTCGGCGGTATTTTGGGGTTTATTGAGATCAAAACAATTTGTTTCGATCATTTTTTGCTGCAATGAACCCACCCTCGTTACTACCCTAAATATCCAGCGAGCTCCAAGAACACTCCCCATAAAAATCCAGTTTATTAGCCTTGCAATCTCAAACATATTTGTTTTGACCTCATATCAAAATTCATCATGTTTTCCGAGTTAAAAATTTGCAAACTTTATGTGATAATATGAAATCGCTCGTCATAAGTGTGATTGCTGGCGAAGCTGCGTAGTGCTGGGTCATTGACCGGCCTTAACGAGCGTCTGCGAGCAAATAGGGAAATTACACGAGCGCTTTGCGAAATAATAATTTGGGCATATTTTATTTTCGTATCTTTTTATACAATTTCTTACATGTAACATGGAACATAAACACCCCCTAAAGTTTTCGTTAATGTTCTTGGGTCGTCCTGTATTATTTTATAAGAGAGAAATTTTTTATTTTTTGTGTAAAAAAATACCTCAATTTTGAGTGCTGCATTTAAAGATTTTTTTAAAGTATTTACCGTTTGAACTTAAACACCCCGTTTACCCATACACCACCACAGGCATGTAGGTACATTCTAATTCCATGTTATTTGCGGTTCAAAGGATTTAACCCTTCGGTGGTCTGCAAGGCACGAGCTAAGCGATTGACTTGTAACATCAAATTAGGCCGACCCTCCGAACAGTAGATTGTCAACAAGCAGGAAAGATTTCCGCATACAATTAATGATCTTTACTAAGTGGACTCTCGGATAAACTAAGTATTAAAGACTATAATAGACTATGTGATAACATTAGCATTTTTCACAAAAATATCAGGCAATGTATTAATTTATTGCTATTGTAAATACTCTTGCGCGTGTAATATTTTTTTATATTTTGTAAGGTTAGACCTTTCAAATTTAAAAAAAATTCTCACAAAATAAAAAATAAATGCAGCGAATGCGATCACTCTATTGCGAACAAAATGTAAACGATTTTTGTTTGCAGTAAAGTGACAAAGTAATTACTGTATTTAAACTTTTTTGTTTCCTATTAACAGTATCAGTAAGTTTCATTGCAAAATAGTAAACTCAGTCGCTGCATTTATTTATTTTATTTTCCTGTCAACAACGCCAATATGTTTCTATAAAAATGAAAAATGTTTGAATTACCCGCATGTTTTTATTTCCCTGGGAATCCCTGCAATATTGCAGAGACGTGACACCGCTTACATAGCAAACAGGTTTTCATAATAAATTAATAATAATAATAATAATCATCATCATTTATTTCTTTCTAAGTACATGCCTCACAAATACGTTCACTTCGTTATACCTATCAATCAGCCTACAATCTTACATGCTAAATATACAATTAACAATGATAACTTATAGTAATCTACCTTCAATTATCGTAGGTACTGTAAGGTTAAAAGTACTAGGCGGATTTTTTATTCATAGCGTGCCAGTGTATGTGTGTGTTAGCCAGCTAGTTG
Source organism: Neomicropteryx cornuta (assembly GCA_020383195.1). Classification (NCBI taxonomy): domain Eukaryota; kingdom Metazoa; phylum Arthropoda; class Insecta; order Lepidoptera; family Micropterigidae; genus Neomicropteryx; species Neomicropteryx cornuta. The sequence goes on from JAHKQU010000011.1 coordinate 3,061,130, forward strand.
TCAGGCAACGAGTACTCTGCTATTGCACTAGGACATCCCTACAAAACTTACGGGGATTTTTCTAGTTTCATTTAATAATAATAATACTCTCCCCCGCCTCGCCCCGCCCCACCCCATCCTCAAGCACCCTAGCAAATACTCAAGTGAGTTTACCGACTGCAAGAGTGTCTAAATAGTTTAATTCCTTGAAATCCTCGTGTACTGATATGGTTTTTATGGTGTTCTTATATTTTGACCGGATGATCTTAGCTAGTCAAAAACTTAGTCGATAAATTAATGATGGAATCATTCTAAAAACAAAATATTATGCTGTTTCGATTGATAAAAACGAATTTAAATTAGTTGGGTGTGTTGGCGGTTGGGTGTGTTGGTGGTTGGAGGGTTGGGTTATTGCTCGTTAGTGGTTTTAGGGATCTAGCGCATTTTTTAAGGAGCGTATTGGATAAAGTAATGTAAGTTAATTATAACAACAGAAAATCAACTTTCGAATTGCGGTCATTACTTGTAAAGTGTACAAATGTTTATTTTAGTGCTCAATTATTATTATTTTATCTCAGTCACGAATTAAATGACAAAAAAAATGTTTCCCCCCCTTTTATCAACAATAAAAATAAAGGTATATAAACCTAGGTAGGTATAAGGTAATAAAGGTAAGGGGTAAAAGAAAACTATATTTTTCAATTTTTTAAAACTATTATTTTGTTTAAATTTTATTGTAAAATTATATTTATAAATGATTTAAATATTAACCTGCGAGTTTTTTATAGTTAAAACCGTATAATTTATTTGGGAAATTAACATTACTACAAATTTACAAGTTTAAAAACATACATGGATATAAACAATGAATACTTACCAATCTATAAAATTTTTTACTTAACAATTCGATAGCTACAATATTTATAAATAACTACCGCCATATTTACTATTTTTATTGTCTTATTGTTGAAACAATTTATTAAATATTTGAACGTCACGAATAAATAAAATCATAAATAGACGAATCGATAACATTATTATAGTATTATTAATTCCAACAGAATAGTTAGGTTAGGAATCCTACTTAGCCGATTTGCGACACCTACTCAATCGTATGTGAAGGTGGATTACCAATTTGTAAAACCACACGGTTTTGCGCCGACAGACAGTCGCGGCAGTCGTTCGTTCAAATGAGTCGCTGATTGTTTTTCCTCTGATTTCCCTTCGGATTTAGGGAAACGTTCGATTGACGGGGCGAAATGGGTGGCGCCTGTCCTGTGCGGGGGGATGGGGGGGGCGGGGGGACGGGATAGATAACCCCAGGGACTTTTTCACATTTTCAAAAATCCGCAGGATATGAGGCAGTGACATATAAACACCTTCACTGCATATTATGATTATGGTATAGAATAGATTTACATTTATGTTGAACAGTTAATTATCGTATTGTGCTAGTCTCGTAACTCATAAAATCGTAAAACATATATTTTTAATCTCCATCTATTTATATTTAAATATGTACGGAAACATATTTAAATATAAAGAATGCAACGAACGTATTTATTTATTGACATGCAATACAATTTCATTTTAATTATAAGCTTTTACTTAACTTGCAATGTTTTTTTGTCTGATTAGTTCAAATCTTGACAGCTGAATTAGAACCACTTCCTCTTATTCTACGGAGTTGAAATATGACATATCGGTTCAGTACCGATGACAATGCATTTCTATGGTGAGCATAACCTGATTCTACACTTAGGATTGGCTCCAGATGAAGGAACTCCTCAACGATCAACGGCATACACGAAATTTTGTAAACGCATTTAAAAGCTTGTTTAATAAGGTTTTTTAATATTTATTTTATTTTATTATTTAATAGTATACCTAAATAGATAGTTACAAAAAAATCTGATAGCGATATATTTATCATACCTACTAGGTATCCCTAACCTAACCTAACCTACTAGATTTGCAGATAATTTCCTGGGATATAATATAAATAACCAATTTTTGTGTCTTTTCGTAGTAAATGTGGTGAACGGGACCGAAGTAAAAAACATGCTTTTTTAAACATTTTAATATGCATTTCATTTACCTTTCAGTTTTTATACAAAACAAAATATTTTATTGCGGCTATCATATTTTTTCGCGTGGCTGGCTCCCAGTCGTCGAGTGACGTCACGCGTCGAGAACCCGCCTGTCTCCCATAAGACCGGGATTTGAGTGATTCGACTCCCGCCGCAGGGATCTGTTTTAAGGCCACTTTGACGGATTCGCGTGTTCCGACGCTGAAAAGCTCTTATGATGAACATCCTGTAGAGTCTAGTGGCCTAAATGTAGCGAGGAAAACTAGAGGCTGCCGTGTACAATACAGCCTCTTAGTTCATAAACAACTATACCATCTGCTGATGAAACCCTAACATAGTTTGTATTGGTTCGATATAAGGTAGTATAGACATAATATTTTAAAAGAGAAAAAAAACATATATAAAGAATATGATGAATGATATTTCCTATATCTGAAAAGTCTCAACGGTATAAAAGTAGTCTCCAATTCGACAGACAACTCAGTAGTAGATTGAGGAATCCGGGTAGTCAAATGGAATTGATTAATCCTAGCTGTTATAACCGCCTACCTCGTCACACATTATAATTCATATGGGATCATTTACAGGTACATTACTACATACCTACCTGATTCTTTCATTATCCACATCCCCTTCTTGTATTTATTGTTACGTGGGACGTTTTATTCAAAGTACACCCTTTATTTTAATAAATTCGAAACGTTTTCAAATTTCATCTTAACAATAATGATTTGTTAATATTTTTCATAAAATTAAGGAAATTTGTTTTATATTTACCCTAATTTTAACGAGTTTTTATCAATTCAACCAAATTAATTATTGCATCCAATAAGACGATTATTTCAATTTCATTCTTCTTCGCATTCAAAGTCTCAAACCTTTTCAAGAAACTCTCGTCGCTGAAGACAGCTAAAAACGGTGAAAGGTGTTAACAAGACGTTGCTATGTATGTCATAGATTCATCAAATAATCTCCAAACCACCAGGTTTAGTTTCAGGAGTTTTAGAAGTTGATATTAAATACGCTCCATGTAACAGGGTTGAAAATTGAAACCACCATAAACGTGTTATAGGAACCAAGTGTTTCCCCATCTTTTCAACCCACAGCTCAAACACCCTAAATTGAACCGTTAAAATTAAATATTTTAAATATTATTGTGTGTTTGTGTTCAGTAAAATAATAAACCAAGTTTTACATTTACTAAGTCGATTTCAAATTACAATCCAATTTCATAAAATGGCCCGAAAGTGTTATCGTGAATTGGGTACAGGGTGTACTTTATATATGACAAGTATGACGTTTAGTATGATTAGAAAGTGTTTATTATGTAGATAAGGGCGGCAGTGAGAACGACGACTCGCAGTCGGCTCGTTGAGAGCGGATGCGCAGTAGCACTTTCGCCTATGCGCCCGCGCCTGAGCACGCTCGACCCGACCGTTCTCACTGTGGCCTTGTGATGGGGGTAGTTAAGGCTGATTGGTTGTGAGTAATTTGAAGGGTTGGACCTCCTTCCTCCGACAGCTACTTTATTATTGCCGAATTGGTAGCTCTATTACGATTAGGCATATTAAATTGTTTTGTACTTAGGGCTAATGCGCGTTTCGTAGTTGACATAATTGCGCGTCATAACTTCACTTCGAGATCGAATTAAACTCTCGCCAAACCATGCATACGTTTAATGAAATGTAGTTTCTTCAATAAAGTTATTGTGTTATTGCAAATAAATAAGAATATCTTTTAAAATAATAAAAAAAAGTAGTTTCGCTCGAGAAAACATTTTTGAAGATGATAATAATAAAAAAAATTGGGTCTGCGTCGGACCAGATGGTGGAAGTTATACTTCTTTAGCCATTCGCACACACCCACACACAGACACAAACACACAGGATATATAAATGAAATATAAGACATTTTTCTCTGTTATTCAATATATTATTATAAGTCACTTCATTATTATACTACACACCATTACACAATTACCATTACATTACACTACATTATCATTATTAAGTTCGTATATTCGTATACTTTCGTATAATTTGTGAAAAAAAACACAGACAACTAGCTTCAAATTTCGGAAGGGTTTTTACAACGCGACAAACATATTTCGTAAATAAAGCAATTGGACTCTACAACTCGACAAACGTAAAAATTACTTCTAACGCGTGAGGCGGTTTCTCGACCAACATCCCATCCCAATGAGTACAACGGGCCCAAAGAAATATAACTTCAAAAACTGTGTGTAAAATTGTAATACTGCGCCGGAAATTCGATTAAAATTCGGGATTTGATAAATGATATGATAATCTAACCCATTATCTACAGACAGGCGAACCCACATTAGTCATTTGATTAGGAATCAAACAGATTTTTTGATATTTTTCTATTAAAAGTAGAACCGAAAGCAATTTCCAATATCACCTGCACCTTGCAGGCTTGAGGCAATGCTATTAATACAATTTGAAATTGACGTGCGGCCAGAGACGCAAACTCAATTAAAGTTCGCAGAACATTCGTTTGGACGCGATTGTGTTCAAAAATATTATGTTCAGACTAAAATATACGCACTTTCATAAATGATGAAAATGGTTCAAAACAAACACGAGTTGGTGGGAGGGAGTTTCGAATTTTACCTGATTGCAATATTTTCCTTATATGTAAAACGTTCGGCAAAATATTTTTCGGTCCACGGAAATTTGATGACCTCTCCGATTACCAAAAGAGTGGAAGGCGGCTACACGTCCTCTCTTTGAGTATACAATAGGCAAGCGATTCACTCTCTTAAAGAATTTGTTTTTCTGGGACATCCTGTATACGAAGCCATCTGTCCTTTCTTTCTTCTGTTCATTTTGTGAATAGCCTTCTTTATACAACAATCTATTTATATACTCTTATAAATATTCTAGTTATAGTTAATTTTATAGTTAATTTGCATAAATAGCTTGTCTTTTCATGAAATTCTCATGAAAATTGAAAGTATAAGACGGATGTAATTTTATTATTACATTCGCCTAGAAGCCAGCGGCATTTCATGAAACGACGAAATATCTTAGGCACGCGGTGAACACTGTACCGGCAGGGGTGCTCAAACTTGAACTGCTGGCGATCTACCTCAATATTTTTAGACTACTTACGATCGACTCTGAGAGACTGCAAGTGTGTGTGATGCAGGGTTGTCGTACATACACGATACACCCTACCTACCTAGGTAGGGCGTACCGTAGCATATATAGATATTAGCTTTCTGCACAATCATTTCTGCGGTCGATCGCGATCGACCAGTCGATCGCGATCGACCGTTTGAGCACCCCGGCCGGAGTGTACAGCTTTGTGAGTGCAGGCCGTAAGTAACACTGGCTGTCTGCATTTCGCGAAATGTCTACATTTTTCATGAAATGCTTTATTAAACCACCATCTTACCTGGCTAAGACATGTACTTAATCACATAGATTAGACAACTACCCGCTTGCCCATGAAAAGAAGGAGTAACTATGCAGATATGATTAGGTAATGTGATATCTTATTATTATTGAAAGATAATACAAATACAATTCAAAATACAAAATATACAAGACGACAGGGAATTACAATTTATAAAATAAAAACACAATCAAACAAGTGAATAATATAAATAATAATAATAAACAAGTGATTTTATAAGTGGATTAATGCTCGTTAGTATTTCATTACGCATGATCTTGTTTTGACTGACTGACTGATTTATTAATACAGTATTTGATAAACGATATTTAATTAATAATTTTAATAATTATTAATTAAGTACGTACTCGTTCGAATAAAACCGCTACTAATATAAACCGCGTTTAGACGTTCTCCGTGCGGTTTGTGGTTCGATGTCGGCATTAAGGTGCCCCCGCGTCGAGCTAATTAAAGCCAAGATTGCTTTCGCCAAGAATCTCGCCTCGGGACCTTAATTGGATACGCTTTTATTGATTTCGTTACAGTTGGAGAGTAGATCGAGCCCTTCACATACAAGTCGGCCTTATCTAGGCCGGTCGCTTCTTCTCTTTACTTTATGGCCGTTTCTGTTTTATTATGGTAATTCCGAATTTTTTCTTGTTTTGGTATTTATTTACATCTCACGTTCTAAATCGCTTAATTACAAACTATTAACTTCATATATATTTCATTTTTTTTGTAGTTGCTTATGTGGTCAGAGTTTGAATTCATCTTTCTCTATTACAGCGACCAGGAAAACGTTCCTTGATTTTAAAACATACTCGTAATAAAAACATTTTTATTAGGAGTATGTTTTAATAAAAATGTTTGAAAATATTAATTTTACAAAATTAAAATATTTAATATCCGCATTCCTTTGTCGCATTTCATTTAGTATTAATGGGGATAGGGATACGTCGAATAAATGATTCCAATGTAACGGACTTCTTTGACATAATAGTAAGGGAGCTAGCTGCGTTTTTATCTATTTCGTGGGTTCGCTCTACTACATCAAACAGCCAGCAAGTGATTTGATTTCAAACATGAATTGTTTTGACCTCATATCAAAATTCATCATGGTTTCCGAGTAAAAAAATTATAAACTTTAGGTGATAATATGAAATCGCTCTTGTCATAAGTTCGTTCGCTAGCGAGGCCGCGCCGTGTTGGGTCATTGAACGGCCTTCCCGAGCACCTGCGAGCCAAAAGGGAATTTACACTCGCGTTTTGCAAAATTAATAAATTTGGGCATACATTTTTTTTATACAATTTCTTACACCTGAAAGAGAACATAAACACCCCATTAAATATTCGGGAACATCCTGATTATTAATTCATATTTTTTAAACTGGCAAAACTAAATTAAATAGTTATTTACTTTTACCGTATTGATTAAAACATGGATATAATAAATTACTTTACTATAATTTTCATCAATTTCCTAATATGTGAAAATAGTGACATATTTCAAGTAACATTTTCATAACTATCTGAGTGTAACTATCATTACAATTATATCATATAGCTTTTTGGGCGATAAGTAAGAACGTAAAAGTACTACGATTCATAGTTGTTAAATTATCTTCTACTAAAAATATGATTTAAAATGTTTAGCATATGAGTCACTTTACTAGAATATATTAATAGTGAAAATGTACCTAAAATCTTCTTTTAATAATTTTATTTAATAAGCGCTTTTTAAATTTCAAATAAATTATGTTACTCGATTACATTTTTTACTACTACTCTTGTAAAATTCACAATTTGTCGTCATTTAACCTTTCTACTGTCAATATTATTTGTTATCAGACGAAAGTTGACCCACCACTTTTTCGAAGATTTTAACATCTTTTTATCACATAAAGCCCTTTTACACTTTTGTAGTATTCCAAAAAAGTCCAAAACACATACGTCTAGACACGTCTAAATAAAGACGTTATTACATCTGTCTGTATTTTTGTGAACACGACAGTATCGAAACGCGTTTGAATTAAGGTTTTCATATGCCTTGGACTTGGCAGAGGCCCTCATACGCTGGGAAGGATATGCTTTCTGCCTTGCGAGCCGTGTACTAAAACTTGCTAAGAAAAATTGGTTTTAGTAATTTGTACAAAAAATGAAAAATGTAAGGTAGAAATAACATCCTTTTTCGCCGCGAACTGCAATCCGTGACATCTCGTCACATCGTTTACCGAGCTCGTGAAAACAACTAAAACCTCAAGGAAGCAGTGAGAAAAATAGGCTAAGGTAGGCGGACCACAGACGGCCATCATAGCACAGCAAAGGTTGGTCTTTTGTTTTCTTATTGATTGCCATTTACTCTCAGCTGTGAACCTTCCAATCCATTAAAACCTACAGTACGCTTCCCCTAATCCATGTACACATACACAACAATAATTTAATTTAAAAAATTAAATTAAGTTCGGAGAGGTTTGTGAAAGGAAGTGAGACCTTTTTTGATCAGAACAGCAAAAAGAATTATTGTTAGTAATCGATACTGACTGCAAAATACGTCCTTCAAAATAAATCGCATTAAAATGGTACTCATATTTAAAAGTCAACAAAATTTCCGTTGACTTTCTCGCCCAATGCAAAATGTTATTCTTTAGGCGAATTGAGGGTAGAATTGTAATGGAGAAAGCATTCTTCGAGGGTGCTAATGAATGGAAAGGGATGGTAAGGGATCCGAACGTCGTTCTGGAGGGCATTCAGGGCGCGACGGAGACAGGGCGGGCGGGAGGACAACAAAGGAAGATCCTCAATTAAAGAGCCCATTCACGGAATCACCCGGCGCCTTCGAGTCGATTATTCATGGAATAATGGTGATTATTGGCTTCAATTTTGATTCGCCTTCGCAATGTTTATCAAAAAATTATCAAATTTTAAAAAATGCTAGATTTTTATCGTGAAATCACACAATATGTATGCATATGTTTGAATTTACGAAGAGTGAGGACACCTCTGGCAAACGGTAGGACATCGCATACATATCTAAAAGCTTATCCAATGACGGATAGCAGATCTTAATTCAGTCTCACTTGGTGAACTGTCATCGTGAACTGGTCAGAAGATTTCGAATTGTATTTTTTATTTTATTGATTTCGCCAAAAAGGCAATTAACGGTTCACCCATTTAAAACTTTCACATTGTCGTGTTTATTATAAAACTGTGTTTGTTTGACAACGATTAATATGATAATTTCAATAATTAAAAAAGAAATACAGGTGTTTTACAAATACAAACATTTATTTTTTGTTAAGAACTACTCAGCCTCGAGAGAAAATGCAGGCTGACGAGTTCTTCAAATGCGTCTAATCAGTCTAACTGCTCACTGCTGACTGCGTCCTTTTGTGGTCTGCATACTACAGCTGAGCTGCTAGAGGGGTGGCGGGGGGAGGGAGGGGGGGAAGAATCCGCCCAGGAAACATAAAAAGGCGACGGGCGAGGGTTTCTTTGCTTCGCCTCCTCTATAACTCATTTCCTTTTATTCTCTATGTCGCCACAAAATAAACGTGGCAATTGGACAAAGACCAATATATAGGGAACTATTTAACTAAACTTTATACTGTACGAGTAATATTGTATTATCTGTTAGGCACTACTGCAGTAGATACGTTGGAAATAGTCATTGTTATTATTATTGTAATCTTATATTATTTGGTTATAAAGAGGAAATCCATACATTCGCAAACAAAAAAAAAATTTTTTTTTCATCTGTATTATGGACGTTAACGAGCTTTTGCTTTGACCGGGGGAAATAAGCATCAATGGCGTTTTCGGGGCGCCTTCCCTGATAAGCCGCCCTTCGCGCGGTCGAACCCCGCCCGCCCTCGGGCTCATTATCCATGCGCTTTCAGCAACACAAGCGCGCGGCACGCGACTGGTCGACGCGACGGCTGGACCGCCACTAAATCGATTTACCTTCATAATACTTGGACAATAGAACCTATCAGTGGATACGCACTCGAGGTAGTAGCACCTGTCTAAGTTGTTCTGAATAGGGAATTATAATCGTATAATTTGTTCTGAATAGGAAATTAAAATGTTTTATATTTAGAATTAAAAAGAATCGTATTGGTGTTCATATTGAATAAATGTGAATAAAAATATAATTCATAAAAAAAAATAAGTGTAAAAATAAAAAAAAAAATATCTTTGTAAAAACTGCTTAACGTTTGGATATTTCGTTTTATATTTTACATATAAATTATTATTGTAAAATCTTTCTTGAGTTGTATACAAATCGTAGCCTTAAATATAGAAAATGGGACCAAACTGGTGTTTCGCTGACTCGACTCCTGCAGTTTTAATTTAGGCCTGAAAAGCTCCGCGCTGAAGACCCCGCAGACATTTGGCAAGCCGCGGCCAGCGATTTTCATTTCTATATCAATATAATCATAGCATACTTAATGAGTTTGGTTATTTTATTTATTAAAAGAATTATTATAAACAGCAAAATTGAATAAGTTTACAACTAAATATATAACATATGGCCGACAAGTATAATTCAAAGATTAACAGATTATTATCGTGTATGTATGTGAGAAGAGTGAATAATTGTGAAATATGTGAGCGCGTGAACTGAGTGCGGAGTTATTACATTAATATATAAATACTACACAAAAAGGAAGAACATAAGAAATTTAGAAAGAAATAATATTTTTTTTAAGAAGTTTGTGAAATACAAAACACAAATATCTATTTATATAGTCTGATAATTAAATTGATGTTAACGTCTATAAGGCGTTAATAGAAGTGGACACAGTTTGACCGATCGACATTAAAGTTATATATATTTTTTTCATTGAGTAGGTTCTTGTGCTATTTCTGATCCACCTCGAGGACAGCAGGGACAAGTTGTCACGCGCCGAAGGCCCCGTCAAAGCTGTCTGCAGGGCCTAATTAGTTATACAGGAACAAAACTTTCATTTGATGGGCATCAATGTGCCAAAGGCGGAATTGTGCGTTTGACTTTAGACACGACCCCTCATTGGGTCTCACAACTCCACGCCCCATAATCGAGGGCATAAATCTGCCGAGTCGTGTCGTGTGAACGCGCCTTTATCGACTCGATGGCCTCCAGTCACGACAAACCTCTCGTTATATATTCCTTGCTTTATAATTTCATATTTATTTTTCTAACGAGTTCTGTAATCCAGTTTTCATCAATCATAAACAATAATATTATATTATCTTTGAAATAAAACTAGATTTTTATAGATTTTTATAGAAGAAGAAAAGTAGTGAACAATTATTTTTTTCATAAAAATTCTTTGAAAAAAAGGTTGAGTAATTCACGAAATGTGAAAAAAACTCATCACTTTAAAACAAATATTCTAGATTTTGTAAACAGTTTAATATGTATTTTTACAAGCTGACAGAGATAAGAAGGTAATTTGGTGAGGCAAAGGTATTTAAATTAATCTTTCATACACAGACACAACAAAAAACATTGAATAACAAATGTAGTTTTTTTTTTATTTGTTTATATAAATAGTTATTTAAAGTGGTCAAACGAATCTCACTAAGGATAAACTATGCGAATTCTTGACACGTGTAATATTTACATCGAAAACATGAATAATGTTTGCCTCAACCTCAGAACAATGACCTGATCAAAAACACCGACCTGCCCGCGAAGCCTTACGCGCATCGCTTGGGCTGTCAGCAGATATCAGGTCACGGCTTAACAGGTACTGGGTGCATCAGCTGCTTTATTCTAAGGCATGTTTAAGCGGCTTTGATACCCACCCAATTATGGTCCTAAATAGCCTTATCGTATCTTCGTCTCACCAACCGACTCGCAACATCAGAAAGAAGAGATATGTTTGTTACAAATTGAAAGTAATGGTCGGCAAACGTCAAATAAGCCTTAACCCGCCGAATGATTTACGACCTTTTTGGTTCGCCGCCCGCCCCCGCCCCCACCCCCACCGTCCGCCCGCGCAGGCGGCGAAACTGCCCCGGAAATCCCAGCTCATTTACAACAACCAATATATTTAAGTAGACGTGTACTATCTCAGATTGCGCTGCGCATCGCTTTACAAATAAACCTGTTAACTAAGAAAATATTAATGTGAGCTCTACAAGAATTTTCTGTAGAATAGTGACAGCTAAACGTTTTGTTGCTACAGTCACAGCTTAACAGACTATAAAGTTTTCAGTAAATCCAGCTAACGTTTGATACTAGCCGAACTCCAGTACTCATCAACAAACTGCTTTGTAAGCGGTACCGAATAGGCGAGAAACGCGAGGCGTGTTGCGAGTCTACTACTGATTGTTTGATTGACGTAACAAAACAGTCTTGTAAGGCGTACACAACCATTCGAATTCGGATCTGCAGATTATTTGGTAGACTTAACAAAACAGTATTGTAATGTGTTCGTCACTTTTTATTTAAACCCGTTATCTACAAATTTGTTTGATACGGGTTACAATCAAGTTTTATTGTAGAAATGATAAAGTGAAATCTAAAAGAAAACGCTTTTCAATTTGTACACTAAATATCTATCAATTCTAGACGGGTTTCGGTGCGAAATGAATCATTTGAAAGCTCAGGACGACCCATAGCGCCATAGCGAAGGTATCTAAGCATATTTTTTTTTATAATTAAATGTTTAATGGTTACCAAATAACATCCATAGAAAAAAAAAGGGTCTAATGAGTCAAAATTAATGTTTAACCTTTGGCTTCGCCTTAACCGTTGAATCATCAACAAATCCCCCCCCCCCCCCCCCCCGGCTAAGCGAAATAAAGGTGAGGACATACCGGCGGCGCGATGAGCAGATTGAGCGCGGCGCTCAGGTGCTTCAGGTTGAGCGTGTTGTGCTCGGCGAAGTCCTCCTCGGCCAGCTGGAAGCTGTGCTGGCGCGAGCTGAGCTGCTTGGCGGCGCCGGCGGGGGAGCCCGACTGGCCCGGCGCCTGCGCGGACGCGCGCCGGAAGGGACACGCCATCGCCTCACTTTGATCGCACCGGCCTAGCGTTCACATCACTTCGCACTGTTCTTATCGCCTGTTTCAGAATCTGCAACAAATTTGAAATTTTCAATATTTCAATATTTTATCTTCGTATCAAATACAAAACATATCATAGAAAAGTCTATTTGAATTATTCTCATACGCTTTTGCTCAGCAAACAAGTTTCCATGCGCCTAACCGTGCTTTACCACAGCTGGTGATGATTTGAGTCCATTATAAGTGGCGAGTTAGGTTCTGTTTGAAATATATGTCTCTGGCCATCATTGGAGGAAGACTTCTATGCCAATAACGTTTATTTTTTTAATATTATGCGGTCATTTACTTTATCGAAGGCCTTAAAGTAATCAGTTTACACAGCAGTCACCTATAACCTGTTATCGAAAGACTAACATTCGAGTTTAGGCGACAAATCCATACTTTGTTTTATTTTTATAAGGCTATTTGCGGTTTCATCGAGAATCCCGTAATACTCGGTGTGATATTGGTCTCTTTGTTCCGGACCGTTTTACTAGAGCACGGAAGCATTTGTTATTTAAGCGATTAGCGTGTCGTACCGACGTATACAAGTATAGTCCGATTGGGAGAGCAGTCGAATTATTAAATTCCATTTCCACGGAGATTGATATCTTTGTCTGTTCGCCCAATGGGATTAAAAATCTGCTTTCTATTACGCCGTTGTAGGATCGGCGTGAATTATTTATTTGTTAATGTTTGCCTGGAGGCATTATTTTAATTTTTTAGCACAGTATCAGTATGTTTTTTGTTTTTAATGCTTTTTGTTTTTCTTTTGGTAGTTTAATTTGTTTTTACTTTAATTATAATGTACCTACATGGGGAAACCTGTTAAATAAATAAATAACAGATGAATTAAGAGTATTCCAATGGATCAAATCCATGTTGCGCGGAACTTAAGCCTAGAATAAAGTCGGTATACAATAATACTTATAAATTGGCTAGCCTAAAATAATTTCTCAGCGCTGCTGTGAACGGGGCTGACGTGACAATCTCCATATTGTAGGGAAGGGCCTGGGCCCGTTCCTTGGAGAGAAAATCAACTTGAAATGGAGTCTAATCCTAAGCCATTGTTTTTAAACAGTAAGATCTTTTGTGGTATTTTTTGGGCAAATTAATTAAAGATTCAACAATGTTTACATCTACTAACCTAACCTAACCTAGAAGTGTGCTGAGTGCAGTAAGAAATGATACATTTATTAGAAAACAAGAGGAAGTCTAATTAGAAATCTTTTAAATTTGTAAATATATAAAATAAATAAATAAAATTTTCGACATTTTTGCTGTTTTTTATGAATAAAATAGTCTGAAAATACCATTTTGATCATCTAAATGTTTGTTCGAGCAAATTTACCTTCCTCTGAAAAATTTGTTTTTCTCTTTAAAGCATAGCACGTTTCTAACTTCAGTAATAAATAAATACTTTACAAATGTTAAATCTGGACCCGCTTCGAGTGCCGCAGACATTTCGCTCATTATCTATGGATAGTCTGTCCGAATCACAGCTTCAAACTGATTCATATCTGCTACTTCCTTCATCTTATAATTGGCGAGCTTTTTATAAATTTAACTCTTTTAATATTGACGCTGCCAACGGCACACAATGCATACGTCACTATATGACGTCATGTCAATGTGTAAGATAATAATGACTTTTAGCATCCAAGTGCTGGAGAGTGGTGGGGAAGGGTGGGGAAGGATGGGGAAGGATGGGGAAGGATGGGGAAGGATGGGGAAGGGTGGGGAAGGGTGGGGAAGGGTGGGGAAGGGTGGGGAAGGGTGGGGAAGGTATGGGGAAGGGTGGGGAAGGGGCTGGCGGTCAAAATAATAATAAAAATATCGCGGTGGTGCTCCTCTTATTTGTATCGTTCGCACGAGCCATTAATCGCGGCGGAGAGAGGGGTACGGCGATACGCGCCTATATATGCCGCTCTCTTCGCTCTTTCTTGTTGCTATCGAAGCACGTTCTTCTTCACACTGCACTCGTACGGTTTTTCGTTTGTTTACTTTTAACACTTTCACTTCTTGTTTTCGCACCGCGCCAAATCTGTTACTAGTATCATTTCTTACGCAAACAAACAATAAAATGTATTTTACCGATGAGCAAAAATCTAAATTCACAATTCTTACCTACCTTACATATTATTATATAATCATAGCCTACCCTCTTCAATCTCCTATCCACTTGAACATACATAGTATATTCAGAGTTACTTTATAACCTTGTTTTAATTCAGCATTCTCCAAAAAGGTTTGGGATATAATAATTGTAATATTCCTTAATATAATTGCTTCGAGAATAAATTTTCCTTCCTAGATGTTAATATTATATGAACTGACAACACACAATACGCGGACGATATGCGATTGAATGGTAGCTTCGGCAATCGAAGGAAAAATATGGTGCCTACCCGATGCCGATGAATTGACGGACGGATGATTGACGGGATATATTGATTTTTCGTCTATAAAGTGTTAGGAAAACTGTAGCATTTTGCCCATAAGTATTCAGATTCTCACCACTTTAACTTCCGTTCACCAAATATTATTCTAAACCGAAACTTATATCACAGGAGTCTTTGAAATTTTATTTACTTGTACCCCCTGGGGTATTGACGCCCTCGATAGAAGCCTAAAACCCTAAATATTATGTCAGACTTACTTGAAAAATATTTTGTTTAGTACATTTTTATTTATTGAAATAAGAGGATTAAAGTAAAATATTTGAAAAAAAAATAATTTGGGTAAAAATAGAGATTTTAGGAATGTTTAACTACACTGCGTAATTTAATCTATGTAAACATCTTCAGGCCTAAAGTTATTTATTTGACACAGGTGGCTCTAAGAGCATAGAGATGGGTAGCGAATGGACCAATTCCGAGTGCTAGAGGAATTAGTGATCTGAGTGCCGAACTTAACCTTAACGCCGCTCGTAAATGTTCATTTAGTTGGTGATCAACTTACATATTCATCCGCTTTTCGAGGTTAATGATCATTCCAGATGTAAATTTAATCATTATTATTGCAGGTTCACAATTTTACATCAAATATTTAACCGGTACATAATTATTTTTTAATACATTGTTAATAACCGCAAACAACAACAAAATGACCTTCAGTTTCAGTCTATTAATAATGCTCGTATCATGAATTTCAGTGAAACATAATCCTTTAATTAAACACTGACATTTCAACCCGGGGCGAAGCCCCGGGTTAGCAGCTAGGCCCTGCAGACGACTTTGTAGACGCCTTCGGCGCTCGACGACTCGTGCCTTCCATCTATATGCTGAGCTGTTCCTCGAGTGACCACGTCCTAACCCTAAATGCATAAGCCTTCAAGGTATTCGATTCCTAACCCTTAAATTTACATTACGGAACCAAAAAATACACATTAACATTGAAGGAGGGTTTGTTTGACGCACTTTCAAGATGTGACGTTATTGTTGTGTGACTGGTGTCGTTAATTTTGCATTTGAGTTTTGACTGTGTTGCTCTCTAAACAGATAAACGGACAAGACAACCACCGTTTTTAAAATTTATCTCTGCAGGCCAAAATGGTGGCAATCTGTCATGATTGCCGCCTTAAGAGTGAGGAAATTAACTTTTATTATTTGTCAAAATCCTTTAGCACACGGGCGTTAGCGTCTGTTCAGGCCCTGGTTAGAAACTCAGCCCTGCGGGTGGCAATAAATAGCTACTACCACCGTGAGTAAAGGTTACACTCAAATTAAGTAAAGGTTACACTAAAAAAGGTTACGTTTGGTTCATACTTCTATGATTTTAAAATGCTTTTATTATGGATTCTATTTAATA
The DNA here is from genome assembly GCA_020383195.1 of Neomicropteryx cornuta. Classification (NCBI taxonomy): domain Eukaryota; kingdom Metazoa; phylum Arthropoda; class Insecta; order Lepidoptera; family Micropterigidae; genus Neomicropteryx; species Neomicropteryx cornuta. The sequence goes on from JAHKQU010000011.1 coordinate 3,077,461, forward strand.
CAAAAATGTTAGAAAAGATATTAGACCCTCAATCTTAAATAGGTTTATGTTTTTCTAAAATTTGGGAAACAATATTACAATATTGTTGATTAATATTTTATTATACTTCAAAATTTAGGGGTATTTTTCTAATATTGAAAAAATACCACCTGTATGTGTATAGAGGAAGCAACAAAATAAAATAGGGAGCATTAATCTCGAGCGCCCGAAGGGTTAAGGAATCCCGACATACTCCTATCTTTATGGCGTCTCCTTTTCGGTTAAGGCCAGGGGGGAGGGGGAGGGAGGGGGAGAGTGGCGTCGAAGGGTCGCTAAGCAGCAAATACACCTCGTAAAAAGTTGTCTCCCTCCCCCCTTTTGCGCAACTACCCTCACACAGTCACGTAGTACAGCGAGCAAAATGTAAAATGAAATGTTTTCTTTTGAACTTCTATGGCGATGAAAAATTCCCCTTTAAGTTTTTCTATTGTTGGAAATAGCGCAAGTTTAATAAGGCAACTTCTTTCAGCCAAACCTTTAGCTAGCCTAGAATGGGGGGTGGGGGGTGAGGAGAAAGGAGCAATTTAGATATCGGAAGTAAGAAAAGTAGGAAATTTGTATAGGAATACAAAAAAAGGCCAAGTGTTTTGTGTATTAACCCAGATTTCGGCATAGTTGGCCACCTCACGGGACAGCCGTGACATTAATCGACCGAAAAACAAAGATTTTGCATCAGATGCAACTCGCCTGCCTGCAATCAAAACTATGGGAGCGAGTGACGTCACGCTGCGTCGAGTCTGCGATGAACCAGATGGATCTCTTTCGAGAGGCCGTCTGAAGCCGTAGCCGTACGATTATTTTCCGATTCATACACACCTCTGTTGCGGGCCGTTTCAAAGATCCAATATTTATTTTATTCTCTTATGGGAAAACACACAGTTACAACAATAACATTAAAACAATTAAGAATGAAACAGATAACAAAATCGATTATGGATATCCTAAATATTCATAAACATAATATTACAAAGTAGGTATGATGTTTTCAAACTAAATTGTTGCAAATTTTGTTCAACTAAATCAAATTATTAAAATACAAACACGCAGGTATAATATTTGTATATGGAGGATGTGATGTATGTGTGTGTGTGTAGGTATGAAATTATTGTTTTTTTTGCATTAGACATTGATTTATTAGATATATATATATATATATATATATATATATATATATACAAAATTAAACTAACTTAACAGCATTTAACGCATGATGCTTGATATATTATTTTAAGAAATTAGTTTCATTTCATAATACTGATTAATTTATCTAGCAAAACTGCAATTAGTTAATATAATTGTAGTGGCTGGATATATTTATCTTTTAGTTTAAAATTCGATTTTCGAATTTATGAAGGTTGCATTTTAAACGTCATATCTCATATATTTTCTGACGACGCCGAATGGCGAAAGCTTAAAAAATATTATATCATCAAATCTATATATATATATATATATATATATATATATATATATATATATATAATTGTAAAATTGAGTTGTAAAGTTGTTTGACTTATATTTGATGATTGTTTTTTAATAACGGCAAATCGCCTGAAAAGATAAATGACACAATCTTTGACAATATTGAAAAATTTTGAAAAAGTTTTTAATTATTTGATAAAGTGCTGGATAGCATAATATTTATAAAGGTTCTAAAGAGGTCCTCTTTATAACGTAACGTATCCAAAAGATTGTAATAGAAAAAAAAAGTTTCTATACAATTAGGTACCTAGATATCGATTATATTACCAGCAGCTATATTTTTAAACAACATTTTTAAACGGTTTTAGTGTATTATTAAAAATGTCAACATCCGATAATTTGTTGTATGTTAAGTTACTATGTATGTTAGTATGTTTGTGTTATGTTGTTGTTGTTGTATATAATAAATCTTAGTAACTAGAAATAATTAATAATACACTAATGCCTAAACAGATTTTCTTGAATCATAACTAAGATTACTTTCTATCAATCGCGCGTTATACTTACGACACCCCCTGTTTGCATCCGGGCGGACAAGTCTTCGAGGATTAGCAGGGAGCGAATGGGTCAAGTAGAGCGAGCGAGACAAGAATAGAAAACCCTATCCCTATCGGCTGCCGACTGGGTACTTATATTTCTAGAAACTATCTCCCGTCAATATTCTATGAACTTTTCATACTGAGGATGAGGCTTGGTTTATTGGCTGGTGTTTTTTTTAAGGTATTTATTATATTTCTTACGTATATGTCCGAAAGTTATAATAAGAACTAAAATAATGAAATAAATTAGTCGTCTGCAACATTTCACTCAACTCTTAAAAGGATGTTATCAGACAAACCGGACATATTGTTGTCCAATCCGATATTCATAAAACGTATACGATATAAAAGATCGAGCTTATAGCCGCAAGGCAATCTCTACCAGTCAACCCTGAGGTGGGTAGTTTATATTGACTATTCTAAAAAGACAATAACGTGGCTTTGAATTCTAGTGATCAATATAAAACGCTGTTATAATTATAATATAAAACGACGCAGATTGCGGTCGATTCATGTTACGAGTTGTTTAAATAATATCCTGAAAGTCAATAATATAAATAAAATAATATCCTCAAAGTTACACTATAACACTATTTTTATATTGAATATTTATTCATTTATATCGAATAATTATTTGCCTATATATTTAATAATTGTTTATTCATTTCATTTATTTGTTTATTTATTTGTTATTTTTTAATTGTTTCGTTTATCATTTTATGTTTTCATATATTAAGTGTTAATGAGTAGACACTTAAATTGTATTCATGTGTGTGTGTGTGGGTGTGTATATCAGTGTGTATATTTGTGCCTTAGTTAATTTGTATATTTTCACAGGGTTTTGCGCTGGTCTATTGTATGCACTGTAACACTTCATATATAACCTTCCTTAGAACAGGTAACTCTTACCTAGTTAGGAACGTTATAGACTTGTACTCATGGGCCAACTTGATTTCTCAATAAAAAAAATAAAAAAATGTATAATAATGTTTATTTTGTGTGTGCCGTAATTTAGCTCAGTCGACAGTGCTAAGATAAGAATAATAAACCAAAAATTGCGTTACTCTCAACCAGTTCCTTATTTTATTTTAGCAATAAGTCTGTTTAGTTTCAACGATTCAGCGTTTATTTTTTTTTTAGTTCTTCGTATGTATAAATGAATATCTGTTAAGTATTAAATTATGATTGTGTGTTGTTTATATTATATGATTTTAAGAATATTGATATCAAATAAAATAAATAAATTGGCCTTAAATTAAAAAGAGGTTTTGAGCGGAGTCGAGGGTGATATGAGGAGAGAGCGTTTGCTTCCGCCTAATATCAATTACTGTTTGTCTCATCATATTAGCCTCGACTCGACTCGACTCCAAAGGAGGGCGAATTCCTCGAAGGTTATTCGTTTATATAAAACGGGAACACAAAGGAACAGGCGTTAAAACAATATTTTGCTTCCATAATAATATAAAATAAGCACTCTTCAATTTCCTCACCAAAAATATGCTCTAATTTAAGTTGTAATCTTAATATTAGAATATTTAATAGAGTTTTATTTCGCAACATGTGCCTACAGATATTGACAAGTTCACCGGTAAATAAACAGTTTGAATGGGAGCTTTATCAGCACGTGATTAGGTGAAGTCCATATGCTATGTGCTCGTTTTTTTATTATTATTTTTAATTATAATATTTTGAATATAAACAGACTCTTTATTTGGGGAAAGAAGCTAAATAAAAAGAGGGAATATAGATCTACTCGCGAATAGTTTTATTTATTTATGTATTTATTCATGAAGGTACAAAACAGCGATACAAGAAGATAATTCTTTAATGTAAAAAAATGTACCAAATATGTTTATGGTCGAAAACATCAAATTAATAAATCAAACTTAAACAATGTATACTGTACGTGTGTATGTGTGTATAAACCTATATATTATAAGCGATATAATAAATAATTTAAAAATAACAAAATATACTTACAAATGTTTAATATTTATAATGAATATAATATTTATTTATACATTTTACACCAAATATATCATAACATAAATAACCCCTTATTCTCTTGGAATATATCAACTGCGTTGAATTTTTCATTATATGCGCTGAGGACTCTACACATCGTCTCGTTTTGTGCATGGTTAGTATTACGCCGGGCGACGTGAAATAATTGTGTGCTTCTGGTATTTATGTACGGAACCCTAAAGGGGATGCTGCCAATCAAGTATTAGGCATCGAATTTCTGGTTAATCACATTATATAGAAACGCCATGTCTGCGAGAGTACGCCTAAATTCAAGCGTGGTCATCTTATAATGAGAAACTCCCCCGGCGTATATCGAAATCTTGAAAATTATCGGAAATTTAGATGTTTTAATAATAGTTTTTGAATATTTTCGATACGACTAATATGAATATGCGGTGACCATATTTGTGAGCCATATACGAGTACTTCATATTGTTTTGTATTCTTTTTATAGAGCGGATTATAATGAACAGCCTTTAGACGGCGTAAGTAGGAACATTTCTGGGTTGGGTTAGGTTAGGTTGGTTGATTATTATTGCCAAATGACCGGCCAACATATTCATACATTCGCCAGGCGTCTTGAGGGTTCTACAGGCTCTACAGGATCAAATGCTTCCGCACCCAAATTCGAAAATTTGTTAATCGATGGTAGTACGTGCATTTCTGCCCCACCAAAAACCAAACCCCAAAAAACCGGTAAGAACCGGTTAAAAACACATGCGAGATGTTTGACAAAGTGGGTTGGAAGGAGGCGAGTCCCGAGGCTCTACGTCAGGGGTGCTCAAACGGTCGATCGCGATCGACTGGTCGATCGCGAGTGCTTTTTGAGTAGATCTCGAGAAGAAAAAAATTTTTAATAAGTAGGTAGGTAACTAAACTACAAAAATGTATTTCGTAATAAAATAACACTGCTTGCGGCAAAAGGTGGCTTTATCAACTGGTATATGTAACTCTTTTGTTTTGTAACAACCAATAAACTCGCAATTTTGAATAACTATGAGTTTTTTCATTGATATTGTAGAGAAGAACCTAACTAAACCTAACCCAAACCTTGACTAAAATAATGTACCTATATTGTGCAGAAAGCTAATATCTATATATGCTACGGTACGCCCTACCTAGGTAGGTAGGGTGTATCGTGTATGTACGACAACCCTGCATCACACACACTTGCAGTCTCTCAGAGTCGATCGTAAGTAGTCTAAAAATATTGAGGTAGATCGCCAGCAGTTCAAGTTTGAGCACCCCTGCTCTACGTTGACGCAATTACACACATTTTGAGGAAATAGTTTAGCTTAAGCATTGAAAGTAGAAAAGCATTCTATGTAAAAATAGCTGCAGCTGAACATATATTTAGGTGAAAAATCTTTCAAAATTATTCAAACTATTTCGACATCGTAGCATCTGTAGGTAAATTTTCTCCCTTTTTCTTTTTCTCTCATTGGACAAACAAGTAAGAAGGCATCCTCGTAACAAGCGAGACAGCAGACGTCAAAGAGGGAGACAGGGCGACTGCAAATTGACATATCGAATGGCTGGCCTATTAGGGAAGTGGCCTTAAATTGCAAGCTCTGACTTGATGCCTCATAATTTACTATAATTTTATATACAGTCGAGGGCAATTGAAGCATTACCATGAAAAGACTATTCGAAGGAGAGTCAGTCACTTCGCCATATATTTCTAAATGTCATCACGGATACAAAGAAGATTTCAAAAGTATAAAAAGGGTATTATTGAGAATTTGCTTTCAATTACACCTTTGTGAGATCAGCGTGAATTGTTTATTTGTCATTATTCACTTGGGAGTTTAATTCAGCAGCGACTTTGTATTTTTCTTGATAGTAGTGGTAAGTCTTTGTTTTTCATTGTTATTGATTTTGGCTTTTAGTATTATATTTTTTTTTCTTGTGTGTTATGAATTAACAAAATGTGTAACCTCTCTTTCCTCGCGTCTCACACCACGCCAAGTACGCCACTTTGTGTAACATGCGTCTCGCTCACTCGCATATGTCATCGCGATAAGTCTCTCTCTATTCAGCATGGCGGAGTTGCGGCGCGCGGAATCTACCGGTATCGGGTTTTTACAAGAACGATTTGACGAGAGATCGTTGATTAAATGTGCTTAATTGACATGAAAATGACTTTAGACGTCGAATTGTTGAATTAATTTTATTAAAGACGGTTTTATTTTAGTTTTAATAACTTATTAAAGTAATAATATTCATAAAATCTTGTTAACTTCTTGTCTGCTTTCGATCCGAGCTTTGCTCACGAGGGAGAGGGGTGAGGGGTCCCCATCTCGGTGCCGCGTGTGACGTCACGGCCTCACTTTTATATTACTTGATTTAGCTACGAAAAACTCTTCATATTTTTATGCCTCATAAATAGTCCTGAGCGGGAATCAAGTCAAACTCCCCTTAAACTTGCCTCATAAACAATAAATCTCACCGACATAAGGGAAACTCACCTCCACAGACAATCGCTTTATAAGCGAATAAGAAGCGAAGCTTAGGGCATCCTACCCTACAATGCTACGCGACTACGCGTAGACGATGCATAGAAATCGAAAGTACACTCAGCACTCAACACACCTACATATTTTATTTCCTACATTATTATTATTACATTGTATTTAATAATAACATTACATTATTTATTATATACCTACGTGAAATTAGAAAATGCGAACATATTTTCTTTGAACACAAATACTCAAGACCGTAGCCGAGACCACAACCCGGCGACGCCGTTTGACCAGCCGACGACTACACGACTACGGCACTCATTTTGGGTCCCCCAGTTTTAATTTATTGCTCTTGCTTGGAAAAATGTTTTTATGCGGTTTTCAACAGCCACGTCATTAGTCCATATTTATTATTATTATTTATTATAATATCCAAAATAAACTTAATATTATTACATATGTTAATACTTCGTAGCATTTTATTGATTTTATAGAGAAGAAAGTACAGCTTGTGTGGATTAGTAACACCTCACTAGGCAAATGCATGCGTCGAGATGTTACCTATTTGAAATATATAATAACGTCTGACATATATTTCTTTTTTTTACAAATATATATAGGTAAATACATTTAATATATACACAAACACATACACACAAATATATATACATTAACATACACACACATATATATTAAAATGCAACTTTCACAAATTCGAAAATCGCATTTTCAAACGTAAGATAAATATAGCCAGCCACTACAATCATTATTATATACCTAATTGCAGTTTTGCTAGATAATTCAATCAGTATTATGAAATGAAACTAATTTCTTAAAAGAATATATTAAGTATCACGCGTTAATTGCTGTTATTTTAATTTTGTCTATTTAGACCTACAGATCTGCAAGCGCCCAAAACCCAAATGTGAGAGAGTTCCCATGTCTTTAAATCAATTTCACGGGCATCCGCGGGCAGACCTCAAAACTTTTATATTAAAGCAAGCATCAAAATCCCTGCCGTGAGTTCTCGCGTGAATACTTATCAATTTTAGTTAGCTCTAATAATACAGTATTTATCTATAGTCGTAATAAATGTGAAATTTCCATATACCTAAAATAATGTTTTACAACAGAATAATATATATATAATGAAGAAAGTAAATGTAGAATCAATTGTGCACTCAAGCAATGGTTTGCATAAGTTGCTTTTCGTATTTAAATAATATTTTAGCTAAATTTCAAAAGATCACTTCTCCCAAACAAACATATATTTGTCCGATGAAGAATGACCCCCTCCCCGCATTGTACGAGTATGGACGTAATTGATCATCCCGTCACCTTATTTATATTATATGATGCATTCAAATATACGAACGGTGGGCATATTACGTGAATTACAAACAGAATGAAATGCCCCGAAGGGCGCGGGGCGGTAGAGGGCGGTAGATGGGGTCGGTAGATGGGGGCGGGGGCGCCACGCGTTAAATTGAAATTCTTGCACGATTTTAAGTGCAGAGGTGCTACCTGTGCGCCAACCCGTTTCCAACATAATCAAATAAGGCAATATTTTATAAGAAACTCAATTTGTTTTTAGCGTAATGTAGTATTGTATTAAGAAGTTGTTGAATAGAAACTTAGCTCACTAATACATTCAACGGCCACGTAATAACAGTGAATGAAAGTGATCTGTAAAAGTGACAACTTAGGACAATATTTTTTAACGAAGTTCCAGTACTGTCTTGCAGATTACAACCAATTAATTAAATGGGTTAAATGACTTAAAGCGTACAGTTTTAGTATACTTATTAGAGGTTGTCAACTTCATAAACTCTAGACGGTTCCTCGTATCTACTTGACTCGATGAGAGCTCAACAGACTAGATTAGGGTTAATTAAGGTGGTACGGTGGTAGGGTGAGTTAGGGTAGGTGGTTAAAGTCCGTATATTGTTCGATATCCGATTACGATTCAAGTAAAAAAATTTAAACAAAAAACCAAATTTGAATCATTCTTATAACTATGAGCGTTTTGTTGTACGCATATGAATTTGAGGGTTTTCGTGAACTTTTTTATATTTCCTATTTAACCTTTTTACAACAATTTTAAATTAGCTGCAAATATAATATTATTAAATTGTTTTAAAAAAATATAAATTAATTGTTTGGTTTCACAAATGGCGACACTGATTTTTAGTTAAATTTTAGCACAGGCAGGCGTTGTTAGAGTTTTATGCTAGAAAAAATTAATAGTAAATTTTGTGTTTTGCTGTTGACCGCTGAGGAATTCCTTCGTTCCAAAGAATCAGGTCATGCTCACCATAAAAATGCATTGTCATCGGAACTGAACCACCATGTCGAATTTGAACTCCGTAGGATAAAAGGAAGTGGTTTAATTCAGCTCGCACGATTTGCCCTTAAGAGTCTAACAAAAATTGCATGTTAAATAAAAGCCCGTGAGAAGAGTTACGCAGGACCTCAAAGTAATTCACCGCAAGCGCCAATGACTTGTGTGAGGCGTTGGAACGGACTACCAGCGATGGAAATTTGGGAATTCTTTTGGTGCGACACTAAATGATGACATGAAATCCCAGAATGACGATCTGATCGACGCTGTTGCGAGATGTCGGCGGCCATGTGACCGAAGGAATTTCTCAGGTATTGAGTTTGTCTTCCTCCTCATCAGTTGTCACCAATCAGGCACGGGCGTCATGCAATGCACTGCATTTAATTATATTGGTATTGCATGTAACCAATCTATTAAATAACTATTAAAATTAGCCTACCTTATTACGGGCAATGTCCAGTTAGGTATGGTTATGTTATTCATTATCTAAGAAATATGTAAAAACAAAAATCAATAAATAAATAAATAAATTTGGTGAATAATAAACCTGGCTGCCAGTGAATTCGACAAATATGAACTGAAAGCTTTCCACAGAAGAATTAATTTTGTTGTGATTGTAATAATATCGATAAAGAAACTCAGCACGCAATAGTTTGGCCATATTTCAATTAAAAATTGGTCAATGTTATTACAATATAAACAGATAATAATATCACTTTTTTGTAAACCAACTGTCTTTATTTACAATATACGTTGTAATAATATGATCAAAAATAATAATGAGGTAATGATGGCCATCTTTTTAGAGTATTTCCATTTAAAATGAAAAATCGTACTATTAAACATCAATATGTGACGAAAAGCAAAATATTTTGATATTTGATATTATTTTCCTATAAACTTTAAAAATGTATCTAAAGCGTAAATAAGGCTCAGTGACAGAAGCAGATTAGCTGGTTGACGCATCCTGGACCGCGGATAGATTCTGGATCAGTCCGGATAGAGTGAACCCCTCTGCTCGGCAGAACCCGGCCAGGAAATGCTTGTATGTGCTTTCAGTGGCAGGCTCTAGGATTAGTGGCACCTAATGATAAAACGGAGGGCGAGGAACAGTGAGAGGCTTGTAATACGGAGTCTGAAACATGTCACCAAATAATACAATAGTTTTGACAGATGTATATAATTAGAATGGATGCTGCAAATGAGAAGTAGCAAAGATTATGATGGGATGGCCTCTCTCTTCTCTCCTCTCGCTCACTGCAAACTCCACGCGCGAGAGAAGAGGGAGATGGCAGAGGAAGAACATCTCAAAATGCGAGTGCGATTAGCAAGCGAGAGGAGAGCAGCTGACAGTTTGACGTTTGTGAATTCAATCATTTTCTAATGACGAATTGTTTTAAATGTCTGTAAAGTAAGTATTATCCCGGATGTCTGTTATTATATATCATATACCTATGTTAGAAGTTGATTAATAGATTGTATTTCAATTTAGATAAAAAAAGTATACCTAGATGGTTACATAATATTTGACAATATTTTACACTAAAGAGGACAGATGAGAGTTAAAAATGCATTTTTATAAAACCCAGCCCTGGGTTTAAACCGACATCCTGCGCTCTGAAGTGCAGGACCTCTTTAGAACCATTATAAATATTATGCTATCCAGCACTTTATCAAATAATTAAAAACTTGTTCAAAATTTTTCAATATTGTCAAAGATTGTGTCATTTATCTTTTCAGACGATTTGCGCTATTAAAAAACAATCATCAAATATAAGTCAAATAACTTTACAACTCAATTATACAATTACATATATTATATATAATTAACCGTGTTCTTAAAAGTTACCTCCCACTATAGAGGATAAGATTAGGATAGGAGACAGAGGCAGTTTAGCATTCACCTTGATATTTCAACTTATAGGGTATACAAATATACCCTCTCTAACCATAAGCTTACTTAATCATTTCTTGAGGTGGGTCTAAAAAACACTAAAGCCGACAAAGGGGGTGGCGCGGGGAGGGGGTTTAGGGAGGGGTTCATAACGATTTTCGCTTGTTTTTGCCAATTTAAAAGTGTAATTCTAGCACAGGTCAACTAGGCCAAATAGGTTAGCAGGTCACTAGTATTCCTAATTATTAAATAAAAGTAAAATTAAGCCAATAACTAACGTTTTAACATCAAAGTGTATCAACCACACGTGCTAGAAACGTAAATAATTATTGCAGACTCGTGGTACACGTAGGAAACCAGGCATTTTGTCGCCGAGATAAGGCGAATCCGGCCCGCAGATGAGCGAGGACAAAGGCCCGGGAAGCGGGAGGCTGGGATCTCGATTTGTAGGCAAAATAATAATTACGAGAAGCCCTTCGGCGTTCAGTTGCTGCGTTGTAAAGATAGGTACAGTCGCCCTCGCTGCGTTGTAAGTGGGTAGATACAGTCGCCCTCGCATCCCCCGATCGCATGGCTTCAACATGAGAACATTGAAGCGTCGTTGTCGACTATACGACGAGTGTACACTGCAGGCTATGAGAACCCTAATAGCCTTTTACGCGATTCCAATATCTTCACTTTATTTAGGAAATTATATACATTTGCAATAAATCTAATTTAATATATACAATATTGTTACCATTGTAATAATGTCATTTAACGTTGAAATTTCTTACATAAAATGTATAAACCATACTACCGCTATCGACTAAAATTCTCTTTATTAATATTATAATATACAGAGGAAATATTATAAATATCCTTAATAAGGGTTGATGGTTACTCAACTAGACTTTAATCTGTTCTAGAAGGCCCATCGTTTTGTTCCAGTAAATCGTATGAAATAGTGCGTTATAGTCAAAATGTAAAGACAATCATACGACTAATTATACATATTCAGTAATGCCATTAAAATTATTTTACAATTGCAATTAATTCTTCACCTTCATTTAATGTACGCGTACAAATAACGTGTCATTATTAATCTACTGATTAATTAACCGCGTAGAGATCTTTTTATTATTATATAGTTTTTATTTGATTCAACGGCTCATTCCCAAAACGTGCCTTGCTCAAGGTTAAGAACTGTATCGGAATCCTTTCCTAAAGCATTTTTCACATAATGAACTATAATAGCCGTTTTGATGTAGGTAAGTTTGTCTGATAATCATTATTTTTGGTTCCATAAAGAGTTCTCTCGAAAATAATCTGAAAGGTTTACTGAAAAGTAATTCAATAATACACTTTTGCGCTCCCACTACCGAATGGAGATATATTTTCTAGTACAACCCCAACCCACAATAACATATTCTATTAACGAGTGGTATAAAGCTTTAATGCTATTATAAGTAATAATCATTTTCTAATTTCTGATGATAAATTAACTAAATACTTATCCCATCACCAATATTTATCAATTATAACTCTAACTTAACTTCGTTTGATAAGCCCATTGTGGGACAAGAACGTGGATTCGATTAAATTCAGCGGTGAAGTGATTTTGAAGGTGGAAGTCCTGCACTGCTGATAACACCTTAGCAACACCTTAGTTTTTTTCGGTATAAGTGACAGTAGATTTGAGTCTAACTAATGATTCACAATGTGTAATATTTTTTTCTGATTTAGATTTTAAGAAATCCCGTGAAACATCCTCAAAGAGAATCACAGTATTATCTGGAAAAGATAAAACACTTGCATCCTGTTTTAGATTTCATAAGTCGTTTATATAAATAGGGAATACAAATTGGTTCAACTGTACTACCTTACGGCACTCCACAAGTGATGTATTCTGCATTACTTCTTCATTGGTTGATGAAGACCCCTCGTTAATGTGTGATAAGGAGTCACCAAGTAGTTTTGCAGTTACACACTTATTCTAACCAGTTTCTGACTCAGGTATACAAATAGAAATCAATAAATAACGAGTAATCAGTAATAGCTTCGGCTCGATACAAGCTAAAGACTTATTGGTTAGTTGACCACATATGGTTGTATCTAGTCGGAGAGCGCGGTAAGTAAAAACTGAAGACTGGAAGATCCTGTCTTCGATTATGAAAACTAAACCGTGAGAAAGGAATTCAGGAATCATCTCAAAACTGTCTATGATTTATTTTTAAAAACTAAATTATGCGGAAAAGAGCAAAGTTTGTTTACTAGGCAATCCTTGAATAAAGATAGCAACACGAAAGTCGAATCATTGTCGCCTAATTCTTAGCGGGACTCATAGAAATACGCGAATCACTTCAACCATTTCTTTCACTTTCCGCAGACATGAAATAAATATCTTATGTTTATCAATTATTGCTTAGTATTGTGGGAGGAGAGTGAAAAGAGTGGCCGGGGAAAGTGAAAGTGTTATCAGATTAATTGAACGGTATCATAAGAGGTGTTCTCCCGCTCAAGAACTAAGCTCAAGCGAACAATAAACACTCCAGATCACTTCACGTCACTTCGGTTCAGGAGCCTCTCAGCGTAGGGCGGCCCGCCCCCGCCCCCGCCCTCATGTTCAATCATATCCCACGCGAGGGCGGAATAATCCCTTTGAAGGCTTGAAGACGACAACGCAAGTCTAAGTAATTCCTTCGCTATTAACAGCCGCTATCTGCGTCCTACACAACTAAACATTTCTAGCGTAAATGATTTTAGATTTTACTTTTCTTCTGATTTCTTTCTTAAATATAATAAAAAGCGCCCCTCCGAGTGACCCACGTGAGGTCAGCGACCCGCGTGAGGTCGCTTTCAAAATAATGCACTAAAAATTCACTTTTTGGTTCAAATCTTCTATTTTAATACACTAATAAACAAGAATAGCTATGATACTCGAAGCTATCATTTAATTTCAACTATTTATATGCTTGTTTACTGGTAGTAAATTATGTAACAGACCTGACGCCTCATAGCTGTGTCCTACAAGCGTCCTCCAGACTACTCGTGCCTGTCTGTGGTTTCAACTTGTGATGGGTTGAGTAGATTAAAAGAAAAAAAAGTTCAATGAAAAAAGTATAACATTCTTTCAATTCATCATAAATTTTAAGACCATTTCAGTTTTTTTTTTGTAAATTTTGAAGTGCGGCTAGTAATTAGACAACCCTCCCCCCTTTTCTATTTACTGAATTTGTGATTTTTAAAATGCTAACTTCAACCAAAAGAACCTTTTTTTCAAAAATTGGGTAAAAGTTACACAAAGCTTTACAAACACATACATACGTATTTACATTACGAATGTACAAAACCACGGACAAAATTCCTGGTTTAGTTCCGTAATAAATCATTTTTTTTAATTATTTTCAATATATTTATATATAATCAATGTTATAATTTGATATTCTTTTTGTTGATTTTTTTTATTTAAAATCGTTTTTTTCTATTTTTTTCATGCTTTTTAAATTTGCTTAATATATTTTAATATTGTCCTTTTTTACGTCATTATCTATATAGTGTACATTTTCTGTTGTGTTAGCCACAATACATAAATAAACAAGGATATAATATTTCAATTTATAATAATGAGGTATAACGTGGCACTGAACATTCTTATATTTGCGCTCATAGATAAGTTTATATTAATTTATACTGGGCAGCAATACATAAAGCGTTCCAATAACCGCACTGTCAGTTTCATACTAAAAAAATATTGACTTTAATGTTAAATATCCATAAATTAAAGGTAAAAGATTTAAATACTTATATTTATCAAAATAACTCTAACGAAACCCATATACTAATTATTATACGAGTAAATAAGTGTAAATATGCAAAAATTAAACTATTCATTTTATGTATGTTTTTCATAATTTTCTTTTTTTATGTAATCAGTAAATTTATAATTATCTATATATTTACTGTTAAACTAAATTACGCTGTATGTTTCCCAAAAAAAAAAAAAAATTAAAAAATGTATATGCAATGATATTGAAGTATAAGAACCTTAATAATGCTCAAACTTTAAAGTTTATTGAGTCACGGTCGAATTTCGACCTCTGGGCGACCTCTAATCTAGTCTATGGTATCCGACAGACGGTCAAAGGATATCGAACGCATTTAATAAATACATAAATTGTTTTGACACTCTGTTCGCTAAGAAGCAATCCTTTCAGTCAGCCACCATTAAGGCTATCACTAGGCAATACAATTATATGAATAATTAATATATATATATATATATTTAAACTGATTTATTATGTCATATATCATGTGAATTCAAGGCATGTCAGCATTTTGATATGATTAAGAGTTAATAGCATAATTTGTACACATGTTTAGTTTCTAACTTAGTTTTTAGTGTTTATATTAACAGTAGAAATCTTTGATTAGTTTTACAGATACTTTTTAAGAATGTAAACTTATCATTAATACCAATTGTTTGTAAGACTGTTGATTTCTCTTAATAAAGAATAAAGGACGGAGATAGTAGCTTCTAATAGACGAATTCAATTTAATCTTCTTTTATTAATGTATCAAGTACAAAAGCAAAGTAAAAAATAAAGTTGTATTATATTACAGTATTCTAAACAATAAAACAATGAACAAATCGTGATATATAACAGTATTCAGTATATAATAAATATAGCTTTATTACAATTAACCTTCAGCGAGCTCCATGTCAAGGTGACGAAAACACGCTAATAATACCGTGCAAAAGATTTTCTATACTAGGCACTAGTCAACACTAGGCGAGCCTTTTCTATGTGGAATGTATGTATAAACCAAAATGTAATAATGTATTAAATACATTATATAAAATATAGGTAAGGTAAATTAAGGTAGAAAAGGTAAAAAAAACCTTACTTTTTTTACATATTTACTTTTTAGTCACGAAGTAATAATTTAAAAATGTTTTCAATATGATAATAGTTACGGTATTAATCATTATTAACAGATTTTTTATAAAATTTTTGTACCAAGGTTCAGTCAATAAAATAATCGCTTGGCACTCATCTCGTTCGACTTCAAGGCATTGTCTGCCCACCAAAAACCATTACAAATACATTATATAAATAATCCAAGAACATATTATTTCATTTCCTTTAAAAAGCATTTGGCGTTAAAAATTGTATGTATAAAAATGCCGATTCACATGGTTAGAAATTTCGCGTAATAACTTCATTTTCCAATCCAATAATTGCCAATTTCCAATAATTCCATTTTCTCAAAAGTTATATATTTGTAAGGTCGGCCAAAATAAAAACTAAATCGATTGCAGATGATTTTACCGCTTAGAAAGTTTTCCAAATATTTGTGGCATCTCGGCCCGGCTTGGGTCAAACTATTGAAGGCACAAAGCGTTTGCCGACGATATTATTAATGCGGGTAGGCGGGAGGGAAGCCCTTTTGGTCGGCGCTCATCTCTGGCAATAAGCACATCCCAATTAGTTTTCTTCCGAACGAAAATAAATCATTATTTACTTTAAAAAAAAATCATAATAATGAATAAAGATTATATTTGACACCAAGTGAGGTATTAATGAACGAAACGTTTTTATAGTTTTGTGTAAACTTCAAAATTAATAAAAAAAATATTTTAAATATTTAGATATTTTTATATTTTTTTTTTTAAGATTGCATGGTATGTTTTAAAATAAACATATTAAGTAAACATTAGTGTTTACTTAATATGGTATGGTATGATTTTTTTTTATTCAATATTCAGTAAACCAGATACAAAATATATTAACTTTAGTTATTTGAAAATGGCTTTGCTTATTTCAAGGAGTAAAATGTAGTTGGAGTAAAATGTAATAAATACATTTTTTTGTAATTCTAGGCAATAATTTTATATGAAAAGGTAATTTTATTTAGTAATTTTAAGTAAGTATGTCGAACAAAATATAAACAAAAATAATATTACTTTGTGAAAGACATTCAGTTGCTGGAAGGAGTTCAAAGGAGATTCACAAAAATACCCGCACAACTAAAACGCTTGGAATATGAAGAAAGGCTGTCTGTGTTAAAATTGACCTCATTACAGGAGCGACATGATCGTGGTGACCTCATTGAGACTTACAAAGTGTTAACTGGACATTACAATTGTGCAAGCATTAAGGACATATTCATGTTTAACCAAAACACTCAACATCGCGGCCATTCAATGAAGTTTATATATTTTTTTTTAATTTACACGAACATATATCTCCGTTTATTTTATAATTTGTAAGTACATAGATGAGATTCAGAGAAGCAAAGCAACAAAAAAAGAAGAGAGAGAAAAAAAAGAACATAAAAGGAGATATTTAACGCTAATATAAGAAGATATATTTTATCCCATTTATAATATTTTATTAAAAGTAAAATATACCGGATATATACTCGTACTTACATGGAATGAAGAATGAGAAATATCTACGTATTTATGTTGATAAATTTAGTTTAATTTTCATTTCTAGATTTAGAAACCATTTCAAAAAAAAAAAAAAATTATATAATTCATATTTTATACATATGTAGACAATTTTATAATATATTATATGTTTTTTTTTCCTTAATATTTTAATGTATATTATATATATATAAATTATTATTATTATCTTATGTTACTTTATATCTCTTAAATGGCACCAACTTGTTATTATCTTATTTTTTTTCTCTGTCTCAAATTCTAATGTTAAATGTATCAAATTTTGTATGTATAACTTAAGATTACTAACTTAAGATTATACACATGCATGTTTTGTAAACACGAAATTGGAGAGTATAGAGTGTTGGCAACCTGTGTATGAAATATGTAAGAATGTTTATGATAACTCTCTGTATGTTTACTTTATAAAAATAAATAAATTTCATAGGAATCGTTTTTTTTTAATATTTACTTGTAAGAAATATTTATTATTTATTTATCTTTAATATATAGTAATATTTATATTAATCACACAAAATGCGTTCGATTCACTAAAAGAAAGTACAACCAACTCACTCCTAAAATAATGTTAAATATTAAAAATAAATATGATTTCGTCTGTTTCTAAACCAAAATGACTGTCACTTACCGACATTTTTCCTTTTTCCATCTGTCACATTTCTCGAGGAAAACCGAAACTTCGTTAGTCCGTATGTCGAGTCGCAGCTGGGTCGGTCGGGTCTCGAACGAGCGATCGAGCGAGCGAGCGAGCGGGTCGGAGCGAGACGGGACGCGGCGAGCGGACGTCCGTCGGGTCGCGAGCCGCCGGGCGCACTGAGCCGCGGTCGACGGCGCGCGCCGCGCGGGGTCAGTCGGGCTCGCCGGGCCCCGAAGCCATAACAAAATTAATATTATATGAACTAATTTTTGCGGGCAGGAAATTGTCGGCGCCTTCAGTTCATTATTCTTTAGTCGTCTCACAACTAATTGAGATCCGCACATTTTTAAAAATATTTCCGATATTTAAACATCGGCGTCATACATATGACGTATTTATAATCGATGCACTGTAAGCATTCTGTAAGTAAAAGTATCTCTTCAAGCAAAAAACAGTCGCGAATCGTAAGACTTTTATTTTTTTGCAGTTTTCCAGCTCACAAATTCAATAAAAAACGATTAGGAAACGCAACACCGGTTCACGTGTGACAAACTTATATTTAATTCAATAAAATATTCCATTTGAGCCAAAAAATTAAAATTAAAATTAAAAAATTAAAAAGTAAAATGAAAACATAACAGAATTTACCCGAGATTTTTGTTCGACGCCGAAATGGGATTATTAACTAGAAGATTGTTTGGAAAGTACGTGCAGAGGCGGGCGATAGGAGGAGGTCTTCTATATGAAGGTTTGTTCTTCTTTTAATGGAATTCAAGTCACGCGTATTGCGAGGCCAAAATAAGAACCTCTTCCCCCCCCCCCCCTCCCCCGCTGAAGGCGAAAAGTGGAAGCAACACGGTCCATTCTGAGCAGCTTTTTGGGGGGTTTTGAGGGGAATTTATGGCAGGTGGAAAATTTGACGACGCTTAAGCAATTATGAGACGCCCTCTGTAGCGATTTCATCGTCTTTTCTTGTTTAAGATTTCCGTCTTTCGATTGCATCGACATTAGACTTTTTTGTTACTGATATGAAACTGCATCATGCTTAAATAATACTACTTTTTCATTTTCTTTGATAAATTAAAAGAATTTTCTTTACAATAGAACTTTGTATCTAAAATGTTTTTTGTTCATTTACTTGTTAATTTACATTCAGGACCCATTCTTGGGCACACATTTCTACAAGCGCTGAAAACCTGAGTAACTATAAATTTTATTTTTTTTATTTATTCTTTATTGTAAAATCCAACAGTATTAATTTTTATAATTACAAACAAAATTTATTACTAGTATACAAACCAATTATGGATTTCGGACATTTTACATATTAACATTAGCATAAAAAAATTGCCATCATCGCAATCAGGTTGGTCTTGTCAAAAAGTAACCTCCAAAAACATTAAACTTATCTTTTTATTATTGAGATTAAACGGTAAAGCAAAATTATCAATTACTAGAATAATAAAAATAAATAATTAAGTTTTAATCAATAGTTTATTTTTTGTCCTTGTATAATTTATTACAAATTATACAAGGATAAGGAAAAAAATAGAAAACATTTCATTTTGATCTTTGTAGTAGCAATTAATTACTGGTGAGAACTGCGTTTATTATGATCGTCTTTTGGGTTGGTTGGCAATAATTAATAATAATTATTACAACAAAACCAGTCTATAAAAGATCCGATAAATGTCTATTTCAATTGTTTGTATTAGCAGTTGAGTCGTTATGTGTTTGGGAAAGTCAAGTCAAGTCAAGTGCATTTTCATTTATTGAGGCATTACATATCAATTCAATACATACGTTTAAATACAATAATAGTATCTCAGTAAAGAGGTTGCCAAGTACTCAGCAGACCTCCTTGCAGGAACAAAAAGGCACTGGTTTTCAGCCCTTAATTCATATTGTTATCATAACCTAAAAATCTTTTAACCATTTATCATGATTATTTTCAAAAGAAGAAATCTTTGTATTTACAAAGGCGTTAAAATAAAATTTTTTTTTTTCTTTGAGATAAAATGGTTGTAAAAATAAAATATGTGTCTAAATAAACGGTAGGGTAGGGGGAGGAATTAAACCTTCCCTTCCAATGCGACTATTTTCCTAACCTCACCAAAATTTCCTCACCTCACAGTAATGAATTGAAAATTAATTGAAACCGAACTCCCTACTATCAACCATAGGAGCCATTCTCCAATTTTGAAATTTAATACTAACCCCTTTTATATTTGATATTATTAAATTAATATCAAATCATCAAAATATTGATAAACCAATAAGTCAAACATTTATAAAATATATCACAACATATTACGGTTCATATATCTATTTTGTAAATTAAGTACCACCCAGTAATTAAGAATAAGGAAATACTGTCTTACGTTTATTTACTTCAGTAATTCGGGAAAGTAAACTAAATTGCTTTTCTTGTACTATTTACCTCATTTAAATAATAACTTGAAATTAAAAATATTCAACAATTTTAAATCATTATTTTTCAGCTCCATAAACACTGCTGTGTAAATATTTGTTTGTTTTTTTATGTTATTAATCAGATTAGATTAACATTCAATAACAACGGTTGAAAAATTTATTTGAATTTTTTCGTAGCTTTGTTAATAAAACACACAAAAGCATGTGTTGAGGTACTTTATTTTTAACAGTCAAAGGAGTGCTCAATTCTACTTTCATGACCTCAAATAATGCTCCACATTTACCGATACCACGGTTGCAAAGTTATTACAATGAAACTATTAACTGCTTCGATAAATTGACTGAATAAGTCGCCATTTAAAGTGTTTAAAATGCAAAGACTTATTGTGTAAAAAATAATAGAGTAAATTAGTTTTTCTAAATTCGTGTAAGTGGATATGTATACTTATATAGATATAAAATTGTTTTGTTATTTTTATTATAACTTTAATACTTTTTGTTAGTAGAAACCTATTTTTAATTTTACATAGTTTTTTATCCATCAATCAAATGTATTTTTTTGTTGTGTGTACTGTGTAAAATTGTTGGTTTTTCCAATAAAGATAAATAAAATAAATTATAATAAGAGTGGTTATTAGGAATTTGTTTCGTTTGCACTAGGAAGTGAATTATTCTTATCTCGCTGCTCCGCGACGCGGGAATATTAATAAGGTCTAAGCTCTACATAAGCAAAGTAAATAGTTGCCGGGGTTGGTTGTAAAGTTGGCCAAGTGTCAAACTGTCCTTATAGAACGCGCGGAATGTAATTTAATAAGGCTGTATGAGTGACGGGGCGCGAGGGGAACACTTACGAGTGATGGCGCGGGAAGGCCGTATTAATCAATCGCTTCCAACCTCGACGTTTTATTTATTTTGTAATTTCGCTTACACCTAAAAAGCTAAGCAGCTAAGCTAAGGCTAAGGTTAAGGTTGTTACTGATTTATTTCTGACGATATTACAGTAAAGATATTTATTTGCTGACTGCTGCTACTTCGACTGGCGTTATGGACTGAGAGCTACCACCATGGACGTGACGCGGAACGCCGAACCTAACGTTGGCTGTCGAGAGGCAGTCGGCTTGATGACGCACGAACTGACCGTGAGCGGCCAATAGGAAACCTAGCTCGAAAACAATTCGAAGGAACTCCCCGAAGGTTGCAAGCTTGCAACTCGTGTCACCGGTGGAAATGAGGGACCTCCAAAGCCACATGCGCCTTGTCTGACTGACGCCAACTGCAGTTCGTTAGAAATTTGGCGTGCGCCAATTTTCTCTTTGTGGCTATCGCCAAAGTACATCTCCAGCTCGTACCTGCGCGTGACTGTAAAGTGAAGCGACCCATTTTGAATGTTAAAGGTATGAATCGTAGAGCCGATGACGTCATTACTGCCTCCTGCAGGCCGGTCATGTTTGACTAATTAGAATACCATGAGGACCTAACGACTGATACACGAGGTGTTGTAGGCATTGTTTGAAATCTGCCTGTAGAGCATACCTGTGGGACCCTAATCTGCCTTTTTTTTACTATGTCTAACTGATAAATTAATATGCTTAGTAAAGTCATTTTATTATTATAAAACGAAATACCTAATGATTTTTTTTGAATCTCAGTCAGTCTTGTATTTTACCTAAAATGTTTAGGTAACTTGTTTCAAACCAGAAGAAAAAGATTCTCTAAGGTACACTATATTTTCGTTAGGTAAGGTTTTGTAGAGTTTAATGTGTTGCGGGAGAGTAATTGTATGTTTTAACGTGCCGCCGCACCCTCTAATGAGTCCCTCAATGCCGCCACCAGTCGGTAGGACGCACTTAAGGCTGCTTTCGCCTCCCGGTCGCTGGGAAGTTGCAGCCAAGTGGATCTCTGCTAAAAAGCCCGGCCGGTGAGCTACGCACTTAAGTGTCCTTACAGGTACGAGTATAATGATCAGGCTTAAGATGAGCAGCAGGTTCTTCGAATTGATCTGGTGTCAGCCTCTGCTTCAAACTCGTTGAGTCATTTTCATCAATTTCTTTTTATTCAACCAAGTTTCTCTTTCTTTCTTCGGTAGCTGATGGAAAAGCTCTTCATACGATCGGTCCTGTTGCTGGCAGTGTGTAAACTGGCCTCCAGACAACTTGCCAGCTAGCACGGCAGCCACTGGCAACAGTTGATGTCCACAGGCGCGACTCGCTCGGCGCTCTATCTATACTCCCGTTTACAATTTATTACTGTTTAGTTATTAAACTTTTTTTTTTGTTTTGCTATTGCCTCATCGAATGGGAAGTGCCGCAGACACAAGTGAGATAGGAAATGAAGCAACTCATCACAAGTTGGTACCGCAGGCGCGAATAGTCTGGGGAGAAAATACCTAATGACCCCTTTCATTCTGGTTAAATAATTTACTTGATAGCTAAGGGTGTCATACCCATTATGGTAAAATTATGATCGTAATTTAATTGCGTAAAACTTATTATTTTAATAAACGTTAATAAGAGCAATCGTTTCCTTTTTACAGGTCGTTATAATCTATTTAGTAGGGCTCTGCTAAGCGAGCGACACATGAGTATAAGGGGATGTAAGGGAATAGGGGAGATTGGGGTATTCTCGCTCGCCCTTAGCAGGCGGCGCAACCATTAGCCCTGCCGCCACACTGTCCCACTTTTCCCTCCCGAAGACGGACACATTTGCGTTAATGCTTTTTTAAGCATTCTCTGAGATCGAGGCCAACTTCTCGCGTCTCGCTCTCGATGGGTTGAAGCGCGAATTACAGACATTAAACTTACTTTCCTCGGGAATATCAATACAATTTTATCTCATTCCAAGCAATCAAAACATTTTCTTTTCATATTTCACAATTTCTTCCCTTTCTTTCCTTTAAATACTTATCTCATGTTGTTTTTCTGATTTTATATTCATATTATTCTTATTCAAAAGAAATGCAAAAAAAAATGGTACTAGTTTAGCCGCCGACCGAGCAGTTTTAAAGACCAAAGTCTTTATATTATTTTCTTAGAAGAATTACATTCGTGTGGTTCATATATAAACAAAACAATGTAGAATAACAAAATAAAAAAATAATAAATAAAAACAATGCAGAATTACAATGGTGGTGCAAATGAGACAACACAATACAGATGAAATATTAATTAACATAATTTACACATTTTACGATAGAGTTAACATATAATTAGTGTGCAGATTATCAGCGACCGGGGGAACCAAGACCGTAGAGAAGCTATTACCCCTAAAAGGGAAGAGGGTCGATACACACGAGTGTTGTTTTCTAGGGCGAAGTAGGGATCCGCACCCACGCAAACTTGTTATTATTACGCGAAATCGGCAGGCCCCTCGGGAGGGGTGCCCGGTCCTTCGAGAACTGTCCATTTAGTAAACCAGCTCTTCACGAACACCTCAAAAGCCGCGAAGTTAGAGGGAGTCGCTATGAAGTCAGTAAGCTAGACTGGTCTGATAGTAACGTCAATTACGCTGAAAAGTAAGTCACGTTCGTCAATCAGATACGCACAGGTCCAAATAATGTGTTCTGCAGTTGAACACAGCGACCACAACCGCACCAAGGGTCGTCGCTAAGCCCAAATTCAGCGAGCCTACCTTTGAGCTTACCATGACCCCGACAAGCTAAGTAGGAAGTAAGAGTAGGTCAGGCGGCCGTCCCACCCAAATCCCAACGCTCCTGCCAAACGCGTAATGACTCGGACCTCAGGTACAAAACTTCACTGGGGTCAATAGAGAGTGAAAAATACTCAACTATCAGCCCCGTGCGTAAAAAATGATATATTAAAAAAAAAAAATAAGAGCCTAGAGATCATGATAGTCTAGTGGTTAAGGCGTTGGACTATATCTCAGGTTCGAATCCACACATGGCCATACCATTTTAGGTAGATTTCTTTAGGAAGCTACCTATTGCAATGGGTGCCATGGAATATTAAACTTCCGGAAAATTTCGATATATCTTCGTGTTTCACATCTAGAACCCAAAACCACCTACAGTTTTAAAGTTTATATATTTATCTATCTATCTATGTGGACACGATAATACTACATTAATACGAAAATAATAATACCATTAGATCAAAACATCGTCTAAATAAAATATTTAAGGACGAAAGTGAAGAAAACAAAGAAAAATAAAGAGGTCTAAAATAAAAACTTAAATATAAAAATTACTTACATTTTTCAGAGTGAGTTATAATAACAAGACATTTTATCATGACAATTAATAAATTCATTAATCAAGATGGAGATTTGAGGAATATTTATTGAGGAGGATTTGAGGATTATTAGAGGAACAAATTGGTGTATGAAATACATTTTAAATTACTTGTTTTGTACTTTGTTGACACACTGAAATTAAATAGAGACAGAATAAAATATTGTTATCTTTATATTTGTAATGCTATAAGCTTAGCAAAGTATATAAAAAAAAATTTTTTTTTAAATTAAATGACCATTTTTTTACACTTTTTTTTATAAATTTTGTAGTATGCAATTATTGCATTAACGTCAAATTAACGAACGTCAAACTGACAACGAGCGGTCGGCGAGTTAGTTTCAGACTAACCCCACCGATGCGGCGTGGCGAATCACCGCTCCAAGACCATCGTTTGCGGTGGAAATAAAATCCATTTGTACTAGTGTTGTCGCCAGGCCAGGACACTGAATGCAAAGCCATTAAAAACAATCAACAGCAACTGGTAAAAACAACCAATCGACTGATTTTGGTGATAATAATTTGAGCAGCTGGTAATTTTAATTCTGTAGTAATAATACATAGTCTTTAGTTTTGTTTAATTTATTTAATTTAAAATTATCAGTATCAAACATAATAGGATATGTTTCAAACTTGTGTATTTTTCAAAAATGGACATTTTGTCTAAAAGAGACATTCGTTTAATTACCGATCAAAATGCGTACTAAAATACCTGTTTAATAAAATAAATAAAAAAGTGAAAGGGCAGATACTTTATCCATGTACGAGTATGTGAGATACACCAAATGCTCCAAATGCTATCGACTGGATATATTCTCTGGACATAAACCTATAGTCGCAATTTCTGGTTTTTCCTAGACTTTTCAGATTATTATGTTTAATACTTTAATATTTATTTTTAACTTCTGACATTTTAATATCACTCTGACGTATAGAACTTAACTACAAATTACCTGTAATTAGCTAAAACACCATTGTACATTTTTGCCATACGATAATTACATATATCCATGTATATATTATTCTACATATTATTGCGGCGCGTATCTATTATTATAATTATTCTGACATCATCATCTATAAATTAAGTTATTTAAATTCAATAATCTATCATATTAATTTTTACTCTATAAATGTTTATTATTTTATGTTTATTATATAGGTGTTTTTTTTAGAGGCGTGGTTTTCAATCTGGCACTACTTTTTTCGTAGTTGGTGTTTTTGACAGCTGTCACTTGATTTATGCTCAGTTTGGTTTGCCATTTCATAATGAATAGACTTACTCCTGAATAACGTTTGCAAATAGTGCAAATTTAGAAAAAATCACTCTAAATTTTTTTAAATTCACTCTAAAATAAAGTAAAAATCGCGTCGTGGGCCTGTGGCGTGGCCTCCAAGATCGTGCGATTTAACACCGCTGGACTATTTTTTGTGGGGTTATGTGAAGTCGCTTGTCTACGCAGATAAGCCGGACACGATTAACGCCTTGGAAGAGAATATTCGGCGCGTTATTGCTGACATACGGCCCAACTTGCTGCAAAAAGTGGTTGAACATTGGGCCTCTCGGCTGGAATTTGTCCGAGTCAGCCGCGGCGGCCACTTACCCGAAATCATTTTTAAAACATAATGGCAAACCCTTATCTTTATAATAAAACTAAATTCTTAGCCATAACATCAAATTATATGCGTTTTATCTCTTCTTGAAAACCACGCCTCTTATTAAAATATAAACCCTATGTTGCAAAATCACCATTCTCCAATTTCCCCAGTTTTTGTTA
Organism: Neomicropteryx cornuta; assembly: GCA_020383195.1. Lineage (NCBI taxonomy): Eukaryota > Metazoa > Arthropoda > Insecta > Lepidoptera > Micropterigidae > Neomicropteryx > Neomicropteryx cornuta. Next base: position 3,103,794 of record JAHKQU010000011.1, read on the forward strand.
CTGGCAACCCTTGGCATTATTATCACAGCTGTCGGTGTCAGTTGGAAAAGAAATGCAAGAGGGTATACCCGCGCCTCTGCAATCTATGATCGCGCGTGCAAAACAGCGCCTTTTTCGCCGCGAACTATTCCCGCAATCCGTGACATCTCGTCACATCGTTCACCGAGCTTGTGAAACCAACTCAAAACCTCAAGGAAGCAGTGAGAAAAATAGGCTAAGGCAGGCGAACCGCAGACGGCCATCCTCGCACAGCAAAGGTTGGTCTTTTGTTTTCTTTTTGATTTATTTTCTGGTTGATACAACCGTACACCATGCATGAGGAAAATACGTTTATTTTTCAAAGAAAAATAATTACATACATATAAAATATACGTTACATAAACTAAATGTTTATAATTGTGGACAAAAAATCGTCGGTCATACTTTAGTTCGTGCAAAGATGACCCCTTTTAATATGCCCATACGCGTTTTGTGTTACCCTGTGTATATTAATAATAATAATAATAATTATTATTATTATAATTATATTTATTATTTTCCGAATACAAGCCTTACAAATATGTTTTTCAAATATGTTATTGGTACCCCAACAAGTTTAATTAGGCAATTTTTTGATACGTCGACCGATTATTGCGATGAAAACGGTTCGTCGATTTTAGGCTCTGCGTAGAAGGGTAGTTCAATGAAACGTGCATACCACCCAATCCAGCGCTGGCCGTATTTAATATTAAACTTTAGCAAATACAGACATTATGTGTATAGTCTTCGAAACAAAATTGTCATGAAATACATTTTACCTACCCCTTTTTTTATCACCTTTATTTGAAATATATACAGGTGTCACAAAATTTGACGCCATCTTTTCAAGGAGCAGTAATCATCTCACGACTAATCAGAATATCTAAATACGACCTCACACTTAATGGCGTCTCATTTGTGAGTAATATTGAAATATCTTTTTGTTTTAAAGTAAAATCTAGTAAATGTTATACCATTTTAAAAACTGCATAAAACGAACTGTTTTGTGCAATTACAAGCCAGGTCAGCGTGGTACATTTTTTTTACAGTATGAAGAGTCAAAATAAGTTGCCATCTGATCCTTCAATCCTAACGCGACAAAAGCGAGCGAAGATATAACAAATTGTATTAAAATCTTTATGAGTGTTGTAAATTTTTTATTATTCAGAAATATTACTATTAATTTTACAATATATAATAAATTTTTGTGGTTTAGATCGATAAAGAGATCCAAAATAATACTATATTAATAAACATAATTAGGTAAAATATATTTTTATATGCAGCAGCTGGAAAGATCCTCTAGGCTCACTCACAGTTATCGTCTTAATAAAGGTTTTATAGTCTGAAGTGGTATTGAAACAGCAGCCGTTTCACAAAAAAAAGTTCGCTCAACGAGTGCGCTATTTCGAAGTGCACGCTCGAGTCTGTAAACAAGAAAACATAACTCCCCAGCGTTTTTCCCTATGTCGGTTGACCGTTACTTCAAGGGTTGAAGCAAGAATGCATTCTTGCTTCTTGTAAGAATAAATTCTAAGAATGCTGTCGTTCAAATGCGGAATGGAAAAAACTTTAAATAATTATGAAGAACGACTTAATCTTTTCAAATTAATGCCACTTTACCAACGTCGGATGATAGCTGATATCTTGTGCCTCCACAACCTGCTGCATGGCAAGCTGGACAGTTCGAACAGTTTCAAATATAAGCATTAAGGTGCCTTCAAAGACGACTCGAAGTAACGACACATTTCTTATCTCAACTTCCTCTAATAATATAAGCGATACAAAACCTTTAAATATAATGTGTCGTTCTTTTAATAAATATGCTAATGACTGATATTTTTCATGACACATTTGCTTCAATTAAAAGTCACTTGATTGCATTGTTCAAAGCCTAATCTCCAAGAAAAATAATAATTATCATTATGAAATTACTTCATCATTTACTTCAGATAAATAAACTTTTCGTATATTACTACAATATTAGAACAAAAATATTATATAATTTCTAATTTATATTATATAATTTATAATTTCCTATTTAATAAATATGTAGACAATTTTATAATATATTATTTGTATTTTATATTAATTTATATCTCTTAAATGGCACCTACTTGTTATTATCTTAATTCTTTTTTTCTCTCTCTCAAATTCTAATGTTATAATTAAAATCAAATGTACCAAATTTTGTATGTACAACTAACTTAAGTTTATAGACATGCATGTTTTGTAAACATGAAATTGGAGAGTATCGAGTGTTGGCAACCTGTGTATAAAATATGTTAGAATGATTACGATTACTCTCTGGATGTTTACTTTATAAAAATAAATAAATCACCTTCATCATAAATTATTTTTATATATACTAAAACCATACTTAATTTATTACTTTATTTTAATATATACATACAAATGTCACACTCTCACAACTACCACAAACATCACTCACAAATTACACATAACACTTCAAAAAAAAAATCTACTATATACGTATATAATATTAATAATCTATATATATATTAAATATATATTTTAAGAACACTTCAAATTTTTATGCTAATCTTAACATGTAAAATGACCGAAATCCTTAATTGATTTTATATATTAGTAATAAGTTTTGTATGTAATTATAAAATGTAATACTGTGAATTTTTCAATAAAAAAAAAAATATTTTTGTTATGTCAATTTTTTTTTTTTTTTGTAATTGCTAAATTCTTTAGTTTAAGTGGCGCTATAGCGACACGGTGATAAATGGTAATACATTTGAAACAGCTGAAACTAGACACATACATTAAGAAAGTTATAGTGAAATTTCGCTTTTTCAAAAAAAAAACCCCCATTCCCGCCCCTCTGGTCTGATTTTGCCCATTAACGAACTTGATCGAGATTTTGTGCCTGATTGGTGTAAAATTACGGCAGATATCGTGTCCACAAGAAAGTGATATAGATAGATAGATAGATAGATAGATAGATAGATAGATAGATATATAAACGTTTAAAATGAGGGTGATTTTGTCTTCTAGGGGATGTGAAACGCGAAGATATGTCGACATTTTCCGGATGTCATGAGTGGTATTGCAATAGATAGCGTTCATAATGAGGTCTTTCATTTTTCCACCGTATTAAGATTGAAATAATTAAAATTCAGCAATTATAGGTAGTAATTTACGTCCGTTTTCGTTCACTTTTCATCGGTTGTGTAATAAAATAGTTTCGAAACTGCGGAGTTGCTGTGCTTCGAAGCAGTTAATTAATTGAATTATTCGCTTTGATTTATTTCTACCGTCACGCAACGACAGATCTGTTGTTTATTTTATTACGCCAAACAAAAGTATAAATATGTACCCAATGAACATTATTATCTCATGATAAGTACTTTCGAATGAGGATCTTCTAATTGACGAATTGTGCTGGCATCCATAACAAAAAAAAAAAGATGTGAACATCATTGAGGTAAATATTGTTACATCTGAGATACACGCTATTCAGAATAAGGAGTATCTCGTGGGTTTTAATCTGTAGGTAAGTAAGTTTTAATCTGTAGGTAAGTATTGCAAGTTAAATAAAAACTTGTAAAAATTGATTTGCTAAGATCAAAACTCATGGTTTCCTAGAAAAAATCTAAAATACGCGATACCAGCTGATTGATCGCAACTCAGTTAAGGCACTTTTTCAATCAAGGATAAAATTATTTTTACTTCATAAACCTAGAAATAGTTTTTGTGCCCATATAAATATTATTTTTATATAAAAATAAATATTATTAAAATATTATTTTTTATTCATTTAGACCTTTTTTTTCTATGGCTGGCATTCGGTAACCATTGGATATTTTATTATAAGAAAATATGTTTAGAACCCTAATACTTATCTTTTCAACATAGTGAAGGAAGATTTTTAAAATGCAATTCTATTTCTGAGATATTTAATAAATGATAAACTCTTATTAGTTCTTTTTTTGTTGGATTGCTTTCTTATGAAAAACATTAGAGCCTTAAGAAAAGTAGCAATTGGAAGGCAAATGAAGGGTCTACAACATAGAAAAGTTTGTTTATTTTATTTCTATATATGCAGCTGTAATTAAATAAAAACCATTAATTGCTTACTGACCGCGCAGAGAGTAAAAACTGACGTCCTATAAAAATCTCCGATCGTCAACGTTTTGTTAGATTGCTTTTATCCACAAAAATTACAATTTACGCAAATACTTTTAAAAATTTAATGAAATTATTACGTCACAATGCAGTTGTTGCAGATTTAAATGTTTGGGTTCCTTATTATACGCGATTTAATCACAATTGAAATGAGTGAAAATGGGTGTTGCGCAAGCTAGTGTGAACTCGGTGAAAGTAGCGTCACAGAATAAATAGTAGGTGCCGTAAGGAAATAATTTATTCAGAAAGTGGATTTATTCTGTTATTGATTATCGATCTTACTTCACGGCGCATTTGCGATGAGTTTTACCTTACTGACACCTAATTTACTAATTGCTTCATACATTTTATAACAAGATGTTTGACAGTGAAAGTTTTTTAAGGGTAATATACATGGATATTATATATCCCTACTCAATGTCCCATAGATTTTGAGATCATTGCATTGTTCTCAAAATTTTTCCCGAAAAATCGTTTTATTATGGTTTCCGAGAAAAAAATGTAAACTTTACGTGGTAATATTAAATCGTGCTTGTCATAAGTTCGTCCGCTCGCGAGGTCGCGCCGCGCCGGGCCATTGGCCGACTTTGGCGGAGCGCGAGCGACCAAACGAAAGAGCAAAATACAAAAAGGGAATTTACGCGAGCGCTTTAATAAAAAAATAATTTGTGCGTGAATTATTTTCGCATTTGTCTATACAAGTATGCGTAATAGGGAACATAAACACACCGGTGCATCGCGCCTTACCCACTACAGAATGAAAGCGAGAACGAGACAAACATGGCAAGGCATGGAAAACCTTTTTTTATGTTACCTTAGTCAATTAGGTTTTTTTTAAAAAATAAAATAACCTAACCATGATTACGCCAAAACGGCTTCTCATATTTGCTTCATTTTTTTATATGTAAGCAACAGGTTTTTGTGAAAACACGCATATACAGGGTGAACATAAAGGCAGCAGTATCCTTTTAAGAGGTGATTCTGAAAACTATTTTGTACAACTTTTGTTCAACAACAATATACCAAAAAAAACTGGCCTTAGAAGATAAAAGGAAGAATCCTAAAATCATTTTAAAGCATGGTCACCTAACAAAATATCCAACCACGCGGCTTAGTAACCCAGTAATTGACTAACTCTATGCGGCACGTACCTACAAATGCATTGAAGGTAGTGGACGACAGGTAGTTTTGGCAAATAATGTATTATATAGGTCAGGAATACAACAGCCGCTCAATCTTCAATAGAGTATTAATATTTTTATATGGATTTGTTTTTGTTAGCTATTTGAAATCTTGTTGAACAAAGTTGATCAGTTTCAAATTTAGAATCACCCCTTAAGAGGATACTGCTGACTTTATGCTCACCGTGTATATTGAATTTCGTATTTTTTTATATATAATTTCTTACTCATAATAGGGAACACAAACACCCATTGGGTACGTAATCACGCATGTAGAAGAATAGACTCTGAGCTATTGAAGCTAAGCCGGAACCTTATCAGGCCACTGCAAGCTGAACAAACACATGCACAAACTGAGTACATTCCCTCATCTACAAAGGATACCAGCTTCTAGGCAACTATCTCCTCAAGCCTGAGGAGATAAGAACCATCGCACCTAAAAAGATACTCAACTTTATCTACAGTACGGGACTAGAGGGCGAACTATAAGTGGATTTAAAACTACAATAGTTCTGCAAAGGACGTGGCACAAGGGGGGTAAATAAACACCCCATTTCCACTAACATGTAGAAGAATACATCGAGTCAGGATATTTGAGAAGCAGAGTACGTATTTTTTTTTTTTTTTTTAAATAATTGCTATGACCTAGGTCATATACAATTATCTTGGACCCTACTAAACTAGGCCAAACATGTTAAAAATGGTATGACCATGTGCGGAATCGAACCCGCGACCTTTGGGCCAATAGTCGAACGCCTTAACCACTAGACTACCACGATTTGAAATGACGAAACTCCCAATTTTACTAATCGATTAGGCAATGAATGGGTTCAGTTTGATGTGCATTTTGTTTAAGTGCCTACACTGTCTTAAAATACGGTTTTTAACCTAAAAAGTAGTTTAGTCGACGGCCTGTTTCTACATGATTAAATAAGGACTGGGCGAAGGTTTTACTTGATTTCAAGCGCGTCGCTTGCTTAGAAGGTTATATACCATTTGCGGCGCAATTTCAAGCGACATTCGTGTAGCGCTCCGATGACCCACATACGCTCGCAACGCGACTGACAAAAATAACTAAAACTTTAATAAAAGTGTACGAAAGTGCCGCTAGCTTTATTTATTATTCCTTCATAAAGGACCTTCATACAAACGTTCCCAATTTACAACGTTGTTGTTGAACTTTGGTTTAAAGTTTTTTGTTATTAAATGTTTGCCGCGAAATGGATTTGTTGGAAATCTTTTGAGTTTTCTATACCGTGTAAAGAATAAAAGCGTTCCGCCTAAATCTTGTTTAACTGATGCATAAATGTGACAATTAATATATAAAAAAAATGCGTGTACAAAATTTGTTGGCTAAAGAACTCATAAGTATTGTAATGTAAAAAAAAAAATAAAAAATATGCTTACTTAGATATGTCATACCAATATGTTTATGCCCAATGTATATAATATGTTTCTATACTATATGTAGTATAACACTATTTTATATTGAATATTTATTTATTTATATCGAATATTTATTTACCTATATATTTAATAATTGTTTATTCATTTATTTGTTATTTTTTAATTGTTTCATTTATTCATTTTATTTTTTCATATATTAAGTATTCTTGAGTACACATTTAAATTGTATTCATGTGTGTATGTGTGTGTGGGTGTGTATATCAGTGTGTATATTTGTGCCTTATTATTTTTTTTATATTTTCTCAGGGTTTTGCGCTGGTCTCTGCTATGCACTTTATCACTTCATATATAACCTTCCTTAGAACAGGTAACTATTACCTAGTTAGGAAGGTTATAGACTTATACTCATCGGCCAATTTATATTCCATAACAAAAAAAAAAAAAAAAATTAGACATAACGTAGATTAAAAAAAAAACTCGCCAGTCTGAATTAAATAATCCATAAACTTCAGTTTCAGCCTAAAATCTGCTCACTTCAAACTCTTTTGCACCTTTCAACTCGAAAAGTAGAAAAGAGTTGATTTTTGCGTGCCATGTGTGCTCTTGAAAAACAATCCGGAGGCTGATAGAATAATATAGATATATAACATTAAATTCAAGAATTTGTTTTGAAACATTGGCAGTTTGATAGAAAGCGCAAATATTATATTTTATAAATGTGTGTAATTAAGGGGAGCGCAAAATTCATGATTGAAAAAAAAATCACAGATAAATACTGAGTATTTTGAAAAGGATTTTCCACGGATAAATTGAGTTTTGAGTATTCTAATGAGTATGTATTAGGCAGCGAACTTTCGCTAGTGGGGATAAATTAATATATGCATTTTAATTATATGTGAAGAATACATTTACACATTATTAATTATAAATTAATTCTAAAGGACAATATCGGAAAAAGAGCCAGTGAAAGGGTGGCAATGTCAAGTTTTTGCCCAGGTTCGAAAAAATCGTAGATTCGGAACTGCCTAGCTAGATGCATTGGATATTTATAATAGCTAGGTTGTCATAACCATTCTTGTTTTTTTCAATAGTCCTACCTACCTAGTAATAGTTAATAGTAATAGTAGGTTACTATTAGTATTTCAGTATATTTTTATTTAAAAAAACAACTTTTCAGTTGTGTATGAAAGACAGAAATGAGTAACATAAAACAATAAAAGTAAATAGAACAATAACAAGATACAAACAACAAATATTGTAATTAAGACTAGCATACCTACACTTTACACACAGTTAATCAAATACATGCAAATACTTGTATAAACTAAATAGTACAATAATATTATAAAATTTATAGAAAAACAATAATACAACAGTAAATGCAATAAAAATTAAATAAACTTCAATTAAGGTCAAGACTGTACAAAGTTTTTTCAGTAAGATATTTTTTCAAAGCAGACTTAAAGCTGTGATATCTTTGTAATTTTTTTATATTATTGGGGAGATTATTAAATAAATCTACCCCCCTATAAACACTTGTATTCTGAAATTGCGTTGTACGAGCTTTAATCGGTTGAACATAATTGTTTTTGCATCTTGTGTCGTGCGAATGGACATTGCTGTGTGTTGAAGCAGCCTCTTTCTTTAAGAAAAAATCACAAAAGATTTCGTAGATGGAGATAACATATATTGTGAGAATTCCTAAGTTCCGAAAGTGTGATTGGCAAGACTCACCTGGGCCTAAACCCAGTATACCCCTCACAGCCCTCTTTTGGATTATAAAAATTTCTTGAATATATGCTGCAGAACCCCACAAGAGAACTCCATATCTTAGGTGAGACTCTACAATAATGGGGTAATAGTATGTACCTAATAGATATTTGCATTATTTTATGACTTATTTGACTAGACTGGGACCACAAGCCATGGACACCCGATCGTCGCGGCGGCGTCGTAACTCGCAAGTCTGTCCAGCTAGCCCAACGTCTAGCCGCTGAAAGCTCTGAAATCAATATTAAACTCTCTGCCTGCAATGGCGCGCAATGCGCATCGTGAACGCTTTAATTGTGCTCATGCCTATTAAATCGCTCTCAAGACTCATTTCATTGGTCATTGTTTTTATTATCAATGGGCAAACTTTATGAGTCATAGCCAACGATCTTTGGTCATAGCTCCACAGATGTTATCAACGACTAGTGTTGTAACATTTAGTGATCCTTGTACATACGATAATTTTGAGACAATAGCATACATTTGAAAATACTTCGAACCATTATGGTACACGTGGAAAAACATGATATTTTATTTCCGAGTAGTATATTAATCGAATTGTAAATTTAAAAAAGTACTTTTTTTTCGTATATTAGGAATCTATATTTTCCGTAACATTTACACCCATTTTGATATCCTATGGCACAATATAATATATTTCAAATAGTGTCTCAGGCTATTCATTTATGTTTTATACAAATTATGCTCAAAATAATTTCTTAAACCCCGACGCAAATAGAGGGGTGTTATAAGTTCAACGTGTGTATCTGTTTTTTGTTTGAAAGGTGACTTGATCTGGAGCGTTCTTAGCTATGACTCAAGAAAATCTGTTCAGCCGTTTGTGTGTTAGGGGTTTTTTAAATTGTTAATAACTAGAAGGCGTATTGCACCAAACTTATGTGTATATCTTCACCAAAATCCCCAACACCTGACATACATCCTTATTAGACATACATCGGTCTGTCTGCACCAGTTGCATACGCAAATGACACCCTGTAAATGTCCTCATATAGACGTCGTAAGTTCGGCTAAATATTTGGGCTTGACTGTCGATAACCATTTCAATTGGAAAACACATATACATATAATATGCGATAAATTAAAAATATTGTTGAGAAAATTTTATCGTCTAAAAGAAACATTTTAAATATGACACCCTAATTTTAATATATAAATTGATTGATATCACTTGTTGATCCTATTGTGGCTTATGCTCTCAGCATGTATGGCAGGTTATTCAAGTCCTATCTTGAAAGATAAAAAAATCTACAACTTAGAATACTTAAGTTAGTTGTGCCAAAATATGTAAAAAATAGATTTAAAAATAATGGCAATGGTCTATTCCAGTATTGTAAGGTCTTAAAGGTTTTTCAAATGTTTAATTATCTCATTATTATCGATCACATAAAAAATCACAATTTCAATCAACAATTATTTCAAAACCGGTGTAAAATTCGACAATAACGAAACAAAACTTTGGTAATACAAAAATACAATAATTTATATGGCGAAATACAATTAAAAAAATATTTCCAGAAAAAGTAGTAGTATTTTATAATTTAATTTAATTTAATATAGTCTATGGAAACATACACTTAGTTTATAAAACAGTAAATAAATACATGTTTAAATTTGGCCAATTGCATGAATCCACTGTATAACAATATTATTGAGATGACCTAAAACTAATTACATAAAAAAGAAAATTATGAGAATCGTACATAAAATAAAATAAAATAATTTTGTTAGTTTCTTATGAACGTAATTAAATTACAAATGTACGATTGACAAAAAACTAATAATAATCGTACAGCTCTCACAATAATTGTACATCACAAGAAAGAAACAGCCGGCCAATCGGAAATCGGCCAGTCAGTCGCTGTCAGACGGGCGGGCTGTCAAAGCTTGTTGAAGGAGAGGATCGATTGCTATTACGTATTTCAAACCAAACAAAAAAAGATCCTCCGGCGTTTATAAGTAAGAGTGTTTTCGCAGAATTCGTTTGAGTTTTTCTATTGTCGCTGGGCAATGTTCACGCGGCTAGTTGACGCATGTGCTATATTTAGTTGCCGAAATTACGGTTTAAATCGCAGGTGTCTGCGACGGATAGTGCTGGATCAATATATCGGCTTGTCATAAATGAGTTGTATTCGCGTTGTTTATATGTAATTTTATTTTAGATCTTAAGTGATGGAAAGGCCTGTGCGACCACGGACGGCCTTAAATGAGTGCGTCAAGGTTGTTGTGAGGTGTCGCCCTTTATCCGAAAAAGAACATAAAGATGGATACGAAGAGGTTTGTAAAATAATTTAGTTTTTGCTATGTTCTTTGTTTACGGTCTTGAGATAGGCTTTTGCGTGTATCTAACTAGCTGGTATTGAATGAGTAAAATGTATTCTATAATTATTATAAGACCTTTGTTTGTTTTGAATTAATTAAACGAATCATGCCTTCTCAATGCATTCATAAGGTCGACCGTAGCATGTCGTAGAGGCCGGGTGAGAGTACTAGCATTTTGTCAACTATTTACTTTATTCACTATAAAATTAATGAAAACTTCTGAGTCCTGGGTACTTATATATATTTTAATCATAATATATAGGTACTAGATCATATTTGTTTTTGGTTCATGCATTTTTATTCAATATTCTCTTGTAAACTATACTGTCAAGTTGACCTGAAATAGCACACATTGGCATGCTTTAGAACTCATAAACAAAATGAATACAGAATAAAGAATTAAACACAATATTATTGAGGTCTGATTATTCTTTGAGGATCATTTTATTCTTTTTTACATTATTCTTTGCTTTAGCTTTTCTTCTATTATATTCGATGCGTGATAACATTTTTTTTACTTGTAATTAAATTTCAATTAGTTTTCTTTTATTTTTACGACAGCATCTCTGCCTCTCTTTTACAGATAAAGGTATCTAAACAATGTTATAAAAACCACAAATAAAAACAGCTTACTTAATTAAATATAAAAAAAACTATATTATAATAATTATGTCGATTTTGTCACCTGAGCGACGTGTTACAGTGACGTGAGCGAAATGACAAATAAATTCTTAAGTACTAAAAAAGGGAATAAATAAAAAGCATACCGTTAAAATGTTTTCTAGACAGCTTTTGTAGGAAATTAATTACATTTTGAGCAACGTAAGTTCTAACACAAAACGTTTTATGTTACATATATTATCTATTTGCATAAAACCTAACGTTGAACAAAGTCTATGCAAAATACGTGTAACTTAGCTAGATTATCTTATAAATGAACTTCATAATAAATGGTTATAACCAATGCCATCTGAAGTTCCTGAAAAATACAAAAATAAAAACATATCCGTGAATAGTTAAAAATTAGACAAAAAATCAAGCGAAGAGAAAATAATACAGATAAATCAAAACCATTTGTAACTTATGTAGGTAGATAGGTATAAGTCCTACACAATTGAACGCTTCTCCACATAAACGCAATTTAAAATAAATAAATATATTATATTTTTATAGACATATATAGAAAAATTGAAGGAAGGAGAAAAGAAAAATGTTTAGATGGCTGTTAAATTTTCGTGTTTTTTAATCTAATAAATTACATCAAATTAGTAATATAAGTACATGTGTGTTTCTGGTAAGTTGAACTACTTAAGTTTTTCATGATTTAATTCCTATTAGTGTTTTTTTTCTCAAAATGTTTAAAGACATCTTTAATCCAATACTAATGGGTTGTTTATCCTATAAATTTGTGTTTTTTTAATAGGTAAACGTTATCAAAATATTTATTTAGTTATTCATTATGGTACAACAACAATAAATTAAATAATAACACTGCAAAAAGAAATTTACAATATAGATTAATTAAATACTAGTCATTTATTGTTGCTCTGAAGTAACATGGCTACTTTAACTAGGTTAAAAAACCTGTTCTAAGAGCAGCCAAAAGGAAGTTGCAGAAAAAATGAAATATTATTACGTTCGCGAGACGTTACTAATAACAAAGGAGATCATAGGATAAATATCATAAATACAAAATATAATACATATTGGTTGAAATGATTTACCTATTCATTATCTATATATATATTTTTTTTAACTAAATTCAAAAACAGGAAATTTTTTCAGGTATTTTTTTTTTCCCTGGATCAGATCCTTTGGATTTTCTTAACCTGGGTGCAGAACGCTGTCTTTCAGAAAAGAGATCCGCCAAAAAAAGGCAGATCTAAAAAACACATACGGAATTTGTTGGATAAATGACCTATAAGTAACGTAAAAAAAAATCTACTATAAATTAAAGTTAAAAGGCCCCATATTTAATATGCGTTTACTAGCCTACTAGGTGCATTCTGGATTATATTTGTAATGTCTACGGAAACACTATAATTTTCTACAGCTTTTGAGTAGTTTTTCGGATTATGCAAACCCTCATTTCTATTATCATAATAGTTAATCTTGCTTACGTGTATGTGAGGTACTTTATTTATGTCATTAATGAACACATTTTATTTTATCTATCAAATCCTCAATAATCACACTCTATAAAACACTATTTAACTATATTTCACGTTGATAGGTTGTGGAATAAAAACAGTAGGTACCATAACACAAATTTTCTAATTTTGGAGAAAAGGTTTTGGGATGATTTATGTAGCGTTAACGCTCCTGAGGATTCGATCTTTGAATGCACCGCTAAAGGTAACACGTCTTCGTGTCTCGGTTGCTGTAAAGGTGACAAAGGACTAGTCTTATTCATGACTCCATATTTTTATAAAAATCTTCAAAAATAAAATAACCAAAATAAACCTACTTCAAAACTAGTGTACAACGAAAACATAAAATTACTTTAAATGTAAAATAAACTTTTTATTTTTATTAAACAATATATAAACCTAAGTATTAGCCAAAACGTTAATGTCGGCGCAGAAACACACCGTATGCAACTTCACTATAAAACACATGTCTCTGCACCAACTTCAACCTTTTGGTGGATCGGCTTTTTTTTTGTTTACTAAATATAAAAAGTTTAATTACTATAATATTTTTTTTTTGATGCACCATCATTATTTTTCAAGTTTTTTATTTTCATATTTTAGAAGTTACTTAATGATGAAACTTCGATGAAAATAACTCCAAGCATTTCTTTACGAATTGCAAAAATAGTGATCAAAATCACTAAAGCCAATTCGTCATGAAAACATTTTGAATGGAAAACTTAATTTTTGTTTTTTTTGCTACCTTACACCTTAACTTAATGAAACTAAAACGGGACCACCCCTGAATAATTCCCTATCGCAAACAGTATCAACAAAACCGTTCAAACTATTCTGGAGTAATGATACATTAAAAATAAAAAACATAGACGTCGAACGTCGAAACATGGACGTATAATATTATTTTTGTAAATGTATTCATTACATCTATTTAAACTTACAACATACTTAATTTTACATACATAATATAAAACATTGTCAAGTATGTAGCCGTTATTGCTAATGTTGTTATAACCACTAAACAAGTGCTACTTGGATCCAAGAGTCGTAATTGAGTGTTATATTACATTCTGTCTATGACAATAATTGTAGTAGGAAATGTCATGGCGACGTTACTATTCTTTAGATTGAAGAGTGGTTGAGTAAGAATATTACCCTATTAACGGTCGCAAATTTCTGCATGTTCGATGTTCTGCACGAGCAGGTTTAAATGGCCGAGGTTTGGAGCGGTAATATTGACAACGAGCGCTCGATTGACATGGCCACGGCCTCCAAATATTTAGAGTAGTTGGTGTTACGTGTTGTTATTAATCAAAACATAATTTCTAGGTTGTCAAAGTATTCAGCGGGCGTGGGTCGGTTCAGGTCATCAGTCCTAAAGGTCAGGATAAAGCGTTCACGTACGATGCGGTTTACGACTCCAGTGCCACACAGCAAATGATATACGATGAGATGGTAAGTACAAATCTTTTTATATGATATAGAAAAAGATTGTCCCCTTGTAACTATTTAAATATTAATTATTTATTAATTATATTCTATTTTGTATTGTTGGTTTTATGAGTATGCATTAAATAACCGGTTACGGTTATTTTTTCAAATATCTGGTACATATGTATTTAAAAAACTAATTAAAATCTATGTACCGGTTTTAGCATGAGTATAATATATAAGACAACTAGCTGACCCGGCCACGCGTTGCTGTGGCTAAAGTTTTTGTTATATTACATTATAGTAAACAATCTAAGAGGAACAATAAGAGAACATCAGTCACGGAGTCCACTATGCTTTTTCACACAGATGGTATTTGTAAAAAAATATGGTGATCTCCTTATTTGACTTTCTACTACTATAACCCTTTAGTACAATGAAATTATTTACGAACAAAGACGAAAATGTTGATGCTGGTATACAAATTCACTGGATTCATGTGACGCTTAAACTCATGAATGAGGTAGGCAAGGCAGACAGTCTTAAACTTTTAAACATTAATATTTTTTTTTTTGAATTATAAATACTTTCAATTTCAATTTAATTTAACACCAATCGGTGCACAATGTTTTTGGTTAACCTGTCTTTAGCTAACACAAATAGATTCGACGGTTTCCCAACACGTGAACACGCAACATATAGTTGCCCATGAGAAAAACATGGATTTTCCAAATCTAAACCACAAATGGACATTGTTTGACCTTGAGATTTATTTATAGACATGGCGAAAGCTAAACGAATTGGAAACTGTAGCCTTTTGAAGGGTATGGTAGAATCTGATGGTATCATCGGAATACGTGGCAGCAGGACCACTTTTCCTTTAAACTTCCCAGCCAAAATGGTTGCTTCAAGAATGTTTCCGGTGATCTTTTTGATGACCAAACGCGTACCGTTACATAATTGAGGTGGATTCAAATTACGGAGGAGAATAATAGGGGAACCAATCTTTAATCGAAGATTATGTGGTGGCATTCCAGGGATATCTAATGAATTTAAAAATTCAATCGGAAAATTTACACTTTCATTTTCATCAACAACAGTATCGATTGATTTAAAAGACATCAGATCGCCTGGTAACAACTGTTGTATCTGGAAGTTAATTTCGTCAACATCAACGTTTTTGGCTGCCAAAATCGCCCGTTGACTAAGCCATTCATGATTCAAATAATTATTCTGTATATCCGGGAAAATACTCTGAATCAATTCAGTTTTATCCTGAACAACAGTGCAAAAATTGTCTGGTAGTTTAATGCATTGCGTATTTGGTTGCAGTTTTATTTTACCGTTCCCAATATCTAGTAGTTGTTCGGAAAATATTAGTGCTGATGGATCATTTTGCAATTGTACTCGCATATTTATGGTCAATCGAAGTGTTTCAACACTTCGCCATAAGAATGATTGTTTCAAACATGCATTAATCTCATCCGCGAAAGTAGAGCGAGGTATAACCGGTAAGGTCTGCCGGAAGTCACCAGACAAAAGTAAGATAGCACCACCGAAAAGTTTATTATTGCTGTTTAAATCTTGCATAGTTCTGTTTAATGCTTCAAGTGAATATTTGTGTGCCATTGTGCACTCATCCCAAATTATTATAGAACTCTTCCGCAACACTGCAGCTATTCCACTATTCTTTTTGATGTTACACATTGCATCTGGTTTATTATGAACGTCCAATGGCAGCTTGAATGTTGAATGTGCTGTTCGCCCACCATCCAGTAAAGTAGCCGCAATGCCTGACGATGCTAATGCTAATGCGATGTTTTTGTTGCGACCGTATTTTGGCAAGAATCAACGATATTAAAAATGTCTTTCCGGTTCCACCGGGTGCATCCAAGAAAAAAAAACCGCCTTGTTCAGCAGCAACAGCCAGCATAATCCGATCATAAATAATTTTTTGTTCTGCTGTCAGTAATGGTTCACTGTTCATGATAATTGTTGCTAAACTTCCATGGTCATATTGATTTTCTCGTTGTAAATCGGTATTGACTAAGTCGGTGGCTGGACGATTAGGTGATGGCATACCATAATGATTAAGTGGTAAATTTGAAATAAGAACACATAAATCCTCGATCAAGACCAATGCTTCATTGTACATCTCTGGTGTATAATCTATGTTTTGGCATTGATTTGTTTGTCTAATTCGGTGCAATATGTCTTCTGTCATACAATTTTTATATTTTTCCCACAAAGTTTGTGCTTGCGAGGGATAACATGTCGCCAAAATAATTGCAAACAACTGACGAATGTTATTCGGTGTTGATGTCAACGCAGCATCAGCAAGCGTTAAGTCCCAATGGTTATCGTCTTCTAGCAATTGCAGTTCACGACATGCATCCTGGTATGTATTGAATACTCGACCATTAGCTGTTCGTAAAAATTCAAAAGACGTTGGTCCGGGAACATTCACCAATAACAAACGTAAATAGAAGCACTCACGTTGCTTTGGATGTACCGTGTAAAGTCTTCCCAATGTCTTAGCTTTGAATATGCCTGTAATGGAAGGATGTGGTTTTCCTTGTTTCCGTGGCTCCCATTTTTTACTGGATTTGTTCCATGTGAAATAACGTGGAACATCACCATACACCAATGTCTTCGCGAATTGGCCAAAAACATCAGGTTTTTGACACAATGTAAAAAATTCAGTTAGAGTCGTTTTCGGAGCTTCGAACGCTCTTTGGAGAACATTTTCTTCAGTGAAGTATACACGTTGACCGTTTTCAAGATGTATTGCCAGATGTTGGACAGCAGGATCTCTTTCGTGGATGGGAAAGCTGAGAATATGCCAAATAGCTTCATTGCTGCTAATGTATCTGCCCATTTGGTATCGTGCTATTTCATCATTTTTATTTATGTTTTTTACTTCAAATATGGCCAAATCACTGCCTTTGTTTACATATTTACAAATATACTTAATTGATTTAACAGAACTGCAAAGCTCAACATTGATATGAGCTTTGTAAGTTTTTGAAAGTAGTGGTGGGTATGGTACCACCCACTGATTATCAAACTCAACTTGATTTGGAAAGTTCGGCAGTCGCATTGTAAATGTGTGGCCACCATTCTCAGTACTTCTGCGGCGATACATTGGATAACCATCAATATCCGTGATCGTGTCATTCGTATGCGGCTTTGGGAAGTTTTTTTACATTTTCCATTTTCCATGCACGGTGAGGTCATGTTGAAAACACCGCATGGCCCATGGATCATGTGTTTGGTGACAATATCAAATAATTCTTGATCAATTAATGGGTCTGGAATTTCGGCTGAAATTATTTGATCGATTTCTTCAGGACGGATTCTATCTTTAAGCCAAACCAAAATGTGGGCATGAGGCAAACCTCGCTTTTGCCACTCTATCGTATACAGCCAACAACGTGTGATACCAAAAATTGTATATTTAACAATAAAATCAATTAAGGATTTCAATTTTTGTTTAAACACACGTGCAGTTAAATCATGACGATGAATGGCTTGTTGTCCTGGCAATAGTAAAGTTTGTATCTCTTCCCAATTCGGATTACATGTGAATGTAATAAATAAATCCGGTCGGCCGTAATGACGTACGTAAGTCATCGCATCTTGTATGTATTCCTGCATGTTCCGTGGACTGCCGATGTAGCTTGAAGGTAAAATGAAAGCATTACCGATGTCATTGGGATTTAAATTTCCATCGATGTTTCCAGCAACAGCATCTCGTAAGTGAATATATTATTCCGATCGTAGTTTTGCCTAGTTGAATCGAAGGAATCGCAAGCGTTCGCTTTCGACCTTAGCATACATATCAACAATGTATTGATGGAACAGCTGACGATATCGAAGGATATAATTGTCTTGATGTTGTCTAACCATTATTCGGTGTGCGTAGTAGTTCATTGAGCTAACTTTATTATTTCTGTAATCACCTAAAAAAATAAAAAATAAAATGCAATACGAAATTAAAATCTATACATACAGTAAGAAAGTAAATAGATAATTGTCAAATTTACCGGTATTTGGATCATACTGTTTGATATTAAGGTGATATTCATCTTGTCCTTGCCAAAATATCAATGGATATTGTAGTGCGTCATATGAACGGTGTAGATCCTAAATCGTACTGACAGTGTTGTCTCGCCGTGTAATGTTTATAGATCTTTTGTCAACTGGATCACCAACCATGATAACAGCAACCTCATCAACAGTTGGAGCGTTGAATCTACCAGCATGTTCACCTAATGGTACTTTGTCGGCTTTTATGACGATTTGATAATTGTCATTTTGCAGTCGTGGCGAAACTCTTTTGATCAATTGAATTAGTTGATTTAGTTGGATAACCATCAATATCCGTGATCGTGTCATTCGTATGCGGCTTTGGGAAGTTTTTTTTACATTTTCCATTTTCCATGCACGGTGAGGTCATGTTGAAAACACCGCATGGCCCATGGATCATGTGTTTGGTGACAATATCAAATAATTCTTGATCAATTAATGGGTCTGGAATTTCGGCTGAAATTATTTGATCGATTTCTTCAGGACGGATTCTATCTTTAAGCCAAACCAAAATGTGGGCATGAGGCAAACCTCGCTTTTGCCACTCTATCGTATTCAGCCAACAACGTGTGATACCAAAAATTGTATATTTAACAATAAAATCAATTAAGGATTTCAATTTTTGTTTAAACACACGTGCAGTTAAATCATGACGATGAATGGCTTGTTGTCCTGGCAATAGTAAAGTTTGTATCTCTTCCCAATTCGGATTACATGTGAATGTAATAAATAAATCCGGTCGGCCGTAATGACGTACGTAAGTCATCGCATCTTGTATGTATTCCTGCATGTTCCGTGGACTGCCGATGTAGCTTGAAGGTAAAATGAAAGCATTACCGATGTCATTGGGATTTAAATTTCCATCGATGTTTCCAGCAACAGCATCTCGTAAGTGAATATATTATTCCGATCGTAGTTTTGACGTTTGCGTTTTGACGTTTGCCGCTCGCGTTGTTGAGGTTAGATTTTTTCGGTGGCATTTGACTGAAAATAATAATTTTCTTGTTCTTATGATATTCTCTTGAAGACGTTCGTTACACTGTTCTTGAGATTCTTGTGCATGACCTGCTGTCCTGATTCTTTGAGCTGGATTTCTTGATTCAATTTGTTCTGCCAACTGATGGGCTCTTTTAATACGTTTGCGTCGAATAACTGTCACTGTCAAATAATAACAGACATTAGCGCCATCAACCCAGTCGAAAGGTATCGACATCTGTCAGTTTTATGACTGCCAAATAATAACAGACAAATAATTAGCGATAAATTAAAATTGCGACTATAATTTGAGATTTAAACTATCCTATCTCTCAAGTGCACATCGAACTGCACATGGTGTTCAAATTTTATTATAATCGGTTAAGTGGTTCAGCCGTCCATTGAGGACAAACATTGTGACACGAGATTTATATATATTAAGATGGTGGGCTCTCAAAATATCACTAATAAAGAAAGAAAAAAAATAATATAAATATATGTTTATTTATTAAACTCAATATTCTGCATTTTTTTTAAATATATCTACCTTAACTGGTCAATATTGCTTTGTCGTTTTACGAGCGAGTCATATTTTCTTTATTTAACAAGCAACGCTCACTTTCCGAATTGTCAACAGGAGCTTTGATGTTAGTAATTTTTGGTTTATTTAAAAATAAAATAATGCAAGGTAGTATGGTCAATAATTTCATTACTTTAAGATGATCGCTGATTTAAAATTATTGGACATAATACCGCAGTTATGCATTCAACTCCGTAATAATAAAGGGTCAAATGAAATGGAGTTTGAACATCAACACCACACTCGCATAGAGGGGTCAGATCTTCAAACTACCAGTAATGAAATCTGATTTTGGTCAAAAAATTTTGAAATTTGATTTTTACAGGGTCAAAACTATTTAACCTATTAAATATAGCTATAAAATCGACCGAACCTAATACAATGTTCTCTCACAATGTTAAGAAATGCCTGATAAAAAAATTGATAAAATTTGGTTACTGGGACTAGTCACAAATTATTAGATAAAGTTACATAAAATATTTGTATTAAGTCGTTTTACATTATTTGATAAGATATATTTTTGTTTGTTTTTTACCTTATTTATTTACTTTATCCCTATAAAGTAGTGCTATTTTCAGTCAGTTAAATCACAAATGGGTGCTCCTCACAGAAGAGGATTTTCCTAGTGTGCATCGCATATATATAAACAAAGTCCTTAGTAATTAGTCTTAATTTTAAGTTAATATAATGTTTGTATAAAATATAATACATGCTTTGTATTGCTTTTTATAAATAAAAGAAATAAATAACAGAGCGCTAACTGTCATTATATGCTGAATCATTTCCCTTTCTGAAAAATATGACGTGTAAGTAAAAACAACCCTAGTCTTTATAATAGAGTTTTCATGCAGTTTTCGGATTTTGTTTCTGAGTTTCCCGTAAAACTGAATCAGTTTAAATGTTGGTTTAGGTCTTTTTTAAGAAACTTTTTTTTATTAGCAGCAATGATTGTACTGCTGCATATTATAAACCCTATTTTAAAACATTTTTTTTTTTTAAATGGAGTCAAGGTTGAAGGGTTTAACTAATCTATATCCCTGATACTTAGTTCTTCTAAGGAATATGATACATTGGAACAGAAAGTTGAGTCATGGTCTTGAATAAACTAGACAGCTGCAAAACCATCTGCTTGTCATATTACAGGATGTTATAGTAGGAAACTATCTTGTTTCACACTGATCGTAATTCTAAGCGGCCTGTACAAATAATAGATAAATACAAATTTGCATTTTTTAATTATCATATCCTTTACAATACTTTTTATCTAAAAATTTAATCCAAAGTTCTTCATTATGTAGGATTTTATCACTCTTATAGAATACTCCCTAAATTGACAATTACCTCACCAAGATTAACCCTCCACAGATGATGCTAAATTATATATTTTAAATTATAAAACAACTGTTTCAAAAAGTTTAGGAACCGCTGATCCCATTGATAGTTAAAATTAATTTCCCATTATCGAATCAATCATTTGTGCTGGTTTTATTGCTGCTGTTAAGTGTTATCAGTGTTTATTTATAATCTTACTAATTTTTTATCAGTTTTTGATGATCTTAATTCCCGAGAAGGAACTAATTCAGATAATATGTGATAATTTATGCATTTAAATTTTTATTTTTTATATTTACTAGTCGATTCGACCCTGCGAAGTATGTTCACTAAAAGTCCCCGCAGTCAGGATACGGCTTCTTATCTCGGCCCTTAAGGGCCTCTTTCTGATGCCGTACTTCTCTGCCTTGCCCGTGCTCTTAAATCGTTTTGTCTCATCTAAAGCATAAACACTTTGTACCTTGTTGGTTAGTTATGCAAAACAGAATCAATCTATGTCTAAAAACTTAGTTGATTCCACGCGCTTCTATAGTTTTATTTTCTTGATTCTTGTATTCAGTCAATAAGATATTTATATTTAAACTTTTGATAAAATGTATTTCAAGGTTCTTAACTTTTTTTTTTAACTTATTTTATAGAAGCCTACTTAAATAATTATGAGATGAAATGATATCCCATATTATTTTTCTTCAATATCTACAATAATAGAGTCACAATACTACAGCGTTTGTATGGAGAAATGACCGGGCTGAGTTCCCTTAAACATTTCTAGCCAACGTATAAGTACATACATAAAATAAATGTTGAACTAGGAATGATTTAGTGAGCGCTTCCTATATATCTATGATGGACAGTGCAAGTAGTATAATTAAAAAATGACTACTTTGCAACAGCAATTTTAGTCACTTTATTTCTATTTAAAAAAATATATCAAATTAAAATTAAACAATTTGCATGGAATGTGCAATTAACCGGTAAAACTTTATTTTTTTTAGCATATATGTACCTATTATTTAAATGTTTACAAACTATCTACATTAATAATTATCTGACATGTTCCCTTATTACTGTACGAAATTCGAATGTTAGTAAAATAATAAGGTATAAGTCACAATTAAATTTAAAAAATCTCATAAAGACTAATCTATAATTTTACCATAAAAATTACACTTATACAAATACAAATTTAAAATACAGTAATATTTTTTAACGGAATTATAAATCATTCAAGTCAAATTTTGACAGTTTTCTTTTTTATGTTAATGCATTTGAAGTAATCAGTAATTATACCACTTCATAAAAGACCAATTCCAAAATATTCAATAAAATTATACCTCTATACTATAAATATAATCATCATTTTTTACACGGTATAAAAGAAGTAGGTCAATATAAAGATTAAATATTTAATATATTTTTTTTATTAAAATAGAAAAAGAGATTATATCTTATAACCTCCAAATAAGTTTACGTTCTCCGTTAAGAAATTAGGGCGCCACTGTGCACTAAGGAACAGAAAACAAAATTTTAAAATAAAGAATTATAAAACTTAAAGGTAACACACCGACTAGTACCTCCGGGAGAGCAACGGGTCTCCCTCAGGAACGAGGTAAAAAATAAAAAGATCTGGTTTGCAATTCAAAAAAAGGAATGAAACATTTAATAAACAAAACTGTTATAAAAAAAAACAATATAAGTAAACTTATAAATAAAAAGAATAAAAAACACATATCCGAGTGAAAAAAGATTCCAGGCCGCCTGGTCGATCCCTTTAGCTGCGAAATCCCGTTTTTCCACACATTTCCTGGAATGCCGTTCGCGAGCCCGAAGGCGCAAGGGACCTTCCCGAAACCAAAACGTATGTTTTTTTTCCTCCTTCAAATAAGGGATAAATATCCCACGACAACCTAATGGCCTATAGGGGCCTATAGTAGCTGATAAAACCCTGAAATACGAGCAAAAAAAAAGCAATTAACTCGACATCAAAAGGTGGAGAAGTAGATCAATTGTAAATCGAGTAACTACTTACCGTTTCCATCTGGAGAACGGGTTTATGGATAGCGCAGACCTGACTGGCTAACTGCGTTCCTTTTAATTTCCTCGCACAGCAAAATTTATGATTAAAACTGCGGCCGCCATTCGGGAGCCCTTCTCAAAACGCCCAGGCAACCAAAGAAACGAATGAAAAATAATAAAATATCCAAAAACTACTTCTCCGTGACCGAAACTAGATTACCAGCAACAAGCTTGCATTACAGCTAGGAATCAAACCGGAGACATAGATAATAATCGAGATAAACGGCAGATGGCGTTTGTTTGTTTATTCGAGGGGGAAATTCGCTATTTCGTTACAATCTATATAACACTTCTATATCATCCATCATTTTTATGGTATTACCATTATACCATTACAGCAGGTCAACCATTTAAAGACATATACTTAAACCCTTTATATCGGATGAATGAGAAAAAAATGTTTTTTTTTCTGTATTATACTTTAAATTGGGCTATTTTTTGACATATACTTGTACCGCCCTGCATAGATATGTTCCTCTATTTACCTTTTTTTGCATGACTAATACAC
Organism: Neomicropteryx cornuta; assembly: GCA_020383195.1. Taxonomy (NCBI): domain Eukaryota; kingdom Metazoa; phylum Arthropoda; class Insecta; order Lepidoptera; family Micropterigidae; genus Neomicropteryx; species Neomicropteryx cornuta. Next base: position 3,127,809 of record JAHKQU010000011.1, read on the forward strand.
AGATAATTTCCATGTCAATATGTTTCTGGTAGGCACACTGAAAAGATAAGATTATTGGCACAACCATTTATGTAAACATTATTCAGTCATGTTGAAAATCAGTTAATACCCACACAATATTATTATTCAATGATGTAATTCGCACCTCGAATATTGCCTGAAGGTTAAGTTTTATTTACCGATCACCATAGTGTGTAGTTTTACTTGGGCGGAAAGGTCGCACTATAGTCTGAGTGATCACAATCTTTATTTTTTGATAAATAATTTGTCTCTCGTTGCCTCGATTTACACGTAGCAAATGTATTCATATAGTGTCACATACTATTTTAATGAGAATTGGGTAGAATTGTTAGTTCAGATTTTTTCTTTGGCTTCATACTCCTCGTCGATTCAAGGGCATGGGTCGATTCATAGATGAAGAAAAAGATATCGGATATGGCATTTCTGATGAATACGAGCAAGCATCGTAGGAAATTAACTAGTAATAGCAGAACGGGTTAAGGCTTCAAAAAAAAGAAGAACAACAACGAAGAGAGAGAAAACAACTGACCGATCATGTAATGGCCGGCCACGATAGACCTGTGCGTGCTTATTGCCCATTCGTTCATGAGAACCTGTGGCTTTTACTTGTTTCTCTTCACAGTTAAACCTTCATTACCACAATTTTAAAATCTACATAAACCAAGGATATTAAACCGTCCCCATTTATGTGCCCATATGTGCGAGTTCTTGTAAGGTCAACGCACTGTTGATTACAGGGGATAATAGAATTGGTCATTTAGATTATATTCAACTGTACACACCAAAACTAACAGAAGTTTACGAAACATAGTGTAAACTAGTGTCCCACCGAAACTGACTTTTTTAACCATAACCGAAATTCGGTTTTCGTTCCAGAAGAAAATGAGAAAATATTTTTTTTCTTAGAAACTTATTCAACTATACACAATAATTATGTATAGTTTATTATAAAATGTGGTACGTTTTAAAATCAGACTTAGCTAAAAGTATACTTAGGAAATTATAATTTATAACTAATTAAAACAAATATTTTTTTTTATTTTAAATTATTGTCTTTATAGAAGTTATCAAATATTAACTGAGGCTCTTACGGGATTTAGGGGGTTAAATAGTTAAATTATACAAAATATTTATTGAAATTAAAAATGTTAGTAGTTGTAGCTAGTAATCAAAATTAAATAACCTTATATTATAAGATAAAAAGCTTTTCGGCATTCTCACGTAATAAATTGCTTCTACGGTCGCCCGCAAGTAGCCAAAGTTTGGGCCATCATTTGGCCGAAACCGAGTTTTGGTCAAAACTCGTATTTTGAGCCGAAGATGTCCAAATCCGAAACCGAACCTTCGGTCGGTCACCAGTGTTCACCTGTAATTTGTAAAAAATATGTTATGCATAAGTTTGTAACAAAATATTAACCTTATTTTAAATTTAATTATTTTTAAATCATATTATCTTGCAACAAACATAGTCAACTCTTAGGTCATAAAAAAGGTGATGTTTTAAGATTGATTGAGTCACTATTTGTCTTATTTTGTTTATGTCCTTCCTTTGTTCTGTGAAATATTTTCTTGTCATTCCAGTTTGGTGTAGGTATAAAATTATCAGTCTGCCAAATTATTTTATAGTTCTTTGCATGGAGTAGTTGTATATTCTACATTCCCTCCTCATCCATCCTTCTATCAAATAAATTGTGGTTTTGATGCATTAGATTTCTTAAATTATATGCTAATTATCGAAAAAGATTTATTTAATGGTAAATTTAGGTTATAATATTTTATTTATTTTGTATTAACTACAAGGTTTTGTTGTGCCAAAACTCAATGGTAAAGTTAATTGGATATAATAGGATATAATATAACCTACACAACTATATTAAACAATTGAACGTTTAAAGAAATCCTTCATCATGGTCACTCAAACTGACAAAGGTTATTTTTTGTTGTTGAAAACGCTGAGTTATGGTTCTAATTGCTCAATTTTTTTCATTGTATCCTTGGCTATGCTCATTACCAGACAATGGAGGCATTTAATGACTTAATTATTATTATTCACATTAGCCTGAATGTAAAGATATTTTGGGCAAATTACACTAAACTAATTAAACTTCCTTTATATTTTTATGTGGCACATTTACAATATTAATAGTATACCACTCAACATAGAAGACAGCATTCGTGATCATTCTGCATTCTGATCATAATTGAAAAAATTATAAATAAACCAAATAAAATATTAGGATTTATATTACGTGTATCAAAAAAAATCAGACCACAGTCATATGTATTATTATACAATTCTCATAAGATCTCAACTAGAATATGGCTGCATTGTATGGAATCCTTTTTACGAAAAATACTCCGACGACATAGAAATTATTCAAAAAAAGTTTTTTAAATCATTACAGTATAGAATCCGTGAACCACCCCACTCATACCGTGAACCGCATACACTCATTTATTGAAAAAAACATGATTGTTTAAGTTTAAAGAACCGACGCATACTGTTAAATATGACTGCTGTTCAAAATATGTAATAATTACTTTGAATGCCCTCAATTAATTAAACAAATTTATTTCCGAGTACCGCCGGGAGTCTCCCGTCACAATTACGCTTTGAGCTTATAACGCCCAGGTCCAGGTTTTAGAGCACCACTTGACGGATTATGTCAAATGTACAACAAATTATTCCTAGAGGCAGATGTTTTCTTGAAGGCCACAGTTTTTAAAAAATCTTTACTTATTCTTCTAGTCTTTTTAAAATACAGAATTCTAAAATTGACTCTCTTCAATTTTAATTTAACTCCACAGCCATTTTGCTTGTCACTATTTTATTTTTATGTATGTAAAATATTACTGCTATTAGTTATGCTTACAATTGTAATTACTTAATCACTCATGATCTCATAGTTAGAAAATTTACTTAATTTTTCATTAGCATTAGATATTAAATAAATCACTCTATATGTGAAAAACTTGTAAAACCTAAATAATAAGTTTAAAGACTAACCTAAATCATAAGTTTCTTTAAGATTTCTTCTTACCTCTTGCATCCATTGTTTTTCCTTGATTAAATTAATAATCACCATTTAATACTAAACATTTTAATCATAGGAGTGTTTTACCAGATGACAAGATAATTCTTACAACTCAATGCTGTACTTTAGGAAGTTATCTCGGTAAAATATAAATTGGACAGGTCTTACAAAATTAGCGCAGGGCCGAATTGTGGCGTATCAATGTAATCATATTGATTAGGTTAGATTTTACATTGGTAACTCCTAAATAAAAATAGCTGGCGGCTTATACCATTACATTTCTGATTTACATAAACAATGTGAAACATTTCCCGTAGCTGCTAGTTCGATTGGATTATAAGTGTAATACTATCATAAATCCAACATGATAAGGTTAATATGGTTAATTTTATTACGCCGCCATATCTAAAGTAATTGTAAAGTAGTTATAGTAATTTTTAAACATCAAACAATATTTGCAGGTAAATGATTTGAAGAAAAAAACAAATAAAAATGTTATTCAATAAACCAGTTTAAAAACCGTCTAGATGAACAAAAAATGAGGATGTAAATAAAAGGGAAAAATAATAATAACTTTGATACATAATACCTATTATAAATAATAACATTAATATTTTCAAAGTAAAGCTAGCTGAGCTTTGGATCGCTCCTGGTGTGTGTGCGGTGAGAGACATCAGGATGCTGAGCACATTCTGTGGGGTGTGCACTGAGTTGATGAGAGAGAGAAACGATATGCCTGACGAGATTGGTGGTAGCGTGAGGCCTGTGTGGTTATTGGATCTGGTGGGTAGCAGAGAAAGCTATGCGGCTTTTAAAAAAATCTTGATGTCATGGGTCGGGAAATGGGAGTTACTCGTAAGAATGGGTGTCCCTCCAGGGAGCCTGCGGAGTTTAGTGGGTGTGTGAGTTATGAATGATTTGGTGTTTTTTTTTTGCAAGACCTCCCCTTCTGGGGGTGTTCGAATATTTCTCCAGGGCACGCTTTTTTGCTTCATTATTAGATTAGCCACATTCTGGTCTCAAATATAAGTTTTATCTTATCAGACTGTAGTATTATCTGATTATCCTTTAGAATTAAGAATTTCAATTGTTTTAAGATAAAAAATAATATATTATGTATAACCTAGGAATGTTTTATTGTTATTCTTTATAATATAAGATTTATTTATTTTTGTTTCAAATGATGAATAAACGATGGCCTACCTTTGTTTTCGGGCAAATATATTGATACCTATTGTTAAAACTGCCCAAAACAGTGGCTGGTTTAATTAATTAATTTTTCATATTTTTTCTTATGGAAGTTACTCGAGCGAGTTACTCGATTAGACTGTCTTATAAACATATTAAAATATAAACATTTTACAAAGGCGCGTTTCAATCGAGTAAAATTGGTAAATAAAAACAAATGCTTTTAGCATTGATTATAGTAGTTTAAAGTGAATAATTTATAGTTGTATAGTGGCTCATACAATTTGTAGGTGCCCAAGAAATGATTCCGAGATGTAGATGGCACTATTTTTTTGCCAACGATATATTAATCATATTTTATTTTTAATATAATAATAATTAAAAAGAAGATTTAAAATAAATTATACCAGTGTGTCAATGCCTCTAACTAGTGTGTCAATGTGTTCACAATACGTTATCCTTCCCCATCCCAAAAACCACCAATCGTCGTATAATTTTAGGAAAACTTGACAGCTTCAAAGAATCAAAGCAAAATTTTCGAAAATATTTTAGAAGTAAGGGTTCAGCAGTTCAAAACGGAATTTTGTTTACTTTCGTTTATTCAGAATGCAAAAAAGCAGGCACTCTTTGAATCAGTTTTTTTTTTTAATTATTTATAGCTATCTGCTCATATGGGGTTTGTAAAGATGCCACAATTTAATTAGAAAAATTGACTTTTTAAACACTTGTTAATAAGTACTCAAATATGTAAAACAAAAAATATAGATTTTTAGTTAGCTTTTTCATAATAAGAAATACTTTTATGCTAAATTTAACAACAACTTTGTAAATTAAGAACAGCATTTGTATGAAGGTTCCGAACGAAGTCGGTCCTCGTATCAGCCTATCCGCGACGCGTAGCACTCAACTGAGCTTGACATAACCCAAAAGCGTGGCTCAGATTTGTTTATGTTTGGGACAGCTCGATGATCTCATTGCCGTCGCCCACACCGCATTTTCCAAACATCGGTTAGCGAATGATTAAATTTTAGAGTAGATTTTCTTTTAATTAAGAACATTATTCCAATATTTTTTGCTGATTCCATGTTTGATTGTTGATACAGATCAACCTGCTGAAACAACAAAAGTGATTTTAAATACACACCTGTATATCTTTCCATAGTGTTTATGTTAAAATCACGTACTAATTATACATCAGTGTCTCAGTTTTCTAAATAGTTTGATAACAATGGGTTCAGTATTGCTAGCAGTTGTCCTATAACAGTAAAAATAGTTTATTAAAATTTTCAAAAAATTTGCTTGAGCTTAAATTATTTTTTTACCAGATTGGGTTTTTTTAATAAATGTGATTGTTTTGTATACGCTACTTAATGTGTATAGACTGTCTGTCAATAGAAAAAAATGGATTTTGTAAGATTGTTACTAAATTCTGTTTCTCCTCAGTACGCATCACGGACATTTTCAAATTTTACTTTTCCATATTATAGCACACTTTCTAAGACCTTGTTAGATGAATGAACAAAACCAATACTCCATGCTATCTTCTGTTCTGATCAATAGGGCACATTTTTATTGTTGGCAAAGTAGAACTGTACAATATTCACATTGAATTAATAGTAAAAAAAGATTCTTAAAAACAAACTTTTATTTAAATGCTTGAATGCGTATACAAAATTTAGTGTCTGTGCTGGTTCCCCTTGACGAAGTTCCTTCGTCTGGAGCCAATCCTGCGTCTAGAATCGGGTCGTGCTTACAATAAAAATGCATTATCATCGGAACGGAACCAACACATCCAATTTCAACTCTGTAGGATAAGAGGAAGTGGTTCTAATTCACCTTGCAAGATTTGACCTAAACAGGCTAAAATGCAAGCTAAATCAAAATGGAGACTGGACAGTAAGCCCCTAATTGCCTTTTCTAATTTGTTATTTTCTTTAATCAGGTACGTCCGCTGGTCTCGTCCGTTCTCGACGGTTTCAATGGCTGCGTCTTCGCCTATGGCCAAACAGGCACCGGGAAGACGTTCACGATGGAGGGCGTACCGAGCCAGGAAGGCATCATACCGAGAACATTCCATCACATATGGCAGTACATCGAGTCGAGCGCATCACAAGACGTCACTTACCTAGTCAGCTGCTCGTACGTGGAACTTTACCTTGAGGACATAAGAGATTTACTCCGGAAGGATAATCTGAAGAAACCGTTGACTTTAAGGGGACAGGTTGGATATCAGATAATTATTATTATACACAGATGTATCCAAAACATTATGCTCGAGTATGTTACCGATAATGGCTAAAGTGCATTATAATCGCTAAGCAGGTGCTATTTAAATATGCATTAAGTGAATGGAAAAGTTGCAGTATATCGAGATTATAAACTTTTCCTCTCGGTAGGATATAATAATGAATTAATGTGGATGCATTTATTTTGTGGAATTTCATATCAATACCCCCAAACGAAGATTGCCAGAAAGTGTTCTGTGAATCAAAGCCAATAAACCCATTTAAAAACCGTCTAGATGAACACAAAAAAAATTGAGGAAATAAATAAAAGGGAAAAATAATAATGGCTTTGATATAGTCTTATCAGCTATGCTGCTTGCCTATTATAAATAATAACAATAATAAATAAAGTAATATTTTGTTATTAGGTTTCATAAGTGTCATTATTTGTAGTTTTCATGGCCCTAGAAATTTGTTCAAATAAACTTTCTTTTTTGCACTTGCAATTATTTATATTTTATGCTTATTCCATATGTAGAATTAAACTACAAATGTCACATGTAATGTCATGAAAGTTCGTTCACCGTTACAGGCAAGTACTTGAACCGATTGGCCTGAAATCCACACAATACGTATATTACAACCTCCTGTCCTTAGAGGAACTCTACGCTAAGAGCTGTTGTATTTGTCATAAATCATGCTATTTTATCTGATTATTTTATTTTAATGACTGTTTAGTTTTTAGCTAAGCTCGATGAGACACGCAATATTTTCAAACAAAAACTGCATCACAAAATAATAACTCAACTTTAATCATGTAAAACAGAATTATTGTATTATAAAAAAAAATGTTGAATTTGCATCTTTATAAATCTTCTATTTCACTATCATTTTATTTTCTCAATTCTTGTATTCGTTCAATGCGATATTAATAAAGTTTTGGTAAAAACACAGACTTTCGAGTTAATTTTGACTTATTCCTCTAGGAACTATCTGGTTTTTACATTCCGGATATGACTAGTGTGGTGTGTCGGTCCGCCGCCGATATGCTACGAGTCATGCGAGCCGGGAACAAGAACCGAACGGCCGGTCGGACGGATATGAACGAGCACTCGTCCAGGTCTCATGCTGCCTTTATAGTCACCATTGAAACGGCGCATCTCGGAACTAACAGAATACGGTGAGTACTCTCCAGTTGAGGCACTGAATCCATAGTGGGCCTTAGTAACCACGGACTTCACTATTTTAATTTACAACATTGCTCAATTAGAGAAAATTCTATTTTAAACTTACTTTCAAATGAAAATTATTGAGTAAATATACCACATTAATATGAATAACAATGTATATGTTGCCGCCCGATCGGCGAAGTTCGTTGACCAAACAGAATATCGTTCGGTCAACGGGGGCTGCTACCTGTTTTTTAGTTTAAGTAATAATTCTTTATTATTGGCAAATAATAAGTACAAAACTATGAAAATGTTTGTATTTAATTTTATATTGACATAGCTTTTGTAAATAAAACTCGAATTGTTTACCGCCAAATCCATCAAAAACACTTAACTAACGATTAGTCTATGCCTTTCATGAGTTCAGGTATACGCGACAAGCCACACTTTTCAATATTAATAGAAATGCAGTAAGACGATGACGTATTTATTTGCACACCGCACTTGGCATATACTGCAAGATGAGAAATCTCGTCATCGGCGTTAGTGTGTTAAAAAAATATTATGTCAAAAAAAACAGGGACGCACTTAAAACATATGGCATTTAACAGATTTTCTAAAGGTTACAAAGGTTGTAAAAACCTTTTTTAAAAAGGTTATGTTTTTTGACAGAAGGTTTCGCTCCAATTGCAATCAGTATTACCAAATTCATAATTCATTTTGTCCTAGTAAGCACTAAAGCCACAGCAGTGCATAATATTTGAAATTTTTAAGCATCAAAGTCACCCATTGGGTTTCTGGTCACTCCTAAAATATTTTTACTTAGTTTTCAGATAGCCAGGGGCTTTTGGTGCATTAGTTTGAAGATTGTAATACAAATTATTGTAATAATTGTAGAGTTGGCAAATTGAACCTCGTTGACCTGGCCGGGAGCGAGAGGCAACGCAAGACCAACGCTTCGGCCGACCGTCTCCGGGAAGCTTCCAGAATCAACCAGGCGCTGTCCAGCCTGGGAAACGTCATATCCGCACTCGCCGAGAATAGCCCGCATGTACCGTACAGGTAAACTTATATTTTGTTTACAGATTTTCATACATACTTCATAAAATATATTCATTTAAATTAAAAAAATATTTTATTGAAGTTAATTTAATTTTTTGCTACGTTGTCGTAACTGGGCTATGTAGGACTAAACTCGGTCATTTCGCCATAAAAAAATTGTGGTTTTTGTAGATATAGAAGAAAAATAATACTGGATTTCGTTTTATCTTATAAATATCTGGGTTAATATATAAATAAATAGAAAGGTAAATTTCTACTATATTTAAAAGTCTGTATTTTTTATACATTTTATTAAAACTTAAGACGTAAATATTTTATCGACTGAATATAAAAATTGAGAAAATAAAACGATAGTGACATAGATTTCAAAAAGATGCAAATTCAACTAAGTTTTTTTTAAAATTATCCCATAAAAAGAATTTGATTTATCATGTTGTGATGCACTGATTTTGTTTGTAAATATTGTGTGTCTCATTAAACTAAGCTAAAGTAAACAGCCTTAAGATGGAACAGTATGATTTAGGACCATGTCCAACACAGACATTCGGTAAGACGCTTTTTATCATAACTGACCGTTGACCTTAGGACGGTACTGTCCTCCATTTTAATGGTGTAGAACAGTGCTCCGCAACCTTTTCTCACCTACGACACACAAAAATACTTCTTAAAATTCTGCGGCATACCAAAAGCTATTTTGCCAAATATAAAGGGTTATTTTTTCTTTGTTTATAACTAATTTGGTGCAGTCATGGTGTGTATAAAGCACACTGCGCAGTTTGCAACAATTGGCACCAGGCGCTGGAAAAACGTTGAAAAATTATATAATAATTATTTTTATTCTATACTAAAATATCAAAATACTTTGAATTTTACCGCGGCACACCTGTATCTTGCTCACGGCAACCGGTGTGCCGTGGCACACCGGTTGCGGAGCACTGGTGTAGAATACTCAATGTGTTTGCTTAGACCAGGAAAAAAAATGTGTGATATACTGTTTTAATATAATGAAAGGCTTCTTATGTCTGTCAAAAATCACAAAACTATTTTCAACTCTAAAAGTTAATATTTTGCTAGTACTACGCAATGTTTAATACTTGGATTAGTTTCAATATATAACATTTTTTTTATTGGTTTTTGAAATGCACTGCTGTAGATCTTCATAGTAACTTTTTAAAATGTTTTATTTTTTTTTGTTACAGAGATTCTAAACTAACCCGAATACTGCAAGACTCGCTGGGTGGCAACTCCAAGACAATAATGATCGCCAACATTGGACCCGCATCTTACAACTACGAAGAAACGATAACGACCCTGCGATACGCACACCGAGCCAAAGGTCAGCTTGCTAAAATACTAAGACTTGTTATATGCCGTTTATAGCGCCTTCGATGATACCTTTGATTTAAATTGGTTTCCCATTTTCCCCTCTATAATTGTTATGACCGTCACGCAGGCTGTATTTGCCCAATCGACTCCCGGTGATTGTCAATCCTATCAAGAAGTATTCAACTTTTAGGAGTATAACTTTTTTATGACGTAATTCTTAATACTAATGTCATGATAGTATTATCTTAGAGGTACGATAAATATTTCCAAATTAGCTCTTGATTGGCACCGACAAATCAGGAGGAAGCTTGTGGGATCACCCAATAATCGGCGAAACATGTTCCTGAAGGAGGTTGAGACAGCTGACAAAACATTAAATAAGATTAAAGGGGTGAAAAAGGTTCAGCCAAACGAAATGCCCTATAACAAGGGGGACGAGAAGATTTTGAACTCTGACAAGTTAAATTTCTTGTTCTAGTGTCGACAGAAAGGTAGTGATGACGTAATGTTTTGCTTGCAAAATATTATTAAATACTCTTGCTCCATTTTAAAGGATATCTATGGACGTGGTCGTAAATCGTGTTATTCCATCTGTTTAGTTTAGCCGAGTTGTGATCTATACTTCCTCAATTTCTAAATTAACTAGAGACATTCATATAAAACAAAGTTATTGAGCCACTAAGTAAAAAATCATGCAGTTTTGTGTAACTAATGATTCTGCCCATTCTCATAATTCACCAAACTTTGTAAGTTTTCTTAAATTGCAATGACTGTTCTGCCAAAGTTGTGTACAAAAAAAAGACGGGGAGATTAAATCAATAATTTCTTGTCACATGTGGAGACAATGTTCCACTTGAAGGTACCTGACCTTTTCATATTTTTATTCTTGATAAACCGACTGAAGATTGTATTGTCTCTATTAAGAGAGATATTGCAATGAATCATCCATATTTATCTAGAAAAAAATAAAATCATCAATCAGCCTTGAAGTGGAGATAGGTAATTGCACGCAGAATTAATTTCGCTACCTGACCTTGTTCCGATTCATCAAAACTGGCAATCTGTCAACTGAACCCTCGAACATCTGTCAGAAGACTGTCGTACTCCCGCGGCAACGGCGTCTTGTAAAATGATTAAACGCTTTCTATAAAAGTATTTTTTTTTTTTGCTTTGACTTAGGTCATGTTGCAACATCCTTGCAACACACAACAGGGTCACACTTATGTGGGTACCAGGTCACTCGGGCATTGATGGTAATGAAAAAGCAGACGAACTGGCCAAGAATGGTGCTAGCATGCATATGATAGGCCCAGAACCAGCCTGCGACATAGCAAAAAGCACTACCAGCAGACTGCTAAAAATTTGGGCTAGAAATCAAAGCCAAAAACACATTGTAGGATTCGCGCAAAAAATGCTCCCTGCGCTATTGAAGTTAAGCCGGAACCAACTAAGGATCCTGACCAGAACCTTAACAGGCCACTGCAAGCTGAACAAACATGCACAAACTGAGCCTATCAATCGATGACAGGTGCAGATTCTGCCAAGAGAGCACAGAAATCTCTTTACACCTACTGGGTGAATGTGGACCCCTCATCTACAAAAGATACCAGCTTCTAGGCAACTATCTCCTCAAGCCTGAAGAGATTAGAACCATCGCACCCAAAAAGATACTTAACTTTATCTACAGTACAGGACTAGAGAGTGAATTATAAGTGAATTTAAAAGTACAATAGTTCCGCAAAGGACGCGGTATGAGAGGGGTAAATAAACCCCCATATCCGCTAACATACATAACATAACATAGGTCATGTACGATCGTTTTATCTGTAATCACTTTGGTTTAATTATTATTATTATAATGTTGACAGCCATTAAGAACAAACCCGTCCGAAACGAAGACCCGAAGGATGCCAAGCTGCGAGAGTACAAAGAAGAGATTGAACGACTCCGGAAACTTCTACAGGACAGGAAGACGAAAGAAATCAAAAAAGAGAAACCCAGGAAGATACAGAAGAAAGCCTATTCACCGCCTCAAATTGACTCAAACCGTAAGTACACTTTAAAATTATAGAAAGAATTTATTATTTTTTTTTTGTGTTATTTATTAATGAAGTTCAATTTACTATAATATGAATACAAGTTTAATTGTATTAATTTTAAGTATTTAATTGTAAGTGTCTAGACTAATACGTAGAATACGTGAGAAAGTTATGAAATCACCTTGTGGTTGAGGTTCACAAGTCACAAGTTTTTATTGTCGGCTGTGATTCTCCATTAATTTTGCAGCGGAGGAAGAAGCCCTGACGAACGACTTGAAGAATATGAGCATAGAAGCAGAGGTGACTATATCAGCGGAGAAATGCAAATCGAACGAGCTGGAGGCCAAGATAAAGCAGCTTGAAGACCGGTTGGTGTTCGGAGGTGGCGGAAAAGATATCCTTAATAATTTAAACGAGAGCCAAATCATACTGGAGCAACGGAACTCTGAGATTGCGGAAAGGAAAAAAAGAGAGGTAGGTCTACTCTTTTTGTTACATAAACATTAATGGTCTGGCGCAGTGGTATAAGCGCCTGCTTCTAAATCCAGAGGTCCTGGGTTCGAACCCCCAGTGGGTGAAATCTGGCCAGGTCATTTTTCGCCATTGAGAACATTCAACGTCGCTTTTCTCAACACGACTGAGTTATGTAACAAGACACACAAAAAAAACGTTCAGTTACAGACAGGAGATGTTGTTTGCCTGTAATGAACGGACTCACATAATGAAAACATCAATAAGGCAGTTGGAACTGCGCCCAATAGCGCCTCCCCAACAACACAAGCTATGAAAAAGAACATCTTCATCTTATCCGAGCAGTCTTCGTTCAGAATGCTGTTACTAATTTCAAACATTGTTTTTAAAATTTGGTATAAAATTATTTGTTATTATGAAAAAGCTTTGTTTGCCGTGAAATGGATGTTTTTATAAATATTTGAGTACCTAATGATTTACAAGTGTTTGAAGTTTTTTTTTGAAATTTGGCATCTTTGCAAGCCCAATGGAAAAAGAAAGTTATGTAGAAAAAAAAATCTTAAATTTTTGCTTTGCTGCATTCTAAATTAAATAATAATATTTCGTCAAAATTTCATTTTGAAGTAGATATGTAGGAATCACTGAACCCTTTCCTTTGAAATATTTTTGGAATTTTCCTCGGATTCTTTGTAATTTTCGAATTTGGCGATGATTATGGAGGGGTTGGTGGTTGTAAGGAGAGGGAATGATTACACATCATGAACAACGGTTCAGACGGTTGATTTTGTGAATACAAGAATATCGGGACCGCACTCACATGTTATTAAAACATAGTTCATCATACTGTATTTTTTTAATTAACAATACAACCATCCAAAAATAAATCTGCTCATACGCTACTTTATTTTTCCTTTATAATATGAAATTGGAGTCAACAGAATGAAATTGGAGTCAAAAAAGTTAAAAAAGTTACTTTGTTTTTAAATTAACTATAAGTTTTTTATCTGGTTACTCGTTAAGTTACTGGTAAAGTTCTGGAATGAGTTCATGAAGTTCATGGATCAATAGATTATGTAAGTGCGCACTATAATGGTACCACTTTCATTCCATAGTTAAATAGTTAAAATTTTATTCCATAGACAACTTAATACGTTTTCATTTATCCTAGGTTGAAATGCAGCAAAAAATAGATTTAGAAGAAGAAACAACGGCCATTGTGAACAACACTTTTGCTACACTGCAACAAGAGGTGGATCACAAAACACTAAGGTAACATTTCAAATTTCACTTAAATACTTGTATATTTTAAGAAATAGATCAGGAATTGGAAAGCCTTGCTTATAAGGTAAAGAAGAGAATTGGCTCTCTTCACAGTTGCAGGGATATGTTTCTCCAACTGAGATTTTCTGTGATAATCGCTCTTAAGTCCTTTTGGTGATGTACGACTTGAAGGTGTGTTTTTCCAAGGTGATATATTTGCTTTGGGTTTTTCTTTCCAATATGGAGCACTGCACACTTCTCTGCATTCAAGGTGATGAGCCAATCATCAGTCCATGATATTATTCTATCCAGGTCATCTTAAATCTGCGAACTACTCGATAGTGGATTTGCAAATGAATTGTGTCATTTATAAAAAAGCTACTTATCGATGATATGACAGTTTGTAGATTGGCCAGAAACAGGATGAATAAAATTGGGCCGAGTACCGAACCCTGGGGCACTCTCCGATTCTGACTTGGAATGTTTCTCTAGAAAGAAAGTCTGTGGTCCATCGGTAAATCTCTCCAAGTTGCTCAAGCTTGTATATAAGTCGCTTGATTGGCACTCTGTCAAACTTTGGGTTCCCAGCATCCCAGACCTTAAACCATTGCTCAAAGCATAGGAGAAGATTTGACACTGTTAAACGTTTGGAAACAAAACCATGCTGTTCATTCTGACATTCTGTAAATGAAATTTTTTGAAAAAAAACCAGTTATTCGATGGCGAGAAGACGTTAGTTTGTTTTTGTCTATAAGAATCTTTTAAAATGTGTTAGTTGAAAAAACGCCCACTGCCTAGTGCTGTAACCCCTGGCCCAAGGGGTGATTTGAACACCCTCTCGAACATCCACGTGTGTCCTGACCTGATTTAGACATACCGAGAAAATGGGACTTACCACGGTTGAAAACGAAACACCGATTGAGAAACAGAACTTCAACATAATTCACCATATGGCCTCTAAGGATTAATTACTACAAAAACGTCTACTTCTTACGGTGCTCCGCTTACGGGCGGTGACAACAGAGAGCAATTTCCCGCGCCGTGTCCCTTGACCTACGCTCTGATGAGTGTTTTTTATGAAATAAATTGACATTATGTTTGTATTTACCAGGTTAAAAAAGTGCATGAGCAAGTATGCGTCGCTCCGCGATGAGATACAGGAGCAGCGAGAGGCGCACGATGCAGAGCGCCGCGAGCACGAAGCCACGCAGGCGGCCCTCGTGTCGGAGCTCCGCAAAAAGTTGCTCATCGCCGACAACTTTGTCCCCGAGTCCGGCCGGGCTGTCGTTTACAAGCTGCGGTTCAACGAGGACTCCGATGAGTGGGAAATGCCACCCGAGTTCAGGTCATTATTACATTAAGTATTTTTAATCGGTACTGGGTGACACTTCAGAAATCTTGATGTAAAGCTTGCACGGTGATACAATACTTACTGAATCGAATAATCGAATAACAACCTTCAGGTGTACTTTAATCTTGGGGATGAGATAGGTCATGTATAACTTTGATAATTTAGAACAATATTTCGTTTATACCTTCAAAATACTATTTGTTCTAATCTAATAAAGTACGAATACAAAACAGTAAAGTAAGGTTCCGTTTTGTATGATGAAACGACTAACCAATTTTTCAAATCTAGGTCGGAATCAAAGCTACCCCCGAGACCTGTGGCCGCTCCTAGTAGAAGAAGACCGATTTGCGCGGAGGCACTCACAGACAAGTCATCTAAATACCGGGATGTGAACATTCTGGACGTGGATCTGATACAACTCGGAGCCACTACTAAACAATACAAGAAACCACCAGTTCCGCCCGCTTTACAGGAGGTTACTTACCTTTTCATTATATATATAAAAAACGGGTTATTATTGCACAATTATAATTAATTATTTACAGTAATTGCTCAGCAGCGAGTTGGTTATAATTAAACAGGGGTTTTCCATTTTTTAATTGTGCATAAAAAAAAACATGCGTGTTTGTCTATCATACGCTTCTAGAGTGTAAATATCAAAACATTTCTTTCTGACATTGGCTTGTAGTGTCATCATTTAATATTGTAGTAATTTGAAAATCTTAGATTTTATTTTTTTATAAAGGAAGGTACTGCATTTATTTCCGTCTCCCTCCACCCTTAAACCTATCAAGTGTTTAGGTAAAATTTAACAAATATGATATGTTAACATGCAAAAATTCGTTAGAAATTTTAGTTTTGAATATTTTGAGTACGCTCGCAATCTCCATAAAATTTATTGCACACTTAAAATATTTTAATCTTTATATAACTACATTTAACTATATTTATTGTATATTAAAATGTATTTATTAGAAACACAAAACTTCATAGCATATCCTTCTTTGATAATTAAGAGGTTTCCAAACTAGCCATCATAATTTCTAGATATAGGTATTTTCAATATTTGCATTTACGTACTTAAAATTGCTATCTAAACGAAAAACTTTCGAATTTTATTAATATTTAATGCCATTGTTGCATGCCCGAATTTACTCAGGACGAAACCTTCTTGTTTATCTATTGATTTTTGTGTTCTCGGTTGATTAATTATGTCTATTTTTTGGGTTGTAGGTATTAAACTCGGCACTTAAGGAAGAAGGAGATATGGAAATCAAGAAACCGACTACCCTTACGAGACGACCGACAACCGCCCACCACAAAACACAGGGCGTTCGGTAGGAATACTGCGAGAGACGCACGACTGCTTTGTGCATACCAGAACGCCAGGATCCAGACTGTGTAACACGGTAGACACACTACGGAAATGTAAATGGCTGCCAAGTGAGACACGAGCAGATGACCGATCGGCCGTTGTTGTTATGCAAAAAATACATTTTCATAATTGTAACATTAATTGGTGCCAGATTTTTTGTTTAGGTTCGTTGTATATGCTAAGGCTTGTAGCGCGATGCCATATTTTTTGATCTCCTAGTCGAAATGTCTGCTTTTTATTATATTTGTCATTTCTTCGGCACTTTTTTTTATCGTGTATAGTTAGTCAAGTTTTAGAGAAGACCTCTCATTATATTTACCGTAGAACAAATGCGACATTTTGGTCATGACACATACAAAATAATGTTATTAATTCATCTAATTTATCAATGGAACTTCTTATTTTATATATAAAAAATGGCACTATACTGTTTTAATACCCATTATATATTATGTATTTTAAAACATAAGACATGGATATTCTGGTCAAGCCCATCATAAAAGGAATGACGGGGACGTAAGAGTGGTATCTGACTGCAGGGAAGATGAACAGAAGAACATTTATAATATTTACGACCTTTTATTGCTTTGGGACCTAATTATAGGCCCCTATTGTTCAGCTCCTGAAGTGAACACTGGCGATAAGGAATTACAAGAGCTGGCACTTCGCGACTATGCATAAGACCTAAAACATTTTACTATCTCCATGAGGCCTGGTTTGCAATGCAACATTTATTAGTCGATAGTCGATAGTCAAGTAAGTGCCGGCGGAGCCCTTGATATCTTGCTAAATTAATTTTAATTAGGCTAAAAAAAAACGCACCCTATAAAATCATTCACCTTTATTTATACTCAAATTCACCCCTTTTCTATTTTTGGATTGACTACTATCATTTTAATACATTATATATAGTGCCGTTATGTATTAAAGTAAATAAAGGCTTTGAATGCACAAGATGAATTACCAAAATAAAATAAATTAATCAGTATTTTAAATATTAATATTATGACGTCATTTTACAGGAAATTTAATGAGAAGTCTTATTGTATGCATCCTTATGATACAAAATTACTAACTTAATTTACACTCACACGATGAAACATGATGATCTCATGAAAATTAGCATTTACTATATTTTCTGTACACCTAAGTATTATGGGGTTCTTAAGTACAGTTTGTCATTGTACCATAAAATGTACAGAATGTTCAAAAGGCAAGTGGCAATATTACGTACATGGTCGTGTTGCAAAATTTCATACTTTTTTTAAAAGTTGAAATAATTGTCTATTACTTTTCAAAGATATTACGAATAATAAGTTTTATAATGTTGTATATTTTTAATTATACACTTATAAATTTGTTAAACTTTGGAGTTATACGTAGAACTACGTTCAACTGCTTTTTTGATATTTTTTTTTCATATAGCGTAATTTTTTCATATTTTGTGTATTCCACTTTTGTTTTATGTAGTGCGAATTGATAGTTTCAATTTGACATATAGTGAATGATATGGATTACGGTTCAGAAATGATTCTGAAAAATACTGAACCGACAAAAATATACTGAAATTTGCTATTTTTAAAGTCTCCTTCTTTTCCACGAGAAAGGTTTGAAACGTATCACTAGAATGAGACTTCCTCGCTTTACAAGATGTAGTATGCTTGATCTTAATACCTTAAGAGGGTTTGAAGTTATGACCGAAAAAAAAATGTCGCACTTTCGAGACCATCAATTATTTTATGTCGGTCCTCAAGTAACTATCACAGGATATTTTACCGTCTGTCTATACTCCTAAGGCCGCTGCGAGACAGAATGCGATCTATCGTTGTTGGCCGCCTGATAATATATTTAATCAAATGAAGCAATATTACAAATGATTATTTTTAATGTACGTAAGTTTTATTTTTAATACAGAATAATCAAAAAATTTATATAAATAGTAGATCAATTTTTTTGTAAGTTCTAAACTACACTGACTACAATGATCCAAGTGATACTAGTCGATGTGGTCCCGTTGTGATCCAACTATGATTGCTGCCATATTGTGTATGACAATGATTGCCATGTGATTGAAACGATCGATCGTTGATCACAGATTCCGCCCTATCTGCGAGTGGCTTTAATGTATGAAAAATTGAATTTTGAACATTCTGTATTTGTGTAATTTATTTGATAGGACACTTTTTTTTACACACGATTTTAAACATATAAAAAAAACATTTTTGATACATCATACATGACACTATTTTATTTAATATTGGACTATACTGGTTTTAGTAGCTTAGATTTAGATTCCGATTTTTATATGGCTTTGAGTAGGTATTTTTGCTACGGTTATTGCATCGGGAGTGCTATTTGGAAAACTTTTATACGCGATGGACTTTTTCTTAAGCTCTTTCTTTTATGGGGTTATACACTTCAAACTGGATAAATTTTGTTACGCTGGGTTTTTATGTGTCAAAGATAGTAAGTAAAATGAACCGGAAAAATCTATACACAATGTAGAATTGTACAATTTTTCGTAACATTTAATGTTGCTCAGGTTGAAATGTAAAATGAAAATAAAACCCCATAAACGGATTTAAATGAGAAAAAGTTCATCCTGTATATCCCAAACTTAAGACTCAATCGGGAGTATTGTATGAAAGTATAAGTCGATACATCGTACAATACGATCGTCAAATCATGAAATGTAAAGATTACACTCCACTGCAAGCTACCGATATATCGGATAAATTTCACGTTAGCTAGTTATTTAGTAAAATATAACCGGTAGCTCTTGGTGGAGTGTAAACTTTAGAGTGTGCTGTATGTTTTGTTACTATACTAAATTTTCATAAAAAAAAAAAATTACTGTGACGATATAAGTCAAAATAATAGTTGTGTCATTTTCTTTTCTATGACCAATTTTGACATGTTCGGTAGACTTGAGGCACTTAAAATAGAAGATATGTTGCCATCGAGGTACATTCAGCTACATTATATTAAAAAAAAAACAAATTATAAATTCCTTTTGAATGTAGTTTAACTTTTGTTCCTTCAAGGCATGTACATACAGGGACCAATTCTACGATGGCCTAAAACTGACTAGTTTTAGCATGTTTCGTTCTTGTCCGCTATGTAAACAGCATCTTCTAATTACGTCACACAAATTTCATAGTTTTTTTTTATCTTTCCCTCCTTGTTACATATTTTTTATCTAGAACAATTTTAATCTAGAATTAATTTAGATCAACACAACATTTCTATATTTATATTTTAAGGTTCAATAAAAAATATAGACGTATTTGCGTGTCAATAGAAGATTTCTTATTTTTAGATGTGACGTCACAGAGCTTGTTTTTCCCCTATGTCACCAAAAAAACAATGCATTTTTGGCCAATACGAATATGAAAATCAGAACAGTATTGTTTAAATTCTGGTGTATTTGTTATTGTAAAAATAAATAATGTGTAATGTGAAATTTTGCTCGGTCCGTTTGTAACAACGATCAAAATTGTGGAGAGACGCATTCGACTTTTGTTTTAAAGGCTTAGGCCTTAGGTTTAATTTCTGTGTAGACATGCCTTAAGAAAATTAAATATTTGAATAATTTCAGATTTGTACCACAAATAATTTTCAACAGTTTTGTAAGGTTTTTTTTTTTATATCAACATTGTTTTTATATATTAATTTAGCTGAACTATTCAAACGTAGCAAATGACCAAAAGAAAACATGCTTTCTTACTTGGGATATGAAACCAACAAATGTAGGGTGTTAAACGATCAGTGGTGGACACCGAGCTGGGCTTCAAAACAAATACCATCATAGCATACTATATAGTACAACTAATAACGAGCTCTACCATTATTTTTTTATTTAACTATTATTCTAAAAGGTACATGAAAATAACCCAGTTACAGAAAAGGTCATTCCTTTTTTCACTCCTAACTTCACATTCAATTTTCTATATAAGGCCGAAACTTTCATGGACACTGTCGACTGAGTTAAGTAACAAGACATACGCAGAAAAAAAACAAACACATTCAGTTACAAACTTGCAAGATGTTTTTTGCCTGTAATGAACGGCTTCGCATCATGAAAACAACAATAAGACTGTCGGAACTGCTCCCAATAGCGCCTCCCCGACAACACAAGCCATACGAATGAAGTAGATACCTATGCTAGCAACATATTGGAGCTGAGAAATGCAAACTTCAAATAAATCATTCTTTTTCTGAAATTTTAACAAAAAGCGTGCGAAAAAAATTAACATGGGATTTCCCATAGAGAATATCTTTTTAAGCATAACTTTTTTCATTCAAATTTTAAAATTCCGGCTCCGTCACGACCTAGTATTTTCATGTCTCTTCTTCTTCTCGGCATATATTTGTCCACTGTTGGACGTATGCCTCTTGATTAGCTCTCCATTTTGGTCTGTTTACGGCGGTTCTGGTCCAGGTCCGGGTTCTGGTCACTTAGATTCGATTAGAACTTTAAAATTCTAAAATCGGTGGTGAAATTATTGATATCTGACATCACAAACATTTCGCTATTCGAGTTGATCTATGGAGCTACACTCTGATTATTATTTACATATAATATAATTTTGCTAAACAAGCAATATGCCTTAATTGAGAAGGTCTCAGAAGAATTGCCTATAAACTGTTGGGGAAAAGGAATTATGGTGTCTATTTCAAGTGAGCCGGTCTATTTCAATTTGGTCATTATACCACGTGTATGTGTGTGTGCGTGTTCGCTTACACGATCTATAAATACTCCATTTTGAAACTAAGCGTATTGTTAAACTTGTTAAAAAAAATATAGTTTTTCCAGGTTAACGCATTCCTATTTGTGATAGTTTTTATTTTACGAGAGATGCTTTTACGTATTTTGTATTTTCAGTATTTGTTGCATTGTGATATAGAAAGATTTATATTATTGTATCCAATTTTATTTTGAACTGCGATCGAATATGAACAAATATTAAACTTCAGTTGTATATTTTGACTCGCTTCGACATATATTTTTTTAGGTTGAACTTTTTTGTTAGGGCAATACTCAAAAATTGTCTTACCATCAAATACAACTCAAACAGAGATTGTCTGTATTTTATTTTATACAGTAGACCCAAAAAATAGGGGACTTTCAAACATGTTTCACTGTTTAATACAATCTTCTTCAATGTTTCTTGAATTGTATTTGATGTAACGGTGAATATTTGAGTTTTGCAAAATATTTTATGAGAAGTTTTATGTAGTGTTTTTAAGTTGTTAATTTGTGAATATTATGCTTATATATATATATATATATCTTCGTGATGGTTGGAATATAATCATTAGCGTACATATAGTCTTAATTTATTTTATATCCTTTAGCACAAGTATTTATTAATATTGTAGCTTTGATTAATTCCGCTGTTGTCGATTTTGTTATGAATTTCCCAGCTTTTAGATTATATGTTTTATATTTTAGGGCTATGATACATTAAAAGCATCATTGTACTGAATTACGGCTTAATTATAAAAAAAATATTATTAATCTGGGATCATAGATTATTGATTCCACAAATCAAACCCAAAAGTACTCAAAACAT
Source organism: Neomicropteryx cornuta (assembly GCA_020383195.1). NCBI lineage: Eukaryota > Metazoa > Arthropoda > Insecta > Lepidoptera > Micropterigidae > Neomicropteryx > Neomicropteryx cornuta. Next base: position 3,149,907 of record JAHKQU010000011.1, read on the forward strand.
TTTTAAATACTTTATTGTATCATATCTATAAATCTTTGTTACCTGCTAACATAATAACTACCTAGTCCTTATTTTTTCTTTTTTTGTAGTTTTTACCAATATGTATATAGAAGGGTTGATGCATACAAATTTGGTTGTTCTAATTATAATGCTTCTTTGTAAATTTTAACCTTAGTAAATTAACCAAATAAAAAAAAAAATCTTTCCAAAGATGCATTGCCTAAAATGAAGCCACGTATATTACTTTATTATTTTAAGTAGATATGCCTCTAATATCAGCCTATATATTAATATTATGTTGGCGCATAGTAAAATTTATATAGCAAAATGTGATTAAATATCTCAAAAAAGTTAAAATTTGAAACTTATATGTGGAGAGCCATAGCGAACAATGGAAAATGCCAAAGAAAAATAAGTCTTTTTGTATTATTTTGTATTCAATTGAACATCCGAAAACATAGCTTAAGTTAATTTTGGCATAATATTGTGTAATGAAAGGATTCCTATACCATCTTAACGTTTAAAACATATTTATTATTATATGCATTATGTATTATTGTAATGGTGGAAACGTTATCCTGTTTTTTTATAAACAATTTTATCATTTGTCAGAAATAAATATTTATTAAAATACTGACATCACACGGATAATGCCAAAGTTATTTACTTTAGAACTGTATATCAAATAATTAACATTCCTGTTGTATTGCCATTACTTAAGTGACATCTGTCCTGTACTTCACTTGCCGCATATAAAAATGTAATCTAGTCAAATATATTATTATGTAAATAAGAATTGTATTTTTTCTTGTTTGTAATCGCTTGATGAATAATCGGGTAAAATAAAATATTGAATATATACATCGTTTTATTATTAGGGTTCTGAAAATAAAAATTCAGTAAAAAAAATTTGCGGTGAGAAAAAAAAATACTTTCCAAAATAGAAAATTCGGGTGAGAGTGATGTCAAACCATGTCATTCCACATTTTTCCACACACCACTCATAGCATAACATATTTTTAATTTCAATAGTTTATGAAAGAATGAGTATTTAAAGGACAATTGAAAAAATATTCAAATTACCTTCCTCTAACCATTGATGAAACCAAGGAGTTGACGTTTTGCGCAATAGTCAATAAAATAGGCATTAGTTTAAGAAATGCTGACTTGAGTCTGGCCCATATAATGAAAGTGAAGACTTATAGTTGAAGACTTATTAGGATCAGTGATCCTAAGAGATGCAAAATTTACAAATCGACAATGCAGGTGAGTGCAGAGAACAGCTATACAATATACGACCTAAATGGATCGAAGACTTCTTTACTGTGCCAAAATTCACCCTACTGACTTCATTTTTTCATAACCAGATAATAATGGAAAAATGCTGTCCGAACAGTTCTAAAGTAGTTCAAGGGAGGTGTTCATATATTTTCTGGTCAGCTCCAGATATTCAAAACTGGTGAAAATTTAAAAGTACGGCTACGGACTAAGCTGTCGTATCAAAATTTAGCGCATTTTAATTAGGTGCTGCCATACTTTAAATTATAAAATATTTAATTCGGCATCTACGATATTATATAAAATGTGACGTTGATTAATTAAAATACACACAAATAATTACTATTAATTATAACACATACATAATTATTTATACGTCATTAGTTGTTTTCTTTTAATTATTCACAATTTATTTTTGACAGCACTGCCTTGTTAGCTTTTTTAAAATACATTACCAGTTTACGTAAGTTTTCCAATAACGCGGGAGTTTTGTAGCTTGCATCGAAAAATCGAAAGTTAAAATAAATTTAACTGTCTGCAATAATTTAGCTGTCTTATAAGAATTATAAATAATATTAAAAGAACATGTAAGTAAACTAGGTTAAATAGACTAGGTAGATTCGATTAAAACATAAAAAACCTGAAATCGGTGGTGAAATCATTGAGATCTAACATCACGACGAACATTTCGCTATTGGAGTCGCTCCATGGGAGCTACGTTTATTAAGCTGCGTTTTATTTTTTAGAACCTATTTAAGTATTAGTACCTATTTCACCTTCTGTATGCATCTATTTTTTATTTTAACTAAAATTGTGTTTTTTTTTTAGTTTGTGTAATGACTTATTATATGAAGGGTACAGGCAAAGAACAGGGTTTTTCCGCGAAAGTCAATCAAGAAAAAAAACGCAATTAAAAATTAAAACTCATTGGTTTTTTATTGAGATCAATGTGTAGAAACTTTTACTTAAGATTCTCTTTTACTTAATATAAAGCATGTTTTGAAAGGTTTTACTTAAATGCTAGTACAAACAACAAAAAACAAAAAAATAAAACAATTTTTGAGGCATATAATAAAAGGATAGAAGCAAGGGATATCCAATTATTCATAACGATAAACCTGGAATGTCCAATTAAGTCTTCAGCATCTCTGATTTATATCATCATAGAGAATATTTTATTGTTTCATAAAAGGCTTGTCTGGAGATAGCACAAAATGGCATGCACATCAAATCATTATATGTATTTAGCTTCACTAATAAGCAGAAAATCTTTACATGAAAAATCAGGTAGAATATATTCATTTTCACTTCTAGCAGTATTTTTTCTTTTCTTTGTAATTTTAACAGTTTACTTATTTTGTTTTTCTTCCTTGTTTAAGTCGGATAGCATTATTAAATAGTTTTTATAATAAATAAAAACATTCGACAATAGAGCGCAAGATAACCTCAAAATCGTAATAGCTGTCAATTGGTCGAATAATCCTTCTTCTTTTACAAGTAAGTATGTCATGGATATTTCGAGTTTTTTTCAAGACAGATAATAGACAAAAACCATTTTTATGACATTTATTGTTCTTGCATAAAATCTAGTGATTGCAAATGAAAATACCATAGAAAACAGATAACGGTTTGGAGGATAGTCATTAACTAACAAAAAGAAAATGTTACAGATATTAATACATATACAATACAAGGCCCCTCAATTTTTGTAGGGCCTTGGAGTATAATAAATGTAATAATGAAAAACTATTGTTTAAATATATGCACATATTATGTACAATAGTTCAAATAGTAAAAAATTGAGTGTTGTAACATTTTACTTTTGTAAGATGATTACCATTAAAAATGTGACGTACCCTGTTTTTTGCCTGTACCCTTCATATGTTTGTCATTTCTTTATTTCCAGGTATGATAAAATATTTAAAAACAAATAACAACTAAAACTATGTTAAATTTGCATGCTTTTTGGATTTTTTATTTAGACGAAATAGTAATTTAATGACCTAGTTTTTGAATTTAGAAATAACGCGAGGGATTTTTATAAACAAAGGAAAAAACCGCAAATGATTGGCAACGCTGTTTCCACTTCCAATTTCCAAACAAAATTTGAACATTTGAATTTGACAGCTTGCATCGCATTGCATTGGCTTGGCTTGCAGATTGTGGTCGTTATAGCATTTACAAACGGAAATGTTTTATGTCAAGATATTTTATTATAATGAGTAATAAATTAGTTGATTTTCGAGTTGAAGACGTGTTGGGTGACGGGAAATATAAAGTGAGGCATAAGGTTAGTGATGCAGTTTTTGTTTGGCAAGCACACGATTGTGGATATTACTCTAATGAACAGATTCAAAACATTTGTAACGAAGTTAGAAATCTTGCTTTGATGAACGACGACAATGTTTTGCGGTATTACGATATAATTCATCACGCACCGGCGAAGGTTTTGTACTTCGTCCTGGAGTTCAGTAATGGGCGGAATTTAGAGGATTACATCGACGAATGTGTGCGGGAGAACATGTTTTTCAGCGAAGTTTATTTGTGGCGTATTTTGCACGGAATCGCCAAAGCCAGTCGAGCTGTGTGCGGGCTGAAAGTTAGCATGATGAAGAAGTGCATCAGTGCAGCTTCAGTGTTTCTTGATTCTGGCAATATCAAAGTTGACTGCTTTTCTTTGAATCTTATAGATACCTGTAGTAGTCCAGAGGTGTGGCTGCCTATATGCGAAATAGGACACTTGATGTATCGCCTTTGTTATTTGGAACATTTTGGAGTAGATTCTGATAATGAATTGAATTTTAAATATAGTGATGATATGAAAAGCATTTTGCGATTGATGCTTAACAGACAAAACAGTTCTTTGAAGCCAGATTCTATTATTTTCCATCCGACTGTTCAAATTAACGTGAATAAAAGCCCAGAAGGTGACGTGTTACTATCGAACACTGAAAATAGATTGTCGGTCATATGTAAAACTCCAGTTAGGTCCGGATCGCATGTCAATTTTAGAGAATCGCTGAGTCCGAACTATGTGAATTGGAGCAATCTGAAAAATAAAGACGCGGATGTGTTACAAACGAGGATTTTGTCTCCGAATCTTTCGGCCCTGGCACTGGAATTGCCGGGATTCAGACCGAAGATGTCGCAAATGAATGAATTTCGCGATCCTCAGCAAGTGACGGAAGATGTGTTGAACTACCAATGGTTGAATCGGCTGAGAGCTATTCGAGACAGAGAAGAAGCATTGAACAGACGAGAAAGAGAATTGATTGACAGGGAAATAGCAAACAGCCCGGTGTTTGAAATGGCACTTTTGAAGGACGAAAGCCAAGAAAGCGCAGATAATGAGGATATAGCAGTTCTTCCGGCTTTAACTCTTCAACCAATTATGTCTCATAAAGCATTACCTTTAGAGATTGAATCGAAACGAACTTCTCTGATGGACCATACTAGAAATTCCAAAAGTGCACTCGTACCGAAGAAACCTCCGCGTAGATCGACATCTCTAAGATCAAAGAACAGGCGAAAGAAGATTTACAGCTATGAGGATCTTGACAGCTCTCTCTCGGCGTGCGATGCTAGCGTTGTGCACACAACTGCGAAACTATCATCCGAAATAATGCCGCGACCAAGTATACTTGAACAGCGAAAGAAGGTCCACTTCACACACAACTCGAACCCATTTGTGGAATACCTCGACGTGTCGGGAACGAAGTATACGTTTTATGAGCTCGAAAACGTGGACCGCGATGGCTATCAAGTGCCGTGCAAGCAGGAGTTCACTTCGCAGAATCTCGCAGACGAAATTGCCAAGTTCAAGTACCTTGACTTGGAGAAGATGACGTGCGAGAAACGAAGCGCGATGGATAGCTGGACGAAGTCGTCGCCGAAGAAAATATCCACATCGATGGAGAATCTAACAAAGCCGGTCCTCGCTGATATTACGAACGGTGTGAAGAATCATTTTGATCAGCAATTACTCAAGGTTCCTTCTAGAATGAGCATAAGTTCAAAAATGTCTAGCTCTTCAACGGCGACAAAAAGCTCCAAGACGTCAAAATGCAGTAACAGCTCACAGGCGGATAGCCTCATGAGTTTCCATAGTTGTATCCCGTACAACACGAGAAGTTCCACTAGTATTGTAAAGTCTGACACTTCACTCGCTAGCAAGGTTAAGGCTTCTAATAAGGAAAATAAGGAATTAAAAGCAAGTCCTGCAAAAAAGACTAAGTCGAGGAAATCGCTTCTGCCTTTTAAAACTCCTTTTAAGTTTCGATAGTCTTTTGTAGAGATTCACTATTTTACTGATAGTGAGCATAGTAATAAATATCCGAGGTTGACCAGAATGCATATAAGCATCTTTCAAACATGCTCGGAAGACCCTAGTGGCTTTCTCGTATTGACATTCAAAAAAGTTGAACAACCCGATTTAAAGTAGACTCACGCAGATATCTTTCAGACTAAAAAATTTTCTTACAAAAAATATTTGTAATTTTTTAAAGACCTGATCAAATCTGGGAATATTCCCAAATTTTTAATAAATTTATTAAGTAATCATTGAAAAATTAATAATGTTTATGTAAGTGACAGAGATGGGTGGCCGTGGAGCGGGAACAATGTGGGGATGGATTTAAGCCCACAATGCTGCCATAAAAATAATACATAGATATGTAATGGGAACCTCGCACAAAATAATATTTTAGCTATAAGTATATTTTGATTATGATTTTTTTTAAAAAAGTTCAACCTACTTTAAAGTGCTTCCAATTAGCTCAGTATTAATTTAATTTATGTATTTTATATAAATATTTGCCAACATTAAAAGAAAAGTATTGCCATATTTGGCCGTTTTCGAGGTCCTTTAATTAAAAAAAAAGGAAGTTGAGAAATATTTCTCAGACTAATAAATTTCAGAAATTATAATTGTGTACCTGAAAGTATATATAATCGCCTAAAAGGACAACAGTGAATATAAATACACCCTATGTATATATTTTTTAATTGAGATTGAAAGAGATTCGTTTTTAGGCTTTATTGGTTACTTTGACCGTTTCTTTCTGACAAATCTTTATTTGCTTACTTTTGGTTTGAAAATCGTCGAATCTGTAAATATTAGAAAAGAGTTCCTTAATCATTTGTGGGAAATCATTACTTGAATTGTCTGCGAACTTTAATGCCGTTGAACTCCTAGAAATGCTTATAACTTTCTTAGTGAGAATAAAAGTCAATTAGATCTATGAACCCCCACACTGCATTGGGGGAGTACCCAATCTCTATCTCTATCTAATCGGTGAGCTGGACGTTTCGGAGCTCCGTGGCCCCTTCTTCAACAGCTAAACGAAGACTATATATATATTTATATATATTATTATTATAGCATAGGAATTTTATATTTAATTCAAAGTAGTTTGTTATGATAGATTTTCTGCAATATGTTTGCCATACTATTATGTTAATTTCTGTCTGTGCATACCGTGCGTTTATATTATGTTGAAAATTGATATATTATATTAAAAAATATTTCTCATGAAAGAAATTATATTTCATTAATAATGGTGTTTCGGGTAGTTACTAGGCAGCATTAATATTTTAATAATTTTATTTTTTACAAAATAAACCCTATTTACAATATGTTGTTATTTTTTCTTTTTCAAAGCCTTGTCCGCTCCATCTATGTACTTCTTAGGTATTCCGTAGTTTTCAATTAAGTGTTTTGCCAGGAAGTACGTCTGAAAGCACAATTATTTATAAATATTATTTTACATGTATTGATTATTACGTAACATCAAAGCAAAAGAAAATGAATAAGCTCATGGTGCTTAATTGAAATAAAAAAATCCCTTTCGGCACGCCAGAAGGCGGAAGTAGATTTCACCGGATCAAAATAGTGGATAAGGGAACTCCAATTGTACGAACTTGTATCAAACAATGCGCGAGGTGCCACGTGGTCCATTCCCTGTGCGGCAGCTTTGCGTAGCGAGAGCGCGTGTACTGAATCCCTCCTTATACTGTGCCGTAAGGGTTGCTTATATCAAAAATTGTTGGGAAGTTATAGGCCTACAATTTAAATTTTGAACTGAATATTGATCCGGTGCTTATTGAGGGAGGTATGATTTTTTTGAATTTTGATAAACCAATTTTTACCACCCCCTAGGACCAATGGTAGGTGCTTCAAAAAAATACTGAAATAAGTTTTAGGCCCTTATCTAAGAAATAATATAAAATTTAAATGAATTTGATAACTTATATACTAAGAAAGTTATAGCAAAATTTCACTTTTTCAAAAAACCCCCCCATTCCCATCCTTCCTTGGTCTGATTATACCCATTAACGAACTTGACAGATTTTGTGCCCTTAAATTTTATGTATCAATTTGAAAGTGATTGGTGTAAAATTACGGCAGTTATCGTGTCCACAAGAAAGTGATATAGATAGATAGATATATAAACTTTTAAACTGAGGGTGGTTTTGGGTTCTAGGGGATGTGAAACGCTATATGTTGAAATTTTCCTGAGGTCATGACACGGTACCCATTGCAAAAGATAGCTTTCCTAATGAAATCTATCTAAAAAGAGCAGCTTTTGAATGATTTATGTGTATTATTCAGAAAACACAAAAATGTTGTCATTACACAACTGAACTTATTCATTTTATTTTTAAAAATGATTATTATTATTATTTATTAGTAGGTGAGGGAAAAAATTAATCCTTAACAACTCGTAACCTATGATATGTAATTTTGAAGAAATTACAGATTTACACAGGATAGAGCGATGCGAAGAACAAAAAGCTAATATTACCCCATCCTGTGGCAATATGCGTCCTCGTAAAAATGTCGCTGCGTGGCGAGGACACAATGTGCGTCTGCAGGTATCATGGTTATTTTTTAATACTGTATTTTCGGGGTTTTGGGACTTCTGACGCTATAAAAATTTAATTTAAGTTCTATGCACGATTAGAAGAAAAAACAGAATGTTATCGTTTTGAAATATTAAAAATTAAAATGTCAAATGTATTAGTATAGTGAACGGGTGTTTATGTGGTGCCGTGTTTTTTTGGTGATTTTTAGCGTTTATAAGTGAGTACAAGCTATTATTTTCTTATAATACGTAAAAAAGTGTTTTTCAGTTGTTTACTTGCGCCGGCGTTCCACAAAATTGAATAAACAGTATTTTTCCTTAACATATAATTAACATACCTTAGTTTTTTTTTAAATTTTAAAAATTAAACATAATTTTAGTGAAAAAACAAATAGAAGAATAAGTTTGAAGCGTAATAAATAAATAATTAATAATAAAATTTAATAAAAAAAATATATTACAGCACCAGTGACAATCCCTTATAAGTATCTACGGTTATTTCTTTTATTTTAATGTTCTGTTCATGGTAAAAAAAATATAGATTACCTATAAATAGTTTTATATGATATCTAGGAACATAAGTAAAACATAAAATACGGGGTCATCGCTTTAAACTTTTTTATTGAGTATCAAAAATAAAAATTTTTTCAACTTAATTTTTTTTTTATTGTATATGAAATGATTTATTATTTGTATTTGGTAATGAAACCAAATTCTAGAAAATTTCACAAGCTATTCCAAATAGTGCAGGTTATCAAGATAATAATCATAGTTTTTCTAAAATAAGCATTTTAGATAAGCGCCTGTAATTAGGCCATTTTTTGAAAGCTTCCCGCATCACAAGGCGAGTATTTACGTAAAAGTGGCCATCTATCGGCTTAGTAGGTAAACCTAGAAACAGACTCCCATTTTATAGTACTTAAATATTAATAATAATAAATATGGCCTAAATACTACATTTATAATACAAACGAACTTAGATATTGGTTATGAATAACAAAAAAAAAAAATGAAATTTACTTAATTTAAGATAATCATGGCAATTAGTCTGTTCATTGGAGTGGGAGATTAAAGGAATTGGAGAGCGAAGAGCATTACTCGAGGAACGAATAGGTGTATGAAATATATTTTAATTGCGTGCTCTGTATTTTGTTGGCACATAAAAACAAGATCGAGACAGTCGATTTTGTTCAAAAAGAGGGTACTACAGGGAAGTTTTTTTTTGTTTTTTCAAAATGGCAACATATTGTTTTCCTTCTTAAAATTGAGTGTAACGGGAATATAACGGAGATTTTTATGGAGTTGGAAGTCTTAAAAACCAATAATACCTGGGCACAGAACTATTCAGAACCTGCACCGGTGCTGGCATGGCACCAGATCGGTTAATATTTATTTATTGTACAGAGTTGTTTATTTATTGTGTAGGATAGATACAATTAAAATCTAGAGAGCTTTAGAATCATAATTATGCGGTGTTACCTGGTTCCCTTGCACCATTAACTGGTCATGTTTGGCTCCGGCGGTTTTTGTGATTGTGCACGACGCAGCCACTCCGTGCTGGCACTCTTTGCTCAACGTTGCCAGATCGATGCCGTAGGATTCCAGATTGGAGACTATGGTAGCCTGTGAAATTATGATACTGTTTATTTCATTTTTCTATTATAACAAACAACAAAAATAATAGTTTAATTAGATACAAAAAATGTACAAAAAGATGATTAATAATGCAAAATTTAAAAAATAATTTGAATAGTTTAGACGGCAAAAATACATTAAATCTAAATCTAAATCTATTGATTTTTATTGAAAGTGTTAACCTGAAATTTGCTATGTACCTCTAGACTGTTGTGATCCAGGTCCATGCATTAAATAATAGGAAAAAACTACTATTTTTAAGGGCCACGTATAAAGGTATTCACGAAAGTCACAAATAACAGATGGCGCTGTTTGCCTCGAGCGGAACGAAGTAAAAAAAAATCAACGAAGATGTTTTCAATAATCTTTTAATTTATCGATATATAATTAATGATTAATTAAGGATATGATAATATAATGTAAAGTATGTGAATCTCTAGAGATTTGTACAACAAAAAAAAAAAAATGACCCAGTTTAGAGATAATATATTACCTTTTTATTGCCAGATCTGGTGACAACCTGCATTTGTATGAGGTCAAGTTTGCCCTTGATTATCTTCACAGTGCCATCGGGAAACATGATTTCATTACAGAACGACATTTTGTTCATGACTCCATTCATCAGCTGCTCCCATGTTTGTGGGGCGTCCGTGCCCACTATCAGCGCCAAGACGCCGTCGGGATTCACACGACTGGAACGGTACATAAAAACCAATCAGGGATAAACGGAAAGGTATTTAGTGGTTTTTAGATAGGCCGGATGAAAACTGCATAGAAGTCTGATCTAACAAATGTTTACAGTTTAGAAATGATAGTCGTGCCCACTATGGCGCTTAAGTGATTTGCTATGTAATTTTATTGCCATCTGTCATTAAAATAATGAATGTGTGTTTCTTATTGAGACTATGATGTTGCGACATCTGCATCGTGTTTTAGATACTAAAGAGTGATTGACGAATTCTTCTTAGGAGTTAAGCAATCTAAAAACCACCACTTTGCTACTGCTACTTTGCCAAAATGCTACTATTCGTAAGAGTGAATTTCACGAAGATTATAAAAACAAAATGTTTTCGACAGTAGTTATAAAAAAAAAAAAACTAAAATCTCTGTAGCAATTACTGAGCCTTTAATTTCGTGCTTACAATGTTTTTATCTCATCCCCACGCGCTTGTCATGAGTCTCCGTCTCCTCCATTCCCAGATCGGAGTTTGCGCGTCCGACAACAGTGCTCACTTATACAAATTTACCTTTTATCTAGATCCTGCAGATTGTGTTTTTTAACATAGTCTGTTAAGTAACGCCTAACTTCAGATGCTGTCACGGCGGTGCCTTTTCTGAAAAAAATTATTGACATCATTTTAAATTTATTAATTTATTAGCAGTTGCTTCGATAGGCCTCGCAATATACATAAACATATTTACATATAAAACATATTTTGTTAGTAATCTTTAAAACTACTCGGGTTATTTTGTCCAAACTTTATTAAACAATGCGTGTTTTTGTCGTAATTTTCTCCCATTTCAGGAAACAAAGTTTTTCCACAGAATACATGAAATATATGAAAAAGATAATTTTGGTTTTAAATAAAATGCTTCGAACCAAAAGGTAAGTAAGGAAACACTGATTAAAATTGGTTACTCGGGAAGTATTCCTGGGTTCAAAATATACTAACCCAATGTATAACCTATCTTTATAATAATTAATAAGATTTTTATATTCATTGATTTTGTTGTACTTAAATTATACCAAAAAAAAATATTTTATAAAAATAAAATAAAATAAAACGAGCAAGCAAGAACTTATTGTAGTCATTATATTAGAGCGACGTAATAAAAATTACAGTAAAATAAAAATGAGGTTGGTGAAATCGCAAAACTTACTTCAACGGCAAAAAACTGAGAACGGCAGCCGTCACGGAATACATTTCCTTTATCGTGGGAGCAACAAAAGAGGGCTCCACCTCGTTCTCCTTGCTGACCTCGTCCTGTATCGTTGGCACGCCTAGGATGACGTGTCTTCGGATATCCGGATGAGTCAAGTCCACCCCGACCAGCGCATCGACGCCTTTGTCGATTTCCTTGCACATTAATATGCCGTCCTGCGAATGAAATTGCAATGGAGTATTGGAGCAATTAAGTCGGACAATACTAGATGTCTAATCTCATTTTCTACTTGTATAAATACTATGGTAGGCGTTGTTTGTATTAACAAGAAACTATAGCAGATAAAACCAATATTACGAGGACTCAACCAGTCTTTTATCCATACAAATGTTGTAGTTTTGCATCTCGTACTTGTAGATACAGAAGAAAAATAATATTGGATATAGTTTTATTTCATGATTATCTAGGCTTACAAAGAATTAAAAAGTTAAATTTCTACCTTGTCTAAAAGTTAGGAGCCTCGGAAGGTCTGTATTTTTCCATGCATTTTATCAAACATAATATGTATAAAATTGATCTTTATAGCTTTGATAGTATAAGAGCTAGAAACAAGAGATTGATGGACAACTGAGTGAAAATAATATAATTCTGTTATGTAGTGGCATGAACCTCTACGTATGCTAGGTTAGAGGGAAATAAAAATATATGAAAATGAAAACCTTTTCCATTGCATCTAAAAATTTTCCCATTTTTTTGTAGGAAGATTTTTTGACATCTAAACTCCGCCCCGCAGGGCATAGCGGTACCATGTGATTTCTGAAAAAAAAAAAAAGTTAAAATAGAATTAATTGGAGGTTGGTTCAAATAAACAGTTGTGTAACATTATTCGAGCAGGTATCACCCCAGAACAGACCTTGTCTAGTGAGGTGATAAAATCCACACGAGCAGCTGTATCTGTTTTGCTTTGTACGAGATAGATTAAAATATGGTTAACTATTTTATTGTATAGTCAATGACTAATATATAACTGTTTTATATATATTTTCACCGGTCACTATTAGGCGTCTCTGTAATAATGCCACTGACACGTATATCACATGTAGGTGGACCGGGATTAGAACAGAAACCCATAGAGTAGCGAAATATAATTGTATTACAATTCGGGTCTTATCACTAAGCCCTGGTTACACTGCGCGGAGCCAACGGACGTGCTAAGCTCAGGCGGTCCCTTAAATTGTTAAACAGCACCTGAATTTTGAGGAAAGGATCACCTTTTTGGAAGAATGAGTCAAAAAAAAATAATATAAAAGATTACCTGTAGAGAAGGTTCGTCTTGAGAGGAAAAACAATTCTCTTTCCTTCCAACTTCAAGAATGACAAAAGGCAGTACTTTAACAGGCTGTCCATGTCCGACGGGATACTATCATCTTCATCATTAGCATTATTTGAATCCTCATTATCATCAACATCAGCCACGTTCGGATGGACTTCTGCAGTAATTGGGGATTCATATGGATTTTGTGTAGTTGTATTTTTTGACATATCATCTTGGTGTACAGCTACGGGTATTTGGTCCCTGGGTTTAGGACCCAAACTAGGCCAGGATTCTTTTTGTGTCTGATTTGATATAATCGATACCTGAAATGAGATGCCAGGTTCACTTTGAGTGGAGATAGACTTTGCTTGGTAGACCTTCGTTTTCTAACATCACATCGCATCGTTTTAAATATAGTCCATTTCTCTAAATGCCTAACCGTAATGTTATTCAAATAAGTCTAAAGTACAATTTGAAATACCATTAAAAAAACCTCACCATTTGCAATGTTTCCGTTAGGTTTTCAGTCGAGATGAGGGAAGGTTGTTTTGAAAGCGGGTTGATATGGGGTCTCTCCACTTTGACTGATTTTACCTCCTTGCATAGATAGTCACCCAAGATTTGAATTGTCTCCACGCAGGTACCGCTGAATCGAGAAAATAAGTATACTCTACAAAATGCTAATACATTGGAGGTACTTTTATGTTTGCCAAAACAACGTTTTATTCCCAATAAATGACCCAAGGCTGGCAAAAGCCGTATTTGAGGAATTCTGAATGTTTATGTTTCCGATGTCGAATGGAAATTTTTAAATTTGGTTTCTATCTGCGTTCCGTTGAAAATTCTTCCCCTGTTGTTTGTATGAGTTTTTGGTTTTTGACACTTTATATAGGACTGCACGACAAATATAGCAACGGAGATAAGGTACAAGAATATTTGTAGGTTATACCGCCTTCTAAATAAGTTTAAGGATCCTTCAAAGGGCGAATTTTTTCTTTAGATGTGAAAAGAAATTGTTACTAAATCAGTCTTTTTTATCTTTAAGAGGCGTTTGAGGAATTTGGCCAGAAGGTACGCCTCAATATGATTGATAAAGTTTGCAGGAAAAATATAAATTTTATAAAAAAAATAAATATATAGTTTTTACTGCAAAATAGTCAATTCTTATCAATTTGTGGATCGATCAACTTGATATCCTTGGTTTAGTGAAAAAATCATCTACCTTATCAAGGATGGACATTAAAAGAGAGTTTAAGTTTGTTTCAGTTTGAATTTTAACATTTTACGAACCTACCTAGACTTAAGTAACATATCCCCGCTCGACATTAAAGCTGTGCCAATCATAACGGCAGCTCTGTTGTCATCCGTACTGACGCCGATCACTTGTCCAATGGAGAATTCCGGAAAGCCAAGGCCGTGATACGGAATTTCCACCCCCGGCAAGAAAAGCGGTGCTCCGTTCTGAAGCTGTGAGATTATAAAATAACATTGCTACAAGAGTACCTAAAAACAGGGAATCAAGCACAACACAATAATGTTATAAGTACTACAAATATAACATTTAATATCTTTTAAACAATAAAATATTGAGGTCTTAAATGGAGCAGTACTTACATTTATAATTTGCTGATATACTATAAATATTAAACTTTTACATTCCTGATGTCTGCCAACGTGGTCGCCATCACAGTCTCTTTAAACTTCTTCGTTGCAGGACAAACGTACTGAAATTCGCAACTATTAGCGGGGTGATATTTCTGCCTAAACCATTGATTTATTCAATTTGAGAACAGATACGGTCGCAAAAGTTTGCACTAGATACTTAATTGAAAATATCAACGTATAGTTTAAATATGTACCTGACTATGGTATTTCGAGGCAGGTAATCCCGAATAAGTTACTCGTAAAGTATTTTGCTGTACACATATCCAATACTCTACATTGGGGTGGAACCACATTAGCGAATAAATAAAAAAATCTGGTCGCTCACTGCGTTTTGTAATGCAGAGGTAATCGGGACATAGTACTGTAAAACGGGACGTATGGACCGTATACATATCAACACCGGGGTATTAAAAATAAGCTAAAAGATAACAAAAACAATAGTATATATGTAACTAATACAAAAAATATGTAAGGCACTGTTAGATAGATACCTTTTTAACAATTTGCTTATGAATCGCGATAGTTGGCAGCATATTTGGGCATTTCCAATGTGCAAAAATCGTAGGAAACATTTTGTCCCAGGCTTCAATCATAACTGGTATATTATCTACGGTGTACACAGCGATAGTCATTTCCGAATGTGTCACAATTTTCATACAGCAACATGTCGATTTGATAGGCAACAGTGTTTTGGCATCATCGTCGGTTATGCGAGGGAAATAGGTTTGAATTTTTTGCGCCAAATTTTTTCTAAAAAAGACGCAGGTAAATACATCACTATTTAAATTTTACTTTCATATTTTAGGTATGGTTCAACATAATGCTTACTTCTCTGAATTTTTTAATGACGTGTTTCCTTTTACCCTAATCGGCTTTGCAAACATTTTCACTATATTTTTTTTTATTACTGCCAGAAATATACAGGATTACAATAAACATCCGTTATAACCTCAGAAAGTTTGACATTTTGCCAGCTGTTGAGTGCTGTGAGAGGCACTAGCGCCTATCTGTCAAACGACAACCTTTCAAATCTGCTTTATCGACACATGCCAAGGCGAGAAACTTAAAAAATAATTTCCGAAGCGTTTTGCTACTCTAATACAGATGTCGCCTAATAATGCTGTGGATATAAAGATGTTACATGAAACTTAGATTTCGAAAATGCGTATTTGAAAAATTCGTAGCATTTTTATTTCTGTACCTGTGTATTTCATGAAAAATCTAAAGCTACGAGTAACTAGCGGCAACTAAAAATTGATGGGGCAAGTGGACAAAGATGGTTTATTGCTGGTCAAGTAGTTCTCGATTTGTTTTTTTTATAAACAAACAAACATTAAACAACACAACGGCTTGAAAACTAACTTATGTATGTGCTATGTGGGAGCGAAATAAAACCCTCATTACGAGAAGGTAGTGTTTATATAGTAGCGTTTATACAATAGCTTAAATACAGAATGTATTACTTACATAATAAAATTAACAGAATTCATTTCCAAAGTTATTAATTGTATGTACACTTAGTTATTTTACACTTTATAAAATTATAAATTCCTGGTACGAAAGAACTTGTTATAATATCACGTTTATAAATGTATATAAATGATTAAGTATGAATGCCCACTTTTTAAAAATAATATGTTTAATTTAAATATGCCAAATTCGACAATTTGCAAGGACCGCTTAGTCAAACATGCCAGCTTCATAATTTTAACTCTATCGGCCTTATGCATAAACGCGTTAGTTTGAAATAAAGGGAGCCATAATAAAATGAATGCGCTCTCACTTTGGCGGCGAACTAATGCGAGTAAGCATAAGGCTGTATGCGTTTAGCGGGTGGCAAAATGAATAGCTTAAAAATTGTAAAAAAATGTTGTTTTTTAATTACTATCTACAATTAACTGAAATTGACTCACGGGACTTCAATAGACCTGAAAATAGTGTTGTTATTTTAATATGTATCTTCCTGAAAAATCTCTTCTCTGTCTCGTGCATGGTTTTAAATCTTTCTATTTCGTCTAAAAGCTTGTCTAAAACAGAAACACTCTGAGCCGTTATTGGTTAATTAATGACAAACAGAATTAATGTATTTTAATAAACTAAGTTTAATCAGTATCTTTATGAAATATACTGTCACTGTCTTTTTATTTTCTCGATTCTTGTATTTGGTCAATAAGATATTTACGTCTAATGTTTTGAAAAAATACAGACTTTTCAAGGCTCTTTAATTGAATACAAATTATAAATTTATCTTTTTAATTCTATATATATATACAGAGAATTAAAAGATTAAACGATATCTAGAATTATTGTTTTGTTTACAACTTTTGTATGAAGATTTGACCCGTTTGAGTCCTCTTTACGTTTTTAGTAATAATTAGTAACCCACTCTATAGTAACGTTTATGTTATACGAGAGTTTTAATTGCCAACAGCAATGAATTGTATGTTTTTAAAAAGTTTTATTTGAATGTATTAAAAAAATAGTAAGCAGTTTTGGTAGCATTTTCAGCGCTATATTGTAAAACATACATTAAGAGATATATTATATATTTAGTCAATAATTTGGATGTATTTAGGATAGCGTATTCATTCGGCGTCTCGATGCAATGTTAAGACGTAAATTAAAACGCATTTTATGCCTAAATATTATCGTAACATCTGTTTTTGTACATGTTAATGTTGACCTTAAATCCTTAGCCGTAAACATGTTGATCGATAATTGCCGCGGCGTGCGTGCACGATTTACGATCTCGTCGAAATATATTTTAATTATTTCTAAAATAAGAATGCAATTTAAATGTATGCATTTACTACGAACTACCCTATTATTTTGTCTATGATATGCGCTATTTTTCGCATAAGTCGTACGCTGCATTATCGAACGCGAGGCGAAAAATAAAAGTGAACACATTTTTTTATTTAATTTATATTTCAAAAACGAAAATTAATTTCAAGAATCAGATGAAGTAGGCACAATTTAAGTCTTGGAGTTACGTAATGCTATTATAAACCACTCGTTTAAATACTTAAATGGATAGATAGGTTAAGGTGAATTATATTGACATGCGACGTTGAAATTCGGTTTTACTCTCTGCGCGGTCGGTAAGCAATTGTTGATTTTTATTTAATTACAGCTTTATATTAAAGAAATAAAAAAAAACAAACTTTTCTATTTTTAGACCCTTCATTTGCCTTTCAATTACTGTTTTTCCTAAGGTTCTAATATCTTTTATAAGAGAGCAATTCAACTAAAAAAAGAACTATTAGCGGTTTATCATTTATTAAATTTCTCAGAAATATAATTAAATTTAAAAAATCTGTTTTTATTTTATTGTAAACATAAGATCAAGGTATCTAAACATATTTTTTTTGTGTTAAAATATCCAATTGTTATCAAATGCCAACCGTAGATAAAATGCCTAAATTAATCGAAATAATAAAAATTAAAAAGTGAGGAAAATAAGTTATTTAGATATTGTAATACATTACCAATAGAAAAAAAAATTGATTATCAGGTAACATTGGAACAATTTTACTCTATTGAATATATACAGAAAATACCGCACAGTATAAAAACAAGGCAAACAACAAAAGGGAATTTGGAAGTGGCCAAATTCAACAATGAATATGGCAAAAGAAGGCTGGAGAGAATTGTTCCAATTTTATTTTATTTAATAACCTGCCGAGTAATCCAAAGGAAACAAATATCTTATCTAAATTCGTATTAAAAAAATATATTATAAATAGTATTTTTGTAGATGAATGTACTCGAAGCGGCCGGTGTGAGATGTACTCGTACCGATTTTATTATAATTAGACCGACGCGATTGGAAGTGACCGTTTTTTATAAATAAACAATTAAAGACAGTCTGGATAGATACCGCCATGTGTAAAAAGTATTGTTAAAAGTGTTGTCATATGTTAATATTGAATATGTAATTATATGTATTATATACATTTTATTAAATAAGTGAAAAGTGGGAACGAATTAGTTCACATAAAAACCCGCAAGGGTTTAGTGAACAAACGAATAGAATATGTATTTTGGTTATAAATAAAGAATTCACAAAAAAAATATATATTTATTTATATATATTTATATATAAATATTATAATATATATAATATATAATATATATTTTTTAATATATATATTTATCCTTTGGCTTAGCCCTAAGTCAATAATTGGAATGTATGTCTCGCTGCAACGTTACACGTTTCGTAATTTCGCACTCGGTCGAGTTTCGCCGTCGCGCAAACAAACAGTCGTAAATCGAAAGTAAGCGAACGTTTGCCGTTTTGAAAATCACGACCGTCGTGTTTATTTACCGTATAAAAGTTATGATTTCGACAAAAAGTGATTCGAGCGCGAATATAAACAGCCAGGGCCGGAGTAGCGTCTTCCGAGTACTTCGCGCCGACGCGGTGCTGCCACACGACCGCTGCTACGGTTTTATTTCATTTCGACGAAGGACTTCTGCCTGTGCAAAAACCTAAATCTAAACTCGTTAATCTATTTTTTAAGCTGGTGTAATAATAGTATTTTAATAAGTCCTGGTATCTAAAATGCCAAATTTTACTAAATCTATAGCTTAAATATTGTTTTTATATACTAGTTCTTATTACGTGTTTTATTTTGTACTATGTGGATCTTGTTTTTATAGTTTTAAAAGACTTTAATGTAGATATTTATAGATCTAATTGTTAATGTTTCTAATGGTATATTTTTGTTAATTTTTCCTTATAGCCAATGGCCTTTATTTATGAAAATGCATTATTGCTCTTTAGTTTATAAATTATTATCGAATATTATGTAATTGTGTAATCTTTAATATTTTATACTAAAGACAGGTGACAGTTAAAAATACATTTTTATAAAACTCACGACTGAGTGCAAATCGTCATTCTGCGCTCTCAAGTGCAGGACCTCTTTAGTGCTCATTTGATGACATAAACATATTTAATGTTAGCAAATTGGTATTTTTAAAGGCAGTACAAACGTCTGTGAACCCCCTGCACAATTTGTGATTGTAATATGTAGGTTTAGTTTAAATAATTAACATCTCCTAATTAACGTCCTAAACACATATTTATTCACCCTCACTTTCTCACACACCCACACTTAGTTCACTATTAACGTTTTATCTTTACATATATTTTTCTTTTTTTCATTCAAGTTAATTTAAACTGTGCGTAGAAATGTTTACGGCATCATTAAGTTATTGTTTTTTCAATATGCTGTATTTTTACCTAATAAAATAAAATAAATGAATAAAATATACTTCTTTTGCTATATGATTTTAGATTCTACGCAATAACAGAAGACATAAAAAAATCGGAAATGTAAAATGGTAAAATGAGATGATTTAGTGAGTGTTAAAAAAGTGAATGACTATAAAGACTGAATGACTGAAATTGATAAAAATTTAAGCGCAAATAAAAATCTCTAATATCTTACTTTTTATATTCCCGTAGGTAACACCTCGATACAAGCATTTGCCCAGTGAGGTGTTACTAATCCACACAAACTGTATTTTTCTTCTCATGAAAGTCAATAAAATACTACAAAGTAATACATATGTAATAATATTAATTGTATATTAAATACTTTAATAAATAAGTCTTCGAGTCCAGACCGAATTTGGACTTAATTTTGAAATATAATATGTTGCCAGTTTGGCCGTCTCTGCACGCGCATGTCAAAAATAAAATAAGCCAACATTGCGAATAATAATTTTCCGCGCTCGTGGCAACACCGCGGCCCAGCACGTGCTGGCGTCGCCCGCCGCTCGTCGCGCCGTCTTATCAGTTGGCGGCCTGTGCTTCCGTTCCGCCGTATCTTGGCATTCGCGCCGCTCGCGCTTGTTACGCCGGCCGCGCGCCGTCTCCGTCCCGCGCCCGGCGCCGCCCGCCAATAGAATATAATGCATCCCGCGAGAGGTGTTCATTTTTCAGGGCACGATTGCGCCGGAGGCCGGGATAACAACAAAATTGTATCATTTGGGGGTAAAGCACTTGCCGGGGGCATTTTATTTGCGGATTTACGAGCGGTAAGCTCTCCTCTCGCCGAGTCTCAAGTATATAAATTCCACGGTACGACATCTCGGCCATAGAAAAGTTTGCATTACCTCTCATAGGCTCTCTATTTCATTTGCCAAAAATGCCTATTTGAAATTAAAGATGCTCTCCTTTACACCTGGAGGTTTCAGTTTTTTTTTTATGTTTTGAGACTTATGGAGTCGTATGAAAATGACTACACGTAGAATATTAAAAGCAGGAGAAAACGACACAACCTTCTCTCTATTAGTAGATAACAATATTAGTAGATATGGATATTATCCAGAAATGTTTCCTAATACGTATCCATCAGCATTCGTATTAGGGATGTTAGGCTTTAACACACTCGAGTTTAGGCGACAAATCCATACGTTGTGTTATTTTTATAAGGTTATTGGCGGTTTCATCGAGAATCCTGTAATACTCGGAGATATTGGTCTCTTTGTTCCGGACCGTTTTACTAGAGCACGGAACCACATGTTATTTGGGCGGTTAGCATGTCGTACCGACGTATACAAGTATAGTCCAATTGGGAGAGCAGTCGAATTATTAAATTCCATTTCCGCGGCGGTTGATACCTTTGTCTGTTAGCCCAATGGGATTAAACATCTGCTTGCTATTACGCCGTTGTAGGATCGGCGTGAATTATTTATTTGTTAATGTTTGCCTTGAGGCATTATTTTAATTTTTTAGCATAGTATGTTTCATGTTATTGTTTTTAATGTTGTTTGTTTTTCTTTTGGTAGTTTAATTTGTTTTTACTTTAATTATAATGTGTACATGGGGAAACATGTTAAATAAATATTAAAATAAAAACAGAAGTTTCTTTTACTACTCTTTTTGTTTTGTAATACATTTAAGTCTTCTGCTCTTTATAAATATTTTAATTTTTTACTCTTTTACTGTAAATTGCCATTAGTATATTTGGCCAGAGTGGATCGTTGTAACAAAATTAATTTATTTTTGGCAAAAACCAACGCAGCTTATCTCTCTAGCGATCTCTGCCTCATTAGCAAATCAGATCCACAAAACGAAATCTTATCCGAGAGTGAAAATAATAATTAAAATAATTACGACCCGCGCGGTGTTTCGTTTAATTCGCGCGGTGGATTATCGAAACGAAAGTAGACGCCGAGGCCGCCATTAAATCGGGGTTAAAACGCCGCCGCCGAATCGATAAACATCTCCTGCCTAATTAGACCAAAACTAATTACGTGATAATTTGGCGCAGTGCTCTCTGCCACTGACGTGGCGCCATTTGCCGTCAGAGGTTTTGGATTTTATTAGAGATTGGCAAATTTAGTAGACTTGCAACTTTTTAAAACGTCTAATTTAGCGTTTGTTGTTGCTCCTTTTAAAAAAAATGTATATTTTTAATTCTCTGCCGCTTATCGCTTAATTGCAATAAAATCCATTTCGGCACGCCGAAAGGTGGAGGTAGATATTTATTTATTTATTTATTTACTGATTTTTGTTATTACATATTTATTAGATAATGAACAACATAACCACACCTAACTGGACATTGCCCGTACTAAGGTAGGCTAATTTTAATAGTTATTTAATAGATTGGTTGAATGCAATTGCGTTGATCTTTTTTGTGAGTATAAAATAAAAACTACCTAACTAACATTGATACACATACACGTACATGTAATACATAAAAATATACATATATATTTATTAATATATATAATAAGCTAATATATATAATAAGTTGAGAAATAAAAAAGATCAATATTATATTACACAGGAATATAGTTGACCAGAGTATCAGTGTCATTTCTACCAAGATCAATTAACCACTTAGTCAGTGTCTTTTTATTAATTAACTTGCTATTAAGATTTATTTCCAGGATATCTTTTATTTTATTATATAGCCTAGGGGCCAGAAATACAGGTTTTTGCATTGTTTAAGTCCTTTTGAAGCGTCATTCATCCTCTTCATTTATTCTGGTCGAAAATTTATTAAAAGTGAAAGTTTTGTTCGTCATCCTACCAGTATTATAATAAAGCATCATAATACTAAACTAATCATTTGACAGATAGAGTCTGTTGTAATGCCGCCATTTTGTATTTATCGCTCGGCCGAATTGAGACATAGGGAGCCATTTTCGTTTTTAATTTATATTTCACCCGCCGTCCGTCGGGAAGCGCGGAAAAAATGCATACTTAAACGGAAAATTTTCTGCACACTGAACAAAATAATCGATAGGAATTTTTTTAGCAAGTCACATTCATAAGCGGTTTCGGTAAGGGTTTTTTAAAAATAAGTAGATCTTAAATCCCAGTTAAAAGAAAATAAGGTTGTCGATTCCCATATAATTCAAAAGATTACGGCCCAAGGCCCAAGTTCAAACATTAGAACAAAAAAAAGCTCATAAATAAAGATAAATAAATAAATAAATTAGGGGAAAAAAATGATGTTACAATCAACTCCTCTAAGTAATTAAGTTTAAGAAAGTATTAGAAGATTTTGGAATCTTATAGAATACTCTCTAAATCCTTGGAATGTTGGAGTAGCTTCAGGGTCCTTTCCTAAGTTGCTGGAATATTTGAAAAGTTTGGAGGTGTAAATAGAACTTTCCAGTATAATTCCATCTCGGACAGTTTCAGAAGCTTCTAGAAGGTTCTACAGATTAGTGGAAGGTTGTGGAAGCTTTCAGAATAATTTAAACCATGTTGCAATATTCGAGAAGTATGAATAACGTAGTAGAAATATATAAGAAGTTCCGGAATATTCCTTCTTGGACAGACATAAGGTTCTAAAGATTTGTTTTTAAATAAAACTTTATAAAATCTATTGTCTTTTTGTATAAAGATGAAATCTACCTCCATTTTCCGGCGCGCCGAAAGAGAATCATCTAAGAGAATAGTTTTCCCTGGGGAAAAAATGCTAAAAACATGCAATACTGATCCCCATTCACTAATTGCGAAACAGCTGACGCATTTGAAAACACATTAGAGCTTGTCGCTTATGCGCCGCGCAACCTTCATAATGTACTTTCTACGAACGTGCCCCGCCCAAATGACTCTGACCTTATCACGGCATCTGATATCTCGCCGGAGCAAACGCTCCGCTCAGGAAGGGCGCCGCCCCCCGTCGCGTCTCCGGCACCCGGGTTGCGACGCTTACGACTCCCGTAGGAGAGTCTAATGATGTCATTTGTACATACATAAGTAGTCACATACACGGTTTATACTGAGAAATCTTCGCTCGGGCTTCGAGGCAACGTTACGACTATACGCGGCGTTTAAGTACCTTTTAGGTTATGTGCAAATTATGGTCACAGCATTGAGAGTACTGTAATGAAGGAATAGGTAATAACTAATATGTTTATTAGGTAGGTATATTACCTATATTATTTAATATTTTTTATCGGAACGGAGCGAAGCGTCGCTGCCCTGGATCCTATAGCGAAATGTTCGTGACGTCAGATCTCAATGATTTCACCGCCGATTTTAAAATATTAAAGCTCTAATCGAATCTACATAAAAAAATCTTGTTCATGATGGGACCGAATTGTCAAAATTCGAAATAATAAAAAAAATATGATAAAAAATATTTTCTCAATTTGAATACCCATGTAAATTATTTATTTTTTTTTTTTAGTAAAAGATTTATTAATTGAAGTTTGCGTTTCTCCCCTCCAATATGCTGCTAGCATAGATTGCACCTACCTACTTATTAAAAGTGCCAGCAATCATATTACAACAAAGATCTTTTAAAACATACGGCAACTGAGGGTGAAAAACGCAGCTGGCAAGCATAGCGGAGTGTTGCAGATTACAGCGACATTTAAATGTTTAATCTTCTTCTTTTTACTCTAGTAAATGACAATTAGCTTTAAAACCATAAACAAAAATATTTAAAATAACTGGATGTCCAGTACTTTAACATATCTACATAGGTCAAAAGTCGAATGTAAATTATTAATGAGTCTACATTTATAATTGTATGAATTCGCTCTACGCGAGCGTAGACGCGTAGACACGCGCGAGTTACTCAAGCTAATAGCACTATTAATGGTGTAAAAATACCTATAAAACCAATTTTGAATTCCTGTGGTAACAATGCTACCTTAATACTAGAATATATATTTACAGATATGCAATAGTAATAATAATATGGAAGACTCTAATATTAATATAACTAGTGTCGTGTAAAATAAATTTACACTATCGTTTACATCACTGCTCGTTCTAAATAGGAGTATTTTTATTTTTTGTTCAATATTAAAAATAACCAACCAGTAAGCAATCAGTGTATCAAAATTGAGATTAAAATGACTCTTAGGGTCCGACTGGCCCCTTAAACGCGAGTCGAAAACCTCAGGGAAAAACCTTTTCCATATAAAATATTTTGAGTTTTAGTACCATAAACTTGATCCAAAACATATTGCCGCGGTAAATCCTCTCTACTTTAATAGCTAGCCTTTCCTCTGAGCATATTGTTAAGAAGCATAAGTTTCTTTTTTCATATGAAGATGTATTTAAACCTAAAAATAAAACATCATTTAATATTAGGCTTTACATTTTTGGTGATAAACAATTCTTTAAAATCTTCTCGCCTTTTTACATATAGTTATCATATAGTTATTATAGTTCACATATAGTTATCTTTTTTGTTCAAATTCTGTTTTGGTCCGAAAAACTGGAAAAAAATATTTTTAAATAGATAAATCAAACTTATTTTAAAATCTTTGTAATATGTATGTAAAATATATGTACTATTTTACAAAAAACATATTGTAAAATAGGTAATAATGACGTCTGCTAAAAAAAAATATGATTTATGAAATCGCTTTGAAATTATTTTCCACGAACCATGGTCGCGAAATTTTCCTAAAAAAATTAATTTTATTATATCTAAAATTACATACTTTGAAATGTTCACTTTTCGATATATCGGATATACTCTTTGTAAAGTATTTTTTTTTTAATAACTTTTCCCAAAAAATATTAAAAAGTTTATTAGAAATTTCTAAATGTCAATACTGTCAGACTATCATATTTTGTAAAGTCGCTGCGTATACCTCTAATAATGTTAAAAGTAATCGAAAATACGGGATTTAAGAAATACATTTTACTGTTTAATTTACGAAATTACGTAAAAAAATTTAGGTAAGAAATTACAAAAGAAAAAAGAGTATTATTGAAACTAAAGAAATTCTTTTAAATAATTTTCCTCAAATCTATATACATATTTTTTAGAAGAGGAACTACCTAAACTCTTCATATACCAAACGTAGAAATATGATTTAGTGGGATCTGGTAATTTGTCGAAGAAAATATGTGCTGGTGGATAATTATTGCTTTTTTTGGGAGTTTGTAATCTTGAATTTGGCTGTGTTGTAAGCTCTGTTCTTATTTATTTTAGAACTCACACAGTTGTAGGCCACGTAAAGCAAATTTTAAAGGGGGCTTTTTTATTTGAATTTTATAATAGCGATTATTTTATTCAACCTAAAGTATATTCTAGACTAGCCGCCGACTGAGCAGTTTCAAAGACTTAGTCTTTATATCTGCCCATCCAAAGAATAGCCATCGTTTATTTTTAACCTAAAGTATATATAATTACAATACTTTATTTATCCAACAAATTTTGTGCATGTATTTTTCCCATTTTCGCCATGGGGGAAAAATTAAAGGTTGTGTTTTTTTGACTCTAACTAAATCCAAAAGATCTTACCGAGGGATATTTTTTGCTTGGCTAAAAGTATACACCAAAAACCAAAATAGCATCTTGTTTTTAGCTAAATGTGAAAAATAATAATATAAAACACACACACAAAATTTGTTAGATAAACCAACCATAAGTATTGTAATTCGCGTGGAGTGTGGATTTCAAGTGTATAGCCGCCCATACTTTCAGAAGGACATTGACAGTTAGAAAGGGTACAAAGAAGAGCTACGAAAATACCTACTGGCCTAAAGAGTAAAGCCTATAAGGAGAGACTAAAAACTCTCAATCTATAGACATTAAAGGAGACCTCATTGATACATACAAAATATAATGACTGCAGAATTGAGAGAAATATTCACCTTTGATAAAAACACCGAACTACGTGGGCGCTGTATGAAATTAGATAGGACGTCCTTTTTAAGCAACCCCAGGAAGAACTTCATCAGTAACAGAGTCGTGGAAGCATGGAATGGATTGCTAGAAAGTGTCCAACCCATTTAAAAACAATCTAGACGAACATATAAGAAAAAAATAAAAAACAGAAAAATAATAACAATTTTGATACTGAATAAGATCAGCTATGCTGCTTGCCTATTACGAAATAATAAATTAGATATACTTTTGATTAAATAAAAAATAACGCTATTATGAATTAAATCTTGAAACCTTAGTTTAATGGATTTGATTTGAAATGTCGAGTGTCAGCATAAGTTCGAATGTTCGCTGACGCCGAAAGGACGCCCACGGAAAAGTCTCTTGTCTCCTGGGAAATATGCGTCGAAATGAAACCTCCGCGGAAGTCATATTGCGACGATTATTGTCAATATCATCGAATTACCGACGGAGCTGTCGTCGCGCGGACGCCATAAACCGCTTGCCTCTAAAATATGGCCGCGGGACGCGCCGTTCGACACGAAACCTTGCCTTTTTTGCGTCGTAAGAGTCGAAATGGCGTCCGGGTTTCAGTATTTTCGCACTCTGAGCATCTCGTAAAGGACCCGGCCGTCTTTTCGAACGCATTATAGCTTGTAAGTACGTTATAAGCGGAGAGTTTTCTTTGATCAAGATTTTATCCCAATAAATAAAATACGTATATGTATTGTGAACAAAAGTGAACAAAAGCGTCATATTCATTTTTATTATGGGGGCTTATAATGAAAGCATATTTATTATATTTTCATTTTTAAAATCGCTTAAAAAAATATTTTTAAAATAAATACTAATTTAAGAAGCGTGTAACTTAATTTAAGACTAAAATTATAACCAAATCGTAACTACGTTTATGATAATTATGTGGTTATTATCTTTTAGTTGCCATTGCACCTGCTTCAATTTTAGATGCATGCGTTGATAAACGCATTTAGGTCGAGATCAATAATTATGTTCATATTATTTGTACAGATTTCAGCGAAGCGATAAGGTGGATATATCTGTGATACCAAAGAGCTAGCTAAGCTTAAGTTCAAAATTAGTAAGTGCAATGTCGCCTTTTAAATAATTAATTTTATTTATTTATTTGTATGAGAAATGCTTACAGCTATACATAATAACAGTTACATAGAAATAGATAACTAACAACTTAAGCCGACTACAGGCATCTCCAATTTAAGAGATACTTTTAACAGAACGAACTAGGTTCTAATTTATAGCGATAACATTGTATGAGTGTTATAATCTGTGAATATAATAGGGTGTGGAATGTAAGAGTGTGTTAATGTAATTATAATATATTCAGTGCGCGAAAAAGCTATGCAGCAAGGTTGGTCAGTCTATATTCACCAATACAACTATACAGGCAAATAATAGTATTGAATTCCTACCGTGGTCCGCCGGCGGATTCATCTCAAGAATGCAATCAGAATGCAATCAATCCGAAGACATTTCTGTATCCCGTTCTGCAATTCCCATAGATTGCTTAATATTCCATCTGCGCCCATGGGGTCGGTTGGCACGGGACAATGATGCATTGGTAGGTTTAGAACTGACATCACTTAAAAAAATTATATTTTTGACGTTTTATCAAACCAGGGAATTTTTATTTTTTATTGGTTTATAAGTGAATATTTTTGAGGTGTAAATATATTATTATACCTTTTAATAGTAGAGCAGATAAAATATTCTAATTTTGCTGATTTATATTCATTAAATCTTTATTTAAAACGTTAACAAGAACAAAAAACAGAAAAAGTACTATAAAAAATGATTAATAATTTATTAAAAAAATACCGTAATACGTGAAATTTTATGATCAGACGCATAATTAATTAAAGTCGTAGGACTATTTATGAATTTCAGAATTACAGTAAACGAGAATGATCGATTTGTCTAGTCACACAAGAAAGGAAAGTTTCGAGGGTTTTATTACTAATAATTAGAAAATCCCATAAAAACCTCATTATTACTTTAAAAAAAAATGCTATCGAAACTTTCGATTGTTGCCTTGTATCTAATATACTGAATATTCCACAAATGAATACACCGACACACAATACCCCTCCTTCTTACTCACACATACATCCAACACATCGTCTGTATACAAATACTATACCTAAGTGTTTATATTTAAATAATTTAATTTAGTTTGAAAACATTTTGCTACAATTTAGTTTGAAAATGTCATACGTACTGTATAAATATACTCGTATTGGTAAATATGAAGGAAATCCATAATTAGTTTTGTTATCTAATTAATTCTTATTTTTTTAGAAGTAATATTGATTATATCTGTATTTTAAGATGCGTAATCGAATTACTTTACGTTATGGCCTATTTTCTCGTTTTCAAAACTAAGAATGTCTCGTTTTTTAAATTTACTTATATTATATTATCTTATATTACCAATGTGGTAATCGTAGAAACGGATAAAGTAACCAAAATAATGACTAAACGTAAATTAACAAACAGTCGATAAGACTAAGTCAATAATTTAAAGTCTACAATTCGGTCATGCATTAATTTGGTCTATCTCTTATGGTTTAGTCGACGTAAGCCAAAGAAGCTTTTTTCCGACTTTAATTTCATTTAATTTTTTCAGCAACTGTCGAAAAACCCGAAACATATCTCGTTATCGATCTCTCAATATCTACTAAATTTTATATTATCAAAATGTTAGCTTTAGAAACCTTCCATTGGAGAGAGGGGTACTGTTTTTTTAAACATTTGGGATATATCTGTGTAACCAATTCACATAAAATTAAAAAAAAAACCTTTTAAACCTTGCAAACGATACCCCAATACAAAAAAGAAAACATTCTTTTTCGCCCAATTTACCCTAATAGAAAAATAAATAAAAACATTTCACAATATTTGAATGTTGAGAATTAAAATTTCTGGGTAAAATCGGTCGTTTTCAGATGAACGCAAGAGCGACCTAAAAGGGTTCTGTATATCATTTTGAGGTATGGAACCCAAATACCAATTTTAAATTGCAAAAAATATAAAATAAAAAGATTATTATTGTAACAAAGTGAAGTTTTACAATTAAAGATACATAAATTTACCACCTAGGATTTTACACTCTCAGGGTTGTCAAAGAATTTGTCCGAATCTAGCACTATTAAAACATGACATTTTATGTAATATTAATAACATTTTATCATTAACAAAATAATATACGTATGATATCTCCCAAAAAAAGAAAAAAAAATCAGTCATAACTTTTCTAGATATTCTCTATTATATTTTTAACCCGAACGCAAACAAAGGAGTGTTATAAGTTTAACGTGTCTGTGAATGTCTGTGGCATCGTTGCTCCCAAACCGATTTTAATTATTTTTTTTTGTTAAAAGGTGATTTGATCGAAAGCGTTCATAGCTATGATTCCAGAAAATCTGTTTAGCCCTTTGTGTATCGGGGGTTTTGAAATTTTTAATAATTCGTATTTTATACTCTTTCTTATATATATTTATAAATAATATATATATTTTTGTGTCTATATAGTAGTTGCAACTAAACGCGCCCTTTTTTGCTCTCGAACTTCCCCACCATTTCCCCCTCTAAATAAGTCACGTTACATACGATGTCATGCGGTAAAACCGCCCACACTTTGCTAATTTCTTAGCGAGGAAATACATTCTGGCGGCGGGCATTCCCTCGGATGCCTGAGATGCCTCCGCAGCATTCCTCGCCTCCGCAGCGAGCTGGTTGAAATAGCTGTAACGCGACGTCGGTAGGAAATGCCAGAAGCCATGCCGCCGTCATGGAAATTGACAAACCGAAAATGGCTCTGTGGAATATATTCAGAAATTTACAGCACGTTAAATGGATAGGTAAGTAAAAGTTGACTAATAGAAGATTAAACAATACACTGAGTCATATCAATGATAAATAATTGAACCCACATTCCAGTACATGCCAGTACAAACTCAGGGCCGTGTGAAACCGATTCGTATACTGTAAACTTCCACAGAAACTTAAGCAACGACTGGTCAATGACAGCCGACTACTTCTCACATTTAAAGTTTCAGAAAACCATTGTGTTGAAAGCGCATATCTGCAGTTCTCACAAGGTTTGACGTCATGAGCGGCAAGCAGTAAGACACGCTAGAAATTCCTTTCCCACAATAAGTTTTCCTGACCGAAGTAGGTACCTGGCAACTTTAGTCTACGGCTCTCTCTCACCACAACATCAAGTCTTCAGCATACCGTCCGCGTCACGCTATAATTATTATTAATTACCAATGTATTCTACGTACTTTTACAGTTACATTTGATTGAAAACACAAACAATTACAATTATGTTTAAATATTATAGTGCAGTAACTAATATTCAGTAACTTTTTCTGTTTTTATAATAATAAAAACAGAGAAAAATCTATGGTAGCCACCACAAGTATAAAATAAAACCGATTTCTTTGTTACGTAACTGATTTATTTATCAAATAAAGATAAACAAATTAAGCGCAAAAAAACGACTCCTAATGTTTGTTAATTAATTACTCAAATATTAATCCATTTCCCGGCAAATATGGATTGTTATTGATAACTCTTGCAAAATAAGGCATAATTTTATGCCTTATTTTGCCAACAACGTTGTAGGAACGGTTTTTGTGCGAAGGTGCCGAGTTAGTACGATAAAAAAAATATAAACAAATTACGTTTATGGGTTTTTATAGAGAATTAAATTTAAATGCAACGCGGAAAAAGATTCACGAACACGTCGTTAGCCATTCATAAGGTCTTAAATTATTCATGCGTAATTCGGCGCGGTACCCCCGAAGCACCCCCGGGCGGCCCGTCAGCTAGAAGGGCGTCGACTTAGCACCTTAATCCCTCATATCAACACCGATAATCATCTCTAACACGACGCATAAAGCCCTGCGACACCCCCGTTATGGCGAAGTGACGCGGTGTGATGTCACACGACCGCGACTGATTGACGGATAATCTCAGTGTTAACAGCCAGTTATGTACGAAACATGCGTTATTGTTAGATCTAATCTTAACGTTGATTAGACATCAACGGTGGGACATTCATCAAATATAATGTAGAACTACATTAGATTTGATGAATATGGAAAGGTGTCTTAATTCATACATACATATACAGTGTGTCTTATTATTTGTATTAATTAACAATTTAGTATTAAAAGGATTATGTTATGAAAAATGATTTAATTTTTTAAACAACAAAATTGTTGGTAATTTTTTAAAGAGAATTTATTTTGTTACAGAATTATTTGTCCAAATTAGTTACAGAATTTATTTGTCCAAATATGCGACTTATGCGAAAAGTAATTTAAAAATATATAAATAAGTTATATAAAATTAAAAATTGATGAAAATATTATAGTAGTTGCCTTAATAATTTAAATGTTATTATTACTCTGTTCCCTATTTTAGGCCTGTTATCAGTGGCGGCTCGTGTGCAAATCAAAGAGGTAGTGAATAATATTTTTAGGGGTTGGGAGGGGTATTAAGGTGTATTAAGTGTTTAAAAGAAATTGAAACGTGTTAAAAAAATTAATTAAAGTGACACATTTTAAATGAACTCTTTCGGGTGATATTTGGCTGCCCTGATATTTGCAAAATAAAAAAAAAATGTTCGCTACACAGTACACTAACCTCGTAATTTATCGGCTATCCTATATTCAGTAATGAGCTTATATTAAGGTAGTCGATTACTAATTTTAAAGGTTAAAAAAACGGTGTAGTCTGATACTGGTGTAGTCATTGTCGATTGCTCGCTTGCTTTTGCCCTTAGAATCTGTTGAAAAACTCTCAATTTGCGTGGTACGAGTGGTAATATCGCATGTGTGTGCTCGACATACGTACGTGCACATATGTGTGGTAATACATAGACTTTAGTCATGTGCTTCAGGCAATCCATCACTCGTTCGTTTGCCGACAGTAGGGTTGGTGTATCAGTTGCGCGCTTCCACGGATATATACGCAATTCACTGGCGAGATACGTTGTTTATACACATCTTGCCTAAGTATATCAAAATTTTAAACTATTATCGTAATTGGAATTGAAAAACTATTCTGGGATCCCTAATAGACGAGCGTGTTATAAGGCGACACCGTTTAAAGCACCCTATTATTCTAGCACAACGAATAGCCGTGTTGCTGAAGCTGGCTCATAGCGGTGACAAATCACGTTCATTCACAGTCGCGTCCAACAATCGCTTCTCCTGCCTAATATTGCCTATTTGCCACATTCCAAACGTTACACAGATGGTGCATTCCGGTACATCGCCGTCCTTAACTCATTCTTTATTATTTATTTATTTCATCGTCATTTACATACACTCTTATATATTACAGTAAAATAGTGTTTATATATTAAATACATTGCTTGTATTATTACATTACATTGCATATATTTACATTACTTATAGATATACTTAAGACATCAACAAAAATAGTAATAATGTAATAAAAATCCCATAATCACAAAGCAAATCACAAGACATTTATTTATTTATTCTTTATTGAAAAATCCACATTTTTACAATTACAAACAAAACTTATTACTAGTATATAAAACCAATTATGGATTTCGGACATTTTACATGTTAAGATTAGCATAAAAATTTGAACAGTGTTCTTAAAATATATATAGATTATTAATATTATATACGTATACAGTAGATTTTTTTTTTATGTTTTATGTGTAATTTGTGAGTGATGTTTGTGGTAGGCGTGAGTGTGTGACACTTAATAAAATCTTAATAGTATCTTAATAAAAATAAATAAAGTAATAAATTAAGTATGGATTTAGTACGTATAAAAATAATTTATGATGAATGTGATAAAAATATAGTATGTGTGTATATTCTATATGTAATTGCAATTACAAGTACTTATATGTTACTATTAATCATTAACAACATAGCAATCTAACAATACAATTAGGTTTTAGGTTTTAGGACATGTCGCAATATTCACCATGTCCATCTAACTAGGTGCTAAACACCTGTCTAAATAAGTTTGAGACCCTTATCTGAGGAATAATATAAAATTGAAATAATTTCGATATCTTTACACTAAGAAAGTTATAGCTAAATTTCACTTTTTTGAAAACCCCCTCCATTCCCGCCTCCTAATCTGATTTTGTCAATTTTTGAACTTGACCGAGATTTTGTGTCCTTAAATTTTATATATGAATTTGAAAGTGATTGGTGTAAAATTACGGCAGTTATCGTGTCCATAAGGAAGTGATATATAGATACATAAACTTTTAGACTGAGGGTGGTTGTGGATTCTAGGGGATGTGAAACGCGAAGATATGTCGATATTTCCGGAAGTCATCAAACGGTACCCATTGCAATAGGTAGCTTATTAATGAAATCTACCTAAAACAGTCAGTTTATAGTTTTTTGACTATACATGTGTTATTTTTCTTGGATAACTTTTATATTGAATATTAATTATAAAGAGAAGGTAAAAGAAGTAACGTGCATATAATATCACCAAGTTGCATGTTATGTATAAAATGTTCTTCGAACCGTCTCTCATATTACGAGTTGTCGTTTTTTCGTTCTATATCTCTTTATCGCTAATCTTAAGATATCAGATAAGATATCTTAAGATAATCAGGTCTTTAAAGTTTATCGTATTCTAAACCATTTTGGCTGAAGAAGAATGTTTGGGAGGGACTTCATGCATTTTTACGCTGCATCAGTTCATTTAAGTAACATTAGTTTATCGCATGTTGCCACTACTCCAGGTAAGCCGGCGTGAGTTACACGGTAAGAAGGTTTTACCGGCTGTGGGAAAAGCTCACACAGAAAATGCTGAAATTTTCAATCGGTACTGAGATTTAATATTTACGTAAAAAAAAAAATAATTAATGGACGCGTCCATAGCCGCGACCATCACCCCGGCGGGTTTTGAGTGACAAGCTTTTAAGTCGGACAAGCGGATGGTTTAATCTCAATGAGATCTTTCTGCTTGCCGTCCTGCTCTGGCAGCCCGCGCTACCTCCTCTGTCTCTCCTCCTCTCTTCGATTGTGAGAGAGAGATAAAATGTAAAATCATCCAATAAATACCTTCGTCGGACGGATTTTGGCGGTAATCCAACATTGCAGTTAATCAGGCGAATTTTCCTACCAGAAATATAGACCTCATGCCGAACTTTAATTGGACGCACTTTGCATTAAGTTTTTGTCAAAACCGGATATTTTCGTTAAACCGCTTTCTAAAAAAACTACAATAATCTCGTGAAGATTGAGTTTGGTTGAATTGTCTATATCTTTGATAAAAAGAAATTTGCGATTCTTAACATCACGAAATTTTGAATTCACGTTTGTATTTATTTATTTTTGTAAATCTTATCGTAATGAAAAATATATTGCCTATTTATTACCTGTTCTAAGGAAGACACCTGTCTATTACTTGGAAGTCTTATTGCCGCGTTTAAAAAAAAATGAAAAAATACATATACATAATAATCACAAAGAGGTAGAATATATATATCTCATATAGGAAATAAATATTATATATAAAATTACATACGAACATGCATTGGTTAAAGCTTTTAATTAAACTTCCAAAATACTGCGATATTGTTCCATCGGTTAATTTCATAACCATAATTTCTTAAATATTAAAATCTTACAAAATATCTACCAACATTCATTGTTATTAATATTGCAAACTACCTAAATATAGATTTAAAGACAGCATAAAATAAAATAAAATAAATTTAAATAATATTTCACACTAGGAAGCACAGGCGGCCAATGAAAGAGGAATCGAGTTAGGGCCGAAATTTCGGTCTTTGCTTAAAGTCGCTCTTAATTATGATCAACTTAACTTTTAAGCATGACCTAAATTGAACTGTGTATTTAATTTTTAAGTTCGACTTTGTTAAAAATATGTTTTCGCACTCGTGGTTAGTTCGCTACTCGCGTTTATGATTTGTGTATACAATATCTGTCGCCACTGTCGCATAACTTTTAACATATGACGCGTCAACTGCGATTTTGAGGTTATGTTGTCAGCTGTAGGATTACTAGGATTTTGTCACGCGTATTTGCTTGAATACAAGATGTTCAAAATATGCAAATCCAGTCAATTTTAATTAGTTAGAAAATATGAAATCAAGTACGAGACGAAAACCACAGATGGCAATACACTCGTACACGGGTCACGGCGACTGTAGCGGCGTTAATGTACTGAAATCGCTCCTAGCAGCGTATTTTATCACTGACTTAAGTTTGACTTAATTTTTAAGTAGTGGTTGTTTTGATTCTTAGCTAAGGCGGACTGAAAGTTCCACTTAACGCTAAAAGTGAGTTGAAATACGATGTTTGTTTCTGACTTAAAATTTAGGTTAGTCTTAAGTAGGACATGAAATTTCGGCCTTAAGTTTTAAGAGAAACAAATACTAGCACGCAATATACCAATACTTTTAATTGTTTTCGCTTTTTTATTTATATTATTGTCGTAAATGTACTGCCTGCGTTCATACTTTTATCTTGTTTTATTTTAATTTTACCGGCCAAGATTATTGAAAGTTTTTGTGTATGTAAAACAAGAAGGTAGTTTTGAGAAGTAAGTTTAAGTAGCAGGTTGTACAGAGTAAAATTGTAACATTTCCGCAATTTTATAGTATAAATATTAGCTATTTTTCAATTTCAATATCGGCTAAAAACCGATAGTTAATAGTCGTCCGTTGGTCAGACGTCACGAAATGTGACATTTGCTAGAATAAAGATGGCCGTGGCTGGTAAGATCGTTGTAATTGTCACTAATTAGCGGTTGTTTTTATTGTGTTGTATATTAACGGTGAAATGACCGAGCGATAGTTAATTTTTAATTATTAATAACCGAAGATAGTGAAAGGCCATCAGTGTCATCTTTAAAAACAGTGAGATTAGCCTATTGAAATGTCAGCGTTCCTCTTTAAAATGTTAAACTTCGACGCCCTGCATTTAATTATGCAGATGAGATATGGCAACGTCGCATTCGCGCGGTACGGCACTTCGAAAGACTGCCAGCAACGCAACCTGTGTTTTGCGATGCGAACTAATTTTAATTAAAACTTAGCCGAGTCTCAAACCCCGATAGCGTCGAGAAGATCGTTGTCAAGTTGTTGACTTGCTTATGGGGAGACTTTAAAATTACTCGGCGGTAGGCTTATCTCGATTAAACTTGACGCAGGCGATAAGTATAGTTGACTTAAGGAATTGGAATGCTTTACTTTTAAAATAAATGTTTTTTTTTAAACTGACGCATTGGTCTCATTGACTGTAATGCAATAAAATATGTGACTAGGTTTTATGAAAAATATCGGTATTGTACCTACATACAATAACATAACAATACAAATAAAAGTAATGCTAACAACTTTCATGTAGATATACAATATATACTTGCCAACAAACTGTCTTGCAATTTGGACAGAACTATTTATTTATTCATAATGGCACAATAGGAAGTCACAACAATAAATGATATAATAACACGAATAAAAAATGTGTTTATCATATAGACAAATAGATAAATATCAGTCGTTTATTGTTGCTTTGAAGTGACATGGCCACTTTAACTAGGTTAAAAAAATTGTTCTAATAGCGGCCAGAAGAACTATTAACTATGATTTTTTTACATTATGTATTATTTAATTTATTTATTTATTTATCGTTTATTCGGAAAACCAACAGCAGAAAATGAAAAAATGGTACATACAATTGTTCGTAAAATTAACTGATGACAGGTTTTCGTAAAAGTACAGAGATTGGGTTTAAGCCGACATCCTACGCTCTCAAGTACAGGACCTCTTTACAACCTTTATAAATATTATGCTATCCAGCACTTTATCAAATAATTAAAAACTTTTTCAAAATTTTTCAATATTGTCAAATAATGTATAATTTATCTTTTCAGACGATTTGCCGTTATTAAAAAACAATCATCAAATATAAGTCAAATAACTTTACAATTCAATTATACAATTATATATATATATATATATATATATATATATATATATTAATATAAATTATTTTGAAATATGGATATTAGTTAACTTATATGAATATAAGTTATTGTATTTATGTAAAACAATCTGTGACATACTTTAAATAACGTAGTAATAATGTTGCAATAAACCAGCGGGGCTAGTCTGGTTGAAAATCAGTTGAATTGTAAGCGTAATCCCCTTTTTTTTAAAAGACTGTCGATTGCCGACTGGCAGCCCAGACTAGGCCCACTGGCCGGCAGCACCACGCTATGGGTGAAAACATAGTGGAGCCTTTGCAGTTAGCGTCAGGACGGAACAAATCACCGCATTATAGTGGACGCAACGAGCCCGTTAAAACGAAAGTTGATTAAACGGCGAAATTAACTCGATCGCGCGGATATAACTTCCATTTAGCGAGCGGTAACTTTAATCCGCGCATTAGCACCGGCCGTATTACGATACATAATATTTGGTTAAGCTCTGCGGAAAACGGGCTAATCCGGCGCTGCGCTACTGAGCTACAAATACACACAATTAACGCAAGATTAGTAATGAAAACAGGAGATTAATAAGGTTAATTAATATGGTGTACACTTCTCTTACAACTTTGTTTTTACTCTTGCGTCATTATATCTACTGTACTGCAATATTATAATACTACTGTAGATTTTATTTATTATAGACTAAAAATATAAATTTAGATTTCTAAAACTACTATTTTATTATGGAAAAAAACACATAAATAAACTGCGTATAGATGACGGCATTAATTATGTCGATACAGTACTGTCCATAATATATCTTAAAGGGTCTTTATAATACCTTACATAGAGATAGTCACATTGATATTTTCCATGATAGCCTTAGTCAATTCAAAATGAATATTCTTGAATTGCTTCCGAAATAATAAAAATATAAAAGTACATATTTATGTTCTTACATTATATTTATTTGTACATAATGAAGTTATGTGCTTTAATTTTACATTTTTTACATATCAATTATTTTTATTTTCGTCAACTTCATACATAAGTCACTCATAAAATCTCATTTCATCATAAACCTTCATATTAATCACATAACCATTATTTTAATATTTTTTTAATAAAATATCATCATTTTCTTATTTCATCTAATTACATGGTTACAGAATATTTGATAATATTTTACGCTAAAGAGCGTCATCATTTAGTTTAAAACATCATTTATTTATTAAAACTTGTTATTATAACCCAACTGGCATTTGTTCATATAGGGATGATCCGAGAACATTCACAAAAACTAAAGCGTTGTTTATGTTCACTATTGCATGTATGAAATCATGTGAAAATAATTCATACAATATTTGCTTTTGCCATGGCAAAACGCGATCGATATTCGTAGCCTTGACTGAGTGCAGCCAACGAACTACGCACTGCGAGCGGACAAGCAGCTGTTTAATATTATCATGTAAAGTTTTAGATTTTTTTCTCGGAAACCATGATGAATTTTGATATGTCGTGTTAACAACTCGTGGTTAAAAACGCATGGGCAATCAGGTGGATTTTTTATTGCTAATGATATACTGATATAATGATGAATAATACGCTGAGCTTGAATATAAAATGATTAACTTTTCGCATTTCTACGCGGCGTTCAACGCACTCAGGCCGCCATTACACGCCCCTAAGCCGCGTCGAGTTATCAAACGAGTCCGTAAATTATATTACGGCCGTCGTACAACTATTATTTTATTCTGTGCCGCAGGATAAATGAATGGGGGGCGTATCACGAAAATGGTCCCCTGTTAAGCGAAAAATCGCGACGAAAAATCGCCGAGAGTGGCCCACCCGTGTAACCCGGCCAACAGGCCCCCCGCTAGGGCGCACAGTGTGCGGAAATGAAAATAAGACTAAAATTACAGATATTAAAGCAAAAATATTTTTCATAAATTTAGATCCTAATTAGGTAATAATACACATATTTATTTATTTCTTGTGTATATTCTTAAAAAAAAAAACCAGCCAGTGGTGTTTAGTACAAATTATATTAATATAGACATTGCGGAAAATATTTTAAATATTAAATCCTTCATGCCTTAAGTTCAGTAAAGCGACTTCTAGCTTAAGGTCAATAAATCACGTTCTGAGGCGGTTACAGGTGACTTACCTGTAACCGCCTTGACCATTTTTTAGAATGACGTCTAAAAGTAGCAAATAAAAAAAACTCTAAATTTTTAATTCAGGTTTATGCGTACATGCCTGAGCGTACATGTGGTTGAATGATTATGCTAAGCACTACAAAGTATACCAGTGCGCTAATACACTGGAAATGTTTGGAAACAATTTAATTTGCAAAACTGTTGACATATTTAGTAGGTAAATATAATAGTTTGCCAAAAATGCTCTGCTTCACGGAATTGTATATAGTACAATTGTATTATTAAACACACTCATACACACTCATACTTCCTTAACAATTTCGTTCTAAAATTATATTGTTTAATAGGTTTTTATTTCTTTTATTTTCCTAACTTATAACTCCTTTGTTTATATTAATTATGTAATAAATTTTAATCGGCCTTAGCAACGATATTTTTTGCGTTTGTACGCTATTTGTAATATTTGTATTTGTAATTCAAATAAATAAATAAATTTTGTTTTATTAGGCAGCTGCGAGCATGGACAAATACGATATTAGCGTGTGTTGTTTGCCTTAATTCCCTGAAATACCTGTGAAACTTAAAGTTTTATAAAAATGTATTTTTTTTATACAATTTATTCTATGTTTTATTTTTTTCGTGTAAAAATGAGATTTAATATTCATAGAAATATAAGGTGGCATTTTAGAAGAAACTCTTTCTGTCAGTCTGCTGTCAGTAGTATGAAAGTTTTATTTGAATACATTTAATGTCTTTGTTACGTATGTTATAATTTAGATAATTTTTAGCTGTCTGCACTTCTCCATATACACTTTAATCATGCCAAATCTCACACTCCTCCAAGATTTCTCTTCACGTAATAATATATCTACTAAACTTCAGTAAGTTTAGTAGATGGCAATCAGATAATTAGGTTTGAATTAAAAATAAAAATTGTATGTAACATGCATTTTATAATTATGATATTTTCGCGTAATTGAGTTTATTTTTTGGGTTTCGTTATCAAACTACGCATTTAGATCACCTGAGGCGACTCAGTGCGCGGGAAAGAGACAGGGGCAGGGGGTGGGTAGGTAGGCAGAGGGACGCAAGTGTTGCCAGATCGGCGAAAACCCTCTCCGAATCAGCTTACCAGAGAGAAAAATGCCCGGGCATTACGTCTGTGGGCTGAAGTGTCTGTATGGCGAATGGAAAATATTACAATTTGAATTTCTTTTGAACTTTTACCTATAAATGCTTCTAGCGCGAATCGACATACAATGTAATCAGATAATTTAATACGCGAACACGTATGTAACGAGGCCTTTAGGGTTTCGTATACAATTAAAGTTCCGTCTACCTCATAAAAGACATGTTAGAGCAGAATCTGACCAAAATGTATTTACGCTAAAAGCTGATAAAGCAGCTACAAATCGATATATTACATTTCTTGCACCTAATTTACAATAAAATAAATAACGATTGGAAAGTAGAGAAATTGAATAAAAATTTAAACTACAATACGCATAAATCGTTACACACACTAGGTCGAATTAGTTGTGAATTATAAATAAGTAATTAATTAGTAAATAAATATCATAGCAATCACCAAATAAACTAAATAAATAATAAAATATTTTTTCTCTCAACACACTCCCTAAACTCACTTCTCACACAAACACAGTCAACATTAAATCATATTCACACACACACTAGATATTAAGTTTTTAGTGTGATTA
This sequence comes from Neomicropteryx cornuta, assembly GCA_020383195.1. Classification (NCBI taxonomy): domain Eukaryota; kingdom Metazoa; phylum Arthropoda; class Insecta; order Lepidoptera; family Micropterigidae; genus Neomicropteryx; species Neomicropteryx cornuta. The sequence continues at coordinate 3,191,556 of JAHKQU010000011.1, forward strand.
CCTAGTTATGCTCAGCATAAAATTTGTATGTAGTGGTGTGTTCTCCTTTTATTTGAGTTTCTTTTTAAATTAGTTTCTAAGAATAATCGTTAATCCGTTTTGTTAATATTTTGTTAGAGTACTATTTAAAAATAAAGATCGGTTTAAATAATGGAGTTCGTTATTTTTGCCACCGATTCCAAAAGAGTTGGTTATTTTTGCATCTAAGCTTTGCGGTTTTTTTTACAGCAATGGAATTTGTCATTTTTGCTACCAGTTCACGAAATGATCACGAAGGGAATATCAATATTTTTTTTCTGACTCAATCAGACTTATCATCTTTAAAGTTTAGATGTTTACAGCTTTAAGAGCAAATTATTAACTTCCGTATGAGCTTACAACACTTTGCGTTTTGGGTTTCACTTGCCTAGTGGTCATAATTGATTTACAGCGCGATAAATTTATAGTTCACACGATAAATAAATTTACAGTGAATTATAAGGACACTAGTGACAGTGACTATTCGATACAGGCAGTCGATGTGAGGTAAAGTGAGTTAGTTGTGCGGCTTAGCGCCGACGTTGGTCATCCTACACGAAAAGGCCTTTATCGGATTTGTCCTGCAATCATTTATAAGTTTATCTTCAAAGGACTCAACGATACTTACGAACGATGCCTTTTATTCGTCGAATTGATGGACTTTAGCGAAGAATTACATAATAATTGTTAACTATATAATAATTATATACTACATAATTTTCAACTGATTATAGTCGGGGTTTTGATGGTAAAACCATTATTTTTCGTAGTTCTAAATTCTAATTCTAGTTCTAAGTTGCTTATCAAATTTAATTTATTTAAACAGAGAATTTAATGTCAGATTGTCTTTTGCGATAATTTCTAATATATATATAATATAGATAGCTGTGAGGGCCATATGTATGCGGATGACACTCTTTCAAACCGGATGATTATTCTGAAAGCTGTAGAAAAATAAATGCGGATCTAGAATTAAATAATAAATGGTCTACAAAACATAGTCTCAAACTTAACCTAAAAAAATGTGTAGTAACTCTTATTGGCACAAAGCAACAACTTCTAAAATGTAAAAATAACTATTCAACTTCTATATCCATTTCTGGAACAGCTTTACCAATTGTAGAAGTATCTAGGAATCTAGGTATCTACTTTGACTCGCAACTTGAGCGCGTTAAAAGGAAAATACAATGGTGCTTTGCACGTCTGAAAACGCTTTCCAAATTTAGAGAATATTTATCTATTCCCGTAAGGCAAATTGTAACGGACTCACTAATTCTTTCAATCTTTGACTATGGCGATATAGCATACGGCCCACGTTGCCTGCAAACGCTTTTGTTTTCGGATCCCTAGGCGAACCCATATCTCAGGCATATTAAACAAAAACAAGATTCTAAATATGGACTTTCGCAGAAATCTCCACTTTGCTTGCTTCGTATTTAAAATATATTACAGCGAGAGACTACCCTATCTATATAAAAAAATAGTAAAATCACAATCACCTAACACGTACGAGAGATCACCTTTTAATTATCCCTTAATTTAATCCCTTAATTTAATTTACGAAGGTTCCTTTAAATTTTCGGCATCGAAGATCTGGAACGACTTACCTCCACCGCTAAGGAGCAAAACAAGCCCGGCCTCCTTCAGGACTAGGTGTCGACAATGGCTTCTTAAGCTGCAAACTACCAACACTTAGTTACGTTTTATATAGTTTTCTAAGCTGGTCATACGCTTTATATTTTATTTTGTATATGTTACATAAGAGCAGATGAGGATTACAATTCACCGTAAATAAAAATAATATATAAAAGTAATTATAAATAAATTATATATTATAATGTAATAAAACGGGACGTGCTGAAAATTAGCACCCTCCTCTCTCAGAAAGGAGGGCAGCTGAACACACTCCTTTTATTGGAAAATTGCCTAGTTGGCCTAGTTGAGTAGGGCCCAAAATAACTGTATATGACCTAGGTCATAGCAATTAATTAAAAAAAAAAAAAAATTATATTAAAGATTTTCCGCCGGTTAGCTACTGCCCTTAAATGTCGCATAAACTGTGAAATATTCACAGTGGCGTAGATTTAGTTTCCATGCGGAATGTCAAGTGCATACTTATCTAACGAGCTCGACAATAAATCCTGCAGGACGTGCACTGCGGGAATATTACACGGGAATAATTTCGTTTTTTGCCCCGCGCCGCTCATTCGCAAACATGGCAGCTAACAGTATTTCCGTTTCCCAGACCGTTCCCGACAACCAATCCGGCCAATAGGTGCTGCGATTTCCAGTGTTATTTGTGAAGACGGTATATAAAAACTCATCGTGGCTTTCGAGAAAAAAAAGATGTACTACTATGACTTAGGTCATGTACAATTATTTTGGGCCCTATTTAACTAGGCTAAATGTGCCTGTCCTGGAGTCAGGGGAGGTGGTGGTAACAAATCTTTAAAAATGGTACGACCATGTGCGGATTCGAACCCGAGACGTTTGGGTCGATAGTCCAACGCCTTAACCATTGCGGATGTGACTTATGGATGAAAAACACCATTGCATGCAGCTAGGCGCAAAAGAAATTAATCCGCTGGCGTTAATAGGCTAATTAAGTTTAAGAATGCCAAAGTTCCAAATAAAAAAAAAATGGATATTATTTTTTTTAAATATTTAATATTTTTTTCTCACTAGAAGAGTTCAAAGAGTAATTCTTAGTTATTTACTTTTGTCACGTATATTTATTTAGTTATATGTCATATTTTGTGTAGTTCGAAATCTCCAATCATGTATTGATTATTTGTAATTTAAATAGTTTTATTTATTTAACAGGTTTCTCCATGTACACATTTAATTAATAACATAAAGGCAAAAAATCGAAACAATAACAAAAAAAATAAAACAATAACAATAAAAAACAAAAAATAACCACAACTAATCCAGAAAAATACAAAGTAAGTACTTATAATATACGATTGTATGATTGTATAATAAAATACCATTAAAAATATATGTAAATAATTTTTAATATATTGAAGTAACAAATTCAAAAAATTTAAAAAAATGGAGAGAACACCGGAAGGGGAGGCTGGTATTCGTCTGCTAAGTAACTGACAATTACTAAAAAAAAAATAAAATAAAATAAATTAACTATCCATACGTATTTCATCTTATAAGACGTACTCTGATATTTAAATATCTTAACCTCTCCATTGCAGAGACAAGGTTTTAGGGCAGTTTATGTACACCCAGATTTGTTACCGTTTATTTAATACGAACAGATGAGTTAGCGCCGTTTTGGAGAAGCAAAAATGCAAATTTATAATAAATATAAATAATATTACAATAATAAAAATAAGTATTCAGCGTTGATGCTTGCTGTGCGGCTCTGTTTTCAAGAGATTGCCAGACAACAAGGCGAGACAGATAATATTTTCATAAAATTAATTAAAGCCCGTTCGCCACGGCTAATTAGGAAAATTATATTAAGTTAATTATCATTTCAATCGGAGCCAAGAGCGCCGGCGCATAATTATCATTAACTTATAGCTAACAAGCTTTCAGCTATTGAAGTGGGTATTTTATTATTTCTTAGAATTCATCCTTATATCATAGCTATGAAACCGTAATATGATCACTAGCTAAACTACTTTATATTGGTAGTTTAATATACAAAAAATAAATAAAATTAATAAAAAAAATCTGTACGCATTAACAAACCCAATGTTTACATAATATATAATAAGCACTCACAAGGTTTACATAATATTTTTAATTATATTATTATTATTATACAGACTATTCCAAGACTATTCACGAAGACTCAAGAAATGGTAAAAAGGTGGAGGTTTTTTTTGTTTTTTCTTGGTGGTGGTTTTGTTTCCTAATAAAGTTCACTCAACTTTATAAGAACTTCCTTTAATTTCAAATCCAAAACGAAAAAAAAACTCAAATTTCAACGTTGACTTCAATCAACTTTAAATCGAAAAATTAGACGTCTTATAACATTACTTAAGAGTATGCTTTCTTTATGAAATCTACCTAACAGCCATTTGTAAGAAATTAGTTTAAAAAAAACCATTTATGATGCATATGTTACCGTAAACACCCAAAGTCAGTAAACTCGTTCTTACTGAAAAAGGGTTTTAACTGAAAAGTGCAGTAAAAGGCCGACGACGTAAATCAATTTATACGGCATTTATCTAACTGCCTTAGTAAGGACCGGTTCTTACTAGTAAAAACGGGTTCTTACTGATTTACGGTAACACATACAAAACCATATTTTATTAGAAATAATCGCAAAAGACAATCTGACGTTAAATAGCAAAAAGAGATAGAGATATTACTTTTATTATATTTAGAAAAAATGTAATGCATACGTATTGGTTAAAATCTAAACGTTTTCTAAATTTTTGAGGATAAAACCTTGAAAACTTACAGGCGAAACATTTTAATTGTAAACTGACTCTATATCGTGTTCGTATTGTATTTTTTTAGAATGTTCTCCGTTCACAATGTTATCGTTTCGGTGAAATCTTAAAAGTGCTGCTATAAATTTAACGGCTTGTAGTGTTTTTGTCATCGTCTAACGCCAGCCGTGCGCGGGCGTCCTGTTTGTGCCACTCGTAAACATTTTTACAGAGCGACCATTCGACAGGAGCGCGGCCCCGGCACAGCGCCTTGTGGCACTCCCCGAACATAAACCTGGCGGGGCGACGCGCAATGAGGCGCCTTTTACGCGCGATAAATTCGCTTTTATTTTTGCGACTGAACAATACAGATTGTTGACTTTACTCCTCACCTTGTGTGGATTGGAATCTTAAGGTAGAAGGAATTACTCCTACCATACTAAACTACATTGCTAATTAGTCCATAACTATTTTTTAGGCGCTTATGATTCCACAATGTGCTGTGATTTAGGAAATTCGTATGTTACGCGAATTTCCTAAAAATTCAGCCTAAAAATGAAATTGGTAAAAAAAAGTTAGGATAAATTGTAAAAAAAAATCGTAAAGAATATAATGTTACTCATGATCATATTGCTAGTAAATTTTTGTAAGTTTGTTTTTTTAGGTTAAAACTGTCAAATTCGTATTAAAAAAAAAATAATAATAATAAAATAGTAATCTTTGGACATCATTTTCAGTTTCTTTTCTTTGGCCTCTGACTATTTCTAAAACATATCATATTTCAAAATTATATATATTAAGAAAATATATATATATATATTTCTGTATTTAGAGTGCTAATGCGAGTGTAATTTCATTTAATTTTAATCTTTACTTGTATTTCTGTACTTTTGCGAAAACCTGTCATCAGTTAATTGTATAAACAATTGTATGTACCATTTTTTCGTATTATACTGTTGGTTTTCCGAATAAACGATAAATAAATAAATAAATAATTTAGTAAAACAGATTTCGTCCTTTTGTATAAAAAAAATCCTTAAATAATAAATAAATTACCAAGCATTTCATGCATTAGAATGTTAAGTGTATTCTAATATTTTGCCCCAATTTTCCGAAATAATTTATTTTTTTGCTACCCGTTTGTACTTAATTTATGAAGAAATGTAGCACCAATATGTTCAATAGCAATTATAGTTTACACGTGTATAGCTTTAATAATAAAATAATGTGAGTGTATCAGTAAAATAACAATTCTATTATTTTATTCTTAAAAATTCATTGGGAAATAACTTAAGCCGACTACGGCATCTACAATTTAACATAATTTAACATGCGCTTGATTATTTTTGTGGTGTATATAGATTAATGTATGTTATATGTTAAAGTATGTTATTTTGATGAAAATACTGATATACATACACTAATACATTTCTGTTTTGTAAGACTTTCTTTGATTTGCTATAGTCGCCTTTATGCAAATGGACCAATGTCTATGTACTTAACATTGTGGTTATATCTTGTGTTCTTTTTCAGCGTTCACTTCGGGAAGGAGTCTTTCCGCGCGAATGGAAACTAGCCTTCGTTTCGCCAGTATTCAAATCTGGTTCCAGAAGTCTGGTCACTAACTATAGACCTATATCTAAACTGTCTATATTCAGTAAACTTCTCGGAAAAATCGTTTATGATCAGCTTTTTTCTGCAATTAAACCTTTTATTTCTCCACGCCAACACGGGTTTGTGTCTGGAAGATCCACAGGGACAAATTTAACTGTCTTCACTAACTTCTTAACTAAAAGTATGAGTAAACGAATTTAAGTTGACTCGATTTATACTGATTTCAGCAAAGCCTTCGACAAGGTTGACCACTGGACCCTTATTTATAAATTAAAAGCAATCGGAATTCATGGTGATCATTACGATGGTTTTCGTCATATATTTCTAATAGGTTGCCGTGGAAACCAACTTCTGATAAGATTTTTTTAACAATATGCTATGGTCAATTCGGTCAAATGCTTTGGAGAAATCCGTATAAATGATGTTTTTTTAAAAGGTAATCTGTGAATTCAAAGATATTCATTACGACTGATCGCTTAGGGATATAATCATCATTTGCACGTAAATTATTTTAGTAACAACTATAGGCCAACAATTTTCAATCAACTTATTGCAACCTTTCTTGAATATTCGCAATGGAAACCGCATGTTGAATTTTTTGTGCGCTTTTTTTTGTAATTTTACAAAAAAAAGTATTTTTTTGAAGTTTGCATTTCTCCGCTCCGATATGCTGCTAGCATAGGTTTTACCTTTACGACTGCGGTTACCTAGTTATATAAATACACGTTTTGCATCGTAGCCCGTTCGAACGTGGTTAAAAGCCGCCTGACGAGATTGGCTCGTAGGCGTAGGGCGGCGTAGCGCGGCGTAGCGCGGCGTAGCGCGGCGCAGAGCGACGTAGATTGAATTTGCGCGTTCGAAAGTTAGCAGTTCTTTTGTTTCCAAGTTGTGTATTCTCAGCTGGCCGCACGCGTCTCTCTGTCTCTTTCCACAGCCCCTTTGCCTCTGCACCCCCCCCCCCACCCCCCACCCCCGGGGCGCGCGACTGTCATTTTCAATCACCGCTCCGACACGCGGCAAACAATTTCCAATACGACTCTTCTTGGGCGGGCGCCGCGTAACCTACTTATGTCGAAACTTTTAAACTTTTATTTATTTCTTACATATATTTTGGTATTTTTATAATTTAATAGTTGTCACCCACTAATAAAAATTCTGTACATTTAAGTAACTTAATGCATAGGAATGACAATTTCCAATTAGTTCCCAAAAATATACATAGTATAATATATACAGTATTACAGTTACCTCGATATATTGTACACCATTCCTAGAGTTCATATTTATACTACATCTTACTATATAGTTAAAAGATATAAATCACAAAAAGATATAAATTGTAAATAAGAAGTTATGTAAATTATGGTTAAATATACTATTTTAGAATTACTGTGAAAAATAACTGACACATGAGATTTCTATATTTTTACAATTTACGGTCGAGGGCAAATGAAGCTTTACCTTAATAAGCTATTCGACAAAGTGTGACCCTACCCTCGACAGACATCTACCCGCATACCAAGATACGAAAGCGGTGGTTCTCATAGATACAGTACATACACACATGTTCGCTCTACTCTTGTTCATACGTCTAGTTCAATTTTAATTTCACATTATTAACATATTTAGATATAGCTTGCTTTAAAAAATAGGTATAGGTAGATATATTATAGTTTTTCTTCTTCATTCATATGAATTATGCTGTCGGGGAGGCGCTTTTAAGCGCAGTTCCGACTGCCTTATTGTTGTTTTCATGATGCGAGGCCGTTTATTACAGGCAAACAACATCTCGCATGTCTGTAACTGAATTGTTGTTTTTTTTTATTTAGTATATATCTTGTTACTTGTTGAGAAAAGCTTCTTTAAATATTCTCAATTGAGAAAAATGACCTGGCCAGATTTGACCCACTTTGGATTCGAACCCGGAATTTTATTTAACGTACTGATCCAAGTGAATAGATTGTTAATTAGATAATAAATTTATTAGTTTATTTATTGTTTGCCTTTATGCGGTTTAAAATTGTCCCTCGGACAAGGTTAATAATTGTTGTAGGAGAAAATTCCCAGTCGCAAAGTCGCCGCCCTAATTACCGTTTCAGCCGTTAGAATACACGGCGCTCCGTTAACCGTTAGAATACACGGCGCTCCGTTAACCGTTAAAATAACGGCTAACGGTCGCAGGGATCGCGGGAGCTTAAAGCTGCCTGCATCGCGAGACGCTTCCTTCCATTTCCTACCTTACAAACGGGTGGCTTTTGTTAACGTAATCACAACTGACTGTTGTTTTATTTAACTGCTTGCAATGACCTCTTTTGCGCTTGTGAAACACATACGATTACTTCAAAGAATTTTATCATTTTTTGGTCAACATAAACTTACAGCTTGACTAACATATCATTCATTACAAAGCCGGTTATAAGTTACACGTTTAAAACACAGTTCAAACACAGTTCACAGTACCCGTTGTTTACTGTCGTCAATAAATTTGTAGGTACGGTTACCGGGTCGTGACGCCGCGCGGTCTGGTATTTCGTTAGGTGACCGTACTTTAAAATATTTTTAGGACTCTTTATTTTGTAATTTTAGACCAGCTTTTTTTTGCTTTATTTACAAAGCTGTAAAACAAAAATTTCTCAATTTTCTGTCCAGAATCACCCCTTAAAAGGATACTACTGAATTTGAGTAACATCCTGTATATTTTACACGACGCGACTACAATGCATTTTAAAATATTAACATTTTAATCATTCCCGTAGACTTAAAAGGGGTGTTGTCGAAAAATAATCTAAAAAAATAATCTCTAAATTTATTATATTTTTTAAGATATGGTGTCAATTCGGTAGCGCGCGAATTCCGATGCTGCACCGATTGATAATGGCCTTGACGCCGTTACGGCGTACGTCAACAGCTGAGCGTTCACAAAAAAGACAATATTACACGATCTTTTTTACTATTTTCACTTGTTTTACAGTTTTTCTTGGTACCACGATGTATTTTAACATAGTTTCTTAACAAACAACACTAGAAATCGCAGGAATCAAGAATGTTCTTAGGGCATCCTGTATATAATAAGTAGAACGAAATTAGAAAATAAATAAATAAAGAACTCATTCTGCCGACGCGTGGAAAAATGCCCCGCCCAAGAAATGCGAACTGTAAATTGCGCCGCCCCGCAAAGTTGGCGGAGACTTAACTGAAAACAATATCGAGTCGAAGTTCCGTCGCCTCGCCAAAGGAAAAACTTGTTGACGTCGCGCCGCTGTTTAAACCGACCGGTCGGTTAATGAAGCCTTCTAACCGACCGCTAATGAAACCGTTTAAACGCTGCTTTATTAGGCTACCGAGTTAGGATGCAACGTGTTTTTAATTAAATGTTTCAAGTAGTGTAAAATATTTTTAAAATAATCATTGTCTACAATAAAATGGGTATTCATATTTTCATAGTTTGTACGCAAGGAGGAGAATATGTTAAAAAAATCTGAAAGCTGGTTTTAGGGGTAATTTGCATTTTGATAATTACGACAGTTTAAAGCATCATAACTTAACATCGCTTACTAAAAGGCGAACTGTTTCTGATATGGTATTTCTAAATGATATCTTACACAATCGTCTGTACGCACCGAATATTTTATCTAAAATATCCTTACGTGTACCAGAATTTTCCATGTTTCTAAGTGTAACACAAATTATGCTCAAAATAATCTGCTACATAGAATTCTACGTACTTAAAATTGTAATTTTGATGAGAATGACATTTTTCACCTTGATCGTGATAGTTTTATATAGTCTGTTACGGAGAGAGTTAGCACGCTGGTGTAAATATACCCTTAAACACGTGATAATATTAAATCGTTCATGTCATAAGTTCAGTAAAGTTACGTCTAGCTTAAGGTCAATAAATCACGTTCTGAAGTCGCCTGTAACCGCCTTGACCATTTTTTTAGAATGACGTCTAAAAGTAGCAAATAAAAAAAACTCTAAATTTTTAATTCAGGTTTATGCGTACATGCCTAAGCGTACATGTGGTTGAATGATTATGCTAAGCACTACAGAGTAGTGTGGACCAGTGCGCTAATACACTGGAAATGATTGGAAACAATTTAATTTGCAAAACTGTTGACATATTCAATAGGTAAATATAAAAGTTTGCCAAAAATGCTCTACTTGATAGAATTCTAAATACATACAATTGTAATTTTGGAGAAATTGGCATTTTTCACCCAAGTCGTGATAGTTTCGTGAAGTCTGCTAATGAGCGAGTTAGCACGTTGGTTTAAACACATCACACAAATAGTACTTATAACTCCTTCGGTCATAAAAACCTTATTAAATTTAAAATAAAATAAAATTCCTTATATTTTTTAACTATATTTATAGATAAACTTAGACATCAACAAAAGTAGTAATAATGTAATAAAAATCACATAATCACAAAGCTCATCTATATTCACATTTAAAGGCATGTCCTGTCCTAAGATGGACTATCTGTCTCTATTAAAAATGTGTCTAAATGCGAAGTATACGCAATGAAAGTAATTAACGTTGTAACGTTATTTTTTAATTACTTTTAATCGGCACTAGTAATGGTATTTTTTGTGTATGTAACATATATTGTAATGCTGTTTGTATTTCAAATAAATAAATCAATAATGACTGCGATGAAAGTCGTTCCCGCCCCATGGCAGTATTATTTTCAGGTCGACCATTTGTACCAACGGCGATTTGTGGCAACTCTTCAGATTTACAATATGCCCACTATCGATAGGTAGTAATCCTTGAAAGCGACGCCCTGGATAGATATGCTATGAGAAAATTCAAATCACTGGAAAGTGCTGGCCAGAAACAGAGGCGGACTTCGCGGAGTCGAGTGCGGTTCGAGTGCAGGCCGCACCGGCGCACCGCCACATCCGGTCGGCGGTCCACTTCCGGTTCAAACAATCAAAAGTTCGCCCGCCAGCCCGGCCAGGGTCGGATTAGGAGCAGTAGGCTGCGAGGAATGCGCGGAGGTGGACGTGTCCGTACATTCTCCGTAATTGAAATGCTGGCTTTACGCGCTACTAAAATGCATCGAGGAACCCAGTGGTCGAAAATCGACCGTAATTAATGCATTTTTTAAGTTTAAGCGTTATTAAGCTTACCTCTATATATATAACATATATATATATATATATATATTTGATGATTGTTTTTAATAACGGCAAATCGCTTGAAAAGATAAATGACACAATCTTTGACAATATTGAAAAATTTTGATTTTTTTTTTAATTATTTGATAAAGTGCTGGATAGCATAATATTTATAAAGGTTCTACAGAGGTCCTGTACTTGAGAGCGCAGGATGTCGGTTTAAACCCAGCGCTGAGTTTTATAAAAATGCATTTTTAACTCTCACCTGTCCTCTTTAGTGTAAAATATTGTCAAATTCAACTTTACAACTCAATTATACAATTCTATATATATATATACCTCTATAATCATTGCATATATTTTTATATTTTTTTTTCTGCGAGCGTCTAAAAATACGTCATTAGCGTATGTTGTTTGCCTTAATTCTCTGCAATAAGTGTGAAATTTAAAATTTAATGTTAGTAACAGTAAAAAAACACATTTATAGCTTGTATTTCATACAATTCATTTACGGTTTAAATAAGACTTGAAATATAAGATGGTATTAATAATTATATTGACATTGACAGACTATTATATTTTTTTTTAACATATATAAACTTTAGCTTTATGTAAGTAATTCTTCTCGATATAAACGTTAACTATGCCAAATGTTACACTCCTCCGCGCGCGCAATATGCTTAAAAAGGGGTGCAAAATTGTCCCTTCGCGTATTAATGGATTCAATTAAAACAAGATAAAATTAAATGTACCTAAACAAATAAAGATGTTATATAAAAATAACAAACTGAACTATTCAAATATTGCGATATTTTACCTGTAAACGAATTGTTTATTTACAAAATAATTATTAATTTTTTTAAAAATACAGTTAACATGTAAAAAAAAATCATAATATCTCGTTTGAATAAAAATCTGTAAATTGAACTAAAACTGTTAGTGATTATCTAGTTTTTAATATTGTTAACAGAGTGTAAAGCACATTACACTCACATAGGTATAAAATTTTACATTTTTACATTTATACATAGGTATAAAAGTGAAAGACGATTAAATACCTACATATGTAATGCATCTTACACATACGGTAAATAAGTATATATAACGTGTCTGTGTGTGGCATAGTAGCTTCCCGGTGAACCTACTTTAATTAAACAGATGAACCTACTTTAATTATTATTTTTTGTTTGAAGGTGACTTCGTCGAAAGTGTTCTTAACTATGGTTCAAGAAAATCTCTTCAGCCGTTGTGTGCGATTTATTAATAATTTGTGCTATTTAAAAATGATGCACTATCGTGGCTTCTGGTGGTTTGAACTGCTGGTTTCAACTGCTTTGCTGAATAGTTTTGATACGCTTTAGACACACAAGTTGGCAGTTTGAAACGTAGAACACCGCACAATCAGATAAAGTTCAAAACACCTTGAACTTTACTATGAACAATGTCAGCATTCTAGAATAATCCGTCATCATATAAAACACACCCTAAAAACTAAACTACACATTACATTTAACTAGAAACGCTTCTTCAACCAAAAAATTGACTGTAATCAAAGTAAATCACATGCTCCTCATACGAATGTATACCTGCGTGTTTGTATTTTAATAAATTGATTTGCATCAATTTAGTTTGAAGTCTTCATACCTACTTTATAAAACTGTATAATGTTTGTGAATATGTAGGAATTCCATAATCGGTTTTGTTATCTACTTAATTCTTAATTGTTAATGTTATTGTTTTACTGTGTGTTTTCCCATAAGAAAATAAATAAATAAATAAATAAATAGATAAATAAATAAATTACGACCATGGTCAGGATGAACATTTCTATTTTAACATTTATCTTAATGCCTCATCAAAGATAAAAATAATAATTATAACGCAATAAATTAACCGTAAAACGCAGTTTACTGTATTGTCTTACATCTTGAGCCTAAAAATTGACGCTAATCAAACGTTAATTAGGACTAAAGTAACGATAAAAACAGTTATATTTTTTTATTAGGTTTTTACGGCTTACCATAAATAATTAAAATATATATAGCAGAATAAAATAACCGAAAAACGCAGTCCGCGGCAGTATTGAATTTAAAAACTACGGTTATTACAACCATGCTAATGATGAAAACGATTATTTTTAATAATAACCTACCTAATTAAATTAAACTATATCTTTAATTCGCTGTCAAAATTGAAATATTTTTTCTTCCTTCTGTAAAGTTAGAAATTTCCACATTTGCAACTTAAATAATATACCACACGGCATTTTAAATAATATACTGTTGATAAGCAAAACTATAGAGAAATGAAAATAATATTTTAATTAAATGGGATTATCCCTGAATAAATAATTAAAAAAATATATATACTCTTAGCTATCCCTTACGGGCATTTGAAAACCATAGCATTTATAGTTTACGAGCTAGAAACAATTGACGGGCTAAACATAAGCTGTAAAAATATAGCACGATTTATTTCTCGGAGAATGGCATCTTCAGCTAACGAAGGCAGGCCCATCATTGGAGATATCATCCCAGATGGACGTGATAAACGCAGGTCGGCCTAATAAATGGAATTAGTTGAGTAGCGAGTTGATTAACGCCAAGCCAATCACGGCCTTCAGGCCGACAACAAAAGGAAAGTTTTTCAATAACGAACGTCGGACGTAATCTTCACAGTGAATCGGATCGGAGCTGAGGAAAGTTGTGATGTGCGCGACCTTACTCCGAACGAAATAAAAAACTATTTGTGTTAAACCGTTTCATATTAATCATATATATACCCATTATTCTTCAATTTCAGGTTTTAATATCACCCTTTTCTTATTTAATAGTTTCACTAAATACTAAATATGACAGTTGCATTTTCTTTAATACTCAGTGGTATATTTAAATCGATTTTTTACTTTTTTTTTTTTGTATTTGACTTCAAACCATGACTTTTTTAAAAAAAAATATATTTAGAATTTTCCAATATTGACAAAATTTGTTAATAGATAATTTTTTAGATAATTTATTTGTGATTTATCGTTAATGAAATTCTCATTTAAATAAACTAAAAATATGATTCAGTCACCCACATATGACACCAGAATCATCACATATAAAATAAATATAGTGAATGAAGTGGAGGAGAGATTTGCCTTAGCGATTTGAGATACATGGTGAACAACTTAGAAATTATATAGCAAAATTTGCCTAAAAGTAGAGATTATTGTTTTAGTTTTTAAATATGAAAATGATAAATTATTCGAAAACTTTTTTAACTTTCAGAAAATACATGTTATAATGCTATTATTATAAAAAAAACTTATAACTTATTTAAATAAAAAACAACTAAATGCTATGAATATGTCATACATGCGGCGGTGGTAAGTTAAAATAAAAAAAAACACTCACCCTTTCGGATTTAATTATATGGACACAACAGTATTATTTTCTTTTTCAACCACCGAGTGACAGCAAACTAACGGACTAAACTAACGGACGGTAAAGCGGCGAATCCGTTAGGACTAAGGCCGCGGTGAAAAGTTCCGAGATCCTGGATTTTATCAAGTAAACCCACGGGATGATTACCTCGTTCACTATTCCCGTCGTGTTTTGAGGATAAAACTTTGCGTTAACTTTATCTTTGCGCTAACTTCCGTGACTTTCTGAATTATTGTCTTTATCGACGAAAGTGAATAATGCCATGTGTTTTTCGAAAAGGTGTTCAACAGCTTCTATAAATTCAAGATTTACCTTTCATCTATGTTTTGCAGGAAACCTCACTTTTTGCCTCATTCTTTTTTTTAATGTCAATATATGGCATCTAAAGACTTCAATATATGGCATGTAAAGATGTCATTATATACAGGGGGGTTTTAAAAGGTCGCGGTGAAATTAAATGGTTAATAATTAATTAAAATGTGTGTCCAAATGTAATAATTCAGAACTACAGCCTGTTCAAAAACAAGAATAACGATTACATCTTGATTTAATTCTTTTTCAAATTAAGTATATATTTGACAAGATAATCAAATGAATTTAATTTTAATCCAAAGCTAATAACTTTACTAAGAATTTTGAAGAAGTATTTTCAGATGTTGTTAATAGTTTTGTTTTAGGTGCATTTATTATAAGGTGTAATTGTTCAAATATAAAATCCATTTTGTCTATAAGTAGGTGAAAATATTTTTCGAATGTTGCAATTAAGATGAGAATATTTTTAACACAATACTAATTGTTAACTATAAATATTAACAATTGGGATCAGGCATTAATTATTAATACCACTCCAGAGCCGGAGGAGACTCTCTTTGAATGTCAGTAAATTCGCATTGCAGATATCGGTGCTCGACATGTAAATTTTATATGCTCGAGTTCTGCCCTGTTTGTTCGAATGTAGTCATTCGTGTCGTGAAGTCAGCCTAGTACTGAATATTTCAAAAAGATGAATGAAAAATTATGCCTTCGCCCGAAGAACTACAATCCGACCGATTACCGCTTAAATAATTATGTTTGGTAAAATATAATCCTTGATCCAATTAGATAGATAATATTTGACATAATCTATATATATAAAACAAGATCGGTTTAGTTACACCGTTTATAACTCAAGAAGGGCTGGACAGATTTTTATGGTTTTTGATTCGATGGATTTGTCTCCGCCCCGAATAGCAGAATATTAGCATAGGAAATTAACACTAATTAAATTAAAATTAAAATTAATAATAGCATAGGAAAAAATCACGAAAAAAAATATAAAATAAAGAAAATTCATTTTCTCATACATTTTGTATGGAACGGCTATTGTATTCTGTGGAATTCTATTTTCAAACGGTAAGTTATTGCCTTCGATAAAGTTCACTTTGTTATCACATTTGTCATTGTGCGCGCAATGATAATTGCTTTTTTGTATTATTGAACTTAATTGAATTTGAGTATTCCAATAAAAAACTGAATTTAATTCAGCTAATAAATTAACACAACATTTATTTATTCTGAAGCGGTACGAAGTTCATCGGGTCATATTGTTTTATACTAACGAAAATAAATTCTTTGTTAAAAATACCGTTTTTTTAAATCCAGCGCTGGGTTTAATTAAACTAGCATCCTGTGTTTTATAAGTTGAGGACGTGTTAGTGTCTTTACATATAAATATTTTTTTAAACCTATGCCTTAAAAAAATAAATAAAGCAATTCAATATTTTTTAATGCAATCAAAATATATTTATTTTATTTTCCATAAAATATAGTCAAACAAATATACAGGTTGAACTTAAAGTCAGAAGTATTTTGATAGGGGTTAATCTGAACATTAAATTGTAAAACTTTTATTCAAAAACTCGTTAAATAAAGCAAAAAACTGGTCTAAAATGGCAAAAGAAAGTCCTAAAAACATTTTCAAAATATGGTTACCTGATAAACTATCAGACCGCGCGGGTCGCGATCCAGATTCCGACTGCCGTATGACAATGGCTTAAAAATATCATGTAAAGTGTACAATTTTTTATTTTTCGGAAAACATATGTCGTCTTTACAATTCAAATATTAAATCGTAGCGCCAATTAACTAAATTTTTTTTTGTATCTGAAATGGTCTCTGAACATGTTGTATAGCACCATAATAAATTAAAAAGATATTGTAACCTTCGATTAAATAATTGTATATGACCTAGGTCATAGCGGTTCTTTTTTAAAAAATAAATTAAATCTTTAAGTCTAAATTGTTTTGTTAAAAAGCTCCTTATTATTCTACTAAAGTGCAGCAGCCAAAACCATTTTTTGTTAGTGTGCGTTTTGTTGTTTTGATATTTGTTTTATTGTATTTGTTTTTTGTGGTTACGTCATATATTTGCATAAATAGTAATTATCATGTAATGATGGGTATTAACAAGTTTTGCTTCAATGACGAGTTCTATCATTTTAGGCTCATCAGCTACGGTGTGTAACTACTTTGATAGAAAATAGTGAGAAAGTTTTCCCTGACAGCACATGGCGAGGAATGACATTAGTGGTGTGTGCGTTTTCGCGGAAAGGGTCGCTTTTTTCTCCTCGAGAAGGAAATATATGGGTCAGGGATTGAAAACATTTTTATTTTAAATATGCCAAAATCAATAATCTAATTTTTAAATATACACAGGCTGTCCCTCGACCACTCCCGAAGACCTAAGTGTTTATATTTCCTATTAAAATTAAACGCCCTTTATGTTAAGAGAGGTTATTTGAAGAACTTTAAATATGAAAATATGCAATTGAAATATTTGTGATCCCGTATAAGCATAATATCAGCCCCGCTTTGTCGGGTTTCGCAGCTACGCTAGACAATCATAACATTGGTCTAAAATAACCCAATCAGGTTAATTGGTGATCATTTGACACATCAAAATCGATTGTACTATTTAATTGATTTCTAAATAACAGAAATACTATCAGCGAAATATAGCGCCATCTACATTAGGGTTGTAACTGAGCTACGCATCCGCAATCCGCGGATGCTCCGCATTAATTAAATATTAGTATCCGCATCAGCATAATTTTATGCTGATTTTTTAACGGATATTTGACACCCTTCCTGATGAACTTTCACACCGACATAGCAGATGATCGTTGCACAGAGGGAAGGGGAAGGGGTGAAACAGAACCATTTTTAGTTGCAATTTTAAAATCATTTCACTTGTGACTGTTTTATTTTATAATTTGCGGATTATAAATATTATTTTTATTACTTCAATTATAATTTTAAAAAAACATGTGATTTATTTGTTTAATATTGAACATCAGTATCAGCATCCGCATCAGCATAATTTATATGTTGAAATCCGCATCCTCATCCGCTAATCGCGGCTCCGTTACAACCCTAATCTACATCTTCACATATTTTCTTGGGCGCCTACAAATTGTGTTTAAAAAACTACTATGTTTAATAGGGAAATTAAAAGCGATAGGTTGGATACCTCTGCTGACGCGCGTAGGGCGGTAGACAGTCTATGGAAAAATTATACGAAGCTGCCGTGGGTACGTAGCCCTAAGTGTCAGACTGTAAGTAGTGGCCTGTCAGTGGATTTGTCGTCGACGGCTATGGGACTAGTGGCACCTAGCGCCACGGGAGGCCACTTTCTTGCAGTAGGGTAGTCGTGGTGATTAAACGTAAGAGGCTTTGGGGCATCTCATATCTTCTGCTCGCGAAAGCGAAGTCATATAGGTATTTTGCTTTCACATTTATGCAGGTGTAACTGGAACAACATTTACATAGTATTGAAATCACTGCATAGAAAAAAAATGTACGCACTTATTTAAAATGTATGAAATATATTTCCATTTCAGAATCAAAAATCAATACCCTAAAAATTAGAAATAATATTTTGGTAAATAATTTAGTATATAATGTTTATTTTAGTACAGTAGTACAGAGGTTTCACTAAATTAATTTGTTACGTGTGAAGATAAAATAACTTAATAAATAAATAAATGACCCGAAATAACAGACTGCGGATAGTCTGGTGTTCCTCACGACGAGATGGTTGACAGACTGGCACTATATCACCAGGTGGTCACTAAAGGACTGGTGGTAGGTCCGATCACGCCATAGATTTGAAAATGAGGAAACGCTGACATAGCTTCTATCCAATTCCTAGTAATTTTGGCATCGATTGAGGCACGATCTGGAGGTGTTGAAAAAGTAGCCGAACTGAAGACCTGCAACTTCAAAACAATGATTTAACTCTGAAGGTATTTCAGCGATTTACGTAATTTAAATTCCATATTACTACGATAACTTTAGCCCGTCGCTAAGCTGACGTTGCTAAGCAGGCAGAAAGAAATAAATGAACCAAACAAAATTTATGAATCATTGAACTTGACATAGAACATTGAAGTATTCAAATCATCAAATGAATGAAATAATGAACGTTGTAAGAACGAAGAGATTTGTTTTTTGCAAGACGGCGATTGTTAAATAAAAAAAAGTGCAATTTTTATAAGCAACAATTAAATGAAAATAATATAAAAGTGTACAGTAAAATATAAATGTGTGCCTGTAAGGATGTGAGTGATTGGTTTAAAAACATGTTATTTATTGTACCACATTTAAGAAATGTTGCCTCTCACTTTTTTAATAAAGTGAAATTACGCAAGCATTACTAAATCTTGTATACTTTCGCCTATAGTATTAAGTTATAGTATTATGTCGTGTTAGAGGTACAGAATGAATTCTCAGGGAGTATACGAAAAGACGAGACAAAGATTTAAGTCGGAGAATTAATTCAGCGCCGACTTTTCGTCCCCGCGGGGAATTCAGGAGGGAAAAGAAATTGGCGAAGTTGTTAAAATGCTGTAAGCCTGCGTCATTGATATGCAACAGACGCCGGGCTGTCATGCGGACTGTCATGTCGACAATGAATGGCTGTCATCCGTTGCTGTCATGTCGCAAGACACGAGCGACTTCGTTAAAAATATAAGAATTTTAATGTACGGGCTGTACTTTTGGTATTTATGGACTTTATAACTGTAACATTTAAGCTAAAGCCTAAAAAAATATTCAGCGACTTCGACTTACCAAATATGAGTTTCTAAGTGACTTAACTTAGGTTAGGTGAATAGTGTATATTAAAAAAATAAATAACTGAGTTTTTATGTGTTATAATATCAATTAATTGTTATTAAAGTAATTCACACAAACTATAATTTTAATTTTTTCTGTGAAATAAGGTATTCATTCAATATGTTCTACGAGTACTAGCCATAAAATATTTATTATTGACTGCTCACTGAAATATGACATATAATATTTCATTATTTTATTTTATTTATTTATTCTTTATTGAAAAATCCTACAGTATTAATTTTTATAATTACAAATAAAACTTATTACTAGTATACAAAACCAATTATGGATTTAGGACATTTCACACATTAGCATAAAAAAATTGAAACAGTGTTCTTAAAATACATATAGATTATGAATATTATATTCGTATACAGTAGAATTTTTTGTTTTGTCATAACAAAATTTGTGAGTGTTATTTGTGGTAGTTATGAGTGTGTGTGATTTGTATGTATATGTAAAAATAAAGTAATAAATTAAGTATGGTTTTAGTATGTATAAAAAAAAATAATAAAAATAATTTATGATGAAGGTGGTAAAAATATAATATGTATGTATATTATATTATATTATTATGTAAATTATGTTTTAGGGAACATCACCGATTTTAGAATTTTAATGTTTTAAAGAATCTACATGAAAAATACTAGGTCGTGATAGAGCCGGAATTTTAAAATTCGAAATGATAAAAAAGTTATGTTCAAAAATATTTTCTCTGCGGGAAATCCCATGTTAATTTCTTTCGCGCGTTTTTTGTAGTAATTTTAGAAAAATAATCACTTATTTGAAGAAATGCATTTCTCCGCTCCAATATGCTTCTAGCGTAGGTTTCACCTTTGCGACCGCGGCTACCTAGTTACTTACGGATTAATTACTTTTATTGCCGCCGTAAACGTTAAACTATGCGCTCGTGGTATTTTTTAGAGAAACATTTTGTTCTCATTATATGAATGTATAAAATATCGTTTTATTATTTCGTTCTCAATAGATCCTATCAGCGCATAAACTGAAGGTTTTGTTTGAAAGCTGAAGCAAATATCGACAAAACGTAATATGATATTACCTTAGAAGCAAACAGCGCGAAAGGCGGACTGCAGGTAGAATATTGTAATAAGCAACCTTATACACGGTCTCGGCCGAAAGTGACTCGTGAGCTACGATTCGCGACACACACATACGCGCGCCGCACAATATCCCCTCAAACGAATCGAAAATCCCAACATTTAAGGGAACTTATTTGCTTTGTCAGTGGATATTCCAAGTAATTTTATATGCGAGTCCCTTCAAAGAGAAATCAAGGAAATTGCAGATCTTTCTGTTCTGGAAAGATTATAAGAAGAATGATTGGTTTTATAGCACATTAAATTTAAAACCATTATGTATACGTTTTAATTAAAGTTATCATTAAAATTGGGCACAGATCGATAGCATTTTTCATTTTACTATATATTTTTCAGACTTTGCCTTTCCTGTGTGTGAAAAAACAAACATTCTATATTATAACACAAAAGTTTCAATAAGCTTATATGAACTTGCATTTTATTATCAGAGATAATATTATAAGAGTTAATGCTTTTGCATTTTATTATCAGAAATAATAAAATGCAAAAGCATTAACTACATAAACAACAAAAAATAAAAAAGCAAAAACTATAAAAATAAATCTTTCTTGGTGAGGCAATTTACCTAGTAAGAAATATTGTGATAAAAAAGAAACTATTTAAAATGTGAAATAAACGCAACGATCTTTTAAAACATATAGATGTATGACCAATAAGTATATTTGTGAAATTTATTTAATTAGTAAATTGAAAAAAAAATGAAACTCTTATAATGCAAAAATACCGTGATATCGCTTAAGCGCTTGCTACTAGCGTCACCTAGTTAATTTAAATTGAAATTCTTCATCATCCGTATAATTAACGTAGCGCCCGTGGTGGCTTAGGGTAAGTACATACCTGCCTCTTAATGAAAGGAGCGGATTGCGTTATGCAATTTTGCATCGCTAAGCGCTAATACGACACGGCGCCTTGCGACATAACATAATAATTAATATACGACATCAGATGAAGTCGGGTATTACAGCTACGCCCGATACATCTTTCGACTTCAAAAGTAAAAACGCGAAATAGTTGATTTTTTGTGTGTAGATTGATGTTAAACGCACTAAAACTAAAACGCACATCGTACGGGCTAAAAGTGGAAATAGGAAATGAAGCAATTTATCACAGCCTGGTACCACAGCTGCACAGGCGCGTGTAGCCTGGGTTCAGGGCCTAGCTGTAAGACGTTAGGTTCTGGTTATATAATTTACTACTTTAAACAACGTATAAAAGCAGTTATTGTATGATAGCAACAGATGTAATAGCCATTTTTGATTCTTATTTTTATACAGGATGTCCAGTAAATAGGGAATATAACTTTAGGTGATGGGTAGAATGAATCATTTGCAACAAAAAAGTTTTAGTAAATATTTGGTCGATTCTCAACCATTTTGGAGTTATATTTTTTTTTAAATATTTCTTGGACATGATACCCTTAGTTGATTATGGAATTATACTAACACCGTTTATATTTTGTTTATTTTTAATTTGTTTTTTGTTCTGCCAGTAAGATATTTCTTTATAAAATAATTAATTATGTTGTAGAAATAATGTGGCTATTTAAAATGTATGTTCATGAATTGCTTCCGAAATGACAAAAATATACAGGTACATATTTACGCAAATGTGTGTCAAATACGAGTATATCAGTCTTATTTATATGTAATATTCCACGTAATCATTTAATATACATATTCGTAATGTAGGTATTATATTATATATAATTTATATTGCTTCTATTTATTATAATCTGTATTTTATGTTCACTAAGCTTAAAATATGCATGTTGTTGTTCTCTTTTTATTTGAATATTGATAATGTTTTTTTTACTTTAGTGTCTATGATTAATTGTTAATATTTCAATATTTTGTTAGAGTACCATCTAAAAAAAAATAAATAAATCATCCGTCGACTGTGCATTCAGACACAATCACACCCAGTTTTACTAATTATATCCATCCCGATACGAATGTCAATGCAATGAATCTATTGGCGAACATTGTAAGCGTTTGTCAGTAAACGCGACACAGACGCGTCCGCGTGCATTATTGCGCAACTTGTTAGTCTATCCAATTTTGATCCTTTTCGCACGCATCGGAGGCAGGCCGGATAAAAGAACGCTCTACACATTCCGTCAGCTCGCTAAAAGCCAACGCAAAAGTCCCGCGGCGGCGGCTGGTCTCGTCGCGTTCGGTAGAAGTGTATCGAAGCATGAAAGCGGCCCACTTCACTCACCTACCCGCATTTCATGCGATGACATGGAGGAAATTTTATTAGGGAACGGAAGTGGCAAGAGAAACACGTTTCTGCATACATTTCTTAGGAGCCGTATTTGCCAGAACGCAATATAAAAATATTTTCAATACCCATTTGCTATTATTGGGTTTTTATTATTTTGTTTACATATAACCCGTTACCTAATCGTTCATATTACATAAAAAGGAACCGGTAAGGTAGTTGGGGGGGTAAAAGGTAGGTAGGTATGAATAACTTTAGTAACATAATACAAATTAAAAACACGTCTTGTTTTGTGGCTTGAAATAAACCGAAAATCATACAAATATCATCATAGGGTGTTAATGTTCCCTATTACGAGTAAAAAGTTATAAAAAAGTGCGAAAATAATTCATGCGGCTCAAGCATTATTTTAATTAATTAAATTCTGAAGTCTTACAGGTCACGGGTTTAAATTCGCTTAGTATAGTCAAACCATCTTTAACGCTTAATCGTCGGATTAGCATAGGAAAATTTCTTTTATTTGAGTAGGGCAGGGTTGGGTAGGGGTTTGAGTTTTTTTTATTTTATTAAATAAAAAATATTACTAAAAACCATTTTTGAAAAAAAAAGTTGACCGTTGACCGTTGAGGAGTTTTTTCGTCTGGAGCCATTCGTGGGTATAGAATCGGGTTATGCTTACAATAAAAATGTATTGTGATCGGAAGTGGTTTCTAATTCAGCTTGCAAGATTTGACCTAAACAGACAAAATGAAATTGATAAGGGAAGTGCTGTTTTATTTAATTTTATAGAATAATAAAATTGTGGTGCTGTTAAATTTTTTTTATTTTTTACAGACTTGTAATAGCTATAAGTCGGCGTGTCAGACAAATATTCTAAGTTATACGAAACGTGCGAAACCCTAAAAAAATGTATATGTTACTGTAAATTTAAGATGGGTGCGTTAACAACTATTCGATTCGGCGATGTATTGGTGGGATAATTAATCATTACAATTCCTGAAAGGTAGGTCTAAAGCTGTTTCCAAATACATATTTCAGGCGCCGTTCAATCCATGGTCGGCAAGTCAGCTTATAAATGACCGGTCAAATGTTTATCAAAGCGACATTTGTCAGTGGCATGTTCCAACCGACACTCCCGTCTACAGACTAATTATAATTACGTTATAATTCGGAAGGTAGGCCAAATAAAAATGAACATGATTTTGTAATAAAGAAAATACAATTTTATAAATATTTAGAAAAATAAATCAGGTAAATGAATTTTATTTCTTGCGTGTATCTAGGACTAAATTTTAAAATAGTAAATGCTTGTCTAAGGTTATCTCAAGTACCACTAGGCTAGGAAGAAGGGGAAGACGGGAGGGGGGTTCAACTTAAGTATGAACAGATTTTTGGTCCACCCATTACGAAACAGAAAAGTTTGAGTGTTTTGGGACTTCAACAGTCGGCGTATTATGTCTTCCAATTGAAGAACGCATTATATATTAATTATAAAAGAATGTGTAACTATATATTTATTTATTTATTGTCCAAGGCGTTAAGTAATAATGAAAAAAAAAGTAAATTTTGGTACATGTTTGAATCTGTTGATAAATATGTAATCGATACTACTTAAAAACTTATAAACACAAATGGGTCTATAGAAAAAAATACAATTATTAATTATAGTTTTATACATATACCAGTATCGACCTATTTAATGTGTCGATTGTATGTATGATTATTATATTTTATTAACATTAAATCGGCTGACATAATAATGATATATTTTTTTTAAGTTTTTTTCAATAATGATTTTTCAACTCTTAGTCCTAGTAGTACAAAATATTGCCATGTAAAAATAGATAAAATAAAATAAAGTAAAAAAGGATGATAATAAAATTTAAAATTCAAGGAATTGAATCAAAACTACGTTTATAGAAAATGTGTTAAGGATCGGACAAATTAGATGATGTATTTGTCAATAAGTTAACCTTTTTTTTTACGTTTTATGGGTGTCAAATAAAGTGTTCATTATTATTGTTAGATGATTGTTAAAGAATAAAAATAATCTAAATGTTAAGAATGTAAAAATTAAAGCACAGTAATCGATATCTCGTTTTGGTACGCGTTATTATAAGAATTATTAAACGAATTGTTATTATTAGGTATTTTTTTTTTCAGAAACCATCATGAATTTGATATGACGTTAATGGAAACTATGTTTGAAATTTCAGCGCCAATTATCTGGATTATTAATCGGGAGCGATCTTGGGACACAGTGTATACCTAAATAATTAAAAGACTATGAAAGAAAAAGGAAATTTTATTATATTTTTAATTTATTATTTATACAGATGTCCCATTCACCGCGCACCGCGCTTCACGAGTGTATGCACGGTCTCTGTCTCTACATTTAAATAAATTTTCATTAATAATTAACGTACAACAATTGCACTAATAATATTTAAAATTGAAGTGAAGATCAGTGTTCACATCTTGTGTTAATCTAATTTTGATTGTGTCCATTAATAATTGAGAAACTAAGGTTTTAATTTGTGAATTATATCGAAGTGAAGTCAATGTGCAAAGCAGTGTTCACGGCAGTTTTTGTTTCAAACGCGCCAATCAAAAAACGCCGCAACGACGCGGCCATTTTAACCGCGGCTCGTTTCGGTCAGTCGCGTCGTCACGACAGCGACAGCGTACGGAGGCAGCGAGACACCGAAACAGCGGGAGAGCGAGACAGCACTAGTTAAAGGATTTACATTCAGAATATTGTCTGCGATCGAAGAGGTGTCTGGTAGCGCAGTTTGCTAAGGCGTTCGTTCGCTTGCTGCCAAACTGATCCAAGCTAGGTTCGAATCCGCCCGACTCATCTTTCTTTTTTTTTGTTGTTTGTTAATTGTTATTTTTATTAATAATCAGCGCCATCTAACTGTGCAAATTGAAATATTTGTTATCATCAGGAAAAGATGGCAGCACTAGGTGAAGCTTCCGAAATTCAAAAAATTAATTTCCGGCTTGATAAACTAGATACTATACAAGATATGTTACAGTCATTGACTTCTCAAATGACTTTGAACACAGACAAAATAAATAATAATATTAACAATCTGAATAAAAAAATCGAAATAATAGATCGAACGAGCAGAAGAATGAACATTATAATATACGGACTTCCGCAAATATCAGAAATCGAGAAATACGAAAACCTCATTTTAAGGGTTTGTGAGTTTATAAAATCACGTTTGGATATTTCAATAAACCCGTCTCTCATAGCATTTACGTGTAGACTAGGTCCACGGAAGCAAAACAGACCAATATTAGTACAATTTGTTAACTATGGAGTAAAACTCAATGTCCTACAAAACGGAAGTAAATTGAAAGGAAGTGGCATTTATCTTAGCGAAGATTATACACATCAGGAAAGAACGGAAAGGAGATCATTAATCCCTCATTTAAAAGCAGCTAGAAATGAAGGACATATCGCGCAGCTTAAGGGAACTAGACTATTTATTAATAATCGGCTCTGGACCCCCGACATTCTTAGCCAGATAAGTGACATACAACATGCACAACCTTCAACATCTCGTGATGTACTACCGATGAATGCAAATCTCAATCATTTCTTTCAAAATCAGTCAGTTTCTATTCCAAAAAATAATGATCAGTTGACAAGCCCACAAACTAAAGTGTCTTTTGTAGATTGTGTGTCACCTCAACCTACAGATCAACAGACCAAGGGACGTCAACGAAAGGGTGTTAGAACTCAACCTCACCGTAATCCAACACTCCTTGTTAATTCACAGAAAATAACTAACAAGCCGCCATCTACGAGGAAGAGTAATTCGAAAAAAAAAAAAAACTCTAATATTTTGACTAGAGTGCCTCGGTCATCAAGTACTCAATTAAAATATGATGTGGGAGTACTCAGCCCTCCATCCGCTATGCTAGAAGATAACAACTCAGGACCTCATTCTATTCTTTATGGAGAAAATATGTTAAAAAACTAAAATCCATCAAAGCCTGCCAACCTAAATCGATCTTTATTATGCATGGAAATATTAGAAGTATTTTAAACAAGACTAATAATCTGGATTTATTTGTGGCATCACTACAAAATCAGCCGGATTTCATCTGCCTCTCGGAGACTTGGCTAACGCAGAGCAACCTGAATCTTGCACAGCTCACGGGATACTATAATGCTGCCAGCCAGATTAGGCTCTCACGCAACCACGGCGGCACCATAATATTCGCTAAAAAGGAATATGAAACAACTTGTATCGATATTTCTCATCTTGTAGATGACAAGACATTTGAAGGTACGGCGATTAGGATCAAATCTCTTAGCCTTATTATTATATGTGTTTATCGTTCTGGCGGTTCGATCGATCAATTCTTAGCTAAATATACTAATCTCCTTAAAATGTCTTATAAAAATGAAACTGTATGCATATGTGGGGATTTCAATATCGATTTTTTATTACAATCAAACGCAAAGACAAAAATTATTAATATTAACAAGGAATATAATTTTAATCCTATATTTACAAATAAACCATCGAGACTAGACTCTAATACCGGAAGAAAATCATTATTGGACAATTTTTTCCTTAATATCCCAATTAAACATATCGGAAGAGATTCGATACATACAGGGCTATCGGATCACTTATTTCATTTAATAGAAATAAAAAATCTCACTTCAAATAAGGATAAATATATATTAAAAAACGAGAGAACTTTTAATGATGCTAATAATATTTTGTTTTCTAAATTGTTAAAAACCATAAATTGGGACTATTTATACAGTATAAATGATGTTAATGCTGCGTACGAATGGTTTCATAATAAACTAGATTTCTGCTTTGAAAAGTCATTCCCGATTAAAAAGAAAAAGCATTACCCTTATAAAAAACGTAAAAACTGGATAACAAAAGAGTTAATTTTAAAATGCAAACAAAAACGTTCTATGTATAAAAAAAACTATTTAAATTCATTGCCACATGTAAAATTATATTTAAAATTCATTAACAGTCAGTTAAAGAAAGACATTAGAAAGGCGAAATCCACCTACTATTCAAATATAATAAAAAAAGCTGAAAATAAAACTAAAACTTCGTGGTCTCTAATAAATCATGAAACTGGAAGGCATATCAAAAACATAAAAAAAAATATAACTCTTTACCGAAATGGTAAAGATATTATAAATCCAGTAGTAATTTGTAAAGAGTTTAACGACTTTTTTGTAAGAAAACCGTTGCAGCTGGTCTCGGCCATTCGAGCATCTAAAACCTCTGCACAAGAAAAAATGAAGGGTATGAAAAAAAACGAAAAATCTATATACATGCGTACAATATCGGAACTTGAGTTAAGAAAGCATATTGATGACTTAAAAAATAAAAGATCAACCGGAGTCGATAATTTCCCATCTTTCATTTTAAAAAAACATAAAGATGATCTAATTCATCCATTGATTTACCTTTTTAACCTCAGCTTTAATAATGGAATATTTCCAAATTGTTATAAAATCTCTAAAATTATTCCTATCTACAAAAAAGGCAACGAAAAAGATATTGAGAATTATCGTCCAATCTCCCTTCTGAGTGTTTTCTCAAAATTATTGGAAAAACTAATAGAGAAAAGACTGACTCATTTCTTCGTTAAGTTTAATATTTTAACAAATAATCAATTTGGGTTCAGGAAAAATAGGTCTACTCAACAAGCGATTTTAAAATGTTGCAATACAATTCATAATGCTCTTAATGATAAAAAGTGTGCAGCTGCAGTATTTTGCGATTTGAGCAGGGCGTTTGACTGCGTTGATATTGACATATTGCTAAGCAAACTAAGCCATTATGGTATAAGAGGAGTGGCTCTTGACTTACTTAGATCATATCTTAAGGACCGAAAGCAGTGTGTGGAAATGAAATACATCGCAGACAACCAAATCGAAACAGTGATTCAATCTGACACTAGTTCGATTAACATCGGTGTACCACAGGGATCGATTTTGGGGCCTCTTCTATTTATAATATATACAAATGACCTCAGTTCAAACATAGCAAGTGCCGAAATTATTCAGTTTGCTGACGACACTAGTGGGGTAATTGTAACCAATAAAATGGACGACCTGGACACAAAAATAGGCACAACACTCAATGAGCTTGAAGATTGGTTCAAGGCTAATAAGATGTCACTAAACATGTCAAAGACAGTTATAGTCGACTTCAGCAATGTCCCGAGTTCAACGCTTAAGACACAGCATGCTGTTGAGGTTAAAAATAGCGTTAAATTCCTAGGAACATATTTGGATAAAAAACTTAACTGGCGAGAGCATATTCAATATGTCAAATCTAAACTTTCCTCAGCGTGTTATGCCCTTTCGCGCATAAGAAAATATATGGACAAATCTGCAATGTTGTCAGCCTATTACGGTCTCGTTGAATCACACCTTAGATATGGTATAATCGCTTGGGGCACAGCTCCGTATGTGAGTGATATCTTTCGACTCCAGAAACGATCTATCCGAGCTATTGTAGGGGTGAACCAACGTGTATCATGTAGACCACTGTTTAAACAACTTGGAATCCTGACAATCTATGGCTTGTATATCCAGGAGTGTTTGTGTGAGTTCTACGTTAACAAGGACAAAGCAGTAACTCATAGCCAGATCCATGATCATGACACTCGCCACAAGAGCAATTATGTACAAACCGTCATCCCCAAGTCAGCTAGGTTCAAAAAAACCAACAATTATCTAGCCGCTGATTTCTTTAACAAATTGCCAGAGAAAATAAAACTTATTTCTAAATTGAGCCTTTTTAAAAAAGAGGTTAAGAAACTACTTCTAGAAAAAATTA
Organism: Neomicropteryx cornuta; assembly: GCA_020383195.1. NCBI lineage: Eukaryota > Metazoa > Arthropoda > Insecta > Lepidoptera > Micropterigidae > Neomicropteryx > Neomicropteryx cornuta. The sequence goes on from JAHKQU010000011.1 coordinate 3,221,485, forward strand.
TATACAGTTTTGAAGAGTTTTAAATTATCTCTTTTCAGTTTCTCTTTTATTTTTAACTATATTTATGTAAATTTTGTTTTTGTTTTTTTTTTTTTTTGTTTGTATTTCCTTTGTATACCTTATTAGAACTCTTTTTTTACTTCTCTGGGTTGTTAAATTAAATTTGTTTTATTTTGTATTTTGAAAATCTTTTTATGCAATTTTTATTTTATTGCATTCATTGTCTATTTTTTTTTCTATCTACATTGTTGTACGTTATAAGCTTTTATGTCATTCCTATGTACATTTTTGTATATGTTGGAAATAAATCTATCTTATCTTATCTTATCATGGGTATTCCGGTTGTTGAGTAATTTATGAAATATTTTTTAAATATTTTATAATATTTATTTCATGTTTTATTTTATTATGTGAATGTTGCCCAGTTTGTATGTTTGTGCTTGAAATAATTCGCTACTATATAAAAGTCTACCTTAGTACGGGAATTGCTCAGTTAGGTAGAACTTTAGATTATATTAGAATTACTATGTCAGAGAAAGAAATAAATAAATATTTTAATAAGATTTTTATTAGGTAACGGGAAATGGTAGATATATGAGAGTGTAGCAGTACTTACATCCTACCAACTTTATAAGCGAGGAGATAAGAGATTAAATTTGATGACCTGTTTGCGTTGGGAGATTGGTTCGTGTCGATAAATAGCGAGGCGACCCGGTATGATTAAAACGGAAAGAGTTTTTCTTTTTTAAATAAAAACAGTCACCCTGTATTCGATTTCCCTAAGTAGACTGAATCGGTGATTAATGGTCGTCTTTCTATGTATTATTTCGCATCCTTAAGTGGTGATTGAACAACTTTGTAAATAAAGCAAAAAAAGTGATCTAAAATAGCAAAAGAGAGAGACCTAAAAACATTTTAAAGGATGGTCACCTGATAAAATATCAGACCGCGCGGCGTCGCGACCCAGAAACCGGCTGACTCCACGGGGCACCGTACCTACAAATGCATTGACGAAAGTGAATGACGAGTAGTTTCCCGCGTGCTAATATTGTAATTTAGGTCAATCGGATTGGTCAGGAATACAACAATACGCGCACCAAACGTTTGATAGAGTATTTATAATTTCATATGGATTTTTTTTGTTTGTTTTTTGGAAACTTGCTGAACAAAATTTGTTCAGATTCATACTCAGAATGACCCCTTAAAACGATGCTGCTGACTTTAAGTTCATCCTGTATATAGTACAAATATTACACGGGCAACACTAATTGTACATCAGTGTTTATATTTGTGCCTTAGTTAATTTTTATATTTTTTCACAGGTCTCTTGTATGCTCACTGTAAGACTTAATAAATAACCTTCCTTAGAACAGGTAACTCTTACCTAGTTAGGAAGGTTACAGACTTGTACTCATCGCCCAACATTAATTATTAAAAAAAAAAAAAATTGAAAAGTTATTTTAAAAAGTACAAAACTTGCGCTTGTAGGTATTATTAAAATAATTGAGTTGTAAAGTTGACTTATATTTGATGTTTTTTTTTTAATAGCGGCAAATCGCCTGAAAAGATAAATGACACAATCTTTGACAATATTAAAAATTTTTAGAAATGTTTATTAATTTTTTGATAACGTGTTGGATAGCAACATATTTATAAAGGTATTAAAGAGGTCCTGTACTTTATAAATATGTTGCTATCCAACACGTTATCAAAAAATTAATAAACTTTTCTAGATTTTTTTAATATTGTCAAAGATTGTGTCATTTATTTTTTCAGGTGATTTGCCGCTATTATATATATATATAAAATAATATGATAATAATGTTTTTAATGGCATCTCAGAAGTTTGTGTAAGTTTAAGGCCAAGCATATTGACCTTCAAATTTGGTACTTTTTATTTATAAGGCCAGGCTTTAATCTTTGCCCGGTTACTAAGCAATTGTTGGTTTTTATTCAATTACAGCTTCAATATGGCTATCCTTAATTTTTCTTTCAATTATTATTTTTTCCAAAGTCCTTTATGAAAGGGAAATTTAAATATAATTTATAATTTTAAATATTTCTTATAAATATAATTGAATTTTAAAAATCTCCCTTTAATATGTCGAAGAAATAAGATTAAGGTATCTAAATATATTTTTTTTATGATTAAATATCCTTTGGTTACCATAGAAAAAAAGGGTTATGAAAATGAATCGAAATTAATATTTATCCTTTGGCTTTGCCCTAATCTTCTGTGTAAGTATATGATGAAGTAAATATGACTTTTTTAGTTTAAAAAAACGTTCAATGTTCTTTGTCTGGGAGTTCTACCCTATGCAAAAATGCTCGGATTAGTTCTGATGGATTTTACCACGTCCCCGGCGCGGCGCGCGTTTAAGCCGCGGCCACACGTCTGCTCAAGTTTAATTAGATTTTTCTGCCAGTTCGCATATCCAATTTGCGGCCCCGTACCTGAGCTGAATGTATGCAAATATCGGAGCGGAGACACGGCGGGCGGGTTGCACGCACATGATCTTATTTCCGCGTAGAAATGGAGTTCAAGATGGCCGACGGCATTTTATGAATCTACCCGCCGGCTCGCCGCTCGTGTGAACCGTGTTTATTTCGGTCAGCGCCGACGCGACGTAACTTCAGAGCACAGACTGTACCCACATGACTGTATCCTTAATTCTTATGTTACACTATTAATTAATTTATTACGGTTAAACACACACTTGCATATTAGCAATCGACCTTATTTTTTTATATTAAAATAATTGCCTAGGGTAAATACAATTCTTATTGGGCCGTACTCAACTAGGCCAAATGTGCCTGTCCTAGAGTCGGGGGAGATGGTGGTAATGAAGCGTTAAAAATGGCGTCAGGTTTTACTCTTTGCGCGGTCAGCAAGCAATTGTTGGATATTATTTAATTACAGCTTCATAATATAGAAATTTAAAAAAAACAACTTTTTTATTTTTACCCTTCATTTGTCTTTCAATTACTATGTTTGGTAGCCCATTTAATATTCAGGAAATGATTATACTTATCTCATAATGCACATTTTTTTGATTATTCGGATTTACCATCGGATTCATGTTGGATATACTTTCTTTATACACGTATATATTTTTTTTATCATATTTCATTTATTTGAGTTAAATTAATATAACAATAAAATATCAGTTGTTAGGTAACAAATATCAACATCACCTTACCCAATTAATATGCAGCTGGCTTAGTTAATAAATGTCAGTTGCTTAGTAATTGAACCAAATCGAAATTATCCCCACACCGGGAGGGTAGGCGTATAAATGATTATACATCAAAAATTACTTATAGATTTTTTTGAAAACAAAATAATTCGATGAGTTCTTGATTTAATGACAAAAATAGCCGCAACGAGCGCGCACCACTCCAGCCTGGGACTGCGGTGTCGGCAACTTCAAAGTCAACCTCAAAGACGGGAAAAAACTCCCAGACGCACGGGAATCATTCCCAGGGCGGTCGCGGAGAAAGGGGAAAGGGGGAGGGGCTGATTTGAAATTCCAGCCGTGAATCAAAGAGACCGGCGAGATCTCATTAACCTAACATCGCGCCAGCCTCGTTCCATCTTTTCTCGTTCCTCCCCTCATAGTTTCCGCTGCGTTTCCTGCACCCCGGAAACCATAACCAGGCTTGATGTCTAAATATATATGCGCTGACATCAGGAAATAACTGTCAGGGACGCTCAGGACGTCAGAGTAATTTGGTAACATCGTAGATGCGCAATACGAGAAGATGCGCTCCCATCTACGTAGAACTTTTTACTTACCTATACTTTATGTAGTTTGGATTTAAATCGCTAGAGAGCGCTAGTAATTTTATGTCTAGATGCCAATCAATTGATACTACTATCAACTACTACCACTACTACTACTACTACTACTACTATTGATCAATTGGTACTTACTTACCATGTAGTTCGGATTTTAACCACTAGAGAGTGCATTGATTAGCGTTGAGCAACTGATGTCACTGTGACAAGTGAAATATTTAATATGAACGTTGATATTTATATGGATGGAGAGACCTAGTCACGTTTCTTATTAAAGATAATTTAACCGTGCATTTCATAATAAAACAGAAAAATATTCATTTAAAATGATGCCATTTTAAAAACTGACGGATTCAGGTACTCTAATTAGGTAAACTTTTGATTAAATAAGCAAATATACCAGTGTGAAAGTGTACTCCAGCCATGGTTTTACCCATAAATGCAATAAATTTTTGATGAGATTTGTTTAAATTGTGTTACGGCCCGTTTTACCGGATTGCAGAAACACACACTGTTTCATAAATTAGCTATTTCCGTCGATTATTTAAAATTAAGTAAAGTTGTTCAGTTTAAAGCGTAGAAAGGACTCACTAAGTCTTTTTTCATACGCGTTCAGGTAATAAATTATATTTTCAGTACCGTTGGCAATTTTGCGGCACATTGGTTACATAATATCAATTTACACAGACGGCGCTTTCAGTCTTCGCTTCGTGCGTCGCAACAGACCATTTAACTGTTTGATTACTAAAACAGAATTCATTGATGTAATTCACAATGGTAATAGCACGCAGGGCCGAATCCGTCTGTGCGAATTGCTACCTTTTCATTGAGGATTATAATTGAAATAGTGCTCTAATGCCATCTCGGCGGCAGCCCTGGTTTCCGTCGATAAGAGAAATGCTTCGTTAGCTATTGGCTTTCAGACTAGCATCACGATTAATATATTCAACTTTAGTGTTCAAATAGCCGTATGTTTTTACTTAAATAATCTTTAGACCTAGGTAAAAAAAAACAAGACCAATAAGTGTACAACGATGAACTTTACAAGGAAAAAACAACCATTGCCGCTTTCTTATAACCCGAGCGGTTGTCAGGTTTATGTGGTAGACCAGTTTAAGGATCTAGGAGTAATTTTTGACCCAAAGCTTAATTTCAAAAAATGATTTTTCAAAATTCAAAAAATCATACCTCCCTGTGCCTATTAAGATCGGCCTTTTTTAAATGATTTTTTTACTTTTTGGTGTATATAATATAATTGTAGTTTAGACCATTAGTAAAGTAAAGAAAATGCTTGTTTTTTGACTTGTCATGATTTTGGCCCGAGCTCGCTTAATTCTGGATTCGCTATTATTAGATTGAAAGTCGTCAATGGCTCTCTGCCTACATGAAAATAATTTGAACAATAAGGATGTTTCTTATTGAATTACGCATCTTTAGTGCGATCATCGATTTTTTTTTTGTCCTATCCTCAACCTTTGAACGTCTTTTGTCTACCCAAGATGCTTTTGGAGCAAGACAGACGCTTTCGACGAATAGATTTATTGTGAGATTTGTTTATAACAATGTAAGGGGCAAATTTTCCTCGTTTACAGAACGTAGAGTTTTTATACGATTTGATAAAACCACTCTTTGACTGCTAAAGCTAATCAAAATAGTACCAAAAAGTACTATTTTTATTATATTACTGTAATAAGATATTCTATAACAAGTACCTTCTCATGCGGTTACACCACATAAAAGAAATTTACAACGCTGCACTGTACTAGCGGCCTGATGGAGAAGTGATATATGCACCTGCTTCTAAATCAAGAGGTCCCGGGTTCGAGGCCCCAGTCGGTTAGGTTAATCCCGGGGCTTCTCAACACTGTCGACTGTGTTAAGTAACAAGACATAAAAAAAAAATACATTCAGTTACAGACTTGCGAGATGTTGTTCACCTGTAATGAACGGCCCCACGTCATAAAAACTACAATAAGGCAGTCGAAACTGCGCCCAATAGCGCCTCCTTGGACAACGCAAGCCATACGAATGAACCTGTCGTATGCCTACTCGATCACTTTTCCTTACCTGCACCGAGCCAAGCAGCACCTCAGTTCTCGGGATAAGCTGTACCCCGTAATGGAATAAGCGAATAGTAGATTTATTGTAATAACTAAATTACTTACTGTAGTAAATAAATTACTGACATTTAAACTAACTTTAGTCGTAAACTCTATTGAAGAGTTAATTGACGGCAGAAACGACGCGCATCTGCAACGATCACGTGTCTGAAACGTGCGTAAGAAACGGTTTCAGCTGTCGGACATTTGACATTTGAAGGTGCACGGCTGAGAGGTAATCGCTTAGTAATAATATTAATATGTATTGATTTCTGAAGAAACTCGATACATCATTTATATAAAAAAAATGCGTTTATACTAATTTAATATACCTTTTTTTTTCTGTGAATTATTTGTGTAAAGAATAATAATAAACAATTATAGATAATGCAAGTTACACGCCAATGACGTTAATCGCTACTATTCGGTGAGAGAGCTGTTAGTACATTTTCTCACTGTCAACAGAGACTTTAGTCTTCGTTCAACTCGAACGTTATAAGTTCTGCCTTCGCTCAAAAGGCGGCGTTTGTTCCGAGCGGTATTGCCCGTTTGGGCTGTGGTGGTGAAGGTGACAGGTGACAGACAGACAGTAGTTTAATTTGTTTTTACTTTAATTATAATGTGTGCATGGGGAAACCTGTCAAATAAATAGATATACGAGGACGCAGAAACTTGCAGACCAGCCTATAATCTCGACCCTCGGGTTAGGATGGCGCTCGCTACGTAGTCAAATTAAAACATAAACCCCTCACAATTTTTCGAAGAGTTAGTATGTACAATGGTACAAATCAGCAGGCAGCCTTTCGGCGCTGAGTAAATATGAAAATGCACTTGGCACAGTATGCCACGATACTTCGCCTTTTATGCGTAAATCTAAAAAAAATCCCGTGCCTTGGGACTGTCTTTATAATTTTCAATATTTCTATTAATTATTCTAGTATCAAACATTAATTATTATCCTTTAAGATATAAGGTATAAATGTAATATTTCAGTATTCATTGTTGCATTATGTACACAGATTTTTTATGAAATGTATTTTTAATAAATTAAATATAACTATTCTAAAAAATATCATAGATAAAGGAAGACAAGAATCTGCTGACTTGTTTAACATTTTATTTTAACATTTTTTTGACCATCATTATTATTATATTTCATAGGTAATATCCAAACTATAAATGAGAACGTATTTAAAGAGTAACATTTGGAAACGCATATATATAAAATAAAAATAATAATATTGTATGTTATACTATATAGTCTAAATTTACTCAAATATGCATTTTTTTGTTTGCTACGTTAACATGAGCTCAATAGTATACTCATTATGTATTTTATTTTTCTTGTAATCACCATCATTCTTCATCACAATCACAAATCCATTATTTTTATATTTTTTGTTAAAATATCATCCTTTCCTTATTTCATCTAATTAGATGGTTACATAATATTTGACAATATTTTACACTAAAGAGGACAGGTGAGAGTTAAAAATGCATTTTTATAAAACTCAGCGCTGGGTTTAAACCGACATCCTGCGCTCTCAAGTGCAGGACCTCTTTAGAACCTTTATAAATATTATGCTATCTAGCACTTTAACAAAAAAATATTCAAAATTTTTCAATATTGTCAAAGATTGTGTCATTTATCTTTTCAGGCGTTTTGCCGCTATTAAAAAACAATCATCAAATATAAGTCAAATAACTTTACAACTCAATTATACAATTATATATATTTATATATTTATATGTTTTAATTTATTTTCTTACAAATAGACACCTTCATATTTCTCTATAGGTATATATAGAGAAATATTCATATTTCTGTATAGGCATTGACGGTTTGACATTCTCAGTTGTAGCACAATATAACACTGCCTTCCTTAGTACAGACATAACCTAGTAAAGAAGGCAGGGCACAAAATGTAGCAGTGCTAATCGCTCCCTGTGCATTTATAATATTCATTTGTAACTGTGATTTGTTCTACTACAATTGTATTTCTTTTTCAAATTAATTATGTCACAATAAATAAATAAATAAAAAATAAATATGCGTACTTACACTTTATCTATAGTTAAAACATTAAATATATAATAATTTCTTTATAAGATAATGGATATGTGATTTTTTTTTATTTCATTGCAAATGAACATCAGTTTAAAAATTTACATTTACGCGTAAACAAACGAACTACTTATGGAAACGCGGATTTTTTTTATCATCCACTCACCATCTCACTGCATTAACTATTGAGGTTTTTATTTTACTTTATTATTATATGTACTTTTTCAGATATTTTATGTAACGGTTTTGACAACATTGTCTTTCAATAAGTAAATCTACTTACATCAACCTGTTCTTCATCATATTCAAGGACCGTTACAGGAGCAACACCCAAAGGCGTGAACTGAAGCGTCCCGACGCTTGTAAACCCAATGCAAATAAACAAATAACTTGCACTGCGGGTAGTTTGTTCTACCCTCGCAGTATGCAAGGGATTACCCCGCTCTGTCCGTTTACAACGTGTGTAACAATCATTATGCAAATACGGGTAAAGAGCGGTACACACGAGGCGGTCGCACTAATCTCGCTTAATGATGTAACGCCCCTGGACATTGTTTGCTTTAGAACTGTTCCGCTGTTCAGATAGTGCGAAGCGCTCTGTACGAGACAATCAATACAGGCCGCTCGTGCTAACGGCCTTATGCAGAGTAGCGTTCGTTCGCCGCTACAGAAGCAATGTTTAAGGGGCATTCAGTCGTGTTTAAAAATTGCAAATTGTCGCAAGAAAGACATTAATCGCGGCGTCCTACTCTATCCCACACTGCGGAATGGAAATTTGTTAATTTTATCTCTACATTAGGTTTTTTTTTTCAATAATCTACGACAAAAAATGGTTAAAAAAACCATATAAATATAAATATAAACACCGTAGGATTGTTTTTTTTAACCGGCACACAGGATAAATTTACAAAAAATAGCCAGGAATAAAACTAGACAGAAGTTGCATGATTCTATGAGATAAGACTTAACCCACCACATTCCCGGATAGTTGCAACGACTTGGGGTTGTTATATCAATCCTCGCAAGACAAAGATATTAACTCCGACGCACCTGAAGGGTGCTACGGAGCGGGTCAGAGAACGCACAAAGGACCCTCGAGCGTCTGTCCCTGTCTCCCTCTCTCCTTAAAGAATAACAGGAATAAAACCCTAACTAAAGGCCTAATTAAAACTAAAATGCAAGGCAAGAAAGAGACAGGACGGTAAAGAGAGGAGAAACAGGAAGGGGGTCGGTGCAGAGGACGACTTATCTGTAACATAAAACACAATTACATTAACAAATACACAACAGGAAAACTTAACACTAAAATGGTCCTTGTCCTAAAATGATTATATGAGATAATTATGATAACGACGCAAGGGTCTGAATTTAAAAGTCTGCAATGTTCTCTTAAATGACAAAATGAGCCAAGTGCATTTTTCGTCGGCCGGGAAAATTGCCGTAACGAGTTACAACTTCTCCTCATCAACTTGACATTTTGCCCGAGTTCCTTTCGGCGCCCTCAAAGCCCGTAGACCAAACGAGATGAGGCCTTTCGCACGCGGGCGAACTATTATTATTATTAATTTTTTTCGAGTTCGAGCCTTTGAAATTACCGCTGAAGGCGAACGGAGAAAACTCCACGAAAGACTTTTCGCAAGATGGCGGCACGGAGCGGGTTCTGTTTACCAAATGAAAAACTAGCCGACACTTTTCCGGGCTTCCTGAAAAGGCTTTTGAGCAAATACCAAGAAGCAAGCTCATCAGAATTTTTTTACCTTTATTTATGAAAGAGTTTCTGAGGAATCACTGAAAGTTAAATTAGTAAAAACACAAATAGAGTTTTTTTTACCGCATCTGTATACACAAATATAATTGCATTTTTCATATTTTTTTTCACTTTGTAATACTATTAACACTATTTAAAATTGCAATTATCATTTTGACTTTCACATAAATATATATTCCTTCTTTTTCTTTGTGTCTCACGTCAGTTCTATGTGTAAGCATAATGAACGATAGATGTGAATATTTGTATTTAAAAAAATGAAACTACTGAAATTAAAAATGTAATATGAAAAATTAAATTACTGACATTAAGATTATACAGTGTATAATTCAAATAATAAAATTACCCCATTTTTTTTAACCTAAGAATAATTATACTTTTATGCCTTGACACATAACACATAATATAGATGAAAGTAGCTTTCTGCACTCCTTCATATAATCTTTAAATGTGCCAAATCTCACACCAGTTATACTACTAAGTAACTAGTAACCAGTTCCTAGTAAAAACGAGTTCTTGCCGACGCGTTGTTTCCGTTGCCCTTAGTACCTCGCGTATTTACTAGTAAAAATGGGTTCTTACTGATTTCGGGTATTTACTGTAACATACATGTTAAGGAGTTTGTAAAACTCTTGTTTTATTAAAGGTTCCTAAGGGTTTTTAACTGATTTTAAACAAAAAGGAGGTTCTCCACTCGATTTTAATATATTTTTTTTTAAAAGTTAGTTTTCATTTGAGCTTTGGTGGGTAACTTTTAGTGTAGAGTAAGAAAAAAAAACTAAATTTTCCGTTCAAAATATTTTTCAAATCGAATTCGTTTAGCGCGGAATATGCAATATTGCAGTATTCCGGTGCAGTACTGCATATTGTACCAGAATGCTTGGAGTTTATACCGTCGTTTTACTAAGCTATAATAGTGTGAGTTAGCTAAAATAATAAGTCTGATTGATAATTATTTTATTAGCCCTTAGGTGGTTTTTATTTTGTTATGCACAAAGCAAAAAATGATGACCTGTTGAATAAATAAATAAATACCGAGACGAATTAAGATGCTTCGTTTGGCCTTAAATGAGTAACCCAAGCCATTAGGTTTTTTAGTTCGACCAATATTTATTTTTTTGGTATGCTTGAGTATAAAGCTAAGCTTAATAGGCCAAATTAGTGTCAATCACGCGCGATCCGCACAAGAGCTTGGCACACAACTGTGGCGAGAGTTTGTGAGGAGTCTGCGTACAATTATTACGCCAATTAAATTATATTTAACTTTAAATGTGTTCAATATCAATATAATAAATAAATCAGTGAAAAGTTACAGACACTTGAAAACATAAAATCAACAATATTAAAATACCTAATTTTGTTTATAGGAAAAAACACATGCTTAGTGTAAAACGAAGTTAAATATGTTTCATGTTGCATAGAGCTTATTAAAATAATTAAAGATAACATTTCGTTTATTAAAGTAATGTTGTTTATTGACAAAAGTTGAATTGATTGAAGATTATTTAAATTTATGAAATAGACAGTGTCTATGGAGAATATTAATAAATAAACATTTATTAAATAAAATGTATATAGATAGATATATTAGCGTGGATTTGTTCGTCCAATTGTGTACTCGATACACTTACAGTCTTATTTTATTTTATGCGATTATTTTAGAATGATCTAGTCACAACAAAGGATCCGTTACATAAAAGATATACAAGAGAGGGCGAGCGAAAGAGAGAAGAGGTGGCAGTTATTCCTTTTCTATCCGGAACATTCAAGTGCGGCATCAACACAATGGTATAACATCATTTGAATTCTCGTTTGGACGCCTATCCTTACTCTTGGCTCCGATTTCGTTGCGTTCTTCTCTTGTATTCTGTGTTCTGTTGAATATGTATAATTTTTTTGTAATTATTCTAATGACCTCATAAAATAATTCTTTTGTCCTCTTCTCGAGTAAGTCATATTTAATAGTTTTCATTCAATAATGTATGGTAGCGATAAAGTGTTAATAATGACATACCTCGGTTTGAAAGTTTTTACTAGTGATTCAAAACGATTGATTACACATAAACAAAAAACAAATCAAATAAACATGCCCGGCGAGCCGGATAACAAAAAAATAATAGTAAAAAAATAAGTTTTTAAATGCGTATACAAAATTTCGTAACTGTGCTGTTGACCTTTGACGGGTTCCTTCGTTTGGAGCCAATCCTCGGTGTAGTCAGGTTATGCTATCCATAAAATGCATTGTCATCGAAAGTAAACCAACATGTCAAATTTCAACTCCGCAGAATAAAAATAAGTGATTATATGCATCAAATCCTTCCCTTGATAGTATTTTTTTATTATTTCTGCAATAATACACTATTACACTACATTATTGGTATGTCTAAAAATAAAAAATAAATGAAAATATAACGTAACCAGTTTTGTTTAGGTTTCCTTTTAATACTTTTGTATATCAAATAATTGTGTTAAAAAACGCGGTAATGTCATATTAATTATAAAATAATGTAAAAATTATGAATGTATAAAAAGACATTTTAATGTATGAAATTATCAAAGAAATTATATGAGTTTTTTAATTTTCAAGGTATTTCTCAAGGCGTATTGGAGAAATTCTTAATTTCATACGTAATTAACAAAGTTCAACCGCTGTTTGGCTTTTAACCGTGTTTTTGCGAGAACAATTCAAAATTGCGGCTTATTAAAAAACTTTTAAATGTTGGATTAAATGCGCCTTCTGGGAATTATGACTTGGCAACGCATTACAACGCGTATTAATAAACGACACATATATAAATAAGAAAAAGGTTTTTTTTAATTTTATTTTATTTTTTGGCGGCTGAAAATTTTATCTCTTATATGAATATTGTCATTCATAATAATGACTAAAAAGTAAACCGCGTTCCGTTGGCACACTATACAGCATGATTAAAAATTGGTGACTTACATGGTACTGTTATTATCACAAGACACTAGACAAAATGTTTATAAAGTTTTAACCTTTTTACATACGAGCGCAGTCAAAAAGATGGTCATAAAATGTTTTGTCAATATTTAGCTTCATTTCATATTTCTAAACCCTGATTTTCTTTTCCAATAACGACCACATACGAAACATAGCTTTTGGCCAGTGCTATTTTGTAGTATATTTTTTTATCATACTTTCGATGATTCTAATCTTAGCCGGTTTAAAATAATTAGATAACTGAATAAACATATCGTAAGCTGGACGAATTTTTCAATCGCATAATAAGCCCTATAACGAAAGCGTTATAAAATATGAAGGAGTATTAAGTGCGTGGACGTAATGACAGATAGTTTTGACATTTTGATTTACTGTCATGCGTTTATACCGTTACATTTATTTTTGTGTTTTTCGTATGATATCTCAAGTTTTTAGGCTTTAATTTCCTAATTACTATTGTTTTGTATTTCGCGTTTCGTATATCTGACATTATTTGCTTAAACGACTAAGGTATGAGACTAAGTTAACTACAACCTACCTACAATATAAGGGTTCATCTATTTGTCTACAGCAAAAATTAAAGAATATAATCTTCACATGTCATCATTAAAATTAATAGGTTTATAGGTTTTAGTTATTTTGAATAGAATGATTATAGATATTTATCAGGATGAACAGCAATCAAGTTTTACAGAACTAGTTTCTGTTTTAATCATTGCTAAATACAGATCACTTAATTATTGTACAGATTATTGTACTATAGGTCTTCCACGGAAATATTAATAGTTTAGACGTAAATGTCTTATAGACTGAATAAAATTGAGAAATAGATACAAAATAATATAGTATAAATATTTAGCGTTACATTTTTAATATAAAGGGTTAAAACTAGGATTTTCAAATTATACAGATATGTAATATGATTTATGTTATATCATACATAAGTATAAATAAGTAAATACATTAAGTATTTATTTATTTAATGTGAAACAAAATTCTAACATTTGTATTCACTATTTGCAGCATATTTTCAAGGTAGGCATAGAAGTTGTTACTGCATCATATTATTCATAGGATTTGGCTGGACAACAGCGTACAGAATGTCCTGGCGTCAGATAAGACACAAATTGAAAGGGGAGAAGTCCAAGTTGGATAAATCCGTGAGTACTTTTTTACCGTCCATACGTGGTCTTACAGCTGACATGTCAAAGTTTAATGTGAGGAAAGAATTATTTGCGAACGACTTGATAAGTCAGTCTGCACGTAGAGTTACGGCTGACAGGTCAACGTTTAGCGTAACAGATGACTTACTCGTGAGTCAGCTGAGATTCAATATGTTAAATACGATGGATTTGTACGCTATAGATCGGGCTGATACACTGACCAAACAGGTACGGAGACGGAAAGAGATTTGGCGAGAGAAAAACTTCTCGTGCACCAACATGCCCCTACCGAGACTCGCCGACGATTCGATGGTCCAACTCACAGATATAAAAATAATAACCAGAGACTTCGATCCGACATTCCATACAATATTTGAAAGATTAACAATGGCCAAGGATCCTAGATCTTCGATCTACAGGGACATGTGTCGAATAAAATTGGCCGTTAGCTATTTGAGGAACACTATAAAGCACTTTGATAACTCCAATCAAAACGAAAGAAGCTGCTATAAAACCATTATGAAGAACTATCGCATTGCGTACAAGAACCTTCTAATATTCGAATCGGAAGACTTTCGGAAGACGCAAGATATTGTGAACAATCAGGCAGTGGTTAGTTATGAGGTTATCAGCACACATAGGATGGAAAACCGTATCTTGAACCTGAAGAGACTCGATTGTTTGGAACATATGTATCGCCTGTACAAAATTATCAAAATGTACCAATTATATCAAAAGTTCCTTTACAAACTATCTCCGTCATACTGGTGCAGAAGAAACCACATCGAGACACATGCTCGTGAATCCGAGGATGCCAGATACTTCCAGGAAGCGGTGCAAAACTTGAAGAACTGGAACCCGGCCGTGAGATCGCCCTCGAAATACGGAGGATACGTCAGCTCGTTGCGCGAACCGAAAATTTATTTTAAGAATAAATATCAACTGTCGAATCTGTTCAAGTTGCTGGAGAATCAGGCGCTGTACGCGCTGGAACGGAACAATTTCCTGAAATTTGAACTGGAGGAAGCCGAGAGGGAATTGAACAGAATGAAGACATCTTTTCGACAGCAGACTGGGGTACTGGAGCGGACCACCTCTCAGCTGGAGGCGGAAGTAAACGCCAGTGATGCGTACGCCAAGGAATATGAAAAGAAATTCAGAGCGACACTTAATGCATTCTGGCCTATAATCGCATCGGAGAAAATGTTAAAGTTGAGGTTTGCGGTCTTCTCCGTTTACGAAATGGTGGATCCGCACCCGGACAATGTTTCCTCGACCATGGAGATGACGCTGCAGATAATGCTGAAGTACGAGGAGTACATGAAGAGATGCGATCAAATACCATTGGAAGTGGTCAGGTCGCTGGAGGCTTTGATACACAAAAATATATATGCGCAATTCGAAAATCATTCGAAGGTCGCGCGAGACGTTGCTTCTTATAAAATACTGTCGAGGAAACTGAGAAAACTCATACTGGCAAAGCCAAACCCGAAGAGTATTAAGGACCGCTCGATGTGTTCCAGATTCGTTGGAATTTTCAAAGATAATAGACGAAAGAAGATCAAAATGCACTCCGACGACCAGGTCCTCGAATACCTTCGACTTTTCACAGAATGGTGCGAGGGAGAGGACAAAGAAGAATTTATGAAAGATTTCTCAAAAGGACCACTTCATCAACACCAATGAGAATCATTTTATATATTATTTAGATTTATTTAGTCTAAACGTTGTTTTATGTTCTATTTATACCTACTTTGCCTAATATGTATGCTTCATTATATAATATAAAATATAAATACTTTAATTGTCATGAATTTGTCCTTACATTTAGGAACATAATATTATTAACGCAAATCATACTCGTAAGTGCATGCGTAAAAAAAGTGCGTTTCATTCTTTTTTAAATGACTTAAAAGAAAGGAAGAGGTTTTCAATTCGACGTTTTAAGTGTAAGTTCACTCATCACTCCGAATTGATATTAGATATTATTATTTTTGATATTAGAAGGTATTTGTCAGGGTTGGACTCATTTTAGTATAGTATAGTACTTTCTATTGTAAGGTGGGAAATATAATTAAAAACTAAGTTTTCCGTTTAACTCTGACAGCATAACCTCAAAAGTAATGCGACAGTGGCGACAGATATTGTATACACATACGCGGCGAGTAGCGAACTAATCACGAGTGCGAAAACATATCCTTAACAAGGTTAAACTGAAAAAGTAACTTAAATATACAATTAAATTTAAGTCATGCTTACAAGTTAAGTTGATCCTAACTAAGAACGACTTTAAGCAAGGACTGAAATTTCGGCCCTTAGTGAAGGCACACTTTCGATTTAACACTAAACGGAATTGAGTTAATACGATACTAAAATTTAGGTTAGTCACATGACCTGACATGGTTTAGGACATGACATTCGGCCCTAAGAAATAAGTAAAAAACATAAATGAATTAATAAATAAAAACAAATATTTATTTTTTTATATAAATATAAATAAGACGATTGCCGAAAATCAACCACGCTAAAATTAGACAATAAACCGGTATACAAAGCAACTTATTATTTTTGGGATAAAGTAGTACATAGGTACTTAGTTAAGTTTGAGTTACGCCTGAGGACCTGCGCTAAATATTCAGGCGGCGAATCCGTCCGCGTCGCCATAATTGGATAATTCATTTTTAAGAAGACGACACTCGCACGTCCCTTGTCTATGTGGGTACCTTAACTCTCTACTCGGACGCGCTTGGGCTAGAGCTCATTATGCAAACAGGGCGGGATTGGGATTTTTTTTTTATTATAACCTCATTTTTATATATATTTTGGGGATATCTGAGCAAAAAAAGTCGTGTACATTTTTTTGATGTGAAAACTTCTATACGAACGGGTCGGGCGAATTTTGAGCGAGGAAAATTTAATGGGTTACCGTCACGACATGCTAATATTAACAGTACTAATTTTAATACCCTATTCCTGTCGCGTTCATATCAGTTTTCGTAGTGTAGCGGTTATCACGTTTGCTTCACGCGCACAATGGCTGCATATGTTTTGTTTTATTATAATTATTTCATTTATTGATACAAAACATTGTATCTGTCTTCCCAAAAACACAGTTTTAGCTACCAGAAACTCAAAATTGTATAATATTAAAAACTCATACATAACTTTTAATTTATTAGTTTTAGCCCTCTATCGTGGATTGAGATAATTTGGTTTTTTTTTTGCGAAATATGAATTATGACACGAGAATTAGCTTATACGCCGTGTTCCAAGACCATTCCCAATTAAAAAAAAAACAGCTAATTAGTCCTGCTATTTTTAGCGTTATTTGTTAAGAAACTTTATCAAAATTCATCATGGTTACATACACAATGGGGAAGTGAAAATAGTAAAAAATCATATTATAATGTGTTTGTTGTGAGCGCTCAGCTGTCGCCGTTTGCCGTAACGGTGTTAAAGCCATTATCGATCGGCGTGGTATCGGAATTCGCGCGCTAGCCGAATTGACACCATCTGTTTAAAAAAATAGTAAATTTGGGGATGATTTTTTTTCGCATTATTTTATATCATTTCTTACTCATAATAGGTTACACAACACTCCCCTTAAGAACAACGTCTTCTTGATCAAGTGCATAATTATCTTTTCTCTCGCTCATTTTTATTAAATGTATTTTGCACGTGTGAAACAGAGCGATGTTTTCGACCGCAAAAGTGTTCGCGTATCCGGCCAAGGGGCATATGTTATGTTCATATGTTTAACATATGAACATAAAATATGTTTAACATATGAAAATAACAAACTAACATATGTTTAACAAATTGAATCACAGTTCAATGATAAAAAAAATAGAAGGCTGTGGACTGATAAAGGATACGTTATTATAATAATTTTCTACCCAAAATTATTTCAAATTTGCACAATTCGGTCCTGCAATCAAGTCTCTCCCTTCCTCTTTAATGAATGCCGTGAAAATTTGCCACTCTGACATTATCCGTCTCCCTCTCGCGGCCGCCGTCTTCCTCGCGCTAAATTTTGCATCGCCAGCGAATGACAACGAGCCGCTAATAGTGCTGGCTCGCTCTAATTTTAATTTTTACGATTTTACTCGGCGACTTGCAAACTCGGCTGTAAGGAGCGCAGTTTATTTATTTAAACGATGACACATTTGAAAAAATAAATTAAATATTTTTTTGTAAAGCAACCGTCACAGAAAATCGAATCATACTCGTTACGGTCCGATTTCCGGTCAGCTGTTGCATATATCACCATTTTATAGGAGATATTTTGACTGGACTGAAATGGTCAAAAACAGAAACCTTTTCCTGTTTTTGACCATTTTGCCTGAAACCCTAAGAAAGAGTTATACTGATTTTTTGGTACATAATATAAAAATAATAAAATACTACCGCAAGTATTTTTTTGGGGAATCGAACCTCTGATCTCATGTCGATCACGGTCTACGCTAACAACTATGATACTCTGCGAAAAACAAAATAATAGGTACGTATTTAAATCAAAATATGCTTAATTTGACTGTGGTTTGTGTTTTTTATGCACGATTTATATACTACGACTGAATTGATCAAAACTTGTCCAAGTCTAATATTTTAAAGTCTATTTTAAGGTCTTATCTATAGTCGGGTAGATCGTTGCTAAAGTGGCAGCTTATTCATTTTTCCACGGTTAGTGGTTACTCTTAAGCATTGTACGAATGCAACTATTCCTAATTTACGATATTAAGTTCAACAGGAAATATTACTTTATTAAAGTTGTATGTAATACATATTCATTTAATATTTTATACATAAACAATACATTTAATATTGAAACAAAGAATTTCAAAGATATTGCCTAAAAGTTATATATATTTTTAGAACGTCTAAAAGGTCTTTACCAGTCTATCTAAGTTAGACTATAAAGGGAAGTGGGAAATGTGTAAAAGTCTAAAAGATTACGATAATGACTCTATCTTAAAATATACCGATAAATATTCTAACGGACACCTATTAGGAATTTCACCGAGGTCGTTAACGGGTTGAAATTTACAAACTTGTGAAAGTGGATAATGCGTTTAAATTTGGCAGAGTTATGGCCAAAGTCAAGGACCTATTTATGAGTGCGGAACCCTGTTGTTTTATGATTCCTTTTGTACTTGATGGTTCTCGATCTATTAACATCGCTTAAATAAAAAATATATTTGAAAGCAATAAAACTGGATATTGCGCACGTGAAGATTTTTTTCAGTGTAAAAGCTTCACTCCATTTTTCAAGTAAGTTGAAGTATTAGCAGTTAATAGGTCACGGTAGGCTAGTCTTTAAGGCGTTCAAATTTAGCTTAGGCCCAAAATAAATGTATGTAACCAAGATAATAGCCATTCTTTTAAATATTATTAGAAATAAAAAAGCTAATTCTATTTTTTTTAAACACAAGCTTTTATTTAAGTGTTTGAATGCGTATACAAAATATCATGTCTGTGCTGTTAACCGTTATGTTAATGTTTGCTTTTGTTATAGGTTATAGTAATATATAGATAAATAAGTAAATTATGACGTACATAAATATATCTAAATGATAATTTAAATATAAAATAATAACATGTTTATTGCCAAAATAAATCTCTACAAGTTAATATGTATACATATTTTATTCACTTCAAATATTATCAATATATTAATTATTAGTAACTGATTACACGTAATTACTTTGTTTTATTTTATTATTCTTTAAATTGTAATTTATTTTTTTATCAACCTATAAAACGAAGATACTAGAAGTTACTTTTCTAGTACTACATTGTACAAAATCTAAATATAACTGAAAACATCAAATTAATAAAACAATGTGTAATATGCATCTAATGTGTAGTGTGAAGTATGTGTGCCTATAGCGTGCGATGGCATGGAAATGTTTGTGTATGCATATAAACCTACATATTATAAGCAGTATAAAAAATAATTTTAAAATATTAATATATATTTATTATGAATATTTATATTCGATATAATATTAATTTATACCTCTCGAAGTTATTTAAATTCCAGTTTAGGACGGTATCTATATATCTTTATGTTTTCAAAACTTCATCCAGTTCGTTGTTAAAGTATGTTGTATGTAGACAATTTTTTCAAGACTTTCTAAAATATTATTTTTAACAATATCCCTAGGTAAATGCTAACGCAGGTCAAGCTTGAAAATATAGTATTTTTTATAATACTTTAAATTTAGTAGCAATTGAGCATTATAAGAGAAAATATATTTATTTCGTATTATCATCCCTAAAGAACCCCTAAAATAATTACGTATAACGGAATTATCCGCGGCCGGCGTCCGATTTTGTCGGCAGGCTGAATCCATAAATATTTAATATGTCATTATGATGATCAGTTTCGGAAGAAAGGCGCGTCCTTATTCAATTTTTATGGAAATCGGCCTGTTGACGCACGGTATGATCGAGTGGGGTCGGGCTGCGGCAGCTTACACCCATAACGAGATCAAATGCTGTTCTGAGCCAGAGATTTCTTGTAACATGGTACAGTGCGGCGAAACAGTGGTAAGGACGTCTGCTTCTTATCCAGATGGCTTCCGTTTGAACCCTAGCAGGTACCATCCGGCTAGGTCGTCCATTGAGAATAACTAGAAGTTCTACCTGTAATGATGTGCGTATGCTAAACACGTTGCTCTAGCCACTGTATTAGTTTCGCCAGTGACTAACTACTCCGCTGTTTTGCGAAATCGGTTGCGCGCACATATAAACAGTTTGTATTTTTTTTTTTATAAAAAATAATAACTAAATGAAATGAAATGTATGAAATAAATATGTTTTGGTCCAATTTGGGCCTGCGATTTTAGCATGATTTGTAATTAATCATGGATTCGGAGAATAAAAAAGGAAACTTTACGTGATAATAATAAACAGTTTCTTGACATACTCGTACGTCGTCAGCTGATCGATCTGCTCACACTGTTGGGGAATTTTTATTTATTCGATGATCTTTAGTTTTTAGCATCGCGACAGTATCAAGAGGACAAAAAATTTTACACTTCGAGATTTAGTGATCTTTGTGCAACGGTGTTTTGACGAAAAAAAAATATAAAAGAATTCAAGGTAAGCCCTGCAAAGATCTCGGCCGAAAATGTAGCTCCCCTTGAACCCCGCACACCGCTTTTAGCATCGTTAAGTTGATAGAATTTGTTTGCATAAATACGAAGAGTTGCCAGCCTGTAGCCAAATAAAGCTTGCTTTATATTTTAATGAAAAACTCCGTAATTATAAAAACTATTCCAGCTAAATATGCTAACACACCACACTAATTAACGCCATAACTATCTATATATTTTCACTAAAATATAAACTTAATATTTCAGTATTCATGAATAATAAATCATCTTAAAAATAATAGGATGATATAAACAACAAAATAATATAAAAAAATAGCCTACTGTACTAAAAACAAAACATTGAAATGTAACCGTAAGATTTGTGTCCCTGCCCATTGACTAGAAATAATAAACATATTTACAGTGTATGAAAAAAAAAATTTGGCCAATCTTTATTTTACAGTTTTTTTTTACAAGATATTTAAACTGTAATAGTTTAATTGAAAAGCGAACGGAATCTCTTATAGATCAGTGGATATATAATATACATTTATAAGGATGGTTGCCACAAATATCACTTATTTTTAAAGGTTAAAATAAAAATAAATAAAAAAAAGCGAATATTAAAAAAAACTAGATTGTAGCTTCGGTGCATAATTAAAACATATACACTTTTTGACAAAGTGTTTTTACTGTTTATATTACTAGGGGTGCAAGGTGGTACCGTATATATCGGAGTTATTTAGTTCACATTCAAGTGGTATAAATGACTGCTACTGACGAAAACGCATTTCTTATTAATGTTTGATGCGTTTGCGATATGGCATGTTTCCAGAGTAACATAGTAGTTAGTTTTTCGACGCTGAGGAAAATGTTATAATATTCATAGAAAAGAAATACAGGGTGTCCCAAGATCATTCCCGTAAATTTAAGGGGGTGTAAATGTTTCCTGTTACGAGTAAGAAATTATTTAAAAAACGCAAAAATATTTGATACCCAAATTAATTATTTTTTAAACTAAATTTGTGTAAAACAATCATAATATTACGGCAGCGTTCGCCAGGCAGATTACACCCGCTGAAAACACGTCGGGCGCCACATCGTGAATGCAACTTAAGGTGGAACGGACGTAAACTCGTTTTACACAAATATATTAGGTTTTAAATAGAAACTTCAACATTTTTTTTCTCGAATACCATAATGAATTTTGATATAGTTTCTTAACAAATAACACTAGGAATCGTAGGACCTATTAGCTGTTTTTTTTATTGGGGTTGACCTTGGGACATCCTGTATATGCAACTAGCTTGCACCTAAAAAAAATATAAGTATTGTTAACATAGTTTTAATATTTTTCAATCCAAAACTGATATATAATGTTGATGTATAATGTTGAAAAAAAGTTAAAGAATTTCGCATAAATAGATAAACGTCTTATAGTTTTAAAAATCATTAAATCAGTTGTTTTTTTTAACCATTCAGTTTGTTTTTAAAATTTAGTGTTTTTAATTTGCACTTAATCTACTGTTTATTTTTCTTTATATATAGGCTGTTTTTAAATTTAGGGCACTCGACAACACAAGCTATACGATTAAAATAACCTGACAGCTGGCAACACCGATGAAAAAAAGTGTGCGTAGTAAAACTTTTGGGATGCATTATTCATAATATTAAATAGTACTTAGGGTCCTCTGAAAATCGAGGCCTTCTCCTAATCTCTTTATTTTATATCCGATTTAAGTAAGAATTTTATTGAGGAACTTATTTAGAAGCGACTTTGTTTGGCAGCATTTCGGCCATGAGAAATATAAAAATGTATAAACAAAAAAAAACTTAATAATGACTTAACTTACGGATTCAATTTATTTTTTAAAATTTATAATTTTGAACGAAGCACAATAAAATTGAGTGTAGTCTAACATACATATTTTTTCGTTTTCTTTTTAACAGTTTTTGTGTTTTTTTTTTTTTTCATAAACCTGCGCATGCGTGTGCTACAACGAACAAAAAAACAAAAACACATTCTTTTTTATATATATGCTGGATGGTGAATACAAACACTACAAATATGGATATTATATGATTACGTGGCCCATTACATATATATATAGATATACTATTTATTAATATTATATTATATATATTGTAAAATTGAATAATGTATTGCTTAAATACCATATGTAGGTGATTTTTACATAAAAAATATAAAATATATACACCGTTAGATTACCTTATATAAAAGTTTGTCAGTACTGACATATGGAAAATTCGAATGCTTTTTAATATTTTAAGGATTTTTTTCAAATAAATTATATAGCCAGAATGTTCAAAGAAAAATTAATATTGAACGCACAGATAGTTGCATCGCTTGAGGTAATGCACGCTGGTTTAAATACAGGCCTGTATTTTATGAAAGCTTTCACTCTCACCTATCTATCTGTGCGATATGCAATACGGTCAAACTTTCATTAAAGTAGTGAATAAATGATTTAAAAATTAAACAATAATTATAAAAAACAGTGAAAATGTAACGAATATGACGCGCATAATGAATGAGAAGTGAATGTTTTAATGAATATTTACAAGAAAACTTACGTTCAACGTAGGATATATGAAAATGAATCGTCATGGCTAAAAATAAAAAGAAAAGTGTAATATATATATAATTATATATGTTTGTTCGGAAGCAATTTCAGAATATGCAAAATGATATAGCATGAACTGATATATCTTATATTAAATAAACTATCTACTAGTCTAGTTGGGATTGATACGGGGGGGAAGTTGGGGTTGATTTTAGTACGGGGAAAAAGAGATGAGGGAAGAGAGGGTGTATTTGTCCGCGTTACCTCTTCCCCGGCAGTCGGATAAAATAAAATTTGCATCGATTTCGATATCGCTATGTGAAATTTCACAATATTGGCTCTGAAACGCAATTCAAACAGCGACCATCCTCATATTCAGATTGAAATGAAACGCGCATTTGACGAAAACACGATGTTTGAAGGCAATCGCGCTCACTCCGATTTCGATGCTGTTTGACCATAGACAATCACGCCCACACACACACATACACAGACGAAAGAGGACGGGATGGGATTATCACAGAGACAATCATTTTTACGAGCTTTTATTTAGCTTGCAATATTCGTTTAGGTCAAATCTTGCCAGCTGAGTTAAACCACTTCCTCTTATCGTACGGAATTGAAATTTGACTTATTAATTCGGTTGTGATAATGGTGTATTTGGAAAATTCGAATGCTTTTTAATATTTTTACAGATTGAAAAATTTCAAACAAAGTATATATCCAGGGTGTTCAAAGAAAAATTAATACGAACGCACAGATAGTTACATCGCTTGAGGTAATCCACGCTGGTTTAAATACAGGCCTGTATTTTATGAAAGCGTTTCACTCTCACCTATCTATCTGTGCGATAATGCAATACGGTCAAACCTTCATTAATGTAGTAAAAAAATGATTTAAAAATGAAACAATAATTATGAAAAACAGTGAAAATGTAACGAATATGATGTATGCGTTAGATAGTAGCCGTAGGCGGTAAATATATATATATATGTATATAAAACCACTATTTAATCAATATAATTATAAAACTAAAATACAGGTTACAGGTACTTTATTAATGTTAATAAAATTTCATTTTACACGGTACAAAATAGTGGTTAGGGCGTTGGACTATTGATCCAAAGGTCTCGGGTTCGAATCTGCACATGGTCATTCCATTTTTAACGCTTCATTAGCAGCATCTCTCCTAACACTAGCATAGGCATACTTGGCCTAGTTGAGTAGGGCCCAAAATAATGGTATATGACCATCATAGCGATTCTTTT
Organism: Neomicropteryx cornuta; assembly: GCA_020383195.1. Classification (NCBI taxonomy): domain Eukaryota; kingdom Metazoa; phylum Arthropoda; class Insecta; order Lepidoptera; family Micropterigidae; genus Neomicropteryx; species Neomicropteryx cornuta. The sequence goes on from JAHKQU010000011.1 coordinate 3,246,297, forward strand.
ATTTAAAAAAAAATGACAAGCTTATTGCCCCAAGACATTCCCTAATAGTTAACTCATTGGAAATAAAACGTTTTATAAACCATAATCTAATCTAATCTCGTGTTATTTGTTAAGAAACTACATCAAAATTCATCATGGCTACCGAGAAAAAAAAATTGTAAACTTTAGGTAAAAATAGTAAAAGGATCATGCAAGAATGTCTTCGTTGTGAGTGCACAGCTATCGCCGTACGCCGTCTCGGTGTCGAGGCCATTATCGATCGGCGCGGCAATGGAATTTGCGTGTTGACCGAATTTACACCATTTGTTTAAAAGTATAATAAATTTGGGGGTTTTTTTTTGCATTTTTTTATATAATTTCTTACTCTTAATAGGTTACACGACGGGAAAGTCTTAAGTCTTCGGGAAATTTGTGTCTTGGGACACGCTGGATACATCGAAATACGGTTCTACGGACCACCTAGTTTGCATGTTATTATATGTATATAACCATAGGTAAAGTTTACGCTGAAACACGAGTGTAGATTACACCGGGCAAAGGAAAGGCGAGTCCTGCTAATTCGTAAGCCTAACATGTGCCGGTAATGCAGCGACTACCCCAGTATTTGCAGTGCACAATGCGGAACCTTGTTATCATCATCATTAGTTTTGCACGAGACACGCAGGGTCGAAGCTTGTTTGTTGACCAGGTAAATTTAATTTAATATTACATAGGTACTACAATATCGAAATTTGTATCGAAAGTTGATAAAAAAACTTATGTGAAGCGTTTATACATGTTTCTTGCCTGTATGTTTAAATTTTGATCAGATGACTCACTCTACCCTGATTGCAGTGGCGACACTTTCATAGAAGCCGAAAAGCCGGATTTTTAACGAAAAAACCTGTTTATATAATAATTTATTGTAATATAACTTATATAATGTATATTACATCAAAAGCCGCCGAAGGGGGGCTCCCACCGATGCACTACCCTACCTAATGTATTTAATAAATTAAATAAAGGTTATAAAAAAAAAATACTATCGTTTTGAAGAAAGTTTTTTCTTTACTTTTTTCAAATGGTCATGCATTGTAACCCTTACCTTATAAACGTATAAGATTCTACAGCCTCCCCGTGTATACATGGAGCATATTAATAACAGTCATTTCCATACAGTAAGGTTATATAGGTTTAGATACGTATATTTTTATAATACTATCAATATTTGTATCGCAATATGGACTATTGATTCAATTTACAAGATAAAATTATCAGATTATTTGAATCAAATGTTAGATACCTTCTCATAATGGTTACATAAACTGGGTCGAAATAGTTGTGAATTATTATTAAGCAATTAGGTAGTAATTAAATATGCCCCTAAAAATCACCAAATAAACTAAATAATAAATTTAAAACACAAAAAAAAACAAAATACAAGCTACTTTATAAAGTTCTCTCAACACACACTCCTTAAACTCACTACTCACACAAACAAATACAACACACATAATCAATCAACATTTCCATCACGGTCTCTGGTACCACTTCAAGTGCTGCGGAATATAACCAAGGAACAATTTTCTACCATCTGCTCATCCAATACACTTCTGTGGACTTGCACTGAGAAGAATCCGTCTAGACCTTCATTCATACCTCCAGAGGCGTCAGGGGACGACATAAGTACTGCCCTACCACCTTCTACCGAATTAACTTCTTTCATGCTAGTACTGAGGACCGAACTCAAAGGGCTGCTATTGCCGAGGTCCGCGAAGAAAATAGTTCCCGTGACCAGTTTCTTCGTATAAATAATATTGAACTAAGAAATCTTCCTTCTAAGAACGGTGAAAATTTGCGTAATATTTTTATAAAATTTTAATGCAATGTATTAGCGGACAAACGATTATTTATACACCCTACTTTTATTATTTTGATCTGTGCTTCAAAGCCATTTTATCAAAACAGGACATATAATAGTCGCTTTGTTACCGTTAATGTTCGTAAAACAGTTAATGCGTGGAATATCTAGTTACTCTGCAGACATACAATGTTTGAGTGTATATATGTGTATTATTACTATATTATATTTTTATAATAAATAAATTATTATTAAAATTAAGTATTAGTTATTAACGGTACATTTATCTATTATTATTTATATCTCGTATAGCATAATGTGAAATTAATTTTAAGTTACTGAAAATAAATAAATAAATAAAATAGTACCAAAAATAGTTTTGCTTCGCAGATTACCTAGTTATTCTGCAGTTGCCCTAGGTAATCTATAGATTAAGGACCAAGTATCTTTAATTTGATAGTTGTAATTCTCGTTATTTAATTGTCACAATATGAAATTATGATTAGATGTTAAATACTTTTAAGACTTTACCCTAATGAAATAACTGAATTTAAACTAAATAAATATTTACAATATTTTAAAAACTACAATACTAAATTTATTACTTATTGGTGCAATCTAAAGATTGGTGACAGTTACATAGAAATTTGTTTTTGCGACAAGCACAATTTTTTTCGCACTTTAACGGTTTAGAATGCGTTGATGTGCAGAATAACTTGGTAAATTGCTAATACATACTATTTAAAAGGAAATTTCGTACTTTAACGGAACACACCTGGTAATCTGCAGATGAAGCAGCTAATGTGCACATTATCGGCTATCTCACATTAACGGTAACAGGAGAATACATCTAAGTGTATGCTGTAAGCTGTGTCCCTAGATGAAGTCGTTCTGCAGTACCGTTCGCATTATCTGCTCGGTTCGCGGATCACGTAGTGTTGCGTGTCTGCTAAAAGATCATTCCCCATTGGATTTCAATGAGAGCGTTGTACGGAAACCTTCATCACCGCGATCCTTGGAGAGTTCGACGAACTCTTAGTGAATTTTGGACTTTGTGTGCATTTAGTTTCATGAGACTTTCGATCTGGACGTGCTGAAGCGGTTTCTTTTTTATTTACATATATAAAAATGCATATGCATTTGACTGAAGCATTATAACTCAGAAACTACTCTATCGATTTGGCTACATTTTTTTTAAAATGTTCGTAACAGTTTGGAGATGGTTTTACGGAAAGAAAAACTAAAAAAGTTGGCCGAAAAATAGAAAAACTCGGGAAAAACTGAAAGTGTATTCTTCACGCTACGGTCGCCAGGTAATGAAGGTTGCTAGGGCGTGAGATGGAGGGACGATAACTAAGTTCGTTCGGTACGGTTGCTTGGCAACGGAGGTACCACGCAAGAGTGTGACGTTTTATAAAATACATTTTAATTTGCCCAAAACAATTATTTTGTGTATTTCATCGCATTAAATGCACATATTTAAAAAATAAATATATATTTTCTGTCAATTTGTATTTTATACACATACACAGGCCATGTTACTTTAAAGCAACAATAAATGAATGGTGTTTAATTTGTCTATATTATAATAATTTTATTTCTTTTTCAGTGTTATATCAATTATTGTTATAACTTTTGTATTGTGCCATTATGAATAAATAAATATTCCGAACATATATGCTCACAAAATGCCCTTCAATAGGTATGGTATAGCGGAGTATCGAACCCCAGAAGTAAATAGTGAATTTCCCATATGAAAATCGCAGAGCCGAGGTTATCCGGAAAATTCCAGAATAATCTGGAAGCCGTCCGTTCGAATGGGGCTTTATTAAAAGCGTAGCCCCGAGACAAGTCGGATTGAAATTTCATATTCGCACGGTCTGCTGCGGGCCCGAAGCGCCGCCCCGCTCGGCGCCGCAGGCGAAAAGAAACGGGGCAAGTGAAAAATGCATACAGCTTCAGTCCAATTCCGCGCTCGGTACGTTCGCTCTACTGCGGAAGACACGCGCGGGATACAGTCTGGGTTGGTGCGGTCGAGCAGCGGTGCTCAAACTGTAACATAAAAAAATACCTTTCTGCAGTAGGTAGATTTCACGGGATCAAAGTAGGGGATAGGCGAACTCCAATTGTACGAACTTGTATCAAACTCATGCGTACTCGTGCGCAGTGAGAGTGCGCATACTGAATCCTTTTTCATACTGTGCTATAAACAAAAATTGTATGAAAATTATAGCTCTACAATTAACATTTTGAACTGATTTGATCCTGCCTTTTAAGAGACGTATGACTTTGAATTTTGAAAAACCAAATTTTCCCACCCCTAGGTTGGTGCTATCAAAAAAGTTTACTTAGATAAATTTTAGGCCCTTATCTAAGGAATAAAATAAAACAAAATAAACTCGATATCTTATAAGCTAAGAAAGTTAGAGCAAAATTTCACTTTTTTGAAAAAACCCCCATTCCCGTCCCCTGGTCTGATTTAACTTATTATCGAACCTGACCAAGATTTGAAAGTGATTTGTGTAAAATTAGGGCAGTTCGTGTTCACAAGAAAGTGATATAGAGAGATAGATATATACACTTTTTAACTGAGGGTGGTTTTGGGTTCTAGGGGATGTGAAACGCGAAGATATATCGAAATTTTCCGGAAGTCATGAGATGGTACCCATTGCAATAGGTAGCTTTCCTAATGAAATCTACCTAAAAACGTAACAAAAAACGCAATACCTTTTAAGTGATTCATTCATGTAGCCAGAAATATAGACAAAATAAAAATATGGTCAAAAATGTTAAATTATTAAAACAATATGTGTACCTACAATAATTCTAAGTATATGTTTGCATGTGCGCGGTTTATTAATTATTTTTCATTACATTATTTTAATCATCGTTGCGTAACTGTATGTTTACTTAAATTTATAAATACATACATTCATTTATATACATATTAAAAGTGTTATGATATTCTATGTTTCATAAAGGTTTTTAAGTACATCAGAATGAAGTATAAATGAAAGAAAAAGAAAATGGCAATGCTTTTTTAAATTCATTGTTAGTCAAAACGATAAAAGAGTTAAAATATCAAAATTTAAGGTTCTTTAATTTAGGTATGATATTATTTCATGGTCAAAATTTTTATTTTTCTCGCCATTTTTTATTTCATTTTATATCCATAAATGTGATTGAATATTTGAGAAAGTATGATTGATAAAATTCCAAATCTGTAATCCGCTGTAACGCGGAGGCCGATATAACAGAATTAAATTAAACCCAGCGGATTAAGCAATGGAAATTTCCAGTATTTTTTAAGGATTTGCGAGACAATGGCTATTCTACGAATAAAATATTCAAAGCAGATATAAAAGAAATATCCGCTATAAAAAAATCTTTAAAAATATTTTAAAACTGTCATGGCTACGACCAAGAAAGCGTTAAAAATTAAATATTGACAGGCATGCACGCTCACAGGCTTGAAGAAGGCAGCGTGTGACTCGACGCAAACGTCTGTCTTGCACTGAAGATATCCTTACGCAGCGAGCGAGGCAGGTTCGGCGTGAAGTCATGAAACCTTAATGGTACCCAATGTATCGGTAAGAATCGATTAATAGCCATATTAAACTCCATACTTTCGGCCACCGAGTTCAAGCTTTCTTAGTGGGAAATTTAATAAATTTCAATAGGATATTTCGAAGGCAGACATAAAATTTGAATTCAAAGTTTGAAACTATTTATTTCTTCAATTAACCGTTTTTTTTTATAGAGAATCAAACATACGTACACATGTCTAAATGGCTTTAGGCATCTTCCATTTAATTATAGATGGCAATATCAAAGAAATTTATTATTAATTATTTATTTGCTAATGTTTGCCTGGAGGCACTATTTTAATTTTTTATCATAGTATGTTTCATGTTATTGTTTTTAATTTTGTTTGTTTTTCTTTTGGTAGTTTAATTTGTTTTTACTCTAATTATAATGTGTAAATATATGGGGAAACATGTTAAATAAATAAATAGATATTTATCACATAACTGTCATTGGCTTTGTGTTTTAATTGTTTTTTTAGTTATAATTTTACTTCTATATAAGCTGTTGTTTCTTGATATAAAATAAATAAATAAAATAACGCGGATCGCAGCTAAGAACAGAACCACATATACAAGTACAATAAGAACCTAAAATAATTTAAAAATGATGAATGTGATCTATCGCATGTTTTATTATCCTAAAACACTTGATATTTAAAAAAATATACTTCGACATTTTACCCATTATTCTTTTTTAACAGCGTTACAAAACTATTTTAGGATATTTCCACATTAAACATTGAAAAATTTGGCGACAGTTGAGATATAAAACTTAATATACCTTTTAAAATGATATAGAATTCGTGACATTATTATTTTATTTATATATTATTTATTTAACTTTACATATTTTTTTTGTTGCACTTATTTACTTTGTTTGAAGTTGCTTAATATGTTTCTAATATTTTTGTTGATATTACGTAAAAGTAACTTGATAATTTATCAGTAGTTAAACTCAAAAAAAAAAAAACATTAAATGAATACTTTACCTCAATAGAAATTAAACTGAATACTCTGTACTGTCTTTTAACTGAATATAATAATACACTTAAATTATAAATCGGTTTATTATAACAATAATGAGGCTGATTTCATTATTATTTATATTTTGGTGTAATCAATGTTTAAAAAGAATTTAAAATTTCAAATTATTTTTAAACGTCTTTTTTGGGAAATAAAACATGTATTGCGTTTGTCACTAATTTAAATTTTAAAAGCAAATGTTAATAATTTTGAATAAAAATATGATTCTGGCACCTAACAGGTTAGTAATAGTTATTATGTTATGAACCTCAGACTACTTGGGTGACAATATTTAAATAAATAATTTATAAAGTCTGTTTCCTAATTTCTTATGCATAGGATGTTCTATGGGCCGGTTAAGACAGTTCTTAGATCGGACTCGACTATGCATTAAACGCTGTTTTACATATGCCCCAGAAAAGCGCGATTATATCGCAGGCTTGGCTTGCTTGCCTACTGAATCGAAGTGCTTGGCTCTACAGAAATGTGGCTCCTTGCTGAGGGGTGCGTTTTCATGAATGTTAAAGTTCGTTAGTTTTATCGCCTTAATAAATATTATTATTTTAAAATTAGATGCATTTAAAAGGTTATTTATAGCACGAAAGCGCCGAGGTTATTTATATATTTAATTTGCTTATATTATTTAATTGGTTAAAAAAATATTTTCGTGTTCCATAACTAATCGCAAAATGTATCATTTATCTGTACCTTTAGAAAAGTACAAATTAACTTTTGTGTGTAGATTGATGCCCTTGAAAAACAATCACAGCCGTTTATATCACATCGGAGAATGATTACATACATTTCTAGTACTAATTAATGACACATTGACAGATCGACAGAACCCTCAAATATGATATTCGAATTTCAAAAATATGACACCACGGCTGTTGGAACGTATTATTTATTACTGGCCAGTTAAAATTAATTCATACTCATCTGAGTCCCAAAAAAGAAATATGTAAAAGGATGTTCAGTGCCACATTTTATTTATTATTAAATGAATATTATTACTGTTATTGTTATTATTATTAAATTGAAATATTTTCTACTAAAATGTTTTTTTTTTAATTTTAATTTCCTCAGACCTTAAAAATAACCTACTGTCGCCTCTGTGGCCATCCAAATCATACATCGAATGGGTTAAAAGTGCCGCAGCAATAAGTGGAGATAGGAAAAGAAGTAACCAATTTCAAGTTGGTACTATGGTAATAGTATAAGGCGCGAATAGTCTTGGACTGGGAGATACCTTTATTGAACTGTTAAGGGCCTAGCTGTTAGACGCCAGGTTCTCGTTAAATAATTTACTACTACTAAACAATGTATAGAAGCAGTTGATATTAAATCATAGCTATTCTTGTTTTGTCGTCTTACTGCCTGTTTGGAATTACTCCCGTACGCCACTAGATGGCAAAATACATTCAATGAAAATATGAGTCTGATCCCATCCCATCCTTGCAAAATCGTTCTTAAAGTGAGTACAGTCCTAACCTTAACTTAAGGAACGTTTAAGGGCATTTAATATCTAACCCTTAGATTTACTTGAATATAGGTAGTCTGCCGTTATTTCCCTAGTAACATTGAAATTAAACAGCTAAACGGATGAGCTTTCACTATCACTAACATTACATTTTAATTTAATAGGCATTGCAGGGAATTAAAGCAAACAACACACGCTAATTACGTATTTGTACACGCTAGCAGCTGACGTAATAAAACAAAAATTTTAATTATTTTAATTTTTAACGTGGTAATTTTCATTAGTTTTTGTTACTTTTTGTCGTTTTTTGTTTTTAATGTTGTTTTTGTTTCATCTAGTAGTTTAATTTTTTACTTTCATTATAATGTGTACACGGGGGAAACCTGTTCAATAAATAAATAAAAATATATGCAATGATTGTAGAGGTATAAGAATCTTAATACCGCTCAAACTTAAAAAATTAATGAATTACGGTCGAATTTTGACCGCTAGTAATAAAATACTACGCGAGAGAATATTTTATTAGGTCCTTGAAAACGCACCTGAAGAGCCGATCCGGTACAGAGAGAGATGTAAGTTTTTCCTCCGTTTAGCTCTCTCTTCCGTCTCTTTTGCTTCGTTGCCAACGCAGTTTCCGTCTCGCTCGCACGTCGCCTTTAACACAAAGAATCCGCCAAAGTGGAACATGCACAGTCGCTCTAAAGACCTTGTCAGCCAAATGCCTCTCTTGTCTTTATAAATCGTACCGTCATTAAATTGATACGAAACTATTATTTTACATCGGAAAATACATCGGAAAATGCCCAGTCTAAACATACAAATACAGTCACAGATCATTGAATTAACTAGACGCGGCGTAAGCTAAATCTACGTACTGCTCAGTGCAGGGGTGCTCAAACTTGAAAGGCTAAAACAAAATTTGTAAATAGATCTATATCGGCAAGTTTTCCTCGAGATCAGCCGTTTGAGCACCCCTGGTTTAGTTCAGTCATCGGAACGGCATTAGTGATAATACACCAAAGCAACTAATCACGAGGCTTAGTTTTTTACTGACGGCAATGTCATGATTTTGTCACATCCGCTGCAGCTTAACGTATTAACTATTTCTATTACTATTTTTCTTTTTAAGAAGGTTTTCATAAGCAAGAACTTTGCGTCTCACTCGCTCGTATATATATGTAAAACGACGATCAGCTGGTGCATTTACGACGTCAACTATTTGATATTATCAGGTGAAGTTTACAATTTTTTATCTCGGAAACCAAGATGAATTTTTAAATGTCCTAACTAATCATGTTCCTACAATTTCAAATTTCTATGTACTGTGGTACCTGAAGTGGTGTGAATCCCAGCACTTAACTTACGCTTTTTTTACGCACTTATACTTCATCATTCTAACGACATAAAATTACAATAATGAATCGCGTAAAAATAACGATTTTATGTGTAAAATATCAACAAAATAATTATTTATATATTAATTAATATATAACTATTGTAAATATTTCTAAGATTTCAATGTTTTGGTGGACAGGTATTCTTATTTCTAACTAAAAATAAGAAGTTAATTTTATTATTTCTTCGTTTCTTAGTTGCAGATTTGTTCTAGGGTGGATTTCATTTTTTTAGCATGAAATCTGCTCGATATGATTAATGATAATGATTACGATTGATGATTTTGCTGTAAAACTATACATTTTTTAAAAATAAGCACCAGAACGTGTATAAATACTTACTGCAAAATCTGCAGAAATTATTTTGTGAATGTTGAAGATGAAGTCATACCATTACTGTGCGTATCTCCCCAGCTGCGCGCTTAACTCACCGAAGCGGAATTTTGAGCGAAGTCAAGCTAAAAACCCCTAACGAAGCATCTTTCCAATAATGCCACCCGCGCCCAAAGAGAAATCCGCGGCCGCGGACTGTAACGAGATTCCTCTTAAATATGCTCACAGCAGGAAATGTAGCTCACCCTTAAAGTGAACACACACACATACTTTTTTCGTATATTCTGCTACTATATTGCGCATGGTTACAACATAGGCAGTTAATATGGTGAATAGAAAATATTCAACAACTTTCTCAGACACCCAAAATCGCGTTGTCAAATCTCATTTACCACGAGGCTGAAAATTTCCACCAAATTCCCAGTTTGAATTCCAAAGTGTTTGATTCTGTTGTCCTGTATAAACTACTCAATAACTTAATAGACTCGATCTCCCAGAACCGATCAAATCTGTCGAACCAGTCGATCTTTGAATAAGCCGAAGTCCATCTCGCTTTTATACTGCACGTTCGTGAGGAGTATATTGGAGTATAGTTCCATTATCTGGAGTCCTCATGAGGTTACTTACGGTAATATCCTGGAGGTTATTCAGAGGAGGTTCCTTAGATACCTTTATCTCCGTAGGTATGGATATTATCCAGAAATGTTTCCCAATACGTATCCATCAGCATTTGTATTAGGGATGTTAGGCTTTAACACACTCGAGTTTAGGTGACAAATCCATACTTTATGTTATTTTTATAAGGTTATTCGAGGTTTCATAGAGAATCCCGTAATACTCGGTGATATTCGTCTCTTTGTTCCGGACCGTTTTACTAGAGCACGGAAGCATTTGTTATTTAGGCGGTTAGCATGTCGTACCGACGTATACAAGTATAGTCCAATTGGGAGAGCAGTCGAATTATTAAATTCCATTTCCGCGGAGATTGATAATTTTGTCTGTTCGCCCAATGGGATTAAAAATCTGCTCTCTATTACACCGTTGTAGGATCAGCGTATTTGGTAATGTTTGCCTGGAGGCATTATTTTAATTGTTTAGCATAGTATCTTTCATGTTATTGTTTTTTGTTTTTAATGTTTTTTGTTTTTCTTTTGGTAGTTTAATTTGTTTTGACTTTAATTATAATGTACATGGGGAAGCCCGTTAAATAAATAAATAAGTAAGTAGACTGTCCAGAGCTTCTACAAAGTATCCACTTTAGAGTATCCCACCGTCTTACTAGACCAACAGAACTTTTTTTTATTGAATAATACAAATACAAACTATTTTCAAAACCATATGCCATGAATCTTTCGAAGTTAGACATTTTTAATTGTACTTTGCATTCATTTAAAAACAAGGTAAGGAAAATATACTCGTCTCATACATTTAATTAGAAGGTAAAAATCCTAAATATATATGTTTATCATAACAAGTCTAACAAACCCATATTTTAATTAATTTATATTTTTATCAGTCTTAATATGGAAAAAGTAAACTATTTTCTTTTTTATGTAATCAGTTCTAGGTGAACATACCTTTCAATTCAATACTTCATATAGGTAATTGGCCAAAAATAATAACAATGTATTTGTTGTTTTATAAATTAGGTTACGCTGTATGTTTCCCTGAATTATATTAAATTTATCATAATCATATCATCATCAGTATAATTTATTATATATACATTTTTTTTTCAACTGACATTCACCTAATTTAACACAATCGAGGCAATTTGTTGGTTCATTGTACGATCAAGTTGGAGATTCAAACCATAGAAGTAAAAAGCATTGCCATATGGAGCGCGTTTAAATTACATGAAATAACATTTTAAACAATAAATATTTATGTAGGATTCTATTAATGCTTTAGCACCTACAATAAAGTCTAAACTAATTTATATAAATGTGTTTTATTTTGTAGCTCATAATGTGTAATTCTGTTAAAATGTGATCTGTGCGCGATAAGTGATAGATATAACTACATTTACCTACATATACGAGTACATTTTGAATTATTTAGTTACTAGCATAACAGAAAGGCACTAGTCTTCATGAGGTTATGTACACGCATGGTTCATAAATAAATAAATAATTGAGTTGTAAATGTATTTGACTTATGTATTACACATCTGATGATTGTTTTTTAGTACCGGATAATCGCCTGATAAAATGAATGTCAATTTTTTTGAAAATACAATTTTTTAATAATTCGTTTTTATTTTTCTTTTTTATTTTATTTTTTATTACAAAAACCTATCATTTGTATTTTTATTGTAAAATATAACAGTAAAAGTGGTAAGCAAAAATGAAAGCAATAAATAACTGAAAGCAAATAAAAAAACAAAGATTTTTAATTTTCAGTTAGTGCATTGCATTAAAACAGTATATTGACCGTTTAACGATGAATACTAATTAGGATATTAATTAAATGATTATCAAGGACCCGAGACTCCACTCAATCCTGTGTCCTCCGATTACGTATTACGGTTATATTTTTGCAAAAAAAAAATATAACCTCAAAATACTCGGATGGACTTTTAAATTTCTTCTTTTATCTTAATAATAGATGGCACTTGAGCTTTTGATAAAGAGCGTCTGTGCTTCATCACCTCTGCGAGAGCGAGAGAAGAGATGTCTTTTGACAAAGTTCGCTTGTTGACAAATTGTCAGCGAATTGTGACAAATAGCTTGTCAAAACTGCTTTCGGCGGCTTTTTATCAAACGCTAAAGATGCCGACAGTCAGGGACAATAGTTTGTCTCCTTTATCGTAAACGAAAATAATTATGATTATGGATTAGTAATTTCAACTCAGATACTAATAAACCGGTTATTGCCAGAACTTCATTGCCAGAAAAAAAATAATGAAAAATAATTTTAAACTGGAGTACATAAAATATAAAAAGGTCGACGAACTTCGTACCTGGCCTCAGATGCTGTCGTCAGCGGAAACCTGGTGCGTCCGTCCGATGAGCTCGTGACCCCCACAATATATTAATAATTTTTTGTTTATATTAAAGTTTATATAATATTTATATTTATATCGAAGTAGTATATATTTGGGTGATTTTGTTTTTTTTTAGGGTAATTACATTGTGCTATTTTTTTTAAGTTATTCGCGGATTCATCGATAATCCCATAATACTCGGAGAGATTGGTTCCTTTATTCCGGACCGTTTAACTAGATCGCGGAAGCACACGCTATTTAGGCGATTAGCGTGTCGTACTGATTGGGAGAGCTGTCCAATTGTTAAATTCCATTTCCGCAGAGATTGATATATTTGTCTGTTCGCCCAATAGAATTAAAAATCTGATTTCTATACACCTTTGTGAGATCAGCGTGAATTATTTATTTGTTATTGTTCGTCTGGGAGCGTTATTTTTCATTACTCTTGATTAATTGTTTTATATTTTGTTTTTTATTATGATTATTTTTGGTTTTTTAATGTTGTTTTTTTCTTTTAGTATTATATTATTTTGCTTTATGTTATGAATAAAATTTGTACATGGGGAAACCTCTTGAATAAATGAATAAATAAACTATGAAATATAAAAATAAATTTGAAAGTGGCTAAAGTTTTTGATTGACCGTTTCTTTTCTGAGGTCCCTATATCGCATACTATTTTATTTCCCTGGGTGTACACTCATTTTAGGAACAAAACAATTTTTGCGTTTGATTGACATTTTTTGTAATATGTGTGCATCCTGAAATTTATTCAAAATGAAAGTGTTTTCATTAGGAACTGGTGTATTGTGACTAAAAATAAAATTACAATTGAAAAGGGCGTAAAAATATTTAACAAAATAAAACAAAAAAAGATGATAAATTAAATAAATGATTATTGCTCGGAACTCATCAATACCCCTTTTTGTAATATTTGAAAAATAAATATTGTTTTATTGACGGTGTACCTATATATGCTATTAGTGGAAACCTTTTATTTTATATAGTTCTAGAGGTAATTTCCTATAAGTATGTTTTATTCATGATACCTACTTTTTCCCGATAAATTTAAATAAATAAAGTCGAAACCGTTCCAAATATTAATAATTCGTGCCTAAATTTATTACTTTTATCAAAGAGTTCGTGTAAATTCCCTTTTATATTTCTCTCTTTTGTTTGCTCGGCCAAAGCCGGTCACCTGGCGATTTAACAAGGTCAAATTAATCATGCTAAGGGCGAATTAGGTGGATTTTTTACCGGGATTGGTCTTACGCGGGGTCTTAATGGGGATTAGAATGGGGCGTATAAAAGGGTAATTTAGGAGGTTAGAAAATAAATATATATAATGCAAAAATATTTACATAATTATTACAAATGGCAATACACAAAAAAAAAATGAATTGTAGGTTCCAACGGAGAAATTACGTAAAAACGTTAGCGCTCAATCGAAAGGGCTTCTATGCGCTCAGACGCGAATTGTTTACAATCGCTGTTCACTATTTGCAGTCGAACGCGTTTCTCTGAGGTTTCTTTTAATGAAAAACTTGATATTGCCAAGCCGTGCTGCTATTCGACACGACTTCAAGAAGTGGTGGAGGCGTTTTGTATAAATTATTCATATTTATACCGCGAAGACAACAAACAAACTTAGAAAAATAGTTAATTTCCTACTGTAAATTCATATTACCAGATAGCGAGGTGTATTTATCCAAATGTGCATTTTTACTGTCAGCGCTTTCAATTAAAACATTTAACCAGGATCAACTTTAACATCACTTTCATGAACGGATATAAAACAATTTGATGCCATTTACACCGACTTTAGTCGAGCTTTTGATAAAATCGATCGTATACTTTATGCGTTACTCAAGATTGGTAATCAACATTTTTTTTTGAGGATGGTTCTAAGTAAGGACTTCTCATTTTGCAAATAGATTCTGTAATTTTTGGTGGATCCCGATGCACAAAACTTCTAGGGTACCCCGTTTTTTCAACCTCTTTGTGTAATTCTTTACTTTTACCTTTGCTTGTATCTTATTTTTAATAAATATAGACTAGTCTCAAGAAAGATGTTGATAATTTATTTTTTGGGCATAAAAAAGGTTATGCAAAAATATTATTATTACATAAGATTGAGTGTGTGTGTGTGTGTGTATGTAAGAAAAGTATTCTCATAGAAAATTTAAAAAAGAATCAGAATTCTAAAGCTCGCATTCTAGGCTTTCGTATGCAACTGTCCCTACATCGTTGAATTCTGAGCGTGTTAGTTCAACGCTTTGGCATATGGAAGAGTTGTTAAAGGTTATTCAGATGGTTTTATTCGTCAATTGATGGTAGCAAGACACATTCTTCGCAGAAGAATCAAGCTATTGAGATGATTGATAGATAATAATAGATTTTTAACAATGGATAAGAATCACAATTAAACAATCACAATTAAAAGAAAACAATATTATATAAATTCAAATTTAACAAATATAATTTAATGACCATCTATTTCTTTAAGGTTCTCGGGTAGTTTTATTAAATAAATTTAGACCTACACGTCCTTCATAAATTATAAATAATTACGAGATTATGCTTCCAGTGCTTTCAAGTTAGATCTTCTTTTTAACTTTTTAACAGCAGTGTCTAGTCTAAATTTTGGCATCCAGATGAAGCGTTCCGCTCTGGTGTTCTTGAACTGATCGCAAAGCTGTCTTGTCGGAGAGGCGCCATAAAACGCAGTATCGACTGCCTCAATTTTTTCGTGGTGCAAGGTTTATATCCTAGAGTGTTAATTATGTATGGATCTGTCTGCTACAAGCCCCTAAAAGGACATCAGTGAATTTTAAATACAACCTGTATATGTATATATTTACTTTATCTTTAATTTATTATTTTTTTCTTATATTACGTACGTACGGATAAATCTTGTTGTTAATAAGTACTCTTACTAGACAAATATTTAATGAAACCTAGATTGTAGAAAGATGTATAAATACTTATGGCGATCAACGATTAAAATATTTAAACCCCAGCCTAGTTAATAAGATAACTAAAAGAATTTATACGAAAAAACTAACTAAAAAATATTTAGCTATTTTAATTAAATTAACTACTACATTCTCGCTGTATTCTCTTTTTACATTACAAGAACTATATTAACTTCATTTGTAAGTATTTTTTATTTCATTTTATGCACGCGTAAATGAATTGTATTTTATTTAAGATTAAGGAACCAGCAGACGTGACAGTGGCAACGTTGAAAAATGCATAGTTCGTTTGATAACAACAATTCAACAATGTAAAAAAATTTCCAAACTATTTCTGAAGACACTTAGAGACAGATATATTTTAGTTCAAAGACAAATCTTTCATTAAACTGCTTTCGAAACAAAATTTATTACATAGGTCATAAACTAAATTAGCTTTTTGTTGCTATACTCTCTCACATATAGACACACTCAAACATCAACACCTTATTACTATTTACAATACATATATACATACTGCAATGGTATTTTTTTAATTATTTATTATCTGGTGTTTAAGCTTGTGATTCTATATATGCATTCTTTCTTATTTATTTTTTTTCTACTGTTTATTCATAACTGTTATCTTAGTATTTAATTTTAAACGTGTTATTTTTAATCAGTCTTGTAATTGTTGCTGTTAGTTTAATAATGAATTAATAATTATAGGTAATTATAATTAATTTGACATAATTATAGTAAAATATAGTTTTTTTTTAACTTTCGCCTGGTACCTTTTAAATCTATGTAAGTATTGCATTAATAATTTTAGGAAATTTGTAAAATAAAATAAAAAAAGCTCTTATAAAGAGTGCTTAATCGCAATGTATTCTCAGAAAAATTAATCGTCTCCTCGAAATATTACTAAGAAAGGCGCTA
This sequence comes from Neomicropteryx cornuta, assembly GCA_020383195.1. Taxonomy (NCBI): domain Eukaryota; kingdom Metazoa; phylum Arthropoda; class Insecta; order Lepidoptera; family Micropterigidae; genus Neomicropteryx; species Neomicropteryx cornuta. The sequence continues at coordinate 3,262,831 of JAHKQU010000011.1, forward strand.
TGAAATATTCTCAATGGCAATGAATTATCTAATCCGACATCTTCTCGCCAGTAACACGTCACAAGGCTTTGGTTGACAGCGTGGCAAAAAGTATTGTATTTTTTATCCATTTTTCTGAATTCTCTTTTTTATTATTAGGATAGTAATGTTTTGTATTGTAATAATATTTTCAATAAAAACGAAACATATTCCATCTATCCGTCATTGGCGTATACTACGTTTGAAATATTCATACGTTGAAAGCACTTTTCAAGCGACTCAGGGGAGCGCGCAGCAGAATGACATTTTGTAAATGCGATTGACGACAGATCATCATTGTTAAGGGGCATACAGTCGTAAGATGAAAAAGGATAAAAAAATGAAAATAAATACACTGAACCTATATCTAGTACGCCTTACTAATTATTTCATTATAATTATGTAAATTTTACAAATTAATTTCTTTGAAACCTGATGGATTTTGACATATTTTCTTTATAAATACTAGTGAAATTGCAAAACCAAGTATATGCACTATTTTTCGGGTAAATCGTATGCTTGCATTATCGAACGCGAGGCGAAAAATAAAAGTAAACATATTTTTTTATTTAATTTATATTTTAAAAACGAAAATCAATTTAAAAAATTACCCTTCAAGAAATCTTCAATGTACATAATGCTATAAACCACTCGTTCAAATATTCAGTGGTTGGAGGGGTGGTGCATCACCAAATTGAAGAATTTTTAGCCGCGCCTTAAGGCTACTGTTTCTTCTTGTGATAATGTTCTGTGTCCGACGGCATTTTGCAAGCAAACGAGTGCCGTTGACGAACGGGAAAGAAAGTATCGATGTATGCCGGAAAGGGGCTCATATTTCACGACGGGATGACACATATGAAATTTCGCTCCAGACGCAAAAAGGCCAGAGCATCCATCACGGCTATTTATCTATTTATTCATATGTCAGACAGGCAGAGATTCTTAGCATAAGAGTCTTTAGGATTTATTGGGCGTATTGTGTACATCTGAGGTTCGTTCTTTGCAGCGCAAATAATTGCTTTCAATGAATGTCTCGGAAATGGGAGGTCACTTTTGCCTTTCTGACAAGAAAATATTTTTTTCAATATCAACGTAATGTAGGCATAGAAAAAAAGATAAGAAATAAAATTGCAAAAAGTGTAACAAAAATTTAAAAATATTGCTTATTACCTATGAATTATCCGCTACATTTATTTACATTGGTAATAATAATTTATAGTTTACAGCGAGCTAGTCATCCCGAGAAAACATTTTATTTAAGGCGAATCCAAAGGATAAACATTAATTTCGATTCATTTAAACCCTGTTTTTACGGCTGGAATTTGGTAACCACTGGATATTTAATAATGAAAAAAATATGTTTAGATACCTTGATCTTATGTGTTCGATATAGTAAAGGTAGATATTTTAAATTTAATTCTATTTTTGAGAAATTTAATAAATGATAAACTTTTAATAGTTATTTTTTAGTTGAAAAAAGTAATTGAAAGGAAAATGAAGGGTCAGAAGGGGAAAACATAGTAAAGTTACTTTTTTAAATTTCTATATTATGAAGCTGTGATTAAATAAAAGCCAACAATTGCTTACTGTAAGCGCAGAAAATAAAACCTGACGCCCTATAAAAATAAAGCACTGAATTTCAAGGTCCACTGCCAATATACTTCGCCTTAAACAATAAATATCCGGCGACCGTTTCGATTTATCGCTCACTTCGGTCGGATAAAACGGGCGGCGCCGACTATAGTGCCAGCTGCGCGTCCGTTCCCGGTAATGTAAGCTCGCCACAAGCGAGTCTTGCCGACTATCGATGTACGCAGGGCCGATGGCACCCAGTACCGCAGGCGGGAGATTTACACGTACCGGCGACACGGTTAACCGAACGGTAATGGAACCAATCTATAGGTTGACAAGAGGGCATCGTGGTTTATGTGCATTTTAGATAAAGCCTCTCTCAGAATTGATGATGAAAAATGAAATTAAATACGCTGAACCTTTTGTCTAGGCTATTTTTTGTAAATTTATTTATTTATTTTTCATTTATTAAACATTTTATATTATGTAAAATCCAACCAAGCCCAAGGCTTATCAGTTGGAAATCATTGAGCGAAGCATGTTTTGCAGGTTTCATGATTGAGTAGGTCTGTACAGAGCATGCTTCACCTTCAAAATTTATTATTCACATTGTTTTATAAGTAAAACAGTATAACAGTTTAGATATAAGTATCTAAAACGTTATTTGAGACTAGTAAATTAGTATAATACAATAATAAGTAATATAATAGTAATATTACCAAAGAGATATTTTTACAATAAGTTTTTAGAGATTTCGTACATTTCAAATTATATTTTAATAATAGTAAGTAGAGATAAATATCTTATATAACTACATTTTTGCGCTTATTTATCAAGTGTCCAATCTCAGTATTATTCATAGCAAAATCAAATTCATAGCATCTCGATTTTAAGTAATTTTTGACTAACGTTTTTTTTCTATGTTTCCATAAAATTGACAACTTGTTTAAATAGAGTTGGAATTAAATAAGGAAGTTTCCGTTTACCGTAGAAATTATTGTACGAAGGTATGAATAATCTTTCGTTTTCTATCTGTCTTGTACAGTAAGCGTGTTCTACAACTATTTTATAAGTGTCCAATTCAAAGAAGTGAAGAACTATTCTATATGCTGAGTAAAAAAAAAATAATCTTGCGGTGTCTATATTTATATTTTTACGGTTTTTTAAAGCCATTTTTAGTCTAAGGTTATTGAAAAAGAAAACCTCATGTAGGGATAAAGGTAACATAGGTTCATTACTGATATATTTTTTTTAAATGTGTTTCAATAGTTCTCTTCGTATCGACGAAATGTGCAACATAGAGTAAGACGCTGCGATAAATGTCTTTCTTGCGACAATTTCCAATCATTAAACATGACTGTATGCCCCTTAAATTAAGAACCCGATGCATATGTTTGTCTGTCTGTAATTCCAGTCTCCCTCATCTAACCTCCCCCCCCCCCCCCTTAATAGGGAACTTATTTCTAATACAGGAGATTAACTTAAAATCAGCAGCAGCATTTATAGGATCTTGGCATGAAACTGAAGAACTTTTGTAAAACAAATTTTCATATAGGTAACAAAAAAAATTGGTGCGTGTATTGTATATTTGGTGTCCGACCCACATAATACACTATTTGCTCGTAAGAAACTACCCGTCGTTTACTATTGTCAATGCATTTTAGGTAAAGTTAGTTGGTTGCTGGGTCACGACGTCGCGACGCCGTGCGGTCTGATATTTTGTTAGTTAAGCATACTTTGAAATGTTTTAAGGACGCTTTTTTATACCAATTTTTTTGTTATTTACAAAGCTGACTTTAAGTTCACCCTGTATATGTAACCGATTAATAAAGAGGTTAACGCATTGAGTGAATCGGTAAAGTGTACAGGTTGGCTGGTAATTCGATAGATTCTATCTATGAGACTTTTTTGCAATCGAGAAACTTAAATAACTCGATTGCATATATATTTTTTTTAATTAATTGCTATAATCTAGCATTACAATTATACAATTATTTTTAAAAACAATTATCTTGGGCCCTACTCAACTAACCAAATGTGCCTGTCCTAGAATCAGGGGAGATAGTGGTAATGAAGCGTTAAAAATGGTATGACCATGTGTGGAATTTCTAAAAGATCTGTTTTACATCCAAATATATTATTTGAAATGATGGTGTGGATAGTTCATGAAAAATGGATTTACTTATATAAACCAGAATCAGTAAAATAAATAAATACATACATATTTACTCGAGTACGAGTAGTATAAATATCGAACACTCTAGGCATGATATTGCATTATGTCAATTTTTGTAAACCAATTGAAAATTGTCATTCCTATGCATTAAGTTGTTCTTGGAAATAAACTTTTACTTTACTTTACTTTACTTTGTCTGTATACCTAAATGCACGCCTCATTGAAACATGATTAAAGTTACACAGCAGTAATTTAATATATATATATATATATAGTAAAATGTATTTCTTAAATACAGTATATAGATGATTTACTAAGTGACTAATTAAATTCCTAGATTTATTATATTTTTAAGTATACAATAATTGGTTGGGTTCACAAGAAGATTGGTACGACACTTGTTTATATAATATTATTACTTAAATCTCCGCAGAAAAGCGCTTCTGAGCTCAGAAATTAACATACATTGCGTAAAATTATAATAACCCGAAGGCAACCTTAACAAAGCGACGATAATAAAATTGAAGCGACTAGGTACTTAAAATTTGCAAAGCGTCATTACGCTACCGCCATTTTAATATATCCATTTTAATGGATGACACGACAGCGTTAATGACATACTTTTAAGATAAAAGGAAGGGCTCACGTGTAAAGTCGACATTATTATATTTCGAATTGTTTTGAAGGAGTTTTTAAGCATTTGTTTTTGCATGACTGTACCACTTAAAAGCTTAACAACCCATTAACATCCCCTCAATAGTTTAGAATCAAACTACTTTTATATAGAAAAATGGAATAAAAAATTAACTGAGACAAACTTACACAATTATTATTTAAATTAACTTACTTATTGATTTAAAAAAAAAACTTACTTTCAGTTATATATAACTGAAAGTAAGTTTTAAAAAAAAAACTTACTTTCAGTTATATATAACTGAAAGTAAGTTTTTTTTTTAAATCAATAAGTTTATATCAATAAGTTTATATTGTTTAATCAATAAGTTTATATTGTAAAATTTGTATTGTATATATACAATACAAATTTTCAATACGTTAAAATTTACATTTGTTGCATCAAAGATATAAAAATCAAACATACTTCAAACGACTCAAACCATAAGCGAAAAAATATATTTTTTTATTTAACATACCTAAACTATTTTATTTGTTTGAGAGGTAAAGTACTGAAATGCTGGTAAATCATTTTTGAAGGCTTCTTTGCGCCCGTTGTACTCATTGGGGTGGGATGTTGGTCGAAAACCGCGTCACGCGTTAGGAGTAAAATCCGTAGAGTGCCTTTTTATACGTTCTCTACCAAAGATACCCCGAGAGTCTCGGTGGATCAGTGGTTAACGCACTCGTCTCCCACGCTGGAGTCCCTGGTTCGATCCACTGCTGAGATTTTTTTTTTTCACAAATATGTCTTATATTTCATTTATATATACTGTCTTCTGTGTGTGCGAATGACCAAAGAAGTATAACTTCCAGCGTCTGGTCCGAGGCAGACCCAATTGTTTTTTTTGGGTCGGGTTTGTTACATTATGTATAATTCAAGAACGGCTGGACCGATTTTTATGATCTTTCTTTCGTAGGATTTTCCCGCCCCGCCCCGAATATCAGAATAACTATTAAAACATCGAAAAAAATCGCCAAAAAAAAAAATTAGGAAGAAAATTCATTTTCTCATACATTTTGTATGGAACGGCTGTCTATTTTGTGGAATTTCCTGCGAAGATGTTTACTTTGTCATTGTGCGAGCATTGATAATTAAAATACACATCATTTTGATTTTTGTACATTTATTAAACCTAATTCATTTTGAGTATTCTAAATAAAAAACTAAATTTATTTCAGCTAATAAGTTAACAACATTTATTGATTCTGTACCTTGTTGTAAATAAATGTGGAAATCGACTAATTATGTCTATTCCAACTTTCTCAACTCGCATTTTTGCTACATAAGCGCACACGTTTTTGCACACACACACAATCCCACCCTCACACTAAACACTCATCACACGTTGTTTTTTTTATTACAATATTTTCGGCCATATTTATATTTAGTATATAATATTTCTGGTCATGTAAATACGACACTAGAAAAACATTTGGTTGAATAGTTGTTTTGTATTCAATAAATATAAAAATATTTATAGTTTATCTTTTGTTATCTATTAATTATATAAAAATGTACATATTACTTAAGTATATGAAATGAAATAAAAACTTCAGGGAGTAATATTTATAAATTAAAAATATATATTATTTACTTTTATTTATTACTACCAATTCACAGTGCGTGTGCATTAATATTAAAGTCCTTAGAGAATTAGCTAGAACTTTGTAAAATTGTAATAAATAATTTAGTTATTTTGTCGGGGAAATTCCGACAAAACCTACAGCGCAATTCCGACAGCCTTGATACGAGGCCATTTATTACGGGCAGACAAAGTGTGGCTATGTACTTTGTTTTAGACAGTACCTTTTATAACGTTATTTCTTTTTAAAAATATGTTTATGTTTTAAACAGTTACTTTATAGGAAGAGCGATGTATTTTAAATACTTAATAAGTTTTATGCTTCAAATATTTTGTAAATGTTTTAACGAAATTTTCATACAATGTTAAGGATTGTGAAGTGTTAGCTCCACATAATATAACACTTATGTGACTGGCTTACTCCTAACGATAGAAACCTCTTTGTGAGTTAAGTAAATCCGTTACCCGCGTTAGTCCGCGTGTCGCGTAGCGAACAGCTGAAAAAAGTGTTGCCGCGTCATAATCTAATCCTTCCGCTCACTTTTATAGAGGGCAGACTGGGTACCGGGTACCCGGTAGCGGGTAGCGGGTAGCGGGTAGCGGGTAGCGGGTAGCGGGAAGGTAGCTAAGTGAAAGCGTCTCTTGTATGGAAAAGCTTTTAATATAATGCTCGCGTGAGTCCGGGGTCACTAGTACTGTCCCGCCCAGGGGCAGGGGTTGACAACTAATGGCAAACTTTAAATGAACTGCATTAACCAATAACGGCACAGTGATTTTGTTTTTTCAAGTCGTTAGGTGAGACGAAAATATAAAGGAACCACGGGCAAGCCAGAGAAGAGCGCTTTCAGGAAAAGGCCCTTTTAATATTCAAAATTTCCTACAATAATTTCTACGGTAAAGGGAAACTTCCTTATTTAATTCCAACTCTATTTAAACAAGTTGTCAATTTTATGGAAACATAGAAAAAAAACGTTAGTCAAAAATTACATAAAATCGAGATGCTATGAATTTGATTTTGCTATGAATATGCTATGAATAATACTGAGATTGGACACTTGATAAATAAGCGCAAAAATGTAGTTATATAAGATATTTATCTCTACTTACTATTATTAAAATATAATTTGAAATGTACGAAATCTATAAAAACTTATTGTAAAAATATCTCTATGGTAATATACTATTATATTACTTATTATTGTATATATATACTATACTAATTTGCTAGTCTCAAATAATGTTTTAGATATAAGTAAAACAATGTAAATATTAAATTGTGAAGGTAAAGCATGCTCTGTACAGACCTACTCAATCATGGAACCTACAAAACATGCTTCACTCAATGATTTCCAACTGATAAGCCTTGGGCTTGGTTGGATTTTACATAAAATACAATGTTTAAATAAATGAAAAATAAAAAAAAAATTAAAATGGATTTATATATTGTTATAAGTGGTTTCAAATCAGATTGGAGTTTAACTGAATAAACAACAAATAAAATTTTTAACTAGGTTTTAAACAAATAACAAAAATCCATCAACAGACTTCAATAATCAATATGTCGTCTGCGTTATCTTCATAGAGAAGATGGCTGAAAATTAATGTAGGTACTTGGTTCCGTATAAACTAAAATTAAATCTAAATCGTAAAAATTAAACCTGTTTATCCTAAAATAGTACTTCTTAAACAAAAACAAGCTTTGGGTATTTTATAAATGAGTCACTCTCTAACTTACTTAATTATTAACCTAGTTTAGTGTAACGGTACGTATACGTTTTATTTGTTTTGTTGTAGGAGTTACTAATCACATTCTAGATTAAATAAAACTCATCACCCTAAGAGCATGTTTTAACGGCTCTGGCTAAAAAAACGCATGTGTGCCATGTCGCGCTTGAAAACTGTCATTAAGAATGAAAATTCTACGCTCTTTAATTATATAAAATATTATTATATGGGCTCCGATACCACAGGTTTAGAACACCATTTATCAGACCATTTTGCACGTTCTCTCGTTTTTTGTGTTGAAATTTCCGTGACACATTCAATGACACATTCGGTCTCCCCCGCGACGAAAGGGCCTAAGTGCCTGTCTGCTCGCATTCTGACGAACTCTTACCGTATGCACGCTCTACACATGAGCCATAACAGATTTGTAGGAATCCTCTTTTATATCCGAAAATGCGGAGACATCTCGTTGATTTTCCTGAACGTCAGTAGTTATTAAGTCGTACATTTATTTAGGTGTTTTTAGACATTATCCCTTCACGGTTCGCAGTTCACGGGAATGAACTTTTTGAATCAGATTTCTGGCTAGACGGCCTTTATAACAGCAAACGATTTCTGTATTTCGAATTGAGTTTTTGACAAGTTTGTTCTGAAATTTATCGCCTTTTGTTAGTTTCAACTTTAACTTTATCCAACTTCACCATAACTATTCGTTAGTGTATATATGTTTTTTAATATTGATACGTATTACAAATAAACACCTCGTAGCTTCATCACTAAGTCAGAAGTCATAGTATTTCGTGGAAGTTTAAATGTCGATCAAATACGTTCCTCTTATAGCCCAACATTTTTTTTTACTCTTAGCTGTGTAATTGTATTTTGGGTGGACTCCAAAGATTCAGATCTATACAGAGTGTGTTTAAATTCATCGATATCCTTTTAGGGCGTTGATCTAAACCGGTCTCACGAAAAAAAGAAATACTAAAATAATTATATTATTAAATAACTAAGTACTTCGCGAGAAATAATCTCGTTCGCAAGCAATAAAACGATTTCTAATATTTTTTGCTGATTAATGATTGATTTTTGATATGTATCAACCCCCTAAAAGGACTTCAAAGAATTTAGATACACCTATATACATTGCCAATATATAACCCTGATTTCATAATTACAATTTTTTATGTTATTCTGGAGCATAAAAAAGTAAATTTATAGATGTATTCACATCAAAAATAGTTACGTTTTACATTAAAAATATTATTAGGTAAAAAATTATGTTTCCGTCGAAAAAAAAAAAAAACAAGAATAACTATGAGACTTGTAGCTATCATTTAATATTAGCTGCTTCTATATATTATTTAGTGGTAGTAAATTATTTAACCAGAACCTGACGTCTCACAGCTATGCCCTACAGGCGCCATTAAAGGCATCTTCTCTGCCGATCAATATTATTATTTAGAAAATGTGTAGATAAATACTAAAACGTTTAAAATTAAATAAACTTTAAAGACTAAATAGACCGAGTTTAATTCTATTACATTCAAAACTGAGATAAATTACTTACAATAAACTTTTTGTAACATTGAGTATTTATATCTCATCTGGCTGTAGAAATATAATTTTTCTGGAGACAGTTTAAATTTTTGTTTCACTGTTGTACCATACAGCAAAAAGTTAACTGTGATGGTTTTTCGTCTTCATAATTTTATCTTGTATCGCACAAAAATAACCATTAATTTTACAAATTGAAATTATTATTTAACTGTCAAATATCCGTTATGGACTTCTAAAAATATGTAAAAGAAATACAAAGTTTCGTACATGGCAGCCATACTGGTTTCGGTGAAGTTCTCACCGTTGTTTGTTTGTTTGTTAGTAGCTTGTTCATTTTGCCAGCGAGCCATGAGCGGGTAAGTGAATTATTTAATAACTGGAGGGATTCCGGGCGAATAGCACAATTGTGAGGGACAAATAGAGGAAAGCCGCTGTTCATATTGGCCGCTATGTCTGTGACGTCATTAATGTTTTTATAACGCATCCAAAAAAACACAGCTTCACAGGACGATATTTGCACAGTATATGCTTAGTAGAAAATACAGCGGATACGTGGATACACAAATTTGTAACTATCGACATACAAATAACATAGTATGTACAAGATATATTTTAGTTGTATTAGTATACAGTCTATTAGTATATATAAGAGGATTCTCGCAAAAAAGACTCTCGGAGCTTGAAGTTAAGTTAAGCCGAAATCAAATAAGGATCCTAAACAGAACCTTAACTGGCCACTGCAAGCTGAACAAACACCTGCACAAATTAAGCCTATCGACCGACGACAGGTGCAGGCTCTGCCAAGTGAGCCCAGAAACTCCGTTACACCTACTGGGAGAATGTGGTGCCAGCTTCTAGGCAACCATCTCCTCAAGCCAGAAGAGATTCGTTAAAACCATCGCACCCAAAAAGATACTTAACTTTATCTACAGTACGGGACTAGAGGGCGAACTATAAGTGGATTTAAATGTACAATAGTTCTGGAAAGGACGCGGTACACGGGGGGCAAACCCCGACATCCACTAACAGACATAACATAACATAACATAACATAGTATGTTTATATATATAAAATAAAGTCGGGTTAGTTACACCATTTATAACTCAAGAACGGCTGAACGTAACAGAGAGACAATTTTTTCTATTTATAATATGAGCAGGTATGGATTATCCGATTTAAGTAGTCTATAGCTTATGGGTCACTAATTAGCATTCTTTCTGCGTTAGACACGAGATCCAAAGTTAAATTCGTGGGGCTTTATTACTTTATTCTACGTGATTTAGATTTTATTTATGTACTGTGTTTATCAATATGATATTTACATTTAATAAAAAGTTATATATAAAGATTTATGTATTATTTAATAAAGTATTTTGTTTTATGTAGTAATAAGTATTTTTTATCTATCGTATATATATGAAAATGTCTAATATTTGGTTAATATTAGAAATGATTAGGATTATCTTAAATTTATATATGCTTTCTTATTACTATATTCTTTTTTAAGAATTTTACGCGCGCGGAGGAGTGTGTGATTTGGCGGTTAAAAATTATCTAAAATATGTGTTCTAAATACATTATATTCGATAAATTAATACGATAAAATAAAACGTTCATACTAACTGACTGATTGAGTGAATGAATTTCGAGCTGTGATTTCAAATGTTCCTTTTTCAATAAACTGTCAATGTTAATAAACTAATGATAAGGCAAAAAAGCATAATTATTCTGTTAAAAAAAAATGAGTACATTTTCATATATAAATTAACCCTAGTCTAATCTTAATTTCATTTTACATGTTACATTTCAGATATTCGCACCATCTTCCATTATGCTTTCACATAGAACTGACGTGAGACACAAAGAAGGAGGAATAAACATATATATATTCGCCTGAAAGTCGAAATGATAATAGGATAAATGCAAATTTAAATAGTGTAAATAGTATTAAAAAATAATCAATTATTTGAGGGATATTTGACGGAATGTTTCCAAAAAATTGGATAACTTTCGATATTGATTATGACAATACAGGTTTTATAATTCAAAACATTTCGAATCTGAAATCACTTTAGGTGAAAGGCTGCATTCACTTTATTTTGTCATAAGGGTAAAGCATATTGGACTTATCATAGTGAATACTTCAAATTATTGTATGATGGTCTTACATAACGCGAACCTTCAATAAGACAAAAGTCAAAAACATATTTTGAAAACATTCATAAATACGATTCAGCATTCTATAATTGTGTTTTTTTTCAACTGTTATTAACTATAAATTTGAAAATTCTGGAAATTAAGGCTAACACACGCTAATAACAGGTAAACACTGACGTCATTCTTAAACAGTCCATTATTCCACGGCATCCTCGTGTGCTTCATATTCTTTTATTTTCTCTGAGCGTTTCACCTTTCCCCTTTCCTCCGCCTTCTTCCCCCCTCCGTCTTCAAGTCTGATTAGGTGAGCCCTGATTACGCCGACTACCCCCGGGCTCCTTTTTAGCGGGTTTACCTTTGGCAGGGATCGCGATTCGTTGGATACAATAATAACAATTATTATTACAATATTTATTTATCTTAATTGAAAAAACCAATAATATACAAATTTACAAAATATACAAATATAATATACAATAATATACAAAAATATATTTGATTAAAAAAAAATATATTAACATTAATAACAAATATTACTATACTATTTTTTATACACATATTTAAATATCTACTTTCAGGAATTTAAAAAAAATATTTGCGATGTTAATTTTTCCCATTATTAACTTATTAACTGACTTGAATGTTGAATGACCGAGAATATTCTCAAATCCATCTGTAAGTTTTTTTTTAGCGGTTTCAATGTTTTTTTCTTCGTATTTTAGGGTAATTCTCAGTGCAGAGTCACATTATAGTTATAATGCGTCAAGTGTAAGATAGCAAAAATCAATAATATTTTACTTTGCTTCTTCCAACTCTTCACTCTTCAAGTTGTAAGTGAACGGGAGCGCTTAGAGTTAATTCCATCGAAATTTTATTCGGTTTTTCAAATGTAGAGTAGCTGAAATCTAAGCTAGAGTGGATAAAAAAATAAATTAAAAAAACTACAACCAAAAACCTAAAGAATACCACAAAAAACCTATTATTAAACAATAAAAAATACCAAAACATTATGGTCGGCGCAGACACAGTTTATTTTGCATATTTACTTTGAAGGTATTTTAGGTTGTTTTTTATTAATTTAGTTATATTACTTGTATTTTATTTTTTAATTTTGAGATAATATTTTTTATGTTTTAATTTTCTCTTCACTCCCTTTTCACAACATTTTAATACTAGTGGTTGGCAATATATTACAGTAATTTTTTTCTATTATTTTCAATGACAAGAATTAAAAAAAAAATTAAAACCAACCTCCAACTCAATTGTATTAATCGATTTTATTTTATTTTATTTTTTAATAATTGCTATGACCTAGGTCATTTACAATTATTTTTCGCCCTACTCAACTAGGCCATATGACCATATGCGGATTCGAACCTGCGATCTTTGGGTAAATAGTTTAACGCCTTAACCACTAGACTACCACGATCTACATGTATATATTGTGAATAATTCAATAAATAAAAATTGTACGCAATTTATTTAAATAATAACATAAATGTTATATTTCGAAAAATCTTGAGAACTGTATATCTTATTTATTTATTATTTCCCTCACGAATGGAATCCAAAAATATTGCCAACCCCTGTGAGCGGCGAATATAAGGTTCACAAATAAAAAAAAATATATAAAAATGCCTCCGTCTAGTTCTGCCGTCGAGAAGTCTTTCCCGCAAAAGCGGGTAAAAAGATCAATTACAAGTGAAAGAGATTTAGGGGATTTAGGGGTGGGCTGAACCGCCGAAGGTGGCAACCCTGGGCGCGAGCCGATTCTGCGAAATTAAATACCTACCATCTTCAAGATGCGCCGCGTAATGAGGGATTTGGTTTGGCCTAATGGGGCAAGGTCTTCTTAGACAACGTTCCGATGATGTGGCAAAATCAACAACATCCTGTAGCTATGACATCCTGTAACTATCATATAATATCAACGGCTTCTATATAATGTTTAGTAGTTGTAAATTATACCGTGTTTAAAAATTTCAGTCGTGTTTAAAAATTGGGAGAAAGACATTTATCGTGGGGTCCTACCATATCATTCACGTCACGGCATACTCCGACGGCTAAATATTTACTGAGATGCGTATAGGTACATTGGAATCATCGTATGAGAGTTTCGTTTACTTGCTCCAGTATATTGGTAAATTACTGGAGCGAGTGAACGAAGCTCCCATATATTATTACTATTTGGACTGAAATTATTGATCAAATCTATCGGGAAAGGGTTATATAGCGAGATATACCCCTTTTCAAAAAACAAATTTCTAGGAAACCACTCAAATCCCTTTAATTTTAATCAATAACTAATTAAAATTGCAAATTTGAGTTATATCCTAATATATTTTATAACTCAATTAACTGAGTAACTGTAACTGAGTTATAATCCTTACCCTTATATATAACATATTTATAAACAGTCTAGTTTTATTCACTGGAATCCCAGATACAAAACATACAAAAATAATGGCGAACCTAACCTTGTATGATTCAACATTTTCAAAGTTTTTTTGATATTGCATTCGAGTTGTTTTAAAAAACAAAAACCCTTTAATAAAAGGGTTTCATCTACCCCATCCGTTTTCGGTGGAAGAGAGATTATTATTCCTACCGGCAGATGATCAATCAATTAGAGCCAATCGCTTGGGTACTCCTTTAAATGATGGATAGAGGCCGGCGAGGGTTGGCGCATTTCAACTTGTCCTAGGAAATTTTGTCGTGTATACTTCTAAAAGTTGAAGAACCCATAAGAAAAAAAAACTTTTTGGGTTATCTACTGCGGATTTTAGGTTATGTACTTTGATATATGTACATATTTATTTATACAGTAAATAAACTACATAAAATATAATACATATACGCATATTGAACAGCATTGTCTCAACAAGGGGACCCTTATCTAAAACTCACACAGGGCTATTAGGAAAATTTTAGACACATTTTATCATTTCTTAGCATGTAATGGATATCCACTTTGGGCGCATAGACAAGAGCATATTTTTTGAAGCCTTTCTTGCCAACAAACTAAACTGAAAAACAGTTTATTGTCTGTTATTGATTGTATATATTTAAAAAAAAAAAAACGTTCTAGTTACAAATATCATTATAAAAGTAATAGGATTTTCGTATAAGGGTAGTGAAGAAATAATTGAACAAAATTGATTTATCGGATTTGCCACCGTATAACAGAAAAGTATATCTTACAGAAGCGTGTTTGGTAAATTTATTTCACGATGATAAAAAAACCCGATCCAACATTAAATCATTTTTCCCATTCACAAATGCGCCGACAAAGAGCGATCAAGATAATCGCACTCAAATTAAGGTCCTTTTTGATGTTCCGCGAGAATTCGATATTCTTGCAGAACGAAAAGCGACATATCAGATATAAAAGAAGGAAATTTAATGGCGGTTTTTCTTTAGCGCGGCTCTCAAAAGAAAAATATTCAATTCTGGGGAAAATTCGCGGGCGCGCGCCGCCCGCCCCGGGTGCGCGCCGCCCGCCTTGGGCGAGCGCCGCGCGCCGCGCCACGGCAGCAAATTGGTTTTGCATAGCAAAGTAACGAAAATATATATTATTATGTTTTCGCCTTTGAATTTCACTGAGAACGTTACACATTATAGAAAATACAACGAAAGTTATCTAAATTATCTTGTTACTTGATTCGGCCACGGGAACACCACTAGATTTGAGGTATATTTCTTTAGGAAAGCTACCTATTGCAATGGGCACTATGTTATGAATTCCGGAAAATTTCGACATATCACTTCGGGAATGGGGGGTGGGGTCGAAAAAATGAAATGTTGCTATAACTTTCTTAATATAAACGATATCAAATTTATTTTATTCCTTAGATAAGGGCATAAAAGTATTTTTTTTTGATTGGAAAAAAAAAGGTCACTGAATTTTAAGGTCGACTGTTAATATCCTTCGCCTTAAGCGAGAATTAATTTATTAAACAGATCAGGAAAAAATTTAACATGAATCCACAATCATTATTATCGTTCACTTGGACACATAAACCCTCGCACACACACCTTTCTTCCTACACCTACTGTTAAAGTCGCCGTCACCTTTAGAGGCCGCGCTTTAATCGGGAGCGTCTCCGCAGAGCGTTCCCTTCCACCCGAACGGACGTTGTCCGATGCGGGACCGCTGCAGTTAGACTGCAGGGTGCTCCTCCACTGCGAGCTCGGTGGCTTGCTTATCGCGGTCCTCGGAGCCGCGATGCCACTTCTCCTCCTCGAGCCTCGCCCTGACGGCTTGCGTACAAGCCCGTCTTTTGCTGGTCCGTTTCGATTAGCGTCCGAAGTCATCTGAGTCAAAAGATCCATCATTTCGCCCTTTGCGTCCATGAATGTCTCCTCCAGATTTTCGCACGTTTCGGACACAAAATATTCCTCTTCTCGCATGTCTTTGATGTTCATGGCGATTAATTTGTCATGGCGTTGTGTGAACGTCTTCCAGTGCGCTTCTAAGGATTCTAGTCGTGCTTTGAGATATCCTTCTGTGATTCTTGCCTTTGGTGCTTTCTTGTGGTTGCGAATTAGTTTTTCTATTCGCTCAATAGTCTCATTTTGCTGATTGATTATCGCTTCCATCTTGCGATATAGATCTCAATCACCCCTGCACTGAATTGCCTTTATCGCTCCTTTGTTGCCCGCTTACCGCTTCTCATCAGCAGTACTGATGAAGCTGAACTTCCTCTGAGAGATCGCCCTCGTAAGGCACGAGATCTCGCTTCTTATGAGACCGCGCTCAGTGATGCTAGTCACTTCGGTCGTTTTGAGAGATTACGGGCCCGCTATTCAGTATTTCCCGTTACTTTTAGAGAACGCATTGATAGCGCCCTCGTAGGGTCAACGATTTTGTTTCCTTTATTTTGTTTGGCCCGTGTTGGTCCGTGTTCTTAGGACTCTCGCCTCACCCAGCGTGTTTCAATGAGAGAGGTCCTGCAGAGATCCTTCCCTTTGGACGGATTCTCCGCGCTCGCCCCTAATAGGGTACCGTTCGGCAGTATCGAGCGCGCCGGCTGGCAGAATTGCCTAGTCAGCCTTTGCAATTTGCTAGGCTAGCAATTTGCTGAGATCGTCCCCGTGGGGTTCACGATCTCTCTCTCTAAAGAGAGTTGCGAGTGCCGCGAAGGGCTCTCGCGGTCGTCGTGCGTGGATCACACTAAGGCGATCCACGGTCGTCGGGGCGTGGAGTGCTGCTAGAGCGTTGCTCAGCAGTCCTCCTGCCACCTGTGGGTGGCCCCGCTGATTGTAAGCAAGGCTCTCCCCGGTCGTCGTTGCGCGCGAGCCCAACTCAACAAAGACTCGCGCGTCTTGCAAAGCAAGGTGGCAAGTTGCCGCTTTGGGCAGAGCTTTCCCTCGCTTACCGGTCTAGGAGCGTTGCTAGAGCGTTCTGCCTACGCTCAGCAGTCCTCTGCCGGTTGGGTGGCCGCTGCTTGCAAGCAGGGCTCTCCCCGGTCGTCGTTGCGCGCGAGCCCAACCCAACAAAGACTCGCGCGTCTTGCAAAGCAAGGTGGCAAGTTGCCGCTTTGGGCAGAGCTTCCCCTCGCTTACCGGTTAGGAGCGTTGCTATAGCGTCCTGCTACGCTCAGCAAGTCCTCTGCCGATTGGGTGGCCGCTGCTTGCTCAGGGTCCCCAGTGGTCGTCGTACCACGGTCAAACCAAAGTACCGCTAGAGCGCTCAGGCCCAAGCAGTCTTCGGCGCGCAGATCAGCCTATCAAGTAAGCTTCGTTCGCCCTATGAATCAAGTAAGGATTTTACCTTACCGATCCGGCTCGAAGGACCAATGTTAAAGTCGCCGTCACCTTTAGAGGCCGCGCTTTAATCGGGAGCGTCTCCGCAGAGCGTTCCCTTCCACCCGAACGGACGTTGTCCGATGCGGGACCGCTGCAGTTAGACTGCAGGGTGCTCCTCCACTGCGAGCTCGGTGGCTTGCTTATCGCGGTCCTCGGAGCCGCGATGCCACTTCTCCTCCTCGAGCCTCGCCCTGACGGCTTGCGTACAAGCCCGTCTTTTGCTGGTCCGTTTCGATTAGCGTCCGAAGAGCGCTAAGAAACTAGCAGCAGAGAATTCCAGCCGTTCCGATCAATCGACCACAATGAAACACAAAATCAAAGGAAAAAGCATTTATTGCGAGATGTCACAGACAACAAGCCCCCTTACCGGGTTCGAATTCCAAATGATATGCTGTCTTGGTCTGTAGACCCTACTTTGCGAGAAGCGCGTTTGACAGTGATACATTATTTCATACACGCAGCGCCACCTGTTGGCGAAAGTAACAATTGCGTGCGCGCCACCGCGACGCACGGCCAAACGCCATTTTAACAACACAATAATGGCGTGCATTTAATCAACTGGCAACAATTCTCTTACAAATATTATTACCTTACATTTTAGACATTACAGATAGCTTACATAGCTTGAATATTAACACATAATATTAATACTTTGACAAACATAATTATAAAATTAACTTAGCTTAAAAATACAATTATTCAATACATAAATCATAATACTGGCTTCTCACGACTGAACACCTACATTAAACTCTTATATACTTTATTTGAAACAGGAATAGGTTTCATTTATTTTTCACATTTTAATATGTCTTGTAAATGAGTAATTTATGATTTAAGTGTCGCCATTTTGTACATTTATGAAATAAAGAAAGAAAAATAATACGTTTATTTAAACCAGCCACTGTTGCGGGCACTTTTGACGATAGCTATTACTATGTCTGCTAAAACTTATTATAATGATGTATCATTCCTATTTTGTACATAAGAATATTATATTTTATCCCAAACAATCGAATTTCTTATCTTAAGAGTAAAAATAATAAAAGTTTATAGTTTAAAATACATTGTAAAAAAATAAGCTTTTATTTAAGTGCTAACAAAATTTAGCGTTTGTGCTGTGGACATTTGAGGAGTTCTTTCGCCTCGAGCTATTTCTAGGTGACGTTTAGGTCATGCTTACCATAAAAATGCATTGCGTTGGTAAGAGGAAGTGGTTTAATGCAGCTTGCAAGATTTGACCTAAACGATTATTATAAACATAACAATAATTTCCTTAAACGCGTATTTTTATTTTAATGCATGGAGTATAGCGCCATCTGTTATTGGATAGCGGTGTAGCGGTGCGCAGCGTGTTAATTAGAGGTAATCCCCACGAAACCGCTAATCCAAACAGAGCGTCAACTTGCCTTCATCACAGACGCATAATGCTTACAAATTACCCGTAATCACATAACAAAACGGGGATGTAAATCAGATAGCAATCAATGGAGGATTCTAATGGCGACGTGCGTGTTTATATTCATGGGGTTAAACTATATTAAGTAAATACCCTTACCTAGTTTAGTTAGTATTATAGATGTGTAAACATTTACAAGCGGACTCCTAGGTAAAGCGAATTTCGATTTAGTTCGGATCTGTCAGTGACAAAATGTGTCAAATCGAATTTGCGCCCAGCCGACATTTAGGATTTATTGTTGTTTATAGTAAAGTAAAGTAAAGTAAAAGTTTATTTCCAAGAACAAATTAATGCATAGGAATGACAATTTTCAATTGGTTCACAAAAAAATATATAATACAGATAGGTACATCATGCCTAGAGTGTTCGACATTTATACTACTTGTACTCGTATTACAAAGCTAAAAATACATCAGAATATGTATATATATATATATATATAAATTGTAAATAGAAGTTTTATAATTATGCTTAAATATACTATTTTAAAATTAGTTTAAAGAATAACTGGCACATAACATTTCTTCCTTTCAATTATAGGTCTTTGAATTCATACAGATTTTTTTAAATTAAATATGTTTTGATGGCTTTTTTAAAAATAAATATATTTTTTATGTTTTTATATTCTCCCGGTAATTTATTGAATATTTCTAGTCCTCTATATAAACTAGTTTTTTGAAATTTAGACGTACGAAATTTATACTGATACATATTGATTGTATATTAAATAAACCATAACTATACCTTTGTTCGGGCAGATATACAGATTTAAGATATAAGGCGCCTACAAACCTGAATTAATCTAGTTTATTTTCATTAAAGATAATGTATTAATTTCTTTAAATATTATGCAAAAACATAAAAAAACCACCATCTATTTGAAACACATATAAAATAAATATAGTTTTATCATGAGAATAAAGCGGAGGAGGGATTTACCTAAGCGATTTGAGATACATGCTATAACAACTTGGGAATAAAATAAGAAAATTTGCCAAAAATTGAATATTTTTGTATTACTTTTTAAATATGAAAATGATCATTTACCCTAAATATTTTCAGAAAATGTATGTTTTTGTGTTATTATTTAAAAAAAAAAGGGATTGAAAAAACATATCCTTTATTAATTTAAAAAACAACTAAATGCTATCAATATTTCCGAAGAATTCCGAATATTTCCGATGTATTTCGAAGTATTTCATGTTTTTCCCTTTTCGTTTTTCCTTTCATCGTACAAGGTTTTTTTCGCTGCCAATTTTTTGTAGGTCAGTCTAAGATGTTGTTTTATTTGGCATATACTTATCCTAAACAGGATTATATGCCATCTTCAAGTTGTTTAATGATAAAAACGATTGTGATTGCGAAAAATAAAAAAAAAGATTTAAAATAGGTATAAAAAACATGTTCGGTGCCAACGGTAACTAAACACTCCAATTATAAAAAAAAAATGGCGATTGATTCAAAGAAATGTATTATGGAATTCAAATCTTGCTTGCTCTTTTATGAACGAAATACGTGACAAGCCAGCATGGCAATGCATTCGCAGAAGTACGTGGATGTTCATATCATCACCGCGAGTGACTCACACATTTTTATTGACTGACAATCTATTGAAATACGTATTGCATTGTTTTTGTTTTCATTGAAATACGAACCTCATTTTGATAAAACATACAAGTGTACCAAGACCATTTCCAAAGACGGGGGTGTTTATGTATAAGAAATTACTATTACGTGTAAGAAATTGTATAAAAATGCGAAAATAATTCATGCCCAAATTTATTCATTTATCAAAGTTCTCGTGTAAATTCCCTATTTGCTCGTAGGCGCTCTGCCAAGGCCGGCTAATGACGCAGCGTTTGAACTTATGACAAGAAAGATTTCATATTATCACCTGCGTACGTTTGGTTCAATGAAACGAATATGCTATTCAAAGCCGTAAATAAAAACCCTCTTTTAATTATAGTAAATCGTCTTGTTATTAGAAGGGCTCAAATTGTATCATCCCGAAACGATCGTGGGCGAGCCTGAAAATAATGTAATCCACCTGAAATTAGGTTTGTGTTTGCAAAACAGGAAATGCTCGAGCGGCGGACGCAGGGCGGGGGCGCAGGGCGGGCGGCCGTTGTGATTTTCGCGCGGGCGGGGAAATTGTTGACCCGGCCACGGCGATATCGTTGGATCATTATAACGGGTATTTTTTTGAAAATTAAATGAAATTCACGTCGAATATAAAGTGTGCTAAAACGAGTTATAGTGGTCCTTTTTAAAGACGTTTTCATAAAATTTATTCGGTTATCTTAGTTTTTTGACGGTGCATTTTAAGTATGCGGAGTAATGCACAGAGCCAAACTGTATATATCCGCAAGTCGCTGATTGCCTATGAATCACTAACGATCAGATCTATTTATATAACAGTATCAGATAGATTAATAAATATTAAATAGTTTTTTTTTTATTTAGAGTAATTAATAAGTAAATTCCTATAACATTTTATAATTCCTTATTTTGAATAATTAATGTATCGTTGTAATTATATGTGTAATGACGTCATAGACAATATTTAGTCATTAAAAAATTGCAGTGTAATATAACACATATAAGAGGGCCTACAAAACTGCAAGTCCGGCTCTGGTGATGCACTCTTTATTTAATAAGCGAGGTAGGTATGAGATACGGTTAACGGTTTTAGATATGTTAGCTGCGTTGTGTTTTATGCATACTTAAACAATGTAGGTTTGTGTTCGGTCATAGTGCTTTTGACTACAACCCATTGGGTGGGGATGACCTACCATAATTTTTCTGAAAATTTAATTAAACATTTAATATATGATTGTACTTAATCACGTATGTATTGAGTTTCGAAGCAGTTCTATATTTTTTTATATAACTGTGTCCACTGGCACAAAGTTCTAGCTACAAGTCTTATGCCGTATGAAATCGCTTAATAGACGATTCACACACTTTAGATTTTCATAGGAATTTAATTAGCAGCTGATAAAAAGGCAACCGACTATTACTCACATTTCATATTTCAGATTTCCATTGTGTCAAATATGCATAGATTTCAGTCTACATACCGTTTCACATAAGTGTCGTCATTATAATACCTTACATCTCGTATCAAAAATACCGTGTGACGTGAACAATGCCCCAGGCAGAGATATGCTGACCTCTGCATCAGCATTTAGCTGCGAGTGTTCGTACACGCGCGCGAACCCTTACACTATACTAGTTACTGGCAAATGTAACATTATTCCGTTTTTCGATCCAACTTTTTTACCACGCTTTTGTGATAGGTAATTTAAATTCCAGTTATAAACGGAGTACTGGACACATTATGTTATTTTTCATAAATTAGGAAAAACCCACTGTACTCTGGATATGAACTAAAATAAAGGTTTAAAAAAACCCAGGTTTTTATTTAAAATCGACCAATAGAAATATACCTCGTTTAAAGTATTCGTTGCAGTCTGAACACTATAGGGGATACAAATTACAATATTACCTAGATGGGTAGTTGTATCTCGAAGTGGAAATTCTCTAAGCTGCAGTTTTATAGGGCGGGTAGTAAATGTTCAGCTTTTATTGCCTTGTTGGGCTGAAAGCGTTCCGGAAGTGTCGGTCACGCGGGCGACAAGATGGCCGCCGAGGGCGTCCACTTCCGCAGCTGACCGAGCTAAAGCTGCAACGCTACGCATTTTTTTTTTGTACTGCCATGCATTCAATAGCAAAAGAGATATTTTGACTATGAATATTTAAAGCCACCATTACAACTACTTCGAGAACGCCTGATCATTCTGGAACAGCCTGTATATTAAATAGCCACTTTAGCTATTTATCAAAACACAGGTGGATTCTGTTGAAGATTTTATAAGTTCTGACTTTAATTGATCAAATTATTTGGCAATCTGAAATATGAATTTGATCTAATCACATTTCATCCATTATGTTATGTGTTTGATATGATGACCTAATGTAAGTTTTATATTGGAATGTTCTATAAAATGTTTTGTAATGATATTTTAGGCTAAAGTAAAATGATTATGATTATGATATAGTAGTATAGTATAAAAATATAGTACTTATAAAACATGTTTTTGTATTAATAGACTAAGTATCAAAAGAATTTCATTAGCTCAATTAACAGGTTGTACCGACTGTCTCGTACATGTCTGCTAGACAATTCGAACATTGCAAATTTCCAGTGGAACTTAACCGACGACCAACTACTCACATTTCAGTTTCAGAAGCTATTGTGTAGGAAAACGCAGAGTGGCAGTTCGCACGACGGTTGGCGTCATCGGCGACAAGCGGTGCGAGCCCACAGAAATTCCGTTCCCACGTTGAGTTTCCTTAAATGAAGTAGGTACTTGGTTTCTTCAGTCTTCGGTCCTCGCTCATCTTGACATCAAGTCAACAGCAGACCTTATGTGTTTGCGCATTATTATTAATAATAATTGTATACTTTTTCACATTTGGTAACAAAGTTCCTACAGTAATTTTGACTAAAAAGGCTCAAAATTGTAACTTTCTTCCCTCTAGGATAATAATTACAGATGCATGGAAATGTACACAGGGTGATATAGGTAATTTCATAGAGTTTTTGTACCTATATGAATTGATGCGATATAGTGGTCCATTATGCGATTATAATTAGCTGAACCGTGAGTGTCGGCTTGAAACTTGGTCCAGGTCCCCATTACTCCGGCTGCGTACGGACCGTAGATAGCCGCTTATCGTGACCGTGTTAAACCGCGTGGCTTACTAGGTACACATTAGCGAGTTCTTTAAAATATTACGCGGTGGTAGCATTAGTTATTTTACACGAATATGCATTGTAGGCAGGGGCGGACTTTACTCATTAGCAGTCATAGGCTTGAAAGAAGTTGGCGCCCTTACATGTAGAACGATAGGTGTGTATTTACTATTTAAATTAACACACGTCTAGACTTCAGCTTAGCAAAGGATTCACTTAAATCTGACTCAATCCTTCATCGTCATTAATTTAGACTTTTTCATAACAATGTACCGCCTGCAAAAAATTTCCGCCCTAGGGTAAATCCGCCCCTTGTAGTTTGATATTTGAGTACTAATAAAAATGCATGAAATTAAATTAATAATTAATAAAAGTATTGTAACGAGGGAGTGTAAATCTTTCATTAACGCGTGGTAAACCTGTGGTAGCGTGTGGTAAGGATAAGGTTAACCTAGGGAGGTGTCCAGTTCGGGAGTGCGATGAGTAAAGACCATCTTATCCGAAGATCCATCTTCGGTGGAAATACGGTCGAAGATCTACTTTATTTTATACGAGAAATTCTTTAAATATGCGATAATAATTCATGCCCAAATTTATTAGTTTTATCAAAGCGCTCGTGTGAACTCCCTTTTTTGCTCGCAGGCGCTCGAAAAGGCCGGCCAATGACCCAGCACGGCGCGGCCTCGCTAGCGACCGAACTTATTATAAGAGCGATTCCACATTAACACGTAAAGTTTACAATTTTTTAACTAGGAAAACTTGATGAAAATCATGTTTGAAATCGCGGGCAAATAAGAGTTTTGTTTCGTCTAGAGAGTTTATCGTCTCAGTCCTTAGTCAGACATGAGGAATTATTAATTTATTCATAGCAATAATGCACCTCAGAAACTTTGATTATCTTATTTTGAGGTGACTACATTTACTCACATCCTCCTTATGCACACCCTTAAGGGGTTTACATTCTTAGCACATTTTTTTATAGTTATTATTTATTTAATGTGCATACATATTCAGAACTTATGATAATAAAAAAAATAAATAAAGTCTAACCTAACTTAGCCATATCCATACTGAGGTAGACTTTATTGTGGTGGCGGTGTAGTTACATACAAACGCTTGCAAATGTTTCCTTCAACTTAGATACGAATACTTAGACTTTTTACTCTCCTCAGCACAAATATAAAATACTTGCAGATAAACAAATTTGATTAACTGTTTTTACGCGTTCTAATGTCTAATTTAATTCTAAAGCTACGAGCGTGTACAAATACGTCATTAGAGTGTGTTGTTTGTCTCAATTCCCTGCAAAACAATACCTATGAAATTTGAATTTTAATGTTATATAGTAACATTTAAAAAAAATACAATTACACAATATTGAATTGTATTTGCCAAAGTTTTCAAAATCATTTTTAGATTGAAGGGTCATGTGAATTAAGTCCATCCTACAATAATTTAAAGTATTCATTTTAACTTAAGGCCGGTAATATTGCCCTTCAGATTCGAAATGTTTTGCATTGCAAAACCTGCATTGTAAATGCATTATTCCACAGTCAAAAGTATTCAAATTTCTCAAAATGATATTCAGTGCGGATTTAAATGTGTCCCTCAAAATAATGTCAACATTTTGTATACTATTTAAATTTTGATTTGGTCTATTATTATTTCCTTCTTTGTCTCTCACTCCGACCCGTTAATGTCGGAGTATATCGAAAAAATAAACGCAATTAATGCAATTAAAAAATGTAACATTAAAATGAAATTACTGAAACTAAAATTAGACAGTGTTTATTTTAAATGATGAAATGTACTTACTTTTTTTAAACCACTTTGAAATTGACACACTATGGAAAAAGGTAATTTTGAAATTACACAAAATTCACTGACTACTGACAGTTCATTCTTCCAATGAGCTGTCAGTAGTATGACCGTTTTATTTTAATGTCTTAATAACACATATTATAGATACATTTTAGCTATCTATACAGATAGTCCATCTTAGGACAGGTATAATTAGTTAAATGGACGCGGTGAGGATTCTGAAATACCACTAAGTGCGAATTTAGATGAGATGAGATGTATTAGTAGTTTGAATTATAATAACATCTAAGTAACATCACATTTTCTCTTTGTATGTTTATAGATAAAATGTTTGTTTTTTGTAATAATTGTATGTCTAGCTGTAATTTTTTCTGTAAAAAATTAAGTAATAAAGTAATCTACACTCCTTCTCCATATAAACTCTCACTATGCCAAATCTCACACTTCTCCGTGCACGGAATATGCTTAAAAAGAGTCTTTTTTCTGTGTGACAAATTCGCAACGTTCAAGTCGCACGAATTAATTTCATGCCTATGAAAAAATATAAATTTATAAATAACACGAATCACTGTTACTGAAATCTGTTCGAAATCACGTCTTCCTTGGCCTGTGTTGCCTTGTGAATTAAAGCCCCACGTGTGCAGACAATTTCACCGTAAACCTATTAGAGTTTGTCCTTGGTAACTTCATTACCGACCGAGCAACCGTGGCCTGTCTTCTTGACGCAAACAGGCGCATCATACCACACATGAATCTATTTACTAGCCACTAAACATTTTATTAATTCTGGAAAATGTCGCGTCCTGGAGTTGAAGTTGAAGTTACAGTCGTAAACCTTGAAATATTATTTTAACTTATTAAAAGTCTATAATTTTATAGATTGTAAATCCGCATAGAACATGTTTTTTGGTGTAATGTAAAGTGCAAACCTAGTATATAAAATACTCTATATCAATCGTAATAAAACTGTTATAATTCAACATAATTTGTATTTTTTTTTAATACTATCGACGCAATTGGATAACATTATATACAACGCTATCGATACTATAGCATAGATTTGTTGTTGTGTACCAGCTCGTAGTAGGTATGCTGGGAATATCTCATTCATAAATAAATAGCGCCAGGGCTGGCAGCGGTGTCAGGAGAGTGCGTAATTATTCCCCACAAAAATTCCAATCCACTTGGGAAATGGCCATCTTAGGCAACCCTCTTTACCCAGCCCTAGAATGTTCAGTACAGCGGGAAGCAACTTATTCTATTTTTTTTTTAAATTATATTTTATAATACTGTCCACTTTTTAAGTTGAAAGATTTTCTTACCAAAACAAAAAAAAAAGGATTTTTAAAACAAGTTAAATATTTGATAACAATTAATTAAATTGCATTAAATAAGTAATGCATATTTAAAATAAAACTAATAATAATAAAATATAATTCAAAAGTAAAATGGATATATTATGTATATGAAATATAGTTTTTAAACCCCTGAAAGGTGTTTAAACCCTCAGTCGGTTTATCTTTAGCCTCGGAGAGTAAAGACCATTTTCTCAATAGTGTCGACTAACACACGATAAGATGTTTCTTATCCCAATTTTTGTTTAGAGCATTGTTATTCTAAAACGGCTAAACAGATTACTATACAATTTCTATAAATTGTGATGTTTTTCTTAGGCTCTGTATGTAAATATTAAGAGCTTCATACATCGTGATAATCGTTGGCAAAAGGCAACTAGTCAACGCATCCCGAATAAAATATATTTTATAGAATGTTCCAAGACCGTTCACGTAGATTTACTGCTTATGTTCCCTATTACGAATAATAAATTATATTAAAAAAATTGAAAATAATTCACCACAAATTCATTATTTTTCGAACATGCACTGGTGTACTCGTAAATCCTTTGCCGTAGTAAAACACGTTCGATATATTCGTGGCCTTAACTGACCGCTAACTGATTAGCTGGCACACGCATGACAACGTGGATTTAATACTATTGCGTAAAGTTTACAATTATTTTCTCGGAAACCACGGTGAATATGTCGTCTTTATAAATCATGTTTAATTGTAAATATAGAAAACTCACCCACCTAATGAAAGGTTATTTTATTGAATACACAAAACGTGTTGCGATATCTCATGTAGAATATTTCTTTTATTTAATGAATATTTTTCATTTTACATAAATTATTTACCGGGTATATCCAAATGAATTTAAAATATGTAATATGTATTAGATAAATAAATATATGAACGCATAAAATAAATAAACTAAGAAATATTGGATGGTTCTAAGCAAATTTAATCCGTTTATATGCCATAGTTTTGTACCACCAATAAAAAGACGAGGCTACTTTTGCTTGGCTTGGTCGAGCGTTCGATTGACCGATGTGTATTGCGGGCATTAAAACGCATCCTATATCCAAACATTATTCAATCGAGACATCGTAACACACTGTTTTCGGGCATGCTAATGTCGACCTTAAATCCTTAGCCGTAAAAGCGTACATCGATAGTTGCCGTGGCGTGCGAGTGACGATTTAAGGTATGATCTAAAAGCAATATAAATATAGTGTAAGATAAATACATATACATTTTAAATTTACAATACACATAAATAAAACCAATCAATTGATTATAATGGAATTGTAAAAATGTGTATTTTTATTGTTTTTTTTTTTTATCTTTAGTTTATGTAATAGCTGCCGGGTTTCCTTATAATAAAATAAAAATACAATGCGTTCGCCAAAAGAGGAATATTTCGGTTATCTGACACCGCAATGCGTTGCTGAATCGCCGACCAAAATCCAGGGATGCTGCGCAGTGCCCCCTTTTCAGGAGACGCTAATCTACTAAATATTAATCCAGCGGAGCGCCAATTTACCCCGAAGGCGTGTAAGCAATCCTTACATTATCTAGTTAATTGACGATCCGAGTCGTTCTTCTACTTTATTTACAGGCGTACGGATGAGTTTAGCGAGAGCATCCTTATTTTTAGTGTTATTTAGTAGTACAACGCTTGGGGAAGTTTGTTCAGTGTTTTTGAAAAGTGTAATAGTAACTATATAACTTCTTGTTTTTGAGTTTGTTTTTGTTTTTGAGATATAAACTACGTTGAACGTAAGTTATTCTTGTAAATATCCATTAAACCATTCACTTCTCATTCATTATACGTCATATTCGTTACATTTTCACACTTTTTTTCATAATTATTGTTTAATTTTTAAATCATTTATTCACTACTTTAATGAAAGTTTGACCGTATTGCATATCGCACAGATAGGTAGGTGAGAGTGAAAGACTTTCATAAAATACAGGCCTGTATTTAAACCAGCGTGCATTACCTCAAGCGATGCAACTATCTGTGCTTTCGGTATTAATTTTTCTTTGAACATTCTGGCTATATATTTTATTTGAAAAAAATTTCAATCCTTAAAATATTAAAAAGCATTCGTATTTTCCAAATGTCAGTACTGTCAAACTTTTATATATGTTAAACTAAAGGTGTTTACCTATTTTAACATAAAAATCATCTAATTAACGGTATTTAAACAATACATTTTACTATTTTACTATATCTTAACGATTTGCACGTAATGTGCATTTATTTTACACTTTTCTTTTCTTTTTAGCCATGACGATTCATTTTCATATAAACTACGTTGAACGTAAGTTATTCTTGTAAATATCCATTAAACCATTCACTTCTCATTCATTATACGTCATATTCGTTACATTTTCACACTTTTTTTCATAATTATTGTTTAATTTTTAAATCATTTATTCACTACTTTAATAAAAGTTTGACCGTATTGCATATCGCACAGATAGGTAGGTGAGAGTGAAAGACTTTCATAAAATACAGGCCTGTATTTAAACCAGCGTGCATTACCTCAAGCGATGCAACTATCTGTGCTTTCGGTATTAATTTTTCTTTGAACATTCTGGCTATATATTTTATTTGCAAAAAATTTCAATCCTTAAAATATTAAAAAGCATTCGTATTTTCCAAATGTCAGTACTGTCAAACTTTTATATATGTTAAACTAAAGGTGTTTATATATATATATATATATATATATATATATTTTCATTTATAGATAGTCGCGAATAATATTATATCTTAAAATTGCACACAATTATTTATGTTTTGCATAAAATATAATTTGTCTGTAACCTTCCTAACTAGGTAAAAGTTACGTGTTCTAAGGAAGGTTATATATGACACATTACGACACATTATGACACATTAGGTTATATATGACATATGGTTATATGGTTACAGTGAGCATACAAGAGACCAGCGCAAAACCCTGTGAAAATATAAAAATTAACTAAGGCACAAATATACACACTGATATACACACCCACACACACACACACACACACACACATGAATACAATTTAAGTGTCTACTCAATAACACATAACATATGACATATGAAAAAATAAAATGAATAAATGGACCAATTAAAAAAATAACAAATAAATAAAATGAATAAACAATTATTAAATACATAGGTAAATAAATATTCGATATAAATAAATAAATATTCAATATAAAAATAGTGTTATACCACATATAGTATAGTAACATATCTTATATATAGTGAAGTAGTGAGATATATATATATATATATATATAGATTTGATGATACAGTATTTAAGCTTTCGCCATTCGGCGTCGTCAGAAAAAATATGAAAGATGACGTTTAAAATGCAACCTTCATAAATTCGAAAATCGCATTTTTAACTAAAAGATAAATATATCCAGCCACTACAATTATTATTATATAATTGCAGTTTTGCTAGATAAATCAATCAGTATTATGAAATGAAACTAGTTTCTTAAATGTATATATCAAGTATCACGCGTTAAATGCTGTTAAGTTAGTTTAATTTTGTCTATTTAGACCTACAGATCTGCAAGCGCCCAAGACCCAAATGTGAGAGAGTTCCCATGTCTTTAAATCAATTTCGCGGGCATCTTTTGGCAAAGACTTCAAAACTTTTACATTAAAGCAAGTATCGAAATCCCTGTCGTGAGTTCTCGCGTGAATTGCAACGGGTAAAGCGGAAAGTAATTTGTTACAGGATAATCTATGATTATTAATTCTAATGTTTAGTGGCGTCGTAGTTTCACCAACATAGAACGCATCACAAAACTTACCTAGAAGTTGATATACAACGTTTCTGGTGGTGCACGTTATGTTTGTGGTAATTTTATATATATTTTTATTGTTCGCGCTTGAAAATTTATCGTCTCTTACAATAATTTTGCATGTTTTACAACGAGGTTTTTTACATGGTTCGACCCCGTTTTTTGGAAGTGTGTTAAGTGGTTGGTTACCAAACGTTTTATTTTTATTTAAAATATTGCGTAAATTTGGAGGACGTCGGTAAGACAATATAGGGGGACAATCGAGTATAATTTTCCAATTTGGATTATTAGAGATTATAGAATATAAGTCTTTTAAAATTGGGTTTAATTTTTCAACACCAGGAAAATAGGTGGTGTTTAGAAAAATTTTTTTGTTAATTGAGTTTGTTTTTATTTTAGGAGTAAATTTCGAAGAAGAGTCTAAAATTTGTTTTTTTAGTAGATCGGGTGGGTAATTACGTTCTAAAAGGGATTTTTTTAGGTTAGTGAGATATTTTTCTAAATCATTTTTATTATTAGAGATTCTATGACCGCGAATAGAAAGGGAATATGGTATTGATTTTTTTGTGTGAAACGGATGGCAACTATCAAAATGTAAATATTGTTGTTTATTGGTTGGTTTTATGTGTACTGAAGTTTTGAACTGACCACCAGAAACAGTTATATCAACATCCAAGAACGTAATGCAACTATCTGAGACATTATGTGTGAACTCTAATGGCCCAAAAGAATTTAAATCGGATATGAAATCCGTTAAAGAATCTCTGCCATGTGGCCAAATAACAAAGATATCATCAATAAAACGAAGCCAAACTAAAGGCTGCAAAGATTGACTTTTAAGAAAATTTTGTTCTAATTGACCCATAAACAGATTTGCATAAGAAGGAGCCATTCTAGTGCCCATTGCAGTCCCTTTTGTTTGAAGGTAAAAATCGCCTTCAAAAGAAAAAGCATTGCAAGTGAGCACAAAATTTGCTAACTCTGTAAGAAAATCAGTTGATGGTGTTTGTGGAGATTGTCTTTTATTGAGAAAATGTCGTAATGCTTTTAATCCAGCATGGTGTGGAATATTAGTGTATAAAGAGACCGCATCAATTGTTACAAGCAGAATATCTCTGTTATTACATAATTTTATGTTATTTAACATTTCAAGAAAATGGTACGTATCTTTGACATTATGCCCAATATATATATATATATATACATTGGGCATAAACATATTGGTATGACATATCTAAGTAAGCATATTTTTTTTTTTTTAAACATTCTAGGTAACTAAAATAATGCACAGATATTTTTTACTTAGTAGCTATAAGTCGCTTAAATTACAGTATTATTAAATTTTATCTAAACAAATATTTCTCAAATTATTTTTTCAGCAGCATCTCTACCCAAAGAGATTAACCATTTTAATATAGATTTAGCGAGACTAGCTTTAGTTTTAGCATCCCTAATTTCATCGCTTATCTGATTATATATTTTTGGGCCCAGAAAAATGAGATGTCTCTGTCCAAAATATGTTTTTAAAAGATGTTTAAAATTAAGTTTTTAAACTATAAATCCTACAAATATCTACAAAATCATATAAAATAGTATAAGAAACAGAATGATTTACTATATTTTCCGAATTTAGTTCTTACATCCACACGTAATTAAGGTAGTGTAATAAAAAAACAAATTGTTTCAATAGCTCGCATCGATCAAAAATAAATGTCTTGATGCCATTTTTAGAATGATACGACAGTTTTAAATTGTCCTCATGTTTAACAATTGTAACATGTTCTTCCTTTTCAATAACACCTTATTAGGTATATATTAAAACATATAAATACCGTAGCGGGATAGTATAACTTTGACCTAATTGGATAGTTTGATCTATAAAAAAAATAAAAATTGCTTCGACGAAGAAGGAGAAAAATAGACAATATATAATTCAGCCTTTTATCCATAATATAGGCGTGCACAGTGAAAAATATTTCATTGTTTTTAATGGTGCCTTGCTATAAAATAATAATAGTTTTTATGGCCCCTTTTAGCGACCGCACGATATTAGGTCAATAATAAAAGGCTAATGTCAATTACCTTTAACAATTACTGAGCAGGTACCATTTACAGTAATTATAGTATTCACATTTTGCGACCTTTCGTGGAAAGTTCAAAGGTTTTTGTATTTTTCAAATAAGTAGCATACATTCTTTAAACTTTTCTTACTTTTAATACTTTTAAAACTTTTAATACTTTCATTAAAGATATGACTTTTAAAGCGAGAATTTGAATAGTCTCTTATGTACTATTTGTATTTAATAGAAGTCTGTTTGAAAAATAACAAACAAATGACTACACCAACCAAAACAAAAAGCAATTTCTGGGATGAATATTTTAGGCTACAGACCTGAAATTAACCTTAAAAAATATTGAATTATTTTATTTTATTCAGGAAACATACATATATATATACGTATAGTTACAGTGGCGTTATCCACAATTCTAAAATAATGTATAGCCAAATTTGATTACTTTTTGAGAAAAAAATAATAATGAAAATTTGAGAAATAATGTAAATTACCGCCTATAGTATTACCGTGCGAGGGGACCATCTGCGCCGTCGCAATAAACTGAGACCTTCAACTAGAACGCTCACAGCTGATTACGTAAAGTTTATAAATTAATTTCTCTTAAACCATGATGAATTTCGATATACTCTCTTTACAAATATTAGTGGAAAGACCTGGCTGGGTCTTTTTATCGTTAAAGGTCGCGGGACATGGTGTATTTATCTGTAGATATCAAAACTACGCGATATCAATAAATCAAGTGATGTACAAATTATGCATAATTTAATTAGGAGATTTTGACATTCCCCTAAAAAATATTAAAAAAACATCATTGCAAACATTTAGGAATAATTGTTATTTTATTTTTAAACCATGGCAAGCTTAAATTCAAAATTCCAATTTCAAGTTCGTTTATCGGGGTAACTTTCTTACTCGTTTTAAAAACAAAGCGCTGGTTTGCTAGCACAGCCATCATAAATAAAATTAAATTTAAAGCAGAAAATTCAAGTCATAATAATAACAGAATAGAGAAATCTGGGAATCGCTAAGGCGCCTATGTCATACATGTAAAAACAAAAATAAAATGAAACAAGTTTAAATATCAATGAAAGTTAGTTTTATTTTATAAAACTAAATTTTAAAATTTTACCCTGAAACTAAAAAAGACTACGGGAAATATTTATTTTTAAAAAATCAAAAAAATATAGCTATGTTTATGTAATACAGATAAACAACATAAATACCATTAAAATACTTTCACTTGATCATAATTATTAATATTAATAAAAAAACGATTCTTTTTCCGAATAACATACTTCAATCTAAAACAGATTGTTAAATATTAAAAATCGCGTATGACAACATAAACTGTTGAGAATTGGATACCTCAGTTATAATAAACCCTATTTCAACTTTTTACAATGAAAAAAATAAAGAATCTAAAACCCTTAGTGCCTTTTAAAATGTCGGCGGAGTTGGAAATCAAATATTTCAGCAAATATGTACTTTATCTGCTGGTAATATTTTCGCTGAAGCTTTGCCTTACCGGCGACTCGAAAAAGTTGCTGAATAAATGAGTATAGTGGAATGCTTGTCTGCAGGTTATTTGGCAAGTTGTAACTCGACGAGAAGAACAAACCGTGAACGTTCGTTAATGTTTAATTTCGCGAGAAAGGTTTTAAACGAGGTTTTAAACCACATGCCGTGCATCTCAAACTTTAAAGTGCATTATTTATGACGTCATATTGAGATTTTCCTGAACGGATTGCGGACGGCGCGTTAATGTGGATATTAGAAAAATTCGAAAATTGACAAATTTTTACTAGGTGTGCTTACAGCTTCGAAGAAAAGATAATAAATTAAAAATAGCGTGAAAACTATAGATATTTTTTTTAATGAACCCAATAAAATAAATTTTAAACAGGATGAAATAATAATTATAGTAAACTAGCTGACCCGGCCACGCGTTGCTGTGGCTAAAGTTTTTGTTATATTACATTATAGTAAACAATCTAAGAGGAACAATAAGAGAACATCAGTCACGGAGTCCACTATGCTTTTTCACACAGATGGTATTTGTAAAAAAATATGGTGATCTCCTTATTTGACTTTCTACTACTATAACCCTTTAGTACAATGAAATTATTAACGAACTAAGACGACAATGATGATGTTGGTATACAAATTCACTGGATTGAGATTGATTTGAAGGGGAAGTACGTTGAACACAATTAATTAAAATGTTCTTACACTTGATACTAAGCAGAAATCAATAGGTAAAAAATAAAAATTTATCAGATTTATTATTTCCATTTAATTTTATAACAAATATAAGTATATTACAGTATAATACAGTAAATAACATGTGACGCTTAAACTCATGAATGAGGTAGGCAAGGCAGACAGTCTTAAACTTTTAAACATTAATATCTTTTTTTTTGAATTATAAATACTTTCAATTTCAATTTAATTTAACACCAATCGGTGCACAATGTTTTTGGTTAACCTGTCTTTAGCTAACACAAATAGATTCGACGGTTTCCCAACACGTGAACACGCAACATATAGTTGCCCATGAGAAAAACATGGATTTTCCAAATCTAAACCACAAATGGACATTGTTTGACCTTGAGATTTATTTATAGACATGGCGAAAGCTAAACGAATTGGAAACTGTAGCCTTTTGAAGGGCATGGTAGAATCTGATGGTATCATCGGAATACGTGACAGCAGGACCACTTTTCCTTTAAACTTCCCAGCCAAAATGGTTGCTTCAAGAATGTTTCCGGTGATCTTTTTGATGACCAAACGCGTACCGTTACATAATTGAGGTGGATTCAAATTACGGAGGAGAATAATAGGGGAACCAATCTTTAATCGAAGATTATGTGGTGGCATTCCAGGGATATCTAATGAATTTAAAAATTCAATCGGAAAATTTACACTTTCATTTTCATCAACAACAGTATCGATTGATTTAAAAGACATCAGATCGCCTGGTAACAACTGTTGTATCTGGAAGTTAATTTCGTCAACATCAACGTTTTTGGCTGCCAAAATCGCCCGTTGACTAAGCCATTCATGATTCAAATAATTATTCTGTATATCCGGGAGAATACTCTGAATCAATTCAGTTTTATCCTGAACAACAGTGCAAAAATTGTCTGGTAGTTTAATGCATTGCGTATTTGGTTGCAGTTTTATTTTACCGTTCCCAATATCTAGTAGTTGTTCGGAAAATATTAGTGCTGATGGATCATTTTGCAATTGTACTCGCATATTTATGGTCAATCGAAGTGTTTCAACACTTCGCCATAAGAATGATTGTTTCAAACATGCATTAATCTCATCCGCGAAAGTAGAGCGAGGTATAACCGGTAAGGTCTGCCGGAAGTCACCAGACAAAAGTAAGATAGCACCACCGAAAAGTTTATTATTGCTGTTTAAATCTTGCATAGTTCTGTTTAATGCTTCAAGTGAATATTTGTGTGCCATTGTGCACTCATCCCAAATTATTATAGAACTCTTCCGCAACACTGCAGCTATTCCACTATTCTTTTTGATGTTACACATTGCATCTGGTTTATTATGAACGTCCAATGGCAGCTTGAATGTTGAATGTGCTGTTCGCCCACCATCCAGTAAAGTAGCCGCAATGCCTGACGATGCTAATGCTAATGCGATTTTTTGTTGCGACCGTATTTTGGCAAGAATCAACGATATTAAAAATGTCTTACCGGTTCCACCGGATGCATCCAAGAAAAAAAAACCGCCTTGTTCAGCAGCAACAGCCAGCATAATCCGATCATAAATAATTTTTTGTTCTGCTGTCAGTAATGGTTCACTGTTCATGATAATTGTTGCTAAACTTCCATGGTCATATTGATTTTCTCGTTGTAAATCGGTATTGACTAATTCGGTGGCTGGACGATTAGGTGATGGCATACCATAATGATTAAGTGGTAAATTTGAAATAAGAACACATAAATCCTCGATCAAGACCAATGCTTCATTGTACATCTCTGGTGTATAATCTATGTTTTGGCATTGATTTGTTTGTCTAATTCGGTGCAAGATGTCTTCTGTCATACAATTTTTATATTTTTCCCACAAAGTTTGTGCTTGCGAGGGATAACATGTCGCCAAAATAATTGCAAACAACTGACGAATGTTATTCGGTGTTGATGTCAACGCAGCATCAGCAAGCGTTAAGTCCCAATGGTTATCGTCTTCTAGCAATTGCAGTTCACGACATGCATCCTGGTATGTATTGAATACTCGACCATTAGCTGTTCGTAAAAATTCAAAAGACGTTGGTCCGGGAACATTCACCAATAACAAACGTAAATAGAAGCACTCACGTTGCTTTGGATGTACCGTGTAAAGTCTCCCCAATGTCTTAGCTTTGAATATGCCTGTAATGGAAGGATGTGGTTTTCCTTGTTTCCGTGGCTCCCATTTTTTACTGGATTTGTTCCATGTGAAATAACGTGGAACATCACCATACACCAATGTCTTCGCGAATTGGCCAAAAACATCAGGTTTTTGACACAATGTAAAAAATTCAGTTAGAGTCGTTTTCGGAGCTTCGAACGCTCTTTGGGGAACATTTTCTTCAGTGAAGTATACACGTTGACCGTTTTCAAGATGTATTGCCAGATGTTGGACAGCAGGATCTCTTTCGTGGATGGGAAAGCTGAGAATATGCCAAATAGCTTCATTGCTGCTAATGTATCTGCCCATTTGGTATCGTGCTATTTCGTCATTTTTATTTATGTTTTTTACTTCAAATATGGCCAAATCACTGCCTTTGTTTACATATTTACAAATATACTTAATTGATTTAACAGAACTGCAAAGCTCAACATTGATATGAGCTTTGTAAGTTTTTGAAAGTAGTGGTGAGTAAGTCATCGCATCTTGTATGTATTCCTGCATGTTCCGTGGACTGCCGATGTAGCTTGAAGGTAAAATGAAAGCATTACCGATGTCATTGGGATTTAAATTTCCATCGATGTTTCCAGCAACAGCATCTCGTAAGTGAATATATTCTTCCGATCGTAGTTTTGCCTGGTTGAATCGAAGGAATCGCAAGCGTTCGCTTTCGACCTTAGCATACATATCAACAATGTATTGATGGAACAGCTGACGATATCGAAGGATATAATTGTCTTGATGTTGTCTAACCATTATTCGGTGTGCGTAGTAGTTCATTGAGCTAACTTTATTATTTCTGTAATCACCTAAAAAAATAAAAAATAAAATGCAATACGAAATTAAAATCTATACATACAGTAAGAAAGTAAATAGATAATTGTCAAATTTACCGGTATTTGGATCATACTGTTTGATATTAAGGTGATATTCATCTTGTCCTTGCCAAAATATCAATGGATATTGTAGTGCGTCATATGAACGGTGTAGATCCGAAATCGTACTGACAGTGTTGTCTCGCCGTGTAATGTTTATAGATCTTTTGTCAACTGGATCACCAACCATGATAACAGCAACCTCATCAACAGTTGGAGCGTTGAATCTACCAGCATGTTCACCTAATGGTACTTTGTCGGCTTTTATGACGATTTGATAATTGTCATTTTGCAGTCGTGGCGAAACTCTTTTGATCAATTG
Organism: Neomicropteryx cornuta; assembly: GCA_020383195.1. NCBI lineage: Eukaryota > Metazoa > Arthropoda > Insecta > Lepidoptera > Micropterigidae > Neomicropteryx > Neomicropteryx cornuta. Next base: position 3,300,988 of record JAHKQU010000011.1, read on the forward strand.
AATTAGTTGATTGTGATCTTCTAAAAAATTTTCCAATAATATCACAATTGCTCTTTCCTCTGCTTGTTCAATAAAATTATACAGGCACCGAGTCGTCACGCGCTCTTCACAATCGCCCATAAAATAAAAAGGTATCGACATCTGTCAGTTTTATGACTGCCAAATAATAACAGACAAATAATTAGCAATAAATTAAAATTGCGACTATAATTTGAGATTTAAACTATCCTATCGCTCAAGTTGGATCGAACTGCACATGGTGTGCAAATTTTATTATAATCGGTTAAGTGGTTCAGCCGTCCATTGAAGATAAACATTGTGACACGAGATTTATATATATTAAGACTAGCTGACCCGGCCACGCGTTGCTGTGGCTAAAGTTTTTGTTATATTACATTATAGTAAACAATCTAAGAGGAACAATAAGAGAACATCAGTCACGGAGTCCACTATGCTTTTTCACACAGATGGTATTTGTAAAAAAATATGGTGATCTCCTTATTTGACTTTCTACTACTATAACCCTTTAGTACAATGAAATTATTTACGAACAAAGACGAAAATGTTGATGTTGGTATACAAATTCACTGGATTGAGATTTGAAGGGTAAGTACGTTGAACACAATTAATTAAAATGTTCTTACACTTGATACTAAGCAGAAATCAATAGGTAAAAAATAAAAATTTATCAGATTTATTATTTCCATTTAATTTTATAACAAATATAAGTATATTACAGTATAATACAGTAAATAACATGTGACGCTTAAACTCATGAATGAGGTAGGCAAGGCAGACAGTCTTAAACTTTTAAACATTAATATCTTTTTTTTGAATTATAAATACTTTCAATTTCAATTTAATTTAACACCAATCGGTGCACAATGTTTTTGGTTAACCTGTCTTTAGCTAACACAAATAGATTCGACGGTTTCCCAACACGTGAACACGCAACATATAGTTGCCCATGAGAAAAACATGGATTTTCCAAATCTAAACCACAAATGGACATTGTTTGACCTTGAGATTTATTTATAGACATGGCGAAAGCTAAACGAATTGGAAACTGTAGCCTTTTGAAGGGTATGGTAGAATCTGATGGTATCATCGGAATACGTGGCAGCAGGACCACTTTTCCTTTAAACTTCCCAGCCAAAATGGTTGCTTCAAGAATGTTTCCGGTGATCTTTTTGATGACCAAACGCGTACCGTTACATAATTGAGGTGGATTCAAATTACGGAGGAGAATAATAGGGGAACCAATCTTTAATCGAAGATTATGTGGTGGCATTCCAGGGATATCTAATGAATTTAAAAATTCAATCGGAAAATTTACACTTTCATTTTCATCAACAACAGTATCGATTGATTTAAAAGACATCAGATCGCCTGGTAACAACTGTTGTATCTGGAAGTTAATTTCGTCAACATCAACGTTTTTGGCTGCCAAAATCGCCCGTTGACTAAGCCATTCATGATTCAAATAATTATTCTGTATATCCGGGAAAATACTCTGAATCAATTCAGTTTTATCCTGAACAACAGTGCAAAAATTGTCTGGTAGTTTAATGCATTGCGTATTTGGTTGCAGTTTTATTTTACCGTTCCCAATATCTAGTAGTTGTTCGGAAAATATTAGTGCTGATGGATCATTTTGCAATTGTACTCGCATATTTATGGTCAATCGAAGTGTTTCAACACTTCGCCATAAGAATGATTGTTTCAAACATGCATTAATCTCATCCGCGAAAGTAGAGCGAGGTATAACCGGTAAGGTCTGCCGGAAGTCACCAGACAAAAGTAAGATAGCACCACCGAAAAGTTTATTATTGCTGTTTAAATCTTGCATAGTTCTGTTTAATGCTTCAAGTGAATATTTGTGTGCCATTGTGCACTCATCCCAAATTATTATAGAACTCTTCCGCAACACTGCAGCTATTCCACTATTCTTTTTGATGTTACACATTGCATCTGGTTTATTATGAACGTCCAATGGCAGCTTGAATGTTGAATGTGCTGTTCGCCCACCATCCAGTAAAGTAGCCGCAATGCCTGACGATGCTAATGCTAATGCGATTTTTTGTTGCGACCGTATTTTGGCAAGAATCAACGATATTAAAAATGTCTTACCGGTTCCACCGGATGCATCCAAGAAAAAAAAACCGCCTTGTTCAGCAGCAACAGCCAGCATAATCCGATCATAAATAATTTTTTGTTCTGCTGTCAGTAATGGTTCACTGTTCATGATAATTGTTGCTAAACTTCCATGGTCATATTGATTTTCTCGTTGTAAATCGGTATTGACTAATTCGGTGGCTGGACGATTAGGTGATGGCATACCATAATGATTAAGTGGTAAATTTGAAATAAGAACACATAAATCCTCGATCAAGACCAATGCTTCATTGTACATCTCTGGTGTATAATCTATGTTTTGGCATTGATTTGTTTGTCTAATTCGGTGCAAGATGTCTTCTGTCATACAATTTTTATATTTTTCCCACAAAGTTTGTGCTTGCGAGGGATAACATGTCGCCAAAATAATTGCAAACAACTGACGAATGTTATTCGGTGTTGATGTCAACGCAGCATCAGCAAGCGTTAAGTCCCAATGGTTATCGTCTTCTAGCAATTGCAGTTCACGACATGCATCCTGGTATGTATTGAATACTCGACCATTAGCTGTTCGTAAAAATTCAAAAGACGTTGGTCCGGGAACATTCACCAATAACAAACGTAAATAGAAGCACTCACGTTGCTTTGGATGTACCGTGTAAAGTCTCCCCAATGTCTTAGCTTTGAATATGCCTGTAATGGAAGGATGTGGTTTTCCTTGTTTCCGTGGCTCCCATTTTTTACTGGATTTGTTCCATGTGAAATAACGTGGAACATCACCATACACCAATGTCTTCGCGAATTGGCCAAAAACATCAGGTTTTTGACACAATGTAAAAAATTCAGTTAGAGTCGTTTTCGGAGCTTCGAACGCTCTTTGGAGAACATTTTCTTCAGTGAAGTATACACGTTGACCGTTTTCAAGATGTATTGCCAGATGTTGGACAGCAGGATCTCTTTCGTGGATGGGAAAGCTGAGAATATGCCAAATAGCTTCATTGCTGCTAATGTATCTGCCCATTTGGTATCGTGCTATTTCGTCATTTTTATTTATGTTTTTTACTTCAAATATGGCCAAATCACTGCCTTTGTTTACATATTTACAAATATACTTAATTGATTTAACAGAACTGCAAAGCTCAACATTGATATGAGCTTTGTAAGTTTTTGAAAGTAGTGGTGAGTAAGTCATCGCATCTTGTATGTATTCCTGCATGTTCCGTGGACTGCCGATGTAGCTTGAAGGTAAAATGAAAGCATTACCGATGTCATTGGGATTTAAATTTCCATCGATGTTTCCAGCAACAGCATCTCGTAAGTGAATATATTCTTCCGATCGTAGTTTTGCCTGGTTGAATCGAAGGAATCGCAAGCGTTCGCTTTCGACCTTAGCATACATATCAACAATGTATTGATGGAACAGCTGACGATATCGAAGGATATAATTGTCTTGATGTTGTCTAACCATTATTCGGTGTGCGTAGTAGTTCATTGAGCTAACTTTATTATTTCTGTAATCACCTAAAAAAATAAAAAATAAAATGCAATACGAAATTAAAATCTATACATACAGTAAGAAAGTAAATAGATAATTGTCAAATTTACCGGTATTTGGATCATACTGTTTGATATTAAGGTGATATTCATCTTGTCCTTGCCAAAATATCAATGGATATTGTAGTGCGTCATATGAACGGTGTAGATCCGAAATCGTACTGACAGTGTTGTCTCGCCGTGTAATGTTTATAGATCTTTTGTCAACTGGATCACCAACCATGATAACAGCAACCTCATCAACAGTTGGAGCGTTGAATCTACCAGCATGTTCACCTAATGGTACTTTGTCGGCTTTTATGACGATTTGATAATTGTCATTTTGCAGTCGTGGCGAAACTCTTTTGATCAATTGAATTAGTTGATTTAGTTGGATAACCATCAATATCCGTGATCGTGTCATTCGTATGTGGCTTTGGGAAGTTTTTTTTACATTTTCCATTTTCCATGCACGGTGAGGTCATGTTGAAAACACCGCATGGCCCATGGATCATGTGTTTGGTGACAATATCAAATAATTCTTGATCAATTAATGGGTCTGGAATTTCGGCTGAAATTATTTGATCGATTTCTTCAGGACGGATTCTATCTTTAAGCCAAACCAAAATGTGGGCATGAGGCAAACCTCGCTTTTGCCACTCTATCGTATTCAGCCAACAACGTGTGATACCAAAAATTGTATATTTTACAATAAAATCAATTAAGGATTTCAATTTTTGTTTAAACACACGTGCAGTTAAATCATGACGATGAATGGCTTGTTGTCCTGGCAATAGTAAAGTTTGTATCTCTTCCCAATTCGGATTACATGTGAATGTAATAAATAAATCCGGTCGGCCGTAATGACGTACGTAAGTCATCGCATCTTGTATGTATTCCTGCATGTTCCGTGGACTGCCGATGTAGCTTGAAGGTAAAATGAAAGCATTACCGATGTCATTGGGATTTAAATTTCCATCGATGTTTCCAGCAACAGCATCTCGTAAGTGAATATATTATTCCGATCGTAGTTTTGACGTTTGCGTTTTGACGTTTGCCGCTCGCGTTGTTGAGGTTAGATTTTTTCGGTGGCATTTGACTGAAAATAATAATTTTCTTGTTCTTATGATATTCTCTTGAAGACGTTCGTTACACTGTTCTTGAGATTCTTGTGCATGACCTGCTGTCCTGATTCTTTGAGCTAGATTTCTTGATTCAATTTGTTTTGCCAACTGATGGGCTCTTTTAATACGTTTGCGTCGAATAACTGTCACTGTCAAATAATAACAGACATTAGCGCCATCAACCCAGTCGAAAGGTATCGACATCTGTCAGTTTTATGACTGCCAAATAATAACGGACAAAAAATTAGCGATAAATTAAAATTGCGACTATAATTTGAGATTTAAACTATCCTATCTCTCAAGTGCACATCGAACTGCACATGGTGTTCAAATTTTATTATAATCGGTTAAGTGTTTTAGGAGTCCATTGAGGACAAACATTGTGACACGAGATTTATATATATTATATTAAGATAAACAAATGTACGTATTTATTATTTGTATTTATATATTTTTAGTATGTATACATTATGAAAATAAATATCTTTTGTAATAGTATGTATTAGAATGTTATTCAAATCTGCTATAAATTCTAAGCATCTAATAGTAATATAACATAAATCAATAAATAAATATGTATATATATATTTATATGTATATGAATATGTGTACATAGTATATACTAGAGTACCTCCAAATAAAATATTGAGTGCCTCGAATATTTATCACTTCGATACAGGCATTACGCCGAGTGAAGTGATTATAATCCAATATGCCTGAACCTCTTTTCTATAGCTAATTATATTTAAGACCTTGAAATTTATATTTAAAAAAAAAAGGAATTATGTATGTACTTTGTGCGTACTGTATTGTACTATGGATAAATAAATTAATAAATATGTGTATTTAAATTAACAAGTGCACCAACCTAAAATCCAGAGTTCCAAAATAATTGAGCATTAATATTTCACAGGTAGGACAAAAATATAAAATTTTTAGGAGGTATTTTTCTGGAAATGAGAATGTAGTCAATATGAACTTAAAGTCAGCGGTATCGTTTTAAGGGGTCATTCTGGGCTTGAATCTAAACAGCTTTTGTTCAACACGTTTTCATATATCTAACATCATATATCTAGCATTGTTGTCTTTCTGACCTATCCAATTATCCTACATCACAATATTTGCGCACGGGAACCTACCCGCCGTTCATGTAGTCAATATATTTGTAAGTATGTTGCTCCGCGGAGTCGCGACCCAAAAACCATGATATTTTATTAGGTGACTTTTTCTTTTGGCATTTTAGATCAATTTTTTGCTTTATTTACAAAGTTGTTGAACAAAAGTTTTTCAATATTATGTTCAGAATTACCCCTTAAAAGGATATTGCTGACTTTAAGTTCACCCTGTATTTTAAATCAACTTAAATTTTTATTATAATGGGAAAAAAATCTTGACTGGCTAAATGCCTTGATATTTCTTTTGTAAAAATTCTATTGACACCCGAATACACATAGAATATTTGTGACCTTTGAGGAGTTCCTGTGTCTGGAGCCATTCCTGGATGTAGTATCAGGTCATGCTTACCATTAGAATTCATTGTCATCTTTATTTATTTATTTATTATGACACAATACAAAGTCAGAACAATAATTCATATAGTAATGTAAATAAAAATTGAATTATTATAATATAGACAAATTAAACACCATTTATTAAATAAAATACATTTATTGTTATTTTGAAGTAACATGGCCACTTTAACTAGGTTAAAAAAAACCTGTTCTAAGAGCGCCTAGAAAAGCTTGCAGAAAAAATAAAATACTTATTACGTACGCGAAACATTATTAATAAGAACGATAATAAGATAAATATCATAAATACAAAAAAAAAATGCATATTATTTTCTATATATTACATACAATATATATATTTATTAAATATATAATTCTAATAATATTATATAATTAGATATATAATGAACTTAAAAGAAACTAATAAGAGTAAAAGTAAATAGTAATGTGAGTACACAAAAAACTAAAAATAAGAATAAATTAAAAGTAAAAATATTTTTAAAACAAGCTTTTATTTAAGTGCTTGAATGCGAATACAAAACTTCGTGTCTGTGCTGTTGACCGTCGAGGAATTCCTTTGTCTGAAGCCATTCCTGGGTGTAGAATTAGGTCATGCTTACCATAAAAATACATTGCCATCAGAACAGAAACCAATATGTCGAATTTCAACTCCGTAGGATAAGAGGAAGTGGTTTAATTCAGCTGGCAAGATTTGACCTAAACCGATTTATAAACATTACAAGCTAAATAGAAGCTTGCAATGTTTGTATGTCGGTTTAGGCAATAAATACAGTAACATTAAGTCTAATTAAATATACTAAAAATCATACCAGCGTGAAAAAAAATTGTACTGTGTTGTGTTAAAGTTAGTAAATATTTTTTAACACAGTCCGTTTAATAAGTTGTGCCTATCCGTTTCTGTGAGGTTTTTTTTACTTCTTTTAGGTTGACGGAAGGTAAATTATAGATAACAGTATATAAAACCAAAATACCTATCCTATGAGAACGAAACGGATTGTGAACTAAAGAAGGAGATAGAAGGAGACGGAGGAAAAAACAAGGAAAGACCTCTAATGACCCGTAATCCGATAAGCAAGATGTGCGCTGGAGGAGCTTGCTCGACCAATTAGGAGGTCTAATTGGGTTTGGCGCGCGTTTAACATTGCTCCGCGCGAATGCCCCGATCGGTCTTGAGAAAATTTCGAATCGAAAAATAAAACAACCGAGGGTAGTTTGTCGTTAAGGCGCAGGATAAGGGATAACATTGGAAATCACATTTTCAGAAACTATATCAAAATTCATTATAGTTACAGAGAAAAAAAAATGTTAACATATACTTATTAAAACCATACTTAATTTATTACTTTATTTTAACATATACATACAAATCACACACACTCACAACTACCACAAACATCACTCACAAATTATGAATAACACTACAAAAAAATCTACTCTATACGTATATAATTTTCATAATCTATATATATTTTAAGAACACTGTCCCAATTTTTTTATGCTAATGTTAATATGTAAAATGTCCGAAATCCATAATTGGTATTGTATACTAGTAATAAGTTTTGTTTGTAATTATAAAAAATAATAATGTTGGATTTTTTAATAAAGAATATATAAATAAAAAAATAAAAATAAACTTTACGTGAGAATATGTAATATGGAATAATGGCTTTTTAGAGAGCGCTCAGTTGTTGCCGTACGCTGTCAAAGCCGCGGCATCGGAATTCACGCGCTGATCAAATTGACACCAACTGCTAAAAATTGTCTAGGGACAGCTTGTATATTTTTTAAATCGAAATTTACTCATTTTAAGGTAATCGTGGTAATCATTTCGTTGATTGCACAACTGATGACTCTTCTATCCGCATTTGTTTTCCTATAGAGGATCTTGTTGGCATTTACCATATCCCGCGGTTCCAAATGGACGCTTTCGCCGAAATTCAGTCAGGCTGCTACGTAGCATAAAATTAAAGCCAAGTTTCAACGCGACAGCAAGTCCGCCGGCGCATCGGTGGGCGCCGAACGCAGGCGAGCTTCCCCGCCCAAAGCGTTTGGGCGCCAAATAAATTTCGGTCGGACGCTTTCAGCAGTGCGGCCCCTTCCGGTTTCGGCGCTTGGGCGCCGTCCGTTTCATCGATGATTTTAATTCATTAAATATACGATTTGCTTTTTAAACTTCGTAACTAATAATTTAATTTTATTATTACAGTGATCCGACGGCAACAATTTGTGCTTAGTAATAACATAAAAGACGAATATTTATAATGTGTGTGTTTGTTGAATATAATCCATAGTTATAATGTTTTTAAAATACCTCCATGCTCCACAAAAATCGTTTTTTATTCATAGATACCACGGTTATAAAATTATTATATTGATACTATTAATACTTCGATAAACAGACTCTCGCAAATTAAAGTTATTGTGTAAAAAACAAACATAGCAAATTAGTTTTTATAAATTCCTAAAAGTAGATGTGTAAATATAGATATAAAAAAATAGTATTGTAGTATTGGTTATTAATGTAAACTACTTTTTGTTAGTAGCACCTATTTTTAGTTTTACATATTGTTCAATAAAATGTATGTTTCCTATGTTACTGTGTAAAACTTTTTTCAATAAAGATAAATAAAAATAAATCAAACAGCTATCATAAACATAAAAAAAAGAAAAAAGAAAAGCGAGAAAGCAATAGACAACAAAGTTCGATAATTGATGTAAATGTCATTAAATTAGTGCAGGTATAAAATTATTTGTTTTGTTTTTTATTTATTTCAAGAAACGATAGCTAATAAAAAACATATAGTTACAGGTTAATTTATATACAGGTTGTAGTTCAATTCCCTTATGTCCACTTAAGGGGGTTGATCTATATCGAGAATCAAATATTATTCAGCAATTTTACACGATAATAATCTATCAACTTTTTGGCCATGTTACGTTGGCCATATATTACGTTGGTCATATGTTACGTTAGCCATATGTTACGTTGACCATATTAACTGTAAACTTGTCCAATTACGCTATTTATAATACATTTAGTAAATAAATAAAATTAAAAAACATTAAAAATCATTCGAAATTTAATATTAAACGTTTTAATGTTTGAGAACGCGGTTGAAAGCATGGCGCGAGCGCTCACAACAGCTCACGCGCGCGGATCGCGAAGTGCTTCGAAGAAAAACCAAGTTTTTTAAAAATATTATTCATTTTAGTATGTTTTTTTTTCGTGTTGATATAGATCATCCCCCTAAGAAGACATTAGTGAATTTAAATACATCCTGTACACATTCTCTGTTGATTTAGTATAATAGTAAAAGTTACCATAGCCACTTATTTTTATTGTCTTTGGTTTGGATTTTTGTTATAACTGTGTGTTTTCCCATAAGAAAATAATTAAATAAATAAAAAAACAAATTAAATAATAATTTTAATTATATCGAATACATAAATAAGAATTCTAATTTTATCTGATTCTGTTAAGCACTTTCTTGTTCTATTCAAATTTGGCGGTGTTCAGTATTCGAATTTAAATAAAATGTCAAAGATAACGCTTCGCCTGTAAGCCAGGGTGGAATCGAGGGACTGGAAATAAAATTAAAATATTTGATTTAAAATACTGCTGTAGCCGTGTTATATGTTTAGTTTTTTAAATGTAAATATGTTGAATAAAATCGTAGTAATAAGAAAGTCAAAGCTTTTTATTGAAAAATCTAACAGCGCTTATACGTAACTTATTTCTTACAAACATAATGTATTTCTTGCATATAACAACGATTGTGGCTTTTAGTCATTTTTATAGTATTAGCTATTTGGATAGAATAAGAAATGTATTCCTGTTTTTTTTTTAAATATTCTTTATTTATAAACAAAATATAAATGTTTCATTTGTTTGTTCACTAAACCCTTGCGGGTTTTTATGTGAACTAGTTCGTTCCCACTTTTTACTTATTTTTTAAAAATATGTAGATAAACATTATGTATGTTATATGTGTTTGACCTATGTAATAGAATTTATTGATGCTTATAGGCTTATTTTATGGTGTTTATGTGGGTATGTCACAAATCGTATTAAGATCGTGGTAGTCTAAGTAGTTAAAGCGTTAGACTATTTACCCAAAGGTCGCGGGTTCGAATCCGCACACGGTCATAACATTTTTAAGGTTTCATTACCACCATCTGCCTTGACTCTAGAACAGGCACATTTAGTCTAGTTGAGTAAAGCCAAAATAATTTATATGACATACAAAGTATTTATTTAGTAAGTAATTATAATTATATAAAAAAAATAAAATAGAGTAATAAACTACGCGTGGCTTCAAAATATATATATTGTTTATTAATAAAGGTAATATAAACATATTATGTATATTCTACACAATTACAATATTATTTTACCGTAAAAATAATATTAAGAAGCAATTCTAATATTAAGAATATAAAGAAGAAACAATTTTCTATAAAAATGTTAAATAAGCTAATTAGAAAATATCTTATTTTGCCTGTAATGTAGCTACGCATTATAAAGGTAAAAAGGCATTAAATAATTATATAAATTCGTAAATGGAATGTTAAATACAAAATTGTATCTTATTATTATGCATTGTGTCCAAGTTGTGTATTATCTAAGATCGACAAAAAACTTACGAAAGGAGTATCTTTTTTAAATTAAATAAAATTCATGAACTTTTTTTTACCTTAACCACACGTTACATTATTTTAGAGTTCTATCGTTTGATTTGTCAAAATTTTGGTAATTTTAATACAGAATTAATTTATTGCCAATTATTAACAGTAAAAACACTAAATTTATGAATATTCTAGAAAAAAAAATATTATAAAAGGTTTATGTAAATTCATTTTCTGACAGGCATCAATCTAACACGCAAAAAATAAAATTTATGGACACAAAAAAAATATATATTTAAAATTAAAATGTTAGAATGATTTAGGGGGTATGATGCTTTTGTTTTGTGCTAGCTTTACCAGCTTTATTGCAAATTAATTAATATAAATATAGATTTTTCCGTCCATCCCTGGATGGCGTGATGTGACGTCATATATCTTGCAGTTGCAGGGCTGTCCGCAGGTCCGGTCGGCTCGGTTACATTACCGGGGGAAGTTGCCATACCTCACTATTATATGTATATTTATCTATCCATGTCTATCTATTTTGGTGCAGAAACACCAGTAGGGTTGGTTCGATACTGATTTTCTGTGCTTGTTGTACAGTATAAAGTTACAGTTTAGACCCATTGCCAATAGAAGGCTCCGTAGAAATTCGAATTTTACTTACGAAAGCTATATCAATGTAATATTATATATAAAAAAAACCTTTTTATAGTTTTGTATTATGATTTGCAGGTGGCGACTCCGCGTGCGATATTACGCTTGCGGTGAACAACCTTCGCGAAATTAATAATAATAATAATCTAATAATTAATAATCTATATATATTTTAAGAACACTGTTCAAATTTTTATGCTAAACTTAACGGGTAAAATGACCGAAATCCATAATTGGCTTTATATACTAGTAATAAGTTTTGTTTGTAATTGTAAAAATGTAATACTGTGGATTTTTCAATAAAGAATAAATAAATAAATTACGGCATCGTGTGGTGCGCGCGTTTTAGGTACGGAGCGAAATGTGTCAATAAAAAGAAATTGATTTGATTTGTTATGCAATGAAATTTAATATAAAGATTTTATGTAGGTATTATAAGTCATTGTGCGTAGATACACAGTTATTTCTTAAATTTACTTAGGAGGTATTCCTCTGGCGATGTACAGAATGAACTTTTTTTCATGCATATCCTTTTATGGGGTAATTCTACCCACCAAATTAAAAAGTTTTGTTTTACAAGTTTTGCAGCGTGTCAAAAAAAGTAAGTAAAAACAGTAGTAGAATTTCGTTTTGCCTTGCTCGTTCACGCTCAGCCTTAACCGAGAGCGACGCCTTTTAACAAAGGTTTAATATTGTCACGTAAAGGTTTCAATTATTTTTCTTTCGGAAACCATGATGTTTTTAGAATCGAGGTTTAAAATCGCGGGACCAATTATCTGGGTTTTTTTATCAGGATTGGTCTTGGTACACTCTTTATATTATAATAAATATCTATATTTATTTATTTCAAACACCTTTCAGCGAGTGCCATGTCCAGTTGAAGTAGACACGCTAATAATGCCGTGCGAATGGGATTACTATACCGTCAACAATAGACGCATATATTTTACACTATATTTTTAGCCATGACGATTTCTTTGCATATATCCTAAGTTGAACCATTGATTATATAGTCAATGGTTGAACGTAAGTTATTCTTGTAAATCTCATTAAATTCATTATACATCATATTCGTTACATTTTCATCGTTTTTTAACATTATTATTTCCTTTTTAAATGATTTTTAACTACTATAATAAAAGTTTGACCGTATTTCATAAGCGCACAGGTGAGAGTGAAAGAAAGTTAAAAATACAGGCCTGTATTTAAACCAGCGTGCATTATCTCAAGCGATGCAAACTAATAAAATGTTAATGAGCAGTAAAATGTTTAATTAGTCAGCAGATTCTTGTCTTCCTTAGACATGGGTTAATTTTTTTCGAAAATGTCTTCAAGTTATCTATTTACTTTATATAATTAGGAAGAGTATTGAAGAGTTATAATGATTACTTATTATTTTGTTTATTATTTTATTATTATTATACGATTGCGATTATTTTTTTTATATTTTTTTATAATTTTGTATTTTGTATAATTTTGGGAATTTTTCGGGTTGGACCCATTTTAGTTTCATTATGTTCCGTCCCCAATGTACCTATGTAATTTACGGAATGATTTTAATTAATATTACTCTATGAACCATTAATTTAGGTTTTAGCTTCTATAGGTAGGTACATTCATGTATAAGAAGCTACTATTCCCTTTATTTGGCCGTCTGACTGTCCGTCATTCATCTGGGGGATGATGCCGTTAATGACATTACACTTAATATAATAATTAAGAGTTATAATATAAAAGGTTATATTATTAATTAATTACTACTAACGATTTATATTATAAACTACATACTGTACCAGACAATAAATAAAATAATTTACAATCTACCGTTTTTTTATTCATTAGACCTCACTAGATGTTTTCTTTGAAATATATGCCTATATTAAATTTTGACAAAATGGCTGTCGTTGAATTAAATTTAATACACGATTCGTGCTCTTTAATATTTTGTGCTGACAATGGAAGTGTTCCATTCGTTTTCATGACATTCACCCAGCTAAAGAGTTGGATGAATTGGGAAATTAGAATGTGGAATGCACAATCTATCCGTTGCTACATATAGCGTTGCCATGCGAGAACATGATCGTACCTTTATCTCTGTACATTTCACATACGATCTCTGTATTTCGATCATACATCGTACCGTGGTTTAAAAGATCTTATGAATACTATTTAAATTGTACATTTGGCCGAGCATTCCGTTGGTCTTCACTTCACTGCCAAAGCAGGCGTTAAAGCCAGCGAAAGTGTTGTTCCTGTCACACCCGCACCCGGTAGAGGTTGATACAACGTGAAGTTCGTGTCGCACCCGCACCCGGTAGATGTTGATACAACGTGAAGTTCGTGTTGCACCCGCACCCAGTAGAGGTTGATACAATGTGAAGTTCGTGTCGCACCCGCACCCGGTAGAGGTTGATACAACTTGATGTTCGTGTCGCACCCGCACCCGGTAGATGTTGATACAACGTGATGTTCGTGTCGCACCCGCACCCGGTAGATGTTGATACAACGTGAAGTTCGTGTCGCATCCGATAGATTGATACAACGTGAAGTTCGTGTTGCACCCGCACCCAGTAGAGGTTGATACAATGTGAAGTTCGTGTCGCACCCGCACCCGGTAGAGGTTGATACAACTTGATGTTCGTGTCGCACCCGCACCCGGTAGATGTTGATACAACGTGATGTTCGTGTCGCACCCGCACCCAGTAGAGGTTGATACAACGTGAAGTTCGTGTCGCATCCGATAGAGGTTGATACAACGTGAAGTTCGTGTCGCACCCGCACCCGATAGATGTTGATACAACGTGAAGTTCGTGTCGCACCCGCACCCGGTAGAGGTTGATACTGTTTTTTTCTATCGCGTTGCGCAGCCTCAGTCTACAGTGTTTCTTCTTCGCGGTCGCAAAAGACGAAAACAAAGTCACGCCATTGAAAAACCACGCAACACAAAGATCGCTCTGATCCCGACGCATTAGGCTTCAAAGAGGACAGACAATCTCATCGTATTTCTCGCCGGCGGAGTCCTCGCAATGGCGAGAAGAAAAGCATTTTTATTTTATGTGAATACTGTGGCCTTTGTGCTCATCATTTCGGCCACCATTATGTTCACAAAGACGGACAAAACTAGGGAATAAAATATTTTTTTATTAAATTTTGCAAAATTAATGAATCAAAAGGAAAAATATGTTTTTCCTGAATTATATTTGTCAAGTAAAATACCAATTTTATGAATAATAAACGCTTTACTCATAGTATTAGGTACCACGAATATCATTTGCCGAATCGTACTCGTATATAAATCACATCTCAATGATACTTGATTACATTCAAATCCAATGTATTTCCAATAATTTATAACTAGCACTACTAAATACAGCTATAAGTCAGTGTAAAGTTCATATTTATCGTCCGAGAAACAGACGTCGACGTCGAAAGCGATGCAATTAAACGGGAGCGGACCTAAATGTGAGCCTTGAGGTACTCCGAAAGAAATATTCACAATATTAGACCCTGAAACCACCGTTAACAAATGATTGATTATAATGTTTTTAGTAAACAAGCGAGTTTCGTGGCGATAAAACTAATAAAAAAATATTAAAAGCACTATAAGTATAACATAAGAATTCTAGGCAGAACCACAAAGTTCAACGACATGTTCTATCTTGTTCCGAATGATTTTGGGGGTCATCTAGGTCTAAAAATTGACCCCTATTAACACAAGTTCTTATTTGAAACTTTTAGGATACTGTAAAAGTTCACTGATGTTTTTTATCTTTTCTTTGCGATTTTATGTTACATCATTTGGATTTTTATAAATTTATTGAACCTAATTCATAGTGAGCATTCTTAATAAAAAACTGAATTGAATTCAGCTAATAGCTTAACACAACATTTATTGATTCTGAGGCGCGGTACGAAGTTCGTCGGGTCAGCTTGTATTTAGATAAATTGTGGAAAACTAGTTTTTTTTAAAAAATCCCGCCTGCTGTCTACTAGAGTTGCGCTCGCGCTAGCATTTGAATGTATTTTCTTTCTACCTTCTTTTTTATGATGACTGTATTAGGTTACATATGATTTTTTTTAACATATAGGAAAATTACATTTATTTACTGCGAATGCACTGCACTCACTTAAGTGTCCTTCTGTAAATTGAGTTTTACTATTGAGTGTATTGAAATTTCTATCGGCGTCCACGGGAACAAACTGAACGCGACAATTCACTCAATTGCCACCCGCCCAGTTCTTTCTCCCGTTTGACCGGCTCGCCGCTCCGTTCCCACGGGGAATCAAACCGAAACTCTTCCCTCAGCGAAATCCATTCAATCAGGACCGACGGGTGCTCCCAGACCGACTTATCGCAACGATAAGAATGGGGAAATTCTTGTGCTTTCCGATCGACGAATTCCGTCGTTGTCAACGACCCCGAACGGTGGCATTAAACCAAATTCGTACGGAAGTTTACTTATAATAATTTTGAAACCCTTCATTTCGATAGTTTTGTTGGATCTAGCAAAAGCATTCGGCCCGGTATCGTCGTGCATATGGAATGATATTAAAAGGGCCACTGTCGCAACCCGGCCCATACAAGCGATTTTTTTTGATTTCCCGCTGATTTCATGAACCGGATAGGAATTTCTTACCCGAAAAACTAATGTACATCACCGACATATACAGGATGTTTTAAGACCATTTCCGAGGACTTAAGGGGTTGTTATGTTCCCTATTACGGTAAGCAATTATATATAAAAAAACGCTAGTGTAAATTCCCTCTGTTCTTTCGTTTATTCGCTCGCGCTCGGCCAAGGTCTATCAGTGACCGGGTGTTATGAGCGGACTAACTTATAACAAGAACAGTTTAACATTATCACATTAAGTTTACATTTTTTTCCCTAAAACCATGATGAATTTTGATATGTATAAGAGAGAAATGGTTCACCTCTATGTGTTAAAATTACTAGCAAGTGAACTGAATTTTTGTATTGAATGACATAGTTAAAATGATGCAGCATACGTTAAAAATTCTCAAGTAGGAATAAACGCAAGCTTTAAAATACATATTCTAGCCAAATATTACACGCTTATCTAAAAACAAATACAATTTACAATCCTTTTTTCACTTTAGTCCACAGATAAGAATGTGACAAGAATGCACATCGCTCGCGTTCAACACGCTAAAAGCGGCTTATCGCTAAATAAACGCGCCATAAAATACCTTACGGCTATCTCCCCTTGACTTACCCTAAAGGCGTCTTGGTGAATATTATGTACCTATAATATTCAAAACTGATATTCAGTGATTAATTATAGGTCAATTTTATGAAACGCGATAGGAATACACTTTTATTTTAAAACTAGTATAAGAATGCCGGGTGAAAATAGCTAAAACAAAAAACTGCTAGAGTTAGCTTAATAACGATATTAATGCGAAAACTGCCTAAGCAAGTGGCTTCACAGAATTAAAAGAAATGTGGGTGACTTTTAGTGCTGTGAATTGTATTGAAATTGGGGTCACATATTTCTCCGATATTTTTTTTCCTCTTATTTTCAGTATGTTCAGATTATAAATTATTTTACCTTTTAATTGGCCTACAGAGAAATAACGAAATATTTATTTCTATGTTTAAAAGTTAAAGGCCTCAAAAATTCTGTATTTTTATCTAAATTTTGTGAAAATTTTAAACGTAAATAGATTATTGTCTAAATCTAGAAAACCAAAACAAACGAAACGGAAAGAGTATTTTTGTTTTCATAAGCCGTTAGATAGACGATGATTTTTTTTATTACTGGCACATAATAAGTGCAAAACTATAAAAATGTTTGTTTTTTATATTTAATACTATACTGACATAGCTTTGTAAATAAAACTCGAATTATCTACCGGCAAATACTTCTAAAACACTTTCAATTCACTGAGGCAATGTTCACATAAACAATCAAACGTCAAAATCGAACTAAAATGTAAAAAAAAACGACCTTTAATCATGAATTCATGGCTTTTCGCTACATGCCAAGCTTTTAAATATTCTTTATTCTTTATTGAGATAAATCAACAGTCTTACAAACAATTGTTATTAATAATAATATTACATTCTTAAAAGGTATTTGTAAAACTAATCAAAGATTTCTAATTATTTATTTATTTATTTAACAGGTTTCCCCATATACACATTATAATTAAAGTAAAAACAAATTAAACTACCAAAAGAAAAACAAACATTAAAAACAAAAAACAATAAGATGAAACATACTATGCTAAAAAAATAAAATAATGCCTCCAGGCAAACATTAACAAATAAATAATTCACGCTGATCTTACAACAGTGTAATAGAAAGCAGATTTTTTACCCCATTTGGCGAACAGACAAAGATATCAACCTCCGCGGAAATGGAATTTTATAATTCGACTGCTCTCCCAATCGGACTATATTTGTATACGTCGGTACGACACGCTAACCGCCTAAATAACGCGTGCTTCCGCGTTCTAGTAAAACGGTCCGGAACAAAGAAACCAATATCTCTGAGTATTACGGGATTCTCGATGAAACCGCGAATAAAGCAAGCACCTGGCGATATACAGCAATGACGAGATATCCCGTCATCGGCGCTGAGTGTGTTAAAACTCAAAAGGCTTGTAATCGACCACATCGACGCTATTCGATCGTCGAATACATCAACTGCGAACGATTTAACCCTCCGCCATTCGAGGCTGCTTATGAAATCTAATAAGGCGGAACGGGTAAAGGCGACGACCGCTCGCCGCTCGCCGCCCAACGGTCCGACGGACAAAGAATTCGCTTAGCCGATAAGTCTCGCTGTTCAGTTTATTCCCGCCCGCCTTGGAATATTATTCTTTGCTATGGTATTGTTGAAATGTGATTCCGCCACGTATGAAAGCCGCCTAACAAAGGCTGAAAGATGAATTTAACGAAACTTCCTTCAATAATATTGGCATTACGAAATATGGTCGATTCGTTCTCATGCCGTCATACACACTGGTGAAAAATTAGAGGTTTAAGTGTTAGTAAGTCCTGCACGCACTTTGCAAATAGATCCGAATCATCTTTATTTCATAAAGTTGAATCCTTAGCTGCAAGAAGGTCTAAAGCTGATGCTGTATATGCATACAAAATTATCTCAGGTGCAGTTAACTATAGCTCTCTGCTTGAGCTAATGCGTCTCAGGGTACCTTCACGTGTGACAAGATCAAACGTTTTGTTAGACATCCCATTTCGTAGAACCAATTATGGGCAAAATGAACCCATTGAATGTGTCTACCTTAAATTCAAATTACCAAGAAATTGATGTATTTAAGGTTAATTTAATGGCGTTCAAAAAACTTATTAAAAATGAAATGTGAATGTGACATTTCCCTTTTCCCTTTCCTCTCCCTCCCCTTCTCCTCAACCCTTCATCTTGCATTTCTTAGGTTAAGCACTAATTGTAAATATTTGTTGAAATATTTAATTGGTTTTATTTTATACTTATAATTTGGTACCATTGTCTTCATTCTTTTTATTTATTTGTTTTTATATGATTGGATATGTACTGCCTGTATATATTTTTCTCGTGTAACTGTTTTATTTCCCTAAAAACGATAAATTAAATTAAATTACCTCTGATTTTTCAACCGCATGTAAAAATGCCGTAAAAAAAGTAGTTTCTTAATTCGATGTGTATGTTGTTAAGCCGACGTCACGAGTCGGTAACGTAAGCGTATTTCACACCTGTGAAGTTGCCAGATATACAGTTCTCATGCCCAGTACACCTGGAAGTTTTCTATTCACGTCGAAGGCAACTAGACTTAATTAGTTTGCAAATTCCTTCTTAATAGTCACGAGCATTTGCTTTGTTTGGAAAAATGCTAAGTTGCATTTCACGCGTTGTGACGTCAAATCAGTAGGACCTGACCTCATATTGTTGTTTTAAAAATATATATGTTACAGATATGATTAACATTTTATTTGAAAATTAGGATCTTATAAACCCTAAAAGGGCGTAGTTCTCAAGTGATTTTCGCGTACCTTTCTGCGATTTCCGTAATTTTCACCTTCTCGTGGACACGATAATTTGTGGTTTTTTTTTTTTTTCGAAAAAGTGAAATTTTGCTATGACTTTCTAAGTATATAAAAAATATCGAAATCATTTAAATTTTATATTATTCCTCAGGTAAGGGTCTAAAACTTGGCTTAGTAAACTTTTTTGATAGCACCAACCATTGCTCTTAGGGGTAGAAAAAATTGTTTTTTTAAAATTCAGTATATCATAATCATCACAGGATAAAATCAGTTCAAAATGTAAATTGTAGGCCCCCTAAAATTAAAATTTTAAAATTTCCCTAAAATTTTTGATTGAAACAATTTTTGGTAGTATAAAGAGGAATACGCAATCTCGCTGCGCAAGGGTACGACAAATTGTCGCGCGGCAATTGGAGTTCGCTTAGATTCGGTGAAATCTACCTCCGCCTTCCGGGTATTTTTAATGGTAATAGGTTGGGCGATATTACTCGTAGATGTTGATGTGACGCTGACACGATGTGTGTGAAATATACCGCTGTGTGTGTCTCCTAAACTGTTCAGAATGTTTGTACTCTGTGTTCTCTAAGTATCAAAATAATGCATGAGACGTCATCTCGCGGGTAGGAAGAGAGAGAGGGACGGGAGAACGAGAGAGTTATAGTTGAAGTCGACTCGAGATATCCCGCGTATAATGCAGAAACTCTAACAAGAAATAAAGTTCAACAAAAGAGTCACTCGTACGGATCCATTACATCACGTTTTAGTCCTGGAGACTGTGCTCTATTTTAAGGGGATTTATTATGCATCACGCACCTCGGTTATGTTCAGTGCACCACTTGAGCAGTATGCCTCATTGAAGATACATGAGTAAAAGTGATCCAAAGTAGATTTGTTTTATTCTACGGGTAACTATTAATACTAGGGGTACTATATATAGTGTTTATACTACACGCTCTGTACCAAAAAAATGTTGCTTAGCCATTCAATATTGGTTTGAAACGCGGATAAGGATGAAGTAAGATGTTCCTTGAGACGATGTTCGAAAATTACAGTATTAGAAGAATCTCTGAGCTATACGAAAAGTATCAATAAATGACTGGTATTTTATTTGTCTCCATATTAATAAATTTGTTCAATGCTATTATATCACTTTATTGTTGTGACATCTTCTCGAGCCATTATTATTTATTTTTATTTATTTATTTAATTCCAATAAGAACAATGTGACATTCAGTCTATTAATTAAAAAGTCTTGTTAGTTAAATAAGTAATGTATCATCATTTTTAGATACACCAGACTTATAATTTTATGCATCTATAAATACATACTTACATACTAAAATATATACGCAGAATATATATTATATAGACTTAAATTTAGTTTTTTTTTATATAAAACGTGCGAAAATAAACACACGCATGATTTAAATACTATGTATAAAATATTACATTATTATTTAGTAAAGTTGGTGATATTATTATTTGTGTTTATAAAGGCTTTGAATCTTTATTAAAGAAATCTATAAACTAGATCATTTAATTTTTTTCTCATAGATGAAAAGCATAAAATCTTTTAGACCCTGCAGCCGGGTCCAAAGAGCTTTTGCGATCTGCCCAACAGTGCAATCATGGGTCCGTTCGCGACATTTCGGTTTTCGCTTTAATTAAAAGATCCGACCCGGAAAATATTGGTCCATAAAATGCTCACTCGATCTCCTACCGGGGCGTATGTGGTCGCCGACTCAAGATTTATAATAATTGCTTTGAGGCTCGCAATAAAATTGAAATAATTGCCACGCTGTCGCCCAAATTATTACTAAAATACATTTATTTATTTATTGAAATATCCAATATATAATTCTATTATTACATATTATTACTTTGTAGTATTTTATTGATTTAAAAGAGAAAAAAGTACAGTTCGTGTGAATTAGTAACCCCTCACTAGTCAAATGCCTGTATCGAAATGTTACCTATTACTATTTAGTGTTCAGACTTTTGGACATACATTTTTATGCGTGCCATTTTTACAAGTGACCATAGTAGTCTAGTGGTCGAGGTGTTAGACTATTAGCCCGGCGGTCACGGATTCAAACCCACACTCAGTTACACCATTTTTAACGCTTCATTACCACCATCTCCCCTAACGTAAAGTAAATAAAAAAATTATTTCCAAGACTTAATGTATAGGACTGACAATTATCAATTGGTTCACAACAAAATATATATTTAAATATACAGATATATCGATATATGGCGATATATCTTGTGTGGGTGACAGTACCTTCTTTGGTTCGAAGAAATTCGCAGAGCTAACTATATCACAAGCATATTTAGCGAAGTTGAGTATGGTCCAAAATAATTGTCTATGTTATGACCATTAATTGTGAATGTATCGCGTTGTATTGAAAGTTTTTGCTCCAAATCCATTGATCATACTCATGATACAGTTAAGGTAGGTAATCTAGGGCACTCGTTTTAAGATGTTATAGAAAATCAAACATTAATCAGGAAAATATATTGGAAAAATGTTTCTCAATTAGGAGAAAAACGAATTCAAAATTAAATAGAAATCGTTTGAGCACGCGGAAATTATATTTCGGTTTAGTTATTGATATAGATCAACCTCCTAAAAGGAGTGGTTCAAATTAAAAAAAAACATCTTGTATATTCTAAATATGTATCGTATTAATATAGATAAATTAAATAAAATAAGTAACCTAAAATAAGACCACTATTATCGAAAGTAAAATAAATAAATAGAATCGCTCAAGAGAACCTCCTACTTTTTTTGAAGTTGGTTAAAAATTACAAAATGCCTATTCAAACAAATACAAATTCGGACTATGAATTGTTGAAAATTAAATTCCGCGCAACTATTGGATGTCTTATGTGTGCGCTCGTGTGTACGAGTACATCCCCTTGAACGCTCCATTATAACCGCCTTCGAGATATTTCCACGCTCGCGCCAAACGTTCCGTCACCTTAACGAGGTTATTCAAACTATTTCGACCTCGCAACAGGAATTTCTTCTGCTTTTGAATAAATTCTCGACGCTCGGATAAAATATGCTCGCCATGAAGCATCTACCTCGGTGAAAGGGGGCGTTGGATGAGAGGGGGGGGGGATGGTTTGTTGCTCGTTAAATAGTTTATATACCCAGTAAGCAAATTCAATTTTAAAAATCTACACACACCAATGTCATGCAATGCAAATTATCAATCAGACGAAAAACGGTTTTTTATTTTATAGATTTTGGTTCAGTAAATAAAAAACTTAATATTTTAATTGTTGGTAAATTGAAATTATTATTATTAACATTGCTTAGGTTTTTACAACAATTAAATTACACATAGCGTATCAAATTTACGTGTATTCGTAGATATCCTTTTGATATCGGTACTTTCATAATTCAAATTCAAAATTCTCTTTAATAATTATACTATACAGAGTTTACAATTATATGAGTTATATAATTATTATTATTAGTATAAATATTGTGGTATTTTTATAATTACTTCATTTTTCATATATTTAACCACAATATGAATTCTGTATTAATTTTATGGTATATTATACGTAGATTAATTTGTACAGTATTTATTAATTTATTTAACAAGTTCCCTGTGCATAAATTTTAATCATAAAAAAATAAAATATCAAAAAAAACACCATTAAAAACCAATAATGAAATATATAGTAACAATAGAGCTTTCAGGTGAACAATAACAAATAAATAATTCACGCCGATCTCACAAAAATGTAATAGAAAGCAGTTTCTTAATCCTATTGCAAACGAATCTATCAATCTCCGCGGAAATGGAATTTAATAATTCGACTGCTCTCCTAATCGGACCATACTTGTATACGTCGTCGCGACACGCTAATCGCTAAACCCCACGCGATTCGGTCCGGGACAAAGAAACCAATCTCTCCGAGTACGATGGAATTCTCGATGAATCCGCGAATGACTATTAAAAAAAATAAACAATGTATGGACGTACTGCCTAAACTCGATTGTGTTAAAGCATCCTTAATACAAACGCTGATGGATACGTGTTGGAAAAAAAATCAGGGTTATATGTATACCTACTTATTACTATATCTTACCCTATCTTATCCCTCCCTTATATCTCCCTTGTCTTACCTTATCTTATCCTATTCCTTATCTTACTCACTCCACGCACAGTACACATTGTTTTAGATTGATTTTTTAATTTGTTTTTTTCAACCATATTCATATTTAGTACATTTTATTGGCCATGTAAATGTAGTATTAGGGAATTATTTTGTTGTATCGCTGTTTTGTACTTTCATAAATAAATAAATAATTAAATATCTTCGTAACCTAATCATTTCGTAAAGTATCATTTATTTATTAGAGCGAAGCTCTCATAAGGCGACTCCAATTAGAACTTTGTCACGGGCTAACTTGGTCATTCCTTGACCGATTTGAAAAATTTTTGATTTTGAGAGAATCTACATGAAAAAGTGAAGGTCGTGACGGAGCTTGATTTTAAATATTGTCAAAAATAAAATTTTTGGGGTCAAAAGAAAATTGTCTATGGGAATATCCATTATAAAATTCCGCAGAGGAACAAATTCTTTCACGCGAAAGCAATTCCCCCTTCAACTTGCATATGCAATCAGCATCCATCGTTCCCAAGGTTTGACTTTGGACGAAGCAGTTGTCGATATTGGAAACATAGAATTTGCACTAGGGTTATCTTATGTTGCCTTCTCAAGGGTTAGGAGTCTTGAAGGATTATTTATTTCTCCATCGTTCCCCCTTGAAAGACTACTCAAAATCAATGATAAGAAAGGATTACCTTCCAAACGTCGTGAACTGCAACGCTTGATTTCATTGTCTTAACTTTAAACATTTCTTTAAAATAAATTCATTTGTCTTATATTTAAATAATTGTTAAATGAATTTCTCTTTTTGTATATAAAAGATTTCAAGAACCTCATTTTGGAAAATTATCCATTCGTTGAAAAGTTATGTTTTCAATTTCCCGATGAAATTCTCTTGTACATTAGTATTGAAGATATTTTAAGTACCTCATTTTAGAAAATTATCAAAATCTATCCCGTCGTTAAAAAGTTATTGTCACAGACTAAATTTTATTTAGAAAATTTTAGTAAATCGCTTCGCTCTAATATGTGCTGCAGCGAAGCAAAATGCGAGCGACTGCGGCGACCTAGTTTATTTTTAGACGGTATTCTAACAAAATATTGAATGTAAACATATTATGTTATATTAATCTTGGACACTAAGGTAAAAATAAAAACCTTATCAAAATTCAAATAAAATGAGAATACCACATGCAAATGAAAGATAAAAAACATATTATATTAAATTGAAGTAATATGTAATAGTTGTGTATGTAATATCAAAAAATATACAATAGTCTACCTTGGAATAGGTGGTAGCCTAGTTAGGCACAGCCATGTCTTTAATGTAAGTGCTTTTTTATGATCGCTAAATAAATAATAATACTATTTAAACGAATAAAATAAGAAGAAAGTGTTTTTGAATGTTCAAAACAAAAATAAGCCTTCCTTGGAACATCAAAAGATAAAGCAGCATCACGCCGCATTGAGTACCAATAGCCGAGAACAGAATGAGAGCCGCAAACAGCGCAAACGGCCCGAAGATAAATATTAAACGGCCAAATCGTTTGATCGCGTTTCAGCGTCGGCGGCCGCCGGCCGGAAGGATGCGGAGCCGTTTTTCAGGAGCGGTCCTGAAAAAGATTGCGCGGTCCTTTATTGCAGCGCGAATAAAACGCCGCCCTCGGCTTTATGTGCGCGAACGCACGTCGGGCCGCCCTAGCCCCTCCGCCCCCCGCCCTCCGCCCTCCAACGGCCCCGGGCTTACAATCTGTTTCCTTCGCCCTCACTTAAGTCGGTCCTTCGCTATTCAATTGCGCGACTTTTGTATTTGGCAAAACGCTCGTGATGCAAACAGTCTTTTATGACATTGGCCGAGATGACTTCGCACATATTAAATCTAAAGCCCTAAATCTTATTTCATCCTAAATATAATTTAGAGGTTAGATTACACTCTCTTGGTAATTCGTCTACGCTTTTTCCTTAAAGCATAAGCAAATGGAGTATCTGACGTTTTTGAATACCTTACATAGAGATAGTTTCATTGATATTTTCCATGATAGCCTTAGTCAATTCAAAAGTTATAATATCCTTGAACTGCTTCCGAAATAACATAAATATGCAAGTACATATTTACGTTCATTGACCAATCCATTTAAAACCAATTGAATATTGTCACTGATTATAAATATAAGCAAATGGTGGCATATTAACTGTTTAATAAAACAATAATCAATTTTGACCTGAACACATAAATCTGGACATATTATATTCTGTGTGTGAATGTGTGTGTGTAGTGAATATACACACAATATAATAGACACAGAATACAATTATATGTGTATATATTCATATTATATTATATGTATTTATTTATTTGTATTTGTATATTTTTAGTATGTATACATATATGGAAATATATATCTTTTGTAATAGTATGTATTAGTATGTTATTTAAATTATGCGAATAATTTTCTAAGCGGCTGATAGTAATAGAACATTATATATTTATATTAATATGTGTATATATTTGATGATTGTTTTTTAATAGCGGCAAATCGCCTGAAAAGATAAATGACACAATCTTTGACAATATTGAAAAAAAAATTAATTTATTATAAAGTGATGGATAGCATAATATTTACTAGGTCGCCGCAGTCGCTCGCATTTTGCTTCGCTGCAGCACATATTAGAGCGAAGCGATTTACTAAAATTTTCTAAATAAAATTTAGTCTGTGACAATAACTTTTTAACGACGGGATAGATTTTGATAATTTTCTATAATGAGGTATTTGAAATCTCTTTGATACAAATGCACAAAAAAAATTCATCCGGAAATCAACAGCATAACTTTTTAACGACGGGATAGATTTTGATAATTTTCTAAAATGAGGTACTTAAAATATCTTCAATACTAATGTACAAGAGAATTTCATCGGGAAATTGAAAACATAACTTTTCAACGAATGGATAATTTTCTAAAATGAGGTTCTTGAAATCTTTTATATACAAAAAGAGAAATTCATTTTTGTATATAAAATTCAGGAACACAATTTTCATTCAATGAATCTTGTTCAAAATCTTCCAATAGTAACATTGATTTGCATTTTGAACATTGAATATAACCAATAGATTGAATCTTAGCATAAAATTCATTGATCAAAAGCATTTCTGAATGCATTATATTTCCTGCTTGTGAATCCTCCTGTTGTCTAGCCCTTGATAACTGCTGCCGTAAAGCGTCATTTGTCCTGCGACCGAATTGTCGCCTTCTTATGGGAGGCATTGCTCTTATTCTAGATGTTAAAAAAACATAAGCAGATTAAGCCATAGTAAAAGACATGTTCGCTCGTCACAAGTTAACTACTTTATAATTTGGATGAATGCTATTTTCTCTTTATAACTACGACCATAGAGATGGTTTTTAAAAATAAAAATCTTGATAAATTATTCAAAATTAATGCTTAATTTAGAAAATTAAATCGAAATTAGAATAAATCGCTAAGAAAAAAAGTGACGTGACCTTCGAGCGAATTTTGTTTTTTTTTACTATTTTTATGCGTGAAACTTACCTAATTATTTTTTGTATTTTTATTTATTGTTAAAAACGATTTATTATTGTTAAATTGTATTAAATTAATATCAAATTAAATAATTTAAAATAAAATTCGATTAATTATTTTCGAATAAAAAATTTTCAAAAAAGCGCGTGACTTTTTTATAATGGATATTCCCATAGACAATTTTCTTTTGACCCCAAAAATTTTATTTTTGACAATATTTAAAATCAAGCTCCGTCACGACCTTCACTTTTTCATGTAGATTCTCTCAAAATCAAAAATTTTTCAAATCGGTCAAGGAATGACCAAGTTAGCCCGTGACAAAGTTCTAATTGGAGTCTCCTTATGAGAGCTTCGCTCGCTACGCTCGCTTCGCTCTAATAAAGGTTCTAAAGAGGTCCTGTACTTGAGAGCGCAGGATGTCGGTTTAAACCCAGCGCTGAGTTTTATAAAAATGCATTTTTAACTCTCACCTGTCCTCTTTAGTGTAAAATATTGTCAAATACTATGTAACCATCTAATTAGATGAAATAAAGAATTACATTTCCATTATTTTTATTTTTTTCATCTACTTCATACATAAATAAATAATATGTGTATATATTTATTTATTTTATTTATTTATTTATTTATTTATTGTTTTCACAGAAAAAACTTACAGCTAGACATACAATTATTATAAAAAAAAACATTTTATCTATACATATAAAGAGAAAAAGAGATACATCTCCTATCATCTTATTTCGCACTTAGTGGCATGTCAGAATCTTCACCGTGTCCATCTAACTAGGTGCTGAACACCTGTCCTAAGATGGACTATCTGTCTGTTTCCAATAAAAGTGTACCTGAATGCGAAGTATACGGAGCAGAAAGGGCAGTAATCTAAGGTTCCTAATATCTTTTTTTTTTTTTTTTTTTTTTTTTTTTTTTTTTATTTTTTTTTTTATTTATTTACACGAACATATATTTTTCCATTTATTTTATAATTTGTAAGTACATAGATGAGATTCAGAGAAGAAGAGAGAGAAAATAAAAGAACATAAAAGGAGATATCTAACGCTCATATAATAAATACAGTGTTATTATTGTGTAGAATAGTAAAAAATGTAGTCTGTAGTTTAGTGTCGTGTAGTGTAGTGTAATGTAGCGTAGCGTAGAGTAGTGTAGTAAAAACATTTTTATGTATTTTCGAATTTTAATGTGAGAGAAGGGGTATATATACGGGCGCGCTGTGGAAATGAAGAGAGAGATAGAGAAAAAGACTATATTTGTAAGTCGCAATAGAGCATAATTACACAAATGATGAAGAGACTAATTGCTCTGACTTAAACCGACCTAGCTCAATGAGCCACTCTTTTATCATCAATTTTAACTTGGTCGTCCATTTTGTTAAATTCCAATCCCGGTTTAATTTATTGTAAATATGCGGCGCTAGGTACATCAAAAATCTTTTTGTGAAAGTTTTGTTTGCCTTTGGTACTGCCACGTGCTTAGAAGAGTTTGCTCTAGTATGCTTTGAGTGTGGTAGTGGGATGTGGGTATGCTGATTTGTTATAAAATACTTCATGGTCGAGATGATATATAATTGCCTCATTTCTAATAGCTGATATTGTTTAAATATTGGCTCAGTAGGACTCAGAAATGACGCATTAGACAGGACGCGAATCAGTGTTTTCTGTGCGGTGATGACAGGCTTCAATATTGATAAAGCTGCTCCACCCCAGGCCGTTATAGCATATGTTAGGACAGACTCACAAATAGCTTGGTAGACTTCCCTTAACTTCTTCTTTGATAACACGTTTCGTAGAGTGTAAAGAACGTGAACATGTTTCCGAAGTCTCTTTGAGAGGAGCTCTGCATGCGTGTCCCACCTGAGGTGATTATCGATGGCGATGCCCAGATATTTTATAGAGCTCTGTCTTTTTAGGGATGAGCACTTACAAACATTAAGCGAATCACACGAGTGTATGACAATGTTATACCTTAGTGAGGGTTGTCCTGAATCTGACGGACTAAAACAAAGGTAAGCGGTTTTGTCCACGTTCAGTTTGAGCAAATTATAGTCAAGCCATTTTTTGACTTGATTAATTCCTCTCTCAGCTTTTTCGAATGCTTCCGACCAAGAATCACCAAAGAAAATTAATGCTGTATCATCAGCAAATGTAATTGTTTCACCCAATGTTAAATTTTGTGATAGACAATTAATGTATATATTAAAAAGTATCGGGGCAAGCGTACTACCTTGTGGGACACCGAAAGTAATTAATTGCTGTTCGCTTATGAAGTCACCAATTTCAACTCTTTGTGATCGATTAGCGAGATAACTTTTGAACCATGATAGTTGTTGCCCTCGAATACCTAAATGAAATAATTTTTTTAACAGTAAGGGATGCGAAACAGTGTCAAAGGCTTTCGCTAAATCGAGAAACAGCACAATAACTTTTTTGTTGCCCTCCACATTCTCAACTATCGATTTAGTTAGTTTTAAAATTGCGTCTGTGGTGCTCTTGTTCTTTCTGAAACCAAATTGTGTGGACGCATAAAGTTTATTAGACTCAAGATAATTCGTGAGCCTATTTTTCATAGCACCTTCGAAGATTTTAGAAATTATATTCAGCATATATGTATAGCACCTCTAAATAAAATATTGAGTGTATCGAATATTTATTACTTCGATACAGGCATTACGCTCAGTGAAGTGGTTGTAATCCAATATACCTGTACCTCATTTAAGGGCACATAATAACGGTCAAATGGGCAAAATTAGACTAGTGGGGCCGGAAAGGGGGGGGGGGGGGTGTACGAAAAAGTGAAATTTTGCTATAACTTTATTAGTATATAAGATATCGAATTAATTTAAATTTTATATTAATCTTCAGATAAGGGCCTAAAACTTATTTCAGTGAACTTTTTTGATAGTACCAACTATTGATCCTAGGGGTGAAAAGATTGGTTTTCCAAAATTCAAAAAAATCCTACCCCCCTTATGATCACATGATCAAATTAGTTCAAAATATCAGATATAGGCCTATAATTTCCTACAACTTTTGTTTAAAACAATTTTTGATATGAGGAGCCCATACTGCACGGTTTAAAGAGGGATTCGGTTGATCCCTCACGGGGAGTGGATCGCGCGGCAGCTCGCGCAATGTTTCGTACAATTGTAGTTCGCCTATCCTCTACTTTGATTCGGTGAAATTTTCCATAGTAATACTTTTTATAGATTTTGTAGTTACACACGGACATACAGGAGATTTTTTATTTAATAAGATTAATAATTTATATCAGCACCCTAAAAATATAGTTTTCAGCCGAAGTAAAACTACGCTCGAACGAAAACTGCGCCCAATGTACGAGTACTTACTTTGCTCAGTGTAATGCCGACTTGTGAAATATAAAACGGGGAGTTCGCAAGTAACATTACACTCTTGGAGTTAGATTAAATTTGAAAAGTCTTTAAGGTATGCAAGTTGCATATCATCCAGGATACCTTATAACGGCTTGAATAAGAGATAAAAGAATCTTCAGCCGAGAATATTCCCGGAACGGGAAACTATTTTAAGACAGGAAAAGAATCCTCCTAATATTAAAATTTCTGATAAGAACTATTTCGGTAATACAATAATTTACTTATTATAACATTATAGCATATATTAGAGGATTAGGTTGACTAACAAACTCTCTAATTTATAATATACAGGTGAACTTAAGGTCAGCAGTATCCTTTAAAGGGTTGATCCTGGACTTAAAATTAAACAACTTTTCTTCAACAAGAAAAGAAAACAACTTTTCGACAAAAAAATTAGTCCTAAAAACATCTTAAAGTATGGTCATCTAACAAAATACCAGACCGCGCGGCGTCACGACGTGACATACATATTGATTGACGACAATGAATGACGGTTAGTTTCCCGCATGCAAATATTCTAATGTAGGTTCTAAATTCTAAAATAGAAACTTTTATATATGTTAAACTAAAGGTGTTTACCTATTTTAACATAGAAATCATCTAATTAACGGTATTTAAACAATACATTTTACTATTTTACTATATCTTAACGATTTGCACGTAATGTGCATTTATTTTACACTTTTCTTTTCTTTTTAGCCATGACGATTCATTTTCATATAAACTACGTTGAACGTAAGTTATTCTTGTAAATATCCATTAAACCATTCACTTCTCATTCATTATACGTCATATTCGTTACATTTTCACACTTTTTTTCATAATTATTGTTTAATTTTTAAATCATTTATTCACTACTTTAATGAAAGTTTGACCGTATTGCATATCGCACAGATAGGTAGGTGAGAGTGAAAGACTTTCATAAAATACAGGCCTGTATTTAAACCAGCGTGCATTACCTCATGCGATGCAACTATCTGTGCTTTCGGTATTAATTTTTCTTTGAACATTCTGGCTATATATTTTATTTGCAAAAAATTTCAATCCTTAAAATATTAAAAAGCATTCGTATTTTCCAAATGTCAGTACTGTCAAACTTTTATATATGTTAAACTAAAGGTGTTTACCTATTTTAACATAGAAATCATCTAATTAACGGTATTTAAACAATACATTTTACTATTTTACTATATCATTTTTATATATATTTTAGTTATTTATTATAATATATTATTTATCTAATATTGTTATAAAATCAATAGGAAAAAAAAACATATTTTTTTTAATAATTACGACATTATTTTGAACATTCACCTATACTGCCTATCCGTGACGCTTAGCACTCAACTAAACTTAACGTAATCCAGCGACCTAGTTCAGAAATGTTTATGTTTAGGACAGATCGATGCCAAAGTTTGGAAATCGCGACAAATTACTAAATTTTAAAACATTTATTTTCGTAACTGAGAACCTTTTTTATTCCCAATTGGTTGTCTGATTAATGTTTGATTGTTGAAGTGGATAAACCTTCCGAAAGTACAAAAGTTTTTTAAAATACTTTGTATTACAGTGAACTACATATTATAGTTTATACAAAATTTGAACATGAAATATTTCTATACCGGGCTGTCATTATTATAATTAAAGTTTGCTGCGAATTTCCGCGCTAATTTTATAAACTCGATAATTAACAGGAAACAGGCATTGTCGCTGGTATTTGCTTCCCTTCGTAATTCAGACAGGCAAAAGTTAATTTCCTAAAGCCGAGCCTTGAAATATCTATAGAAATATGCGGAACAATTCTTTGATGTCAGCTTTAAGCCTTGCTAGCATAATAAATGCGAAAATATCTCCAAAACATGACGACTGTACCACTCTACAGCTACCACGAATGAACAGCTCAAAAAAAAAACGCACCTTTCAGTGTGATAACGTTATTGGGTCAGTGGTATAAACGTTTGAATCTAATCCGTAGTTCTAATCAGCTATGGTCATCATTCGCACTCGAGTGACTTTCAACGACATTACTTTCAAATTATTAAAATACAAGCGATCATAAGATAACTATTTAAAGCCAACAGTTTTATACAAATTCATTTTTACTCTAACTAGTCCTCTTTAGTATGAAATACTATGTATCTGGTAAGATAAGTAGTATGTATAGGCCGATTTGGCATTAATCGCTTTTATAATGCCCTCGTATGGCATTAATCGCTTTTATAATGCCCTCGTATGGCATCAATCACTTTTCTAATGCCCTCGTATGGCATCAATCGCTTTTCTAATGCCCTCGTACAGCATCAATTGTTTTTCTAATGCCCTTGTACGTTATTAGTAGGTTACAAACCTGTTAAATTTCAACGTAACTTCTAACATCAATTAGTATTATTTTGATCGCGTTTACTATCTTTTTTTATCAGGATACACTTATCGAAACGCCACAAAACGGAGAAATTTTGAAATGTGTTTGTGGTTTTAAGGTTGTAGCGGCGCTACATATTTGGACTGCGGCTGGCAGCGTCGTTTTGGCCGGCGACGTGCGTCGCCGCCGGGCGCATCTGATTGGTCGGCGCCTGCGCAAGCGCGCATTGGAACGGCGCCCGGGCGCTTCGCCAGCGACGCAGGCAGTCAGTCGAAACATTGGGCTTGCAAGCCACCGCGCGCATTTTGCGCCGACGACTTTATCATACCTAATTTATATTTTATTCATTGTTACATCTTAATTTCCGTTTTAACACTTGTTATTTAGTTTTTATTCTTGTTATACGACGCAATTGTTGAAGTGATTCCCTATCGGGAATTACGTAAACAAATGATACCGCCGGCCTCTAGCGGTTCAATGATCAACTGAGTTCCTCATTTCTACTCATCCTGGACCCTAGACATTCCCGGCATAAGGTATTTGTACTTTTTTTTTGCACTATTCGAAAAAAATGATTTTATATTTTTAACACATTTCAAAAATTAAAATTACGTAAAAAAATTGAACACATATTAAGATCTCCAATAATGTGTTTTGTTGAATAAACACACATTACGGTGTATATAAAAAAAATGTATGACGGTACCTTTTTTGTTTTTTATAGTTACGATTTTACAATGTATTTAAGGAATGTTAGAAAAAAGACTATCGCACTGCACAACATCCTGAAATTGATCAGAAACCCATAATTGATTTTATATGCTAGAAATGAGTTGTACAAAATATTAAATAATATTTTTTTTTTAAGCAAAAATAATGGTGTCATTAGCTCACTTTTTTTATGTTTGCCTCATCTACGCGCTGCCAACAAGACCGCTTTTACCAAAACATCGACCATGTCTGTCGCTGATGACATTTTAAGAGTGTACCGTTATCAGGTAATATTAATGCCACTTTTACCCCCCCCCCCGCGCTTTTAACCCCTTCGACCGTTTCAACCCCTTTCTTTGTTGATTAAATCGTGACGGTGCGAAAATGCCCTTTCTGTGGGGGGCAACATTGTCAACTTAAAAATTAATCCTACGCCTTGATGGAAATTCCATCCCGCCATTGACGGGTTGCGGGTAGGTATTTCCAACGGGGCCCGTGAGTGTCACGAGGGCTTTAGGTAACCGCTAAATAGCATCATTTATATTTTTGACGTCTAAGCATTTATAGTGAAATCCCTGGAATATTTATTTTGTATCGCAGCATAATGTCAAAGCCGTTGCTGACCTTCGACATGAGTCGAAAATTTCTGGACGGATTACTGTAATTATTGGTGAGAAGAATTAATCACAGCATGGTTAAACCCTCCGAGATGTGTCTAAATGACCACACGTGGCTGTGACATATACACCGTGTCTCAAGACCAGTCCCGATTTAAAAAAAACATGCAAACTTTACGTGAAAATAGTAAAAGGACCTTTGTTGTGAGCGCTCAAATGTCGCCGTACGCCGTAATAAAAAATAAAAAAAATATAGAAACCTTGGGAATGATTTTTTTATATATTATTTCCTACTCATAATAGGTTAGAAAAAACCACCTTAAGTCTTGGGGAACGGTCTTGGGACACTTTGTTTAAACACTGCGCGAACACTTTACATTGTAAATAACAACTTTTTATTTTTTTTAAGATAAAAATTATTCTCGTAAACTTTCAATTGACAACTAATAATAAATAATTTAATTAAAATTTAGCAAAATAATAAATAATGAAACTGCCTTCTTTAGGAAAGACACAGAGGTTGCAGTGATACCAAACGCTCACTAATACAATGCTATTTTTATTATTTACACACGAATCTTTTGTAACTTTTTAATCATGACGTAATTGTTGTCAAATAAATAAATAAATAAAAACATCCAATTGCACTTTTGTATTTTATAGTACACCAAGTTCTTTTATATAAAAAATGTAGGATATTAAACGCTTATATTATTTTGAAACCGGCCTTTAAAGCCAGTTTTTTCAAAACCAATAGAATATATGGTTGTCACAGAAAAAGCGCGAACCGTGCTAAAGCACCCGTCAAGTTGATTATTAAATCAGTTGCATGCATCAATTTATGGCCGTGCCATTCATTCACACTCTGTTTCATGAACCTTTGAGCAGAACTAACATAGTTATGAACCTCCGCTCAATGAAGCTCTTTGAGTGTAAACATTGAGTCAGCATTAGTTCACTTTATAGCCATTATGAGTATGTTTTAGGTTAGACTATCATATTTTTTATCTAAATAGGTCTATTTTCACGAGAAACCATTTTCAGATCTTAAGAGCTGTATTAGAACCACTTCCTCTTAACCTACGGGGTTGAAACCTGACATGTTGGTTCCGTTCCGATGACGATGCACTTTTATGGTAAGCATGACCTGAATCCACACCCAGGATTGGCTTCAGACGAAAGAACTCCTCAGCGTTCAACAGCATAGACACGAAATTTTGTATACGCATTCAACCACTCTCTTATTTATTTTTTTTGTATCGAGTCAAACTACATAACCCCCAAGCCTTCAATAATATAACATTTAACCCCTGCAAAATAGTCACATTATTGCCGACATGTCTTCCTCCATAAAAACTTCCTATATATAATATAAAATTTATATTGTTTATAGGTAAATTATATTTTTAAAGGCAGTACAAACGTTTATGAACCCCCTGCACAGTTTGTGATTGTAATATGTAGGTTTAGTTTAAATAATTGACTTCTCCTAATTAATGTCCTAAATACACCCTCACACTCATCCTCGCTTTCTCACACACCCACACCTAGTTCACTATTTTATCTATAATACATACATTATTTTTTTTCATTCACTTTCATTTAAACTATGTGTGTAAAAATGGTCATGATATTATAATGTTGTTTTTTCATCAATGTTCATATTATTGTACCTACTGTATTTTTACCTAATAATAGAATAATATAATATGAATAAAATATTTAATATAATATTTTTTATATTATATCTTTTTATTTGAATATTGATAAGGTTTTTATTTTACTTTAGTGTCTAAGAATAATTGTTAACATATCATCTATGTCAATATTTTGTTAGAGTATCATCTAAAAATAAATAAATAAATGATTATTTGTTTGCTGATATACAACTCTTCCACGCTCTGAGACGTCATATCAAACATAAGGATAATGCGATGTAGTACAGTAACTAATTATGCATGATTTAGTAACACTGATATATCCCACTTAATAAGGGCTCTGTTTATTGAATAAGTGTTAAGATAATATTGCCCAACATGCTAATGTCACGTGCAAATAACGTGCTTTTAAACCACACGCACACGCACTCACTCGCCCTTTATGACTCACATATACTCGTATTTTATCAACACACACACTTTTACATTATTATTATTTTATTTTTTTAAAAGACTTACTATAACCTAGTAGGTCATATACAGTTATTATGGAACCTACTCAACTTGGACAAAATGTGCCTGTGCCAGAGTCAGGGGAGATGTGGTAATTTGTATTCCTTATTCTCTTATTGGTACTTATAGTGTCATTTTTACCTTGACTAGTGGTCGTCCAGTGGTCAAAATTCGACCGTTATTCATTAAACTTCTTATTTTGAGCGTTATTAAGGTTCATATATCTCTATAATGAGGTGAGTATAATCATTGCATATAATTTTGTTCTATTACTATAGCTTGTATAAATACGTCCCCAGCGTGTGTTGTTTGCCTTAATTTCCTGCAATACATATGAAATTTAAAATTTTAGATTAGTGAGATTTGAAAAAAAAACACAATTACAGTTTGTATTTGTATTTATTTTTTGATATATTGTTAGTTTTATTTTTTTATTGTAAAAATGAGAGTTTACATTCATAGAAGTATACGATGGCATTAATATTTATTTTTGCTTGACATTAATAGACTATTGAAAAAAAAAATTAGCTTTCTGCACTCCTTCTCTATATAAACGCATTATGCTTAAAAAGGGGTACAAAGTTTTCTCTTCATATATAGATGTAGATAAAAAAAATGTGATAAGGTACACACAAACTCGCCGTTTTATAATAGCCGTAGAATAAATAAATAAAAAAAAACAGTAGAATATGATTTTTTCTGTACATCTGTGAACAATGGGGATACGATGCCAATATTATTTTAATAGGGCGGCGGTGACAGTTTTTTCCCCGCCAGACTTCCGAAGTATTTTTAACCCCCGCGTCGATCAAAGTAAAATTGTGTCGTTTAACTATGCACGATACGAACTTTATCGAGGCGGATCGACTGAAATCTGTCACGTGCCAAATCGCCCATCATCCCCTAATTCAACGACAATTTACATGTAATGCGTTCAGTGTACCGGACAAAGACTTTTCACGTGGCCGTGTTACTATCGCTTTAACAATGTGCGCGGTTCAAGCAACGCTGAAAGAGGCAATTATGCTAACAAAGGCCTGACATTCGTTTATTAAATATTCTAAATATTATTTTCGTTACTTATTTATTTATTTTAGGAAAAAACAGCTGACGTAGAAGTAAAATTACAATAAAAAAAACAAATAAAACATAAGCCAATGAGAGGTTTCTCCAAACTTAATAAAATACATTCGGGAATGAGGTTATAAAGAGCATAACTGCTTAAAAATAATTGATTTTACATAAATACACTACTCTTATAGTTTAATATTAGAGTTACTTAATTCTCACCAAAACAACGAATTCGGCTCAGAGACACACGTTTTTTTTTTTATTTATTTGCCACCAATTTGTATTAGTGGGCGTTTGGTATCACCACAACCTCTGTTCGCTGCCTTCTTAACTAGACTAAATACCTACCCTAAAGAAGGCAGTTCAATTTGTTCTTATTTTTTTGATTAATTGCCATTTATTTTTTATCTCAGAAAAAAAAATACAAAAATAATAATATATTTATATATTAGTTATAATATACTAAATAGATAAATGCAGTTGATTGTGCAACTATATGCAGTTTGTCCTAAGACTATTCGCAATAAAAATAAAAAATCCAGTGAATTTGCATAATATGATTTGTAAAGACATCAAATTTAATCAGTTTCCGAGAAAAAAACTTTTATTTTATAATATTAAACCGACGCCGGGTCATTGAGCGCGTTCCGGTCAAGGCTATAAATATATATCGCGTGTCGCGCGACGCTAAAAGATATTTACATCAGCAGTTTAGGAAAAATAATAAGTTTGGGTATAAATTGTTTTGGCATTTTTTATATAATAAAGCCATTTCGGAGTAATGGTTACCTTTCATTTAAAAAAAAAATCCTTTCGGCACGCCGAAGGCGGAGGTGATATCACCGGATCAAAGTAGGGAATAGGCGAACTCCAATTGTACGAACTTGTATTAAATATTCCTTTCGATGTTTTACGGACATTTTACGTTTTATTTCAAGCTACAATAGTAAACATATAAAGATTCTTTGGCTACGTGACTTGAATTATGTCCATTTCAGGTTTTAGGGGTTCGAACCGCTATATATTTTTTTTGTGTATTCAAAGATAAAAACGATTTCTATTTAATTTTGAAGTCATTTTTATCGTAATTGAGAATTATTATTTGATAATTAATGTTTGATTGTCGATATAGATCAACCTCCTAAGAGGAGTGCCCCTAATTTAAAACACCTGTATATAAACTTTTTAACTGAACATGATTTTTGGTTATAGAGGACGCGAAGATATGTCGAAATTTTCAGGAAGTCAATGGTACCCATTGCAATAGGTAGCTTTAGTAATGAAATCTACCTAAAAACATATAGATCGAAATGAAAACCTCTTTCTTCTTTTGAAGTCGCTTAAAACTTCAAGACTAAACCACATATCGTAAGAATAATATTTGTTATAAAAATACTAACACTAATATTATAATAGGATTATAATATTCTACTGTCGGCCGACGTTGAACAGACAACATTATGAAAATTCAGTGGGGGTCGCCATACATACAATTTTGTGAATATTTTAGTGTCAGCGGACAGGTCTAGTTCGAAAACAATCCTTTCGTAAATATTTTAATAATATGATGATCGCAAACCATGTGAGCCCTGACAGGTTGATGATATATTTACGCTCGCTTGTTGTTTGTTTCACTTTTTATATAGAGCGTGGTTTTAAATTGTAGTGACCATTGCGGGCGTAGATTGTTAATTATTTATTTACTGGGGGAAACCAGGAAACGTTTTCCACTGTCATCTTGTTGAGAATACACATTGTTCACGCACCTCAACAGATAAAGTAGTTTTAAGTAAGAAGTTCAGTTTTGACTGCTAGATGACGCTGTCTATTAATATGTCGCCCGATACCAGTCGCAGTATCTGTAAACATACATTTAAATTATGATTTGTTCAATAAACGATATAACATTGTACCAAACACATATAGTGTCCCTTTTACACACACAGTTCTATACATAAATACATTTTACTATCCCCTTCACCGAATAATATTAAAATATATTGAATGAATTTAAATAAGATTAACAAAAGAAAAAAAAATATTGACCGTGGTTTTGTGCATTTATGTTGGTATAGACAAAGAACGTTGCGAAACTTAATCGAAAAACTGAAGAAAGGTTAATTTGAGAGAATTTAGTATTAAATAAATCACAAATTCAGTAAAAATAGTAAGGGGTAGGGGGTTGTTTCATTACTAGCCTCGCACCAAAATTGTTAAAAAAAAAACTAAAATGGTGTTAAAATTTATGATGAATTGAAGGAATGTCATCAAACCATTTTCATTTTTTTTAAATTTTAATATGCTCAACCCATCACATGTTAAAACCACAGACATGAGCTTTTGGAAAGAAGGCTTTAATGACGCCTGTAGGGCATAGCTGTAAGACGTCAGGTTCTGGTTAAACAATTTACTACTACTATATAATTTATAGAAGTTGATATTATATGATAGCTACAGGTGTCATGGCCATTCTTGTTTTGAAAAAAAGTTCATACTTTATGAAGACATCTATAGACACAGATCCAATGATGGCAGTTATAAAATTCGTTCCTAAAAATAACTTATCACATTTAACATGTTTTAAATTAGCTACAACCGGCTGCAGACGTTATTTTGATATGTGAACATTTCCAGAGCATAGACTCGCTACTTCGGATTGGTTCTAAATCTTTCATCTGACAAAGTTTTATATGGAAGCCCTGCACACGGTCGTAGGTATAAAAACGCTTTTAAAAGTGATTATCTTTAAAATCTCATAAAATTAATTTATATTAAATATAAACGTCATATTCAAATACTTAAATTAAAATATAAAATTTTACCTACCTGTAAACATAAAAAACGATATGTATTTTAATTTCACTAATATCCCCCTAGCTCCCTTATAAAAGGAAAATTTGATTAAAGTAACTGACTTAAAAGAACGCCTAAATTTATTTAAATAAATAATTATAAAATCTGTTTTAGGGTATAAAAATGATCGCAAAATTATCATATGTAACGTAATCGGTTCTTAATATTCGTATATTGAACCTAAATAAAAAAAATCGTTTAATGTAAACTTATAATTTACTATATCTAATATAATACTATAAGTGAATTGTTAAATGTCAATTTACTCGACCTGGTATATAAATAAATATTATATTTATATATGTATATCTGCGATTGGAAAAGTTTTTAAACTATTTCTGAAGGTAAAAAAAGTAATTAGGAGAAGATACGTCCTCCCTTGCCAAGACTATCAGCGGATCAAATTCCTAGGTATTTTTAATACATATTGTATACAGGTTGTCTCGCGACTTAAAAATGGTGTTTATGTTCCCTATAATAGTACTAAATTATATAAAAAGTGCAAAAATAACACATGACCAAATTTATTATTCATATTAAAGTGCTGGTGTAAATTGCCTTCAGCGTGCCGACGCGCGATCGATATCTTGTAGCCACTCACACGCAAACGCGCACGATCAATTTACGTCGTGAACTTTTAATATTATCATGTTTTTTTATCTCGGAATCATGATTAACTTTGGTATGTCGACTTTACAGATCATATTTGAAATCGCAGGGCCAGTTAGCTGGTTTATTTTGCCCGAAATGGTCTCGGGACAACCTGTATATTGATCATACAGGTTGTCCCAAGTTGCATTAATAAAATGATAGTTTGAATGATTTATCATTCAAAGTGAGAAGATATTTTTAGGATTGTTTAAAAAATATATAATATTATTATAGAAACGCCATTACAAATCCGTAATATATTTTTCGGTTTGCTTTGGTGAGCATTACAGTACCTACATAAAAATAAATACATTTGACCTTGAAATTCGGTGCATTATTTTTATAGGGCGTCAGGTTTGACTCTCTGCGCGGTCAGTAAGCAATTGTTGGTTTTTATTTAATTACAGCTTTATAATATACAAATAAAAAAACAAACTTTTCTATGTTCATTCGCCTTTCAAATACTATTGTTTCTAAGGCTCTAATATCTTAGAATAAGAGAGCAATTAAACTAAAAAAGAACTATCAACAGTTTATCATTTATTAAATTTCTCAAAAATAAAATTGAATTTTAAAAATCGGTCTTGACCGTCTTGAAGGCATAATATCAATGTAATTAAAAATATTTTTTTTATGATTAAATATCCAATGATTACCATAGAAAAAAACGTCTAAATGAATCGAAGTTAATATTTATCCTTTGGCACGCCTTAATTGCCTGTAAAATGTTGCTGTCCACAGACCAATAAGAAGATGCGCTTTTTATATGTGCGGATACATTTTGTAACGCTTTGGCGGTGGCTGCAGGAGCAACTTTCCCGAGGTATGAAACTTTTAGCCAACTTATGATAAGTAACATGCTATAATGGAGAAAATTCGGAAGGAGAACCTTACCTATAAGTGTACCTCGGCTATTACTTTTAGAATAGTTAATTCAATGCTTTTTTTGGACAAGTTTTCTTGAAAAAACAAAAATGAGAATAAAATAAAAAAGTAAATTTATTAATGGATTACAAGACGGTATTAAAAATAAGTG
Organism: Neomicropteryx cornuta; assembly: GCA_020383195.1. NCBI lineage: Eukaryota > Metazoa > Arthropoda > Insecta > Lepidoptera > Micropterigidae > Neomicropteryx > Neomicropteryx cornuta. Next base: position 3,343,141 of record JAHKQU010000011.1, read on the forward strand.
AAATATAAAATAAAATAAGTATGGAAACTTCATAACAGTAGATGCTACGTTAGTTAATAAAACCTAATCATTACAATAACCTAATAATGTTTATTTCTTAATTATTTTTTTTATAGACTTTGTTGACTTTGTTGTAACACTTAATTGACATATATGCAAAATTCTACCTAACTAGGCAATGCGCGTCCTAACCCCGACATTTCTATATTAAGATTTTTATTTTTATCCATATTCGTACGCGCTGAACAGCATACACTTTTGTTATGTCATGAATATTTATTTTTCAGGTTATTTATACATAGGATACTTCAAAACAGCAATAAGTCGTGTTTAATTTGTCTATATTTAATTCCTTTATCAGTGTTGTTATATCATTTTTTGTTGTGACTTCCTATTGTGCCATTATGCATAAATAAATATATGTTATCAAGGTTTCTGTTTCATTTCTTCTCGGTTGAAGAAGCCATTCTGTATTTTTTGGTTTTAGAGACACTATTATTCCTGCATCCCGTATTCTGTTGTACAATTTAGGTGCGAGAAAACTAAAGTGACTTTACCCAAAACTTGTATCACTTTTCGGAACAGAATGCTGGTTAGAACTAAATCCTCGTGTTACAGGATTATGATTTTTATATTTAAGCAGGCTTGTGTGTTTGTGGTAAACGTAATAATGGTCATTGCATATATCTGCCTTACATCCAAAGCCTCAAATTAAGGCGCCACCAGTCCCTAAAACGTGTTTTGTAACGTATTTTGGTGCATTTTGTTGAAGTTATTCCCAACAAATGGCTAAAACTAAAAATACCACAATATTCTACATATATTAATTTAGTACTTTGCTTAAAAAAAAAACGAAATACACCTTATTATAGTAATGAAAATAAATAAATAAGAAAGTGTTGTTTTTTTCTTGCAACGATTTTCTTTTAAGTTGTGTAAGTGACGCGAACCTAATTTTTCTTTCTAAAGATAGACAATATAATAATCTAGGACATTACTTAAAAAAAAACATTTTTTTCAAATGATAATAATTATTTAAATACAAAAAACATGTTTCATCGATTCCAAATGAGTCGGCGAGTATATCCGTCTCTTTTCTACACGTCAATGTTGGAATAAAGCCTACTCTTTCAAATCTCAAGGACAAATGCGTCCCGGGGCGCCTTAATTGAATAGACGGTTTGATCACTCTTGATCAATTTGCCGTGCATAATTGCCGTACAAAATTTAGATCAATAATATAAATTATGAACAACAGCAGAGGTCCTAATATTTAAACTTGAGGAACTCCAATATTTACAACAATTGGTTCCGACAATTCAACAATATCTACAAAATATTTGCCAGTGTTAGTTAATTGAATCATGTGTTTACGATTTTGAAGATTGGATTAGAAAATATAATTTTGAATGCCTCTTTCACCAGAATCATTTAGTTTTGAAAGTAGAGTATCGGTCTAAACACAATCCAAAACTCTGTTTAAAGTGAAAAAAAAAAACTGCTGATGACAGATTTTTTTTTATTAGGACATCTGTTGAGGTGATTGTAACATATTTTAAATATAGCATGGTGTGTCGACTTTTGATTATACGAGTATAATACTAATCAATATACTAACCGTAACTTTAAGTGAATATTCATATACAATAAAGATCACCTAACCAATCTACATTTTTCATCAATACATCAGCCCCCCGTTAAAATTCCCTAATGTTATAGTTATAACTTTTTTTTATAAGATTTTTTTCTAAAAAATTTATGTTCTTATGTTATTAAGTGTCAAATAAAGTGTTTATTATAATTAGATAATAATTTTATTATGAGGAAACTCGTTAAAATTCTCAGTTCAGTCACATGTAATGCTTAGATTAGGCAATTTACCTCGCTTATAACAGCCCATAATCCGTTTAAACACCGCGGATCCCTTGAAATCCCCGCCGCGGCGAGATTTTTTCAGGGCATTTTCAGGTTGTCGGGATTCATTAAAGGATTAGGGCAAAAATAACATAATTTTCAGTGTGAAATGTGAGGCCCTCATAAATGCGCCATGCTACCAGTCGACAAATTTAAAGAGGGCTATTTTAACGTAACGTAAAATTAGTATTAGGGGTTAGTTATTATTATATTTCAACAATTACACAATAAAGTCTATACGCCTAGCGGGCGTATATATTTACAGGTGTCACACGGAATCAATCATTACTGAACACTAAATTTCCTAAATGCTAAGAATGGGACTGTCGCGTTGTTTCGCACAGTCTTTTGAGGCATGGGGACCAAGATTTTTTTTAATAAAACCCGAAATACCCCAGATACAAAGACAAATTATCGATATTGTTGTATAAAAAATCTTTATACCTAAATAGGATTATAAATTACTATTATATATAACTATAACCATTCACTATAGTCGTTCACTTAGTAATTAGGTGTTAGTCTCCCTTTCCAGACGCATGGTCTCGCATCGTGAACTCATGAACGTCATTGTCAGCAATTAATGGTAATTCACTCTAGCCCTGAACAATCCTAGGAGGTTAACACGATAAAAGCGGTTAATTAGTTCGCTCATTTGACGCTATAGACGGTGCTTTTAGATGAAAATGAGTAAAAAAAACATTTTTAATACAAGCTTTAAATAAGTATACAAAATTTCGTGTCTGTGCTGTTGACCGTTGAGTTCCTTCCTCTGGAGCCATTCCTGGTGTAGAATCAGGTCATGCTTACCATAAAAACGTATTGTCATCAGGACTGAACCAACATGTCAAATTTCAACTCTGTAGAATAAGAGGAAGTGGTTCTAATTCAGCTTGCAATATTTGACCTAAACCGACATACAAACATTGTAAGCATAAGTAAAAAAGCTTGTAAAAATAGCTTTTTGATTTAGTGACCATTCTATTAAAATTTAGCAGAAAAGTGATGCTTATTCAAAAGATCAATAGTAGCCATTTTAGTTTTTTTGATGACATTTCGGAATACCTTATTACTATGACCCTGATCCTAACATATCATCTAACAGCTTGTAGAACGGAAATTACAAAAATAAATAAAAAAAAAAATAAACTTAGATTAAATTTGTATCTTTAAAAATACAACCATGCCTCTGTAATTTTATTTTCAGACCAAAAAAAAAATGTATGAAAAGATTCAAGGCTCTTAACTTTTGGACATTGCAGAAATGTAACTTTTTAATGCTATTTCAGCCGAGATAATTATGAGATGATACGATATTCAGTATTATTTTTCATCTATATCTACAAATAAGACAGATGCAACACTACAGCGTAATGCGAAAATTATCGGGTTGAGGCCTATTAACTTTACCGTGGATCGCTGATTACTCACAATGCATTAGCCTAAGGAATGTCTTTTGAAGTTCGACGTATATTAATTTCGATTTATTTAGACTGGCTGGCATTTGGTAACTAGTGGTAACTATTGGTAAATTTGGTAACTAATCATAAAAAAAATATGTTTAGATACCTCGTCTTCTATATTGTGTCTTCAACATAGTAAAGGCAGATTTTTAAATTCAATTCTATTTTAAGAAATGTAATAAATGATAAACTGCTAATATTTATTTTTTAATTGAATTGCTTTCTTATAAAATACAGGAAAAATAGTAATTTAAATGTAATAAATGATAAACTGCTAATATTTATTTTTTAATTGAATTGCTTTCTTATAAAATACAGGAAAAATAGTAATTTAAATGCAAATGAAGGATCTAAAACTTAGAACAGTTTGTTTTTTTAATTTTTATATTATGAAGCTGCAATTAAATAAAAACCAAAAATTACTTACTGACGCCCTATACAAATAAAGTACCGAATTTAATGGTAAACTGTCAATATGATACGCCTTAAGGTTTCAGCAGCAAACAAGGCGGCGAATTGATCAAATCACTGAGCGACCATGGCGCACTTTGACTGTACAAGCGTAGCATTTAAACCTAATTTTGCAGTGGTGCTCGTATTAATGTGATTAATGGTGGGAGTAAACCTATTAGGGCGGTAAAGTTGCAAGTTACTCTGTGAAAAGTTACTAGAGACGAAGGTATCTACTTTATAGGTAAAAGGTACATTTACAACCTCGTCTCAATAATGGCTCGTTTCATGGTTACAGAAGAGAAACGCATATTTATTTTTCCGTGAATCTTTTATGAGATAAATCTCATTGTGCACTATCACCATTTAAATAAATTACTAGGTTACTAAGTAATTTAAGTACTAAGTAATTTAAAGTATTGATTGCGCCAACACTGTTAAACTTGGATATTTTTACAATCACTATTGCGAATTGCATTAGCATTGCAAAAAAAAATAATATTGTTTTTTTGAGAATGTATCGAAGTAACTAAAAAGAAAAAACACAAAATATCTACTTTATTTAATGGAATAAACACCTTAAACATGTTATGCTGTGCCCTGATAAAGTTACCCAGCATCCGAGACCTGTCAGCACTGATCTCCTCATATTATACCGCCATTGAACCTCGTCTCCCATATGGTATTCTGTTTCGGTGTCATTTCAGTAAAAGTTTTCAGACTACAAATAAAGGCTACTCATTAGAATGAACTCCAGTGAATCCTGTAAGCCATACTTCAGTAAGCTTGGGACCAATTTTGGTTCATGAAGCACTGTGCCACTTCTTTATCAATAAATCATACTCAAAGACACGCGAGTCTATTTACAACCAGAAATAAATATTCACAACCAGAATATACCACCAGAAATAAAATCAATTATATTCAGCCTATAAGAACAAACTTATTTGGATCTTAAATTCTACAAGAAACTAACTAAAGCGAAACGTGAAATGGGCCAATTCAAGAAGGCTATTAAGTTTTATTTCTTGAATTAGAATTTATATAATTTATTATTAATTTAATTTTGATTCTTTTCCTTCTATTTGTATTCAAGTAATTATGTGGTTTTGTATGTATGTACAAATTTGCAGATTTAAAATTGTTTTTCATTGTAAAATAATTCCTTCAACATTGTAAAACAAACATTGTTCTTTAATAATATCCCTTTGGAATTAAAAAACTGTAAATTGAACAAGGCCTCAAAAATTAAATTAAAAATGTCAAATTCAAAGGTCATGAAAATGCAAAATGAAAGCTTTGGTTTATTTGCTATTATATACTCTTTACCTTTAAAGAAGCTAAAGAATTTTCACTGTAAATGTAAAATGTTATTAATTGTTAGCAGTGTAAAGCGCATTACGTAACTTTTGAAATATATATAAAAGTGAAAGACGATTAAATACCCACATATGCAATGCATCTTACACACACGGTATCCAGGAAAATAAGACCAGGGCTTAGCTGGAACAAAAAAAAAATGAATAAAAAGAAAAATAAAAATCGTTATGGAAATAAATATCTTGTATCTTGAAAATAGTTAATAATAAAAATACATTTTTTAAAACCAGGTTTTATTTAAGTGCTTGAATGCGTACCTATATCAAATTTCATGGATGTGCTGTTGACCGTCGAGGAGTTCCTTCGTCTGGAGCCATTCCTGGGTGTAGAATCAGGTCACGCTTATCATAAAAATGCATTGTCATCGGAACTGAACCAGCCCGCAGGATAAGAGGAAGTGGTTCTAATTCAGCTTGCAAGATTGGACCTAAACCGGCATACAAACATTGCAAGTTAAATAGAAGTTTGTAATAAATAAACACATATGCCTCGCCCACGAAATGTTTTAAAGTAATAAATTAGGCGTTTAAAATGACATTATTTACATGCACATGGTATTATTTTTCCATCATTTCGGCGCACTTCTTTATTTGGTTTAATGGCCCCGGCACGGAAGCAATCAATTATTTAAAGCCAAACACAGACTGCGTACATTTTTCCCCCGCGACGGGTGGATCGGGACTCTGAGGTGGTCGGGGTGGTCGGGGTGGTTGGGGTGGTTGGGGTGGTTGGGGTGGGTGCGAAGCAGGCTTAGATATTATATTGAATGATGGATGAGGGGAGAGAATGGACCCATATTGACTTCGAATGCATTCATCAAAATGTATGGCGCACGATGATCCCTAATGGAAGCTTCGTCAGATCTATTGTGTACGTATAGTCGTTCAGACTAGCCTCTGTTGCGGGCCGATCATAAGATATGAATCTCTACATCGGCCCTAACATTAGTGAGCCAACGGCAGTCAAAACGCGATCATATATGAAATAATAAATTAATATTATTAAGTAAATGGCATAATTAGGAGCTAGCTCCGCTGATACTTTTGAGTTTAGTAGGTGAGGAAAAAATTAATGCTTAAGAACGTGCAGCCAACGCTTAAAAACAGCCTTGGAACCAGGAAAAGGGTCAAATGCTGACCTATGAAGAGCATTCCACTGGTGAATTGTTCTAGAGCGAAAAGTATTGAGCCAAATGTTCCATTATCTAAAAATATGTTTTATCTTGGAAGGATGGTCATTACGGCCAATATAAGGAGGCTTAGAGAGCTGGGATCTTAAAGCAGGCCAGGCAGGCTCATTCATCACAGTCTTATATATACTACTTAATCTGAATTCAAGATGCCTTCTACTTAGTGGCCCCCAATTAGTATTCCTATATTTTTTCTAATGTATTGTATTTTATATTCATAATTGAAATATTAGTACGGAGAGTAGTAATTGTAATGTTTTTTTGTCGATGGTGAAGTGAAAATTGATATATCTTTATATTTTTCCCTACCATCTGTGCTTACGTACAAATTTTATCGCAATGAGATCTAAGAACAATAAATCACTGCGACATCCATACATTTTCTTTCCTAAATTCTACGATTAAAATTAAATATTTATCAGATTTAAAACTGGCTTATTCTCGACTTGTTAGATAAATTTATAATACATAAATCTAACTTAACTCTAGGGCAGGAAACAGTTCTTAACCTTGAGCAGTGTTCCACCAGGGCACGGGTTTAAATAAAATGAAAACATTTAACTTTCTTTCTGGTAAATTATTCAGGGAATTTTGTGCTTATGTAATTTGTGAACTGTGCAGTGAACTTGTAAATCAATTCATAAAGTAGGTATTAATAAAAGTTCTCTACGTGGTTAATACATTTGGGTACACAGTGAAAATTTATTTGCAAAAATAAATTATTTTTAATGGCAATAGTTAATACAATTAGTTGTATGATTCTCTTTACATTTAGATCAACCCTTATTGAGGATTGTTCATATAGTTCCCATTGTTTTGAAAAAAATCTGTATGTTATAATTAATAAAAAAAAATTGAATTGAATTTGAATATTTAGAAAGAAATAAAGACATCTATCATAAGCATATTTTAAATTTGTTAAAATTAAAAATCTGCTATACTTCGAGGACACATTTAGTCAAATATAGGTAAAAAAGTTTTCATAGAACGTGGATATTAATTTTCTTGCACTGGAATATTTTTACACTGTTTTTCTTCCAGCTGGACGGTCGACACAACTACATCGTATTTTGGCGCTCGGCATTCGACTGTATTTATTTTTAAAACGCAAAGTGTGGGAGATTTATTAATACAAAAAGTCATATGTAATATCAGATGTCCATTGCGCGCGAGCCGTGAGGGGCGAGTTTACATAAATACCGGCAAGTCACTACGGCTACATACAAAGCGCGGAAAAACTCCCGACTCACGCTCGCATAAATCATTTTCGCTATGCACTGAATACACTTGCGTTCGTAAAAATGTAATTTACGAATCAGGCGCGCGCAACCGTTAGTTTCTTTTTGTGATAATTTTAAATTGTAAAAAGATGTTTATTTTTTTATTTAACACTAATATTTAATGTAACATTATATTTCTCTTTTTTAGAACTGTATATCTGTATTTAATACGACGCAATACGGTCATTTTTATGATATTGACTATATCTCTTTTTTGTAAATGTAAATGATATTATCGCTTTATCTCATAAGAGTAAGACGAGAGGCTGGTTTTGGCGTGATGGCTTATCTGATTTGATTTAAATTTAAAATAGGTTTAGATATTTATTTACATATTAGATATTAAATATAGATTTATTTTAGATATTTTATTACATAATTACACTAACATATCCTAAAAAATATGATCAAATACGTAACCATTATTGCTAATATTCTTAATAGCGCAAAGCAATTACACCTTAATCCAGGAGTTACCGTTAAGAATTCCTTTGTATGCTTTTTGTGCGACTATAAAATCATTGCTATTCTTAAGTTACGCGATTAATATCAGCTGTGAGTGCGTGCAGTTTCAAAACAGTTTGATACAAAAACCGTTCGATATTATCGCGTAAAATTTACATTTTTTTTCCGCAACCCATTTTGAATTTTAATTTATCGTCTTTATAAATAATACCTAAAATCACAGTACCAATTAGCGGGTTTTTTTTATCGGTAATGGCCTTGGGATACTGTCTATACAAACTTATTTTACAGCGAGTATATTTAATTTACATGCTAATAGATCATCTCATTGCATTAGCTTAAGTATCTTATTATATCAAAAAGTTATAAAAAGCTATAAAACATATTATTGACCATAGAAACCATAAATTACAAATTATATTCATACTAGTCATAGTAAGTTTTTTTTGGGTATTTTTAATACACCTCAGTAGGGATTTTTAATTCTAGTGGTATAAATCGTTTATTGCCAATCTGCCAAGAGGCAGAGAGGATAGTGTAATCCTGGCCCTTTATAAAAAAAAGTAAAATAAATGGAATAAACCGGAAAAAAGGTTTGAATAAAAAAAAAATTAGGTCTGCGTCGGACCAGACGGTGGAAGGTATACTTCTTTGGCCATTCGCACACACACTTTCGTATAATTTGCGAAAAAAAAATCCCAGCGGGGGATCGAACCAGGGACTCTAGCGTGGGAAACGAGGGCGTTAACCACTGACCCACCGAGACTCTTGGGGTATCTTTGGTAGAGAACGTATAAAAAGGCAGTATACGGATTTTACTCCTGTATAAGATGCAGTATAAGATGAATTTCCCTCTCGATTAGTGCATTCCCCTGCTGGTTGCGAACCCATGCATCTGATAGCACAAGTTCGTTAACTTTTATAAATGACTGGGGAATTTTATAAATGATGCGACCGCTGCCCAGACTGGCACATTTGCCCATTTCCATTCGGAACCGAATGCTACATTAAGCGCCCTTCGAATTTTCGCTGAAATTCATCCGTCACGACCATTATTTTACATTTTCTTATTTAATTCGTTACGCTGAGCTGTTTTTTTTTTTGTTTTTTTTTTTCAAGCAATTTAACAGAATCAATGTCGACTGAAAACCGCGTCAGATGTGCGTCATTTAAAATCAACTGAGGCCCTGAGCGCTAAAGTTGTGTAACCCTCACTTTTCACATCATCAATGCTTTTTTAAATTCTAAAGTAAAAGTGGTTTAACCGTCATTTTTATTATCGAATATGGCGACACAAAGAACAGTCGTCGCGTTCCGTAAATTAAACCGTTATAAATAAACATAATAAAGACATGCTGGATAGATACCGTCATGTGGGTGTGTAGCTGAAGCTCAGCATTGTGAAAAGTGTTGTTATTATGATATTGAATATGTAATAAAATTATAGCAATTTTAGTAAATAAGTAAAAAGCGGGAACGAACGAACACATAAAAACCCGCAAGGGTTTAGTGAACAATCAAATAGAACATGTATATTTTGTTTATAAATAAAGAATATTAAAAAAAAAATAAGCAAATTTAAATGTAGTGTGCGGTATTTTTCAAAACCAAGAAAGTGATTTTAAATATATATTTTAAACAGTATCTAGTAATGAGGTTAACAAAAATATAAAATGGAAACTATTAAAATTAAAAAATGTTTCTTTAATACTTTATATTTACTGTAAAATTTTGCCGAAATAACTTACTGTGTTTCGGTTTAATACACCTGAAACAGTAAGACGCCTTCCGAAAACTCCTTTGAAGATGATGTTAACGGATTTTGATCAAGTTTGACGACAAATATGATAATAAATCGTTTTAATACAATTATCACTGACCCACCATCGAGGGACAATAGTGAAATGAAACGCATCCAGTTTAAACCGTATCTCAATTGTACAGTGCAGGCGCGGTTAACGGCTATACCCTGCTGCTGATTCCATTCAACCTCGGCCGGTAATAATTATTAAATTAAACGAAGTTTAATTTAATGAGGTCAGAGTGCTCGCGGTCGAATGCGGTTTGCGAATTGAATTTATTTGCCGACTGCCTTATATTGGCCGCTAACGAATCAAGTGTTGATCATTCAATAACTCTGTTAATTAATTAATTAACAACCTATAACTGCACCGTTAATTGCAATGTTTGTTAAGAATCGTCATTTGAAGTTTTTACGATAGTTAATTAATCACTGGCATTCCATAATATTATAAATTAAAATAAACTTTAAAACATATACATTAATAAAACATGAATTCCACTTAAGCGGGCTTGTTTGAAAAATAGCAAAACTAGAAAATAAAAAAAAGTAATTACACCAAACTTATGAAAATTATAAACTTATAAAACTAATAAATATTATAATATATTTATTATCGTACAATTAGTAAATATAATAATACGACACGAAAGCAACTTATTCGTCACACTTGACATAAAATAAACTTCTACTCCCCCCCCCCTACGCCAGAATAAATCACTATGTCATGAATAAAAAATAAAATCTCTCAAGCCAATCTGGAAATATATTAAAAAATTAATAGTAAATACATTTTAAAAAACACGCTTTTATTTAGGTGTTCGAAGATGTGAAGACGAGGAGTTCCTTTGTCTGGAGCCATTCCTGGGTCTGGAATCAGGTCATTCTTACCACAAAAATGCATTGCCATCGGGACTGAACCAGCATGTCAAATTTCAACTTCGTAAGATAAGAGGAAGTGGTTTTAATTCAGCTTGCAAGATTTGACCCAAACCGTCCCACAAACACTGCAAGTTAAATTAAATCTTGTAATTATTTAGCGATACCAATGTCGTAGTTATTTTCGTGAAAGCTTAATCGTATATGATATCCACATTCGACATCCATACCTGACGCAGGCTCATCAGACGGTGGTTATGAAGGCTAAAGCTTCATTCCGACCACCTCCCCTGACTCTAGCACAAAAAGATTTAGCTTAGTTGAGTAGGGCCCCGAAAGAATTGAACGTTAACTAGATCATATTTATGCAAAGAAATATTAAATAAACCGTTGAAAGTTTGAATCTGTACAAAGTAGTCTTGAGTGTAGGCACCTCCACTTTTCTCCGCGTTCTTTCATCGCAAGCTGCGTCTTAATAGCTAACTTGATACCGTTAGCCGTTTAAGAACCGAACTTCGGACGTAACCTTTTATGATGCTCAGCATTAAGGACTTACTCGCAGGCGCCACACGTGGTCCTGATTTCATTATAAATGACCATAATATATCACAAGGGCACTTCACAAGTACCAGGAAGCTAATTGTGAAGTACCATTACTTCAAAACTCTTGAGAGGGGAGTGGAGTATAGGTTAAAGGGAGAAAATGGCAATTAAAAATAACTAAAAATAAAATTAATAAATAGTGACCTCTCAGTGCACACATTAGTACACACACTCATATATTTAGGTACTTCCTTAACACTTGCTATTTCCATTTAATATTATTGTATAATAGGTTTTCCTTTCCTTAATTTTTATAACTTATAATTTATACAACTTTTTATGTGAATACTTTTAATCGGCCTTAGTAATGGTAGTTTTTCGTGTTTGTATCTATATATTTTAAAGCTGTTTGTAATCCAAATAAATATATAAAAAAATTATAAGCTGTTGAAAAAAATAGTAGTTTTTAAGGCATGCCTGAAAAAAACATAATAAAGGTAGATAAAAACCAATATCTAAATAAATATACAATATTTAGCCATTTTAGACCAGTTTTTTTGCTTTATTTATTTACAAAGTTGTTGAACAAAAGTTGATGTTCAGAATCACTCCTTAAAAGGATACTGCTGACTTAAAGTTCACCCTGTACCGTGTCGTAAGACCATTTCCGATAAAAAAAAAACAGCTAATTGGTCCTGCGATTTCTAGTGTTACTTGTTAAGAAACTATATCAAAATTCATCGTTGTTACCGAGAAAAAAAATGTAAACTTTACATAAATATAGTAAAAGGATCATATTATAATATTTTTGTTTAGCTGTCACTGTACGCCGTAACGGTGGAATTCGCACCCTGATCGAATTGACACCATCTGTTAAAAAATATGATAAATTTGTGAATATTTTTTTTTATATCATTTCATTCTTATAATAGGTTTATTTATTTATTTCAGGAAACAACAGCTGACATAGAAGTAATATTACAATTACAATATAAAGCCAATGAGAGTTTCCTCCAAACGTAATAAAATACATTCGAGATGGAGGTTGAGATTAGTAAGTAGGAGGGGTTGGGCAATTTACATAATTATCAGAATATAAAAAACAGCATAATATACATATAAATATATAATACACAACATACCCCTTAAGTCTTCAGGAATAGTCTTGGAACACTCTGTATGTATATTTTTAATAATTGTATAGACTGTAAATATATTAAATTATTCTGTGGCGCCATTGTCAGTCCAAAATCTCCACATTTGTGTCGGTTAGCGTTAGGTATACACTAGAGAGAATTCCATTTAAATGCGCTCAAATAGAATGGATAGTGTGAAGTGAACATTTGCACTGGGCTGAAGTGAGCGCTTGAGACACAAATGAGGCAAGTGAACAAACAGAGGAGCGCAGACTGTCAACGGGGCGAACGTGATCGACACTCATTGAGCCAATTTGGCGTCTGCGGCCGACGGCGCAGGGAACTGTATCGTTTGCCGAGCACTCCGGCATTTATGTCGTCGGCATAATTGCGATAATATTTCGCTTTATGTATATATTTGAAATTTTTATATGTAGACGTTTCGAACGATGCCCCGATATTACAAACCAAAAATAAGTATATTTATAATAAATACATTTTAAAATAATAATTAACATGCTAAGTCAATTTACTACTAACAATTTTTTTTTATTTATTTATTTTTATTAAAAAAAAAGACACATAATACAATAAATGGGTTTTGGCAGAAACATGGTTTTGGCTGCCAGAACCTCAATTTGGTGACAAGTCTTAAAAACTATACGTATTAAATTTACCTACACTTTTTTAATTAGGTAAAAAGAACAAAAAAAAGAAACAATTAAGCAACATTTACCACACGGAAAAAGAGTACTTGAAAACTGAATAACTTTACAAAATACTTTAACACCAGTAGAACACAACCACTATTCAAGAGTATTCCATGTTTTAATTACTATACAATAATCCTATTGATATTTAGTCAATTAATTATAGCGTGTATAAGTAATCTTTGAGAGAAATTTTAGTGTTTCTTGACTTTGATTACCTCTTTCAAATGCTTCGGCATTTTGTTAAACTAAAGTGTGTTTTTGAGCGATTTCATAGCAAATATTTCTAACTTTATATTTATTTTTTTTAGATTTAATATTACCGATTACCGATTAGATTTAATATTTTTAAATCGACGGGGCAAGTGTCAAAGCGCTCGCTAATGTAATTGTGGCCAAATCTCGCCAGATCGTCTCGGAATGTCGCCAAAGTCCGCGTCGCGTACGGTGACGGGCCGCGATTCGTCGAGCAATCAGACTAAAAGCAGCGACTCGCTCGCCGAGCGGTAAATAACGGTTAAGTGCGGTCAAGGCGGAGGGCGGAACAGCCCAGGGGTTGGGGCGGGGGCGGGGGAAACAAATGGTGGATTCGCGATAAAAGTGCAGGGCTGATGAAATGCATCGTTTTTATTTAAATTTCCCTGATTTCACGTGACGATTTGGCCTCGTGCTTAGGCTGTCTCAGGGCTGGTCAACCCGCTAAATATAGCCACATATTTTATTCAGAGTCGTATAGTAGAATACATTTTAGGGTTACTTTAAAACTTTGAGGCTTATAGTGAATAGTAATCGATCCTTTTTCTACACTAAAATGATATTCAGAATTTAATTTCAAATTCAACTTAAAATAACTTTTAATTATGGTTTATTTTTATAGTAGGTATCTACGTAACGCATAAAAGCGATTCCAAGTGTATACATATTATAAAAGTAATAAATAAATGCTCTAAAGTCTATCACAGACCTATTTCGGCAATAAACAATTCTAGGATAGACTTAGCTGGGTGTATAGTTTAGGTAAACATATACATACAAATCACACACACTGACAACTACCACAAACATCACTCACAAATTACACATAAAACTTAAAAAAAAAAAATCTACTGTATACGTATATAATATTCATAATCTATGTATATTTTAAGAACACTGTTTCCAATTTTTTATGCTTATGTTAATATGTAAAATGTCCGAAATTCATAATTGGTTTTGTATAGTAGTAATAAGTTTTGTTTGTAATTATAAAAATTAACACTGTTGGATTTGTCAATAAATAATAAATAAATAAATAAATGATATCTTTAAGGATAAAATTAAATCTTTAAAAATATTATCCGTATTGCTATAAGTAACCTTGAAGGTTTTAGATAATAATTGGACCAGGAAAATTGTGACTATAAAAATCCCTTGAATATAATTTATAATTCGCTCAAAGTAGGAAGAAATTATGAACTACCTTCAATTCTATTTAATTGTTAATTAACTTAATTCAATAATTTGATAGTTAAATAAAAGGTTTGATAGTCGAATGAACCTGCTTGGCATGCTTTAAGCTCCCAACTTTCTAATCCTTCTTGTATTGGTCGTAATACGAACCTTCCAAGATAAAACCTGTCTTGAGAAAACGGGACATTGGGTTCAATTCTTTTCTTTTCAGAACCATTCGCCAGTGGAATTCTCTTCATACACCTTTTCCATGTTCCAACGCTGCTTTTAAGCGTAGGCTGTGAGCTTTAAGCATAAGTTACACATTGATTATTCCCAACTACTAAACTCAACGGTACCACCGGAGCTAGCGCCTCAATATTAAAAAGAATAAGTGTCTCAGAAACATCGTTTTTAGCTAAAATATTAACAGTACAAAGATCATCGAACGAGGAAATTTTAGCTACCGTCAAACTAGAAGGTGATATGTGAAACCTACGACAAACTAACTATAGCATTTTTGACGTGAATTTTTTAAAATTTGAAAGGTTTTTTTGAAAGTCTAGAAATTGTGGCTCGGTGTTAAATGACATTTTAACACTTTTATATAAACTTGTATATACTCGTAATAAGTGTAAAGACTTTTTTTTAAATATTTTATTCGTTATTATAATTTATTTATTTATTTAACAGGTTTCCCTGAAAATTATTTTCTTTGCGCCTAACAAAAACAATAAAATTTGGGTAAAAATGTTAAAACACACGATAAAAAAAAAACAAAGTGTTTAGCGTGAATAAAACCGCAACATGTAATACAATCTTATATCATTTATTGAACAACCATATTTTAAATGTATGTTTACAGAAACTGCGACTTGTATCGGGCGACATATTAATAGAAAGCGTCATCTAGCAGTCGAAACTGAACTTCTTACTTAAAACTACTTTATCTGCATACACAAAGAATAATAATTGAAAAGAAAATTTGGTATTGCAATTAAATATTATTAAAAATAACGCTCCTAGATCAAAAATTACCTACAAACAATTGCACTGATTTCAGAAAGGTTTAACAGAAAGCAGATTTTTTTATCCTATCGGGGGAAAACACAAAAATATCAATTTCTTCTGAATCGGACTAAACACATTACAGCAAGTTGTTTGTCGCTGATGGTTTTCGAAACAGTGTGTACTCATAACACCATAACACCATACTGTAATGAATACTTTAGGATTATAAGTGAATCCGCGTATTAGCTTAAAAAGTAAAATAATATCAAACACACAATCCAAGCACGAGGAACTATTTTACCACAAAACGTTAAAAAATAAAGATTATTCTGACTTTAATTATTACCATTTAGTCTTAATATTAATAAATAATATGCGAGTGCATACAGGACAGTTCTAAGAATTTTATTAGTTACATTTACAGAAAAAACTTTGGACAGCCCTGAAGAAGTTTCCACGGCGGAAAGGCATGGCAATAATCAAAGAGATAGGTGTTCAATACATAAACCCGCTTCTCGGCGGTTGACGATCGGCCAGGGCTGCGCGGCGATTTCAGGAGCGTTGGCTAGTTCTTTATTGATTTCATTCCGGGTAGTAAGTGGTAAAACGCCGGGCGTAGTGTAGTCACTAAAAACTATTAGGTTCGCTGTTTCTGTTCAGATAGAGATTATAGCGTTAGGTGGTGGACGTCTGTAAAAAGCTCTCAATAAGTACCACCGCCTGCTGGGTTAGGTTAGGTTCCTATTTTAATATATAATATATGCATCTAAAATAATACATTTAAATATATAATAATAACATTATTATGATCTTTAAAAATAATAATAATAATATTACATTATATTGGTAATAATCTCGTTTTGCTAAGGCCTTGCCCGATAGGGTCATTCACCTGCGTCGCAGCTGATGACGCAGGTAAAAAACTTTGTTTATAAGTAGTATAAATATTTATTACACATATTTTACCAAAAACCAGCTCGAAATGTGAACTCAATTAGAATTGACATATTATGACAATTGTAAATTTGAATTTTTAATTATTGCGATTAGTTATTTTTATTTTGATTACCCATTTAACACACTAAGTTATTTTCAGACTACTGATCTGAAACATATATACTACATTTATTTGGTCTGTGTGAAAACGGCATAAAAAATATATTTACGTATTTAATATATGCTATAAGTCGAAGAATAATTTATAAAGCTTATAAAAATAAAATCTGATGGTTCACATATAATAATTATTTAAAAAAAAATTACAGCACAATTACAATCCGTCTTATGATCCATCTTATCCGTCTATGGATATATATATGGATGGTATTAACACACTCTTACATTCCACACCCTATTATATTCACAGATTATAACACTTATATAATGTCATCACTATAAATTATATAATTCTAGTTCGTTTTGTTAAACGTATATGTTAAATTGGAGATGCCTGTAGTCGGCTTAAGTTTTATTTATCTATTTCTATGTAACTGTCATTATGTATAACTATAAGCATTTCTCATACAGATAAAATAAATAAAATAAAATATATATTTTAAATTTTCTGTTCATGGGTAAGGATATATATTATTTATAAATAATTATATATGATACCTAGGAACATAAGTAAAAATAAAAATGATGCTCCGTCGCTATAGTTTTTTTATTGAGTATTAAAAATAACATTGAAAAAAAATAACTTTGGCATTTTTTTTTAATTATACATTTTGTATAGATAGTAATAAAACCATATTGTAGAGTACTTACACTGAAAATGGCTAGGTACCTCAA
Source organism: Neomicropteryx cornuta (assembly GCA_020383195.1). NCBI lineage: Eukaryota > Metazoa > Arthropoda > Insecta > Lepidoptera > Micropterigidae > Neomicropteryx > Neomicropteryx cornuta. The sequence goes on from JAHKQU010000011.1 coordinate 3,360,581, forward strand.
TACGTAATGACGTGAAAGTACATATTTTTTTTAATAAAAATAAAACCCATAACCTTTCTTATTGAATTGAATGGTTTATGGCCCTCTGCCTGAGGAACCCGGAATGAATTGGCGCTCTCGTAAAATGTGTCATTTTAGAAGTCGCCCGTAAAAATCTCGACTCGCAGGCCGCGGGCCAGTCGGCCGCGGAATGAAACACGCCATTAAACCGCGAACTTAATCCGCGAACGCGCGACCCGCCCTTAAGGGCCGCTCGTTATATCGAGACTAGACAGCGCTGTAAAGGTTTTAATATGCCGGATGATAAATTCGAAACGTTCCTGTAGGGCGTGTCCGTTGTTTTCTTCGGCTGAGCAAATGTTAAGTTGGTTTTAATATCGGTATTCTGTTTTATAAGCGGGCAAGATTGTGAATAAATATAAAACGTATTACCCATTTTTTATTTATTTATTTATTACTCGCCCAATGGACGAAATTCGACCTCAAATCAACGTTTAAGTTTGAGCGTTATTATGGTTCTTATACCTCTATAATGAGGTGAGTATACCTCTATAATCATTGAATATACTTACCTGAATTTTGTTCTATAATTCAGCTGCGAGCGCGTACTAATGTCACTAGCGTATGTTGTTTGCCTTAATTCCCTGTTAAACATTTGAAACTTGAAGTTAGTAACAGTTGAAAAAAAAAACACAATTACAGCATGTATTTGTATTTATTTGTGATACAATTTTGATTAACAGTTTTAAGTTTTTCATGTATAAATGAGACTTGACATTCATAAAACTATAAGATTAGTAATAATTATATTTGCCTTGATAATACTACATTCACATTGACAGACTATTGAAAAACGAACATTTGAAATCACCCAAAATTAACAGCTCAAAACTCGTGAGTGCAATGCGCTTAAAAATGGGTCAAATTTTCTCTTCGCGTATTAATAATCGTATATAGATTTTTACGGAAACAATACATTTCGTTTTGCATCACCTTTATAGCGTATAGCGCTGTTCTAAAGTGCAGTAATTTGACTTTAGCTGACAGTTTATAAACTAATACGAACAAAATTTTCTTAAAAATAATAAAATGTGTAACTGTAGATTTAACAAACGATATACACTGTAGAATATTCAGATTAATACACGAAGGTTTATGTGTGCGTACATAAGTACAGGTTTTTACAACTACACGCAGTAATAATGAGACAGATTAAAGAGTAGGTAACTGAAATTTCAATCGCAGGTTCTGTAGAATGATTAAACTTAATATATTAAAAATTTCCACACACAAACGGGTTTTATTAGAACTACAAACCTTTAATATGAAACCTTTTATACGAAAAGGCACCCTCATCAAGATAAATTTAAATTAAAATACCCAAAATTACATTAAAATACAAATATTACAAAAATACCTTTGACTATCAAAAAATGCCATCTAGGTACATAATTAATATTTTATCTACAGGAGAGCATTTAAACGATTAAGTTCACTACAATGAACAAAAATTACTGAAACATTAGACTAGAGTTACTAGAAATTATCGATAATTGGTGATTAATTCATAATCTGGTCTAGTTATTAGTTCAGCATACTAAAATAAATTATGTCTGGAATTGTCACTCGCTGTGGCCCTGAATGAAACACATTTTAGCTTCAATACATTTTTGTATAAGAAGCCAATATACCCGTTTCAACAAGAGTTGAGTTTCTGTGGGTAGATTGATACTCTTGAAAAACAACCACAGCCCCAGTAGGCCCTAATAGGCCAGTCGAATAATATAGATATGTAACAATAAGGTCAACAAATATTTAGTACTAAATAATAAAACATTGACAGTTCGATAGAGCGCACAAATATCATTTTCGAACTTATTATTTATTACTGGCCAAACAAAATTAATACATAAATATCTATGTGCGCAAATTAATATTAAAAAACATTAATTAATATTGTTATTAAGTTGTCCGTATAATATTATGCCCGTGTGGTTTCATTACTAAAATTAAAATTTTGTGTGCAACCTATCAATCTTCTTGATGTTATGTTAGGCACTAGCACATTAAATATTTTTAAAGGATTCATTAAAAGTTGGAAACATGACCGTTACGAAATATAACGAGCATTGTCGAGACATTGAAATAACGACCTGGAATCTTCTCGTTCGGGACGTCGTCATCTCGTCATCTCGTCATCTCGTCATCCGCATCGGTTCAAAAATAATGAACCGTATCACGAACATTAGAGACGAGGGGGAGAAGTCGAGGAAAAAATGAGTTAAGAGAGATTTTCCATTCCAAAGACAAATAATTATGTGTTTCCTCGGCGGCATCAAACGCTGATGAAATCTCCATGTTTAATTCATGCCATGCAAAACGTTCGCTTTTCTCTCTTTCTCTCCGCTAGTCGAAAGAGAGATGGGTGCTTTTATTTTATTTTAAATAAAAAGTCATCGAATTTCAAATTAAATTATAACTAGTAAATGTTAGGACCAACGCGGGTGATAATGTAAAAATACACTGCTATCAATTCTTCGAAGCAATTCCAGGTTGGCAGGTTCCAGGTTCTACTTAATTAGTAAAACCTTGCTAGGACGAGCACATACCGTGCCCGGAACGCATATACGAGTCCTGCAGGTAATCGAGAAGCATTGAAGCATATGTGTGTCGTTGCAATACGCAACGCAAAGTTTACCACACCTAAAGAACACCACTTTTTTTTACACTGTATATTTGTTTTGTTACAGTATGGCAGTAAAAGTTTAAGTGTGTGTTTTTTTTATATCTATTTAATTTCTTTAATTAATGACATTTAATTTATGAATTGATTTATTTGAATTATGAATACAAACACAATAAATTACTATTTCTAAGACCGATTAAAAGTAATTACATAATAATAAGGTATACGTATATGGTCGAAGGAGTTGTAAGTTAGGAAGATAAAGGAAAGTAAAACCTACCATACAATATTACAAAATTGCAAGGAAGTACATGGATTTGTGTGTGTAATAAAGTGTGCATGAGTGTGTGCATGTCTGCTGTGAGTGTGTGTGTGTGTTTATGTGATGTGATGTGATGTGTTTAAACCGGCGCAGACTTCACAAAACTATCACGTCGATTTCATCAAAATTACAATTCTACGTATTTAGAATTCTGTGAAGTAGAGCATTTTGAGCATAATTTGTGTTAGATTTATCATATATTATAATTTATCATGTATGTATTTATCATGTATCATGTATAGCCTAATGCGAGTGTACTTTAGCAAAAACCTGTCATCGGTTAATTTTACACGCAATTGTATGTACCATTTTTTTATATATTGTACTATTGGTTTTTCAAATAAACAATAAATACAAATATATATTTAATATTAGCAGTGTCATTAAGTGTAAGATTATTATTTGGTTTTCATACGAACCATGTTCAAGAATCCAAAACAGATTTATAAAATATTTGCTATACACACTTTAATTATGTTTTCTTTGGTATAATTTGTTACAATAAAGGTACTTTATTTGTGTTATTACTATATATTACATTTTTAAATATGTTTTTAATTTACCCTATGATTATTGCTGATATTACTGAAATTTATATATTATTGTCCCAAAATTAACAAACTCTTGCAAATCTACCAACTTAGTCGCAATTACAGTGACTTATCGTTGCAGGACAAACTCACTGAAATTAGCAACATTTGGCAGGACGATATTTTGATTTTAACCATGCATTGAATAAATTATTCCCAATATTTAAAAAAGAAAAAATGATTTATTTAATTTACAAAGAAATATAATCACACAGAGCCGAGCAGAATTAAATTTATACACTGTTAATGTTCTTCATTATCTTTGCGCAATAAGGAATGTGAAGAAAAAAATAAATAAAATAAATGAGTATGCTAGACGCAGTAGGAAGCCGATTTCAAAGAAACTTATGAACATATAGATAGACGATCTAACCATGAAACTGAATTTAATATTCCGACTGCTCTTCCGATAGGACTTTATGTAGTACACACCTCAGTATGACATGTTAGTTGACGGAACTGTGTGCGTCAATAGTGTGAAACATACTACAAATCTCACATCTCAAAAGCAAATCATATTAATCGCCTCCGAGTCGTAAATAACTTTTTAGTACACGCCCGAGTTTCAAATTGTATAATGAAATAACCACAATAACGTTGTTACACTCCAGATTGAGACCTGAATCAGCGGGATTTTTTTAGTTTTCTTTCAGCTTCGCTCGGAAACATGAAAATATAATTTTCAGACGGGGCGGGCGCCCGTCGTTTACACAGGACAATCCTCCACTAGGGAATGTACTTTAATTTCGAAATTATAATCTAATTGAAAGTTTATTTTTTAAATTTATTTTAGCGTAAGTGAGATTAAGATATTTTGACAGCAATCTAAACAAAATAAACGGTAAAACGGTTAATTAAAAAAACAATATTCTAAACAGATGCATAGAACTCAACGACTTAAGTTTCAAAATATACTCACATTTATATTTTTTTTAACGGACGGTCTCAATTCGGTCAGAGCACGAATTCCGATGGCGCGTCGCTCGATAATGGCCTGGACACCGTTACGGCGTTCGGCAACAGCTGTGCGCTCACAATAAAGCCATTATTACATGATCTTTTTACTATTTTCAGTAAAGCTAACTTTTTTTTTCTCGGTAACCCTTGATAAATTTTAAAATAGTTTGTTTACAAATAACAATATAAATCACAGGACCAATTGGCTGTTTTTTTATCGGGAGCGGTTATAGTTGGGCATTAAAAAAAATGTCTAAAGGTGTGGATTTTCCCTAAATTTGTAAAAATACGAATATCCCAAAAACTAGCGATTTGTTAATAAGATGGAAAAAGATGGTATTTCAAAATTATTACATTACAGCGTGCCGAAAGAGTTTTTTTTTGTATCCGTGCATCTATACATTTATTGCATTGTATGAGTCTTTTCATGGTAAAGCTTCAATTGCTCTCGTCTGTACAAACGTCCTCGATTGATATATAATTCGAAACTTCGTGTTGGAGTCGGTCGACAATCGTTCGCAATTAAAAACAGACTCGAAGTATAAATCACTATAATATGTGAATCTTTTCGGAGGCGGGATGCTGGGTGCCGGCAGTTAGGGCCATGTGCCGCGCAACGTTGGAGACACTCCGTTGAGCAGGACGAAGGCAAAAGGGTGGTCTGAAGATGAGTTTCATGATTATTGCCCTTTGCGCTTGGCGGAATTACCACCATTTAAAAAGCCAACTTTTATTAGGCGCTAAGAGAAAAACCATACCATTATTTTATAGGTACCCTGCGTTCTATACCTACCTCCATAACAATAGCTGTTTATTTTTTTATCTAAGTGTAATTAAGGTAATTAACTTAGCTATTTAATTATTTACTTAGTTATATTGGCGATATAATCTTATACTTTCGATAAATAATTAAATAGGTAAATATACTTTATTTATATCACAAAAAAGTGAGAAGGATAAGATAAGATAATTTATTATCCATTAACAAAGTTATTGTATAAGAATGACAATTACATATTTGTACATACCGTTAAATTTCAATTTAAAAAAAAAAACAACTGAATAAGACAGTAGAGAAACAAGAATAAAACATACAACAACAGAAGTTATATATGCATTGTGTATACCTAATTTATCACTTAACTATCTAAATTCCTCAAAACTATAAATATTTTTCCCTATAATATATTTCTTCAACCTAAGCTTAAATTCGCGAAAGTTATTTATACTTTTAAAGCTTTAGGTAGCATATTAAAATATCTTAGGCCTAAATAATGACATGTAGATTGGTATTGTTTATGTTCTATTGTTATTTATATATTATGTGTTATTGTATACAATTCAATTCAAATAATTGTAATTGTATGTTGCGCAGTGAGACGATTATGCTTATAAAAACGATGCTTCTAGTAAAGTCTACTTTAGTACGGGCATTGCCTAGTTAGGTAGTACTTTGCATAAATGAAATTAATGTTAAGTTACTTTCAATAAATAAATATTTGGCGGTACGGGCTGACACAGGTAGAACATAATTACTTTTATGACGTGTATTAAACTCATGAATATCACTATATTCATTGGCAAATGTTTTATTATTAGAAAAAAGGCAAATTGTTTCTAGTATATACCATATATACCATAAATTGTAAGTATGCTCAGTTGTTCAAAATAATGCTTAGAAGGCGTCTACTGACTTTGTCTTGACCTGGTAAGTGCGCGGGTAGAGTAGGTATTTGGTCTTTTTATATAGAGCTCGCAGTCCATATTCGATGTTATTGGATAGTTCGGGTGCGCGCACGCCAATATGAGCTCTATTCCCCCGCGGGGCGGCGGCGTTTATTCGATATTCGCCTGGATGCTGGGGCGGTAACAGGCAGCCGTTCAAGTGAATGTCGCCCCTCGGTAACCGATTAGATACTTCAAATATGGAACGAGGGGACACGTGGACCGAATGACAACTCGCTAGGGTTGGGAGTAGTTTCCATAGAATTTTTCCTTTATGAGGACGCTTGCAGACCATGTGAAAGTTTTAGGCGGGTACTGAAAGCAGTACGCAAGTGTTACGCGATGTTTCTTTTTAATTAAATTCTATTAAAAAAGAAATGGTAAAAAAAATACTTCATAATTAGAAGCTTTCAAATGCGTACACAAAATTTCGTGTCTATACTGTTGACCGTTGAGGAGTTCTTTCGTCTGGAGCCATTCTTGGGTGTAGAATCGGGTCATGCTTACCATAAAAATGCATTGTCATTGGAACTGAACCAAAATATCTAATTTCAAATCCGTATGATAAGAATTCGACATCTTATATACTAAGAAAGTTATAGCAAACCACTTTTGTGCCCTTAAATTTTATGCATCAATTTGAAAGTGATTGGTGTAAAAATGCAGTTATCGTGTCCACAAGAAAGTGATATAGATAGATTCTTAAACTTATTTATTTTGTTTATTTAGTTTATTCAACAAATTTACAATATCATTCTTTTATGTACCAGCCAAGTCCAAGGCTTATCTGCTGGAAACCAGGTGTGTAAAATACAGATATTAATAATTGTGAAACTTGTTCAAATTATTTTCTGTATTTTACACGTCCTTTACAATATACATATACACATTAATTACATACATTTTTATAGCTTAGTAGTATTTTACAAACAAAAAATAAGTATACTTATAATAAGATTTTAAAATAATATTTAACACGCTAAGTCAATTTATCTACAAACAATTAAAGAGAGTGTTTTTGTGAGATTTCATAGCAAATATTTCTAACTTTGTATTTAATTTTTTTAGCTTTAATATTACTTTTACATATATAAACTATATATATATAAACTTTTACCGTACCGTATGTATCGCACCATAAAAAAATCTATGGATAAATAAATACATATATATTCACGCTTAAACCATGTTGTAACGTCTGTAGACTTTAATAATAATTTGATGGATAAAGATATTACATACTGTGATGTATATAATTTCCTCGGTTTTATAATGAGGTAAAAATATAAAACGGCTTTTATTATCTTGGCGCCAGTCAGATTCTGGCGAAAAATCTGCCGGCAGCCTTCACGAACTTTTCATTATAAGATGTTACATCTGTCAGAACTTTTTCAACGCGAAATCTCCTCAAGTTTTATGGGCTTACTTTGATAAAGAAAACGTCTGCGTTGTGGGAAGTTTTTTTATTAAATATAAATATACCGCAGATCTCTCCCTGATGATCCAGGGATAAAGGTTACTTTTCGTTTAAAAACAAATCCGATTTAAACTCCTAATTTGTACACCCATATATAGACATATATTTCAAAGTTTTTAAGGCTGACGACGAGTGTGACTTACTTTTGAGCGTACTTGATGTTACTATTTGGTTTACTGACTTCGTATCGACTCCCTCTAACTTCGCGGCTTTTGAGGTGTTCGTGAAGAGCTGGTTTACTAAATGGACAATTCTCGTAGGACCGGGCACCCCTCCCGATGGTCGAGCCGATTTCGCGTAATAATAACAAGTTTGCGTGGGTGCGGATCCCTACTTCGCCCGGGAAAACAACATTTATGTGTATCGTTCCTCTTCCCTTTTAGGGGAAATAGGTTATCTACGGTTGTGGTTCCCCCGGTATATGTTAAAATGTATAAATTAAGTTAATTATTGTTTCATCTGTATTGTTATTATTTGCACCATCATTGTAATTCTGCATTGTTTTTATTTTATTTCATATTCTATATGTTTTGTTTATATATGAACCACGCGAATGTAATGCTAAGAAAATAAATGACGGCTATTCATTGGTTGGGCAGATATAAAGACTTCTGTCTTTGTCTAACTAAGGTCTGTTACCTTTCTAACTAAGGTATAGTTAAACGTTTTAAGAAATGTTATTTATTAAGTGCAACAGTGTGAGTATAAAAGGCTTACGCAATACCCAATGAAAAATAATAAAAATATATTTTAAACACATATATATACATATGCATACCCACTGAAAATTAAGACAATTTAAGTGTCTAACCGTTAAATGTACATAATTTGAAAATATTTTATCAATTTTACAGATAAATAATTTAATAATGAGGAGAGTAAATGAAGAAATGTACTAGTAAAAATATATGTTTTTTTTTATATAGCTACGAGTTGCTTAAATTGCAGTATTATTAATAAATTGTATTTAAAAAAATATTTTAGAAATTATTTTTTCAGCAATATTTCTACACAAAGAGATTAATCAGTGTAATATTGATGTAGCGAGACTAGATTTGATTTTAGTGTCCCTAATTTCATCGCTTATTTGATTTATGTAACTGTTATACATAAATCTCAGAGGGTAGATTTGAAATATCTCAAACAAAATGAGGTTCTCAACACTATTGTAGAACGTACACGTATTCCAAGACCGTTTCCGGTAAAAAAAACCCAGCTAAGTAATCGGTACTGCGAGTTCAAGTATTATTTATAAAGATGATATATAAAAAAAAAACTTAAGTGCATGATAATATTACACGGTTCTTGTAATAGCTGATAGACGCGGCATAAACGGCTTTTCCGGTCACGGCGATCAATAATTTCCGGGTCATCGTACCAAGGTTACGTTATCAATATATAAGAAAAAGTAAATCATTAACTGAACTCATTTATAGTTATAAATTTGAAAATAATATACTGAAACTTGGTTGACCAGGAAGAAATATTAGGAAACACAGTGTGTATGGGTTGCGATAGTTGCAAGAATTATCTCCATAAAAGATCTCCGACAAATATCACAGAACGAATGCAAAAAACAAAACGAAGCGTTCTATGCTCACAGGGTAAAGTATAATTTCGTCCCAACGCGACTGCGCCATATTAAAGCATAGAATTGCAGGGCGTGTCTCAATATTAGGGCTCCCGAGGGAGTGAAAATAGTTCATGAAACTTCCCGAAACTGCCGCGGAGATGCAAAACTTGCCAGCGGGTTGACTGGGTTAGCCGGATGTCGGGGTTTCGCAGCGAAAACAAAAATGTAACACACTCGATCTGTAGAACGGTATAGGCTCGTATTGATATTATATTATCGAACTTAGGGCCGAAATATCATGTCCGACTTAAGATTAACCTAAATTTTAAGTCAGACTTAACCGATGAACAGCGTATTTCAGCTCACTTTTAGCGTTAAGTCGAACTTAAAGTCCTTCTTAGTTAGGATCAACTTAACTTTTAAGCATGACCTAAATTGAATTGTGTATTTCAGATACTTTTTATATTGGACTTTGTTAGAATTATGTTTTCGCACTCGTGATTAGTTTACTACCCGCCGCTACATACAATACAATATCTGTCGCCACTGTCGCATCACTTTTGACATATGGCGCGTGATCTGACGTTTTGAGGTTATGCTGTCAGCTGTAGGATTTTGTCGCGCGCGTTTGCTTGAATACAAGATGTTCAAAATATCCAATCCAGTAAATGTACTGAAATTCCATTTCTGCGGAGGTTGATAATTAATCTCTTCGACTGATATAATTGAAATAACTGCTTTCGATTACACCTTTCAGCGTCAATTACTTGGCTGATAATTTTCGCCGGACAATTTTTTATTTACAATGTATATTTAGTATCCATGCCAGTTTTTCTTTTTTAAATGTTGATATTCTTTGTTTATATTATTTTTTCCTTTTTACTATACTTTTTCCTTTTACTTTTTACTTATTACTATATATTTGTTGAATTTTGTTATCTATAAAGAAAAAATGCGCATGTGGAAACCGGTTATATAAACAAATAAATTTTGCATTGTACGGCGTACGTTTACTTTGTTTTTAATGGTTTGACGTTTATTTTGACAATGGCCCGAACATAAGTCATCAACATTTATTAGGACGTTTTCAAAAACATTGGCATGCCTCTCTGTTATATCTATTCAAATAGATAGCCGTTCCAGACATTCAACTTTGCAGGTTAGAACGCCATAGACGTCCTCCTTTATATCTCCAGGATTATATTGTCAATGAAGATCGCGCGGTTTAACAATAATTAACTGCAGTTGGTTTATTTCCTGTTGGTGGTACAGAGTTTTATATCAATTCGAATATAGGATCTTCACAGAAGTGTCAGTCGCTTTACGGTTATGTAACTCTAGTATTTTCCAGTCCAAATAAACGTGTTACATCAATTAATGATAAACTTTATTACTCACAATCAAATCATAGGGATCCCCTCGGTTACTTATTTAACATATTAGTAACTTCTCCATAAAAAAATGAAAAGAACAAATCATTTGTTTTAATACACTATACCTACAAATAAAATCCCCAATTTTAGGAAAAAAAAACACGGCTGGGCAACACGGCGATAAATAACGATATTTTGATAGGCGCCACTTTTCGAAATAATTTGTTTGCCAATTTTCAGCTCGAACAGCTTAAACAAATTACACGCGGCCGCGTGGCTTCGGTCCGAAATCGATTTAATTTAATTTTTCACACTGAAGCCATTTTTCACGTTGAGCCATCGACGATGTACCCCGCAATGCCTCGTATCCCTTCCCCCCCGCCCTTCCCGCGCTTCCCGCCCTACCCGCCCGACGGATTCAGTGCGCTCCGATGACGGACCAAATTACTGAAATTACCAAGCGAACGAATACACACATGCACGCCGTGTAATTGATATTTTCGACTGAAAATTTGAATTCCTAACGAATATACTAAATTTGTAGCGTGTGTTTGGATATGACGTAGAAATAGCCGTACCATCTAGCTAGGGCATAGACAGAATACGCGAAATTGATTAGTCCCAATGCCGGATTTCTAACTATGCATTCTAGGCACGTGCCTAAGGATGGCAGTTTTTTAAACAAAATATTTGAATATGTACCTACCATAAAAAATAACTATATGTACCTACCATATGTACCTACCATAATAAAACTATAACTGAACTATTTGTATTTTCATTAACCAACAATAAAAATACTATTTATTTATTTATTCAGGTACAATAGGAAGTCAGAACAATAAATGATATAGTGACACTAAACCAAATTAAATTATTATAATATAGACAAATTAAACACCAGTCATTTAATGTTGTTTTAAAGTAACATGGCCGCTCTAAAGGTTAAAACAACCTGTTCTAAGAGCGGCCAGAAGAAGGTTGCAGAAAAAATAAAATACTTTTTACGTAAGTGGTCTCACTAATAAGAAGGATAAATATCATAAATACAAAACATTATACATACAATATATACATATTATATTATAATTATAATTAAGAAAACATTTCGAATTTTGTTCTGACGAGGGTATCTAATTTCTGGTATCTGGCGTCGCATCGATAATTAAAATATATATCATTTTGATTGTTGTATATTTATTAAACTGAATTCATTTTAAATAATCTTAATAAAAAACTGAATTCAATTCAGCTAATAAGTTAACACAACATTTAGTGATTCTGAGGCGGTACCAAGTTTGCCACGTCAGCTTGTGAAAGATAAAACAGAACATATGAAAAAGATTTATTTATTTCATTCTTATAAATTCTTACAGCTATACATAAAGACAATAACATGAAAATATATTAATCGACAACTTAAGCCGACTACAGGTTTTCTGTAATTTGTGAGTATATTAGAGTGTGGAATGTAAGAGTCTGTTAATGTGTATGTTTGTGAATGATATATATACAGGGGTCATTCTAAACTTCATACTGATCAACTTTTGTTCTACTTTTTTCGATATGTCAAAAAAAGTAAGTAAAAAACAGTAGAAAACAAAATCCTATCAGCGTTTAAACGCATAGTTACCTCCTATTGACTGGGGCGGCCGGCGCGCGATATCGGCCTTCGCGCGGCGTTTAGTTGGCGCCCGGTGAGCGAACCAAACGTTTCCTGGGATATTATTTATTTTGTTTAAAAAAATATGTCAAAATTAAGAAAATTTCTAGAACGAAACTTGTTTAGTTTGGTGTGTAGAATAACCCCATAAAAGGATGTGTATGAGAAAAAGTTCATCTGTCTGTGTGTGCGGTGGCGACGAGAATACTAATATTATTATTTATGCTCAAAGAGAGTTTATTTATGTTAATTATAAAGTCGCCTTTATGCAAATGAAAAATGTCTATAAAGTATAATATATTAATAATGATATAAAGTATAGATTTAATATAGTTTAGTGTTTTTTTTTATAGTTTAAAGAGTTTTTGCAAAAATGTGATTGGTTTGCAGAACTTAAACTAAATATACTTTCCCACCCATATCCTAATATTTTAGGCGGAACAGATTTCCTGTTCCTGCGGTAAAATTTCGGCCGTAAAATAAGATATTTGCGTAGCCTCGTGTATCTATCTATAAAGCTTACTTGTACATCTACTCTCGTATAACACTAAAAACAAAAGGTGCACACTATAAATAAGGGGTAAAAAGATATCTATCTACCGCTTGGACCGTTCTCGGCTTGTAATGCGGGTAGTTGTTCCTGTTTACTGCTTGTATATTAGGTATGTCATCGTGCAATAGATGTCGTTTTTGTAACCCCCGTATTGGAATTAATTACAAACACGATAAGCGCGTGAGTTGCCTGCAAAAACGGTTATCGGCTCCTATGCGCGAACCCTTTTAATGGCGTGCACACGGCGGGGCAAGTACGCGGACTAGGTATTTCGGATCACATAATATGAACTGGAAAGTCGGGCTGTTAAAAAAGACTTCCGATATTGTATAGATTCTGTTCACTGTCTTAATATTACACGGAATAATTTCCTAAATTTCTAGTTTCACAATTATACAAACTAGTGGTCGCTCAGTGGTAGAAATTCGACCGTAATTCACTAGGTTATTAGGTTTGAGAATTACTAAGGTTCTTATACCTTTATAATATGGTGAATTTACCTTTATAAGCATTGCATATATATTTTCTTGTATATATTTTTTTGTTATATTATGTCAGCTGCGAGCGTGTATAAATAACACAATTACATCTTGCATTTGCAATTATTTTTTTAAATATATTTTTTGATACAATTATTTGTCAGTTATAATATTTTTATTAGATGTAACTTCTCAAATAATTCTACCTCATACTCACGACACAAGCCAACGACAAAGAGAGGGACATCACGAAAACAGAATGCAAACTACATATGATGGACAGAGACACTACACATTTCTAGCGCCCAGAATTTATAACAAATTTAACACTGAGGTTGACAGATTGACAGTGACTGACGCAAACTTTAAAAGGACGGCGACGCATTGGCTAATGAACGAAACGAGGCAAGAATGCGAAAAGCAACTTATGCAAACTATTGCTTGAGTGCACTTTTGATTTTACATTTACTTTCTACATTATATATTCTACATTTGATAAGAATGTATGTATATATATATATATATATATATATATTATATATATTTATATTTTTTTATTAGTCAACAGATGGAGAAAAAAAGTAGAAGAAGATAGAGATTGGGTGAGTACCTCTGCTGGACGTTTCGGAACTCCGTGGCCCCTTCTTCAACAGCTAAACGAAGACTGGTCTAGGTACATCATCTGTCACCTGAAGTACCTACACGTTGGTTTACCTGTTAGTGGTCGTAGTTGGGAGGTGGGATTGATATAAAATACATACAATATAGTACCTAAAATAATAATATTATTAGAAATTTCTATACCAAAATAATAACACACACATATAATATATATATATATGTGTGTGTGTGTGTGTGGCTTCGCAAGTGTTTATGCATATTTGTGTGTATGTGTGTATATATATATCAAATGTTTTTATCTATATATATATATATTTATCACAGATCTCTAATATAGACCTCGCGCTCCTATTATCTCCCTCGACACAGGCATTTGCCCAGTGAAGTGTTACTAATCCACACAAACTGTACTTTTCTTTTATGGAATATCAATAAAATGCGACATAGTAATACACATTTAATGATATTAATTTGTATGGATATTTTAATAAATAAATAAATAAATATAAAAATGAGATTTTAACATTCATAGAAATATAAGATGCCATTAATAATTATTTTCGCTTACCTTAACTACATTGACATTGACAGACTATTGCAAAAGAAACATTTAAAATTACCCAAAATTCAAAGTTCGAAACACATTCTGTCAGTTGTTTGAACGTTTTATTTAATAAATTTAATTTATTTGTAACACATGTTATTATATTATATTTTTTTAAAATATTCTATTATATTATAATATCATATTATAGATGTATTTTAGCTTTCTGCACTCCATCTCCATATAAACTTTTACTATGCCAAATCTCACTCTTCTCCGCGCTCGTAATGTGCTTAAAAAAGGGAGCAAAGTTACAGGGTGTTTCACGTATTAATATATATTTACCTCACTTTTTCCTATTCAGGTATATCCACACACCAACATCCTATTTTCATATAGCCGCCATCAACTAACCATGCATTTAGGCATATGTTATGTATTTCAATATTTTGATATAGTGCCATTTAAAACATAAATAAATAAATTTACACAAACTAACATCGTACCCACTTTATTTTTTTAAATATTTTGCCGTCATATTTTTAGATAAATCGGGGTTAGTAATTACATGTATGTATATCTTTATTTATAAGTTTTTATTGTTTTTATTTGGTATTAGGAATCGATGTAACTATGTAGCTATAAAAAAATAGAATTGTGTCATTAATTGTGCGTCGCCCAACCTTCGTTGAGCACACTATATAGTATGTTGAATCGGCACCTAAAAAGTATGCGGCTTAATCAGACGCACCCGTGTGGCGTCCCCTTTAGATCGATCCGCTTCGGCTCATAATACCCCGAGATAGGCGCCGTCACGCTTGCGGCCGACAAAAACTACCCCCTAAAGCAACTTTATCCACCTCTCGGCACTATCAAGTAGGCCATTCAGAATACCCGCCTGCGCGCTGATTAAATCTTGAGCCGACTAGCTCCCCTCGTCCCGTTCCCGCTTCCACATACGCCATAAGATCCACCGACTTGGTGTACAACCTAAACCCTGACGATACTATGTTTGCACACGCCGATAGGCAGGCAATTTCGTGCAATGATCACTTCGCGATATTCATAACCCTCGTCGGGAAGATTAAAATGAAGATAAAGATTATATTTTTGTGAAGTTTTGATGGCGAGCTGAGCAGACTGGTCTGCACATGAAAGTCAATTAACACTATGTTTCTGTTATATAAGGCTCCAACTGCTCTCGACCTAAGACCGTTTAAGTCCACTTATTTTCATTTCAGCCTCTTTCTAGTTGCTTTATTTTAAATCTTTGACAAAAAAATATACTTACATAAAGTGGACAGTTTAATAAGTATTATTTTTTATAACTTGGATGATTAATCCCAGATTGCAAGTATTAAAAAACAGTTTGAAAAAGAAGAGTGGAAAATGACATCTTAGCAGCTAAATGCCATCTGCTACATGAGGTACCACCTCACTCTCGAATCAACTGTCCACTGATCTGTGGTACTGTTGACTGTTATATATTTATTTAATTTTAAAAGAAATCTATAGATTTATACAGTAATTTACATTAACATACGAATAGAGGAAAAAAACATAATACTACATAAATTTAAACACAGATTCCTACATTATATATATACAGGTTGTCCCAAGATCATTCGCGTAAATTTAAGGGGGTGTATATGTTCCCTGTTACGAGTAAGAAATTATATAAAAAAATGCAAAAATATTTGATACCCAAATTAATTATTTTTTAAACTAAATTTGTGTAAAACATTCATAATATTACGGCAGCGTTCGCCAGGCAGATTACACTCACTGAAAACACGTCGGGCGCCACATCGTGAATGCAACTCAAGGTCGAGCGGACGTAAACTCGTTTTATACAATATATTAGGTTTTAAATAGAAACTTCAACATTTTTTTTCTCGAATACCATAATGAATGTTGATATAGTTTCTTAACAAATAACACTAGGAATCGTAGGACCTATTAGCTGTTTTTTTATTGGTATTGACTTTGGGACACTCTGTATATATCGATGTATTTTCTGACGACGCCGAATGGCGAAAGCTAAAAAATATCGTATCATCAAATCTATATATATATATATATATATATACATATATATATAGTAAAAATGTATGATGTATTGCTTAAATACCGTTTTTAAATGTTTCCTTACGTTTTAATAGGCGTTCGCCGTAAGTTTACATTACTTATATAAAAGTACATTGCTTATATAGGCTATATAATTAGTTTGAAAATTTTCAATCTGTATAAATAAACATAATTAGGCCGTCTCTAATATCAAACTCACAGAAGTGTTGGAAAAAATAAAAAACAAACATTTTAATGAAAAAAAAAACTGGCAATACCGACTCGTTTATTTAATAACTAAAATTACGGAAGACTACAAATCTACTTAACATAACATTATGAAAGCAATCATTTCAAACTGATTTGATATCAGTAAAGCATTGTTGTCTCCCACCTTCAGACGCTCCTAGCCACCAGACGGCCACTACTAGCACGGCTTGTGTCCATTCGTTCTCCGCATCAATTTTTCACCTTAATAGCTCGCTCGTCCGGGGAGCGCCTCTACTCTAATTAGCTAAAAGCTCTGGCGTGGAAAATTTACGATCTGCTAATATGAAACCCAATAATCATAATTGCGAATTAGGTAATCTATGTTTTTGTAAATGAGGGATTTCAATAAGTTCATTACGAACATATTTTTTAATTTATAAAATACAATTAACCTATGCATACCTATGTATGTTTGTGGATATGAGGTTTATTTCTATGTACCGTGTCCTTCGCAGAACTATTGTACAATTAAATTCACTTATAGCTCGCCCTCAAGTCCCGTACTGTAGATGAGTGAGTGATTCTGATCTCTTCTGGCTCGTGAAGCTGGTACTTTTTGTGGATGAGGGGCCCGCAATCACCCAGTAGGTGTATAGGGGTTTCAGGACTCTCTTGACAGAATCTGCACTTTAATATTCAATAGCCCAGAGAGTCTTTTTTGCAAGAATCCTACTATAAGATCTTTGGTTCCGGGCATTTTCTTGATTTCTAGCACAGATTTTGTTAGTAGTCTACTTTTGCTATGCCGTAAGCGGGGTTTGGGCCTATCATAGGCATGCTAGACCCTTTCTTTCGATAAGTTCATTACGAACTTACGAACTTATTTTTTTTTATTTTTAAATTATATTTTATTTACCCATACTAAAATCCCTATTTAACACGCATATAATACCGAATTGTATCAAATACTTTTTTAACAAAAATAATAGAAATCTTTCTTTCGGAACATAATTCTAGTAGGTAATTTAATCGTTCTATTTATTTAATTATCAAACACGTGAACACGTAAAATATTATTATAAATATAAATATTGTATTATTATTATCTTTTACCAATGCATTGCCAATGCAATATTCACTGAATTGAAACGCAAACAGGCTTATTTTGAGCTGTTTATACTAATAAATATTTTTTTGTAGATCAAACTAATGTCTTTCGTGTATATTTTTTATGAATCTCTAACAGATAAGCAAGCGCACGCAAATTAAGGGGCGTAAGTTGACTTTTTTTGGATTTTAGATAAAGGATTTCTCAGAAGTAATGATAAAAAATGAAATTAAATACACTGAACCTTCATGTAGGATCATTCCTGGCATAAAAAAATCAATTTAGTGTATCTATATTTTTATTTAAAGGATTTTTGAAAGCCATTTTTGGTCATAGATTATTGAAAAAAAAACTCATGTAGAGATAAAGGTAACAAAGTTTCATTTCGGATTACTTATTTTAAAATGTGTTTCTATAGTTCGAAATAAATTCGTTTGTGATTATCCGCATTGGCACCAGCGACAGAGGGCGAGCTCTTCGCACCAGTGTCGGAAACCAATCTAGCGCCAATTTCCAATTTTTAATCAGGTTGTGTTGTTTCGCCCTTCTTCATAACATTATAACTGTTTGCTCAGTTCACTGTTTTTTGAATTATCTTTTTTTCATCTGACGCCGACATACGCACAGATATCATCGCAAAAAAATCGGAATTCTTGATAAAGAAGCCAGCTAATTAGCCCTGCGATTTTAAACGTGATTTGCTAAGCAGATAAATCAAAATTCATCATGGTTTCCGAGGAAAAAATAAATAAACTTTACGCGATAAATTTTCAAACGTTCACCGTCCGCTCGCAACGCGGTGTTTTATATAAATGTTTTACGGACGTTTTATATTTATTTATTTATTTATCGTTTATTCGGAAAACCAACAGTACAATATATGAAAAAAGAATGGTACATACAGTTGATTGTAAACATATAAATTCTTAGTCGTAACAGGGAACATAAACACCCCCATATGTTTTCGGGAATGGTATCGTGACATTCTGTATGTGAAAGTTTGGTCACTTTTTACTTATTATTTTAAGGTAACATTTGCATTTTACTTCAAATTTTAACAATCACAACTAAGTAGTTTAAATGATAAAAATTGCGAGTAATGGTAAAATAATAGGCATGTAAACTTAAAGAAAAAAAAAGTTTCAATAAAAGAAAAAATTAAAAACAATTTTTCCAAAACTCGCTTGTATGCAGGGTTTAATTTAAACAGTTTATGAGAGGATGTCATAAATCCATAACGTCATATAACTATAAAATGTTAACATGTTGCAGGAAAGGTGCGAGACACAGATGACCGTTTATGAACAATAGATGAATATATCTACTGCGGTCGATATCCGTCAAAACCGAACAATGGATCCGCACTGGTAATTTTGCACAAATCCGCTGTGCAGAATGAACACTTACTATGATTGACGTCTAAAACAACTTCGTCGGTAGTGTTTGTGAATAGCTAAATCTTATACCCAAAACCATTATTTCGGACTAACACACAAACATAACAATCCTAAGATTGTAACACGAGGAGCTGGTTCTAACCAACATTCTGTTCCGAAAAGTGATATAAGTTTTAGGCAAGGTCACTTTAGTTTTCGCGCACCTAAATTACAACAGAATAAGGGATGCAAGAATAAGTGTCTTTAAAAGAAAAAAAATCCGCAGAAGAAAATCACAGAATATATAGGCTTCTTCAACTGGGAAGAAATGAAACAGAAACCTTAATAACATATATATAAAATTTAATTTATTCGGAAAAAAATATCTTTAATATTTTATGTACCGTCTCTCTGTTTAATATTATTATTATTATCTTATAATTAACATGAAAATATATATTCATAACATAACAAAAGTGTTGCTTAGCACGTTTTATGCATAAAAATTAAATGCTAATATAGAATAGTCTACCTTAGGACAGGCATTGTCTACGTAGGTAGAACTTTGCATAATGATCAATTATGAATCATGTTACTATGTCAAGGTCAATAAATAAATAAAATCTTGATAATCTATTTTTATTGCATTTTCTAAATACATTATTTGAGTTCATAATATAGCAATCAATGCTATAGATACACTATCAACCGATCCAACCTCTCTATATTATTTAGCTAAATTTTCTGATATGTAAAGATTTTTCACTTTTAAAAACAAAAAAAAATATCCGGCCTCTATAACGTAGGCTCGTTCACCAGTTAAAATGATTATCCATTATAATATTTCTTTTAAAACTCAACATTTTCTAACCCTAAGGACATAAACATATTAACAGACCAAAAATAAAAAACTGGTTTCAGCAAAAAAAATGTTCCCCGGATCAGTTTTTTGGATGGATCGCTAAATTAGGCAGGAAAACACCACTCGCACTACAGAGAATAAGGTTTTCGGAAAGAGTCTCTTTAATATAATGATTTTATAAAAAATAATTGTAATTAACTATTAACTGCTTCGATAAATTGACTCTGAATAAGTCGCCATTTAAAGTGTTCAGCAATGATCTATTGTGTAAAAATAATAGGGCAAATTAGCTGTTTTAAATTCGTGTAAGTAGATATGTATATATAGATATAAAATGGTTTTGTTATTTTTGTTATTAACTTTAATACTTTTTGTTAGTAGAAACCTATTTGTAGTATTACATAGTTTTTTATCGATCAATCAAATGTATTTTTTTGTTGTATGTACTTTGTAAAATTGTTGGTTTTTCCAATAAAGATAAATAAATAAATAGAAATTTTCCTTATTCAATAATCAGTGGCGGCGCAACGGGTGTTTCAGCGGTCGCACAATCTACGTACCGCGCCAACGCAGAACAGGCGATCGCGATCTTCCGGTCACCCTTTCGGTTAAACACAGTATCGAATAAATTATTGCCGAACATTGCGGGGGTAGTTTGGAGCCAAACTCAATTTACACCTGTCGAGTTGGCAACTTCGGACACTGTTTGGGACCTTTATGACTTTTGTGTTTTGAATTATACCGGCGTCATAGTTTGTAAACTGTGCAACACATTGGGTTCGTAATAATTTGTTAACTATTTATTATATACTCGTATAGTGTCCTATTTTGATAGGACTTGAAGCTATTATTTGGTCAGCTTGGGAGGACTCTTACCAAATTATGCGAATAAAATTAATATTAGATAATATATGGTAACTGTCTACTAAGATTATAAATAGTACCTTAGATTAAGATTTAAATAAAAAAAAAACAGTTTTGTCAAAAAATATGCTGTCAAAATAAATTTTAATCAATTAATATAATTTAGCCAAATAATTCAACACTTAGTTGCGTTCTATATAGCTTTCTATGCTGGTCATACATTTTGTACGCAAGTAATATATGAGAGCATGTGAGGATTATAATTTACTGTATATAAAAATAATATTTTTATAGGTAAAGTGTGAGTGTAGTGCTTGCAGTTACATATTATAATATGCTAATATCAAAATAATGTATGTTAAAAAAATATATACAATATTAAAAAAAAAATATATATAAATATATATTTCTCTAGTGTGAGTGTAATTTAATTTTAATCTTTTCATCTATTTCTATACTTTATACATTGTACTGTTGATTTTCCAAATAAACAATAAATAAATAGTAAAATAGGATATGCTGAAAATCAGCACCCTCTTCTCTCTGAAAAGAGAGCAGCTGAGCGCACTCCTTTTCTTGAAAAATGCTAATTAACTTTTTTACCTACCATTTATTTATGTTTTACATATATTAATAAACACATATTTTCTCACTTTCTTTCTTTTCTTTAAATAATAAACTGTGCTTTAATTCTTATTGTTTTTATATTTGTTTTATTTTTATTAATTCCATATATACATCACTCGTGTAATCATCTTCTTTACCTATCCATAATCTTTCATCTTAATCACATAACTATCTATTATTTATATATTTTATGATAAAGTACTTGAATCCTTTTTTATTTCGTTAATTAGATAGAGACATATATATGCTTATATTAACTGTCGTTGCATCTCATTTAATGTTATTAATTAGTTTTTTTTATAATAGAAATACAGTACTTATCTGAATCAAAAGTTAAAAAGTAGACCACTTTAATTATCTGTCTGTTAAAGCAAGCTTGTATCAGTGACTTGTTTGTGTGCGGTAAGATTTCTGTGGGCATTAACGATATGGTCAATAAAACCTGCAGCATACCATTGACTTCGAAAGCTTTTGACTACTTATTCCTAGGGTTCGTTTACAGCGGTATGAATACATTTTAACGCATCGCTATTGCAGCGTATGGACACATATCCGGAAAGCGAATTATTTGTTCGGTCGTTAGCGAGTCGTTTGCGTCAGTTTGAGTCGTTATAACGACCGGCGCGCGCGGGCAGAACTGAGACCGTCATAACAAACGAAACAAACATCCCAACTGAAATTCGAAAGTTTCAGTCGAGTAAAAGACAGTATTTTTTTTTGTTTTAATTCACAACGGGCGAAGGTGAAAACATTATAATTTCTAAATATTTCCGAAAAAATGTTTAGTAATTTTCATTCACTGTATTTAAAAGAATTGAAGATGTGATTTCAAACGACCTTAATGTGCTTTTATTAGTGATGTGCCGGATCGCTAAAAATATATATCCACGGATCTGATACTAATACGGATCATTGGTATCCAGAGCCATACGGACCTTACTCAGTCGGGTCGGTGCATGTAACCCTGTGACGACAGTTGACTCATAATTTAATTAATATTTTATAACTTTCTATAAAAAATGTTTAAATATTTCATTTCATAGGTGTATGGGGGTCACGAGTTAACCGGTCGGTCGCACCAGGTTTCCGCTGACGACTACATCACACCACAGATACAAAGTCGTACAAGAGTGACGCACCGAATGCACCAGGGCTGAGGAAGAGGGTTTCCCCTCCGACGCAAACCGACAGTCTATAAGAACGGACGTCGCCTGCTAGTGCCGCGCCTTTTCAACCAAGTTTGCGCGTCGCCAGTACCTACTCGCAGACACCTAGATTTCGTGCACATACATCATGAAGTCAAGCATTATATTGTATATTTATGTAGTAAGAGGATCAAGTAATAAACCTTCTAACAAACCCTCGAGTTATTACTATTATCCCACGGGACCCACTCGGTGCGTTCCGTTACAGGTTCGTACAACTACACTTTGGCTATACACTACTTTCGGCGTACCGAAAGGGATTTTTTTTTTGGTTTATATAGTTCTAAAGGTAAATTCATCTAATTTTAAAACCTAAGCGTGTTAGTGAGCGATGTCGCTTTTCGTAAATAAATTTAAGACGACACACCGCAGCATCCGAACTCCTCTTTCCAGAAGAGTAAACGACTTCTCAGCCGCTGAAACGGAGGGTAGATTTTCTCCATCCGAAAAGCGTAGTCGCAATCAATGGCCCTCGACGGGGGCGTATTTAAAGAAGGAGAAAATACACTCGACGATGTCCTTTTGACGTTTCCCCTCATTTCGCCGGGCGCTTTTTCAAGCCGTAACAATCAATCGCTCCCGCTGGGGAGAGGACACAAAGGAGTGAATCTTTCAATCACTGATATTCGCATATTTTTTTTATCATTCTCCAGCGCGACATTCTACCCTCCGAGATATCAATATCATTTATTTGCGATCTTCTTGGAAACGTCTTCAGCGTAAATAAGATGAAGAATATTATGAAAAAAAAAACAAATAAACACAGATCGAATTTAAATCGCTGCCTTTTTAAGGCGGTCGCTTTATAAAATGAAAAATTGAAAATAAAATGAATTATTTTCACATTCTGTTATAGAGGGCGAAATTAAAGTCATCAGTATCCTTCTAAGGGATGATTCTATACATGAAAGAACTTTCGTTTAGCGAGTTTTTATATAGCTAACATAAAAATATAAAATATTCTATTGAACTTTTGGTGCGCGTTTTGTGGTATTCGTGACCTATCAAATTGACCTATATTACAATATTTGCACGCGGGAAACTACCCGTCGTTCATTGTTTTCAATACATTTTTGGGTATGGTGCCCCGTGAAATCAGTCGGTCACCGGGTTGCGTCTTCGCGATCCGTGTGGTCTGATATTTTTCTAGGTGACGATACTTTATGGTCTTTTTAGATAATTTTTTTGCTTCATTTACAAAGTTGTTTAATATCAATCCCCTTAAAAGAATCGTCCTTTAAAAGGGTACTGTTGACGTTAGGTTCAACCTGTATAATTTGCGCAATTTATCAGAATTGAGCAAGTTCCGTGACAAAGCCGAATGATCGTGTCGCAATTAGATTCATTCACCGCCTATGAGAACTAATTGTGTAAAGCAGTTTTAGTTCAAAAATGTATAAATCTATATATTAATATGCGAAGAGAAAACTTTGACCTTAAAGTTTATACGGAGAAGGAGTGCAGATAGCTCAAATTTGTCTATAATATGTGTTAAAATTACAATAAAATAAAATAAAACGTTCATAGTGGTCGAGCTGTGAATTTTGTATGTTTTCAAACGTTCGTTTTCCAATGCCCCGTCAATGTAGTAATGTCATGTAAAAATAATGTTTAAGCCATCTTATACTTTTATGAATGCCAAGTCTCATTTTTACGCGAAAAAATTAAAACTGTCAGTGACAATTGTATCAAAAAATAAATACAAATATAAGCTGTAATTGTTTTAAATTTCATTCAACTTAAATGTTTAATGAATGAATGAATTACTCGGCGACCACTAGTAATTTATTTATTTATATTTGTAAATCATATCGAAATCAGTGCAAAATATCTTGCCTAGCTAGACCATCGCCTGTTCTAAGGAAGATATTCTGTCTATTAGATAGAAGTCTAAAAAAATTGAAAAATCATATGTTATGAAATGTATCTGAATGTATACAAAAATACATACTATTATATACTAATACAAACTTATATAGGAAATATATACTCAAATATGCATTTTTTTGTTTGCTACGTTAACATGAGCTCAATTAGTATACTTATTATGTATTTTATTCTTTTAATCCAACTATAAATATACACATATATGTCTGAACATAAACATTCTATGCGACAACATTGTATATATATATATATATATATATATATATATATATTTATATGTTTAATATATTTTCTTACAAATAGACATCTTCATATTTCTCTATAGAGAAATTGACGGTTTGACATTCTTAGCTGTAGCACAATATATCACTGCCTTCCTTAGTACAGACATAGTCTAGTAAAGAAGGCAGGGCACAAAATGTAGCAGTGCTAATCGCTCCCTGTGCATTAATAATATTTATTTGTAACTGTGATTTGTTCTACTTAAATTCTATTTCTATGTCAAATTAATTATATCATAATAAATAAATAAATAAATATAATATATAAAATTACCTACGAACATACTACTACATATTAATCTTAGCTACTCAAATACTAAAAAAACTACATAAACTTACTTGTTTACGTTTAGTGTTTTATATTATTTATTTTTTTTTATTTTTTTTCAATAATAATATGCTATATATTTATGCCAACAATAGATCTCTCAAAATATCTTCTGCGTTGGAGAATTTGTCGTTTTGTCACACCACTCACTTCACGCGCAGTACGCATTGTTTGTTTGATTTATCAATCTGATGCTTTCAACCATACTTGTATTTAGTACATTTTTATGGCCATATAATTGTAGTATTAGAGAATTATCTTCTTGTATCGCTGTTTTGTACATTAATAAACAAATAAATAAATAAATTGATTTCCTAACGCAGTCCTCCTAATTATTAATCTTCCTGAGCGTTATTTGAGTTGGAAAATCTCGAACCCGCCCGTTCGCGTCGGTCGATGGAGCAGTGCGTCTGGTCTGATGGAGTGCAGGCCCGTCGCGCGGGGCGTAAAAAGTCCGCCCTACCCGCCGAACGCGGCTAAAAGGTAACGACGCCAGCATCCGACCGCCATAAATCGCACACCTTTTTTTCGGGTAGGCAGAGACGCCGCCGCGCCGGATGTGGGGGGGGCGGGGGCGGGGGGGAGACGGATGGTTGATTTCGCCGGATGGCGCGGAATATGCGACCGGCGAATACTTGGGACTCTCTGAGCGGAATATTCAAGAAGTCCTCGCAAAAACTGACACGTTTTTGTGTGACATCTTAGAAACGAAGTTGGTGCGTGTATGAACCTAACCTAATATAAATTTATTAAAAGTTATACCTACTAAAGTTACATCGTATACAAATACAGCCTTTAATAATACACATACACATCACACACACGCGCATACACACATAAATACTATTATTGCACTGTATGCTTACCTGTTAATAAATAAACACACACACGCGCGCGCGCGCAAACATGTGTAACATGTGTGTATATATATATATATATAATTGTATAATTGAGTTGTAAAGTTATTTGACTTATATTTGATGATTGTTTTTTAATAGCGGCAAATCGCCTGAAAAGATAAATGATACAATCTTTGAAAATATTGAAAAAAATTTTAATTTATTATAAAGTGATGGATAGCATAATATTTATACCTAAAGGTTCTAAAGAGGTCCTGTACTTGAGAGTGTAGGATGTCTGTTTAAACCCAGCGCTGAGGTTTATAAAAATGCATTTTTAACTCTCACCTGTCCTCTTTAGTGTAAAATATTGTAACTATTATGTAAATATTATGTAACCATCTAATTAGATGAAATAAGGAAAGGATGGTATTTTAACAAAAAATATGAAAATAATGGATATGTGATTACGATGAAGAAGAATAAATATTCACTCTCCCCTATCTATCTGTGCGCTTGTGCAATACGGTCAAACTTTTCTTAAACTTTTACGAGATATCTCGTCATCGGCGCTGAGTGTGTTAAGAATATTTATAACTTATCAACTAAAAATAGGTGCAGCAAACGACACCAATGTGAACATTGGTAATGTAACTTTATAACAAAAAATATCCAACATTATGAGTAAGATTCACTGAACCGAATAATGATTGTATTCGGTTCGGTTTCTAAAATCTATATAATTTGCAACCTCTCTTCTATTTTTTTGTTTACTATTGAGACGTGTTTCTGTTTTTTGTGCTTTTTTCACCTATTAAAAATAAATAATATCACCGCTGGTACGGGACTTCTTAACAGTTCAATTTCACAAATCGTATTTGCAAAAAATAGTTTGTCATATTCTTTACTTTCAATTATTGTTTTTTCAAAGACATTCCATGACCAAGAAAAATATACGTTTTTTTTTGGGCCATACTCAACTAAGCCAAATGTGCTTGTGCTGGAGCTAAGGGAGATGGTGGCAAGTAAGCGAAAAAAATGGTATTCATGACCACGTGCGGTTAAGAAACCGCGACCTTTCGGTCAATAGTCAAACGCCTTAACCACTAGACAACCACGAATATTATAATTTATTATGATCTTATTTTTATCAAGGCACCTATTTTGCTGACGGGTATTCATAGGGTGTTTTATAATTTTTATTTATTTATTCTTTATTGAAAAATCCACAATATTACATTTTTACAATTACAAACAAAACTTATTACTAGTATATAAAACCAATTATGGATTTCGGTCATTTTACGTGTTAATATTAGCATAAAAATTTGAACAGTGTTCTTAAAATATATATAGATTATTAATATTATATACATATACAGATGTTTTTTTTTTTTAAGTTTTATGTGTAATTTGTGAGTGATGTTTGTGGTAGTTGTGAGTGTGTGACACTTGTATGTTAATAAAAATAAATAAAGTAATAAATTAAGTATGGTTTAAGTATGTGCAAATATAATTTATGATTTATACTAATTATTTTAATTATTGTGCATTTTTTTTTTAAATCGAATTTTTCATCGTCTTTTTTGTCATGCTCCAAATGTATGCGTCAACGTTGAAATATTTCTAAAACTACCTAAATTATATGGAAAGGTGAATATGATTTATTTAAGTTCGGCCTGAGTCAAAGTCTCAAGTCAAAGTAGCCAGGCTGCACATTTGAAAGCAGTCAAGTCGAAATGTCGCCAACGCCAGTTCGTTTGGGGTGTCAGGCGGACGTGTGCGAAAATGACCCTCGAGTACAGGGCATTGAATTTTATTTTCGGGTAATAAATATGAAGTGTTTTAAAATAGGCGTTTTAATAAACTACTTTTGTCGCTTTCCGTGTGTCTCGTTTATTTATTATAGAAATACTATCAAAGATATTTTGAGCCCTTCCAAAATAACAATTAATCTTATTTTGAAAACGTTTTAAATTACGCTCGAATATCCTCAGTTCCCTCGCGGTAATACTATCAGTCGACTCAGAGGTCGCCATTTTGATTAATAATTGATTGTAATACTTTATATTATTTTAGAATTATAGGTAATTTTAAACAAAACCACATGGTGACGCGAATGACGGTCGCCGATTGCTGTGAAAGATTTTAATATATTTTGTAGCTGTATAATTTTGTTTCCTATAATAGTTTAATTTACTTTAGCGGTGACAAAATGTTGCTGAGGGCAAAGGAAGGATTAAAGATTAGACCAAGGACTCACCTTTTTCCCTCGACGGCAATTCCGGGTGCACACTGCTTTTACTGGGTCACTAGCGCATTATTTAATATTATTATATAATAAAAATATTTGAAAACGCTCAAGCCATTTTATATGCACCAGCATGAAACTAAATGATGTTTTGGGATCGATTTTTTTTTGTTGTATCTTTAGTTTTTAGGTTGTAGGTTTGACAATATTATTGATTTGATTGTTTTTTTTGGTCTCTTGAATAAAGTAAACTTACATTCAACGTTTTCACCACAAAATGTATAAAGATGTCCAACAAAGTTCTGTCCTCGACGGGACATTGACGCGGCAAGTTGGCGGAGCAACCTCCATACAAATTGTCACTATGATTTTGCATTCAAAGCCGCAGTCACTCGTGCGAGTAACTCCATGCGACGCGCCGCGGACTGCGAAGCGCAGAGCGGCGCAGCTGCGCGCATTAACTACTCCGACACGAGCGCGGCGATGGTCGCTTCGCACTCGGACAGGCGCAGAGATTGCAATCTTAGGAAACCGTTCAGAGTGATTCATAGTCAGAACTGAAAATACGCGTCAGAAATGTGGTAGTCACAAATGATTGAAAAAATACAAAAAATCGCCTGTATTCATCGGTCAAATAAATTGGTTTGACGCAAGTTCTAAGGGTTAGCCATTTATTTAAGTGTTGATTAAGAGGGTAGTTACATTCAGATATAGCTGGTTATGCCTCTTAGGCACAAAATTTCAGGTCCTACTTAAGACTAACCTAAATTTTAAGTCAGACTTAACCGATAAACATTGTATTTCAACTCATTTTTAACGTTAAGTCGAACATAAAAGTTCGTCTTAGCTTAGAATCAAAACAACCTCGACTTAAGACTCAAGTTAAACTTAAGTCAGTGTTAAAATACGCTGCTAGAAGCGATTTCAGTACGTTAACGGTGCTACAGTCGCGTGACCCGTGTGCGAGTGTATTGCCATCTGTGATTTTCGTTTGGTACTTGATTTTATATTTTCTAACTAATTTAAATTGACTGGATTTGCATATTTTGAACATCTTTAATTCAAGCAAACACGCATGGCAAAATCCTAGTAATCCTACAGCTGACAGCATAACCTCAAAACGTCTGACGCGTCATATGTCAAAAGTTATGCGACAGTGGCGACAGATATTGGATACACAAACCATAGCGGCGAGTAGCGAACTAATCACGAGAGCGAAAACATATTCCTAACAAAGTCGAACTTAAAAAGTAACTGAAATACACAATTCAATTTAGGTCATACTTAAAAGTCAAGTTGATCCTAACTAAGAACGACTTTAAGCAAGGACTGAAATTTCGGCCCTTAGCCTCCTAGTAAATTTACATCAATAGATTAGCCATTGTTTCGGGGAGTTGAAAAGATCGAAATCTTTGTCTGCCCGAACAAAGTTTAGCCATCGCTTATTATATTTTACAATAATTCACAGTTCTTATAAAACTAATTACGATTTATTCCTTATCTAAGAAAGAAAGAAAGAAAGAAAAGAAAGAAAATGTTTCTTTATTGAAAAATGTAAAACAAACATAAATGGTAGGTACATAAGTTCAATCGCATTTTCCAATAAATGGAGTGTGCTCAGCTGCCCTCCTTTCTAATAGAGGAGGGTGCTGATTTTCATCACGTCCGTTTTATTACATTATAATATATAATTTATTATTAACGTAAAACATATTATTTGTATTTACAGTGAATTGTAATCCTCACATGCTCTTATGTAACATATACAAAATGTATGACCAGCATAGAAAACTATATAAAACGTAGCTAAGTGTTGGTAGTTTAGAGCTCCAGAAGCTATTGTCGACACCTAGTCCTGAAGGAGGCCGGCCTTGTTTTGCTCCTTAGCGGTGGAGGTAAGTCGTTCCAGATCTTCGATGCCGAAAATTTAAAGGAACCTTAATAAATTGTCAGCTTATGGTGAGGGTCGATTAAAAGGTGATCTCTCGCACGTATTAGGTGATTGTGGTTTTCTTGTGCCTTTACTAATTTTTTATATAGCTAGGCTGGTCTCTCGCTGTAATATATTTTAAATACGAAGCAAGCAAAGTGGAGATTTCTACGATTGACCATATTTAGAATCCTGTTTTTGTTTAATGTGCCTGAGATATGGGTTCGCCTAGGAATCCGAAAACAAAAGAGTGTTGCACATTACACTGCTGGTGATTACCAGCGGGCGGGGGACCAGAACCATGGAAACTAGGTTTCCCCTAAAAGGTAAGTACAAACAAAGATGCACCCAGCCCTGCTAGCTTTGTTCATTTAGTTACCTATGTCTTAAATATAACAAAATTGGAGGGGGATATAACAAAGTCATTGTATCAGACTGGTCTAACCGTTACGTCAAGGTTCCTCGGGAGTAAGTGCGTTTTTTTTTTTTGATAGCTTTATGAAAACTTGTTGAAGAAAACCTATTCAAATTCCTGCCCAAAATCATCCTTTAAATCCTTTTTAAGAGGTACAGTATCCTTACTGCTGACTTTAAATTCAACCTGTATAATCAATGATGAAAAAAATATAATAAACCTCAACTAGATGATAAAAAAATGAAAGGGTAGGCCTTAAAATCGATCTTTCTTAAATTAACTCATACGATCATACACTTAACCCACGTTTATAAAGCATGCAGACCTAAGGCGATTTTCAATCCTCAATGGAAGAAGAATTATTCATATTGCTGTATGTGAATACATCGTAATTAAAATTCTAATGAACTGGGTAGACTATTACAGATATTGAAGCGAAAGTGAATTATTGAGAAAGAAATTTCTTGGAGATGAAAAGACAATACGGATTTTTTATGGAATCTTAGAAAATACATGTCTTTGGTGAAAAACATTAATAGGATTTCGTGTAAAACATTCTGTTATCTATTCTAAACAATATTCTTTTGTTGACATTTAGAGACATTTTGGCCTTTGCCACAACATATTTCTTTACAGAGTCGACATTGGCGCGAAGCCAAACTGCGACCGTATTTATTTCTCGCACCCAAACAAATTGAAGGAGTCCTACAAGGCAGGTATATTGGTCCGTTGAAGAAATTCATATTACTTCGAAGGGTCTATTTTGTATCAGAAACGTAACAAACAAATAGTTCGAATTCACGAATTAGGGATTATATGATATTAATTTTGAGAAGTGGGTATGAAATAGGGTTAGGCTTATTATCCTAGCAGGGGTGCTCAAACTTGAACTGCTGGCGATCTACCTCAATATTTTTAGACTACTTACGATCGACTCTGAGAGACTGCAAGTGTGTGTGATGCAGGGTTGTCGTACAAACACGATACACCCTACCTACCTAGGTAGGGTGTATCGTAGCATATATAGATATTAGCTTTCTGCACAATCATTTCTGCGGTCGATCGCGATCGACCAGTCGATCGCGATCGACCGTTTAGGACCTAAAGTATCTATAAATTTTTATTCTATAAACTAGTATTTTTTTTTCGTATTTTTGTAATTAAATATCTAATTAAATTTAGCCTAAAGAAATTAATAATATAGTTATTCTAAATGCCTTTAGGTACCATATAATATAGACTGATTAGGTAGTTGTTTTAAATTTAAATTCTATTTCAGTTGGGATAGACATCCTCGTATTTTGTCCATTGAACAAGAATCGCCGGTTTTTTTTGCATACGTTGTAAATACGTACCCTACCATAGGTTGCTAAAAATTAAAACCTCATCACATATTGCTTATAACTCTATTAAATTTAATGCTAATCGAAAAACAGTTTTAGTGTATTTTCATGATTAAAAAATTTCCTATTTAATAAATTGATAAAAAAAGCACAGAAAAAGCGCCATGAGACCGCTTCAAAATGTATTTTAAAAGAATGTAGTTATGTATAAAGATAATTTTATTCATCGTACGTCAAAAAAACTAGTTTATATAGTAGCTACTGGAAGAATATAAAAATATATGTATTTTCAAAAAAGCCATTAATACATATTTAATTAAAAAAAATCTGTATGAATTTAAAGAAAGAAATATTATGTGGCAGCATAATTTATAAAACTTCTTATTTAAAATTTATATTTTTTTGTGACTTTTAGCTATGAAATATGAGTTGTATAAATATCGAACACTCTAGGCATGATGAATCATCTTTCATTATGTCAATTTTTGTTAACCAAATGAAAATTGAAAATTGTCATTCCTATGTATTAAGTTGTTCTTGGAAATACATTTTTACTTTACTTATAAAACCACAACTTATTTATTTATTTATTTATTTATTTAACAGGTTTCCCCATGTACATTATAATTACAGTAAAACAAATTAAATTACCAAAAGAAAAACGAAAAGCATTAAAAACAAAAAACAATAGCATGAAACATACTCAACTAAAAAATTAAAATAATGCCTCCAGGCAAACATTAACACATAAATAATTCACGCCGATCCTACAACGGCGTAATAGCAAATTTTGAAAGCAGCGGCGTGAAAGCAGATTTTTAATCCCATAGGGCGAACAGACAAAAATATCAATCTCCACGGAAATGGAATTTAATAATTCGACTGCTCTCCCAATCGGACTATACTTGTATACGTCGGTACGACACGCTAACCGCTTAAATAACGTGTGCTTCCGCGCTCTAGTACGACGGTCCGGAACAAAGATACCAATATCACCGAGTATTACGGGATTCTCGATGAAACCGCGAATAACCTTATAAAAATAACACAACGTATGGATTTGTCGCCTAAACTCGAGTGTGTTAAAGCCTAACATCCCTAATACGAATGCTGATGGATACGTATTAGGAAACATTTCTGGATAATATCCATACCTACGGAGATAAAGGTATCTAAGGAACCTCCTCTGAATCACCTCCAGGATATTACCGTAAGTAACCTCATGAGGACTCCAGATAATGGAACTATACTCCAATATGCTCCTCACGAACGTGCAGTATAAAAGCGAGATGGATTTCGGTTTATTCAAAGATCGACTGGTTCGGAGCACGAATCCCAACATTTTATTTGCACGCGTAGCTATGCTCCGCATGTGCAAATGAAATGTTAGACGCGAATCAAACACAACCCCCAAGTCGCGAATTTCGTCGCATCTGCGAATGATCTCATTACCCAGAGAGTAAAAACTTATGTAAAAACTCACACTAGAATCGCACACCAACACGCTCTATCCCATATCTTTGTCACTTACACACGAAAATCCACACACCCCTTTTTCGCACACAAATTCACACACCCCTTCACACTCTCTTATTGTGTGTCATTAATGTCCCGTACTTCCATCATTTTATTGTTATATTTTATTTCTATTTTTATCACATTTAAGTACGCTAACTCTAATAATATTTTGCAGTTATTTTTTTGTGATTACCAGTACCAGTTAGAATTTTAGTTGGTTTTAATTCTGTTTTGATGTATTTATGCTAATTATTTTTTTACTATAAATCTCTATAACAAATAAAAATGAAATGAAGACATTTTTTTCAAATCTTAGTCGAGTTTACTCAGGAGACTACAAACGTGTATATTCTATCGATGGAATGGAATTAATCACATTTTTACCATTATACTTACTAGCATTTTATAGTTAGTTAGGTTTGTTAAAATTAAGTGGATGTGGATTTTTTATACCAACTATAATAGATAAATATATATTATTATATATCAAATGCGTGAACAATGTTAATTTTAAATTTAAAGCTTGCTTGCTTGCCTGGCATGTTAAGTAGATTAGGTTACGATTATAACTTGAAAGATGCTTTAAATAATGTGTTATTTTTTTTAGAAATTGTTATTCGCAACACGACTAGCACTCAATTCTCTATAGTTATGTTTTTTTTTTAGTGTAATCTTTTCTACTCTTACATTTGCAAACTAGATGAGTTAGAACTCGTAATAATCTCCAGTAATGTTATCTAACTCGAATGAGTTAGATAATATTACTGGAGGTTATTTCCCTGAATGTCAAGATATTCCCGTTTATGTAAACACACTTCAAAAGTAATAACCGGCGTTGCCATACAGGCGTGTTGCAGCTCGATAGAAGAGCAAATAATATTTCGACTCGTCTTTAGACCGGTGCGTACCATTGCTGGCATTATTGCAAGATACCAACACGATACAGATTAAATATAAAATTCATTTTATTACAATAAATTTGGAATAAATTACATTTTAGATATCATTAAGAGCTAAAAGCTTAAATAACAAATAAGAACATTTATTGTATACACAGATATATATATTTTTTGAAACAAAAAAAACAACACAATTATTTATCGTTTTCGTTTAGTTAACGTTAAAAACAACTTTTTCATTAATGATAAAAATTTTCTCGATATTTATTAATGAAACGCGTTTCCCCGTGTACATTTTATAACACCAAAATTTTGAAAATACTACACACAATAACCAGATGTGAAGAGAACAAAAAAAATAGCAATAAAAACAAAAAATAACATATTTAAGATAAAAACCACATGATTACTAGTTAATATTAAAAATATCTTTTTCCATCCACACCATTTACAAATTATGTCATATACATCTCACGGTTTTTTGACCCCATCCCCTGTTGTTGCGTCAGACAATTTCATGCAATAACTGTAAATCTAAAAATAAGTTAGAATAAAGTAACGTTTAAAAATTTATTTTTTAATACACATTTTAAAAAAAATCTACTGTATATAATATTAATAATCTATATATATTTTAAGAACACTGTTTAAATTTTTATGCTAATGTTATTATGTAAAATGACCGAAATACATAATTGGTTTTATATACTAGTAATAAGTTTTGTTTGTAATTGTAAAAATGTAATACTGTGGATTTCTCAATAAAGAATAAAAAAATAAAAAATAAATAAATA
The DNA here is from genome assembly GCA_020383195.1 of Neomicropteryx cornuta. NCBI lineage: Eukaryota > Metazoa > Arthropoda > Insecta > Lepidoptera > Micropterigidae > Neomicropteryx > Neomicropteryx cornuta. Next base: position 3,395,948 of record JAHKQU010000011.1, read on the forward strand.
AACAATTTCGAAATTATCATGTATATAGCCACTGAAAACCAAGGAAAATGCCACATGCCAAAAAGTGTAAAAAAAAAGTTTTAGACTTTAAAAGTACGGATGGTACTGTGTTATTTCCGCGATCTGATTGGCACTGACAATTTTAAATCGTTTTATAAAGTTAGTGATGGACTTGTCAGTGTAAACAAGAGGTTAGTATAACCTAACATTCCTAGTAAAAATATTTAATAATATAATGTGTGTATCCTAGATACCTCTTCTGAATAACCTCAAAAATATGCATTCTCACTTAAGTACAGCACAGAAAAGATCTGTTTTCGACTTATTCAACAGGTCGGGTTGTTCGAAGTACGAATCCTAGCATTGTATTGTATCCTAATATAGCCTGTTTCGCAAATGAATAAATGAATGAATGAATGAATGTTAGGCGTGAATCAAGCATTTATCCGAGATCGAAAATTTAACTGAATTTTCGTATAATGTAATATTTATGTTTTACGCAAACGGGGGCACAGCCTAATGTAGCGTAGCGGTATTATTATGTTTAGCAGCTGTTATGGGCTGGTCTATCTGGTAGTACCTTATCTATGTGAAAGATTTTATGGTCGACCAGTTGAATTACGGTCAGTCAGAAAATGTGACTGGTTCGGCTGAAAACTTATTAATAGTTCTCAAGTCCGTGGCCCTAAAGCCATGTTAATTCAATCTATGCCTTTTTTATATCTATAGGTGCGAGAAGGAAATACTTTGTCCCTTTTTCGCACCTCTTCAGCTTCAAATCTTGAATCGTGTAACGCGAACTAAAATAATGCCCCTACGTAATCATGGTTCTGCCTGCCTCCGACCGGCTGAAAATAGAGCTAGCGCTAGCACTCGCCGTTGGTGGCTTCGCGGGGGTTACGCCGATTGTTTATACCCTAGGGCCCTGAGATTAGCACTCCACTACCCTTTTTTTAAACTCCAAACCTTTCTTTTGAATATTGGTTTTGCCAGATTCACACAGATCCTTTATTAGTTGTAATAAATTAATAGTGTTGATAGTTGAAATATTACCTAAAATAAAGTAGCTTACAAACAAACTTACGAAACAATGGTAAATTTAACTAAAATGTTATTTTATTTTCCCCGAGCAGAAATCTCGTAATTTCTTAATTTCTCCAATCCCGTCAACGCGGCTCCCTCCGCGGAGGACAAAGACGCAGATAGGGAATGAAGGGAGATGAAGGGAGATAAAGAGAGATAAGGCGCAGCGCAAACAACCAAGCCGAAACACAAACAAGACACGGCAGCTAATTTTCGAGATGTTTATCGGTTAAATAATTGCCAGAGGCTGGGGGCATTTTCTCCTCGACCGCGCGCGCGGCCCATTGTGATGGTTTGTTTTTTACTTGCTTAATTTTAGAGGGTAGTTCGGCACGTCCTTTTGTTGACTTTCGCTCGCTCCAATACACAGATTTTCCCCGGACGTTTTGAGAGAATATTTCCCTCACTAAATAAATGTCGTAAATGTGAACGAATAAATTTATTAATTAAAAATATTTTTATGCTTTTTTATAAGCCCAAGCACTCTATAGATGCTTTTTTATGTAACCGTAAGCATTTCTAAGAATAAAATAAATTTAACTTTTCTCACAATTCACGCACGCTCATTCGAGTGCGTTCAGGTAATCTCGGTAGGACGCTCGGATAGCGACAAGCTCCTCGGGGGACGCGTTGAGGGGATGCGCTCACGTCCCATTTGGCTAAAGTCGTTATGCCAAACTGTCACGTTGTTTTTTTTGTTTGTTGTACAAGGATACATAGTGATCATTTTAAAATTAATATAGCTACTATTACTTAGTTAGTTAGCTTTTTAGCACCAAAATTGTATAATATAATACTCAACGAAATAAATTATCCTAAAAATATAAAAATTAAGTCTGGTGTAATTACCAAATGGTTACTGGAAAAGGGAGTTAAAAATTGTGATGTTATTTAAACAGGCATACAAGATGTTAGAGGCGTTGATGTATGGAATAGTTTAGTGTTTCTTTTAAATTTAAATAATAAAACATGTGTATGTTTATATATTTATCTATAGTTTATTTACATTATTAATATTATATATTTATAGGTTTATTAAGCAGTCCCGTAGCTTGCATTGAAGGTGTAAACTCTATGACGGGCATAACGGCGCTTTTTACAAAAACCGCGGCCTACCATTATGTGTGAAATATTGATAGCATTTAGTAGTTTTTTTTTAAATATAAACGATATGTTTTTTAATTCCATTTTTTTAAATAATAACACCGTAACATATATATTTTGAAAATTTAAAAACTTGTAAAATAAATTATCGTATTCATATTTAAAAACTATAATAAAAGTTGTTATAGCATATATTTCATATCGCTCAGGTAAATCACTCCTCCACTTTATTCTCATCATAAAACTATATTTGTTTTATACGTAAATTTTCTGGTTTCACAAGCAGGTGACTTCAAAAAATACTAATTTAGAAACTATTTTTTGCAAAATGTTTAAAGAAATTTCCTTAGGTAATTTCCTAGAATAATCCTTATTATAAATAAACTAGATGCCTCTAGCGGTTATTTCTCCTAACGTCTCTGAAAACCTGTAAAATCTGCATTTTTGAAGCATTCAGGTATGTGGGCGCCTTAACGATCCGTTAACCGATATTATATTAAGACTATAAATAGGGTCGTAGGTCAATAAAGCTCGTAAAAGTGACGTTCGTACATTTAGCGGAGGGCAACTTTTCCTAGTGGGAAACTAATCAAGGAAATGGTGGGGCGGCGGTGCACCCGCCCGTATTTTCTCAGAAAACTCATCGGCTAATTAAACGTATCGCCGCTTTGAGTCGCTTCCTTTGTGAATGCTATAATTATTTATTTATTTATTTATTTATTTATTCTTTATTGAAAAATCCAACAGTATTCATTTTTATCATTACAAAAAAAACTTATTACTAGTATACAAAACCAATTATGGATTTCGGACATTTTACAATATTAACATTAGCATAAAAAAATTGTGATAGTGTTCTTAAAATATACATAGATTATGAATTTATATACGTCGTATACAGTATAATTTTTTGATGTGTTATGTGTAATTTGTGAGTGATGTTTGTGGTAATTGTGAGTGTGTGTGATTTGTGTGTATATGTTCAAATAAAGTAATAAATTAAGTATGGTTTTAGTATGTATAAAAATAATTTATGGTGAAGGTAATATAAATGTAATTATTGGCGTTATATTGGCATTATATTGTGGCGTTATATTTTCGTGATTGTTTAACATTGTAGGGACATTCATTCTATAACTTCTTTGCAGTAATCGATAAAAAAAAAATCATATCCACACAACTTTCCGAGCTTCGATTTTATATAATTTTCCTGAGGTAAATGTTGTAATAATTTATTTTTGTTTAGTCAAGAATACAATATTATCTAACAATGCTATGCTCGCACTAAGATAGACCTTATCGCCTTGTTTTCGCAGCAATCATAACGAAAATTAACCTACAAATTAAAGTATTATTTTAAATACGAACATTAAAATAAAATAAACATTTACAGTTGGTTAATTTCATCTATACACTTTTATCGTTGACCAATTATATACATATTTTTTTTATTAAGGTACTTATTTTTTATTATTAACCTTTGTTACTTCTGTTTTTGCATTGCTAGCCGCTAAGTTGGGATTTTTTTATGTATAAAAAATAAAAATAGTAGATTTACAATGAAAACATATTTATGTATTCATTGTGATTGGTCATGGTGAGGAATATTGATACTTTGCCGCCGACACGAGTTGGTAACGTAAGCATATTTCACACCTGTGAAAGTTGCTTACGCAAATGTGAAATTTCACACCAGAAATACATTTTTCATGCCCAGTTTAGCTATAAATTTTCTATTGACGTCAAAGGCAACTAGACTTAATTGGTTTGCAAATTCCTTCTTGAAAGTCACAAGAATTTACTTTACTTAAGATATAACCGTTAGTATAAGGTGACGAAACACAAAAAAATACTATTATTTCACCAAGATTTTGATTTTAGAAAAAGTTATGGAAGTCATGAAAAGTTATATTAGAAGGATGTTTTCAGCATAAAGTGTTAGGTAAAATATTTGTATACTTATCAGCGCCTATCTGTAATATCTGTGCGGTAGATGTACATATACGTAGACACTTCTATCTGTTATTTTATTCAAGTGGGTAATCATTTGGAGTGTTCTAGCGAAACCTCCGCCTGCGTCTAACAGTTACTGGGAGAGTTAAGCCAGAACGAGAAAGAAGATTGCTTTTTCAGCAAATCTTATCTGCAACGCGACCGAACAGCGAAAAGGAGGAGCCAGTAACATCGACGACTCTTGCCATGAGAGCCATCCCATGAGCATGACAGCATCTTATGGGCATTTTCCGACTTATCTCATCCCTATTGCCTATTTAGGAAAAACAAAACGTATAATTACATATTGTCCAGCTGTGTTATTTATTTGTTCATTCTTTAAATAAATAAATAATTGTTAGCAATAATTAATTTTATAGTAAGTAAAGTTTTTTAATAAGTAATTTTATAAATTTTCTTTATGTATTTAGTATAATATGCACTATTTATTGTATGTATGATGTTTTGTATTTATGATATTTATCCTATGATCCGTCTTATTAGTAACATCTCACGTACTTAATAAGTCATTTTAACCTTGTTAGAGTGGCCATGTTACTTCAAAACAACAATAAATGTCTGACATTTGATTTGTCTATATGCTAATATATATATATATTTCTATGTTGTTATATAATTTATTATCGTGACTTCCTATCGTGCCATTATGAATAAATAAACCAATTAATTATTAAAAGGAAAATTAACAAAAAGGATGTAAAGGTGTGAAAAATAATATTGTAATAGGACTTGTGTGATTGTGAGTATTGTTTAAAAGCATGTTAATGTGAGCGTGAAATTAGCAAATATTGTCTCTTATTTTTATCACTACGCTTATATTAATTCGCCGTTTTGTTTGTTGTGCACGTCAAATCTTGAAATCGAATTTTAAACCACTTCTCTATGTCCAATCTGAAATTTTGTATATACACTTGATTCCGATGACAATATTTATCGCCATACTCGTGCATTCAAAAATGCGCGCCTGCGCAGATACCGGCCAATCCGATGAGCCCGGCGGCGATCGCACGTTGCCGCGCCGGCCAATACGATGCTGCCAGCCACAGTCCAAATATGCCCTATGCATAACAATGACCGAATTTTGGCCGTCCGACGGAACGAAATCATAAAAATTATAATTAAAATATTCGTACGACCCTCCTAAACGCGCTCATCAGCCGTAGTTGTCAGCTAACTTTTACATTCAATTCCGCGTAGAAGACCCCACTGTGCGTCGGTTGGGTTGTTTCCACTCGGTTCTAGTCGGTTCTACGTGGCGCCATCGGGCGAATGCACTCGAAGTTTGTATCGGACGAAGTTGGCCGCCCAAGTCGCACGTCATAACTTGCGCCCGGAGTTCGTAAGTCAGTTTTCTCTCGCAACTGCCGCGGTATCTTTTGCAGCGTTTGCGTTGACGTTATATGATTTAATTGCTGGCAAACATTAAACGGGCGGGTAGATTTTAACGACAATGTTGCTGAAGGACGCATCGGAAGAATTAAGTACATCCGGCGTAACTGAAGTCCCCTTCGGGTGACTTCCGGTACCCCGCAATAAGCTAAGATGAATGCGGGTGCATTTCTCCCTGAAGCGTCGCTGTTTTTATTTGTCTTTTCCCCGAGAGGGCTTATGTACTTCGTCCCCGTCACTGAAAAAAATATTTTAGAAAAACGTTTAGTTGTTTAAAAAATTTGCACCCGCAGCAATAAATTTGCTAATCGAACATAAGTGTAAGTAAATCGTATAGCTGTACGTATAGACTGATTACTGTTAAATAATTTTTGAATAGATTTACCATATTTCTGGCAGCACGTAACTTTTTACTATGATTACAAAACAGTAAGTTATGAACAGCCGACGAAATACAACTACGTTACCTGAAAATTTGGCAGTCGCAACCCTAATATTTTGTTGTTTTTACAGCAACCAAAAAATATTATAGCGTTAGCTAGATATTATGTTAGACGTAAACAAAAAATATGGTACTTAAGAAATTATGGTACTCGCAACCAAGTAAGTTTAACAATAATCGATGTGTAGCTCCAACAATATCAACTCACTATATCAACCATACTTTATGGTTGCCAATGCTATATTTTTGCTGCTTTACCGTATTTTTTTTTCAGTGTTCTTTCAATAGAATCATGACTTTTTTCCAATTGATCAAACATTTTCAGACCATTTTAGTATTTTTTTAAATTTTGACGCACGGCTAGTATTGAACCCCCTCTACCCCCTATTTACTGAATTTGTGATTTTATCGATTTGATTTTATGTGAATTAATCGTTTTTCAATAATTCGGCAAAAGTTTCGCAACGTTATCTTAAAATACAGCTTTAATATTTTTTTTTTGTACTTTTGTTTAAATTTAAAATATTTTGGCTTATTTAAATTCGCTTAATATATTTCAATATAATTCGGGTTTAATTTATCTTTATTAGTCTATTGAGCTACCTGTATTCTGTAAAATTACTGTTGGACAACCACGATAAATAAACACGGATATAATATTTCAATTCATAATAATTATAATATGGCACTGACATTCTTTTAGTTGGTTTTATTTGCGCATATATATGAATTCGTATTAATTCTAAATGGCTACAGTTTTTCTTAAGGGCATCAATCTACACACAACAATTCAACTTTTTCGCATTTGTACTCTTCGAGTCGTAAGATGCAACGGACGGAGGTAGAACATGAATCTATAAAAGCTAGCATGAGCCAGTTTAGTGCAGGTGGTAAACCTTTAAGAATTCTGGCTTTTTGTTGACTAATATTGTTTGTATAGTATTGCCTGTAGCAGGATTGTTTTATATAGTAATATAGAGCACACATTTATTTATGAATTGCATATCTTTATTTGACCTGTAAAGTGCACTCCCAAGAATCAGGAGTCATAACCTCATTTTTGACATACTCTAGTTGCCTCATTTTATGGTGCAGCTAAGGAATAACATTGGAATAACAAAATCTTCAAAAAATCCACAATTTTGGGTGTGCACCACTTCTCAACCACTAAGTATTTAGTCGAGTGGTTTATTGTATTATATACACCGAAGACTTATGTTGTACTTCTTGGGGGCTGATTTTCGAAATTGATTTTCATTTTTGAAATATATCTTAAATAAAAAAATGTGTTCACTTTTATTATTCAACATATAATGCAGCATCGATTCACCCAAAAAATAGCGCATAGCGGATAAAATAATAGCGCCCGTAATCATCACTCGCACGCACACCACGGCAACTATCGATCAACATATTTACGGCTAAGGATTTAAGGTCGATATCAGCATTATCAAAAACAGTGTGCTACGATGTCTTGAATGAATAAAATTTGGGTATAGGATGAGTCTTAAACTTTTTATGTTATGACTGAGAAAATAAAACAAATGTGGACCATCTCCCACAGTGTCCATCTCGCTCTCATGTCATATGACCCATGTCTCATATGACCATCATCCCTATGACGAATGAGGATAGAGCGTGGTCGCCCTGAACGACTGAAGAGGCAACTGAACGAGCCCTCCACCAGCCAACCCCGTCATGACGTCATTGAATATTCATAAATGCGGTGCAAGGCCTATAACCTATTGTTAATGAGTCTACATAGAAAACCTTTTTTCGTTATTTAATAGTATTTTTTGAATTCTTTCTTGTCTTAGACAGCTAATTAATAAGTAAACTACCTAATTAATAGTGCTTTTGTTAATGTGATATTTTGATATATAGAAATATACTATGTATATTTCAAACAATCCATATTTTTTTTTGTTATAATTTTACCAAACCCACAATACATTTATACACACATACAGTTACACACACATATAAATAGATACACACACATACGCCTACACACATGTATAAACCCATACACATACATACATGTAATACATACACATACACTTATGTGTAAATATGTGAAACTAAAGTATTTTATTTTTAAGTTCATTTTTTTTGTGTGTGTTCTAGATCAGTTCTAGACGAACCAATTAAATTGATTAATAAGTGGATTCGTGCATTTGGCTAAATTAGTAACTATGTACTTGTTGCTTTGTTGTTTGCTTTGCTTGTTGTGCTTGTTGCTTGTTGCTTGTTGTTGTTGTGCTTGTTGCTTGTTGCTTGTTGCTTGTTGTTGTTGTTGTAGCTTAACTTCATTTATGAAGTTAAGCTAGTCACCGGACCTAGCTCCTAAATATTTTAATTACCTAATAATAATAATAATAATAAAGCTGTACGTTTCCTTAAAATATAATATTTTTTAAAGTATAACTATTAAAATTTTACCCCCCCTCCATCTGCATCTATAAAGTTTCCTCCTCTCTTCCTCTTAATCATATTGCTCGTCCTATATTAGTAAACAAGTGTCTAGCGACGAACGACTCGTGTGCGCGCTCTATAGCTAGATCTGTTTAAGGTCAGGTGCGACCGGGAATGAGGAAAGTGAATTAACTTTCTAATTAAAATACAAATTAGAGAGACCACTCGAGAGACAAAATAGAAAATGCATTTTTCTTTTGAACGAAACCATTTTATTTTTCTATAGTTACAATAAGTATATTATTTATTTTCAGTATAGTTTATGTACAAATGAAATTAAGATTATTTACACGCATTGAAATACATCATTTTATTTATTTCTAAATATTTTATGGCCATTCGCTTACAATGTTTACAAATTTAATAATCTCATTGCTAAACCACTAGTTTGTAACTAAATCTATACTTTAAAGCAGATTTACCATAACTATTTATCGCAATCACTATTTTACATTAATTATTTTATGAAAAAATTATCGCTTATGGATTAATAAATACAAGAATACCAAAAGTGGCAAAAATTTATTGCACACTCGTATGTATTTTTGAGGCCATGTTGCTCGCATGTGAAATTATATTCTGCAAATTTTCTCGACGAAAAAAAAAATAGGGTATTTAAAGCATCTGTTAATAGGGTATCCAAGAAAACAACCAGTTAACCGACACATTCTAGCATTGATCAAACCGTTTTAAGGTGTTAAACAACGATTTATTTAGTAGAAGGCTTCTTTACACAAAAAACTATAGGTACTTAGCGGTCAACGGTAGACTGTTTTAAGGCGTTTTAACTAGTTTTAAGGCGTAGCCAAAGGATAAATATGAATTTAGATTAATTTAAACCACTTGGTAACCATTGAATATTTATTCATAAAAAAAAATACGTTTAAATACATTGATCTTAAGTGATTGAACGTAGTAAAGGCAGATCTTTGAAATTCAATTCTATTTCTGAGAAATTTAATAAATGATAAATAGCTATTAATTCTTTTTATTTGAATTGCTCTCTTATAAAAGACATTAGGGCCTTAGGAAAAATAGTAATTAAAAGGCAAATAAAGGTCTAAAACATAGAAAAGTTTGTTTTTTTTATTTCTATATTATGATGCTGTAATTAAATAAAAACCAACCGCGCAAAGAGTAAAACCTGACGCCCTATAAAAATAAACACCCTCAAGAAATTGAGTGAAAAATTACACGAGCAAAAACAATATACGACATCTAGAGCGAATATATTTATTGGTCGATCGTCGAATGAATTAATATTCGATAATCGATTCTACCAGTCCACAATGGCACAGATGCAACAATAGCTATCATTGAACCATATCCGTCAATTGAAATTAATTATTGTTCATAAAGTAATAGAAATGTTATCCAAAAAGCGTGTCGGTCAGGTTAGTACCTAAAAACCTATCAAAGCCTATTGAATCGCTAATTTGGGTTCTATATATGGCTAAGTACTCGAATTTCTGGAAACAACTTTAATCCGGTTTGTACTCAGAATCAAATTGTACACGCCATCCGCATAAAATAACCAAAATATTTTTTGCACACCAAGTGTCACAACACAAATTAGCGATTCAATAATAACAGCTGATATCTCTCGTATATTTTCAACAGCAGAAATGATGGCTCATATTTTGAATTTGATTATTATTCATTTTAAATCTATACACAATAAATTTAACAATACATACCTTATTAAATCTAAATCATAAGAGAGCATTGTTTATTCCCTAAGATATATTGTATGTTACTTTTTCTCTATTTTCCTAGAACGTAAGAAGCATGAATGTTTCATACAAAGTTTTCGACACTTAAATCTAACTGTAAGTAAATAAATTCATCGTATGCCTATCATATACAAAGGCTATGTGTAATAAAATGAAATATTAATTATTCAATTTAAATCAGAGACAGCATTATATTTTAATCAGAAGTCAGTTGCATCAGTTAAATAGCCAAATGTCTCAATTTGCAATATTCAGCAATATTCAGCCCAAACATGGCATATTTTCATATTTTTTTTTAATGATTACACAAGCTCCAATTTCACCGTTTTTGCAGATGCTTAATTATTCTTTTTTAACTCTTAATTAGTCTAGATGTAATAACTTGTTCAAGGCCAATTGCAATAACAAACCAATGACGAGCAGTCGTCTACGCCTATTCATTCTAACTAGGCTCTCTACTCTAGGGCGGCAGTGCCAGGTTTTTTAATAAAAGATGTACCGACCATAAGAAATAATATATATACGAGTTTATATATAAAAACTCTAACTCAGCTGTTAATAAGTTCAACCAACAATATCATATTGTAATTATCATTTCACCAACTTTTTCGCAGAAAACGTTTATAAATGAATAATATGTGGGTATTTTTTTAAAGGGCCAGCTGTAAGAAACAGTGGCTTCGGGCGGAAAATTCCTAAATCCGTCTCTGGCCATCGGTTTATTATTGCAATTGGCCCGAATTAAAGCAATTGGTACATAACGGGCATTTACACCATAAGCACCGATACGGCCCGTTTCATTAATTAGTCCTTAACATCTGACAACCATTATGTTGGAAATCGTTATGACTTTAAAGACATTGGTGTATGCATACATATACACTTACTGGTGAAAAAAAAAGAAAAAATGTAACACAGGCATACAGGCGTGATATTTGTTTTAATATACGGCAAATATATTTGTAACTTTTATAAATACATACGGGTGGCTATACATTCACGAGAAATAATCTTTTTATAATCATGCGACTATCTCCTATCTACAACTTGACATGATTACTTATTTTATATACCTGGTTGTTTTTTATCTGTATTCTAGTCAATATATTTTGTGGTACATACTTATTGGGTACAGAACAGCCAGTATGTGTTTCGTACAATGTTAACATGACCTAATGGTTCATAATTTGGTTTTCCACTATACTTTATTTTTTATGTTTTTTGCGTAACGATCACAATAACATAAGTAATAGGAAACACGTCGTGGAAAATTATTGAAATGGATGGATTCCTCTGTCGAATTCTTCCATGGGCCTGTAATGTGATGACGCGTCGAGCGGCCACATTGTAGCTGTTAAAAAAAATATATAAGATTAAAAAATAACTCGCGTTGAGAAGAAATATTATTTTTTATAAATTATGGTATAATATTTTAGGGGGTTGATCTACATATATCGACAACTAAAGCAGTCTCACGAAAGAAATATAATATCGAAAAAACAAAAAAAAAAATTAAAATAATGATATTAATCGCGCGCTCGGGCGGTCGCTGTCCGACCTTGCGTCATGCATTCAACCGCGTTCGTAAACATTAAAATGATTTTTAATACATTTTTAAATTCGTTTCTCTCGTAATTGAGATTTTTTTCTGATTATATTTGATTATCAAACCCCTAAAAATACACCAATGAATTTGAATACAATCTGTATAAAGTATTTTACTTATAATAAGGTAGATATTTGCACTTTTATCATGCGAAATAAACGCAAAAGTAAACTAGCATTAGAGGGAAGCTTTTGTATTAAAATAAACAGTGTATGCATACCTTTATACTGCATATCTTTAAACATCGTTGGACAGCTGTTTATGGTCTGTAAAATAATACATATTTGTTATAAGTTATTATCGAAAAATACTCTATTTAAACATTTGCCCTATCGAAGGTAAGAAGTACCCTATCAAGTTGAAATAAGGCAAGATATATATAAATTATTTTAAAGCTCCCTTTTAATGTTTTTTTTTTAAACTTTATTATTCAAATTCGTTTTTAAATACTTTAACTTGTGTTATTTTCATTAACAAAGTTCTTCACTTTTAACCACAATTTAGTATCATATAAAAAACGCAATTAATGGTCGACTCTGGTGTTATACAAAACTGAGTATGATCTTATCATATCTTTTGACATCATAATTATATTTCAGCACTATAAAATCAAGGTCTTAACCAAGTAACAAATATTAACACTTGTTATTTGAGTTAGTATTTGGGAATACTTTCAGACGTATCAAAATCAAATATACACGATTACTTGCTTGATTAGGATATGAATATAGTTTCTACAATATTGCCATATTTAAGCCAAATAAATATAAATACTCAATTTTGACGTAGTTATTATGAGTTTTAAAATTTAAATTCATTATGGCAAAACCGAGTACAGAAAATGAGCTTTTTTCCTATACTTAAACAAGTCTTAAACTTATTTTTATTTATTTATTTTTTCTTATGGGTAAGAAATTAAGAATTAATAAGATTACAAAACCGATTATGGTATTGGTTCATATTTACAAACATATTATACAGTTATGATGTTTTAAAACGAAATTGTTGCAAAATGTTTTCAAACTAAATTAAATTATTTAAATAGAAACTCGTAGGTAAAGGATTTATGTATAGGATATGTTGAGTGTGTGTGTGAGTAAGAGAGAGAGATATTGCGTGTCGGCGAATTAATTAGGTTTAATGTGGGTGTGTTTATATACAATGCGTCAAAGGATTATGTGTTAGATTGTTTTTGGGTATGAAAAAATGCTTTATGTGCATTAGGTATAGATTTAATATATATACATATATATAAACGTATGCAATAGATCGTAATCAAAATAATTAGGCACAATTATCAATTGCCTTGCCCTTAGCAACGGTGAGTCCAACGCGTAAAGCAGTCATTGTACCGGTCGAGCGCAGCGGGGTTAGCATCTTATGACTTAAAACGACTTAAAATTTAGATACTACAAAATAGTACTAAGATTTTTTTATTGAAAAAAGGTAAACTTTAAATAAAAATTACGAACATTTTTAATATCTCTTGTAAAGTTCGTTAAACTGCAAATATGTAAATCAGGTGAGAGGTCAACTGGTGTCAGGTAAAAGATTTACAGCCGTTGTGACAAGGACAAAAAAAATATACAATAAACACACATCACTAACCTGCTCCTTGTTTTTGTTGAAGTTTATGTTGGTTCTGACAGTCCTGTGATGAAGAGGTTGCAGAGGCCTTACGTTGTTTCCGAGTGGAGCCTTCGGCGTTTCCTCGGAACCTTGCATCAGCCTTCGCATTGCGTACATCTACGAAAAAATCATTGCATTTCAAAGGCGTTAACCTCCTTAATCCTAAGAAGAAATAAAAAAAAACCTTTTTCCTGTAACGTTATTTTTATTTACTATCTCCGATATTAAAATTAGCATATGCATCTCATTTACCCATATAATCTGTAACTAGTTATTTCGATTTTAGATTTTTTTTTTGTAATTACACAGTGTACCATGTAGACGGTTTCAAAAGAAAATCGAGTCTAAAAAAATTAAATAAATAAAACAACGAATAGGAAAAAATGGAATCAGTATTCAGTATATTTAATTCAAGAAACAACTTTGCAGTTGTGTATGAAAGGCAGAAATGAGTAACATAAAACAATAAAACAATAAAAGTAAATATAACAATAACAAGATACAAACAACAAATATAGTAATTAAGACTAGCATACCTACATTTTATACACAGTTATTCAAATACATGAAAAAGAGATTTTTATAAGTTATTTTTGGTAATTTTGTTTATCTAAGTAGTTTAAAATATGTATCTGTGTCTAGATGTATATAGCATTAACTCTTTTTTTATCTTGGTATGTAACTGTACTTTATTGATTTGTAAATATCGTAAAAATTAAATTAAATAAATAAATTACACTCTGCATAGTTTAGAAATTACTTTGTGTAAACTACTTTTATTAAATAAATTATATATTTAAAAGGTTGAAAAATATAAAAGAATCGACTTACCTCTTGCTTAGTCACGTAGATGGGTTTATTAAGTATGATCCAGACGGTGGTTTCCCAGCATCCCGGATGGGTGGTACTTCCTTCGTAAGTGATGAAATGCCTCGTGTTGGGTAGCAGGGCCGTAAGTGACAAATGCCGTATTGCCGTAGATTTACCTAAGGTAAGCGAGTGAATAAATACTATTTATAAGGTTTCTTTAATAGGCACTATCTAGGTGGTGGCGCCTGCAATAGGTCAAATCCAGCCAGTTCATTTTTCGCCGTTGAGAATATTCAACGGCACTTTTATCAACACTGTCGACTGAGTTAAGTAACAACACATACACAAAAAAAACACACATTCAGTTACAGACTTGCTAACCTAGCCAAACAGATATTTGGCACCCGCCCACGGTATTTCCGGAAATAATTTAAAAATGTGTGAGTATTATTTTTTATGAGTTCGGTTAATTTGTTACTCCCTAAAAGGACAGATGATTTTTAAATACAACCTGTATATCCATAGTGCATTTTTGTTTTTTATTAAAATGTTGAATCGTCGATTTAGAAATGACTATGAAAATGTCCCATTAAAAAGCAATACCATTCGCAAGTGCTTGCAAGTATTGCTTTTTTGCCAGTCATTTCGCGCAAAATGACAGTCAAATCTATGCTATGGGATAATTGGTTGGGGAAACGCATAATACCCTTCGTTAGATACCTCAACTGATATTTGCAATATTAAACGAGTTTCTTACTACTACAAATACAAATAGTCATACAAATGAGTTTCATATGGATGTAACCTTTAAAATGTGTATTAATACAGTTTTACAAAAGGCATACCTTTATAAAGAATTTTATTAAAAGTACTAGTGATGATCCGCAGTTCGGAATTAGGAGTATCTCCAATTTGAACCATCATTGATATACCAACTATACCCTGGGACCTGTGCTGCGCCTCTGACATATTATGATAAAGCTCTTTGTTGAATCCATAAAGCTGGATCTGCAAAAAAATAAAACAAATTGATATTTTACAATTTTATGGCGATCTTTCCCATATTTAACCGATTATTTTCGAAAATTTCAGGCAAATTTCATAAATAAAATCGGTAACACACGTTGGATTTTAAATTTCCAGACATGTAGTTCATAAAAAAGTGATTTATTATTTTACCCAAGAAGGTTATACTTTAAACATACGTCATATTTCAGGAAGTCTTGTAAACAAAATCTCATCCTTGCTAAAAAAATGTTAACAATTATGTTTGGGAGGTTCATCTGATGCCAAAACCTGTTTCGTTTGCTATCCAATCGATTCAGATAAATTAAATACGTACCATAATTAATTATTTAACGCATAGCACTACATTGATAATACATGACTTTATACTAAAAATAAAAAAGTTATAAAAAAAAACCAATGAGTGCAAAACCAGATAATGCGAAAATGTGTAAAAATGGTGCCCTACTAACTAAAAACTTGTTCTAGGGCAGAAATTATGTGCATATATTCAAATCACGTGTACGGTTATATTAAATGTCTTTGATTATTTACCTAACTAATCTTAATACTAAAACAGGTTGAAATCCATGACCTAAAAATAAATAAATTTAAGAAATTGAAAAGTAATATATATTACCATATATGACAAATAGTACATAATAAATTTACATATATGTATATCGTCTAACATTTAACATAAAAAAACAAACCACAAAATATTTAAATTTAAAAACTTTCCCTGTGCCACTTTTGAAAATGAAGAACATAAAAAAAAGTGTACGATCTTATCTAAATAAATAAAAAGCTTATCAGTAATTTCACCAAAATGTTACCTCTCCGGGAAACGCATATCCGTGAATATGGTGTTCTGATCCGTGATGATTTTCAATTCCGTAATGAAAATATATCTCCTCGAACTGATACCGATAGGCTAAAGGTCCACCTGATATATTCACATGCTGCTTAGATTCTTTGTCGACGTGAAACACTAGAGATTGGCCAGTATTATGCAGAATACCGCTAACCTGTGATAAAAGAGATATTTATTTACTTTACTTAATTAAATTTTATTTATTTGTAAAATACCATATTTCAATACATTCTTCAGTTATAATAAAAGATCTATCAAATAGTTTGTAGGAAGATATGTTTTTACTATATAAATAATAAGAATTAATCAAAACCTCTAAATAATTTAAGGAACACGAAAAATACGACTGGACCGATAGCTCATCCTTAAGGTATACCTGACAGGATTCGAGTTGTTTAAATTAAATATCATTTACGTACCTTATGTTTATCGAACTGTAAATCTCTTAGACCTGGATCGAACAATAACTTCTCTGGCTCGACATTAATGGGGCTTTGTCGTTTTCCCTTATTGCACATGTTCCACTGTGGGTTGATGAGTCCCCAAAAACCTGGACCTGAAATCGATATAAATAATTTATTTATTTGTTTTAAATTTTTAAAATGTATACTGTACGTTTTATAAAAATGTATACCTGAAATGCCATCATAAGTCCACCATTCCTCCCAACTGCCATTTATATCTAAAAAATATATACCGAGTATAAATAATAATTCAAGTATTCAAGCGAAAACTGTGGAAAAACATGAGTAGATACAGTTAATTAATTTGAAAGTGTGTTATTTGTGGTTAGGTTAGGTTTGTTATATTTTATAATAAAAACCTTACAGCCATAGCCGCAAATTAATATACTATTCATTATAACTGTGAAATAACATTAAATATTTTACTACTAAAACCTTTTATAAGCTTTCGTTTTCAAGTAGTTAATAATAATAAGTTAACTGCATGCGGTCCTGTCACTGTCACTGGAATCTCATCTGCGCTAAGGAACCTGGATGAGACAGCAAGGCGGCGAATGAGTAAAGCACATTTATTGGGTTTAATAATGACTCACGAATGGAATGTTCTTCGTAGGGCAGTATTTGACCATTTTCCTGGTTCAAAGGCTGTTTTTAGGCGTAGGCTGCGAGTTGTTAAGCATTAATTTTTCCTCACCTACTCAACAGTATCACCGCAGCTAGCTCCATTGTGTTGAGCACTTTGGCACACTGTATTCCTACGTTAATTGTATTAGATATATTCCCTAAAAAGTTTTTATTTTATTATTTTAACCTGTGGTGGTCTACATAAAGTGTCTCGGGCTGGCCACGATGAATCTATTAAATTTAACGTTTTTTTATTACCTTGTATTTTTTACTTTATACAATATTAAAATCATCACCTGGAATAAGATATCCGAGCAGAATTAGGATGGTTACAAATATTGTTTTTCCGCTACGCCATTCCCTCGGGAAAGATTTTTCTGATGACCCTGAGGTTGATTTCGATGCCATGATTCACAAATGTTCTGGTATTTTCGAACATATCAGAGGTCACCTAGTTTTTATGCACGCCATTAATTCATACAGTTTTCATAGCAGGAATTAGAGTATAAAGTGTGTCTGTGAACAAAAGGAACAATATTTTAGTAAAACATATTTTTGAAATTCGATTTTTCGATAAAAAAAAGTTTAGGAACGGCATTAAAAATATATATATAAAAAACTACGCACTCAAAATAAAATGCACTCAAAATAAAAAAAAATAAGTAAAATAAAATCTATAAAAGCGTGAGCTATATTGACGTTTTTATATATGATTTTTTATTTTATCGCTGTCAAAATATGAAGGTTCTACATGAATTAAACATTCAAGTTTTAGTCTTGGCTAAGTTCCTCTGGTAGATTGCGCTGGTTATTTTATTTTTTAATTTTTGTTTACCTTAATTTAGCAACATGTATTTTCATCGAAATCGTGTATACAAAATTTCAGCGAACTTAGACTATGGGTTTACCAGCGAATTAAATCCGGTTAGGTTATTTTTCGCTGTTGAGAATATTCAACTGCCTTTTCTCTACACTGTCGACTGAATTAAGTAACAAGACATAAAACAAAAAAACGCACTCATGCAGTTATCAACTTGCGAGATGTTGTTTGCCTGTAATGAACGGCCTCGCATCATGAAAACAACAATAAGGCAATCAGAACTGCGCCCAATAGCGCCTCCCCGACAACACAAACCATACGAACGAAGAAGATCAGGAATATTAATAAAAAATGATATTGTTAGGATATTCGTATTATTTTTATAAAGTATTTTGTGTAAATTATTTTCTAAAATATAGTTCTTCCATAGTTATTTTCCGATGAAATGTGATTTATACTTCCCTACATTAGACGATGTGCCTTTTTTTACTTGCACTTGACTCGTATTATTTTTTTAAAAGTTAATCAATTCGTCTAAAAATATCAAATATCACCTTAAAAATTTACCTATTATTTATACAGTACAGGCTAGCGATTTATATTATAAATAATATTAAATAAATTAGTACGAAAAAAATTTTTTAAACAAGCTTTTAAACGCGTATATATAAAAAGCTCGCCGTTGATCGTTGTGGAGTTCTTTCATTCTTTGCTTTGTCGAAATCACATACAAAATAACCTTAATAAAGTGCGTTTATTGAGGCATTTTGAGGGTTCCGTAATATCTGAATGTGTTGTCTATACTTAAGAACTATCTAGCACTTGCAGAACCGTTGCGATTAAAACTAACGAAAAAATAGCAAGCTTTCATCCGAGTGTTTAAAAGCTTATACAAAATTTAATATCTGTTCTGTTGAATGTTGAGGCGTTCCTTCGACTGAAGCCACTCCTGGGCATTGCCATACACATGCATATTTCAACTTCGTAGGGTAAGAGGAAGTGGTTCTAATGCAGCTAGCAAGATTTGACTTAAACTAAACAAACGGTGCAAGCTAAATAAAAGCTCGTAATAAAATATCAACGTTCAAATCGCACCGATTCAAACTCTGATTTCCCAGAACTCATATGAGCCTTGTTCATTAACTCCCGGGGCAAAGTTACCACATTAAAGCCTAACCCTCATCGCATAGTAATAATTCACATCAACAATCGGGCCTTAGTGATACACCGACGCCATTTTTAAGACGTGTTAATTTGTAAGGCCGTTTCCGGTTTACAACTCATGCGTACAGTAGACCTAAAAAGATGTGTTAAATATATTTTTTTATCACTTTTAATTTATTCTCGATAGAAGATTTTTGGTTCAATCAATAAAACGGTTAAAATATTTAACAAAGGATAGATAAATTGATGTTTATTCATTTATTATCATTTGAGTTCAAACACCATGGTGTTGGTTTTTGCGAATAGCTAACATATATATAAAACAAAGCAAATTATTTTTTTATCTAAATATATTTAGCAGACATTCAAATTGGTATTGCGCAAAGATATAATAAATTTCAAATGTCTTTAACGTAAAAAGCTAAAAATTCTGTGGATTCTAAATTATTAAGATATTCTAAATTATTAAGTTGAAAAATCGATATGTTGTGTTTTTACGTTTATTAATTATAATTGTTAGAAAGGAAATAGATAAAAAACACATTTTAGATTTATTGTCTTAATTGAGTAGGGGTTTTGAAGATAAACTACAGATTAATTAGTTTAAAAGGATTTCAAATAATCTCAACTGCCTCATCAACATCACTTTTTATGATGAGAATAAAATCGACGAGGGATTACATGGTATATATAACAATTTAGAAATAAAATAAAAAAGTTTGCCTAAAATTGGAGATATTTGTTTTAGTTTTTTAATATGAAAATGATCATTTATGCTAAAAGTTTTTAAGAAAATAAGTTTTTGTGTTATAATTAAAAAGAATGAATTTAAAAAACGTATCAGTTGCTTTTCAAAAAAAAAGAAACTAAATGCTATCAATATTTCATACAAAATGGTAGACCGCGGTTTGCATTATATCATGCCGTCATAGAGTTTACACCTTTCTGCTAATCGTACAAGATTTCTTTTTGTAGGTAACAATTTGTATGTCAGAATCGTTCAAAGGTTATTCTTCGTTCACGTGTGTAGTAACCTACCGTTACTAAGCCACAGACTTTAAAATTTATCGATTTTGTTGAAAGTTGGATCCGACAAATTGTGTCGTCTGTAGGGGCCATGGTTTATCAGGATCTTCAAGGTCCACGACATTTTGAAATATATTGTATTTGTTTATTATCCCAGCATATGTGATTACGGAACCCTGACGAGTAAACTGATTCGACTTGTATTTTAGTTTTTATCCGACTGTACATCGACCACATATTTATTAGTAGTTTGCGTGCCGGTGGCCATTACACGGGAACGCTTCTTGCGCTTCGGAACACACCCCGGCCGTGTTATTATTTTCCCCACTTTTCAAAGTCCCCCGAAAAGTGGGGAAAATGAGGAAATTGGCCAAATGAGTACACGGCCAACGCGCATTACGAACACATCTGACACACAAAACCTCAAGCGTGTTGAGCGCTAGACGACACATTACTGATTTTTACTGTAACTTTTACCTTATGACTTAAACGCGACGGGAAAGTGTAGGTGCGTTTTGAGTGTGGTATGAAGCTATTCCTATTAATGTGCATGGCGGGGGGATTTTTTTTTATGTTATTACACGTTTTTAGGTTAATATTAAAGTAGTGTGCAAATTTGCCTCTGAGTGTGTGTTTAAATACTGTTTGTTTAATTGTGTAAATGCATAGTATATTATTTTTAATAATATACTTAATATTCCGCCTTTTATAAAATTATATATATCCTGTGATTAATAAATTTCTGATTTATCGTCAAACAAAGAAAGAAAACCAAAAATTCCCTCTCTTAACAACCACTTAACCCTTAAGCGGTTATTTTTTTATGCTTTTTAGTTATATATTTAATAATTAACATGGTATTATTACATTATTGATTTAAGATTGAGCGTTGTCTAAATACTGTATTTTTGCCAATTAAAATTAGATGTCTACCGTTTATACCGTGTCTCTGTCGTGAATGAAAATTGTGTATGTCTGTTTAATTTTCAGTATTAAATTTTATAAATCATATATTTAAAATTCAAAATAAATTCATTGAATAGAGAATTTTCAGGAAAATTAGTGGGATGCCTAATTTTAATGTTTTGGCGTCATTTTAAAACGCCCAGTTTTTAGGGTTTTTATAAAATCATATTTCTTAAATTTTACCATGACACTTTATATGTTAAAAGAGTTTATCATGTCCGTCCGTTCATACGTCACAGCTTCATAGTTTCCGATGTCATTTCAGAGGGACATTTTTAGTATTTGTAAAGACAAATGTAAGGAGAAATTTTAACTCGGTATCTTTTACAACCTGGAGTGACAACAATGACACATAAAAATAATGTCACTTAATCGTGCACTTCACCAACTGTTTAAAAATACAGCATTTTACTTAGTATAACATAAAATTGTACCTCAAATTCCAATTTTCTCACAAAACTAGTGTGAACAGAAATAACTAATATTTCGTTTGATAAAATCGACTGTATATAGAAATTAGTGACATGGCAAACTGTTGTGGTACTGTTGGACCATTTCAAACCTTATGCACACTTTATATTTTTAGTAAGTAAGTTTCCGCAAATTTTTTTGTAAGTCGGTTTTTCAGCACGCCTGATTTTTTGAAACGTCATTTTCCTGAACAGAAAGAGAGAAGCAAAGAGTTTAATGGTGGTGTGTTTATGATGATAATATTTGAGATCCTGATGGTGTGGTTGTTAGATCGTTTGACTATTAAACTAGCGATTGCGGGTTTGATCCGCACATTGTACGGAGACGCGTTGTGACTTACATTTTGTTGTTAAAGAAAAAAATATAATTTAAATATCATAAAATTATGTGTGTATGTATGAAAAAGGTAAATAGGGACTCTAAAATTTAAGAGCCTCAAACAGGTTATTTTTCCAAAATTTTATTATAACTGTAGACACATATATTTTACTAACGGTATAAATGAATCGAGAAAATTAAACCACAGTGACAGTAATTAATCTCATAAAGATGTAAATTAAGTAAATTTTTGTTAATATACCTAAATCGATTCTGGCTTTCAAGATTATCCTATAATGTCACAGCGCGTTTCTCTTTCTATCTGATGTTAGACCAAATAGAAGGATTTAAGGCCACGTGCAAGTCAAAGAAGAGCTCTTTAATCTCCCCTGAATTCACGGGAAAACTTAGCTTCGCGAACTGGGTCCAGAATAAATGTATATGACTAAGGTCATACCAATTGTTTTATAATAATATTACTTGTAATAAAAAATAAATAATACAATATAAAGTAGAAATAATAGTGATTTTGATTTGATAAAGTCTTTATAAAATAAAATTAAAACAACTAATGCACATATTAATCATCTAAAGAGTATTTATCTTAACCTATGTAAATTTATTAGAGTAACAGCATCTCAAGCACACATATTTTTATTAAAACATAATATGTTACTTAGCAATTACTGTAGTACCTATTATCCTGATGGGGTTTTTTTATACAATTATCATAATTCTATTAAAATATGTAAAATCAAGAAACATATAAAAAACACAATGACAGACGGTTCTAAATATTTATCTTGTATTACAACAAAAATTGCTTCATGCAACGCTAAAACTGAAAGTATTTTCGTTAGGACTGGAATTCTTACTGAAGGCTATTCTGACTTTACCCAAAGTTTAAATTTTACCAAAACACAGGAAAACTTTGAGCAGCGCGGGTCTTTCTCGAGGATATCCTGAGCAATGGCGAGGTAAAGAAATAAATATACACGTAATTTTAAAATGAAATATTTTTTTTTGAGAAAATTATTAAATATATATAAGGATCTAACATCATTACAGGAATATTTACAAAAATATTGTTAAAAATTAATAAAACGAAATAGGTTTGATTTACACTATTAATTTAAAAAAATACCATGAATAGGCCCTAATACAGTAATTAAATTTAACTTCAAAGAGTGTTATATAATTACGAAACAAAAATAACCTAAAAATTAAAAAATGTATTACTGACTAATATTTTTTATTTAGATCTTTATTGGTTAATCATTATTATTGATTAAAATTAAATAAAACAAATTATAAGCTTTGTCACTGAAGATAAAATCGCTAATAAAATAGTATTAAAAATATTGACTTACTTACCGTTTGAGTATATCCACGACTTATTTTGATGTGAAAAAAAGCACCATTTAGAAGTTATTTTTTTAAGACAGTGTTCTAACTTATCGCCAATTTACTGAATCAGCGGAATACCGAATCGGAAACAATAAAGCGATATTTTAAAATTTATTAACTATAGTATTTGAAGTTTTCAAAAAATTTACGTATT
Source organism: Neomicropteryx cornuta (assembly GCA_020383195.1). Classification (NCBI taxonomy): domain Eukaryota; kingdom Metazoa; phylum Arthropoda; class Insecta; order Lepidoptera; family Micropterigidae; genus Neomicropteryx; species Neomicropteryx cornuta. The sequence goes on from JAHKQU010000011.1 coordinate 3,419,525, forward strand.
CCGATAAACTTTTCAACGCCCGGTCGGACCGCAAACGACGCGACCTCCCGCCCCGATCGTCGACAGCTTACTGACTTTCCGCCCAGCCGCGGACGCGCGGCTTGACTTTAGGGCGTCGAATTTTCCCACTGCACGGGCGGTAAAGTAAATTTCGAAAGCTTATAGAGTTACACTTCTAGGGCGGAATTTTTCAAAAGGAATTCTTACTCAAAATCTACAAATTTGCATTAGAATATTGTGCCAGGATGGACGCGACACTTCATAGAACGTGTACGAATACAACAGTAACCAATACGAATTAGATATTTTTATCTGCAGTGTCAATTCAGAAAATTACTTATTATCATACAGGCTATCAAAAAAGTCTTAATCGTGAAATTATCACATATTATATCAAATAAATTGACCAAAATAGTTTTATAATAAAATAATAATGCACATTTTAAATATAAAAAGAAGTAAATAATATTCAACATTATAATTTTTACATAGTGTAGCATAAATTTTGGCAATTTTGGAATTATTAGGCATATTAAATATACATTTTATTTAATCCATATTTTAATCAGTGTAAATGATATACAAAACTATTCATTTTTATATTATACTTCTTTTTAATAATCAGCGATGGTAAGAATACTATGATACTATAATTTATTTTTATATGATTAGTAATTTGCTAAAATATGCAGGTTGGTTTTTTTATTCGCATTCCTTTTTTCTGACAAACATTAAATAGCAATAAATATTGGGAAAAATTGCACGAAAACGAATTAATGTGCTGGGACCATGCACTTTACGATTATTTTAATTTTTAAAAAGCAATTTTGACAAAAATCTAGAAATAAATCATAACACAGTAAAATCAGTATAACCTTTACAGGCATTGCTCATTTGGGTAGTTACTTTTACTTTTTCTAAGAAAATTAAAAATTACTGTTATTTTAAAACAATTCAACTAGAATACATTTATTCGTTCTTTGATTATTTTTAAAAATGTACATATGTTGAAAAAACTGTTTTAAAAAAAAAACATAAATGGTAATTTAAATAAATAAATTTTCTTAGTAACTTCTTAATGTCTATTTATTGTATCAAATTTCAATTCTGTAACTATTTTCGTTTTCGAGTTAAAACACGCAGACCCACTGACATATTCTGTGTATATCGATAATAATGATAAGTCGAGCTAATCTGAAGCTAATCAACATACACAACGGATGCATTTAGAATAGATGAAGCTAGACCACAGAGCACAGAAGTACCTAGAGAAGCCTAATATCCCCCTCTTCCATACATTATGTTTGAAGCAGCTCTAAGACGAAAGGGAATGAATCGCTTCCTCTACTACACCCATATGCGAGAGCATACACATAGGACTCGCCAGGCTGTTTGCATGTATGTGTAAACACATATTGCTCGTCAAACACGCGCGGCACACGGTCATGGGAGGAAATTGCCTAAAATCGTAATATTTTTTTGTAAAAATAGGTATTGAATAATATGAGATATCATGGTCCTTCTTTTTTTTACGTTTTCTATCGCTTTCACAGCTTTTAACTGAACAAAACAAGGTTTTTCACACTTTTAAATAAAAGCTGACAACACACGCTCGCAACGGTGGTCTCAATAGGATGTTCAGTGCCCTCTCTAGGTACTTCCCTGCTCTGTGAGCTAGACGATATATGCAGAATAGTGAGATAAATACGGACCAAAAACCGCTCGCGTATTTACACAGTATCGCCATTTTCTCATCCGCCGGCGTAGCACTCAGATGCGCAAATGCGTCTGGGTAATGAATTTTTATTCTCGCTACTGCCGGCGAAATTAAACGTTTCAACCGTGGGCTAACACCGCTAATTCAAGCCGTGCCTGCAATATGCTAATGCGAGGAATCTTAATTAAATTAAAATGATACCAACCGCATAATGTATGCACTGGCGGGTTGGTCCAACGGTTATTATACAGCATAAATTTATATATAGTATTTATATATACAACTTTCCGAATTCTATAATTGAATGCATGTTCTGAATGAAAATCGATACTAAAATCTCGTTTATCAGACTTAAAAAAAAGGAAGAATAGCTTCCCAGTTCGAAATGTTTAATTTTTTTTAAGGTCCGTACCTCCAAAATAAAAATGGGACCCCTATTAGATGACTATTGCGTCCATCTGTCTGAAACAGGCATTTTTCCCGAAAACGACGTGACATAATTAGAAATTTGGCATAATAGTCTTTGTGACGCGCACATATTTCGACTTTCAAAGATTATAAAATATTTTAAATTGGGCTCGTTTTAAAAAAAAATGTATCGTTAGAAATCGTTTATATAGTAAGTCTTTATATATAATATATACAATAACTTAGCGCAATGTCTGCAATAGACATGGTATCCGAGGTTAAATTCCTGGTGTTTTAATGATTGTTATTAAAAACAAAGTTAAAAACATTTTTTTTTTCTATTAACGTATCCATTTCAGTCAGATTAATTACAAGGCTGCATTTATCTTGTTATTGAGTCTAAGTTCTTATGTATTAACACGTAGTCAATTCGTATTCGTATGGAGTTAGAGAAACTGGTTAGGATAGGTGTGCGACAGGGCCCCTCGAACCCGTTACATTGGTTCACTACACTGATTCGACTCCCGTTACACGATAACGTCAGCTGTTTTGTAATTGAAACCAGTCGCATTCAAAAAGTTCACACAACCCAGGGGTCCGCGTATGGATGTTTACACATCAAAAAAAAAGTAATATATAAAAGATTGTCGGACGGGGTTTTTGATTAAAGCGAAACCTTTTCGAATCGTCGTTCGCGCAACAACAACAAAATATCTTTGAGCGGTCCAACTCGTTGCGGGGCATTTGATTGAATGTTTGTCACTTATAAAAGTTTACTGCTGATTTCTCCCGGGAACTGAACCCGCGTCGAGTCCGTCCGCGTCGGGGGGTAGATTTAGGACTCGAATGATGGGGTTGAGCCGGGAGAACCGTAGGCAATCATTTAAGTACCACTGGCGCGTTTCATTTTCTCATTTTTGCTGTTCAGAAGGCGGAGGTAACAAAATGCCGCAAAATTCTCCTTAGTAAGATAAGTTTTTGTATATTTCCTTAATTTATCTTAAAGCTTTCAACACACTTTCTCTTTACCCGCAATTTTAGCAAAAAATTAAAATATTCCTTATAGCAAAGTCAGGGCCGATGACAAGATATCTCGTCATTGATGTACCTATACGCCAGTTGCATTTTCTGCATTCATTTACATAAAGGCGACTTTATACTAATATTGATATAAGTATTCTCCCCACCATACACATTTAAAATGATTTTAAAAAGAAACAATAATTATAAAAAAGGTGAAAATGTAACGAATATGACGTATTGATATATATATCAATTTACAATCTTATTTTACCGTCTAACATTATTTTTATGGTAGTAATTAATAACGCTACATCACCACGGCATTTCCTGAATCTAACATAAAAAAAATTATCTTAGTTGGGCTAAAAATAGATCTATCATTACATTACTTTTTTTATCGTTACGATCTTCGGCAATAAAACGCATTGAAATTTATTAAAACCTTTAAATAAAAAATATGTACAAATACCAGTGCCAGGTTTTATGAGACGATACTATGGCGGTATTAAGCGGCGTGGCCCGAAGGCCCGAACACAGAGCGACGACGGCGCACGACGCTAAGATATAGCTCACTATAAGCGAATACTTCTTCTCAGGTGCCAACTGTAAAAGATGAAACCAACGAGGCTATCAATCCAACTTCCGGCGGATGTGACACTGTAACCGGAAACTTCACTTCTGCCCGCCTTTTCCGTCCGACTTTTGTTTTTCCAACAGAAAGTCGGAAAATTGGCGCGAACTTCTCGCACAATAAAAACTTTCCCGGCCTGTCATTCGGTTGATTAATTATTTTTTTTTCTTCGCTATTTTCATAGGCGCTTCTGCGGCCTGTCTAACTCCGTTGTTTGAGGGAAACTATTATCGGCCATTATCCATTTTATTTTATATCAACTTATGATGCAGTAATGCTATTTTTGAAAGCTTTTTATTAACTTTACTATTTTATAGCTTTGCGCTACTTTTTTGTGTAATTTTTTAAAGAACTGCCATACCCTAGGTTCTAGAAAGGATTTTAATTTTCAGAAAATTTCACACGCAGTATCCTCCAATGACAAACTTCGTTAAAATTTAATTTTATAATTCACTTTTATTCTCATCTTAAAGTCTTTTCTGTGATCGTTTCTTAATGGTCTGCAACGTTAATGAATTCATAACAAAAAATTAATAAAACTTTGGAAAAAAAGAACACCTTAAAATTTTGTCTTTTTGACATTAAATACTTTATAATTTTAATTATTTTTTTGTGTGCGTATTTCGTAAATATAATAATGTTGTTTTATTAGCAAACTATGGTTTAAACAAAAATCCGCATTTTTTAATATAATTTTATAACTCAGAATAGGAAAAATAAAAACCTCATTAAGTCTTTAGGAATGGTCATTAACTTTATATTTGCGTATTTGTCATATATTTTGAAAAAACTTTTTTTAAAATACACAAGAGGTAAACCTTTTGAAAATGAAATAAATGTTAGGTGATAATATGTTTTTTATTTTAATTTCGGAAATAGTATTGATTGTTGGAAGACGAAATTGAGTACGCGCTCTAGAATGAGTTGAACTAAGACAATAATTATTTGCTTAGAGACTGCGAATCATGTGAGGTACATGAAAACAAGACTGTTAGTATTAACAAATGAGGTAAATACGAGTAAGGTTGCTTATGAAAGATTTAAAAATATTCCCGTGCGAAGGGGAGGCTGGAAGCTGGTACTAAATATAAAGAGTAAAAATAATATCGCTTGCTTTATTAGCTCAGGTTGAGGTACGGCCTGTATTGAACGTAAGGCGGCTAAAGTTGTTTGCTGTTAGGAGCTGCTGGATGCGAACTTTCGCTGGATTTCGCTGTATAAAAACTTGCCTAATTGGGCAGAAAATAAGTTCATATTATGCGCTGCATCAACGTAACTGGCAAATGCGGTGTAAAATGGAAAATATCAGTGTCACAGTGAAGAATCTACAAGAAATATTACCTAACAAGAATATTTATTAAGTTCCTATATGTATACTCCGGTTTTTAGAATTAAAGTTAAGAATATATACGATAAATTACGTAATGATATTTCAAATTCATAGTTATTATTAAACAAAATAAGATGTCTGAAACATAATGTTCACTTTTGTTTAAAGTAAATATTAAAATAAAATAAATAAAGGAGATTCTAATTCAGCTTGCAAGATTTTACCTAAACAAATTTACAAATATTGCAAGGTAAAAAAACTGTGATTTGATATATATATATTTATATATACTTACATACTATGTATATAAAAAAAATAGTAAACTGTTGGGGATACTGACCTGTAACTATAGATAGTACTACTGTACTACTACTGTACTGTGATAGTACTACTGTATTTTAGATAGTACTACTTTATTGTTTTATAATAAAGTAGTTGCCTACTTTATTATAAAGCCTTGGGCTTAGCTGGCACATAAAATAAAATAATTGTAAATTTAATGAATAAACTAATAATAATAGTTCCTTTTATCTCTCTACTATGAAGATAGATTGATTGAAAAAGTACACCTATATACACAATTTTCACGGAGCTCCGAAACGATTTTTTTTTTATTAAAGGGAATGGGTATTACTTTACAACAAACGAATTCAAACGAAATCTCAATAAAATAAATTGTATTTATTTTTTGTTCATTTACTACAAAAAAAACCTCCTTAAGCGATTTCACTTATTTATCCGCTGAAAGAGGTTTCCATAAAGCAGGGCGCGGCGGTGAATCGCGCCTGTAAATATCGCATCGGGCAGGTTATCTGCGCGACAAATCACGTGACAGGGCGCTATTTACCGACTGTCACTTAAGTTCAACCGTTCGAATAATCTGCCAATAGATGGAGCTCTGTTCTTTACACGCCTGCAGCGGTTGCAAATCTTTGGTCGGTTTAAATTTACTACGTTTTTTCATTATTCAAATTAAAAAAAACTCACAGCACAGCAAAAACTCACAGAATAATAAACTTATGGTTATTATTCAAAAAACGACAAAATAAAAACCATGTGACGTTTTCTTCATCTTTGATACCATTTGTTCTTCGTATGAAGAACAAATGGTACGAAAAAAGTGCGTTTTGGTAATGGTTTTGTTTTTACACTCAGCGCCGATGACGAGATATATCGTCATTAATATACAGGGTGTCCCAAGATCATAGACAAAAATTTAAGGGGGTGTATATGTTCCCTGTTACGAGTAAGAAATTATATAAAAAAATGCAAAAATATTTGATACCCAAATTAATTATTTTTTAAACTAAATTTGTGTAAAATCATAATTATATTCGCACCGCTCGGGATAAGAGGTCCTTCCCCCCCTCTCCCCAACCCCTTCTTACCTGAACGTGCCAGCGCCGAGGCCATGCACCGACCGGACGCGCCGTCATCCCGACTATACTACGTTAAATTTGTTTTCAAAACGAAGTTAATATTAACAATAAAGCCATAGAAAGAACGTAACTCATACTCATATAACTAACTCCTGGAGTTATAAAGAAAAACAATCCATAATAAAAGTAGGTACTTGCCGATTCACGGTTCTTTTTTCAGTATAGAAAACTCACAAATAAATAGACATAAAAAGATTAAATAACACATTGTCACACACAACACATTGTAACACAACACACACATTGTGGCACACTTCACTGATTACACACGGTGGTAGACAGTTAGGTATTCTGCCTGCAAAAAACAGCCGACCTTCGAACCGTCGGCCTTCGGGCGTTGGCAAACTTGTGATCTGTGGGGCCGTCTGATGGTGAACACGTACTTACACGTACTTAGACATACTGACAAAAGTTTACTGCCACTAATGCATGGGCAATCCCTATTAATTAAGGATTTTGTTTTGTCCGTCGCATATTATTACGTATTATCGGAACGCGCGCGCGACAAAAGCCACACGTCGCCCTCTCACAGCGTCTGATGACACACTGATCCGCTTAATTCCGCTTAGGGCACTTCGAAAGTTTCCGCATGTTTCAGGGTCGAGCGTGTAGTCGCTTTACATGCTCGACCCTGAAAATAAAAAGAAACTTCAACATTTTTTTTCTCGAAAACCATAATGAATTTTGATATAGTTTCTTAACAAATAATACTAGAAATCGTAAGACCTATTAGCTGTTTTTTTTTTGTCCTATAAGCTTGGGGCACCCTGTATACTCCAGTTGCCGTGTGCGCTTAAAAGCGTCATCATCGTACTGCATTTCTATTAATATTTAAAAGCGCGGCATGTACTTACAGTCATATCAAGTTATAATTAACTAGTTATAATTTAACTGTTAAACTTCGAAATATAATAAAAAGCATCCATTTAGTAAATTTATGTGACTCGTTATTCAAATTAGCCATACAATCTACTGGGAAGTTAAATATCTTACAGTCCAAAGTCGAGTCTACAGCGGGCCTCTAGGTAAATTTTTGGTTGCACAATTTGTTATTTATTTTTTTTTATTATGTTTTTTTTTTGTCATTTTTAGTTGATGAAATGTCAGCTGAGCATCTATGTTTCTAACATAGATCCTCAGGTTATCATAACATAGATCCTCAACTGATTACATCACATTAGAAGAGCAGTATACGCTATAAAGGTGATGTAGAATGAAATGTAATGTTTGTTTATAAAAAATAATAAATAAATGAAATGAAATGAAATAAAGGTTGACCAGGCATGATCTCAGAGTCAGTGTTAAAGCCACTTCCCTCCAGGAGTAGAAGGACGAGGGTGAAAAATGGTTGACCCGCTAATATAAAGCCGGAGAAATAGAAGTTTAAGCCTCAGTTGAGCCAACTCTATTGGGTATTAGTTTTTGAGAGACTCCCTTAAGGCGCGTGCACCCACCACTCCGGGGGAAAATTCCACACGTTCTTAGCGAAATTTGTCGGAGAGTTTATTGCATTCGGCACAAATGAACCGTTTACATACAAAACTGGGAATGTTGGCTTCTAATCATTACGAACGCTATTTAACACGTATAACTAAGGTACAAAAAAGCAAGCTTATCCATAGAAGACAATCTCTACCAGCTAACTCAGAGAGGTCTTGTAATGAATATTGACGTCGGCGATAAAAAAGACTGAAAATTAAATTGTTAAGACAAATGATTGAATTTACAGGTACATTAAATATGCCCTCTTAAATATAAGAGTGAAACGAGGGACAAGGATGTAGAATTAGGAAAAAGCAAGATGTTTTTTTGGGACGACGTTTGAATATGGCATATCACAGTATTGTCATATTCAACCCAATATATTCATCCAAATTAATACATCCCAATGTATTCTAATGCTATGGGGAAGTACATTTCACGATCTAGTCTCCTAAACCGTAAGAACTGAGCAAAAAAGCACTGATTTTGGGTTTGTAATTTCCAAGGTTTTATTAAAAAAGTAACTCACTAAAGCAAAGAAATGAAAGCGGATCAAAGAAATGGAAGAGGATCCTGAAAACACGCCATACACGCGATGCACGCAAATCTAGTGGACAGCAATGACCTATATAATTTAGAACTTAAATAAATATTACTAAACGCCTCTACCTGAATTTGTGTGGCGTCGCCAGCTTAGCAACAAAGCTCAACCCATCGAAACAATAGTTAATAACTAAATTTAGCGAGAACAGGTAATTTACGTCAGCGGGCTACCTACTTAATGGCGGCCAAGCTCAACTTTTTTATTTTTACTCTCTTTATTTCCCGACCTGAGCTATAAAATTCTTCATTTTAATTAATTATACATTGTAGACTATCCCAAACACGACACTATTATTGTAGTTTATTACTGACACGTATTTTGTTCATCTGATAATTCATGGAAAAATTATTGGTATACGCAGTACCGGCAGTCGAAGGATGTCATCATTTAAGAATCTACAGAAGTGGTTTAGCCAGATAACGGAATCTCTTTTTTTACAAGCTTTTATTTAGCTTGCTTGCTTTATGTCGGTTTAGGTCAAATCTTGCAAGCTGAATTAGAACCACTTCTCCTTATCTTATGGGATTGAAATTTGATATGTTGGTTTAGTTCCGTTAACAATGCATTTTTATGGTAGGAATGGCCCGATTCTATACCCAGGAATGACTCTAGACGAAGGAACTCCTCAACTGGTTTTAGAAATTTTTTTATTTTACTATTAATTTATTTTTGAAGCTGCCGTCAGTAAAATTATTTTAGCCGACATGATCGCCACGTCCGCCGAGAGAATTACTAGCAGAAATGTTTATTTATTTTATTTAAGTACAAAAATGAAATCATTATTATAAGTCACTTAGTCTAGCCTAACTAGGTAAACTGCCTGTTCCAAAGTAGACGACTTATTTGTCGTTTTTAAATATTGCGTACAACTTCTAAGCAGTGCTTTTGGATTATATACTAAAAATATTGAGTTAAGAATAAAATATACTAATATAATATTAAATAATACCTGGTATAGAATAAATAGATACACTTTCTTATGTTTGGCTAAAAATAACTATTACAAACATACAAATATAATGAAATATATATTATAAATATATAGAGCCATCATAACAATATACAATTTTAATTAGACTTTGTTTTTTATTAAGACTATGTTTCTTATTTATTTTCGAGCAAATTTTGAATATCGCAGGGAAGAGGGGAGCTATTTTGACATTATTTTTCCATTTCAAAGTTAACATCGTCTTGTTACTGAATTGTTTCGTTAAGTTTAGCTAAGACTTGTTTAGCGTGTTACTAACGCGGTCCTAGTTGGCCGAAGGCCGTCTGATTGAAAATTGAGATGAACGACAGGATAGCGTGTCACCCACGCCGAAGAAATGATTTTAAGTCGGAAATATTGAGGGTATAATCGGTTACCGTTAAGGTTAAGCTGGTAGAATAGAAAAAAAAAACATTAGTGTGCGTACAGACTGCGGTTACCTGCCACTACGAGAAAAAAATATTGTGAAAAAAATATTTAAACTTCTTATACTGAGTAATCAATGAGAAAATCTACCGACCAAAGCATTGAAGAGACATGGTTTATACTGAAGTTGTACACGGATCGTTTCTTCGACCGGCGATAAGTTTTTAATAGGAAATTTAAAATAACAACTTGTATATATTTTAAATATTAATCGTATTAATAGTCTTCATTTCGATATGAAAACACTAGACGCAACTTAACTAAACTAAAATGAAACCGACCCTGAAAAAAATCCCAATCGTATGCAAAAAAAATATACACCATGTCCCAAGACCGTTCCCAATAAATGAACCAGCTAATTGCAATGCCCTACAATTTGAAACATGATTTGTTTTGATGTCGTATCAAAATTCATCATGGTTTCCGAGAAAAAAAATAAACTTCGAGTGATAATAATAAATCATTCTAGTCATAAGTTCGTCTGATCGCGAGGCCGCGCCTTGACACCTTGCGCGAGCGAGCAAACGAAAGAGTAAAATATAAAAGGGAATTTAAACGAGCGGTTAGATATAACTAATAAATTTGGGTATTTTAGATTTTTTTTATACAATTTCTTACACGTAATAGGGAACATAAAACCCCTTTATGTCTATGGGAATAGTCTTGAAACAGCCTGTATATTCGAAATCGCTTAAGCTGATCCAGATTAGATAATGATTGAATATTGAATCATACACGTCGAGTTGACACTCCTCAATTTTTTTGAAGTTGGTAAAACAAATACTGTGTGTGTTTTAAAAAAGTTCAACAGAATTTGAGATTTTTCATACCGAGATTTAGTGTACTTCAATTTTTCAAATAGTTTATTTTTTGTATTAAATTCCACAAAGCCTAAAAGCGACCACAATTCTGAGCACTGGTTGAGGTAGGATAATAATAGTGATACTTTCTGTACTTTTGATAAATGATTCTTAACTCTTATTTCTGAATTAGATAATACATTTTAAATAAACGTTAGACTTTTCGTCACGAAGAAACAAGTTACACTGACACCACTGTTACTAACACCACTGTCACAGTAAGATTCTTTTTTCGATGGCTGTCATTTGGCAACCATTAGATATTTAATCTTAAAAAAAATATATTTAGATATCTTGATCTTAAGTCTTCGATATAGTAAAGGCAGATGTTTAAAAATTCAGTTCTATTTCTAAGAAATTTAATAAAAGATAAACCGCTAATAGTTTTCTTTTAGTACAATTGCTTTCTTATAAAATTCATAAGAGCCTTAGGAAAAATAGTAATTGAAAGGCAAATGAAGGGTCTAAAATATAAAAAATATGTTTGTTTTAATTTCTATATTATGAAGCTGTAATTAAATAAAATCCAATGATTGCTTACTGACCGCGCAGAGAGTAAAACCTGATGTTCAATTATTATTAATTCTGTACGTTATTCAGAAGTTATTTTCTTTTAATATGTACAACATATAAATTTATACAAAAGATATTGATGTTCTCATCCTCCTGAGTATATAATTTAGCATCCAATTTATGTTACCCTCACTATAATCTAGTGAATTCGTTATAATACTTAATAAATTTATTAGGTACCACAGTTTACCACGCGGTCATTTATAGTGGATATTTCTCTGTGTATCTAAAAGGTCGTAAAGGAGGAACCGCGCACACTCAAGTACTGCTGAGGATAAATTGAATTATTTATGTGAAGACTCGACCCGTAAGGAAAAAACTGTGATGGAGGGGGGCAGGGGACGAGGAGGGGGGAGGGTTGATTCGGGCGTGTTTTGAATTCCGAACGATCGCGTATGTTTCCCGGTCGATGTTCAAGTTTAAAACCGTTTCATTTGGGATAGTGCCTATACGTGAGGTGTTCGTCCGATAAAGTACCGCCTTAGGGCTCGCGCTGGTACACGCAGGGGGTGGGGGGCGTGAGTCGAATGCAATGAAAAAAATGAAAGGTCGAATGAAATTAAAATGAATAGTTAACTGATAAAATTATTCAATTTTGATCGGCAGCCGCTAACATTTTTGAGAAGGAAACTTTTTAGCAAGTTTAGACGTTAGATGTTTTCACTCTGAACCCGGACCACCATTTCACACGACCTTTGAGGCTTTGCTATCACACGAAGAACAAAGGCCTGACGTGTACGCAGACGGACTGGCGGCCGATATTCTCCTAAAACTGCATTCACGCAACACAAAAATTATCTTAATTTTTTTTAATAATAAATGGGTACAAGAAAAAAGCCTTCTAGATATTGCACCACTATACATATTTTTATGACTAATGTTGATATTTTTTTTTTAGTTAAAAAAAGTATTATTTTACTAGGTAACATATTAAAATTTTATATGATTTAACTATATTTAAAAAAAAATGAACTAAATAAAAAAATCTTCCAAAACCTCCGAAATTGTGAGTGTTGTAAGCCAGGCTGACTCGCTGAGCAAAGAATGAACCCGCGCGCGGATCCTCCGACTTCTCTCGCAAAAGTTTGCCAAGTTTATCAGCAAACTCTAGCGCATCGGGAGACCAGACCATGGACCCAGTGTCTCTAAGGCGAATGCAACAAAGTTATAACTCGTTAAGAGTTCCTTGTACTTTCGTCGCTTGGAATAGGCGGCGGTATTGAGGTGTTGTGGACGTGGCTTCCTGCGACTGCGTCTGCACACGTTACATCCCATGTCAAGGCCTGGCCTTTTCCCCCTCTATCAATGTCATGTCAGGAGGTTCCAGTCGGCTGATAATGTTTACAGAAGTGTTTTTTTTAAAAGAATGTTTATTGCATTATGGCGCGACCAAGGCCACTATTGCGAGCCTCGAATTGCGCTTTATGCAGTCATCGTATTTCTGGGATCTTGAAGACGCTAGAAAATAATATTACTATAATTTAAACTGTCACACACCCAGTCCTGTATAATTTAATTTATGTTTGATTGTGGATATAGATCAATCCTTACGAGGACTTCAGTGAATACACCCTGTATATTTTTCGTTTATAATGTTATCACAGCATATTTGTGCCTCTGTGAGCGCTGACAAACGGTAGCGTTTTTTATTATTGCGTCTGGCTCACTTTGATGAGGCTCTTAGCAGATTACCACACTGGCACTCGGGAGGTAGACCTCTGTTTGTTCGGCAATAGAGATTGTGAGAATCTACCCCACCGCGACGCCTAAATTGATTATATTAAGACGCCTCTGCTTCGTCGAAGTACAGATAAAAACTAACCTTTATATAGAGAGTTTATTGAGGCGTTTTGAGGGTTCCGTAATATGTGAATGTGTTGTCAATTGCAGAATCGTTTCGATTCTGAACTATTCCAAACTATTCCAAATTAACGAATGAGCATTAAACTATGCCAACGTTGTTTAATATGTAGCTAACAAAATAAATTAGTTTGTTATTATTATTACCAAATTATAATATTTTGGAGCTAGCTCCGTAGATACTGGTGGGCTTAATAGGTGAGGAAAAAAATGAATGCTTAACAGCTTTTAAATTAGAAAAAGCACTCCACTGCTGAATTGTTCTGGAAAGAAAATAGTTGAGCTCAATGTTCCGTTTTTCAAGATAGGTTTTATCTTAAAAGGATAGTCATTATGACCAAAATAAGAAGGTTTACAGAGTTGGATTTCAAGACGCCTTCTACTTAGTGGCTCCCAATATTATAGACGAATAATGTGCTTAAATGCGTATACAAAATTTCGTATCTGTGATGTTGAATGTTGAGGAATTCCTTCGTCTGGAGCCATTCCTGGGTGTAGAATCAGGTCATGCTTACCATAAAAATGCATTAACTGAACCGACATGTCAAATTTCACCTCCGTAGTATAAGAGGAAGTGGTTCTAATTCAGCTTGCAAGATTTGACCTAAACAGACTAACAAACATTGCAAGTTAAATAAAAGTTTGCAAAAATACCTCTATTTGGATATGATCTACACGTGAAGGAGATGTTAAGTAAGATACGAGGAATAAGACGCTACGTTTCTTTTCATGGTCGTCCTTTTTCTTGGTTCTTAAGTTTTTGAGGTTTAAACATTTTGAACAGTCTCCTTTAATATATCGTTTGATATTACTAATTAAAAAAAATATATATATTTCGTAATATTCGTTGGTTTATGACAAAAAATATAGCGCATATAGTGTGGCCAATATTTTATTTTGTTTATTTTATTTTATTTATTTATTAATGTGGGTACAAAACAGCGGTGCATTAAAATGCTTTCTTAGTGCTACATTTATATGAACGAGAAATATGTACTAAATATAAATATGGTCGATAATATTCCAAATCAAACCTTATTTACCTGTTTTCCTAATAAACTATATATTTCTGTCTATATTCCTAAATTTATAATTGAGGTCGGGGTGGTCTAGTTGTGAGGGCTTTTGACTGTTGACCTGGGGGTAAAAAAAATCGACCTTGACTAGTAAAACCAATTATAACTTATATGACCAAGGCCAAAATAATTGTATACGACCTGGGTCATATGAATTATTTAAAAACAAATAAAATAGAAGATAGGGACAGAAACTTATAGACTTTTATAGTACAGTAATGTACAATTATAAAATATTGAATATTATTTAATTAGTGTATGGCTTGCGTTGTCGGGGAGGCGCTATTGAGCGCAGATCCGAATGCCTTATCGTTGTTTTCACGATGCTGTAGGCCATTCGTTACAGGTAAACAAAATCTCTTAATTCTGAAATTGAATGAGTGTTTTTTTTTTGTGTGTGTGTCTTGTTACTTAACTCAGTCGACAGCGTTGAACATTCTCAGCGGCGAAAAATGACCTAGTCGGATTTGATCCACTGGTGGTTCTCAATTTAGAAGCAGGCGCTTTTACCACTGCGCCACTAGGTCGTGTCGTCACAATATTATGGGGACTACACACGCGAACAAAGGATGCCATTTGAACGATTCTGACCTACAAATTATTGCCTGCGAAAAGAAGCCTTGCGCGATAAACGGAAAGGTGTAAACTCTATGACGGGCATGACGGCGCTTATAACACAAACTGCAGTCTAACATTTTGTATGAAATATTGATAGTGTTTAGTTGTATTTTAAAAAAATAAAGGACATATTTTTTAAATCTAATTTTTTAAAAAAAAAACACAAACACATATATTTTCTGAAAATTTAAAAACTTTTAGCATAAATTATGACTTCCATATTTAAAAATCTTCAATTTTAGGCAAATTTTGTTATTTTAGTTGGTCTACCATATATCTCGAATCGCTTAGGTAAATCCCTTCTCCACTTTATTCTCATCGTAAAACTATATTTATTTTATATGTGATGTTCCTGGTTTCATAAGCGGGTGACTTCAAAAATACATGTTTTTTTTTAAATATATTGTTTGCATAATGTTTAAAGAAATTTCCTTAAATAAATCCCTAGAATAATAAATTATCATTAATGTAAATAAAGTAGATTAGTTATATCTCTCCTAACGACTTTGAAAATTTGTATTTTTGTAGCATTCAGGTATGTAGGCGCCTTAAGTGCAGTGTAATACCACTCAGTAGTGTGCACCATAATAGTGTATTAACATACACTACTGTGAATGCATATGTATTTGTTTTGTCCGCGATGTCCGTAATGCACGGCTTACGGAAGGATGTCAGGCCTATTCCGGTACAAATCTACGCCTCTGAAGGGACAAAGCAAATGATTTACGTATTCTGACATTGACAATGATCAGCATTCATGCATGTGATAAATGATAAATTATTGATATTTCGAAGTAGTATTAATCTCATTTGAGGGAAATTATCCGTCTAAAAAAACTGTTCTAGGGAAGTGTAGCGTTTTGTTTTGCTGCAAACCTCACACTGCCCTGTAATACAGCATCTTGAATCAAATCCGATTTATTGGCCCGTGTTTTAAAAACATGATTTGTTTTCACCTCATATCAAAATTCATCATGGTGTCCGAGGAAAAAAAATGTACACTTCACGTGATAATATTAAATCGTTCTTATCAAATGTTCATCTGCTCATACGCCAGGTCATTGACAGACCTTGACCTAGCGCGAGCGGGCAAACGATAGAGCTAAATATTTTTTGCCCGTTTTCAACCGCTTTTTCACATTTTTCAACGTTAATAAACAAATCTGTTATACTGTGTAAAATAAAAATACAGCGATAATTAATCTTGATTTAATGTAATCTTGAAATGACGTCACTAATTAAAATTTGAACAAATGATTTTTTGCGTAAAAGTGGTTAACTAATATTTATCTGTGTTTGTAAGTTTGTAACGAAATCTTTGTATGTGTGCAAAATAAAATGCCTGGTCCTAGAGGATTTAGAGGTTTTATAATAATGAGGGGTTTTGTGTTTTATTAGGTTTACATTTACGTTTGTATGTGTAGTGATATATTTCGGTGTAATGTTTGAGGAAATTGAGTACACTCGAGTATACAATAATGACTGGATTCACATATAACTATGCTAACGCGATCAGCGAAAATGCTCTAAGGCCTAAGCGGTAGTTGCGCCATCACCCTTCGGGGCTAGCGACTTTTTTGCATTTGGCTGCACCGAATGTTCTTTTTATATGATTTATCCGATAAGTGAAATATCAAGTAATGTTGTTCGCACTAGAATCGTGTGTAGTATAATACTCAAAATTAACCTGCCCGTTATTGCGCCAGGCTTCCGCTATCAATGCTTCCCGGCCGGTTCAATAATATTAGTCGGGCCATATAACGAAATGATAATGCCCCTGTGATACGCAGGACGTAGTGATCTCTATACGCCAAACGGAAATACGGAAGCTTACTAGGTGATAACTTTATATAAACAATTATAGTTTTAAATCACTGTGTCATATTAGATTTTAATATAATTTTATTTTTACTCACGTAAATATATCAAAAGGTCTTGGGAGCATAACAGAAAATCCGATAATGATGAAATCGGGGTATAGAGTTTCGCGTTGAAGCTAAAAAACTATTATTTATGTTCATTTTTATATACCTAATTCAAAGTTTTGTTAGTTTTAAATAAAAAATCTTCGGAACCCTACATTTCTGTCCTTTATGTTTGGGATATTTCGCAATCAGATACATTTTAATTGGGAACAGATAAATATTCCATCTTAGAACAGGTGTTTAGATGGACACGGTGAATTTCGGCATGCCATTAAGTGCGAATTTAGCACAGTTATGTGATTATGTGATATGTGCTAAATTACCGTCCACTCCAAAATGTTTTTGCAAAAAACACAGAAATTTTGTTTTATTTAAAAACGTCCATAAAACTATACATGAGTTAAGTACAACCCTACGTGTTTCTGAATTGTTTTAATTGTATTTTTTATGAAACAATATATAAAATATCGGAATACATAAATAATATTAAATTGCGATTAAATAAGAAATAAATAAATTTAAATCAAAATATACCAAGTGATAGCCAAAAGATTAAGAAATTAACTGTTTTGCTTATTGAAAGAGTTTTGCTTTAAGTCGAAATACGGTAATCTTATGCGTAAGACAGCAATCCATACTCCATATTATATGCGAGCGAGTATTTTTTTTTTCAATTCGTTTCGATCAATAAATAATTGAAATTGGTATT
This sequence comes from Neomicropteryx cornuta, assembly GCA_020383195.1. Taxonomy (NCBI): domain Eukaryota; kingdom Metazoa; phylum Arthropoda; class Insecta; order Lepidoptera; family Micropterigidae; genus Neomicropteryx; species Neomicropteryx cornuta. Next base: position 3,437,194 of record JAHKQU010000011.1, read on the forward strand.
TCAATTAATATATAAAATCCTAAGGACCGCGGAGCGCATTGTGTCCGTCGCATTTATTGAATCGGTAATGTAATCCCGTTATGCGAGTCGACCGCTCGCGCCCAAAAAGTCGATTTCCGCTCAAAACGGGGCTAGGCTGGGGGTATACTTCTCATTTCCGCTTTTGACCGATGGCTCCCGTAGCTTATGTCACTATCGCCATAGTTATATTTACAATATGGACATAAGACCCACGCATTACTATAATGTATGATTAATTGTCACAAAGCTAGGACTTCGAATCATTCGAAAATAGTTTTTAGAAAAGTTTTTTTCGTTTTAATAATCGTTACAACCTACTGAAGGGTCCTTATATACACACGCGACACAATAAGTGTTATGTGTGTGTTTTATGTAAATTAATACATACTTATTTTTTCCCTTTTTACCTTAACCATAGACACATTATACTGAAAACAATATCTAGCTCTGAGTTAACCGAATTTAGTAGATTCATAATTTGATGTAGCTACTAAATTTTAGTAGGCCCAACTGAAGTATATTGTAGTGTATACAATTTGTTTGATATACTCCATATATCATGTGAATTCAAGCCATGTCAGCATTTTGATATGATTAAGAGTTAAAAGCAATGAAAAGTTGTGAACACATTACAATACTGTTTTGTTACATCAACCAAACAATCAATAGTAGACGCGCAAACACGCCTCGCGCATCTCGCCTATTTCTCCATTTTGTCTCTCATCATTTTGGATCAGTTCGGTAGCAATTACAAAACAGTTTGTTTATATCTACCGGAGTTCGGTTAGACTTACCAAACTTTCGTTGAGCCTACTGTAAACTTTAGCATCTATAATCAAACCAGATATCTACAGAAATTTCTAGATATTTTCTCTGTGAAGGATACAACATTAGGCATGACCAAATGATTGTAGTTTAATATGTTGCCACCCGCTAAAATATATTACGATTACCTAACTAATAATATTAATAACAGATTAGATATATTTAGGAATATTTATATATTTTTTTGTTTGTGTTAAAATATCTACCCTGTTTTAAAATACAGGTATATGAATAATTTTAACACATGTTTTGAATAATCGAAAAGGCTTCTCATCGATATTTGACTTACGGGTCTTAGCCTATTTGTTGTAAACAAAAATATTGAATAAACGCAACTTCAATGCACATGCAATACACATGTGTGCATTTTAGTGTGCTAAACACACTAGCAGATATAAAACGAACGACACGATAAGTTTTTAACTCATTGGTAGGTTTAAAAGCACGACACTATATTAACTCGACAGCTTAACCTGGATTAAGGCGGATTGTATAAGACTTATACAAATTGTCTACTTCTAACACGCCCCCCTATATCCCGGTCGTTATTCCCGACTGGATGACATTTTTAAGGAAGATTTATTGAGCGAATTTAGCACTGACCAACAGACCAGCTTATTTGTCAAAATTAGCTCACAAGAGGTTTTTCTTTACGCTATCTCTTCATTACGCAAGCGGATACGAACTTTATTTATATAAGAGATTTTCCCATATTCATTTTTTATCCGTTATGCTAAATAAAGTAAGGTAAAAAAATATACAAACACACGATTACCTTACCTAAAACTTACGGGGGGGGTTTGTCTTACCTATTAAAAGTGAGAAACTATATAAAAAAACATTCTATTTGTTTTATATTTTTTTACAGGTTGTGTAAATTCGGTCAGCGGGCGAATTCCGACGCGAGCGGGAATCAATGACCTAACCCTGGCCCGGCTATCCACGCGCGGCGAATGTCCACAGCTGTGCGCTCACAATAAGGACCTCGTTACAAGTAGTCCAGGAGCATAAAGCACATTTACCGAATCCGTGGGATTTTTTTTGGGAAGAGACGGGGTGACTAAGTGAAATCTCTTCATTATATGCTACATAATGGTGTGGTACCGGTTATTTACCTACAAAGTGCGCTGTTTGGTTTTTATGACGTCACATATGATATTGTTTCATTACGTGTAAAATAACTTTTTCAGGAGTGTTCATACGCAAAATGTACATTGAACATTTTCTGTTGTGCACGAGCCGAAGAACAAATTTAGTTCCTATTATTTTTTTCATATCTTTTACCGTTTGTGATTTATGGGTAATTAAATATGTTAACATAGTTGTAGAGCATATGTTACTATCAGTTATTTATTAAGGGCTCAAAAAATAATGATTCTGCGATTATTTATTCATAATAACATTAATAATACAACGATATTGAATGAACATGACTAATTTCTCGAAAACTCCTGAATTATCTGGATCTTTTATTGGAACACAGTGTAAACAACAAATAAAAAATAGCAATTGGCATGGAAACTAAATATCATTAAAAAGAACGATCTTAGTCGAATAATAACAAAAAAATAATTCAGACTCACTTTACAATTGTCAAAAATCAAAATGATCTGATTTGAAATCAATTTTATTTTAAGATATTGATACATTTAATGAAAAAAATAAATCTAAATATGAGTATGGTTATTTGACATATAAGTATTATTGCTTTATATTAGAAAGAGCCACTATGGCTGTAAAAAAAAATTATGAGTTTTGAAGCATTTAGTACTAAACCTATTAATTTATTTATCTAAATACTTAGGTAGCATTGTTATTTTAGCCGAAATAGAGCTCGGTAAAGTGTTGAATTTGAGAATTGGCACTAACTCGTTACACGCTGTAGGATTTCATCTATACATATAAAACAAAGTCGGGTAGGTTACACCATTTATAACTCAAGAACGGCTGGAATGATTTTTATGATCTTTGATTTGTTAGATTTGTCTCCGCCCCGAATAGCAGAAGAACTATTAAAACATCGGGAAAAAACACGAAAAAAGATTTAAAAAGAAAATTCATTTTCTCATACATTTTGTATGGAATGGCATTGTATTCTGTGGAATTCGATTTTCAAACGGTAAGTTGTCTTCGAAGATGTTCACTTTGTCATTGTCATCTTTTGTGCATTTGTTGAAGTTAATTAATTTTGAGTATTCTAGTAAAAAAACTAAATTTAATTTAACACAACATTTATTGATTCGGAGGTGGTACGAAGTTCGTCGGGTCAGCTTGTCTAACATAAATGAAACCTCTCTGTAGGTTTGTTCTATATTTTATACTATATATTTTATACTATAACGCGGTAGATTTATTTAAAAAAATAAAATAAAATCAGAATAGGTCATGAAATTGGCCCTTACCATTTTTTTTGCTTACCAATCACATGTAATGTTCTTACTGATTGTGTTAGAAACTGTTATTGTGGTTAATAAATAAATTTAGCGTGGTATAGTCATAGTAATAAATAGAAATGTCTGTTCCCCGAAGGCAACCCGTCTATTATGATATTATTGTCGTTTTGATGAGAAATTCAGAAGCAACGTCGCGGTTTGGCCTTCATTGGATTATCCGCTGTTTTCTTTGCCTTTTCTCGAAGGAAAAACGAAACGTCGCCGACTTTCCTACCCTCTTACTTTGTACAGACGAAAGATAAATTTCCGTCACATTTCAACTAAAATAATATTTTTTCGGGCAATATCCCGCATAGTTTTATCAAATTAGGGTTATGAAAGTAAACACAGAGGTTTATACAAAGGTTTAATAATAAATATACGATAAGAACGTAGTAAAAAAAACGCATTTCGAATCGTGGAAATATAGTACAATTTTTACTTATTTTCGAAGCGTAGCTCCCATGGATGACTCGAATAGCGAAAGATGTGATGTCAGATCTCAATGATTTCACCACTGATTTTAGAAATTTAAGGTTTTAATCGAATCTACACGAAAAATACTAGATCGTGACAAAGCCGGAATTTTAAAATTCGAAATATTAAAAAAGTTATGTTTAAAAATATTTTCGCTATGGGAAATCACATTTTCAATTTTTACACGTGATTTTGTTCGAACTTTAGAAAAAAAATATTTTTTTGCATTTCTCCGCTCCATTATGCTGCTAGCATAGGTTTCACCATCGCGAAAGCGGCTACCTAGTATTTAATAATTAAAATAACGACAAAAACATCAAGAAAATTCTACCCGCAATTTTTGAAAATATTATAAATTTAGTAAGTTAAGTTACTTCACATTTTGGCAGGCGATTTGCCATTATTAAACTACTGTTAATAAATTAATTATGGTTTATGATAAAATCATATGAGGCGGCCAACTCCTATAAATAAATTTTTCAGAAAACTGAAAAAAACTTATATTATTTTGCACTTAGCCGCTTTTGATGCTATATTAATACTTATATCTATATATCACAAGTCGATTCTATAATAATTTCTATCATGAGTTGACTGCCTTTGATACTACATACCTCATATGCTGTACTGGTTTTAGCTTTTATAAAACAATTATTTCTCATTATCATAAACATAAAGAAATGCAATCCGATATTAACCACCAAACCATAGTGACACGTGGGGTTACTTCAGTGCAGAAAGTGGTTCCTAAAACTAAAACCAAATTCGCCCAAAGGTATTCTTCTTTTCTGGCCCCTAGGCTATATAATAAAATAAAAGATATCCTGCAAATAAATCTTAATAGCAAAATAATTAATAAAAAGACACTGACTAACTGGTTAATTGATCTTGGTAGAAAGGACACTGAGACTCTGGTCAATTATATTCCTGTGTAATATAATATTGATCTTTTCTATTTCTCAACTTTTTATATATATTAGCTTATTATATATATTAATAAATATATATGTATATTTTTTATGTATTCGTATTACATGTACGTGTATGTATATTAATGTTAATTTTCGTAGTTTTATTTTGTACTTACAAAAAAGCTCAGCGCAATTGCATGTAACCATGTAGGTTATGTTATTCATTATCTAAGAAATATGTAAAAACAAAAATAAATAAATAAATAAATTTATGTATGGGAAACTACTATCCCTGTCCTTTGGCCGTCTGTATGTGCGTCCGTCCATCTTTCTATATATTGCATTCCTCAACTCGAAAAGTTCAAATGCGAAAGAGTTGTAGGTATGTAAATCGATACCCAAGAAAAACGATCATAGGCGTTGCTGGTCGGATAATATAGATATTTTGAAACTTAAAATTAAAACCACGTTAATGTTACTGCTGAAAAAAACTAAACGGAGTGATGTTAGATTTATTGTAAACATTGCGGACGTCGTGAGGCGTGCTCGCTATTCACATTTCGCTCGCCTCCCCATCTTTCGCTCCGAGCGGTTTGAATTTTAAGAGGAATATAATCGCGTTGGATTCTGCAAGTGCAAACCCACGCGAACCATTGTCTGCTCAATATTCAAAGCGAGGGGCGGAAATTCGATTTAAAAAATCGTCGCGGATAAATCAACCAACTGAACAACGAATCATGATTAAAATGGACATGGTTAACATCCGTGAGTTAGTCTCTATAATAAATGTAGGTTTAAGAAATTAATCATATTTATTCTTCAATTAATAGTACTTTATATTTCGTTTTTATCCTAAATATCATCCTTCACAACACTTATCTTATACTATTTCTTTTATTATGTATAAAATACAGGGTGTACCATGACCATTCATTCCCAAGATTTAGGGGAAATTTGTGTTATATTTTATGAGTAAAAAACTGAGGAAAATTAAATACACTATATTTTACAAAGTTTATATTTTTAAACAGATGGTATAAATCCGGTTAGGTTAGGTAGTGCTAATTAGTTTTTTTTTATCGGAAATAGTCTTAGGACACGGTGTATTTGTAAGTAATATATACTGTTTTCATATACATATATATACATTTAAAATGCTTTGATCTAACTGAAAGAAAATAATTATGGCCCCTATTAAAATAGCTAAGCGTGCTTGTGTACTAAAGTTAGAGAAGATGGTGGTAAATGAAACGTCGATTCGAACCCGCGACTATTTTAACCCCTAACACGTTCTCTATTCAGGATGTATTTAAATTCGCCGATGGTCTTTCTAGGGTCCATTTCTTTTATTATTATTTAAAACGAAATTTAACCAGTCTTCATAAGGTGCACTTTTTGTAAGGCTACATCCACATCCGCCATGGGATCCGAGGTAACATTCTGGTGCTATAGTGTTTCATTTTGAAAGTATATTTGTGGGAGTCTGGGCCTATCTACAGCGTAGATAAACTTAGGAATTAATAACTTTTTTCTTGAGTGAGTTTTTAATACTATCGAAAACTAGCCGTGACCAAGTTCAGATCAGCAATCACTGCATTCTGAAAAGTTCTTTGTTCACGTGTTTTTAGTGTTTGACTAGAGCATAAAGCGTGTGTTTGACGAGACCAAAGAGACAGTGTGTTTGTTTTTGGTTTCAGCAATTAACTAGGGGTACCAAACGCGCGTAGCCTTCACACGACACACGTATTACGTGGTCTTTATCATCAAAATAGTTGTAAGTCCGATTTCAAGTAATTTTCTCCAGGGGCCGTTCAATTAGATACAAACTAGTTGTAAACATAATATCAAAACACGTACGTATTTTAGGATAAAAAAAAATGATGATAATATTCGACATTAGTCTCAATACTAGGTAGCCACATTTGCAAAGGTGAAACCTATGCTAGCAGTATATTGGAGCGGAGAAATGCAAACTTCAAATAAATAATTCTTTTTCTAAAATTCGAACAAAAAGCGCGCGAAAAAATTTAACATGGAATTTCCCACAGAAAAAACATTTTTAATCGTAATTTTTTTATTATTTTAAATAATTAAATACACAAATATGAATAATATGGATAAATTTCGTACTTAATCAACGTTTCTTTAAGTAACAAACCTCAGATACGGATAAGATACTTAATATTACTGCCAAAAATGAATACCACTTTTGGACAAAGGCATCTCAGTTTCCTTGGACCTATACTTCTCAACAGTCTAAATAAACATAAATTTGAAAAAGTGAAATTTTGCTATAACTTTCTTAGTATATAAGATTAATTTAATTTAATTATAATTTAATTTATGTGAGAGTAATTTGTTTAATTTTTTATTATTATTCCTTAGATAAGGGCCTAAAAAAGGGTACATTTTTGATAGCACCATTGGTGGAAAAAGGTGGTTTATCAAAATTTAAAATATCATACCTCCCTTAATAGTCACATGTTCAAATCAGTTTCAAATGTTATTTGTAGGCCTATAATTTACCTACAACTTTTGTCTAAAACAATTTTTGATATGAGCAACCCTTACGGCACCGTATAAAGAGGGAATCAGTATATGCACTCTCGCTGCGCAAGGGTGCGCGGCGGCGCGGGTTGAGGTGAGCGAGCTGCCGCGCGGGAAATTGATCGCACGGTAGCTCGCGCTATGTTTGATACAAGTTCGTACAATTGGAGTTCCCCTATCCCCAACTTTCATCCCCGAAAGGGTTTTTTTTCAGCACATAAAGTGATGACGGATTGGATTTAAACAAACGATTGCACGCTCGGATATACACAGACGCACACTTATAATACGCAAAATGAGTAATAAACGTGCTGTCAATAAACAAAAAATATATTTTTTGTTTTTATAACTATATCTAATTAACTGTAATAAACAGGAATACTGTTCTCAGTAAAATATATAATCAGCTAAATATATTCAAATCTTCTCAGTAACATTTCCTACTCACAAAGATTGTGCAATTTTATGAGAATTGTATTGTCTTGATTACGCCAGAAACGATACATTTTATCTCTGATACAAGAAGACTCGCCGCTGATTGAAACACGGAGGCAGAACGGACTCACTTGTCTTCATCTCGCTCTAATCGTGCATTAGGGGCGTGGCTATGAAGGTCGCTCCGATCATGCGCAGATTACGCTCGGCTGAAAACTGAAAAAAAATGTTTTCAGTTAGGAATGATGATTTTTTAGGAATAACGATATACTGTCAAATGCACAATCAACTGAAAAATATTTTTGGTAGGCCATCAGAATGAATAAATCTTCCTTTTGGACGTCATAAGCCAATTCATATGAATTGGCTTATGGGAATTGGTATATACCCTAGTGTATTGTATACTTCAATTTATATTGTCTTTATATCATTACCTGTATTGTGTACAATTTCTGTTGAATAACCACAATAAATAAAATAAAAAAATCGCTTAGAAATAGTTTATCAAATGTGTTTCTAAAAACAGTTAATCTAGCGATAGTAAAATAGTACCAAGTCGTATTGCTGGAAAGTTGCTACCATTGTATTCGATTTGAGTTCACGATTCACCTGAGCTAAAAGCAATAGTTGACCCGGTTATTGAAAGAAATGCTTACTCTTCTCACTTTGTAAATCTACTTAATCGATGCTCAAAAAACATGTAAAGTAACTTACCCCTAGGAGAATTGTGAAAGCCCGAAACTTAGCTCATTTAAGGATTCTACTTCGTCGTTTTGTCCTGACTGAGGTCAATTCAAATGCTTGATCATATGTATATTAATCTTTGAACAGACGGCCTGGTGGCGCAGTGGTATAAGCGCCTGCTTCTAAAGGTCCCGGGTTCGAATCCCCAGTTGGTCAAAACCGTCCAGGTCATTTTTCGCCGTTGGGAATATTCAAAGGCGCTTTTCTCAACACTGTCGACTGGTTAAGTAACAAGGCATATACACAAAAAAACACTCTGTTATAGGCTTGCGAGATGTTGCTTGCCTCTAATGAACGGCCTCGCATCATGAAAACAACAATACGGCAGTTGAAACTGCGCCCAACAGCGCCTCCCCGACAACACAAGCAATGAATGTAATCGATGTTGAATAGTGTTAGATAATCGACTCGGAAGGGGATGAAAACTTATTTTTTTAAAGCTGTCACAACTTATGGACTGTAACTGAAGCTTCAATGCAATTACATATGTCTCGAAAAATCACGAGGATATAGCGTCTCGCTCACTAGAAATCCATACCCAAATTAAAGCTATTACGAATATTTTCTATATTAAAATTACGAGTCATGTTTATAAATAACTAAATTAATTCTTTTTATGTACTTTTATATACCATGTCACATTCCCGGTACGGAGAACGGGGCCGTTTTACAAATATTTCTGAAGACATTATTACGAGACGTGAGATAGCCATGGTTCCAAGTGCCGAGTATGACATAAAATTATTCTAATTATATTTTCCAGTCTATGGATAAGTGTTCCATGTAGATTAATTGAAAATTTGGTGAATTACAGCATAATGGGACAATGCACTGTTCTATTGAGAAGCCAAAAGTTCAATCTGTCAAATAATTTTAATTATTGCTTTAGCGCGAACGTAGCTACGCTGCAAAGCAATAATATTTTTTTAAAGCCATCTTTTCTTCGATAAAATATTTTTGATTAACACAAATTGATAAAGAAATAACTTTATTTTATTTATCTACTTAATAACCCCCTACCCCCCCCCCCCCCCAATTATTTAAATACCCCTTGGAGCATGGATCAAGAAATACTGATAATTACATCATTAAGGTCCGACTGTTACATCATAACAGGGCACTTGGTGTGACTAAGTATCTTTTTTTCGAAATTACTAGTAATTTACTTTAATTAATTTTAATTTACTTTAATTTTTACTAGTAATTTTACTTTTAAAATATGGTTGCGCATATTAAAATAAAAATATCATTTTATGGTTTTATTTAACATACCTAAGTGTTTATTTACAGTATATTATTTTTATTATTCGATAATATGAATATTTTATATTAAAAAAATATCATTAAAACTGTATTTTTTAAATAAAATAGTGATATAAATATATATATTCAATTGGCAAACAGTTCTAATTAAAAAAAATTCTAACATTATTAAAAAAATAATATTTTTACCGCAGTAAAAAATGTAGTTTGCTTTGTATATGTAAAGATTTACTGATCAGTGACTTCACTATTTAACGCGCAGCTTTTACAAGATGACATCAATCATCTCTTAGATTGGGCTGCAAACAATAAATTGCAATTTAAAGCGTCTAAAAGTGTAGCGATATCCTTCTCACGAGCCATACGTGACAATGTAAGTTTTGAGTACTCTCTGTACAATGAGATTTTTCGCAGATGCGACGAAATTCGGCACCTGGGGGTTTTATTTGACTCGCGTCTAACATTTCATTTGCACGTGTGAATTATAACTGTGCGTGCTAATAAAATGTTTAAGGCAAACAAATTGTCACTCAATATGTCAAAAACATTTATTTTAAACTTTACTCGCAATACAAAGAATATGTTAACTCTTAAATATCCCGTAGGAATAACCGAGGAGATCAGATTTCTGGGTGTATATCTAGAAAATAAACTTAATTGGCAAACACACATTGACTACCTTAAATCCGAGCTTTCTTCAGCTTGCTACGCTCTGTCGCGGGCGAGAGGTTTCTTGGATCGATCTCAAGTCATTTCGCTTTATTTTGCTCTCGTAGAATCTCATCTCCGATATGGCATTCTTTTATGGGGATCAGCATCTTACGCTAAAGACATATTTGTCCTCAAAAACAGAGCCATTCGAGAACTTTTAGGTATTAGTCAGCGGGAGTCTTCTAGATCACACTTCCAAACCCTTGGAATACTAACGGTGTATGGTATATATGTACAAGAAGCCCTTTGCGAATTTATCAAAGGGCTTCTTCACAAGGAACAAAGATAATTTTATTCAGCCGGTAACTCCTCGCACATCTACATTTCAAAAAACTAGTTTATATGGAGGACTAGAAATGTTCAATAAATTACCGGGAAAATATAAAAACATAAAAAATATATTAATTTTCAAAAGAGCCATCAAAAAATTAAAAAAAATCTGTATGAATTCAAAGACCTATAATTGAAAGGAAGAAATGTTATGTGGCCGTTATTCTTCATACTAATTCTAAAATAGTATATTTAAGCATAATTATAAAACTTCTATTTACAATTTATATATATATATATATTTGTGATGTATTTTTAGCTATGTAATACGAGTACGAGTAGTATAAATGTCGAACACTCTAGGCATGATATATCTATATATTGCATTATATCAATTTTTGTGAACCAATTGAAAATTGACATTCCTATGCATTAAGTTGTTCTTGGAAATAAACTTTTACTTTACTTTACTTTACTTTAACCCACTCTAGTTTAGGCGGTAAGTCCACACATTATTCTATTTTTTTACAGATATTCGCGGATTCGCGGAGAATAATATATTTTTCTGTTCGACCTATAGGGTTAAAAATCTGCTTTCTATTACACCTTTCTGAGATCAGCGTGAATTATTTATTTGTTATTGTTCGCCTAGCATTATTTTAATTTTTTAACTTCGATTTTTTTCATTAGTTTTTGTTTTTTATTGTTTTTAATTTTTAATGTTATACGTTTCTTTTAGTAGTATATTTTTTTGTAATGTGTACATGGGAGGCCTGTTAAATAAATAAATAAAATTAATCAAAGTTTTCGAGAAAAAAAAATAAACTTTAGGCGGTTTCATTTAGGGCGATGTTTTTAATTACTGCTACGTATGCTGAAAATAACGTGTATAGATGTATAAATACTAAGACGAGCGCATTGTTGAGATCGTCGACAGCAAAGAACCGCTCGATACCGCCCAAAAGTCCATCCGTCGCCTCGTCTCGAGCCAGACTCTCCGGCGCCGGCGGCTGCGACTGGGCGGCGCCGTTAGGGGCGCCGTTGAGGGCCGCGGCGCCAGGAAACACCCCCTCCTAGACAGCCGTATAGACAAACAGCATTTGGAGAACTGTCGAGGTTTCTAAAATATTTTTTTTATTATTTTTTATTATGAATTATCCAATATACAATTATTATTATTATATATAAGTATTAGTTATTACATATAGTTATTACGTATTACATATTATTACTTTGTCATACTTTATTGATTTTCAAGAGAAGAAAAAAATGTGCAGTTTGTGTGAATTACTAACACCGTTAATTATTAGTTAATTAAATAGATTAACTAATTTGGTTGTATCGAGGTGTTACCTATTTGAAATATATATGGAGATAATAAGAGCGTGAGATCTATATTAGAGATTTGGGCGATATATTAGAGATTGTTATTTATTTATATTGAGTTGGAAAATATATCAGTTTAACAATAAATGTTTCCAAATGTCAATATTGTCAGACTTTTATATAAGTAATAATGTGAACTAACGGCGAACGCCTATCATAACGTAGGGAATCATCTAAATACGGTATTTAAGCAATACATTATACAATTTGACTATATCTAAACGATTTGCACGTAATGTGCATATATTTTACACTTTTCTTGTTATTTTTAGCCATGACGATTCATTTTCATATATTTGAATGTAAGTTATTCTTGTAAATATTCATTAAACCATTCACTTCTCATTCATTTTACGTCATAATCGTTACATTTTCACCGTTTTTCATCATTATTGTTTCTTTTTTAAATCATTTTTTTACTACTTTAATGAAAGTAGGGCCTTAAGTATTGCATAATCGCACAGAAAGATAGGTGACAGTGAAAGCTTTCGTAAAATACAGGCCTGTATTTAAAACAGTGTGCATTACCTCAAGCGATGCAACTATCTGTGCGTTCAATATTAATTTTTCTTTTAACATTCTGGCTATATAATTTGTTTGAAAATTTTTAATCTTTAAAACATTAAAAAGAATACGAATTTTCGAAATGTCAATATACTGTCAGACTTTTATATAAATAATGTAAACTAACGGCGAACGTCTATTATAACGTAAGAAATCATCTAAATACGATATATATATATATATAAATTCGAAAGCTTTTTAATATTTTAGGGATTGAAATTTTTTTCAAATAAATTATATATATATATTGTGATATTAATTGTATGTTTAGCTGTATGTTTGTCTGTGATATAAAAATAAAACAAATAATACTTTGACCATACTGTTAATAATAATTGAATGTATTTTTTTTTTATTTTTGTATTGAAAGCTTAGGTTTGCTTCAAATATTTTTATGTTTTGTGAGTATTGTTAGAAGCATTAACTATGTTTCATAAGTAATATCACAGAGCTTGCTATGTTTCATAACTATTCTTACAAAACTTTAGCGGTCTTCTGCATAGTCCCAATAATGTAAAAAATATGCATTTTTTTACAGTTACTGATCAGTTTAAGCTTTCCACTGTACTGAACTGGTTATGAATAGTGCCGTATAAGTTTAAAAACTAGTTATGTCACGAAATATTCACATTTTAAAACTAAAAATCCTAAATTTTAAAATGTTCCGTTCCTTAAAAGTAACAACATTTTTTAATGTTGTAAAAATGTTTTATTTTGTTTAAGTATCCTAACTACCAACTTTTGCTGGTCATCGAAAATAAAAAAATGATAAAAGTCTAAAATGCTAAAAAATCCACGTTTTTGCAGTATAATTTTTAGAACATGATTGATAAAATATCTGTGTTTCCTAAGATATTTTTAAGTAAATCGAGAGACTTACGTATAACTTTTTGCACTTTTGCACTTTTTGCTACGTATAACTTTGCACCAAAAACTATAATTAAATTAATGCAGTATCGTTTTAATATAAAATATATTATTTTAAAACTATCTTATCCAGTATAAATAACAACTTGACATTTCTTACACAAACCTCTAAAATATATATAGTTTTTTTTTTTGATATTTTACAAATATTCTTTTTTTTTAAGAATATTAGTAATTACTATTCCTATTATTTTTATTTAAAATTATTGTAAAGATTGAAGGCCGTTATAAACTGACAAATTTCGTCAGGAATTCAATTATGTTTTGAATTTTTATTATTTTCAGGAAAATTCGAATTTATGAAATAAAACGAAAGCTGCCCATGGAGAAATCTGGGCGGATATCCGTTTCGGTGGCTGCAAGCGCTGAGGAGCAAGAAAACCTGATGGCAGTGGTGGGGAGGGGGAAGGGGAGAAGGAGAAAAGCACAGAAGAGTACGACAGCTTGGCGCCACGTCTGACTCGGAAGTCATTTTAGTACCTCGCCCGGTTTCACGGTGGGCGGACGCGTTTCAGGGGTGGATTTTTGCAAGTTGATATTTACTTTTATAAAACATCGCGAAAACTGCAACAAATGTGTATTTTTTTTAAATCAATAAAAAAGAGATTATAAAATTATGGTTATGAAAGATCTTCAGAAGAAGTTTAAGGTCGAAACAAAGCTGCTAAATATTTACCACCTAGTTTTTTGCAATTAGAATATTTGAAACTAGAATAGAAAATTTAATAAATTGAAACGATAATGAAATGTATCAAAAATAAACACAAATACAAGCTGTAATTATGTTTTTTTTTGTCTGTTACTAACATTAAATTCTAAATTTCATAGGTATTGCAAGGAATTAAGACAAACAGTACACTCTAATGACGTATTTGTACACGCTCGCAGTTGAAGCAATAAAACAAAATAAAAATATATAGATAAATATTATATTGAATATATATTCTATGCCACAAACAGAAGCACTTATTCACATATATCACATTACACACCACACACAAGGTCACCAAATAGTTTATTGAGTACACACACACTCATCCTAACCAGTTTCCGACTCAGTATAAATAGGAACAGAAATTTATAAATAATAGGTAATAGCTTCGACTCGACACTAAGTAAAAACTTGTATGCTAGTTGACTACTTAGGTAGGTGTCTAGGTGTCTAGTCAGAGAGCGCGGTGAGTAAAGACTGAAGACTGAAAGTACCTTCTTCGATTACGAAAACTAAACCGTAAGAATGGAATTTATACGAGACGCCACGACGTGTGAAATGCAACTTCCAGTTAAACTTGGCATGAGAACTGTGCATCTGGCAATTTCGCAGGTGTGCAAAGTGCAAACAATATTTATATTTTGTACATTTTTCTGACCATAGAAAATTACCTTACTTAAATTACCTTACCTTTTTATTAATTGCTGAATAAAAAACATTGATGAATAAATAAATAATTGCTTCAAACAAAAAAAAACAGATTTATTTCAAAGCGGTTTCAACCAATGGTTTCCAAAATTCAATGGTATTGTGATGCTGAGCATTATTTTGTCTATGGATGGGAAAGTACGATTTGATGCGCGTCGTGACGCACAACGAAGACAAACAAAGTTGCTTTGTTGGGGTTTGAGGGAGGAGTGAGGTAACGCGGTCTTATTCCCTCTCCCCTCCATTTTTTCCCCGTACGATACAATTACTGTATCAATTGTTTTACCTAATATCTCTATGAGTGTTCTTTCAATTAAAACTTTGCGTTCAAATGGTCATAATTCCATTAAAAATAACACTTAACATATATTTTATTAGTTAATATATTAAATTTAATATACACATATAGCGCTGTGTCACATATTTTTTTTTTGACATCTTCGTTATTTTTTAAGGTTTTTTTGAACATCATGTTGCAAAAATTCCTCTGCCGAAGTTTAAGTTTTCAAGTTGTAGTTCGTTATAGTTTTCTCGCCATCTTTACTAAGCTCTTCATTTTCCTGTTTTTTTTTTATTTTATAAAGTTTTATATGATTTCCAATGCCGCGCCGATCGATAATGGCTTTGAAACCGTTACGGCGTACTGCGATAGCTGAGCGCTAGCAACAAAAACATTATCACACGATCCTTTTACTATTTTCACGTAAAGTTTACAATTATTTTTTATTTTTTTTGCAACCATGATAAATGTTGATATAGTTTTCTAAGAAATAACATCAGAAATCGCAAACCAATTACCTGTTTTTTTATCGAAAATGGTCTTGGAACATTCTGTATAAATAATGTTTGTATAAATAAAAACTATTAACTCGGATTGCGTTTAAGTAACATTATGTGACTTGTAAATAGAGTATAGCTTATGTCAAAAAACATTCTAAACGGTCGCTAAAATAACATTAAAAGACATTAAATAACACAAAGACATTAAAAGACATTAAATAACACAAAGACATTAAAAGACATTAAATAAGACATTAAAAGACCTACGGTTTATACGGAATGTAATGGATGGAATTTTAAAGTGAATATATTTAGAATTTGAAAGAAAACTCTTCAAACATTTGAAACATATACCTACACACGAATATATAATTATTCGGCTCAATCATTCTGAAACAACCTGTATATAAGTGAGCAATAAATTTAAGCTCTATAATGGCAATTGAAGATCTTTCTGAATATAAATGTATCCCATTCGTTCGAAATGCGAAACCATTAAGTCCTGGTCTGGTATTCAGGTAAAATCCTAATTTATATCTCAATTCAATCTCAACGACTTAAGGTGACAGCCTCTTAAGGGAGGATAAATAAAATTTAAAAAAATATCAGAGCTACACGCTCAGAATACATACAGGATGTCTCAAAACCTTTCCCTGAGACTTAATGGGGTGTGTGTGTTTATTGTAAGAAATTATATGAAAAAATCGCGAATATCATTTCTTCCCTTTTAGGTTCTTTAGGAAAGCTACCTATTATATTCTTTAGAGAAGCTACTAAAGATAGAAATTATATTCTTTAGGAAAGGGTACCATGTCATGTGAGACTGCCGGAAAATTTCGACACATCTTTGCCTTTCACGTTCCTTAGGACCCATATATCTATCTATATCATTTTCTTGTGGACACGATAAATACATAAAATTTAAGAGCACGAAATCTCGATCAAGTTCGGTAATGGGGGTTATTCGAAAAAGAGGTTTTTTTCACCATTTTAGAGTGCGAGGAGGTTCTCAATTCTAAATGTTTTTTTTTAAATTGTATATAGGTATGTACAGTCAAAGGCACTCGGAGCTTTAATGCGAGCATTTAAAGTTGAACTGAAACGCGTAAAATAGAGATAGTACGTGTTGTATCTACGAGGACCATCGCTTTCGCATCTACGCTCATAAGCGTAGATGAGGTTAATATTTACATATACACACATACACACCTGTGGAATGAACCTTCCTTAGAACAAGTAACTCTTACCTAGTTAGGAAGGTTATAGACTTGTACTCATCGGCCAACTTGATTTCTCAATAAAAAAAATAAAAAAATTTCAAAAAGAAAAGGTGGCATAAAGTTCTAAACAATATACAAATAAATTGGTCTTAGTAAATCAATAATTTAGAACTTTTCCGAAAACTCAGCGCTGGGTTTAAACCGACATCCTGCGCTCTCAAGTACATGACCTCTTTAGTACTTTAATATTTTGCTATACGACTCTTTATCAAAAAATTAATAAAATTTTCTTAATTTTTCAATATTGTCAAAGATTGTGTCATTTATCCTTTCAGGCGATTTGCCACTATTAAAAAATAATCCTCAAATATAAGTCAAATACCTTTACGATATATATATAACTGTAATAGAAACAGTGGTGGTAGAGATACATAAGTGAAGATATGTCACGCAAAGCGCATTTTCCACCCAGTAAGTGGCTTGAATCTAACATTTTTCACTGGAATGCGTCTCAAATATTGCCCTCCGAAACATTTGCTACTTTTCAAGTGCCGCTTGAACACGCGCTTGACGTGTTTATTTCCGATATCCATAAACGTGTTACGACATGTATTCCCGTAAAGTGCATCTAGTGACTATTTGCAATCTTGTCACTTGCGTGCCGGGATGCAGAGAGAAGTCCCAACAAAGTATATTTTTCAAGACTGTGCTTTGTTAAACGCGCGTGTGTGGACGCGCTTTGCTAAAACATTAAATCTTAGTTACCAAAATCTTAATGGTTAACCTACCAAACAACACAACTTTTTTTTAATATTGGTTTTAAAAGAACAGGCCTAAATATTTTTAATTAATTTATTTATTAAAGTACAATTTAATTTTAACCATGACCATATAATATTATTCGTGAAATATAAGTGATTTATTCAGTTCTTTGAAAAGTGAAAATTTCTGAATTTTATAAAATATAATGAAATAGCAAAAATTTAAAAAAAAAAAAATAAATCACGCTTAAATTATACTGAACTAAAATGGTGAAAATAAATTTAAATTAAAGTATGACTATAAATAAAAGTATGGAGCAAAGATTTCGTCAAAATAGTTTAGCGCTATACGCTTTTATTTATACTAACTAATGTCATGATTTTATTTAAATTTATTTTCTTCTTTTTAGTGCATTTTAATATAAGCCTTGTTTTAATAAGGTTTTTATTGCATCCTAATATTTGACATAGCTCCATCGAAATATGATAATACTAATAACTACCGCAAAAATAACTACCTAAAAAAACATTTTAACGAGCCTACCTTGGTACGGGCGTAAATCAACAATTATATTACTTATGTAACCATACATAATTTTTATCTAATAATTATTATTTATTTCTTAAATAAATAATTTCCAAAACTGTTTCAAAACAATTTAAACTGTCCAATACGTCCACTGTAATAATTAAGCCGGTTGTTTGACTTCTCCGATTAAAAGCTATGGTTATCGTTAAACTCTAACAATCGCCAAATCTGTTTACTGGTTAGAAATGCTTCGTGATTGTTTCGTCTACGGTCCTCAATTCAAACTGCATTTCTCAAACTAAATATTGTCCTTTTCGATTAATTATTATGAACGCAATAATTAATTCGTCATCTGATGAACAAATTTAGACTCAAGTCTGACTTTGTAACTAACTTTATTACGTTACTTGATTTGTTTATTTGATTTAAATTTGACCGGCGAACAAACAATTCATTTTTCTGAATATTTGACGTTGACAAGAGGTTTGACGGTGACTTTAGCAATGACGTTTGTCGAACAACCTGCTGTTATTGAGCTAACTCTAATAAATAACTAATAGTTTTGTAACTTGTTTAAGCTTGTAAGATGATTCGGTGAAATACGTCAACATTCGCCGGTACAGAGAGCACAATGTTGTTTATAAAAGTGGATCGAGACAGGTATAAAGTTGCATGAAATAAATTGAACAAACTGTTTCGTTTGCATTATCTCCGTGTTCAACGGGTTTTGTGTTCGCGCTCGCGTGATAGGTTTTTGCCCGTACACTTTCCGAAAGCTACCGGCTTACATCTCACTTCACTTGATAAAATATTTCACTTGAATTTATATGCGAGTCCCTTCGCCTCCTTTCCTTGGCGAATTCCGGGAATTTTCACTGGAACTCAGACGATGGCATACAAATGATGTCTTTATTTTTACACATCCATACCTAGAGAAACCAACAACTTTAAATATCATTATTTTTTTTTATATGGCAAATAAAAACACCATTTGAACATAAGCTCTCAATACAGTAACATAAAATGCAGCTGAAATTAAAAATGCTATATTAGTAATGATAGTGGTAGGTTCTACCGCCAAATTATACTACCTTAACTATAAAAAATATACAGGATGCATTTAAAATCACTACTTTCCTTTCAGGATGTTGATTTATATCAACAATCAAATAATAACCAGCAAAAAATATTGGAAAAATCGTTTTTTATTTCGAGAAAAACTAATTTAAAATTTGCATAGATCTGTCCGAAATGTAGCCTGACCTAGGCACAGGTAACGTCAAGTTCGGTTGAGCGCTAAGCATCGTAGAAGCAGAGGAGTCGCTTCTGCGTGATGTTATATAAATTTGGAATCTTTTTAAAAATGTATGAATAGATTATGTATTTATTTTTTTTATGAGGTGATTTTTAGTGATTCTACTAAAGTGATTTTAAAACACACTATTAATATTGCAAAGACGGCCTTCCTGAGCCGATTGTGAAGTTACTATATATGCCAGTTAACTAATAGGGACCTTTACATACAAGACCATTACCGATAAAAAAACCAGCTTATTGGCCCTGCGATTTTATACATGATTTGTTTTGACCTCATATCAAAATCCGTCATGGAAAAAATCGTCAAAAAGGGAATTTACAGAGCGCTGTGATAAAATTAATAAATTTGTGCTTGAATTTTTTTCGCATTTTTTAAACAATTTCCTAAAGAATGCTCTTAAAACATCCTATATAAGTAAAATTCAAAGTTCTCTGTTTTTTTTCAAGGTGTATGTTATACAATTTTTAAATTAAATTGTTTTATTGTTTACGGCACATAAATATGAACGTTGCAGGTATTTTTAAAGTATCCCTTCTAATGACATGCGAGATGATTTTTTTACAATACATAAAACTGCTTCCTAACACACACAATATTTTGTTCTTGCTTAAATAACTTAAATTTACTAAATTTACTAAGTTAGTGATGTATACAGGATGTATTTAAATTCACCGATGTCCTTTTGGTGGGTTGATGAACGATGAAACATTAACTAGCGAACAATTTTGAAAAAATGTTGACAATTACGAGAAAAACGAATTTAAAATTTAATAGAAATCGTCCTAATTTTTGGGAATGCGGATGACGACAGCTCGAGTGTACGGCTCGTATATTTTTTTCTGAGTGCGGTTTAGTTCTCGATATAGGTCAACCCCCTACAATGACATTAGTGCATTTAAATACATCCTGTATTTGTTAATTTGTGATCTTATTGGCTCGATTTTTATTCGTTATAGTTAGCTCATTACTGTATTACAATTTAAAAAGACTAAAGTTTACTTAGGATGTTAGGGACTTGCTACTGATAAAATGACAACAGTTCATGTTTTTTATTTCTATTTTTTATTTGGCAGGCGCAGAAAATAAAAATAGAACGTAACTTTAGCGGAAACTAAAACAAAACCTACCCTGCAAAAAGTCCGAAGCGTATACTCTATTAAGAGATGCTTTCGGTGTACCCGCATCGGTTTCGAGCGAAAACCGCAACGACCTACCCGTCCGAGGGGGCGGGAGGGAGGCGGCAATAGTGTGAGTGTGAGCGGAGATCGTTTTAAAGGGAGGGTAGATTTACAGAGCAGGGGTAGGAAATTGTGTTTAGGCGAAAATCATTTGAAGCCGCTTTTGGTTTTTGCAAAAATCTTGCCATTTAATTTAAGTACTGTAAAATACAAAATAGATCACACACCACAGATCTTTTTTCATTTAAAGGTATTTTTCTTAAAGTATGTTTTAATATTGTAATATCGTAGTTATAAAACCGCATTGTTGTTATATTTGTTTTGTTGTATAGCTATATTTTTATATTTTTTGGCATATGTCAGATGATTCACCCTTAAGATATATGATCATGTGACATTATAACATTTACAAATTTAGAATACTTTTTTAATATTTTATATAAATTGAAACACACCCTTAAAAATAAATTATATAGGCAGAATTCCTGAAAATCTAAAATTATTTCTAAAATATTACAAAAAATAGCCGCTTTTTAATGAAAATAAACAAACAATATATATTTTTATATTTATATATAAAAAAAGGTCGTCGGTCAAATAAATAAAAACGAAATAAATATATTTATCGTTTTTATTTATTTGACGGATGTCGGACGACCTTTTTTTTTTATAAATAAATGGTAATTTCACAACGCTAAAATCCCCTTTTACGGCTGTTTGAGCGGGACAAAACATCGGTACACGAGTCCGACGTTTTCGATGAGACATGGGCATTTAATAGTGAAAAAAATTGCAAAAATTAATCTTAAACGATTATTTTACTGATTTTGCTGATAATACTCACTGCTTTTTTTATATTTATTATTTATTTTTTTTCAATAAGGTAGAATGGTGATCTTGATAGAAATGTAGTAATGCTGTAACTTAGAAACCATGCACATAATAAAAATAAACAACAAAACAACATTCTGAATTAGTTTTATTTTAAAAATAGGTCTCGTTTTGACTCTTTTCCTTATTTTTCAAAAATAAAATGTTTTTTTTTAATTAGTTATAAATCATTTATTTTTAAAATGTTCTCTAATTTTTCAATTCTTTAGCGTTATTTATTTTGTATACGTTAAAAGTATTATACTTTTAACATATCTAATCGGGATGCCTATCGTTGTGATAAATTAATTAAACGTGTCCGTTTGTCGACCCCTGCCGGTAACTCGGATGTTTTAATTTGCCGAGTAGCGGCTTGCTTGATGACAAGATAAATTGAAACAATCCAATGAATGCGATGCGAGGAACTGCGCTATAACCATCTAACCATCTAACCGCCCAACCGCCCAACCCTCGCACGATACACTGTAAACGCTCACTCGCATATCCCACTCATGTTTATTCAGTTAAGTAAATTGTCTATGTGTACATTTGCGATTGGATATGTTTTAATCTACAGAGAGAAAAAATGGTGCTAAAGTTTAGTTGGTTCTGTAGAAAACAGGAAACCAATAACAAGACATGTGTGATGTTTTTTATCTGCTGTATGTATCCCTCCTCCGCCTTTCCCCTAAAAGCTTCCCTTTAATCCTGAACTATCTCATTGTATATATTTTTTTATGTTTGGCGCAAGAAATACTTTCCCATTTTTTAGTAGTTTATTATCAAAAATTTCAAAAAATAATAATATTTTTAACGCTTATGTATAAAAAATGTAATAATAATTAGTCATCACTATTATTTAAAGAGATAAGCACCTCTTTAAACTCACTCAGTCGAGTAGACTTTTTAATTGACTGTTTTATTATTTTCTGTTTTTATTTATAAACAGCGAAGTTTACAGTTAATAACACAGTAGTCCAGTGGTTAAGGCATTGAAATATTTACCCATAGCCTAGTTGAATAGGGCCGAAAATAACTGTATAATTACCTAGGTCATAGCAATTGTTTTTAAATTAAAAAAATATGTATAATTTCAGGATTAACAGCTTATTATTGTGTAATTCTAATACACGAAGAGTCATGAGATGGGCGTTTAAGAGAACGTGAATTGTGAGATAAGTGAGCGTGAGAGAAGTGTGTGGAATTATCTATCATTCTTAATAGAACATTTTTCTATTAATGAACTATATATTCTATATTTTTATTAATCTAATAAGAATAGTAAAGAATGTATTATCATTTATCATTTCCGATTGGAAATTATAATTTATATTTTTTTAATTTGTAAATGGCCTTGCGGTATTCTAAAATTAAATAACTGTTTTTTTTTTATTTCTTATGTCTATCAACGTGATCGCCATCACAGTCTCTTTCTCACAACGCTTCTACGCAATTAAACTATTCTATGTTATTATTCCTGAAAAATATGTACACTACTGAATAATACATCCTTAATATTAAATCGAAAAAGCCGTTTTAGCCTACAAAAATACAAGCATAGATAAAAACGCATGGATATATTGTATTGTATACCTATTTATAAATTAATATCGTATAATATTTAAGCAATAATTGCATAAAGCCGTTATAAACTTATTTAGGTAGGTGTTAACAACAACAAATAATATTTCTGAGGTAATAAAAAATAAAGATATTTCCTGCCAACCGAGCATTCAAGAGAATTTAAGATTAAAAAGCATTTGAGATTGTTGCAAATATATAAGACGTTAACACGCACGGTACTGGCATATGCTTCAGAAACATGAATTCTAAGTAGGGACAATGAACAGGCACTTCCAGGGTTTGAACGCAAAATACTCCGGAAAGTCTTTGTGGCATGAACTATGAACTGTACAACGAGCCAAGCGTTGTACAGTGCAACAAAATTGGACGTCTTAGGTGGGCAGGTCACGTCCAGCGAATTCCCATACGCCCGAAGCTGCGCTGGACATCCCAAACTAGAAGACCATCGCTGCTGAGGGGAACGGATGAAGGTCTTTGCTTGAGCAGGCCAAGGCTTATTCCGGGCTGTACTCGCCCTGATCATGATGACGATGAATATTAACCTCAACTATGTCCGGTTTCCAAACGGTACAGAATAATAATGAATAATTTTACAACACCTAATTTGCATTTTTTACTATATTATATTAATAACATTTACTCGTACCCATAAACTCATTATCTGTAGGGGGCTAAACATATATTTCATTTTGATAGATAATTTATAAAACTAATCTAATAAAATGAAATAAATATAACCGTAACCCAAGACCATTCTCGATAAAAAAAAATATTTTTTCATGTGATTTCTCACTCATCATAGGTTATACAATACCCCCCCCCCCCCCCTTAAATCTTTGGGAATGCTCTTGAGTTTACAAAAGTAATTTATTTCATAAGAAAAATAGAACAAATAAATAAATTAATTCAAAATTCTTTAAAGAATTTTATAAATAGAACATGTCGTTCTTTTAATACTGTAATATTATTCATGATAATTTTGCTTCAATTAAAAATCACATGATTACATTTTTTAAAGACTAATAATTGCATAACATCAAAGAAAAATAATAATTATCATTAGGAAATTACTTTATTATTTACTTAACATAAGTTTATATTTAATACATGTGTAGAAAAATTTATCAATATTTTTTAATATTTAATAAAACTAAACATACATTTTATTATTCATTTTATGTTAATTTATATTTCTTAAATGGCACCTAATTGTTATTACCCATTTTTCTTTTTTCTTCTACAGTAATATTTTTTTCTCTCGCATTCTAAGTAATGTTAAAAATTAAACTCTAATGAAATAAATTTTTATGTTTAATTAACTTAAGTTTATATCAAATACACATGCATGTTTTGTGAACACATGAAATTGGGGAGTATCGAGTGCTGGCAACCTGTGTATGAAATATTTGAAAATGATCAATGTCCCCGACTGTCCCACTGTCCCAGCTGGTGCCCAAAAATTTGCTACAATGCATTAATACTATGGTATGGGAGGCCATTTGTAAATATTTGCACATTTAAATCTTTTTTTATTTGTTACTTCGTCCCGTAGCTTGCGTCGAAATGCTAAACTACAACTTTAATGATTGGCATCTCCTTGGAACAGCACATTGTGCTATTAAGGTGATGCACAAAACTACTCCATTAAACGTGATTACAAATTACGATAATATACGTATAAACAATGTATTTATTGTGTAAACACTATTTTAATGTTATTTAAAAAAAAATGCATGTAAATTACTTATAAATAAATAAATAAATAAACATGTATGTGAGCGGCTATAGATTTTTGACATTATGTTTGTGAGTTCATATAATAAATAATATTATAGGATGAATTCATTACAAATTTAGTGGTTTTAATAACTCCAAAATTAAATGGGTTGTTGGCAGCTAGGTCCTGCGGGCGGCATTATTCGCGCCTTTGGTGCCCAGACAGCACGTTCCCGCGGCACTTCGGACCGAAATTCGAACATCAGCTGATATAACGGCTTTCAAATGCGTCGTAGCTCGAGAAAACAGCAATAAAGCTTAGCTACACAGATCGAAGGCTATAATATTTTTATAGCTCGGCCACCCCACGCGGACTCCTTTGAAATATTGCCATCGCACGCTGGGGACTTTTTAACGGGCCTTTTTGTTGCCAGCTAGCTAGCTCCCTACAAAGGTTTCTGCTGTGTCATCTTATCAGAGATTGTTCCTAAAGCTATAAATAAATGTATACGCACCTCATATACATGTGTAGATTTTTATTTTATTTTTGTTTTAAATTATGTTATTTAAAAAAAATACAGATTCGTGTACATAATTAAAATTATTTTTTTTTATTAATGAAAGTTTGGTAGCACTGCAACCTCCGGTCGCTGCCTTCTTAACTAAACTAAATGTCCGTCCTAAAGAAGGCAGTGCAATTTCCAGTCTAATTTAGTTATATATTATAGTAGTTATTGGTTTTTATTATATAGTTTAATTTATTTTATATAATAACATAATTCATTTATATATGTCTTTCTTAAATACTGTATTTAGATTATTTTTTACGTTAAAATAGGCAAACTCCGTTAGGTTACCTTACATAAAAGTTTGCAATATATTGACATTTGGAAAATTCGAGTTCTTTTTAATATTTTTACAGATTGAAATTTTTCTAATAAATTAGATTGTCCTAGGAAAATTAATATCGAACGCACAGATAGTTGCATCGCTTGAGATAATGCCCGCCGGTTTAAATACAGGTCGGATTTGCCGCTATTAAAAAACAATCATCAAATATAAGTCAAATAACTTTACAACTCAATTATACAATTATATAAATAATACGCACACTAATCATGTGCTTTAATTTTACACTTTTACATATCCATTATTTTTATTTTCATCAACTTCATACATAAATCACTCATAAAATCATCTCATTTCACCACCATCCTTCATCGTAATCACAAATCCATTATTTTTATATTTTTTGTTAAAATATCATCCTTTACTTATTTCATCTAATTAGATGGTTACATAATATTTGACACTAAAGAGGACAGGTGAGAGTTAAAAATGCATTTTTATAAAACTCAGCGCTGGGTTTAAACCGACATCCTGCATTCTCAAGTACAGGACCTCTTTAGAACCTTTATAAATATTATGCTATCCAGCACTTTATCAAATAATTAAAAACTTTTTCAAAATTTTTCAATATTGTCAAAGATTGTGTCATTTATCTATTTGTCAGGCGATTTGCCGCTATTAAAAAACAATCATCAAATATAAGTCAAATAACTTTACAACTAAATTATACAATTATATATATATATAAAATAGTAAAATGTATTGTTTAAATACCGTTAATTAGATGATTTCTATGTTAAAATAGGTAAACACCTTTAGTTTAACATATATAAAAGTTTGACAGTACTGACATTTGGAAAATACGAATGCTTTTTAATATTTTAAGGATTGAAATTTTTTGCAAATAAAATATATATATATACTAGCTGACCCGGCCACGCGTTGCTGTGGCTAAAGTTTTTGTTATATTACATTATAGTAAACAATCTAAGAGGAACAATAAGAGAACATCAGTCACGGAGTCCACTATGCTTTTTCACACAGATGGTATTTGTAAAAAAATATGGTGATCTCCTTATTTGACTTTCTACTACTATAACCCTTTAGTACAATGAAATTATTTACGAACAAAGACGAAAATGTTGATGTTGGTATACAAATTCACTGGATTGAGATTGATTTGAAGGGGAAGTACGTTGAACACAATTAATTAAAATGTTCTTACACTTGATACTAAGCAGAAATCAATAGGTAAAAAATAAAAATTTATCAGATTTATTATTTCCATTTAATTTTATAACAAATATAAGTATATTACAGTATAATACAGTAAATTACATGTGACGCTTAAACTCATGAATGAGGTAGGCAAGGCAGACAGTCTTAAACTTTTAAACATTAATATCTTTTTTTTGAATTATAAATACTTTCAATTTCAATTTAATTTAACACCAATCGGTGCACAATGTTTTTGGTTAACCTGTCTTTAGCTAACACAAATAGATTCGACGGTTTCCCAACACGTGAACACGCAACATATAGTTGCCCATGAGAAAAACATGGATTTTCCAAATCTAAACCACAAATGGACATTGTTTGACCTTGAGATTTATTTATAGACATGGCGAAAGCTAAACGAATTGGAAACTGTAGCCTTTTGAAGGGTATGGTAGAATCTGATGGTATCATCGGAATACGTGGCAGCAGGACCACTTTTCCTTTAAACTTCCCAGCCAAAATGGTTGCTTCAAGAATGTTTCCGGTGATCTTTTTGATGACCAAACGCGTACCGTTACATAATTGAGGTGGATTCAAATTACGGAGGAGAATAATAGGGGAACCAATCTTTAATCGAAGATTATGTGGTGGCATTCCAGGGATATCTAATGAATTTAAAAATTCAATCGGAAAATTTACACTTTCATTTTCATCAACAACAGTATCGATTGATTTAAAAGACATCAGATCGCCTGGTAACAACTGTTGTATCTGGAAGTTAATTTCGTCAACATCAACGTTTTTGGCTGCCAAAATCGCCCGTTGACTAAGCCATTCATGATTCAAATAATTATTCTGTATATCCGGGAAAATACTCTGAATCAATTCAGTTTTATCCTGAACAACAGTGCAAAAATTGTCTGGTAGTTTAATGCATTGCGTATTTGGTTGCAGTTTTATTTTACCGTTCCCAATATCTAGTAGTTGTTCGGAAAATATTAGTGCTGATGGATCATTTTGCAATTGTACTCGCATATTTATGGTCAATCGAAGTGTTTCAACACTTCGCCATAAGAATGATTGTTTCAAACATGCATTAATCTCATCCGCGAAAGTAGAGCGAGGTATAACCGGTAAGGTCTGCCGGAAGTCACCAGACAAAAGTAAGATAGCACCACCGAAAAGTTTATTATTGCTGTTTAAATCTTGCATAGTTCTGTTTAATGCTTCAAGTGAATATTTGTGTGCCATTGTGCACTCATCCCAAATTATTATAGAACTCTTCCGCAACACTGCAGCTATTCCACTATTCTTTTTGATGTTACACATTGCATCTGGTTTATTATGAACGTCCAATGGCAGCTTGAATGTTGAATGTGCTGTTCGCCCACCATCCAGTAAAGTAGCCGCAATGCCTGACGATGCTAATGCTAATGCGATTTTTTGTTGCGACCGTATTTTGGCAAGAATCAACGATATTAAAAATGTCTTACCGGTTCCACCGGGTGCATCCAAGAAAAAAAAACCGCCTTGTTCAGCAGCAACAGCCAGCATAATCCGATCATAAATAATTTTTTGTTCTGCTGTCAGTAATGGTTCACTGTTCATGATAATTGTTGCTAAACTTCCATGGTCATATTGATTTTCTCGTTGTAAATCGGTATTGACTAAGTCGGTGGCTGGACGATTAGGTGATGGCATACCATAATGATTAAGTGGTAAATTTGAAATAAGAACACATAAATCCTCGATCAAGACCAATGCTTCATTGTACATCTCTGGTGTATAATCTATGTTTTGGCATTGATTTGTTTGTCTAATTCGGTGCAAGATGTCTTCTGTCATACAATTTTTATATTTTTCCCACAAAGTTTGTGCTTGCGAGGGATAACATGTCGCCAAAATAATTGCAAACAACTGACGAATGTTATTCGGTGTTGATGTCAACGCAGCATCAGCAAGCGTTAAGTCCCAATGGTTATCGTCTTCTAGCAATTGCAGTTCACGACATGCATCCTGGTATGTATTGAATACTCGACCATTAGCTGTTCGTAAAAATTCAAAAGACGTTGGTCCGGGAACATTCACCAATAACAAACGTAAATAGAAGCACTCACGTTGCTTTGGATGTACCGTGTAAAGTCTCCCCAATGTCTTAGCTTTGAATATGCCTGTAATGGAAGGATGTGGTTTTCCTTGTTTCCGTGGCTCCCATTTTTTACTGGATTTGTTCCATGTGAAATAACGTGGAACATCACCATACACCAATGTCTTCGCGAATTGGCCAAAAACATCAGGTTTTTGACACAATGTAAAAAATTCAGTTAGAGTCGTTTTCGGAGCTTCGAACGCTCTTTGGAGAACATTTTCTTCAGTGAAGTATACACGTTGACCGTTTTCAAGATGTATTGCCAGATGTTGGACAGCAGGATCTCTTTCGTGGATGGGAAAGCTGAGAATATGCCAAATAGCTTCATTGCTGCTAATGTATCTGCCCATTTGGTATCGTGCTATTTCATCATTTTTATTTATGTTTTTTACTTCAAATATGGCCAAATCACTGCCTTTGTTTACATATTTACAAATATACTTAATTGATTTAACAGAACTGCAAAGCTCAACATTGATATGAGCTTTGTAAGTTTTTGAAAGTAGTGGTGGGTATGGTACCACCCACTGATTATCAAACTCAACTTGATTTGGAAAGTTCGGCAGTCGCATTGTAAATGTGTGGCCACCATTCTCAGTACTTCTGCGGCGATACATTGGATAACCATCAATATCCGTGATCGTGTCATTCGTATGCGGCTTTGGGAAGTTTTTTTACATTTTCCATTTTCCATGCACGGTGAGGTCATGTTGAAAACACCGCATGGCCCATGGATCATGTGTTTGGTGACAATATCAAATAATTCTTGATCAATTAATGGGTCTGGAATTTCGGCTGAAATTATTTGATCGATTTCTTCAGGACGGATTCTATCTTTAAGCCAAACCAAAATGTGGGCATGAGGCAAACCTCGCTTTTGCCACTCTATCGTATACAGCCAACAACGTGTGATACCAAAAATTGTATATTTAACAATAAAATCAATTAAGGATTTCAATTTTTGTTTAAACACACGTGCAGTTAAATCATGACGATGAATGGCTTGTTGTCCTGGCAATAGTAAAGTTTGTATCTCTTCCCAATTCGGATTACATGTGAATGTAATAAATAAATCCGGTCGGCCGTAATGACGTACGTAAGTCATCGCATCTTGTATGTATTCCTGCATGTTCCGTGGACTGCCGATGTAGCTTGAAGGTAAAATGAAAGCATTACCGATGTCATTGGGATTTAAATTTCCATCGATGTTTCCAGCAACAGCATCTCGTAAGTGAATATATTATTCCGATCGTAGTTTTGACGTTTGCGTTTTGAAATTTGCCGCTCGCGTTGTTGAGGTTAGATTTTTTCGGTGGCATTTGACTGAAAATAATAATTTTCTTGTTCTTATGATATTCTCTTGAAGACGTTCGTTACACTGTTCTTGAGATTCTTGTGCATGACCTGCTGTCCTGATTCTTTGAGCTGGATTTCTTGATTCAATTTGTTCTGCCAACTGATGGGCTCTTTTAATACGTTTGCGTCGAATAACTGTCACTGTCAAATAATAACAGACATTAGCGCCATCAACCCAGTCGAAAGGTATCGACATCTGTCAGTTTTATGACTGCCAAATAATAACGGACAAAAAATTAGCGATAAATTAAAATTGCGACTATAATTTGAGATTTAAACTATCCTATCTCTCAAGTGCACATCGAACTGCACATGGTGTTCAAATTTTATTATAATCGGTTAAGTGGTTCAGCCGTCCATTGAAGACAAACATTGTGACACGAGATTTATATATATTAAGATATATATATATATATATATTTAAATTACTGCTGTGTAACACAAATAGGAAAAACTTTAATCATGTTTCAATGAGACGTGCATTTAGGTATACAGATAGATGCAATGCGCAAGCTAATATGAGATACTGGTCACGAAAATATAAATAAAAAGAGTTTCAGAAAAATGCCTTCAGTTTGCCGGATTCGCGTATCAATTGAAACACTCGACCAACTCAAAAGTGGCGACACTGAGTCTGGCGCCGAAAGTCTGCAGTCTACGTTCAGATAATATACTGCACCCCAACGACTAGACAAACAGGCCCAGAGGAGGGTGAGATACCATAAATATTGATCAACGAGGACATTTCAAGTGAGGGGTGGATTTTCCGATGTTTTTAGTACCTAATATATTACTTCAGTGCGGTTACGTCTTATATTCAAAATATTTGGCGTTAACACATTCCGTTCCGAACGAAAAATGTCGACTTTCTGCGAAGATCGTTTATCGAACGTTTACACGAAATTCTAATGGCCGTTAACCGAACTGAGATAAAAAAAATAGTAAAAAATCATTTTTAAAAATAAACTTTTATTTAAGAGTCGGTCGGTCACTCGCGGGAAAAAAACGCACATAAATATTCACTTTCTCACTCTAGCGCGTGTCTTCTTTGTTTGTGTGATTTTTGCACGGGCGAACAGATTAGATTCAATGCGAGCGGATTTATGCAGAAATGCCGCAATATTTATTTATTTATTTATTTATTCTTTATTGAAAAATCCAACAGTATTCATTTTTATCATTACAAAAAAAACTTATTACTAGTATACAAAACCAATTATGGATTTCGGACATTTTACAATATTAACATTAGCATAAAAAAAATTGTGATAGTGTTCTTAAAATATACATAGATTATGAATATTATATACGTCGTATACAGTAGAATTTTTTGATGTGTTATGTGTAATTTGTGAGTGATGTTTGTGGTAATTGTGAGTGTGTGTGATTTGTATGTATATGTTCAAATATGTATGTATTTGTTGTATATGTTGTATGTGTGTATGTATATCCTATCATTATCGACCGCTGCGCATAGGGAAGTCGATCTCGTCTCTACGGTCGTGCGTGTCAGACTTTGCGTAGTAGAAGAAACAATACGTCTACGCACAGTCTCACACGCACGACCGTAGAGACGAGATCGATTTCCCTATGCGCAGCGGTCGATAATGATAGGATATTGCGGCATTTCTGCATAAATCCGCTCGCAGTGAATCTAATCTGTTCGCCCGTGCAAAAATCACACAAACAAAGAAGACAGCGACGTATTGAGTACATCTTAAACTTTTCGCTTTTCGGGGACTTTTATATCTGTGTTCAATGGGCAGTCGGAAGAGTGCTTTAAAAAAAACAAGAATGCCTGGGACACATATAGCTATCATGTAAAATCAAATATTTCTATACAGTTTAGTAACATGTCAAATCAACTCCGTAGAGTAAAAGGAAGTGGTTCTAATTCAGCTCGCAAGGTTTCACCTAAACAAACTAACAAACATTGTTAGTTAAATAAAAGCTTGTAACAAATCAATGAACTTTCATGATTCGATATATCGACGACGAGTGTGTTAAATATAATATATTAGATGTGACCAATGCGTTTAAATGCTTAATATTACTCTGAGGAATAAATCCGCTGAGCTGAAAAGCTTAACTACTTCAATTAATGAAGTTAGAGATTGGAGTGGCCCTGAGCACCACTTTAAAAGTCAGGGCACTTGACAACACTCCGTCCCGATCGACTTTTAGTCGCCGGGAGTCGCTCCTTACTCTCTTATCGATAATTTAACGATGAATAACTTTTTTATGAATAACTTTAAAATGGCGTCGCGTTCGATCTTACTCTCATAACTTCCCTAAATGCCTTCCGTTATATATTAACGCAACCTAACCTACGCGACGACGTGGAGCTTGCCTTTACCACTTTTTTAAATGCACTTTAGCGAAAAGTACGTTGTCTATACACCGTGTCCTAGCTATGTTCCTGCGATTTAAAATATGATTTGTAAAGACGACATATCAGAATTCATCGAGGTTAAAGAGAAAAAGAAATGTAAACTTAACAGGCTAATTGTAACGGCCCTCTTTGATTGAGAAGCGAGAATCTAAGTTCCAAAACAATTGCCAATACTTTGGTTAAAAATATTTCAATATGTTGCCTGCAAATCTAAAGAAAATTGATGATTGCAATACATTCAAAGGGGATCTAAAAGGGTATATTATTGAACAAACAATTTATACTTTGAATGAATTCAAATAATTCTTTTATTGTTTCTTTGTCTATTATTCTATTTATTTTTTATCAATTTAATGTTTTCATTGTATTTTAAATTATCGCTTGCTGTATGATTTACTTTCTTATGGATATTTATTGTTGTTGATGATTTGTTTGTTTTGCCGGTCATATTTATTTTATAATCATTTTAATTTTGTATTGTCATTCCTACATACGTTTTGTATTATTAGAAATAAATATTTGTTTTTGTTGTATTTTGTATTTGACTAGGGTTGACATTTAATAAAGTGTGTTCAATAAATGGTTTGAAATAGATTTATTCAAAGTTTCGTCACACAATATCAACTAGAAGGCATTGATTGAAGGTTATGAAATATCGATTGCGTCTAACCACGTCAAAGGCATTTAGACCTGCGCTTTGATAATTTAGGGATTAATTATTTTCTCATTTTGTTAAATATTTTCTTAAAGGGTAATAGGGTTCATAAACATCCAATTAAATCTTTATGAATGTTCTAGGGACACTCTGAATACATTTGTCGCAAATATCTGGCTGTGATCAAACAACCCGACATTAAAAGTATTGTGAAAGCGAAAAAGATCGATATCGA
Organism: Neomicropteryx cornuta; assembly: GCA_020383195.1. Classification (NCBI taxonomy): domain Eukaryota; kingdom Metazoa; phylum Arthropoda; class Insecta; order Lepidoptera; family Micropterigidae; genus Neomicropteryx; species Neomicropteryx cornuta. The sequence continues at coordinate 3,470,937 of JAHKQU010000011.1, forward strand.
TTTAACTCCGGTCAAAGTTACTAAAGTAGAAAGGACCTCTACTTGCTCATAGATACATTTTATGTCCGTCTATCTGTCCGTTACAACTTTCAACTCGAAAAGTACATATAAAAAGTATCGAAGAGATATATAGTATACAAACTTAGAAATACATAACAAAATTTGCCTAAAATTAGAGATTATCATTTTTGTTTTTAAATATAAAAATGAGAATTTATGCTAAAAGTTTTTATATTTTCAGAAAATATATATTTTTGTGTTATTATCGCAATAAAAATGGATTTAAAAAACAACTAAATGCTATTAATATTTGATGCAAAGTTGTAGGCCGCTGTTTGTGTTACAAGCGCCGTTATGCCCGTCATAGGGTTTAAGCCTTTCAGTTCATCGTGCAAAGCTTCTTTTCGCAGACAACTATTTGTAGGTTAGAATCGTTTCTGTCCTTCGTTCACGTATGTAGTACCCTTAACGGAACATAATTCGACTAACTTAGCTAGCGCAAACCGCAAAAAAGCGAACAAATAAACTTTTTGTAAATGCTTGTTACAGACCGCAAAATTGAGCAACTTTCGAATAAACTGTACAGTGTCGCTGGCAAATTACGTACGCGAAACATTTTCGAGATAGTTTCGTCTCTAAACGTTTAAAACCAACAAATATAGGCAATATTTAAAAGAGACAAATAAGACTACCTTAGAACAGGCAGTTCGTCTAGTTAGGCTAGAGACTACGTGACTTATATTAATGATTTCCTACTTAAGTATAAATAAATAAATATATATATATATATATATATATATAGTGATTCTGGTTTTCGGTCTATGTTTTAAGTTAAAAAATAATGTTCCCGGGTTATATTTTTTTGATTTTCTTCCATTATGATTTTTAAACGATGCCAAAATGTAAAAAATATTATTATAAAAATATGTAAATTCAAAATTTGTTGGAAAGCAACCCATAATTATTTTAAGTAGATATTCTTTCGTTTAAATAAAAAAGATCGCTAGGTATGGATAACATTGTCATCGGACGAAAGTTGACTATAAGTATGAAATTCAAACACTGAAAATTGTGGTTTTGGGCTGGCTGGCACTGAATTTCATTACGTTCCGTGTATCGCAATTTTTTTACCGGAACGAATTGGCGGCCTTATCGAATGCTCATCAAAACGAAACAAGGGAATATTCAGCGTTAGTATAAAAATGCGAACAGGTGCCAGATGGGAGATGGGAGATGGGAGATGGGAAAGCGGAGAGGCGCAATGTTTTAATATCGAGGGCGACACTTGGCGCTGATGTGCGTCTGGATAATGATTTACAAAAGCCCATTAGGGACGGTTCACCCAAAAATTAAAATCCTTTAAATCTCGCCACGCGATAATAGTGATTTATACTCTTTTTTCTACTTTCCCGGCCTGTCGCCATCCACTTATATCTCCTCCATTTCCATATTTTTTTATCTGGTGCTGGACCTCATACTTTTTGTTTGGTAGTCTTCCCTGAACGATCATCTTCGACCGCCATGTATTCCATGTCTTCCGCGTGACCGGCCTAGCGCCATTTCTAACTGGTGAATGGTCACAAGATTGAACCCCCATCCATGCCCTTTGCAATGTCAGTGCTACTTACTATCAACAAAAAATAGGTTGTTACCTGTAGCACGCAGGACTAAGATTGATGGGCATAGTTTGGTTCTTGAGGATGAACATAAGTTTCCCGAATACCGCCCGCGTAACCTCCTTGGTCTAATTGTCTTTTCCTAGTTCGTTACTGTAGCCTAGATTCACTACTTCCAGGTCCTGGTTCTCCATTAAGATTTCAACTGGTTTCGGATTCGTTTCCTGCAGACCAATTTAGGCCAACCCAAAATTGTTTGATGATGGACATCAGTTCTTCTGGGTCGCTGCTGATGTCATCTGCGAATCTTAGGTGGTTTAAATAGGTTCTGTCAATGTTAATATTGTTTCCTTCCTTTTTCAGCTAAACATACTCCACCCCTTCGACTACCACAACCCGAGCGCAACAGAGTATAGTTAGTTGTAAATATTTCAGATTAAAACACACGACTAGAATGCCATGTCTCTGTGTATATAGTACAAGAAAGTATCATACACTATTATAAAAATCAACGGAGTTATTATTCAAAGATTGCATATTTTGATAGGCAGACAAACCCACCTCTGACCCGGGTAGTTGTAACGTCTTGTGGTGGTTTGATAGTGGTGTGGTGGCGCCGTGCTGAACGGTCTTTTGGCAGTTCGCCGCCCGGCGCAGAGCGGTCCGTTTCCGGTGGAATATTAAATAAAACTTAACGGAAAAGTGTTACAGCATCGTTTTTGCATTACCGCCAGTAACACAGCCTCCTTCTTATCATACAGAATATATTGACAGGAAGGGGAGTCCGATCCGAACTGCCGGTTGTTGACTTTCGATGTCATGTCGCCGTTGCCTAATAAACAACACACATCATTTGCTTAAAATCAGGGAAAAGAGATTGTTATGACAACACCAGTAGAAAAAAGAATGTTTCATCAATCCTAACTACCTACTACTTCCTATATAATTTCTATATAGTGGGGGAGGGGGTTAGAAATATTAAGCGCGGTTCTGACAGTTTTCTATGTTATTTTTGTATGTCTTTTCTCTTGACTTCGGTTCGAATTAGCGTGCCGCCTTTACCGTGTCAACGCCACTATTAATCCTCCGATATAGACAAGCAAGATTATATAGACATTTTACTGTAGGAATATGGACATATTACATCTTCCCTTGATTAATTGCGGATTGTGCACTGAAATTCCAGAAACTACACTACCTATCTTTAGTAAATATGGACCTCTGATTCACTAAATATATAAAGTTTCTAGGCAATCGACTTCTAATCTTACTCACAACTAATACATTTCACGGTTTAAATGATTGCATATGCGAAATTTAAACTTGTGTCTGTCTACCGAAGTACGATATTACGTTGTCGTTAAATAATTTACTTGTCAAAGTGTCGTTTAAGTCCAAACTACAAGCTTATCAATCGCTTATTACAGTGTCCGGAAAATAGTGGGTAAAAAAATAGGAGTTGGTAGAAAGCGTTATTTGAAATGGAAAAGTTTCTATGATTCTCAACCTTTTTAGAGTTATCTTTTAAATCTTTACGTCGACACAATGAAAAGAACTTAAGATTTAATTATCAAATATGAAATGGTTAAAAATACTAGGAAGGTATTTGTTTTATTAAACATTTGAAAAAAATGTGATTTTTAATAATTGATGGTTTTTGATTGAATCATACTGATTTCTTTAGTTTTAATTCGTGGTAGTCTAGTGGTTAAGGCGTTGGACTATTGACCCAAAGGTCGCGGGTTTGAATTCGTACATAGTCATACCATTTTTACGCTTCATTAACATCTCCCCTGACCAACCTGTTTTTTCTTTCATCCACTATTTACTGTATACCCTGTTTTAAGAAATAAAATTACTAACACTAACTAGAAACTAAGTACATCCTAAGTATATCAATCGGAAATAAATTTATCTAGAAATAAAATCACCAGCGCAGTCTAGAGATTTAAATCCAAACTACGTGAAGTACAGCGCATCTCCTCGCATCGCGTACGATGTTATCGACTCTGTTTGACGTCACGAGCATCACTGTCACCAAATAACTAATCACTCCACCCTGGAAAATCCTAGCGGTCCCGCTATGAATGTTCACACTTGAAAAAAAACCGCGTATATCGAATTGGGAATCTCTTCATTTTTTTAAGGTTAATGAGGTCACGCGAGCGATATAATTATAAGTTCCTGTTCAAAATCCATTCAATCCAGACTGTTCATGGACACTTCCCCGCCCGCCCATACCGCCCTACGTTTCGCCATGCTGAAGCGACATTAAGAAGTACCCGGAAGTGTGCTAAATGTAAAGTTGTCCGCTTGGCCGCCCGCCGCCGTCGTTTAACGACTCGTTATGCATTCATAACGGATGGACTAACGACTCGAAGAATGATAACGACCCATGTACAGAGCCCTCCCTCCCTATCGTTTTTATTATATTTTATTTTTGAACATGTACAAAACGGCGGTCATTACATAAATTATATATATGCAATTTATTTATTTATTTATTTAAAAGGTCTATCCCGTATACACATTTCAATTACATAAAAGCAAAAAAATATAATGCTAAAACAAAAAAAAATACATTAAAAACCAAAAACAATAACAATAAAATACAAAAAATAACCAAAATTAACCAGGAAAAATAACGGTGCCAGGCGAATTTTGTTTGAAATATTGTATCGAATATCAATAAAATTAAATTCACAATTGAATTCATACAAACAAACATCTAGAGGCTTCACCCACACACTTCTTTCTGTGTCACAAATGTCATGAAAAATAATAGATTGTACAGGGTGAACTTAAAGTCAGCAGTATCCTTTATTTATTGTAATACTGTATTGAACGTTTAGTACGCGTGTTCCTGACCTACCCAATTGACCTACATTACAATATTTACGCGCAGGATATTTGCACCCGTCGTTCATTGTCGTCAATACATTTGTTGGAACGGTGCCCCGTGAAATCAGACGCTTACTGCGTTGCAACATAAAATTATATATAAAAACCTTGGAATATCTACAGGCAGTTTCTGTCATTCACATGCATCATGTCAAACCTATGATTGACAGACAGGCATCTGGTGTAACGTTTACTATATCAATGAGGAAGCCTAAAAAATCTAAAAAGAGATTATTTATTGCCTGAATCCCAACTGTAATAAGGATGTAATGATATAATCCATTTATCAGACGATGAGAAAACTCAAGTTTTTTTTCAACCTTTCACATTGTAATTGAATTCAATTCTCAAGTCGTTTATCACTTCGAAATCCAACTTAAATTGGACTGTAGTGTCACGAGTTAAAAGATACGCCGGGAGTTAAGACATCGTTAACTCGACTTATCTCAATTTTCTAGCGTTTAACGGGCATAGCACACGGGGACAATTTTATATTTTGTCTTGCTGAGATTAGAAAGGGCAAAATATACAGGGTGATCATCTTCTCAATCCCATCCTATTAAGGGTTTATTCTACACACCAAACTGATCAAGTTTTCTTAATTTTGACAAAAAAAATCCCCTACAAAATAAATATTATCCCAGGAAACGTTTGGTTCACTCGGGGCGGACGCATCGCGTCGCGCGAAGGTTGAGACGGAGGTGACTATGCGTTTAAACGCCGATAGGATTTTGTTTTCTACCGTTTTATACAATCTTTTTTTAACACACAGAAATACTCTTAGAACAAAAGTTAATACTAAATAGTTTTCCAAAATATCATTCTACCCACAAAAATTCAGCTCTTAGACGGGGGTAGTAGCTTCTTATACGTGAAAGTATGTATAAAAGCTAAAAAATAAGTTTTACGAAACATAATTTGAGCCATGTTTTTACCTCCGCACTTACATACCCTTTTGTTATCTTTTTGTAATTTGCAATTTGCGTAAGTTCTAGTCATTTTTTATGTTGGTAGAAGGAGGGGGGGGGGGGGGTCGATAGACGATACGTTATTTATTTATTTATTATTTTATAAAGTAAACATCCAGAGAGTAATCGTAATCATTCTAACATATTTCATACACAGGTTGCCAGCACTCGATACTCTCCAATTTCATGTTTACAAAACATGCATGTGTATAAACTTAAGTTAGTTATACATACACAATTTGATACAGTTAAGGGGCATACAGTCGTAAGTCAACGTTTTTTGGATTTCAAATAAATTTTTGCATTTCTCAGAAGAGATGATTACAAAGACAAAAAAAAATGAAATTACATTCATGGCTATTTTTTGTAAATTTATTCTGTGTGCTGAATAAAAAAAAATAGTTTTGCCCTGTCTATTTGTAGCCGTATTTATAGGGTTTTTAAAGCCATTTTTAGTCGTAGGTTATTGAAAAAAAACCCTCATGTAGCGATAAAGGTAACGAAGTTTCATTCCTGATAACTTTTTCAAAAATGTCTTTCAATAGTTTAAAATAAATTACTTTGTGACTCTGTCCGCATTGGGACCAGTGACAGACCGCAATAATAGTGTGCAGGGCACTCTCTTCGCACCAGTGTCGGAATCCGCCGTGACGTGAACAATAGAGTAGGACGCCACGATAAATGTCTTTCTTGGGCCAATTTTTAAACACGACTGTATGCCCGTTAATACGTCGATTTTAATTTCTGCAGTACCTATAATTGAAATCAAAGCCATTTCTACTAAAATTTCGTCTATTTTTCATTAGGACAGCGCAGACCGAAACGCCATTGAGCAAAACAATTCTATTGTGAATTCATGGCCCGTTGGCTCTGTGCCATTTTGCTTTTGCGGTCAATTCAACTAAGATAAAAGTAGGCGCTAGCGAGCGGCATTCTTTTTAGCGCGTTTTATGTTTTTTTTTACCTTTTTCTAGAGTCCAACAATATACTTTCAGGTTCTGAGATTTATAACTAAATATTATATTTGTCACGAAATTAATTCATTTCACTATAAATCTGGCATCCAGTTACAAATTTATTTGCCATGCATGCGCGAGTGCTGAATTCACAATTCTCACATTTTATATTTTCCATAGAAATTTAACTTAATTTTTGACTGCAGGCGTTGATAAACTTTATTGTATCCTTTATCTACCTAAAACCGTAACGTTTCGAAAAGATCGATTCAATAATATCATTATTTAATAATGGCTATACGACTCAGCAAGGCTGTGTGTATAAATTTAAAAAAGTTATCAGTATAAATTTTGCAAGCGGAAAATGGCGTCGTCTATCGAGCAGATTTTTTATTATCTATTACTATCAATTGTAGATAACAGCAGCTGTAGAAATATAAAAAAAAATGTGTGTATATACCGAATAAGGCAGTGTATTTAATCATTTCATTAATTTATTATTTTTTTACAAAAACAATACATACAATTTTACATCACCTTTATAGCGTGTACTACTGTTCTAAGGTGATGTAATTAATCAGTTATAAAACATAGATCTTAAGCTGACAATTCATAGACTGAAAAAGACAACATTTTTATAACAAAAAAAGTAAAATAATAAAATGTTCAGCTGAAAATTTAAAAGAGGCACGCTGTGGACACTCAGTTTCACGCCTTTGTAATTACTTTTCAGGGTTCATAAATATTGTGCGAGAGCGAGAAATGTATGTGTGAGGGTTTATGTGTGTGTACACACAGGTTTTTTATGAAAGTTGTCTCTAAAAAGTGTTTTATTTACAACAATAATTATAGATAAAATAATATAATGTATCTAATATGCTTATAAAATTGTATAAGTTGATAATATAGATTATGTTTATGTATAAAGTTTAGTGGGTAGCGGACATACTAATATGTAAATTGACTGGTTATGTGGGCTCGACTGAGGCTCGCTGCTGCTTTGAAAATAACGATCAGTCACCATCTCGCTCCGTCGGACGCGATGCCTGCGGGTGCGAGGAGCGAGGGTGTCGCCGAAGGAAACGGCCCGGGGACAAGTTGACTCGTTGACAAATGAAGTGAGGCCGACGAAAAATGGCGTGTCGCTCTGCCCCCGAAGTGAGTGAGCTATTGAACTGAAGAGGGCGCGCTTTCTTTTTATTTTGCAATCTGCGTCCTCACGCAATAAATAAATACTAAAACACCTCCATTTGCTGTTCCTGTTTTAGTAATGTCCGTAGAACAACTTAAGAGAAACGTTTGTTAATAGTTACTTATTAATTTCACGATACCTAGTCTATTTAAATAGTTTATTATTAATAAATATTTCAAAGTACTTAAATTCGAAATAAAGGACGCGGATTAATCAAATTATAATTAAAAAATGTATGTACTGAGATTAGTACTGATAGTATGTACGAAAAATATATACAGGAAGAAGTTAAAATCAGTAGTATCCTTTTAAGGGTTATTCTGGGCAGGATAAGGAATAATTTTTTTTCAACAAGTTTTCATATAGTTAACAAAAAAAATCTACATAAAAATATAAATATTCTGTTGAACGTTTGGTGCGTGCTCCAAACTGACCTGTCCTACGTCACTGGCCTATCCAATTGACCTACATTACAATATTTGCGCGCGGGTAAACTACCCGTCATTCAATAGATTTGTAGGTACGGTTAATGGGTCGCAACGTCGTGATGCCGCGCGGTCTGGTATTTTGTTAAGTGACCTCACTTTAAAATGTTTTTAGGACTCTTTATTTTGTCGTTTTAGACCAGTTTTTTGCTTTATTTAAGTTGTTAAAAAAAATCCAGAATCACCCCTAAAAGGATACTGATGACTTCAAATTGACGTTAAGTTATACTGTTTATTTATTTTTTTAAATTTGTTTTTAGTAGTACCTTTCTTTGTTGTTTATGTAGTTACTGCTTTTGAATTTTAATGCGTTGTTTTTTTCTTTTCTCTCATATCTCTGGTAACCTATGAGGTTATTGAATTTTTTTGTTTTATAGTGTAGCGGCTACATATTCGGACTGCGCCTGGTAGCGTCGTTTTGGTCGGCGAAATGCGATCGCCGCCGGGCGCAGGCGCCGGGGGATTGGAACGGCGCACGGGTGATCCACCAGTGGCGCAGGTAGTCAGTCGGGTCGGCAGGCTTGCATTATTATTGCACCAGACTTTATATTTTATTCTTCCGTTGCTTACAATCATTATTAATTATTTAAGTTTCATATGATGGTTGCATTGTGTTTTCATCATCCCTTCACCAAGAGTTAGAACCTTTGCATCCAACATGACAAAAACTTAGAAAGTTGTTGAATGCCCCATAATAGAATGGTTTTTTTTTCACCCGCAAAAAACGCTTCGTCTTTGTGTAGAAATGTAAATGTGCTTTTTTAACAGATGGTGTAAATTCGATCAAAGCGCGAATTCCGATACCGCACGATCGACAATGGCGTACGGTGACAGCTAAGCGCTCACAACAAAGACATTTTTACACGATTCTTTTACTATTTTCGCGTAAAGTTTATATTTTTTCTCAGTAACCATTGTGTAACCAGTAACCAGTACTTTCTTAACAAATAACACTAGAAATCGCAGGACCTATTAACTGTTTTTTTTTTTATCAGGAATGGTCTTGGGACACGGTCTTAAATCGATCTGAGACATTAAAAAAATATATTTATTCAAATATTGCTTCCTTGTCGCGGAAACTTCCCAGCCGTATATCGGGTTTCGTAATATAACGCATTCAGACGGCTTGTCGCCTTATTCTCCAGGGCGTATTATGCAAAGTAAGCTTTCATCCTGTTAGGGGATTCATTTTATTGTCGGCCCTAGGGGGCGACTCGCTTTATAGAAATGAATACGACAACATCCCCCCCCCCCCCCGTAAAAGTAAGCAATTTAAAAAATATACAAACATGTTACCAAAAATAAATTAGATTGTATTATTTCGATTTTATCTTCCTTTTTCTCGGATGTCTAAAATATGCATTATAAATTGTGACGATTTGGCTTCTAAAATGCTGTTAATGTTTTACACTTTGCATTAGTAGAATTTCTTTGAAAGTCAGGTATAAAATAAAAAAGGCGTCATTGTGTCAAAACAATAGACCTAAATATAGTATGGACAAGAATGAAGAATGTAGAATAAAGAAGTGTAAAGTTAATTTTTAAAAAATGCATATTAAGTTGAGTTTTTTAAACATACAGAATCTATGTATATTAATTATATCAAGATTATCCTATAAAGAACTTGATCTAATATTTTTTGATGTATTTTTTTTTTTTGTTATAAAAATGTCGAGTGTCTCATCAAGCTTATTTAACTAAACAGCCATTACAGGAAATAGAATTATTTAGAAACTCGCCCAACACAGTCATAAACTCTTCGGGAAGTGGCTCCAGATCTATTTATGTATAAAAGTAGTGAATGATTCATTCCTTAGGTTGATAGAATGCACGTGTTTGTTGTAATATTAGGTTAACCCCTTCTCTATATTGAGAAGCCGTTGTTTGCACATTTTTGTAAATACTAAGTAACTAGTTTTATATGATCTACCTAATAGATGGAGTTTCTATGTGTAAAATTGTGTGCTAAAAACATAACGTTACTAAAATAACAGCGCTATTCTATTCTGAGACGGTTATCTACTATTAGGCCACGTCAACGGCGTTTATCACGCAACGAACGGACAAAGATAGCTTTATGGATACATTTCTCGTGTCAAGAAGACAGTTTAAGATAAATTTTACTAAACGAAAACCAATTTTTCGTTTTTATTAAATAATATAAGTAGATATTTATTTAAATATTTATTTTTTTATACTTGCAACAGAGGGGTGTTATTATAAGTTTAACATTCGTACGTAGCTCCCAAACAGATGAACCAAGTTTAACTATTGTTTTATAACAAACGCTAACACGGCGGTCGCTCGATTGTGTCGGCAATACGATGACTTATTCTCATCGACAGATATATTTATATTAAACAAATATCCTTTTCATTGCGAGTTGCGAAAAACCTTAAATGCAAAAAATGAACTAAATTACCTATACAAAAAAAAAAATAAAAAATAATAATAAAATAGTAATCTTTGGACATCATTTTCAGTTCCTTTTCTTTGGCCTCTGACTATTTCTAAAACATACCTTATTTCAAAATAATTATATATATTATATATATATATATATATATATATATTTCTGTATTTAGAGTGCTAATGCGAGTGTAATTTAATTTAATTTTAATCTCTAGATGTATCTGTACTTTTGCGAAAACTTGTTATCGGTTAATTTTACAAACAATTGTATGTACCATTTTTTCATATTATACTGTTGGTATTCCAAATAAACGATAAATAAATAAATAAATAAATATTTGAAAGATGACTTGATCGAAAGTATATCTAACCATGTTTTAAGAAAATCTGTCCTGTGCATCGGGGGTTTATAATTTTTTAATAATTTGTGTTTTATTTTAATATATTTTTTAGATTCCTAAAGCAGATATTTGTCTTTTTTTTTGTTTAATGCATGAGGTTTATTGTAAATGAGCGGTTCTGACGCAAACATCACCCTAAAACGTAATGCTGAAAACTTCCAACCGCCGCTGAAAAGTCTCAAAGCCATTTTTTTCTAATTAGATCTATCCGAGCGGAATCTAAACTAGCCGGAAGCTGTTCCGGCGCGAACGCAGCCCACTTTCCAGCCGGGCAGAATTGCCTTCGAAATCAGAAACTTTCCGCGGCCCAATTTCCCGCCCAGACTCACCTAATTGGATCGGCGACACGTAATGAAAGCAATCTAGCAGCCACTACTTATTGGTTCTACCTCCCTCAGCACATGCCCGCCCAAAAACTGCCTCCATTACTCGTAAGAGAGTAGCTAAGCTAGTCCCATTCAAGGGTTCCTTATATAAAAAAAATGTGTAAACACTAGCGTTTGCGTAATGATTTTTTATTTTAAATGTTTTTTTTTTTCATTCCTAATTAATGAAATAGAAATGTACCTAAACGCAAATCTCTGTAATTAGTCGCCCGATTTTCGAAATTTTTGGTTTATATTAAATAGGGAAATAAAAACTACGAAGCGAAAATTTGAAAAATGGGTTGTAATTATTAAACAGCAAAATTACTATCGTAAATTTCATGTCTTTATAGATGGTTTCAAATGAAAATCGAACCTAAAAATCCCCTGCGGGCGGCTTAGTAGGCGCCTTCGGCGTCCAGGCGACTCATTCCTCAGGAAGGGTGGCTTCGCAACCATCGTTAGCCCTTCGAGCCACATAAGTTGATTCTCAATTAAGATTCCTACCATTAATTTTTAAAATTCATTAAATAATAGCAATGAACGATCATTCACGCGACATTGCTACAAATAATAATAATAATAAAGTTGTCCATGATTGAATACTGGTTTCTGGAGATAATATGCCTTTCTGGAGATAATATGACGAATTCTTTAATTGTAAATTAAATTATTGTAATCTACCCGGATCACTGCTTAGAACGCCTTACGTTTGAGCGGAAGAACGCTTTAGTTAGGCGAAAAAAAGAAATTGTGTTGCAAATGCAATTTATAAATGATTAATCTACGTCTTTAATTACAAAGTTTGATTGATTTTAGCTATTAGCATTACTCAAACATAACGACTAGAGTTGTAAACTAAAATGTCAACAATGTCGACCTCACGTAGTTCAAACGGGTCTTAAAAGGTGGCGCTATGTGCCGAAACTCAAACGACCGATCCAAGTTTGCAAATAAACTCTAGAACGCAAACCATACAAGGGAAATTAATGTCATAAATAGACGACAGATGGTAATTGTGGAGTATATTTATATATCCCGATTTCTTTACAATGGGGAGTTTAAAAGACCTAATTTCTAACAAATAATAGCAGTAAGATAATTTAAAATGAGATATTTTTTATTTCCAAAAACAAACATAAGTTGTATAGGAATGATATTTGCCATTTAAAACAGTAAGTACGCTTTACAGCGGTTAAAACATGAGAGAGCATCGATAAAGGTACGTATATAAACTAGTGACATATATATAATTGTATGATTGAGTTGTAAAGTTATTTGAATTATATTTCATAATTGTTTTTTACTAGCGGAAAATCGGAATAAATGACCAAAACTTTGACAATATTGAAAAATTTAGAAAAATTTATTAATTTTTTGATAGAGAATAGGATAGCAAAATATTTATAAAGGTTACTATATATACGAGTATATATATAATTTTAACAAACAATTATTAAATTAGTCTTAATCCATTAAACAATAATAAAATAGTGTAAAAAGTAAGAAAAAATAAACAGTTTTTAATTTAATATAATTTAATTTAAATTCGAGACATACTCAAAAAGTATGTCTCGAAAATTAACAATAATTTACATAGGTAAGTGCACATTATTTTCTATAAATTACCCGAAGAGGTGTACCCCTGAGACCCATTTTAGGATTTATTTCTAAAAATTAAATTGAATACATTACATATTATAAAAAACGATTTTTCTAAAATATACGCTTGAAAAGAACACGTTAAGATTTTTCAATCGATGTTTTTCACTCGAACGCAATCTCTGAAATATTATTCCGGTCACATATTTGAATCATTTCGAGCGATTGAGGAATTCCCACGTCGACATTCATACAAAGCGCATATTGGATTCCGCATTCCTGAAGCCTGAAAATGCAAGCGCATTCGCAGGCCGTCGAGCGGCTGAAATTCGATCGGAATGTTTGCACTGAAGATAAGAGAAATGATATTAATTTATTGTTATGCCAGTAATTTGCTGTCAGTGCCAAACAGGAGAATTTATGACTGTATTAGGCGCGTGAGGTCAGTCATTGTATGAAGTATACGAGATGTCCCAGGACCATTCCCGAAGGCTTGGAAGGATGGGTGCTGTGTAACCTATTATGAGTATGTAGTGATATAAATAAATGCGAAAAAAAAACACCCCAAATTTATTAATTTTTAACTCGTCAATTCCGTCAGCGCTCGAATTCCTTAAATGGGAGCCTTTAAGTTTAAGGCGTAAAATATATGGTCTTGTTAACTTCTTTAAGGCCTACTTGAAGCTCCCAGCATGGTCCTCCATTAGTGAGCAACTTCAGAAACCGTTCTATATTGGACGAAAGGACCAATCTCACAAAATAAAGGAAATTTTTAAGAGAAAGAATGTCGGAGTTCATTCTTTTCTTCCGCGTACTATCAGAGAATGAAATAGTCTCGACTGCAGCGTCTTCGAGACACTCCCTAAGACCCCTTCCCAGCTAAGAAAAAAGATTAAAAATTTGGCTATAAAATAACTTCATAGCACCAATCAGCTATACCACCAAAGGATTAGGTACCTCCAAAGTATATGCAATTTTAAATAATAATTCCGATACCGCGTCTATCGATAATGGCCTTGACACCGTTAGAGATCACTTTTTTTTCTCTGTAACCATGATGAATTTTGGTATAGTTTGTTTTATCGGAAATGGTCTTAGGATAGTTTTAAACATATACAAAAATATAATGACTGTAATAGCCCACCAATCTGTTATTTTTTTATTTCTGTAAATTCTTTTTTAGAAAAATTTAATTATATGTATTGCAAGAAAAAAAACGTGGAAAAAAGAGTTCGGCGTGTTAAGTTCTATCAGCTCGTCATATTCTGTGATTCAATTAAACGGGTAAGACAAAGATGTCCAACCAAAGCCTCTTATTGACCTATGACGCTCAAAATCTAATGATCTCTTGTCATATCACAGAATCTATATTTATTTATTTATTTATCCATAGTAGTATGCACAAAGTTCATAATTCTAAGTACATAAGTTCATAAGTACATAATTCTTTTTTTTTATATATATAAACGACTTAAATAAACCTCTTTTTGTTTTATTTTTAATCCGCATTCAATCGAAATAGGTTGTAATCATGTTCACAGAATCACACAAACAGCACGAATTAATCAAACTCGGTTTATTTATTTCATTTTTTTAAATCTCGCGAATTATTATTTTTTTTATTTGCTCGGGTTAGTCAATACGCGTTTTGCAGTATTTTTAAAAATGAGGGATTACGGTCTATCCTAAAGGAAGAATATTTCTTTTAAAAGTCAAAGTAAACAAGCAAATAAGTTCAACCGTACTTTCTCGCCTATTTGTCGGTGATAGTTAGACGCGGAATACTTCACTGTCCGATGTGATTCCGAACTTTAGGCTTTCGGACAAAGCGAACTTATTTGGAATTCAAGGAAGCCGTTACAACTTTTCTATCTTTTCGAGTTCCTTATCTTTTCGTTCATTCGGTATACCTAGATATAGAAAAAAAAAACTATACACATAGTACACAACTATAGAACACTATGGAAATTTAAAACTACATTAAAAGAGTGTCTAAAACTTAAAATAAAAAGGATCATTAATAATAGTAAAAATAATTTTAAAATCAAGCTTTTATTTAAGTGCTTAATGCGTATACAAAATTTCGTGTCTGTGCTGTTGACCCTTGAGGAGTTCCTTCTTCTACAGCCATTCCTGGGTGTAGAATCAGGTCTTACAAATCCAGAACAATAGCGAACAAAAGAAATACAAAGTTAACATATATGTGTAGAAAATAATAGAGGAGTGGTTCAGGACCTGAAGAAAAAAACCATTGGTAAATAGAAATTAGTTGCTGAGCGGGTATTTAATAAGACCTTTACTTGTCATTTTTTTCGCAAATGTCAAAAGGATCATGCACTAATGACATTTATATAACCATCATTACATTTTGCTGGTTTTGAATTTCAAACATTATAAATTGTTGTTTTGACGTGTGGCGTCGCTTGATACAAAAATCGAGGATCAGGATATCTTGCTCCTTAGTAATTTCACGACCTATTGCATTATCTCCGTGCCGACGATCAAAACGATCCAATCGTGAATACCCACTTCGAATCCATTCAGCTATTTTGTAGAAGAGTAAACAACGCGAAAAGCAACTCTTTTATTTTATAGTATATGCGTATATATATACTAGTGTTGAATCATTCAAGCAATAGAATTGCAGTTTCCTTAATATTAAATATTTTTTTAAATGCGATAGTCGAGAAGATTTTTGTTTTAAATACATATACATAACGTTGGCATGAAAGTTGGTGAATGAGAAAATCGCGAGAAACGTATTTGGTACGGAGGAAATTTCCTTCCTAAGTAAATCTCCACTCGAGGGATTGCCTGATACAGATTGATGATGACAAAGTGAACGCTTTGTATATTGACTGGAGATGCTATAGAGGGTGAACTTTAAGTCAGCCGTATCCTTTTAAGGAGTGATTCTGGGCATGAATCTGTGTAACCTTTGTTCAACAAGTTTTCATATAGCTAACACAAAAAATCCATATGAAAATATTGAACGTTTGATGGGCGTATTGTCGTGTTAAATATGCAATTTGCCCTTAATTAAAAATTTTGCCAAATACTTTGATACTCAATTAACGACCTAAAATAACTGAAGTAATTAAAAAATAAATAAATAAATAAATAAATAAATAAATAAAACTTAATTTTTTAAAAAAATATTCCAATATTTACAGTGGGCCTCAAAAACAGAAAATAATTGAAAGAACTCAGCGTAAAAGATGATGACTGGCTTACATACCAATTCGATATTAATAAAAGTACTATCGTAAAGCCGTACGAAGTATTTCATTGTTTTATTATTAAATGAGCAATTAAATTAATTGTTAATCTTTTCATTTAATCATTAATCAAATAATATTTAAAACGTAATAATATGTAATGATTTTAAAACGTTTCCCTCTTTGAATATATTAATTAATCATGGAAAAAAGGTTTTTTTTCAATATCGTAAATCGATTAAAATTAAATATGTATTTATGCAGTCACGACAGTAGATTATTTTATCTTAGAAGGCAAAGGCGATGCAAAAGTGCATTCACGCACAACAACTGGTCCAGAGTGGTTTGTGTCAAAGTTAACTGGGTGATATTAAAAAGGTAAGGTTACTAATTTTGCATATAAAAATCCTATCGTCCGTTGAAATAATGAGGACCGTAAAACGTTGTCTTAAACGTAAATTTATTATCGGTAATAATTGTATTTTAGTTATTATGTTTTATTTCATTTTAAAAAGTTAGTAACAGCGATTACAATACATAAACGTGAAACGAAGTGAAGCTACAATATACTGGGTGGTTTTTTAAATTTAGGGCACTCCTTTTAGGAGGTTTATTAGGTTTGTAAGTCACGAAAAAAATATAATTTGTAAAAAAAATCGTATTAAAGTAATTATAATATTAAAAAACTCGCTAAAACGTTAAAACGATTTCTATTTAATTTTGAAGTCGTTTTTCACGTAATTGAGAAATATTTTTTGATGATTTAAAAACAGCCTGTATCCTGCGTTTATTGCTGACGACTATTTAAAATTTAAAAATATAAGATATAAGAAAGGGCAAATGAAAGAATGTATACAGGGGTCCCGAGACCCTACCTAATAATTTTTTGGGGGTGTTTATGCTCCCTATTACGGGATGGAAATTATATAAAACATGCGAAAATAAATCATTCCCAAATTATTATTTTTTTATTCAAGGGCTGGTGTAAATTGTCTTTGCGTCGCGACGCGCGATCGATACTCATAGCTTTGACTGAGCAGGTTAAATACCTACTCGTTGCGAGCGGACAATCAGCTCGCGAACGAATGACAATAACGATTTAATATTATCAAGTAAAGTTTACATTTTTTTGTCGGAATCCATGATCAACGTCGTTTTAATAAACCGTTTTTGAAATCGCACGGCTAATTAGCTGTTTTTTTTTATCGGATATGGTGTTGGTACACGGTGTATAGCAATATCTTTTTATACCACGGGCAAAATTCAAGAATGAATATTGTTACAAAAAAAAAATTACTAATAACACCTACAAAATGCAAAATAAAAACTAAAACGAGTACATAGGATGATTTAATTAAAAAATATTTATTTCCTATTTATATATCATAAGGTACCTATTTACAATATTTATTTTACAAAATTAGCCATACATGATTGTGTTTTGTCTGTAGTATAAAAGGATATTGTTATACACCGTGTTCCCAAGACCATACCCGATAAAAAAAAACATCTAATTAGCCCTGCGATTTAATTAAGCATAATTAACAAGTTTAATTCAAACCTATTAATTATACCGCCTTTCCTTATTGTAGTTAGATCATGCAGATATTTACCTGTTAGCATTTCAACATTTGTAACATCATTTTTATCGAGCAATCACCGAGAGTATCAACTAATGTTCCTACTAAGAAAATGTCTATTGAATAAAATGAACAGAAAAACTGCAACTGTTTATATCTGGAATACAAATCAGTCATCTTACAGTTTAAATATGCAATTTTCGAACTTATGTGTGTGTGTAAAAAACATCGCAAAACCCTGAAAAAATCCGTAATTTATACGAGCAATATTACACTGCACTAATACCTAAATAAAACATGAAATACAGTCTTAATAATACCACACACACGTAGCGGCCCCTGTAGGTCAGATACTCGAATTACTCATAATGAAATCAGATCTTGCCAATTCAACCTATTAAATAGCTAGACAAACAATTAACTCTAATAAATTGTTTTGTTAAATGTAGACAGCTGTCAATAATTTGGCCGGTGATGGTCTAGCAAACTAGGGAAATAGAGAGGGGGCGAGGGAAGATCTATCTTTATAGATCCGTATTTATTTGCATAATATTTTTCTCCATAATTCACTAAATAATACAATTTTTCATTATCTTATTACATTATCATACATTATTACACTTATTACATTACATTATCATATTTTTCATTATAAAGATGCTATACAGGATGAACTCATGTTCATTCCACGTTCAAGTTCAAGTTCACTGACTTCAAAGTCAGCAGTGTCCTTTTTAATGAGTGATTCTCGGCCTGAATCTGAATAACTTTTCCTCAACTAGTTTTCATTATAGCTAACAAAAAATATCCATATAAAAATATAAAACTTTTGCTGCGCGTATTGCTGTATTCTTGACCTATCCAATTGACCTGCATTACAATGACAATTAAATTTTTAGGAGAAAGAATGTCGGATTTCATTCCTTTCTTCCGCGCACCATTAGAGAGTGGAATAGTTTCAACTGCAGCGTCTTCAAGCCATTCCCTAAGACCCCTTCCCAGCTAAGAAAAAGGATAAAAAACTAGT
This sequence comes from Neomicropteryx cornuta, assembly GCA_020383195.1. Taxonomy (NCBI): domain Eukaryota; kingdom Metazoa; phylum Arthropoda; class Insecta; order Lepidoptera; family Micropterigidae; genus Neomicropteryx; species Neomicropteryx cornuta. Next base: position 3,489,660 of record JAHKQU010000011.1, read on the forward strand.
CTTTAAAATAACTCAGTTGCATCACATGCCAATCAGCTATACCACCGGAGGAATGGTACCTCTAAAGTATATGTAATTTTTAAATAAATAAACAATGGGGATAATAATAATACAATACAATACAACGGGAAACCACCCGTCGTTTGTTGTAGTCAATACATTTATAGGTAGGGTTCCCCGTGGAATGAATTAGAATGATAATAGAAATACATTTCTCCCCTTCAATATGCTGCTAGTATAGGTTTCGCCTTAGCGACTGCGGCTACCTAGTTAATTAGAATGATAATAGAAATAAAGTTGTCTTTAATCAAATGTTATTCTTGTTTAAAGAATCCACGATGAGTACTGATGAACATACGCCCTCGACGCCGCAATGGTTGGATGATCAATTTTTAAAACTCTGCATCACAGGCGACGATAAGAATATTAATACACGTGATGTAAAAATAGCAGGAGTACAGCTGAAATATGTCGTGCCCAAAGGTGAAAATTATTCCAGCACCATGTTCAGGGTCATCATAAACGGATGTGAATCAGACGAAGCCACAAACGACGATGCTGAGAAGGCTCATCGCACACAGAGGGGATCTAAAACTGAAGGTGACGTTAATAAGGAAAGGAGGTATATTGTAAAAGCAGCCCTAAGTGGAGAAGGTGACGCAACCAAAGAAATGATGGAGAGTTGGAATGTGTTTCCTAGAGAAAAAGAAATGTACACCAGCATGCTACCAGCCCTGAGTGATATTTTGGACAAAGCTGGACTGCCAAAATACATTTCTCCAAGGTAAGAATGATTACTTATAACACAATTCTAAATAGCAGTTATCACCACAAACGTCACCAAAGAAGTGTGCTATTTTACAATTTGGTTACTACTAAAGCGACTAAAATTTTCAAGTTACAATAAATTTTAATATCTTATAACGGTCGATTGCTATAGACCAGCGGTTCCCAAAGTTGACTGGGATCCGACCCATCTAACAAAAATTTCCAATCTTCGGAACCACCTTTTAGCTGTCTTAGAAAAAAGAGCTACTTAATGCTGTCTTATTTGTTCTAATTGAAATAAAACAAAATATTTTTTGTTTTTTACCAATGTGAATGAAAGACGGTTGAAATAAGAAACACAATTTTTAGGAATTATAAATAGCTGAATGAAATCGAAGAGACTAGCCGCTGTTGCGGGCAGTTAAAAATTTTAAAATCTTTATTTCTGCCCGAACAAGGTATATCCGTCATTTATTATATTCAATTGATTCTATTCTAAATATCAAACTTATCACTTTCGATTTTTTAAAATCTTGTACAGTGGCTAGGCTCACTCAATATTCGCTCGCAGCCCACTGGTGGGTCGCGGCCCCCTGAGTTTGGGAAGTACTGCTATAGACGACACACACACACACCGATATAAATTACATTCTTATTTTCCTTTGTTTGTCAATTCAAGACAGTAGAAGCATAAATAATCTCTCCTAAAAATACTGAATTGTGTTTGCTTGTAATACTAACCTTATGGGTTGTTATCAAACCTTAATAAAGTATTAATGTTTTTAAATTCCTAAAAGTAGATATGTTAATATAGATATAAAAAATGGTATTGTAATATTTGTTATTAAGGCTAATACTTTTTGTTGAAAACCTATTTTTGTTTTACATAGGTTTTTATTGTTCAATCAAATGTATTTTTTCTGTTACTGTGTAAAACTGTTGGTTTTTCGGATAATAATAAATAAATAAAATAAAAAAATAGAATAATGTAAAGAATTAAATTGAAATAATATCAGTTATTCCCCATGACTAGTTGAATATATTTCAGCCCAGGCTTGGTCCGAGACATATTTTGGAAAGTATGTAGGTTCTTTATCAAACAAATATAAATTAACATACGGTATTAACAAAATTATCCAAATAACTATTCGGTGGTGTTTTCAATTAATGTGCAGCCATTCCCCCCTCACTACCCCACAATTTATTTATTTATTTAAACTATATTTCTTACTAAACTGGGTAAAATAACACTACCTCCAAACAAAACATATGTGTATATAATGGTACATAACATCAACAAAAAACATAACAAATACAAACAACAACAACAAACAAACAGCAACAACAAACTAATAAATCAGCATCCAGAACATCTTGGGTTAATACTCAAATATATACCATATATTGCTTGCGACTATAATATATTTCATATTGAACAAATTTATTTTTAGTATTTGTTCAAACATTTACTCGTATATTTATGTAATATATATAATATAATTAGGAAAATAGTTCCGTGTTTTGCGATCGTTGCAAAAGGGAGAGTGCCTCAATTAGTGATTAATCCAGGTTTGACAATTATATTTCTATAGGCATTAAACAAAAAAATATTTTAGTTGGTAAGTGTATATAAAAAATCAAAACTCAGGGCATACAGTAACGCGTTTTAATTGCTCAGATACCACAGATTTTTTAGTAGTTATTGGAATCAAAAATATTATATCTACTTAAACCGTATTTAATTACTTTGTTTTATGAACTTTAATTTGTTTATGATTAAACGAAATATTTGTCAGTTAGCACTGCTTTTTATTTTTTCCTTGGTAGATAACTCATATTATTTAAATACCATATTAACTCATATTATTGTATAATTGAGTTGTAAAGTTATTTGACTTATATTTGTGATTGTTTTTTAATAGCGGCAAATCGCCTGAAAAGATAAATGACACAATCTTTGACAATATTGAAAAATTTTGAACAATTTTTTATTTTTTTTATAAAGTGCTGGATAGCATAATATTTATAAAAATTATGGTATTCAGCACTTTATCAAAAAATTAAAAATTATTCTAAAATTTTCAAAATTTCAAAGATTGTGTCATTTATCTTTTCAGGCGATTTGCCGCTATTAAAATACAATCATCATATATATATATATATATATATATATATATATTTGACTTAATATACTTCAGGTGTATCTACATCGATGACGTTCGAGACATAATTGTACTGGAAGACTTGGTGCAGTTGGGTTACAGATCAGAAGACCGAATCAAAGGATTTGACCTGGAACACTTTAGGATGGTTTTCACCAAACTGGCTCACTTCCATGGTTCTTCGATGAGATTTCATCAGCTTGTTAGTACATATTATTTCATTTATGCGTTATGGGCTATGACCGCGATTACTGACACACCATTGATTATTTATATGTCACGATCGATTACTTACACAATAGAAACAATAAATTTATTTAAAGCCAGCTATAATAAAATTACATTTTATCAACTGTTTATTTACCGTCTGGCTAACTGGCTAAAAAAGAATTATGTGTTTCGCTGATATTACAATAAAAAAAAGCCTAATAAATGAATGCGGATCACAATATCAAAACACAATATCAGTATAACAATAAACAATAATAAAAATAACATTTCCTCATTTTATAAAATATATCGTATACATTTCACGAACAAAGAAAATACAAATAGTGTGGAATTTTATTACCACACTAGACATACGTGTGTACACTTTATAACTTATCACGTGTGTACACTTTATAACTTATCACGTGTGTACACTTTTAGCACCCACACAAGTTGACCGCACCAATCTACAAGCGCGGCACGGTGATGAATGGAGACAACTGCCATGACTTCATGTCTCCATCCCATGTGGCCAAGCTGTTCCAGCAATTTGCCGAAGACCTCAAAACGAGGCCAGGATACGAGGTTGAAGCGCAGTATATGGCGACCGTCAGTGATGGCGCCTTCGATATTTTATGTGAACTCTTCGAATATTCACCAGGTTTGATAGAATTATTTATGAGGTAGACCACATTCATTTTATTAATTTAAAATCACGTTATGTTATATATACTTTGAAATAAATTACTGAGTAATTATTAACTTTCCATAATGAAGTTCGAATACCTTAACGACCATCACGGCTTTCAATTTTCATATTCATATTTATTAAAAATGGCGGACAAATCACAAATAAAAGTAAAAATAAATGACACACCATATTTGATTCGCCATTGTTAAGTAAAATGGCGAATTGTCCCCAATTTGCATAGATACAATTGAAATTTCGTAAAATTATCAAACCTTTGAGTATTTTTTTTTTAATATTTATTTTATCAAATATACAACGCAATCAATTCTAAAGAAATATTTCCTTGGAGCGGTAGAAAAATGTACATTTATTAGAGAAAAAAAATGGAAGAATTAAAAAGCAGCAGTAGGAAGGGATAATTTATAAGAAAAATATGACGTGGAAAAATAGGGAAATTATTAAAAAAACATACAATGTAGTGAAGATAGAACTTAACACCTTTCATTATTTTTTCAGAAAACATATGCAATGCCCTACAGCACGGGGACAGTTGGGTCAATAACATACTGTTCAAAAAAGATACGAAGGGCCATCCGAAAGATATGGTTTTCGTAAGTAATTTATTATTAAATAAAATTTCACAAAATTTTGCATTTCTTCTTCTATAATTTATATCAAAATAACTCGAATCCTACGAATCGAATCTTACAAAATTTAGGCAAAATGCTTATTTGTGCTTTTTATAATGTTCATTCGTGGAAAATATAGTTTGTTTGTGTATAAATTTAAAATTATAAAGAAAATAATCTTTTAACCTACTTAGTAAAAAATAATACTATTTTTTATTTGAATACTTTGTATTTCACTCTCAAAACTACGTAAATCTGTTGATTTTTAAAAGTTAATTCAATAAATATTATTCTAACACCATAACATATATAGTATTAATAAATGTGTAAATGTGAGTATTAATGTGTTACCTAATAAGGTAACACATTAAAATATTATACAACATAATTAAATAAAAAAAATATACATACACTTGTTATCAAATCTACTTATAAATTAATAACTAAATAATAGTGTATAAATCGCCTTACATAGAACCAATTTTTTAAAAATACTTATTTTTCCGCTTAATTTATTTATTTAGGAAATAAAGGAGTTATTTAAAAAAAACATATATAGGCGGTATACAAAAATAAAATAAAACCAATTAAATATTTTCAACAAGTGAGTATAAAATTAGTGTTTAACCCAAGAAATGCATGAGATATGAAGGAGAGGGAGGGAGAGGAAAGGAAAATTTCATTGCCGAATTCATTACTTCATTGCCTAATTTAATTAATTAGTTAATTACTTAATTTATTTCAGCTGGATTTTCAATTGAGTAACTACAATTCGGTCGCGAACGATATAATTTATCTGTTCGCGTTGAGCGCGTCTCTAGAAGTTCTGGATAACCATTTCGATGAATTGATCCATCACTACGTGGACAATCTACACTTTACTCTAAATAAAGTTGGCTATACTGGCATCATACCGACTTACCTGCACGTAAAGGAAGAAATACGACAAAGGTCACTCATGTGTAAGTTGACGACTAAATATATAAATAGCTTAGATAACTTGAAAAACAGACAATAACTTACCTTATTTTAGCAGGAGGAAATGAAAGAATACAATAGTAAAAATTATATCACTACTTTACTATAATAATATATATATCACTAATTTACTATATATAAAAGTATAAAAGTATATGATAAGTATAAGGTATGATAAGATAGTATATGATAAGTATAAGTATATAAAAGTATATGTTACTATACTATATGTAGTATAACACTATTTTATATTGAATATTTATTTACTTATATCTAATATTTATTTACCTATATATTTAAAAATTGTTTATTCATTTATTTAATAAGTATATTAAGTGTACAATTGAATTCATGTGTGTGTGTGGGTGTGTATATCAGTGTGTATAATTGTGCCTTAGTTCATTTTTATATTTTCACAGGGTTTTGCGCTGGTCTATTGTATGCACTGTAACACTTCATATATAACCTTCCTTAGAACAGATAACTCTTACCTAGTTAGGAAGTCTAGTAGTCATCGGCCAACATGATTTCTAAATAAATAAAAAAAAAACATCAGCTCGCGAGATTTGACCGAAACCGACATACAAACATTGCAAGCGAAATATATTGTGAAAAATATCTTTTGAATTTTTGAAAGCTTCTCGGATTTTCTGCATGAGGCCACACCAATCCAAAAGAGCCGTATTTACTTCAAAGTGCCCAAACTGTTGATTTTCGTAAAAAATATATATTTTTTTCAGTTATGCTTCTGATGCGAATTGGACTGCCCATTGTGAAAATGCAACTTAAGGAAGAGGAAAAGAACAGAGGTGAACAAGAAAGTCTGCAATTTGACCAAGTAGTATCGAAAACAGACGAACAACGCGAAAACGCACTCTATTTCACTTACTTATTCAAAGTTATGGATCTATTGAAAAGAGAAAAGTTATTTTGCATTTGATTGCAATAATAATGAAGTGAAAATAATATAGGGAGCCCGACTGCCCTAGCTCGGTGATATGGAATGTTTTCCGATTAGGTTCTTTCAATTCAAGTCGACTGAATTTTGGTGCTGGTGCTAAATTTGTTGTGCTAATCATAATTAGCAGATTTTATAAAAAAAAACTCGAAGTTATTGGGCGTAAAAAAAGCGTTTTTGGTAACATTTAATCTATTTTTCGAGGGTAAGCATTTTATTTTATGAACTGAAAAAAAGTATTACTATACCATTATTAATATTAAATTCTTCGAAGATTACGAAGAAAGAAACAATAGGTTGATACGGTTTATTTATCATAAGGTCTCTGTAGCAATTATTGAGCCTCAGCTCCCGAGCTACATCGTATTACTTTAATAATAAATGATTAAATAAAATATACATGTAATAAGATATATAATTTACCAAAAAATATTGTATAGTTTTAAATTTCATTATGATTGAAAACACGTTAATATAAGATATGAAAGGGTAATTTTTCTAAGGTTGGATGTCAAGTTTTTTTATGAGAAAAAATAATAAATGCTCTAATCAATAACATTGTTATTTTTTTTTTAATTGTTATTATGAATCTTAGCTACTAAATCTTATTGTGTGCTTTTAAGTTGTTATAATTGGTATAATTTTGGGTATGTAATTGGCCCAAGACTTAAATATAAAATGTATTAAACAAAAAACCTTATGACTGGTGATACTTGTAAATGATGTCATCTTGTATGTCTCGAAACACACAAAAATAAGAATGATCATCCTCAGCAGGTTTAGTAAGATTTAGCGCACTGAGAAGCATTATGCACTGATGGGCCTTTTTGATGGGAATAGAGTTTACTTCGTCAGTAGCAATTGGTTGAGGGGATTTTAATAAATAAATTACTGTGTACATCGCCTATAGGTAAATCGTAGTTTAGCCATGTTTGTGCTTCATTACCGCCAACTTACCTGGCTAGTACAAGCACATTTAGGTTAGTTGGGTTGGGTGCAACTTAAAAAAAATAAAACCGTTATCGCCCGGGATCGAACCTTGTGTGTGTAAAGCAAACGTGATAAACGTTAGACTATGGAAACTGATATGAGCGGCGACAGGAAAAGGGTATTAAAATGAATGCTGGTAACATTAGCATGTGGTGACGCCAGCCCATTAAATTTTCGCCATCCAAAATTTAACCCGCCCTGCCTATAGAAGTTTACACTTCGAAAGTGGCTTAGAATGGTAGTTGATTATCGGAACGTAGATGACTGTATCGACGTCATATTCGTTCTACCCTAAAACGTTACATGCATACCGATTCACTATATGAACTGAATGGGTTAAAATGTTTAGGTATACTACAAACACTGTACTATAAGTATAGTCGAAAAACTATAATCTGACTGTTTGTCAATTAGGACGTAGGTGTGAAATTTCACACCTTGGCGAATTGCAAAAATGAAATATGTAACAAAAAAGGTGTCGATATAATCAGAGAGGATTTAGCCAGTTTTAGTACCGTTAATCCTGTACATATGTCCTATACCACGTGGTAGTTAGAAATTTAGTATAATAAGCCTTTGTGACGCGCACATATTTTGACAGTAAAAATTATTTTTATGAGGTTAAATCCTTTGGTCGGACAATCGACTGCTCAATACGTTCTGGTGCAGAACACATATTATTTGACAATAGTTCTTACCAAAGAGTTCAATTGAGTAATTAATTTTGGTAGGCAATTTGCCGGTTTTTAAATAATTATTATCAAAAATATAGTTTTATTTATAATTATAGGTTAATAACAAATTTTAAATAAAATTCATAGCAGCGTGTAAATTTTCATTCGTATTAAAACATTTACACTGGCGTGGGTTTTGTTTTATTTAATTATTTGTTATCATTTGCTCGCGCCTCATTAAATCAACAATTGCGAAGATGTGTCTCAAGTAGTTGTCACTTTTCCGAGTATTCTGTAACAATCCGATGATCTCGTCGACTGACACAGAATCCGTTTCCGTTCTGTACTTGGCTTCTTCTTTCATTTGATTCTTCATTACGGGCACCATCACGCACAACAAGAAGTATGCTGTTAAATAAATTAAAATTTATTTATTTCTTATGGGAAAAAAACGCAGTTATATCAATATTACATAAATAAAAATAAAAAAATAATTAGATAACAAAACCGATTATAGATTTCCTTTATAGTAGATACTTTCGTACCGATTTTATTATAATAAGACCGTCGCGATTGGAAGTGACCGTTATAAATAAACATATTAAAGACAGTCTGGATAGATACCGTCATGTGTAGCTCAGCATTGTTAAAAGAGTTGTCATATTGTCATATTGAATATGTAATAAAATGTAATATATAAATTTTATTAAATAAGTAAAAAGTAGGAACGAATTAGTTCACATAAAAACCCGCAAGGGTTTATTGAACAAATGAATAGAATATGTATTTTGTTTATAAATTCTAGGCAAGCCCGGCTTTTCGGCTCCTATGGAAGTACCGCCACTGAACACACACACGCTGGACACAGTGATCACATAGCAGGCGATTGGTATTTTATATGTGTACACACAGCGATCAGAAAATTAAGAATGATACACCTTGTTTATTTTTATTAATGACCTCTGCAAAGAACGAAACTCATGGGCGGATCCGATTTAATGAACGAATCATTTGCGAACATTATTTTTAATCGTTCGTTCTATCATTCACTGAAACAACCAGGCCCAGAATGGATTGAGCTCTCCTCTTGGACAATCATGAGCGGGCTGTAGAACCCGGAGTTGAACAGTTAGTACTTAATAAGTAAGGTAGGCGAAATGTCTTACAGATTTACGCTTGCTGTGTTATAATTTTTGATATTTAACTATAGATGGCAATATGAGCATAGAACAGAAACGTGAAATACATATTGTTACTTACTGATATCAACCTTTTTCTTCAGCTCGTCTTTAAACTGACCATATGTAGGTATGACGCCTTCATAGCCAACTGCCATCAAAACGTCCACGAGATATTCGAGGTAGAAATGAACGAGTTCATCGAAATGGTTATTTATTACGTCCACACTCGCACTTGTAGTTACGAAGTAAATGAAATCATTGAGAATCGAGTTGTAATAACTTATTTGTAGGTCGATCTAAAATGTAATATTTGCCATCACTACACGTACGAATGTTTATTTATTTATACTTATCACATATTTACACGAAAATATTCAAACACTGTGCTCAAGTATATGACCAATAACCCTTTACGTTATTTGCACTACAAATGCTTCCTAACTCCAGAAGTTATCGTCGAGTATCCCACTACATGCCAACTAACTCCAGAAGTTATCGACGATTATCCCACTACATGCCACCTAACTCCAGAAGTTATTGTCGAGTATCCCACTACATGCCACCTAACTCCAGAAGTTATCATCGAGTATCCCACTACATACCACCTAACTCCAGAAGTTATCGTCAAGTATCCCACTAGATGCCATCTAACTCCAGAAGTTATCGTCAAGTATCCGACTAGATGATACCTAACTCCACAAATTATCGCACTAGGCTCTTTTTATATGGCATTAACTATTAGTAGACATTGTTTTAAGCTTTTGTTGTTTGTGAAATTGACAGATATATTGCATAGTATAACGAACACATGTGAATATCTACGACCCTTTATTTCTAACTCTATTAACTCTATTTCTATCTAATCTAACTTTTATTTAGTAGCAAAATTAAATTTTGTACTTTCATTATTATCGTTTGCATATATTTTTAAATTACCTTAAATTTGAATCAAAATATACCTCATGTTTGACAATATAAAAGGTGATCCCTAGCTGTATACTAGACTTAGGGCTTACGATACTATAATAAAATTTGTAGTACAAAAGTTATATTAACAACCTTACCAAAATCAAATCTTGCGGTTTCCCATTTTTGTCCATTTTGAACATCATATTATTGACCCAACAGTCACCGTGTAATTGCGCATTAAATAAATTACCTAAAAAAATAATAAACCTTTAGTACCTTTAGTTTAGTTAAAGTACCTTTATATTTTAATCAAGCATTATAATCTTTTTTTTATATATCAAAAAATGAATGGCTTGGATCCCATTATGCGATCTCGGTTAGTCTACGGATGTACGATTACCATGGCAACGGATATAATAACATTGTCGTTCTGGGGTCGTTTAAAAATAAGGTGTTTGTTTATTTCGTTGGATATTAGAGTATTCAGAAACTAGCTCCGGTAATATGTAGGGCTTAGTAGGTGTGGCAAAAAACAACTCGCAGCCTACATTTATAAACAGCCTTGGCACACGAAAATAGATCAAATGCTGGCCAACCAGGCACATTCCGTTCTCGAATTGTCCGGAAAGGAAATAAACCCAATTTTCCTTTTTCTCAACATAAGTAGATTTTATCTTGAAAGATGTCAATGCTGCCAATACAAGCTCAGCAAAATGGGAGCTTAATTCTGAGCAGGCAGGTTTATTTGCAACAACCTCATGTGAATTCTATGATCTGAATTCAGGACGCCTTCTAGTTTACAAAAAAAAATAAGACGCGTGAGTAGTTCGCTTTCACTCTCGAGGAAAAGGAAAAAACATCATTAGAAAAACACAATAAATGAATCAAGGTATCGGCAGCTTTCTCCTTGGGGAAGAAACAGTCACCTATATTGAGAATTAAGGTTTTTTTTTCACCGAATTAGGAAATAAAAATACTGGCAAAATACACTATTTCAAACTATTTTTACTGGGGTCTAAAAACACTCAAAACTAGCCTAAAACGGTGACAGATCTAAGCGTCGTTTTTTTCTAAAAATTTTCAGGAGATGACCCCCCCACTTAAGGTGGTGTGAGAACTCCATACCCCCGTGTGCCCTCCTCGAGAAAGACTACTGGATCCCATACTGATGAGCAGTATTCCAGGGAACGGATCTACTGACTTTACCCCACGCTATCTAAATCCTACTAATTGTTGGCGAATAACAAAGATTTTAAAAAAATACCCACCTGGTTGAATTTCGTACGCTTTACAAATCCTATCGAAGGCTTGTTCGCGGATGCTGTCAACATAATTGGCCTCGTTTTCATAGCCAGGCCTGGTCCTCAGATCCTCGGAGAGGTTTGTGAACTTCTCGGTGAGATCATCCCTCGAGAGCATTTCGTTTTGAAGATCGCGGCCCATCAAACTAACCTTATAGAATGGCTTTAGAGCGCTCAATGTTTTCTACAAATAAATCTTTAAATAGGTTTTTATTTTTATTTGCGTGAAACTACATTGTATCCTAAACGCGGCAGTATACAAAATACTAGTATCTATTTAATATATATATACATATTTTTAATATTAACAAAATACTGAAAAAACTTATTGTGTATTTATTTATTTTGTAAAGTAAACATACAAATATTAACAGCAATAATTTACAAATTTAACGTTGAATAGGTTGCCAAGTTTCGATATTCTCCAATTCTATCTTTACAAAACGTATAAAAAGATGAATGCACAAAAAGAAAAAGAGATAATACATAACTAATATGTTATGTCTATATTTATTCTGTGTGCCAGAAAACACAATAAATATAGACATAACAACAAAAACCGATTTAAAGAGAAAAATTTCATGCAGTACTTAAATAGATTTCATCCCACTTAAATAGAAAAATATAAAACAAGAATTCTTTTCGTAGAAATAATCTCCATATGTTCAGGTGAAATCAAATCAAAAATGTGCTACTGACCTTTTCGTAATAACGCATAGACGACGAGTGCATGCATGCTAGTTTTGATACAACCAACTTGCAGTGGTCGAAATCCAGGCCTTCGTGTCTGTTGCCCAGGACGTAGCCGAGAAGACCCAGGTCTTCAAGAGCAATGACGTCCATGCACGGTTCGGAATGTAGGCCTCTGGATACCAAAAGAACTATGCATTTGTTATGTTTTCTTTCATGCCGGAGTAAACAAGAAAACGTTGAACCGCCTTTATGTCAAAACCTTGCTTTTCATTTTCAAATTTTGGATTTATTTAATGTAGGATGTAGTACTTCTGATTTAATTTATCGCCTCATACTCCATGATATCAGTAAGAGTTTATTTATTTATTTATTTATTGACAGGTAAGCATACAGCGTAATACTAGTATAAATAATAATAGTTTCAAAGAGTTAAAAGATGTATATAAAAAAGGGTCTTGAAAACCTAACATAGCCGTTTAGATCGCATCGTAGGCTGGTCGAATAATATAACATTAAAGACAGGAAATTTTTAGAAAAATTAATGAAATATCGACAGTTCGATAGAAGGCTCAAATATCATATTAGAATTTCAAAATTAGGCTGTTTATTTAAAGTACTCACCTTGTTGATACATACGATAGCAGCCGAGAGGTTACTTGAGGTCAAACTGGTCTCATTTGAACACTTATAATACATTACTAACTGTCTACTGTGAGAAATAATATGAAATACACTAATAAATATTTTAGTACATCCTTGTGAAGGTTTTGATTAAATAGAAAAATGGGAGTTATGGATAGAGAAGATAACCCATGTTTTTACCTTACCAATCACATTTGAATGAGAAATATGACGAACACACCTGCAGGCAAACTTTGTCGTTATCCCAGCAGTTCGAAGGAGACAATGAAGTTCTGGAACAAGTCTATCGTACATATCTTTCTCCTTAGGAAACGCCTTCAATTCATCGACTTGCTTCTTTATAACCCCTCCGGAATGGCCTACCTTCAGAATATATCTTTTCTCCTCGGAGTTCACTCCATTCTCAGCGCGTCCATTCGTTAGATAGATATTATTCCCGTTAATAAGATGAATTTCATTGTTGGGTTTTCGCTTCGCGTTAATTATTACTCTGAGTATGATACTGGCGAAGTTTTCACCTTTCGGCACGGCGTATTCGAGCTGCACATTTTCAATGGGTATGTCCTTATCTTTATCGGCGACAGTTTCGTCCGCTTCGATACATTTTCTGAGGAACTCATCATCAAGCCAATCGGGTCGCGGTGGGATGACTTCGCTTTTAACCATCGTTTGATTACTAAAGGAAACACAAATATTACAATAGTGCCTGTATATTGTGAATTTTCCCCTACTCTCATTTGGAACAAAAAAATAAGGTTTTACGTATAAATCTATCTATATAACTCTTCTGCCAAAGACATGACGCTGACGGCATGAATGCATTCTTGCATTTTTATTTATGCAATCTCAATTGACGTATATAAAAACTAGCATTAATAAACTATGACTTAAGTGACTTGTTAAAACAGTTGACATCATTTAATTTAATTTTTTTAAGTATCAAAATGAAAGTTGTGCCAGTTTTTTAAAACAACGTGTCTTCTTCGAATCGTGTCTAAGGTACCAGGGTAATGTAAAAATCCTAAAATATCGTATCGGAATAATAGTAATAATAAATACAAAGAAGGAAATTACACATATTTTGTTACAATCCCTATAGAATTATGGTTCCATGTTGTAGATATGTCAAATTTTAATAAAATACTAAATAATAGTCGAGTTGAGACTTTGTATCTGTAATCAAAATAGTCAAAACCACATTTTTTTTTTGTAATATTGCTATATTGCAACCATGCAATATTGCAGTTTATTTTCATTCATAATTACATATATGCTATAAAAAGGATTACATCATTTACTTATTATATATATATTTATATATAAACTTAGTCCTATATTTAATTTATATAGTTGTGTATTTATTTACTCAGTTTTATATAATTATTATAGGTTTTTTTTTGTGTAATGTAAATATAAAATGTGTATGTAATTATGTTAGTTAGTTATATTGTATTTGAAAATCCGCGCAGGTACCAATAGTAATAAAATATTTTATAATTTTACCTTAAAAACTCCGTTTCGCTGTAATACCCGAGATACTTCGATATGTATGCTCACTGATTAACAAATATTATGTGAGTTGACGTGATACGCTAAATGGGCTATGGAAAAAAGACAACTAAGGTCATAGATAAGTCGCGTACTATTCAGAACTCACTGCAGGTCAACCATGTTAACTTCTTTGGTCACTCGATTTTCAACCATAGAGCCGCTATTTACTCAGGTAAGTGAAGTGCCCACAATATTTATTTAATATTTAGGGAAACATTAGCGTAATTTCATTTAAAAAACAGCGAATACGTAATTACTAATTTGGCCAATTACATGAACCCAAAAGTATTAAATAATGTAATACGCTTCTTTATCGTTATGAACTGTGGGTTTCAAAATACTTCTGCGAGTATTTATTTATTTGTCTGTGTCAAAACAGCGACGCAATACAATTTCTTACACGTAATAGGGTACATAAACATCCGCTTAAGTCCGCGTGAATAGTCTTGGGACATCTGTATGTAAATATGGTAGATATCTGCCTGTCACACGGATATCAGAAACTTGGATTATGCATGCGGTGCGAGTTTGTTCGCGTGAGCCTAGCCACGTTTAGGTGCAAAAATGCACCACTTCGAGGGAGCTTCCTACTGTGGTCATAAAGTGTTCCCTTCCCACCGCCGGGCGCTCGTGGCGTCTGTACTTAAGCTGCATAGTAGCTTATTCAAGCCTTCTGAAATCCGTGGCCTGTTACGATAGTGAAGATTAATTTTATAGTTAATAATGTACGAATGTATTCTTCGCACTATATAATTAAGATAAATATAATTGTTTATTCACACTACGCGAAAGTCCGGTCCCTAATAATGAGTATTTATTAGTGGAAAATCTTGTTTATATTAAAAATATCTTAGTCTGCGTTTCAAAATCAAATAAACTCTCGATAATAGGCGCTTTAATAAAACATTTTTTTTCCAAACATATGAATTTTGCGCCCCCTTAAATTAACGCCCAGGGCAGGTAAATGCCCAAGGTAAATTAACGCCCCGGTTTACCTCCTTTTTCCCCCAGATCCGGGGCTACTAATGTAATTAATAACTGTATAGTAGAAGGATGAAGTTAGCTTAGATTACTACATAAGTAATCTCCTCGCACGCTATTTATAACAACATACATTTCAACATACGTTTGAGATGAGAACAAGTGCGTATCTATGCTACGATCAATGTGATAAATTGGTAATTCTTTGTATTTATCCACATTTTGTAACATTTACCTTATACCTCACAATAGCATAAAAAAAGTATAATACGACTCTTTTTTCTTTATCTGCGATAGTTTAAGATAAAAGTTTAATTTTAATAATTAACCGACAGTTTACAAGGATAACATATTATGTTCTCGTTGATTAAAAAATAACGTGGTATTGTATAAAAATAATAAAACCCTGCTGGGCTTTAATCATTATATGAATTATTATATTAGACAAGAATGGCTATCACACTCTGTAGCTATCATTTAAAATCAACTACTTCCATACATTGTTTAGTAGTAGTAAATTATTTAACCAGAATCTAACGTCTTACAGCTATACCCACAGGCGTCATTAGAGGCATCTTCTCTCCAGGGCACACGCACCTGTCTGTGGTTTCAAGTTGTGATGGTTTGAGAAGATATAGGTAAATGGTATGGTGACTTTCTTTGAATTCATCATTATTTTGACACCATGAAGTTTCAATCTTCAGTACGATAAATGTGTTGACTTTAATGTTAAATATCTATATTATCCCATCAGCTTTTGATGTAATCTAAACGGATATGGTTGTTTCAAGAACATCAAGCTAAAAGATGAAAGAAAACTATATTAAAACAACACAATACTTATTATTTATAAATTTCCCCAATCCGGATCCCAAATATATAAAGTTTCCTCGATAGTAAAATAGTAGTGATTTAAAAAAGTTATAAGTAATGCACCCAAAGATAGACTTGATATAAAGTTCTCCCCAACGTTTGGATCTCTTGGAATGGAAAAACAATCTCTCTGCGGAGCGCGCAATCCGCCGCGGATTGGGTTAAGTGGCATGCGCTATGAATATTCATAAACTGCCGTCCGAAGGCCCGAAGCCAGGACCGCTAGCCGACGTAAGGATACTTACCCACTGCTTCGACCCGCTTCACACAACCGACTCAAGTTTTTGCCGAGCTGCAATCTGCACTCCGCTCCTATAATTTATATGCATGAGCGTATGGACGCGCCATTCATAATAATTTCGAGGATTTGCTGGGTACATCGATGGACAATGGGGATTGTGTAATATGTAACAGAGTGAATAAATCTCAGATGTAATTTATAAGTTGGTACACTGAAATAAGTATTTAGTATAAAAATTTACTGATAACGACACCCGTTGGTCGTATGATGGTTCGGCTAGAGAAATGCCCACGTCTGCTGGGTAGGGAAGAACTGACGCTTTATTTCGCTCCACATCAATAACTCCTACTTCCACTAGCACTAGCTTCCTTGCCATCGTGATGCTATGGGTTATACTAGATTAGCAGTGAGCGTTAACGCTATAATTAAATAAATGAGTTTACGTTATCCGCGATTTCAAAATAGCCTAATACTTAAACGGCTACAAAATAACTGTGTGGTTTGTAGCTGAACTCATCACCATGCTTCATTGTCATGGTGTCGTTCGCAACGAGATTTGCGTGAGAAGTCGTGTTCAACGAAGTCGCATTTAAGAATGTGTTAGGAAAATACATTTCAATTTGTAACTACTAACTTGTACTTTTTTGTACTCAAAGGACAAAATTTGTACGACAACGGTTCAGTTTCGTCTCATGGCAAAAGTGCAAGACCCCTAAAACTTGAATTTCTGTCTAAGCCATTATGGTATTTTTTCGTTTGGTTTACTTATTTATTTGCATTTTAGATAAAGGATTTCTCAGAAGCGATGATTATTACAAATTTACAAAAATGAAATTAAATACGCCGAACCTTTGTCTAGTACCATATCTGGCTATTTTTTGTAAATTTATTCTGTATGCTGAGTAAAAAAAATAATCTTGCGGTGCTTATATTTATATTTATTGTTTTTTTTTTGCCATTTTTGGTTGTAGATTATTGAAAATAAAAACCTTATGCAGAGATAAAGGTAACAAAGTTTTATCCTTGGTTACTTTTTTAAAATGTGTTTCAATAGTTCAAAATCAATTATTTTTTGATTATCCGCATTGGGACTGGCGACAGACGAGAAGAAGCGTGCAATACTCTCTTCGCACCAGTGTCTGAATCAGTGTGTGAATAATATAGTAGGATGCAGCGATAAATGTATTTCTTGCACCTATTTACAACACGACTGTATTTTTTGAGACAAAAAAATAAAATTCAAAGAATGAATAAATAAATAATAATTGAATGAATAAATGTGAACGCCACCTAGCAGCGCATAGTGAAACAGCTCCCGAGAACGCCAACGTCGGTAACTAGCCAAACTATGGTAACATTCTAATGTCAAATAAACGTCAATACATTAGGTTAGGGCTTATGTCATCAGCTGATTTAGAATTTTGACAAGTCATACTTTCAACGCCAGTCTGGCCAAACATTGATTATGAGTTAAATTAACCGTAGACTTCCACCCTTTCCTGTTAAATTTCAGTACATCGCTCAAGGGATAGTATTATACCACTTGTTACTTACCTATTCATTTTACTCAAAGTTTGAAGTATAACTGGCAAAGTATATAGTGTATCGAATTATGTATAGGTTATGTTTTCAATGAGCAATATCAAGCGGACGTTTATTGACCATATGCACAAACACAACTCTATTTAACCTCCACCTTCCAAACAAAGGCAGCCTTGCCTAGATCGAATGACCTACAAAGCGACGTGCTAGTCTCGCTTACGTTCTTATTTATTTTTTAACAATGAATAACGATGACGCCGAGAAGAAACCGCATGAACAAAGTGACGGGACTAAAAGTGACAATTCGGACAGTAAGAATGTGACGATGCCAGGACGGTCCGGAAAATCCGACAGTGTCAACATTCCTATGCCTACCATCAACAGGTCTGTGGATTCCTTAACTATATCTACTCACACCTTACAGTGCTGCAGTCCGATATCAGGTATCCTGGAGAACCGGGTATGTCTCCAGTTACAAAAGAAAAATACACGAATTTACTGTTAAATTACGGATAATCAGGAAAAACGAAACTATTTAAATAGTTTCGTTTTTCCTGATTATCCTTAACAGTTGAGCCAATCCTAAAAAAAACATATATTATGCTCTCAGTCATGATCACATGAAGATTTCATCCTAAAATTGGTATTATAAATTTTCTTACGTAATATTGTGTGCTCTTAACGACCGGCGATGGTGGTTCATCGGATTCGTTAAAGGTCGTCACATCGAAATATAGAATAAAAAAATCTCGTTGATACAACATAACCTACAAGGCAGACCAGATGATAAGGTATGTCCGTGGTTGATACCCATAATGAAAAACTCTGCTGATCAATGCGTGGTCACAGAACGCCGACGTTATGGAATTTGATTGCCCTCAAGTGACCACCAAGAAAAGCATTTTACTAAATGGTCCCTGCATGATTTGCATTTAGTTTTCTTTATTTAATCACCTAATAATTTATTTCTTTTCGAAGTATTTACAATTAATTGTAAAAAAATCATTGGAATAGTGACATACATCATACAGATTTACAATATAAAAGCATTTTTTTACTATTTAAAAATATAGGTTAGTTGATTCTGAAAAATAATGTCCGGATGGATGGAAATTTTACGTTTCGTCACAATAACTGCATTGTGACATTGCACACTTTTTTGGTCAAAATAAGTTTTTTGTCCATTCGAATAAAAAAAATGTAGGAAGTGCTTTTCCTCGAAATAGAGAAAAGCAAAATTTCAAAAGCCATATAGAGGAAATTTATTAGTAAGCAGGATGGCATTTTTGGGGAATACGACAATTGCTCTATATAGTACATTTTTTGTAGGAGCGAGTTGTTTGTGCTTGAGGTAATTTTAAAAACTAACATTTTGTAGTATTGGAGATGATACTGTAATTAGTAAAATATATCTACTCAATTAGGAGCGTAATAAACACAACACAACAGCTAGTGCTACAGCGTAATAACCGCAACCAATGACCACAACACATTGATCATCAATAATGAAAATAGTTTGCACGGTTTATTTTTTAATTAAATTATATGCATATTTGTAATTAACTGATGTGTCATTTTTACTCCAATTGTGTAAAGTTTGTGATATTATTCAAAAATATTTTTCCTATATGTAATATATTTTAAATCGGTAGACAATGGATAAAATGAGTGGGCTAATTCCTCACATTTTCATCCGTGTGTAATGCCTTGTTTTCACTTAGGGGAATATTGTGTTTGCTTACAGGTCCGAAAACATTCAATTTCGGGTGAGAGGTTCAACGATGACGTCGTCCTCCCCTCCGAAATTTGTGTCTTTCGAGGATATCATGAAAGCGGCGCACGGAATACAAAATATGGCTCTGGCACACGAGATTGCAATCGATCAGGACTTTAGACTTGAACCGTTCGAGCCTCCTGATAACAGGTACAAATAGTCTACGAATCTTTACTGTTCAGATCGCGGAGTTTTGAATTTTTTTTTACTCAAAATAAAAAAAAAGAATCGCGCTCACTAAGGTAGTGAAACGGTAGCTCAAATAAGCTTGATATGTTTTGATTTTTTTTTCTTAAATATAAATTTATAAAATCCCTGCAGTTATAATCATATTTTAATGGATAACTGCTGACTTAATCACTTCTTTCTTTCATTAGGTAGATATCTATAGGAAAGTGCTACGAATACTGAGCGAGATAGATAGATACTGTATTGAATTAATGAAACCCAGGTGGGCTGTTATTATATCAATAAAGTAATTATATTAAAAAGTCGAAACCAAAAATTAAAAGAATGACTTTATGCTTATTTTAAGCTGCCATTTCACACGCATCAATGATGCTGAATATAGGAAACAATACTCATCGCCGTTTTCAAGGTGTTGGATACATTGTCAGTCTATGTATGCGTGGATACTATTATAATAATAAAAAATAAATACACATATTTATTTAGTTATTTTTCACAATAAAATTAAAACTTATAGAAATGTCATAACAAAAAATGATAAAAACAAAAATAGTTATAATATCAATCATTTATTGGTGGTTTTAGAGTAATGCAGTCACTCTAACTAGGTTGTTTAAGACCTGTTCTAGGGGTGGCCAGAGGAAAGTTTCAAAAATAACTTTTTAACTATGAAACATGATCGACGATAGTTATATTTTCTATTTTTGTAAGGTAATCTTTAGAGACTAAAAATCTGATGTCTTCTTGTCGGACCTTATAGATATGGAAAGTATTTATTTATTTATTTCTTATTTTTTTGCAATAATCTTGAATTAGGCTTTTAAAGGGATGATAAAAAAAACAGTAAAAATGTAGTTAATAATAAGGTCAAATTAGGAAAGTTTAATATTAACTTTATATACCAATATTAGAGATTATGGCAGTCGCAATCTGCACAATATAAACATACTATTTATAACGCTTCATCATCACCATTTCCCCCAAGTTCCTCCCAAAGTTCATCATATCACACTGCGAAGATGAGTGCATTTGTACCTGAGTGGCGATTGGCCTCACTGTGCAAGTTGAAGGTAACACAGTCACTGTGAACAAAGGCCAGGCATCATCCGAAGACTTAATTAGAAGAAAGTTAATTAAATATCTACCAAATTCTGCTATTAAATAAACTAACTAATTTAGACCATAAGTTCGTAGGAATGCACACCTCGCACCGAAATAAATATGGGGTAATTTACATAATTTCAATAAAAAAAATAATCAAATTTGGTTATAAATTATTTTAGTATATTTTATTCACTACTTTTATTTACATCTTTAAGTTTTCGTAAAATATCCTTTTGTTGTACGTGACACGTTGTATATATATGTGTACAAATATTGAATATCTACCTATTAGTGAAATGATGTACGCTAGAAAACTTCATCACCATCAAGTGTACTATTTATTGAACTGTATTTTATTATATTATGTTAAATGTAAGTGTATGATTCGCTATCTAGCGGTAGCAATCTAGAAGATGAAAACAAAATCACCCGATATTTGAGTAAATCCAATATTGTGTGAGAGTAGGGTTGCCAGATGATAATTTGAAAAAGGAGGACTGATGGGTCCAAAAAGGAGAATTTTCTAAAAAAGATGAGGGCTTTCTCAACTTCACAAAAAATCATAGAAAAGGAGGGCATATCCTCCTTTTGGATACCATCTCGCAACCCTATGTGAGAGGCAGTGACCAACTATAAAACGGGGCGAAAAATCTATATTCTAGCAAAATATTTTATTTCGTATGCATGTTACAGTTTCCACAAACGCGTGAAAGAAACAATGCAGAGGGCATTTTTTGATATTCTCCGCGATCAGCTGAATTCGGATCCGCCCGAATACGACCATGCCCTTGTGTTGCTGGATGATGTCAAAAAGGTTACCTTTTTTACATTTGGACGACGTATCGATAATTACAGATACACCACATTAAGCACCGATATGCTACTTTTGTTACTGATTATCGTTCTTTCTAGAAATACATTTTGATCGTTTTTACCCCAATAGCAGACAATTGCATAAAAATATTTTAGATTCATAGATATGTAGGTATGATTTCATTGAGTAATATGAGTTGATCCATAAAAAAATATTTCCACTTTTTTTAGTAAAACTATGTAAAAAAATAAAAATTATGGTGATAAATGAAAAAATCAACATCTAGGTTATGACAGTTTTTTGTTTTGTGTTTTGAGGTTATTTAATTAAAATGTGATTTATGTACTTATACATAACATAATTAAACTAGGTAACTGCAGTCGCAAAGGTGAAACCTATGCTAGCAGCATATTGGAGCACAACTTCAAATAAATATTCTTTTTCTAAAATTCAAACAAAAAGTGTGCAAAAAAATGTAACATAGAATTTCTCATAGAGGAAATATTTTTAAACTTAACTTATTTATTATTTTGAATTTTAAAGTTTCGACTCCATCACGACCTAGTATTTTTCATGTAGATTCGGTTAAAAATTTTAAAATTCTAAAATCGGTGGTGAAATCATTGAGATCTAACATCACCACAAACATTTCGCTATTCGCTCCTCTCCGAAAATTTGCTAGAGATCATATTTTCAATATGTAGCATTTATTTTAATCCCGAAAGAATACAAAGCACTGCATTTTTTATCATTATCATTTTAATAATAAATTTAAGTAAAGATGCTATTTTCTATCAAGTTCGAGTTCAAAAGGACTCAGTTTTGAGTTATGAATGCATAAATAAATGTTCACTTTATCAGAAGGAAACTTTTCAAACTTATATTCCATATCATATTTTTCATTTTCGTTTTGTAAAAGTTGTTAAAAAAATAATTCAATACGGTATTACTTAAAATGTTTTCATTTTGAAGCACAAATCTCTAATTACATTAAAATTTCAGTGTAAAATAGCAACATTTCAGAGCATGCATCTTAAACAACACATGGCCATTAATGTATTATTTTTCATTAGAGAAACTACTACATAGAAATTCCTATCCCGTCATTGTTTTTAGAACACGTTTTGACTAGTGATACATAATATCTCAATGCAGATAGTCCTATAAGTTAACAAGTGTGTGTCCAAACACTGAAAAAAAAAACACAAAACACGATTATCGCGATTTGCTTAATTTTTCAAAATGTTGCTCATAAGAATTTAGGTATCAATATTTTCTGTTACATCCACGGTGACTCAAAAGAAAAAAAAATTGAGCGGTCAAAATTTTATTCTCAGGGTCTGTTCTCAATTCTGCTTCCGCGCCACACCCGCATTAAGCAAATGATTGAAGAAATCCTCGATTCGGACTTTATTAAGCAACAGGCCGAGAACGGGGCCATTGACTTCCAGAAGTACGCTACGTTCGTCCTGGATCTCATGGCAAAATTAGCGGCCCCAGCGCGGGATGAAATGATACAAAATATAACCAAGTTAACAGATACGGTGAACTTTATTATTTATTAAATTTAAAAAATCTCCCTTTTAATCTTAATGACAAAGCAGACATTTTTAATACAAAACAGATATATTTAATATTTGCAAACTGGTAGGTTTTGTTGAATATCTTTTCTGTTTATGTTGATAAACTATGACATTGCTAAATAAAATTGGTTGGAAAGATGTTATAATATATATCTAAACATTATACAGGTGAACTTAAAGTCAGCAGTATCCTTTTAAGGGGTGATTCCGGGCATAAAACTAAACAACTTTATAAATAAAGTAAAAAAACT
This sequence comes from Neomicropteryx cornuta, assembly GCA_020383195.1. Taxonomy (NCBI): domain Eukaryota; kingdom Metazoa; phylum Arthropoda; class Insecta; order Lepidoptera; family Micropterigidae; genus Neomicropteryx; species Neomicropteryx cornuta. Next base: position 3,513,349 of record JAHKQU010000011.1, read on the forward strand.
GGTTATTTTTACTTTGACGCGCAGATGCATTAAGTAACATAGATTTTTATGCTCCGATTAATTATTTTCTATTTGCTTGCAGACAGTCCAGTAGGCAGAGTGGTTGTATTGTTGAATGTGATTCCAAACAGCATTTGCGTTGGGAGCTCCCATTAACTTCCGAAATTTTTGAATGTTAATTTAGGCATTAGGGCCTTCACTGTAATCTGGGTTTTACGTATAACAAATTGGATATTATGTAATGTTATATATTTTATTTGAATAAATAATGTTCAATTTAAATGTCCATGTTTTACCTAGACCAGAAAAAAAGTCTGACAGTACACTAGTTTTTGAAAATAAAAACTACGCTCTTGCAGGTGGAAATATTCCGGTCAATCTTGGAAGCGTTGGAAGTCCTGAAGCTGGACCTCGCAAACACTCTTATAGCCATGATTAGACCACACGTCCAAGAGCAGAGTGTTCAGTATGAGAAGGAAAAGTTCAAGGAGTTTTTGGAAATCCAAGAAGGTACATTTTCTTCCAAGCAACTGTTTTCAGGACTCCTAGTTCTCTGCTCTGCTGTATTATTTTTTTATACAAATTGTGGAATTAGTCATTTCAAAAACGAAATGACTTGGACATAGTGTGTTTTTGATCATTAAAAAACTTAATTAAAATATTTTAACACATTCTGCTCCGAACGAAAAATGCGTGGACAATATAATGCCGACTTTTTGCAAAGGTTGTTTATCGAATGGAATATTCCACGAAATTCCAATGGCCATTAAAACCGAACAGATAAAAAAAAATAACCAGTCAATGTTTTTATGAATTCAGGTATACCTAACGTGCCTCCATTTTAAATATTATAGAAATACAGTAAGACTGAATCGATTTCAATATCACCCCATCTGTCAAAATACAGCAATTAACGAATTCGATATATCGGCACTGAATGTATTAATGGCATTGACTGGCAGTAACTTATGGTGCATATATCTCCACTTAATTTATTCCATAGAAGGTCCTTATTACACGAATATCTAATTCAATAGAATTCGAAACTTCCAAATTTCGTAGTAGGTTAGATGCAAAATAATGGAGTAGATTGGTCTTATGCCACCTGTAACAGCAATTGCCATGATATCACCAACCCGATGGGCTGGTGACATTTTGTCTCCATATACCTGGCCTCCACTGTAGCCTGGATTTTCTGGCATGACTACCGAAGACCAGCTCAGATATTCAATCTGTTGCTATTTTAACATTGGATTATAGAATTTTTCACTCGGTCCTACTGCGACATTTCTAGCTTGCAGCACATGTCCCAAAAGCAGCCCATCGAAGCTGTATTCTGCACCGATTTTCATTTTCCTCCTCTGTCTTTAGCCTACAAATCTGTCTGTGTATACAGGAGCATCAAAACGCATTAGCATCATTGAAGGGAGGAAAACGGTAGCTTATAAGCATTTATTCAATGTGATTTTTTTTATGCTTATTAAAAAGTTTTTTGTTCACTATACAGACAATATATCATAGGGTATATTAATTGTAACTGTTATTGTGAATTATGTCATTTGTCGAGGCGGCCCGTCTCCCTAGCTTGACGTTATACAATACAGTGCAATTATGTCTATGAAAGAAAAAGTATTTTTTACAATATTTTATTTTCTTAGTTCAATTAAATACGTTCTTTATACATAAATCGGTGATTGCATTTCAACGTTAAAAAAAAAATGGTATCCTAGGATATTAATGTGAAAATGTCTGTAAGACTTCGTGGCTTTTTGTCCTTGGTGGCTTCGTTTGACACGTTTTTGTTTAGGCTTCTAGATAATTCAATTGCTGAAATATGACGGCTGCTCATGATCTATGATTGTGACTTTCAGATGGACTTGAATTCACAAAACTATGGCTAAAAAAGCACATTGACAAGACAGACCTGCAACTACCTGTCAGCGACTTGGCTATAATAAGGAACGTCACGGCACAGTCCTTAGCAAAAGCATTCCTCGAGCTACTTGAATGGGACGACGGTCAACCATTTCCTGAGGTAAGAATGTCATCCATTTTCCAAACCGTTCGAGCTATTAACTCCAATATGCAATATGACTCTGGAGTCCTTTCATCATAGTGCCATCAGCCTCATAGCTGCTAAATCAGTTCTCTATATATTGTCTAAAAGTATCTTTAATGTAGTTTGGAAATCATTAAGGAACGTTGTGAACTCGCCCACTTAGCTGCACTCGTAGGATTCTTTCCGGACATCGAAAAGCAATTACCAGGAAACACCGTCTTAAAGATTGATATCCAAAACAATGAGGTGAGTGGGAGATAAGGTAGCGATTGCAACTTGTAATTGAGTGAAGCATCTTCGACATTAACATATTCCGCTCCGACCGTAAAACACCTGGACCAACCGTACCCGCCCGATCGGCGAAGTTCGTTAACTGAACGGAATATCCCTCGCGGGGGCTGCCATCCGTTTTTTAGTTTAAGTTATAATTTCTTATAATTAGCAAATAATATGTACAAAACTGTGGAAATGTTTGTTTTTTGTTATATTGAAAATAAAGCTTTTGTAAATAAAACTCGAATTATTTAGCGCCAAATCCATCAAAAACACTTTAAATTCACTAGCGCATTTTTAACATAAATGATCAAACCTCAAAACCGAACTAAAATGAAGAAAAATTGTCGATTAGTCAAACTTTTATGAACTCAGGTATACGCTACATACCACACTTTTAAATATTAATAGAAATGCATAAGACGGAAACGTGTTTACTGACACACGAGTCCTGGCGTTTCTGAGCATTGCTGTATAGCAATGACGAGTTATCTCGTTATCGGCGTTAAGTGTGTTAAGAGGATGCAACACTGTCATTTCTCCATGCTAAAGTTGTAGTGTTATTAGTGAAAGACTTTTATTACTGTCTATTTTGTAGATATCGAAGAAAAATAATAATGGATATTGTTTAATCTCATAATTATCTTGGCTGAAATAGAATGAAAGAGGTATGTTTTTCTACATGTCTAAAATTTTATTCTATTTTAAAATTTATTTTATTTTATTTAGTTTCATTTTTTCAATTCTTATTGAGAAAATGAAACTACAGTGACATAGTTGATTTTATAAAGATGTAAATTAAACCAAGGTTTTTAAAATAACGCTTCTGCTTTCGCATGCTTTTCTGAACTAAACTGTTTGTAGTTTTATTAATTAATAGCATGATTTATGACCACCCCGCACAAAGACAACGGCTCTTCAGGAAGTAGCCTCTTAAAATTAGTAAGTAGGTACATTCTATAGTACTAATTTTTCATTCATTTTCAAATTCTGAGTTTGTCTCAGCATATTTCATGAGTTATGTTACGATCTCTAATAGCCTTCTAGATGAATTTTAATAATAAGCTTATAAGGAGACGTCGTACGTATTCGCACTTTATTGCGTGTCACCCAAGACAAGAATCGCTTTCCCTCATATTTAGACAATGCATGACCGTTAAGAATGTAAATATGTCCAACCCTCATCATTGGTTTTTTATTGAAATTTGATTTAAGTAATTGCTATAACCTAGATCACATACAATTATTTGAGCCCTGCTCACCTAAATTCAATGTTCGGTTAAATAGCATGTAAAAGTCAGGAAAACTGACGGTGATGAAGCGTTAAAAATTAATTGATTGCAATGTGCAGATTTGAACCCACGACCACCGGGTCAATGGTCGAACGCAATAACAACTAGACCACCATCTTAATATATATAAATCTCGTGTCACAATGTTTGTCCTCAATGGACGGCTGAACCACTTAACCGATTATAATAAAATTTGAACACCATGTGCAGTTCGATGTGCACTTGAGAGATAGGATAGTTTAAATCTCAAATTATAGTCGCAATTTTAATTTATCGCTAATTATTTGTCTGTTATTATTTGGCAGTCATAAAACTGACAGATGTCGATACCTTTCGACTGGGTTGATGGCGCTAATGTCTGTTATTATTTGACAGTGACAGTTATTCGACGCAAACGTATTAAAAGAGCCCATCAGTTGGCAGAACAAATTGAATCAAGAAATCCAGCTCAAAGAATCAGGACAGCAGGTCATGCACAAGAATCTCAAGAACAGTGTAACGAACGTCTTCAAGAGAATATCATAAGAACAAGAAAATTATTATTTTCAGTCAAATGCCACCGAAAAAATCTAACCTCAACAACGCGAGCGGCAAACGTCAAAACGCAAACGTCAAAACTACGATCGGAATAATATATTCACTTACGAGATGCTGTTGCTGGAAACATCGATGGAAATTTAAATCCCAATGACATCGGTAATGCTTTCATTTTACCTTCAAGCTACATCGGCAGTCCACGGAACATGCAGGAATACATACAAGATGCGATGACTTACGTACGTCATTACGGCCGACCGGCCATTTATTTATTACATTCACATGTAATCCGAATTGGGAAGAGATACAAACTTTACTATTGCCAGGACAACAAGCCATTCATCGTCATGATTTAACTGCACGTGTGTTTAAACAAAAATTGAAATCCTTAATTGATTTTATTGTTAAATATACAATTTTTGGTATCACACGTTGTTGGCTGTATACGATAGAGTGGCAAAAGCGAGGTTTGCCTCATGCCCACATTTTGGTTTGGCTTAAAGATAGAATCCGTTCTGAAGAAATCGATCAAATAATTTCAGCCGAAATTCCAGACCCATTAATTGATCAAGAATTATTTGATATTGTCACCAAACACATGATCCATGGGCCATGCGGTGTTTTCAACATGACCTCACCGTGCATGGAAAATGGAAAATGTAAAAAAAACTTCCCAAAGCCGCATACGAATGACACGATCACGGATATTGATGGTTATCCAACTAAATCAACTAATTCAATTGATCAAAAGAGTTTCGCCACGACTGCAAAATGACAATTATCAAATCGTCATAAAAGCCGACAAAGTACCATTAGGTGAACATGCTGGTAGATTCAACGCTCCAACTGTTGATGAGGTTGCTGTTATCATGGTTGGTGATCCAGTTGACAAAAGATCTATAAACATTACACGGCGAGACAACACTGTCAGTACGATTTAGGATCTACACCGTTCATATGACGCACTACAATATCCATTGATATTTTGGCAAGGACAAGATGAATATCACCTTAATATCAAACAGTATGATCCAAATACCGGTAAATTTGACAATTATCTATTTACTTTCTTACTGTATGTATAGATTTTAATTTCGTATTGCATTTTATTTTTTATTTTTTTAGGTGATTACAGAAATAATAAAGTTAGCTCAATGAACTACTACGCACACCGAATAATGGTTAGACAACATCAAGACAATTATATCCTTCGATATCGTCAGCTGTTCCATCAATACATTGTTGATATGTATGCTAAGGTCGAAAGCGAACGCTTGCGATTCCTTCGATTCAACTAGGCAAAACTACGATCGGAATAATATATTCACTTACGAGATGCTGTTGCTGGAAACATCGATGGAAATTTAAATACCAATGACATCGGTAATGCTTTCATTTTACCTTCAAGCTACATCGGCAGTCCACGGAACATGCAGGAATACATACAAGATGCGATGACTTACGTACGTCATTACGGCCGACCGGATTTATTTATTACATTCACATGTAATCCGAATTGGGAAGAGATACAAACTTTACTATTGCCAGGACAACAAGCCATTCATCGTCATGATTTAACTGCACGTGTGTTTAAACAAAAATTGAAATCCTTAATTGATTTTATTGTTAAATATACAATTTTTGGTATCACACGTTGTTGGCTGTATACGATAGAGTGGCAAAAGCGAGGTTTGCCTCATGCCCACATTTTGGTTTGGCTTAAAGATAGAATCCGTCCTGAAGAAATCGATCAAATAATTTCAGCCGAAATTCCAGACCCATTAATTGATCAAGAATTATTTGATATTGTCACCAAACACATGATCCATGGGCCATGCGGTGTTTTCAACATGACCTCACCGTGCATGGAAAATGGAAAATGTAAAAAAACTTCCCAAAGCCGCATACGAATGACACGATCACGGATATTGATGGTTATCCAATGTATCGCCGCAGAAGTACTGAGAATGGTGGCCACACATTTACAATGCGACTGCCGAACTTTCCAAATCAAGTTGAGTTTGATAATCAGTGGGTGGTACCATACTCACCACTACTTTCAAAAACTTACAAAGCTCATATCAATGTTGAGCTTTGCAGTTCTGTTAAATCAATTAAGTATATTTGTAAATATGTAAACAAAGGCAGTGATTTGGCCATATTTGAAGTAAAAAACATAAATAAAAATGACGAAATAGCACGATACCAAATGGGCAGATACATTAGCAGCAATGAAGCTATTTGGCATATTCTCAGCTTTCCCATCCACGAAAGAGATCCTGCTGTCCAACATCTGGCAATACATCTTGAAAACGGTCAACGTGTATACTTCACTGAAGAAAATGTTCTCCAAAGAGCGTTCGAAGCTCCGAAAACGACTCTAACTGAATTTTTTACATTGTGTCAAAAACCTGATGTTTTTGGCCAATTCGCGAAGACATTGGTGTATGGTGATGTTCCACGTTATTTCACATGGAACAAATCCAGTAAAAAATGGGAGCCACGGAAACAAGGAAAACCACATCCTTCAATTACAGGCATTTTTATTTTTTACCTATTGATTTCTGCTTAGTATCAAGTGTAAGAACATTTTAATTAATTGTGTTCAACGTACTTCCCCTTCAAATCTCAATCCAGTGAATTTGTATACCAACATCAACATTTTCGTCTTTGTTCGTAAATAATTTCATTGTACTAAAGGGTTATAGTAGTAGAAAGTCAAATAAGGAGATCAGCATATTTTTTTACAAATACCATCTGTGTGAAAAAGCATAGTGGACTCCGTGACTGATGTTCTCTTATTGTTCCTCTTAGATTGTTTACTATAATGTATTATAACAAAAACTTTAGCCACAGCAACGCGTGGCCGGGTCAGCTAGTAATTATATATATCCTTTAGTCATCTCAGAATAATTACTGCTGCGGGAGTATGCTTGTTTCTATACATTTGTTTGTTTCTTGTTTCTATAATGCACTGTTATTCGTATTGTACTGTATTGTATTCCTGTGTTTCAGACAGTTCAGATGGACTCGTCTCGGTTCAAGGAGCTGGCCGGTAGCATATATCGGCTAATAGCGACTGCTTCCATGCTTTTGGTGAGTCCGTCTTGCAGCGCTTCTAATCCGGCCGCTTCCCTCAAGTTCAAACAGGAAGTCAAGAATAAACTATCTATAGTGTTAGGTAGCGCATGTTCCGACGTGTAAGTTTTATTTTAAACGTTATATTCTAATAATAATAGTAATTGTTATTAACCTCATTAATGTCATTCTTCATCAAGTTTAATGTTGTACTACATATTTTGTAGAAATTCATTTATTTTTTTATACAACTTCTTTACCAAAGATTACGACTGATGACTAGCGAATTACTAAAAGCAAAATGTTAATATCATTTTTTTATATAGTTCGCATGGATTACTTTCAATAATTGTACTGACTTTGCAGGGAACTGGCACGTTTATTGCCGTCTGCCGCCGAGCAAGTAATCTCCGACACGGATGCTCTGCTTTCGCAGTTTGGTCAAGATCCGCTGACGGACGAAGTCAAGGACGTCATCAGAAATCAAGTTACAGCACTGAGAGACCCCGAGAACAAAGTCAGGCAGCTAGTCCGTAAGTTTCATTCATTAGTTACCACTTCGACTGCAGATTGCATCCGACACAGGTTCATATACAAGAGCAATTTGCAGGTTATAGAGTACAGTAGATTTTGTGTTTATTTTGTGCCTTCAATCATTTGCTGTGTTATTGAATTGGTTAATCTTATTTTTTTTTGAGGGCCCTTTGGGCTCTTATAATTGAATTAAATTTGATACAATAATACATACCTTACATACATAATAATCAAGTATTCTACAAGTGCAACGTCACGCTGCAGGGTTCCGTACCCATTTCCGTAGAACAATTCTGTCATATACATGCATAAATACAGTTTATTGTAAATTATTGAGTAATGTAACGGTGGTTACATTATGTAAATAAAGTATATAGAATTGAGTGTGAAAAGTGTTTTTCTGAACATCCATCATCGAACCGAGAGAGACGCACAACACCCTAACACAATACTCTATATACAAACATACATTAATACATACATACATACAGTATACATACATTAATACATATATTAATAGATTAGTCATATAGTTGTTTATTTATAACATATTATTAATACCAAGAAGTGACTTGCACTACTGCATTGATGTTTCTTGCCCACTTTAACTAGACGCTCTATACCAAAAGATGCAGTGGCCATCATATTTACAATTATTATGCTATTTCGGTAATAAAACTAATTAAAATATTTAAAAATTGAAAGTGCACTAGTTTAAATAGACTGCAACTAAATGACATATATATGAATGTGCGGGATGGGAGATTACAAAGATGACAATGGCTGTCGGGTTGTATAATCCGAGCAAATCTGGGAGCAAGTGCTGGATTGCACATAAGCAGAATTTGAGCAGTTTTATAAACCAGATGTACCTACCCACACTCGCAGTAGTTCAATCTTTTTGGCAACGTAGACCCGTAGTGTGGATGCAGTGTGGATACTATCCTCGCCCCGAAAGGATATTCAGTTATAAGAAAAGACCGAGTACGAAACTGAGCCGTAGTTATACTCGAGACGAGTCTATAAGTTTAATCTACTAGGGGCTATAGGTGTCCCGAGAATGGAAGTGTTGCCTAGCTCAGTGCAGGTAAGGAGAAGAGACCGAGGAGGTATACGCGACGCCTTATATAACCTCGTAATTGGTTAGGGTGCGGTTATACTGCCTAACCCGCACAAAGAGTGCATACATACTACCACAGATTCTTTGCTAACAGTCGGCTGCGGTCTTGAGGTGCTGTCCAGGTACTCTCCGAGTATCCTCGCTTTTGAGGTTTTTAACCTCTAAAATGGACTTATTCTTCTCAGTTGATGTACAGCAATGAGGCAGAAAGTATACTTAATTTTTTTATTCCTCAAATAATCATCAAAAAATTACGTGAAACCATTTTTTCGATATCCTAAACTTGGCCAAAATAAGTCTCAAATATTATGGCGTCACAACTATGTATACAGTCCATCTTGTAACTCATACTGGACTAGCAATGACTTCAGCGCTAAAACCGCATGTAATTTGAGATGCTCGATTTTGAAACTTAGTATTAAAGTTAAAGTTAAAGTTGAAGTGAGTTTGTGATAGAGTTATAAAAACAATATAAGGACCATTATTTACTGAATTTTTTACTTTATTTTTGTTTTATAATTCATCATCACAAAATATCAAAGTGTATATTTGATTAATCCTGATGCCCGAACAATGTATGTTTTTTCATATTTTGTTTTTTTGTAGGTCAACGGATACGCGAATTCCTGAAGGAAATCCTGGTATGCGGAGGGGGCTCGCGGCCCGTACCTCCCGGTATGACCACTTTCCAGACGGAGATCACATCTTTAGCCGGTGTACTCTTGAGACTCGTCATGCACAACAAGGCCGTTTTCACAAACTACTACATGGAAATCGTCGCCGATGAACTCAGCAAGACCAGGGCCTAAAACAACATATACACAACTTATTACTCGGATCAAAGAAGTCGGCAGAGCCAGCCCAGACGGTACAAAATTACTATCCAAACCAGATATATCCGGACATATATTTGAAGACACAATGATTGTGTTACTGAAATTAATGCAATTTGCTGATCCGGCATTGGGCAGTCAACGTCATTGTCATTTGCTGGTTTGAAATTGTAATCTTTTTTTCTGCCAATAGTGCAGCATTTTAATTTGGCGGCATGATCCAGTTATCTTTTGGTAGTCCACAGCAGCCTACACCAGTGGATGTGGCTACAACATAAGTTGAATCATCCCTTTTCATCATTTTCAACGTTATCCCAACTCTGTCAACGTTGGTAAGTTCCACCAGACGTATCCGTTAGACGTTCGACAACGCGTAGCTAAATGTTTACACAATGAAAAAAGCATTGTAGTTTTTTTCCCCTTCTGGAGACAATTAATCAAATCGAAATTTTGAAAAACGTTTTAATATAAGCACCGAGTGCAATAACCTGCAAATAGTCATTGAAATATAACTCCCGAAACTCTTAAGTTTAACGTCAAGAATAACATTTTTTTTTTACTTTATACTTTTGCGACAAATTGTCATAAATGACTTTTGAAAAAAATAAACCCGTATTTCCACAGTTTCTCTGTGTGATGAAATAAAAATGTAATATTAAGTCTCCTCAATGGACATATATTCATGGGTAAAAATAAATACAATATAGAAAACAGACAACTAGCCTCTCTGGCATCTTGTCATTTTGATAGCTGGCTATGTAGACTAATTTGCGAAGCCCGCACCATCTCCTGATAAGATTACCAGTTCAAACAGACTATCAGTAATTGTGTGTGAGAAGGGTGTGTTTATTTAAAACAGAATATGATTCGATCCTTATGAAGAAAATAGAATTCTAGAGTAGCGTTCCTGATACCTGAGTATGAGGAGCCACATCAGTTGATTTCGGCTGCTGTGGAAAGCGGCCGTTGACGCTGCTGTTATTTTTTCACCACAACAATGTCAGACTGGTGATGTCATTGCTGGTGATGGCATTGTTTGGTGATTAATGACGACAGAGCAGACAAAGGTTGGTAGCTGATGCTGAAGAAGTTTTTTGATCTTTGAAATGGTTATATTGACAGTTTTCTTGTGCGATTTGATGGTCGATGTACACTCCCCATGTTTTTAATTAATTACCATAAATAACCATACTGACACCTTTTTACAGTACTCATTCTCACGCTTATTATTAATATTTTCTATAAAATAATTTAAAAATATAAAAATGGCAAAAAAAAACATAGGACTGCCGACAGAAGTGAAAACTTCAAAAAAATAAAACTGTTTTCACCCGAGATCGAACCGAAGGGGGGCTTGTGCGTGTAAAGTAAACCTAATAACCGCTACACTACGGAAACTGATATGAGCGGCGACAGGAATAGGGTATTAAAGTTAATACTGTTAACATTAGCATATCGTGACGCCAATCCATTAGATTTTCCCCATTGAAAATTCGCCCAACCCGTGCCTATGGAAGTTTTCACTTCAAAAATACATAACTACAATATTTAAACAGTATTCTACGCTGTCTATCAGTATTAATTATACTTAAAAATATTTAAAATACCATGTTACCCAAAACCCTATGCCTTGCCTAGTTATGTTATGAAACCAGCTGAAATGATCAAAATAGTTACCAGTGATCGCCAATACAGTTCTCTAACCTTACTCATTAAACCCTAATAGTTGAGACAACACGTACTGGGCAGTATGATTATGAAAATACAAAATAAGAGGCTAATGATTGTAAATATTTATTTTTCATTTTATTTCACTTAATTGGACATCTTTGTCACTATCCTGGTCACTATTGGTCATTTTTAATCTTATTAAAATGAATGTTTGATATTTATTGTTAGAGCAACTCTCATTCAGACAGAATCTGGCAATGGTCTACTCGGTCACTAAACAGAGCTGTGAGCGCAATCAGTTGGGTCAGCCGGGGCTGACCCAACTGATTGCAGAATAGAATTGGAATTCGATCGACCTGGATCTATCTACGTTCTAATTTGAGCGGTTCGAATTTAACCAATAAAATCTATTGTAATTTTGAAATTGCCTTTCCCTAAGATCGAACAGCTGTATTTTAAATCAATAAAAATTTAGTATTAATTTATTCAAATGAGAGGTAGTTTATCCACCTTGCTCTAATATGCAATCATAACATTTACAACAAACCTATAAATTCACCATCTGTAGAATTTTCTCGCTTAAAAGGACGACCCATCTCGGTCATTCCTCCATACAAACGTAGTGTTGTGACACTCTTATTTGTTGACATAGAAAATAGAGTTCTAAGAAACTTCCTGTAGTGCTTTCTCTCCAACATTTAACACACTCAACGCCGATAACGGTATATCTTGTGATCGCCGTATACGACAGGTGCCGTTTCCGGTTAAAACCGTTACCGTCTTAATGCATTTCTATTAATATTTAAAACGTGATATGTCGCGTATACCTGAATTTATTGTTTGCCAATTATAAGAAATTATAACTTAAACTAAAAAACGGGTATCAGTCCTGTGTGGGATTGACACCCGTATTCTGTTCGACAAAGTACTTCGCCGATCGGGCGGCAACACGTGATCCGCACGTTTGACGTACGGAGCTGACCTAACCTTGGGCAGAAATTACCGGTACAGTTATGCTCTTACCACGCATTTAGAACGCTGGAACCATTTAATTAGTTTGAATTAATGTGGTAAATGCAATTAATGCAACATCAGGTGGGAGTGACCACCTCTACAACAAAAACGCTCTACGCTTCGCTTGCTGAAATATCTACAATGGGTTTATCTGCTCCTGTATTATTATAAATCTAAGGAAGCCACATTTGCATGGATTTAGGATAAAAAAAAAATATATATTTTAATTTTGACAAAGCAAAATGACAATCACTTTGTGACAGTATGTTTAAAAAAACCCCTTTCTATGAAACAGTAAATTTAAAAATTTTGTTGCAGATACATATTATGTGTAATTCTTTTTATGTAACGTACACTGTTGTTAACGTAGATTACTAGATTAGTTTAAGGAAAATTAATTAATTTAATCAAATCAGTTTCATTATATATTTTTTTTTGTAATTTATTTATTAACGGTAATCTTATTTTCATATATTTGTAAAGAAACATTTTGTTCCTCAGTCACAAAATTACTATCTTAAAGAGTACATCGGGTAGTGGAAAATTTCGACCTTTTTTGATAAAAACTCAAATTTAGGAAAAATCATAAAGAAATGTTATCATTTTAGATTGTTTTGTAAGAGAAGAAATTGTTGAAGAAGTAGGTAGGTACAAATGAAAACTTATTATACAAGTATTTTTTGACTCCTGACGCGGCACGGACTTTATTAAAAGAAAAAGAGGAAGAGGTGTTACTATTTTGCCATTGTGTTACAATTTTGGGTTTATTTTCACATTAGCATCGTTTTATCCATTATGTGTATTGACATTGGTATTCTTGTGTTGCCGTGCACCAAAAATATGCATACCAATGCATACAGTTTGTTCTTTCATTTACAATTTTTAGTTATAAAAATAGTAATTTTTTAGGCATTTAATTTCTAAAGATCACTTAAAAATTTAGAAACCTAAATAAAATTCCACAGATTGTGGTGCCTTATTTTTCAAATACCTACCTCTTTATTGTGAATTAGGTAGTGTTTAATTTATTTTTATATATGAACTTTTCAATATAATTGTACTAAAAATAATAACTATAAATAATTGTAGTATTGTAATGGTAAATATTTCAACACAAAATACAATTTGTTTTCAGATTTAAGTTTCATTTACTTGATATATATTTTATCTGATGCTTAATTTCCATTTTTATTAAAATTAATATTATCCCTTATAATATTTTTATGAAGTCCAAAAAAAATGGCAATATTTAAAATATATATATACTTTTAAAAATATAAAAACATAAAACAGGCATAAAAACGTCGAATAAAAATCTAATAAAATTAATTTACACAGTGTGTAAATTAATTCATTCCTCATAAAAAAACAATTTATATTTGAATATAAATCTTTCATGTAATAACTATATTTAATTTATTGTAACAATAAATAATAATAATTTGTTGTGATTATTTCATTTTGTTCTAATTGTGAATCATAAAATATGTTCAAAGCGGAAGACTTATTTGTTATGATCATAAATTGCAGACTCTTTAAAGTGTTTTTATTTATTTGTTGTTTTGTTATCTTTGGTACAACTGAGATCAAATTATCAAGAGAAATATGGTGGGTTAGGAGTGGAAGTTTTGTCAAAATTTTTATATCTACCGTTTTCCAGATATAAAGGACAGTAACAAATAATTTTTATTTTAATGTATAATTTTAGTTTTCATAATTTGATCTCTATTCTTTTTTTTTTAATAAATATTATTTATTTATAAATTCCCTAATAACTTACTTGAAATCATATTTCCTTTTTTAAATTGTACATACCATGTTTCTTATTTACAAGAAAATGTTTGTAATTACATAATTAATCAAGTACTCATATTGTTATCAAATTTTATATGAACCGGAAAATTTATACACATATAATACAATAAAAATTGCTTTTTAACACGTAAAGTTTTATTACTGATTTATTTCGTTATTGGTATTCATTAAAGTATTTCATTAGTCTATTGTTTAATAAAAGTATTACAAACAATTTACGGTTATGTTTTGGCCGCTTGCATAATATTTTTTTTTTTAATTTTCGTTTATATGTTTAGTTTTATCCCATCTAGGAATAATATAGAACTTAAACAGACGCAACCCCGTCATTTCTCCATACAAAAGATGTGTGTTGTGATACTCTTTTTAATATATAATAGAAGAAAAATATTACTGTATATTGTTTTACCTCCTAATTATATTGGCTTCTATAGCCAATAAAAAAGTTACATTTCAACTTTGTCCAAAAGTTAAGAGCCTTGAAAAATCTGGCTTTTTACATACTATAAAGGCATAGTTAATTTCATAAAGATGCAAATCCAATTAAGTTTTTTAAAAGAAAATGATTCTGTTATTCAAGATTATTCCAAAAACGTCACAGAGAATTTCTCTTTCTACAAGCCTTTAGATGAGATAGAATGCTTTAAGACCATATGCGACAGAAAAGAGCTCTTTGGAAAGAGGTTTCTTAGAGACAATCCACCACAGAGTGATTTAAAATTAAAAGAAAATAGTGTTTATATTTAGTCAGGTACTTATTCGAAGTATTTATAAAAGATTTATTTTGAAGTGAACATAATAATAACAATTATTTCTTGAAACTTCAATACATACAAAGTTGTACTGCATTCCCATGGAAAAAAAAACATTAGAATTAGTGGCTTCAATTGTAAAGGTAAAATCCTTAGGTAACCAAAATTTATTTTAAATTTTCTGTTTTGTTTTGGGATCCGGTTAAAATCCACCATATATTTTTTTATCTATGTTCCGGGTAGCATAGAAGGTTGCAAACTGATATTATAATACTTTGAAACCAACGATCTTTTAAAACATATAGATACGGCATGTCATACAAATCGAACTTGTAAAAATCCAACACAGACGATTACCCCCGCCGATCCGCGCGCCACAACACTCCGCCATGCTGGATAGGACTTATCGTGATGATATATGCGAGCAAGCGAGACGTATGATACCCGAGGAATGTACTCGACGCAAAGTGGCGTACCTGGGTGTGGTGCGTTTTTCACCCTCAGTTGCCTATATGTTTTAAAAGGTTGTTAAACTTAAACTTAAGCATTAAGCATTGTTAATCATAAGCATTTCCATTTGTTAGGAAATGAAAGTAGGTAGCGGTAATCTTTTACTTGAATATCTGAAATAAAATTAAATATGCACAGATTAAATTTGTGGTCATCACAAAAACGAGTACTATGATGCGGTAATGCTCTAATGAATTTTTTTTCGCAATGTTTCTTTTCCAGTTCTGAGGACTTCACGGCCATTTCTTGATACGGATATCCTTCCATTCTAAGATTTTACAATCATTTCGCTACGAAAATGCGAGAGGACTCAGAACGGTGTTATAGTATTACGGTATAGCCTGTTAAGACCGCCAGGTAGAGGGAGTTTTGCTGCGTTTGCTTCTACATACGATCTTTGACTGATATTTTCATTGGATTTCATGGATTGTAATGATTTACATAAAAATATGATATGTTTTTTTTTCTATAATATGGAATTTAAAAGATGTTTTCACGTGTTTCAAAGATGTCCACCTTTTTTTAAATTTATTCAAGAAAAAAAGGTTCACAAGTATCTGGTAATAAAAGAGCCCACATGGATTCGAATAATGGAGTGCGCCGCGTCGTTTATTGCCTGAAATTTGGGAGTGACAATATGGCTCAAGAAAAAAATAAGATTGATGACATTGGTATTTGTACGGAACATACTCCACTTCCATTTACATCATAACGAACGAACCTACGAACAATGATAATTCGTTGATTCATTATTATACATTTAATTAAAATCAAGCCGTTTGGTACCTACATATTAAAAGTTCTTAAAAAAATACGTGTGTAAAATAACGCATTATTAATGAAGCATTTATTGATGCTAATATTGGTAAGAATAGACAAATAAGAAATGAAAAAGTCACAGGTCTAAAATAAATAATGGGGATTTCACGCCATATGGATAAAAATATTGATATGCCTATTTAACAGTGGTGTAACTACACTGTCTAGTAAATTAACAAGGTAAAAAGTAAAAGTAAAAATTGCAATTTTGCAGATAGGTACAATAAAAGGCGCAATATTTTTATGGCATTTTATATAATCTGAAACAGGTAAACTTACATTTAGGCTTTCATATTTTGATCCATAAAAAATAAAAAAAAAAGTGGGGAGTTCCTGTGTGGGGAGTTTATTTTTATATATTTTGTAATGTCAATTTTTTTTTTTTAATTAAGTTGTGTAATTTGTAAAAATATGTTATTCCTCGAGTCCGTAAAACTTTTACAATGAGCTGAAATTTAACTGTTTATAAAAAACTTATATTTCGAGTTCAGCTTAAAAGGAATTTTAGATTTTTAGGGGATATAAAGAATTTTAGATTTTTATAAGATGAACAGCATACCTACCTAAATGTGAAATGTATTTTTTAATATATACTATTGAGGTGGCAGTAGTTTTGATGATCAGTTTTTATTTGTGTTGGGTTTATTGTTTGTTGTGTGTTGTTTATTCTTAAATATTGAATATAATTTATTTGCTTTTACTTAAAAACCACTATATTTGTTTACTGTGGTTTTAAATATTTTTGGGTACCAGAAAGTATTTGGATAAGAATTCCACCGTTTCATCAAATGTTGAGGATTAGCAAGTGGCAACACAGTTGATTGAATTGTGAAGTGCAAGCAGGTCGGCAAAACGAGCAAAAGGATAAACTCGTCCGAGCGCGGTGGACGTAATTTGCGAATCGATGATAGTGGAAAAATCATTTCGAGAGATGTAAATATTATGGTGTTGATGAACTGTCGAGAAATAAAAATGAATCGGTGCATTATGTGGTATTATATGCTAGTGTTGATTTTGCTGGAGGTTGCTGTTAAGACACAAATGACAGCACATGGAAGCAGTCATGGTAAAAATCGATTTTGCACCTGCGGAACCTTTCCTTCCGCGCCTTTTCTTTACCTCTTTTATTTAAGTTATTCAATGTGAATTTTTACATACAAATATGCAGTATTTTATACTTCTTAAAGAATACTGAGAACTGTCAAAACGGACAATGTCTTTCGTAGGCGTAATTGCAAAACTAATGTAGCGGACTGGTAAAATTCGACAACCCTCGAACCTAAATGGAGATCATAAAGATAAACTTAGCAAAATTTATTGCCTACTGGTTTGATATGTAAACCTGTGAAGCTAATCTTGATAATACTTTATTATCCCACGTGGACGACCCAATATTAATATTGACGTTTGTATACACCTATACATAACTTCAACACATATTTTGATCCCATCTTCCACCACATTTAGGAAGAAAAGTTTACAAATGATTGATAGATTTTCGTGAATATGAATATACTCATGGCTATTTATGTTATATTACAGTTATTTTGGCCCTTTGGTGTGATTTAGGCATGCTAATCTTGTACCACATGGTTCCTAAAACGCATAGATACTAACATTGTTTATTATTATTCTTATCGCAAAATAAGCTATAATCGAATAATTAGTTTTCTTTTTGATATGCCCAGTTGCCTAGTATGTTTCAATTATTTATTCTCAATAGTAGATAAATATGTAGGTACCTACTTTTTAACACAGTCACCTGCATAATGTGGTTGACAGTAAAAAAATATTTCTAAGATTTCTCTCATAGCTGGCATAAGTATGTGTTAGCACCAACCAAGTGATGTATTTAAACCTGTGCATAGCTAGGAGATATGGGGAGGGAAGAATAGCATTATTGGAATTTTACTATTATTGTACCTAAAGAATATAGGCGAAGCCGTTTCTTACAAAAAATAAATAAATCATAGACATTTTAATATGAAAAATACATTGTAATTAGAGAATAACAAAGCGATGTGCTCGTCTGTCAAATATGCCGCTGGCTAAATTTCATGCGTCTGTAAATGTTCGTGAAATTTAGGCCCATAGGCCCGGCCCGTATTCCCAAATGTGCTTGTTTTTGGCGTAAAATGATGGTCATATTGTATATGTAAATATTCTTTTGCCTAACTTACAGGACAAGAAGCCACACGGTGTTGAGTTTGTTCTGTTGATTTAACAGTGGCTTAAAACTTTTGAGATAAAAATTATTCCAATCAGGGAACTGTTTTATAAAATGAAAATCTAGGATTAAGTCCCTGTGAAACAGTTTCTTCAGAATTTCACTGTCACTTGTACTATGGTTGCACCGTCCTGCTGTAATCACGATAAGGGTCCTGATGCAGTCTTCTGAAAATGATCTGCCGATCACCTTTCTACCATAAACGCCACACCAAGAAGTGGCTTTAATAGAATGTAATGGCTCTTCTCTACACACTGATTTTAAGTATCCGAGACGCAATAATTTTGCTTATTCTCATAAGTGGAAATGCACCATGTCGCTTATGATCATTTTCTATGAAAAATCGCAGTTGAGGTTCAGGAGTGCTTGGCTGTAATTTACCTGCGCTTGGTGGTCTGCAGGCAATACATGATGCACTGTTTGTACTATCTATGTGAACATCTTCAAGTTTCCACCAAAGTTCGCTGCAAAGACTGTCTACTGATGCCCAATTACGTGGTCCATAGTCTGGTCTATGTTTGACGGTTCTGTAGGACATCTGCAGCCGCAACAGCGATATTCTTGGCCGAATGGCTACTACCGTCCTGTATTGAGTCAGTCTCTTCGAGGAGAAAGCTAAAAGCTGCAGTGTGGCTAGCTGGTGCCACTTAATCAGGGAATCAATAAAAAATTGCGTTAAACCAAAATCATCGACTGATTATTTGTTGATAACAATTATTTCGCGTTCTTGAGGAGTATAGCGATCCATGGTTTACCTATGTGTATTCTGCTTTTATTTAAAAATGTTCAAACCGCAATCACATGAGACTTATTTTGCAAAAATGAAAGCATCTTCCAATAGGATAATGATTTGCGCCACCTACTAAGTTTTATATTTTTTTTAGGTAAACTTCAAGAATCTATGCTAGATGGAGTTTCGTACAATTTTCAAGTGAGTACCATAAACTTTGGCATTTTTGTCAGTATGTACTTATTTACTATAGAGTTGTAGGAGGGGTATTTTAACCTTGTCAAGTGTATCGCTAACGGTCACATTGTTTGACTCCTAACCAGGCAGTAAACCGACCGTACAAAAACCGTGTCGACCGTGCGTAGACGCGGTCAATCTGCCGTGTTTAGGCACGGCTAAAAACCGTTCCTAAGGGTTTATTGTCTTTGAACAATAATGCAAAATTAATTTACTTGATGTAAACGGTTTTAGGATACTATAGAGTAGATTAAAATAATTTTAAAAAGTTGTTTTGATGCGGACTAGCATGTTATAACACAAATTTGTATAGAATATACAGATTTTAAAACCATCTTAATCCAAGGTAAGATGTAATTAACAAGTTTAGAGCAGATTTTCATTAATAAAACCTTTTTTCCAAATCTAAAGAACGCACTTTCTTCGGCCATTCTCAAATTTCTTCCCCTCTAATTATACCATTTGACATTCTACTTTATTTTTTTTTTTTTATCAGATGTATAAATTTTGCAGAGGGTTGCCGGTAGTAAGAGTCTCACATGAGCACAATTTTTTACCTAAATTTACTCACCTCCATTCCAAACCTGATGAATCATCAGGTTTAGACTAATTATAAATAGTCCGTTGAGAAAAACACAGACAATTTAATTTTGCATTTATTACATCAGGAGTTGGCGGCCGACGCGTTTTCCCCGGAGGACGACGAGAGGGAAGAATCGGCCGACGGAGCGCTTCTGTTCGACCCGCCGCGCCTGCGCTTCTGCGAGTCTCCGCTCGGCATGCCCCATCAGGAGCGCGTTGTCATCGCCAATCGCGGCAACACCACCGTGCAGTTGGTGGCTGTTTCGGGCAGCTCGGCTGCCTTCCACAGTTCCTTCTTCGAGGAGAAGGTGCGTACACATATCCCTCTGCTAATTTATAGGGATATCTAATGGTGAAGTTGGAACTTTTCCAAGCAAGATGCTACTAAATGTAAAGATACTATAATAGAGAAACATTTGTGCCTCCAAAGAGAACATAGCTGAGAAAATTGGTTATACCATTAGGATAATGAATACTAATCCTGACGTTGTGGTTTACATCGGCTCTTAGCCAGGCAGATGTTATTGTTTATTTTATATTATTGGGGAATGTTTTTGGTGAAATGTGTCAGTTTATTGCAACCTATGTCGAATACCTGTTGGGTCCCGATTAATACGCTATTTTTAATCATGTAGGTGTTACCTATTATCGCAATTTTATTTTAAATCTATTTTCTACATTTTTGTTTTCGGCTACAAAAAAGTAAAATTATTGTAATAAATGATTATATTCTTTTTAACAAATTGTATGCACTAAAGGAAGGATGAAAGATTGATTCAATATGTTTAAAAATTATAAAATATCCGTAAGTTTGAGGGAAGTAGGGCTGAAAATGTGCTATTTTTGTTGGTGGAATAAAATGACATAGAAATTATTATTTTTATGTTTTTAATTTTTCATATTTACTTAGTATTTTTATTTATTTCAAATGTTATTTGGATATCACGTCTGTCTGTTCTTCTCGTAAACGGGATCTAGGAATTTGAAAATTGGCATATTATTTTAAAAAATGGTACATATTTACATATTTTGACAGTCAATGATTATGTTTTTTTTTTTAATAAAAAGATATTAGAAAGATGTTATAAAGATATAAGAATGTGTAATAAAACGCCAAACTCCCCCCTCCCCTCCAATCTTCTAGGGTTCTTAAGCTAAAATTTCAATATCAAAATTAGTAGGTATTGAATCCATAGATAATACGAAAACTGCCGATTGCAGTCAGAACTATAAGAGATCTTGTACTATAGAATACCTATAATATACCCAGAATAACTATAAAAAAACTATAAGAGATCTTGTACTATAGAATACCTATAATATACCCAGATAACTATACAAAAACTATAAGAGCTATTGTACTACATAATATAGATTTAAAAAATGTCTACAAAAAAAATTGTAATGTATGTTAATCTTCTAAGGATGTCTTTTGTCTTTTAAAATTTATTTTTTTCAAAAAAACAACAGCGTATTAATCCTTATCAAAGTAAATATATTAGTTATCCTAAGCATTTAGTGTAGACCAAATGTGTCCTGTATATTATCTCATTTAAATAAATACTAAGAACTAGCACATATTTATTAACTATTAATTTATTAACCCCAACAAATTAATTTGAGCAAGATCGGTCGAGCAAGATTTTTTTTACTATATCAATTAAAATGTGATGTTACATATAGATGTAGTTATGTTCAGACAAAAAAGGTATCAAATCAACCTATTTCAAGTTTAATTGTAGGAATTTAGATTTTTGGAATTGAAATAGTTAAGTAAGTGAAAACAAGTTAAACTCGGTCTAGTAGAGAAATGTCGATTTTTCAATCAAATCTGAAAAAGCTGCTTTTCCAAGCACAAAATTGGCTATTTGGATTAGATTTAAATACACCTCAACTCCGACGATCCCCTCTCCCCCTATTCTGCTAAGTAGTTTTATAGCTGTCAGTAAACCATCACTATGGTGACTTTGACATTATGTTTTATTAAAATACTAATGCGAGTTTAATTAGTTGAGACCCTTACCCTCCCCCTTCCCCCTTGTGGGTTTTCGAGCTATTTTGTCCAAAAATACTAAAAATAAAGTAAATCGTTTGTAATGTGTATTTCTACTTTCAATAAACTTATGTGTTTCAAAGTAATCGTAAAATAACTGTTAGAAATTCTAAGAAATCAAATGATATAAAATATGGGACTCATAAAATATCTTTTCGGTATTCACGAAACAAAATCAATAAAATGTTTTGTTAGTTTTATGTGAAGTATAATTGAAACAGCTGTTTCAATTTACATTGTCAATTTACTTATTGCGTATGATTGCCTTTGGACCTAATTATATAATGTATTTATATTACTGAAATTATTTGAACGAACTTGACCCTGTCAATTATTTGTAATGTGACCTACTTGGTAACACATTATTGTATGTAGGTTGTTTTGACCGTGACATCTATAACATTTTAATCTACAAAAACAAATTGCACTATTTTATCAATGATTAACATATCTTTTTAAGCGTGGAATAAACAAAAAATTGCAGCAGCGTAACTTTTATTTTGGGATGAATATTACACACTTTGACATTACCGTAAGCAGAAATTTCCTTTAAGATGTACGAGGTGTGTTCAAAAAGTATCGCGGATTTTGTGTTTTTTCAAAAATTATTTATTTTTCATGAATATCTATTTTGTCCCCTACAAAGTAATCCCCATGAGATATTATACACTTGTGCCAACGGTTTTTCCAATCTTCGAAGCACTTCAAAAAATCATTTTTTTTTATCTTGTTCAGCTCCTCCTTCGATGCCGTCTTTATCTCGTCAAGCGTAGCGTTCGGTCTTGGTTCGTGCGGCAGCTTCCATTGAGATGATTGAGCTTTGGTTTACACTTCATAACCATAAACCCACGATTCGTCACCAGTTATGACCCTCTGGAGCATATTTGGGTCGTCACGGACAGAGTTTAACATCTCATTAGCAATGTTCATGCGATGCTGTTTTTGGTCGCAATTGAGCAATTTTGGTACGAATTTCGCGGCGACCCGTCTCATGCCCAAATCATTGATAAAAATCGAATGGCACGAGCCAATCGATATGTTTAGGTCCTCAGCAACTTCTCTAACGGTGATTCGACGATTGGCCAATACCATTTTCTCCACTTCATTAATTTTTTTGTCTGTTGTTGAAGTGCTCGGGCGTCCGGTACGCTCTTCGTCGTTCACATCTTCTCGGCCTTCTGAGAACATTTTGTACCACCGATAAACGTTGCTTCGGTCCAAGGTAGCTTCTCCGTATGCCACAGTCAACATTCGGAATGCATCCGCGCACTTAATTTCGTTTTTCACACAAAATTTGATATAGGTTCTTTGATCCATTTTTTTGAATAGGTAAAAATCGAAGACGATCCAAAACACGTGCAAGCAAAGCAGCTGTCAACAATTAAGTGAACATTCAAAATGGCCGAGCTTGTCGGCATAAGTGAGAGACATGAGTACCAACATAACGCCACAAAAAAATCGAAATTCGAATATACGTAACCCGCGAAAATTCAAAATTCGCGATACTTTTTGAACACACCTCGTACATTCAAAACTAACCAAGGCAAAAAAACAGCAGATGCACTTGCATAGCACGGTAAAAGTGTATCTTCTTACGCAGTCGTAGCTGTCAAACATCTACCGCTCTGTTACCGAACATAACATAGATGACTTTGGCACCTCATATCAGACCACAGGACTAACTAAATTTGGCGCTTTATATCCCGTACTTTGAGGTCCATCTTGTTCATAAAACTTCACATGGCCACCGCGACCGCATACGATTAGTTTTTATGGAAACTACCATGAAAAAATGTTTATTTAGTAGTCTAATAATCTTAGTTGAACGTTCAAATATTTTTCAGCCTAAAAAATATAACTGAAATAAAAAACTGTCTTCCCTATAATACACTATAGAACACAATAACACGCGGTCTATTAAAGAGTTTGTATTATTGTAAAATTTAAAAAACACAAACACACAAGCTACAAACTAACAAACAAGACGTTTAATTATTATTATTATTATTTTTGTTCACTGAGCAAGCAGCTATTTAGCCGATATGCTCATATCTCATTCTCAGTTACTAGCGATTCACCTAGATTCAAGATTTTTTTTAGGTGTTTCTTGAACTGGTTTACAGTTCTTGAACTGGTTACTGGCTTGAACTGGTATTATTTTTAATAAACAATAACAATCAGTAATTATTCTTTTTTTTAAGGATGACGAGGTCTTTACACATGTTTTATTGTGAGTATTAAATAAAAAGAGAATATCAACTGCAATCCTGGTTATGTTAAAGTAATGCTATAGCGAAAGTATTATAAATAATATTTTTAAATAATACCTGAAACTAAATTGGGATTCGCATCTTGCACATCTCTCATATGAACTAGAAGCTGTCCAACGGCTGGCAGGTAGAAACATTTATAGACTTTTCCAGCATTTTGATAGTCTGAATCGGCTTATGCGAGAACTTAAATGGGAATCGCTTAGTTTCAGTAGGAAGGCGTCGCTCCTATCCAATGTATCTAAAGCTTTCACAAACAAACCAATAATAAGTATCCAAATAGTATAGAAATAGTCAATAATAAGTAGTTAACTCCCCAAACCCGCCTACTGTGGATACAGAATTAACCAAATATTTAAGATTAAGAATGTTGAATTCCAATCATAACGTAAACCAACAGAGAATGGAATTCACTTAACCCATCCATTTTGTCCCCATTCCCTATTCATCCAACCACTTTACGAAAGAGGTTTCATACTAAATATTACCTTCTACCACCTATCGATTAGCTACACCACCGGAGTTGATCTTCAAAGTGTAGTCCATATGAATAAATAAAATGCAAAATTTCTATCGAGGGCGCCCGCACATGACTCTAAAATGACATACATAGCTGACCTCGTTACTCGATGGGTTACCTTTTTATAAAAAAAATCTAGCTTCATTGTATTCTTTAGTTTGATTACCGCTGTTTTTTTTATTATTATCATTGTTATTTTTTATTATTATCTAGAAAAAAAAGTGATCCTAACCTCACCTATGTCGATTACTGCTTATCTTATCTCATATTTTCTATGAATTTAGATACTATATTAAGATATTTTCACATTGTACAATCGATTAAGGTTATCTTTTTAACTAGTGTTTATTATTTATTATTGTCTTGGAACACGGTGTAGAATAAAACAAGAATGCAACTGCTTCTATACATTGTTTAATAATAGAAAATTTTTTAAGCAGAACCTGATGACAGCTTAGGCCCTACAGGCGTCATTAAAGACATTTCCCACTCAGAATACTCGCCTATACCCACCTGTGGTACCAAATTTGACGTAAATTTTGGTAAATTTGGTTGGTAAATTTTGACCCACCAAGGCTAGTAATGGAACAATACGGACATAATAATAAACATTCTTATACATGTTTCTATTTGCCCACATAGATGAGTTTGTAGTAATTTTAACTGACCAGTAATTACAAAGGCTAGTTGATTTCATAAAGATACTACGAAGTTTTCAAGATTGTCCTATACATGATGATATAGAATGATTTAAGATCATATGCAAGACAGGGAAGAGTCAAGAAGTAGGGAAGAGGCCTCCTTGATATGCTCGTCCTGAGTTTTAGTTTTGTAGTAACCTCACAAAGTAGGCGGCTCCAACGATGCTTATGAATATTCACAGCATGTATTGGTTGGAAGATTTGTTTAATCGCAGCATTTTTTAATCTAGGCCGTCATTTTAAATTGTTACTCCCATTGTTTTGTTAGTATTCCGAAATAGCATGATAGCATGCGTACCTTCTTTATCATATTCTGTCATGGCAATTTTCCTAGAATTCGTCCATGACTCAGCATTTCTTAGTTATCATGTTCACCCACTCGTCATCTCTCTGTGCGGTTTTCTTATTTATTTTACCCGCCGAACGGTAATGGGTTTTAACAGTGCTACCGGTTGTTATTTTGTGAACATAAAGTTCGCAGCATTGACTCCAACAAGGTTAATAAACAGCTTTCTTGATACCGATGAACGGTGACTCTTCACTCCTGACTGTTTATGTTATGTATTGGAGCCATGTTAGTCCGACCACGACTAAATAATATTATTTTTAGTCGCTTTTGAGATCGTCATCAAATTCTACCATAAAACTGATTATTAATATAGTGTTTACATCCTTGAAAAAAAGATTCCGTGATGCAGACTATTGCGCTGTTTAATACATTAAAATCCCACTCTTATTTTGTTTTTAGTTCACTGTTACTAATATTGCTCTTGCCATTATTTTATTTTTTTAATATTACTGGTTGCGCCGTTTTCTTTAATAATAAAATAGTTAAATATAATTAAATAATAACGGTGACATTATGAAGCTGATTTTCTTATACCTTCTACCATGTCTTTCTCAATACTCGTCCAATACGAAAACACCTACCTGCCTCACCACGGAGCGGCGAATGCCTACGAAGTGTGGACGAAGCAGGTAGTCACTCTCAAACGCGCGCGGAGAAAAGAGCTCATGTTGCGAGCCCATCGATCTACTGCGAGCCTCCTATTGATATTACGGATATCGGCCGCACGAACGCGCTAGTGACCCAGCCAAATCAGTGTGCACCGGGAATTGCCGTCGAGGGAAAAAAGGTGAGTCCTTGGTCTAATACCATCCTTCCTTTGCCCTCAGCAACATTTTGTCACCGCAAAAATAAAATTAGCTATTATAGGAAACAAAATTATACAGCCAACCAAAATACTAAATCTTTTACAGCAACCGGCGACCGTCATTCGCATCACCAATTACCATTCGTAATAATATTTACAAAGTTAATTTAATCACTGATCCTAAATGTTCCATAAAAAAATATGTTTTTTTTTATTGAAATAAATTGTTGTGTATGTATAATGTAATGTTGCGTGATATCTTAATTGTCTGTTTTAAGTGTTCTTTTAATTTTAATAATCTATTTTATACCTTGATTAAATAAATGAGTAAATATACACCAAGAATATTCTCACCTAATTGGTGAAACCAAACGTTGTATTTGTCCTGGGGATTCAAGTATTTGTAGACACTATATTAAAATTCATCAGCGCTTAGTCAGCTGATGCTGTCGCCACACGCATGATATCACCGTACCATTTACTGTGAAGTCAACGTATATGTAACGTGATCAAGGTTACCTTATTGCATTGGGTGCTTGTTGCAATTCGCATGCTGACCGAAAATATTGCTAATTTACACCATCTGTTATTTTATTAGGGGATTTTTAAATATTTTTTACTAATTTTAGAGAAAACAAACACCCCATTAAGTCTTCGGAAAGGTCTTGGTCTTGAAAAAAAAATGTTTACAAAGTTGTATATGTAAAAAAAATGTGCACTTTTAAATTAAAATAAGATTTACCTCGGTCAGGGGTAATGCTTTCCGCACAATAATTGTTTTTTTTGTTGTTCGACAGTTTGTGCAGCCCGGAAGCAATACATCTTTCAACATTGTCTTCCTGGGCCGGGAGCGTGGCTACACAGAGACTGACTTATTTGTCCATACGTCGGTCGGCACCCGCAAGTATAAGGTACGTCGTGAGGTTTCTATTTTTCCAGCATTAATCTGTTCTACATTTGGCAGGTCGTAAATAAGTTAACGGTGACCGTTCGACGCTAAAACATAACGAGTGATGGGTGCTGGGCCGAGTGTTGCGCCTCATTTTTGATTTAATTTAATAATATGGATTTTTGCTATTCAGTTGCCTTATATATTTGTAAATTTTATTTATTTATTGAAAATAAAATAACTATGTAACATTTAAGTATTATTAAATAGTTTAATTAAAGCGAAAAGCGACCGTTACATTTTACAGTTGTTTCCTGCCTCCCTAACTAGACGAATCTTTACTAAGGGAAGCAGTTTGGTTTTGTTTGCTTAATGTGCCACTTCCGTCATCTGATCGATGCTATATCGAAGCCGTTGTAAACGGTATATTGTGATATTAATCTTTTAAAAGTATGAAATTATAACAAAAGTGAATTAAACGCATTGCGGCCCTGCCATTGCTTGCTAAACATCTAAATAAATAATCTAATAAATTAATTTAATTTTTTGATTATTATGGGTTTTGTTTATGCAGGTGTATTTAAATTCACTGATGTACTTTTAGCGGGTTGATCTATATCAACAATTAGACATTAATAAGCAAAAAGTTTTGGATTAAATGTTTTCCAATTACGAGAGAAAATAGTTCAAAATTTTAATGCTTGATAACACGGTTGAACGCATGGAGCGAGGTCGGACGGCAACAGCTCGGGCTTGCGAAATACTTCGAAAAAAAACCATAATAATTAATTATTTTAGTATCATTTTTTTTTCTTTCGTGAGACCGGTTTAGTTGTCGATATAGATCAACCTGTATAAATAATACACACTTTACCAACATTTTGTCTTTATAATTAAACTTATGTTTGCTGAGCTTTATCTCATCCATCCATCCATATAAAAGAAGTTCGCAATGAGAGATCTTAAAATGTATGGGCCGTAGAATAAAAATGTTCTTACAATCGAAGTAAATAATTTAAAGTTGTCTAAAATTAGCAGATCGTTCAAATGGGAAACAACATTGATTTTAACTAACTTAAATTTGCACCTTTCGGGGCTCCAGTGAAAACTAAAAATCTTCTATTAATGTAATTAAAAAAGTTTACCTCGAGGACCTCACAAGATTTATTTTTATAGATTATATAATATTTGAATTAACATTAACTTGTAACGCAGTAGCTGCTCGGTTTTTTTACATCAATATTGATTACGCTATCAGGTTTGACAAATATTTACGAAAAATAAATTAACCACAAAACAGCGCGGTAGATTTGTTCTGGTTATCAATCAATGCGTTTTACAGGCGACCTCTCGACTTATTTCTTGAGCTTTTGCTTTCCTTATGAAACAGTGTTTTGCTGAGATAAAAATATGGCTCTATTCCTAAAATGTTTGGCTTTTTAATTTAATGTGTGGTTCATTCCACACATTTAGTAATTCCTAGCTTTCAACTGATTTTTATCCATCTGCGCTGGGGAGAAAGTTGTATTAATGCTAGATAGCCGCAGTCGCAAATGTGAAACCTATGCTAGCAGCATATTGGAGCGAAGAAATGCAAACTTCAAATTAATCATTCTTTTTCTAAAATTCGAACAAAAGCGCTAAAAATTTAACATGGGACCTCCCATACAGAAAATATTTTTACATATAATTTTTCTATTATTTTGAATTTTAAAATTCTGACTCCGTCAGGACCTAGTATTTTTCACGTAGATTCAATTCAAACTTTAAAATTCTAAAATCGGTGGTGAAGTCATTGAGATCTGACATCACTAACATTTCGCTGAGCTCCGATTACCCAATTTGCCTTATTGTTTAATTTTAAATGTGGTACTCGCAGCTTTGTTATTGTTAATATTGTAATCTTTATGTTTGTAACGCTGTGAGTTTACCAATGAATAAAACTTGAATTTGCTTGCAATGAATAAACATACAATTTAACATGATACATTTGCTCTCACTTGAGAGTTGAGAGGTCCAAGCATTTATGTTTAAGGTGGGGAAAAAAAAACATGGAATACGGTTATTTTATCAGGCAAAACTAATAATGGTTAATTTTACTAAACAATACTATTTTCTCTGGGCAATTTTTATAGACTTGTTATGGTTAGTGTGGTTTTTTGTGGATTTTCAAAATGAAAGGTCAGTCATCACTGTATTATTAACATGAAGATGGCAGCACTCGTCAATAAAAGAGGGAGAAGTGTGTTTACACATGCGTAAAAAAAAATAGTTAAAATTTCAGCCATTTTGGATGTGCCATTGTTTGACAATCGTTTGACTGAGTTGATGTGTTTCGAACTTCATTAAATTGTTGTTTTTGAAAGGCAATATCCCTACGCACATTACATTATATTAATTATGATAGGCACTCATCTATTGTAACTTCTGTTCATCGGCGGCAGCTTCGCTGTTTCAACCGATGCTTAAAAGTTTAACATATTTAAATTAACCTAATTAATTAGGAGATCGTAAATCCCTCTGATTTTCCCAGTCTCTCTTGTGACACCTACAATTTCAATATCTAAATCTTTCGCATTTCACTATAATCATGACCTCGGTCAGCCTTAAACACCACGAATCTTGTTAGAGATATTAAATAAATAAATATGAACATTAACAATACCAAAAAAATATTCAAAATGACCCAAGCAATCATTAAAATGGTGTCAAATTTACCATTTCTTAGTATATTTATTTCTAGATGTATTTATTTTTCTTTTTTTTAAATAACAATTTTGAGGCATCCTTATCATTATATTTCAACGACGCTAGTTGGTCGACAGAATGAAACTCGGATTAACATTATGCTATAACTACTTGTGTTTTTTTTTTACTGTAATTTATAATATTTTTGCGAAATCTGTTCACAGTTTGCACGATAAATGTGATGATCGGTTTTGTATGCATATTTTATCCTTAGATTTGCTTCTCTGTTCGTGAGAAAATGCAATGTAAACATTGGTTGCAAACATTTACATTTAGGATTAATTAAATGCGTTCTTGACATGGTGCTGCTAAGGCGTTTGACACATTTGCTTAAATAGAGATACGTAAAACAAACAACAAAAAGTAATACGCGCTGTGTTTATATGTTCCACGGAAGCTTGACGTTGCCGCGCTCTTCTTTCTTATCAGCAATCTACCCACGCGACTGGGACAGTCCTACGAATAGGCTGATATCGCACTTCGTTAGAAATATGCGCTGCGGTTCGCCAGATGATATAGATAACAAAGTCAAAGACCTTCACTATACAGGTAGTTTAAAAAGACTCCAACGGATTGCTATGTCTACATAGATTTCCATAACTGTCCGCTAACAAAGACAGATTGGGAAGCGGTCAACCCATTAAATTTTATTTCAGCTAATTTTTATACGTTTCTGCTGCTCAAATAGCCAAATTCTTCATATTGCCGCCGAATGTAACATGCAGAACCTCGCTGTGAGACCTTGTGAAGCAGTGTTCAATCTGCTAGTTTGTAAAATATCTTTAAAAAGAAAAGTCAGTGTTGACACTATTTTTTTTTTATAATTCCTTTATTTCGATAACAACAAATGTTTACCACCAAACTATTTAATTTTTTAGGTGGATGTCGCATAGTACATTCCACTTGTAGGGTTTGTATTCCTTATTTAAAGAGAGGTAAGAGAAATGTGTAACCGGTTTCCTCGTTCATATCTTCATAAATATTTATCATATAAGACACATTTCGCCTTTACACAAATAATTAATAAAAGTTTACACCGTATTAAACTTAATTAAAATCAAACCTAAAACAAACATAATATATAAAGATAGCGCACAGGAATAGAACAGGATTATGAAGGAATTTTTTATATTTTACAGGTGTCTGGAACGAGCGTGATGAGCGAGTATCGGCTCTATCCGCTCGTTGGTTTGAAGGTGCCGCTGAATGCGTCGTTCACACCTCCGATATATATGCATAATCCTCATGATTATGCATTACAGGTAATTATTATTATGCATTGGTGGTAATTCATTATTTTGATTAAACACCAATAAACAGTTTTACAATAATAACAAATTAAATAATTCACTAATCAATAAATTAAACTAAAATTTAGAAAATATAATGACGTCAGATGAAATGAGCGTGCCGAGAACACTGGGCACACACCACCTCCAAATAGACTCGCTGTTTGATGTAGGATCTTTCATCCCCTTTAACTCATCAGGCCACCACGCGCCCAATCGAAACCATTATTTCTAATATATGCACTTGCTGTTTTTCCCATTTCTGTTGTGGTTATTCCTACCTACTATTAGATTACCTATTCCTATTAGACCTCCTCTATCACCCTTTTAAAACTTCCCATCCACCTTCCCAATGTCCTGTTTATGTCCATGAACATGAGTCTAAACAAGCAACAAATTTGGAAAATCATAAATCATTTTTTTTTAATTTGCCACTATCATGCTATACGACCCAATTGTAGAGAATCCACTTTATCATTATTGTCCAATAATAATCATGTTTTCATTTCAGATAGCGGAGGTGTACTGTTCTGGCGGTGCAATATCGCTCGATCTGCCTAGTGGCGGTATAGACGCGCCGCAGGACATGTGGACATTGCCACCACATGCCACTAGGCCCATAATCGTCATGCGGTATACCGCTGACATGACGCTTCCGTCTCCACACACCACATACGTTAGAATTAAGGTAAATATATATATATATATATATATATATATATATATATATATATATTTTTAATTTTAGTGTATTACGGTTGACATTCATCTACTTTGTGCGTATGTAGAGGTAATATCTAAAAGTACTTCACCGATAATGGTGAAACCTAATACTGGGGTAGTTCTCGAAATCCCAAAAGTATCGATAATTATATGTTATCTTGCCAGAATTTCCTCGGATTTCAGGACACAATATTTTATTCAGAAACCCGAAAATATTATAGAGGGATAAATTTTGTATTTCAACCAAAAGGCAAGCTTGTAAGCGAGTCCGTCAAAAAAAGAAACATTTCTGCAAAATCTGTCAAAGTTTCCGTTAATGACCATTTTGCTTACAGGTTTAAATTAAAAATTTCTTATCACATTAATATCGCAAAATTCCCCTGGAAACCTCTTAGCATGCATAAAAAGCAATGTTTTCATTTGATTTCTAAAAGCTTTTTTTGTATCTAATAATTTTCTTGATTTTTATTATTCAAAACTATTTACTGAATACTGTACATCCGATAAGAATAAACTTCCGTCGATGATTGAATAGATACCGTTCGATTTGGACAGATCATTAACTTCTGGTTTTCTTGTAATCTCTCGAGTGTCATGGGCACATTTAATTAGTGCAAGCATAAAGCTACATAAATGTTATAAATAACAGATTAGGTGTTTGTTCCACGGGCACGAGTGAAAGCTTTTTTAAACCTATATGCCATAGCTACTAAAACGAAAAAAAAACAGCTTTTGGCTTGTTGCAATAAAGTTATTATATTTGCTGCATATACATATTTATAAATTGATCTGCTAAAATCTGAATAATTCTGAATTGATGAATTTTCTTTTTAAATCATGCTAAAACCACATGACACCATTTCTATAAATATTTAATACATATATAATATTATTGAACACATTTTTTGTTTGGTTTATATGTTAGTTTTTATTCCAGTAGTGAGCGTGGCCGATCCTAGCCCCTGCTGCTGTGCTACGCTTGGGCCATTCCAAATCACAAATGCAATGCTCAACTGTCAAATCTTGGCTCAACCCTTTCGATCCGAAAGTAGCCCAAAGTGAAAACGGGGTGGGGAGAGTAATTTTACAAAAAGATTTTCCTATTAAAAATTAGGTTGGCTACATGGGTAGCAGAGCTGGAAATTTAATATTTTAAACATTCATTGCTCCAGCATTGCTCGACACCCTCTCACTCATAGATAGATGCATAATCTGTAGATACACATTTTCAAATTTTGCCTTATTTGAGTGTCTATCTTTATTCTCGGTCCATTTTAACTAACTATATTTAAGTTACATATTTACACATTTGGGTTTATTTTTTTTTTTTTTTAGTTCGAATCTTATCTGCGTGCAGAAGAATTGCCCTCAGTTTTAATTTAACCTTGAGAGCGGCTTAAAATGAAAATCTAAGTAGTCCACATCCACGACCTTAGTAAGATTATTGACATAGTATTTTTTGAAATATAAATATACTGTTTCTTAATTATCTGAGTAGATAAAAAACAGCAGCTGAATGTATTAAAAGCCACCACCACAAAAAAATCTAAACTTGTTTCATTTATCATCCATTAATAATTATTTTTTCAAGCTTTTATTTAGCTTTAGTCGGTTTAGCTTAAATCTTGTAAGCTGAATCAAAACCACTTCCTCTTATCCTATAGAGTTGAAATTTAACATGTTGGTTTAGTTTCGGTAAGCATGACCTGATTCTACACCCAGCAATGGCTCCAGACGAAGGAACTCCTCAACGGTCAATAGCACAGACACAAAATTTTGTTTAATACAAAAATGTATTTAATAGCTTGTATTAAAAATGTTTTTTTTTACTAATTTATTTATTAATAGTTAAATGTCATGAAGTTCAGGTGCAAAATGAATTTTAAAAAAAAGCATATATTTTTGCGGATGTGTACATATCATGTGTATTTACCATGACTATTTAATCTCGACGTTTCGAAGATGATCACACGTCCCGTCCTCAAGAAAAAGTTTGAAACGTCGTTGTTCGAAATCAGATTTCTCTTAAAACTCCAACTTGACATTAAATAGGTACACGTTTTAAAACAATCTGCCTTTCATTGTGAACACACTCCTAACCTAAACTGAAGGAGGTTTAAAAGCAATGATTTCTAAATTTCAATTTAATTGAATATTGGTAGTTTGCAGTATCGCTCTCTAGTAACCTTTAAATTAAACAGTTAAACAGACGAGTTTTTCTTATACCCTCTTGTCTCTGCAAGCCATAATTTGCGAGTTCATGAATATCGCCTTAAGTGAAAGGTCATCTTATGGAAATAAATACCTCAGTTTTGACAATGTGGACCTTCCTTAAGGAATGACTCTGTATATGGGTGTAAAGTTGTGTATACTAAAGGTTATCAAACAAGTAAGTTCTCCAGTGGACCAGTGACTTCTCCGTTGAAGACTGAATATGTGATCATCTCCAGAACTTTATATTGAAATGTTGAAAGATATTCCTTGTTCCATATAGCACCAAATTTCCTTGTTCAGCTTAATGGGACTACACCAATGATGGTGGTAGCTGTTGAGGTGACGCCTGGAACGGAAACCGGGCCGTACTCAACCCGGCCCAACATAGACTTCGGCATGGGCGGAACTAAAGATCCACCTAAACAGGTTATACATTTATAATCCTAAAATCAAAATGCAAATTGTTACAATTGCCTTAAGTATTATTTTTGTGGTAACAGACAGGCAGCATAGCTGATAGGTTTGTTTCCGTAACTGCTACTGAGATAGTTGCTGATCAAGACCAACGATCTTTTAAAACATATAGATACGAGTCCACTACTCTATTGCCAGACATATGTTTTCTAGGATTCGTTTGAAAGCTTGTTTTCCTAAGTTTCAAATAATGGCCTTCTCTAATGAGGACACGCAGCTAATGCTAAGGAGAAAGCTATTGCTTTGAATATATTCTTAAGCTCTTGACAATCATAGTGCCCCGACAAAAATTTGTATGTCTCAATGAGATCACTACGCTCTCGCCTTTCTTTGAGAGTAGACACTTGAGTCTTTCTTCATATTCCAAACCTTTCAAAAGTTAAGCTAAGCTTGATGAGACATGACATATTTTCAAATAAAAACAGTGGTTAGCAAAATGATAACTTCTCGTTGGTAAGTCATGAAAAACAGAATCAATGTCTAAAAACTTTGCTTCAGTAGTTTTATTTTTTATGTTCTTGAATTCAGTTAATAATATATTTACATCTAAGCTTTTGATAAAATGTATGGAAATATACAGATTTTTCGAAGCTCTTAACTTATATAAAAGTAGAATTTGACTTTTTAATTCTATAGAAGCCTAACACTTAAGCCTAGCTTAATTCTAAAATTAAGAGATAAAACGATATCCAATATTATTTTTCTCATATATTTACTAATAAAAGGGTCAGTGTGTACGTTTGTATGATGACCGGGTTGAGCCCCCTTAAGGCATACTCACGGTTTGTGTCATTCAAATTCGGAGTCATCCGCCAAACGATTTTGAATAGATTTATAAGTTGTTATTGTCCACTTGAGCCATTTTCCCCTTATCCTTATGGTTTTTTTATTTCCTAGGTACGTCTATACATGGGTAACTCATCACCGCGATGGCTCCGTATCGGTTCGGTGTCTGTCCGGCCCGGTATGCCGGTGAACAGCGCACTGATGGCCGAGGATGAATCAAATGAGCCCTCCACCTCGTCTGGAATAAGCGTCAGTTTGCTGCCGAATGCGAATATGGCGCCGTATCGAGATACTCACGTGGCAACTCTCACTATAGACTGTGAGCTTTTCTTTTGACTTAACAATTTATCATACAATGTTAATAAATAATATTGCCTAATATTACCTTTCATAGTGACTATTATCAGTGTAATATTTTTCCAATTGAACTTGAAATCTTCTGAAGGTGACTTAAGTTGGTGTTATTTTTTAAGAAAAAAATATGACAATCCTATTAATAAAAATGAATCTTCGGATTTTACCATTTCACGAGGACATAACTCTACACAGTTAGATTTGAAAATTATTTAATTATGTTTATTAACCTGAATAAACAAAAAAAAAACTATACTTCTTGTATTGTCCCTTCTATGGATCTAGGTATTATGGCAATGTCCCCCAACAGTGCTAATTTGTGGATGGTCATGATTACAGTGCTCGTTGGGCACAATTCAAGATTCAGCTGTCAGCTGAGGTTCAATGACCGATAACTGATTTCCTTTGTTTTACAAATCACATAGGCAAATTTATAGAGAACTCGGTTCACTGCCTTCGACCCATCATTGTGCAATGACAAGACTCGTGGCCCCCACTACAGGCCACTACTACTACGTCGTCAAGAGAAGGTTTTGCTCACGGCCATACTTCTACGGAGTTAACTATTCATCAATATATGTAACAAGTTAATAGTTCAAATCTACTGTCAAATCAAAAAATCTGTTCATCGACAGTGCATTATTAACTTTTAGTTGACTCACATCCAAAGATTAGGGATGTTACAGTATATTTGCAATCATTTGTGATTCTGTCTGTCCTACTCTTAATTCGTTAACGAGCCTGTAAGCGCCTCTCCATTTCAAAAACAAATCCATATTAGCTTTATACTAGCTGATCCGAGATTCCAATTTAATATAATTTCTATCTAAATTTCATCTCTTCTCTCTAAAGCAGAACATTGTAACCTCAAAATGGACCCACATACTAGCAATGCCACTTTCCTACAGCCTTTAACCCTACTGCATTACTTTCCGTTCTTCT
Source organism: Neomicropteryx cornuta (assembly GCA_020383195.1). NCBI lineage: Eukaryota > Metazoa > Arthropoda > Insecta > Lepidoptera > Micropterigidae > Neomicropteryx > Neomicropteryx cornuta. The sequence continues at coordinate 3,550,549 of JAHKQU010000011.1, forward strand.
GTACACCATAAATACAATAACTCATTTCAGCCAGTGACAGTAATGTTCCATGGGTTCGAGATCTCGGCTAATTAGTCTTTCTTAAGTCCCGGTCCGATGTACCTATTAATAGTCCAACTTATGATTTTATTATAGGGCGGTCGGTGTATGATTCGGGCATTTGCTGCGGCTCTATTATTGTAAGAACAAAATCGGGCGGTCACAGTATAGTCTTGCCGTACATGTCACAAGCTCTACAGGGCGGCCTCACCTACAATCACACCATCGTGAGGTATGTGCTACTTATTTTGAGTAGATAAAATACCGGAAACATAATTAACTTAACTTTGTACCTTCTTAGGACCACTTCCAATAACCAAAATTATAGTAGTTAGTTTCGCATCTCAGCGTCTGGTAAGATCGCACTCTTTCGGTCGGGAATCACTGACACTTGAAAAATGCTATCACGCCGATTCAGTGATTCCCAACTACTAGAGAATTATATTATCCGATGATTGTTTGCGAAAATAGAATGTTATTGGAAATTGCTCAAATAAGTACTCAAGAAGTTTTGTTTTAACAGAATTATTTTTTTACTGGTAATCACATACTTTCCTGACGGATAATTTACACTACAAATTTGCTTTTTTAATACACATGATAAATTCTGCCTTATAATTGGACAAAATATGTTACGATGTATGCTTATAACAATAGAAATATATTTGTCTAAATATTGATATAAAATATGACATATTATAAAATGGCAACTAATTGGGATATTTTGACCTACTTTGAACCGTCCTGCATCATAAATCTATGATGTTTGTAAAAGACGGGGAATATCATCTTATTCTCATCAAAGTAATGTATGAGGTTCATCAGAGGAGTCATCAGAAAAAATATTTTTATTTAAACATTCCGATTGATAGTAATCACAACTCTCACATTAATTACTATTACTGGAAACGTGGGTCCCACAGGCCGTCTTCAAATTCGTCAAAACGTTCTGACGTTGAACACGAGATTTTTTAAATAAAAAATCACGGGTCTGTGAGACGGATGTTTGGAGTAAAGGGTTAAATTCTTATTTTGTGTATTTTTATGATAGATAAATTATTAAATTATATATCTGTGTGGCGATCTTTGATAATAAATTTATTCTACTTTCTATTTCAGATTTCGATCTAGTGATAAAAATATATTACCTTTAAGAACAATGAGGGTGACTAATGAGTTTGATATTGGAGTCCATATTACTGAATTAGAGTTCGCTGACAATTTAGAGAGATATTTTGAGGTATGTACCCACATTACAATTGATGAAATGTTTCAATAAATATTTGTATTTATATTTACTGATGTCCTTTTAGGGGAATGATCTATATCGACAACCTAACCAGACTCACGAAAAAAAAAATAATTTTGAAAAAAAAAGTTCATTCTAAAATAATTAATATTAATAAAAAACTTTGTTTTTCTTCAAACTGTTTCGCGACCGCATAGGCGGGAGGTCATTACCCGATTTCGCGTTCAACCGCCTTCGCAAACGTTAAAACGGTTTCTTTAATATTTTGAATTCGTTTATCTCGTAATTAAGAAACATTTTTCCAATATTTTCTAGTGATTAATGTTTGATTTTTGATATAGATTAACCCTCTAAAAACGACATCAATGAATAAATACACCCTGTATATTGTACTAATTGTAAAAAAAATATAGTATAATTGTAAAATGTATTTCTTAAATACTGTATTTAGATGATTTTTTACATTATAATAGGTATGATAGGGAATCTGGTCAAAGACCATAAAATTAAATAAAAGCATGAAGCTACGAAAGTAGGAGTCGTAGCTGAACAAATGATTTCTTGTTCTCGTTACAGGGTCAATTTCAGGGAGAATTTGTGTACCGTAAGCTGACATTTTAATATTTTTAAGGATTGAAATTTTTCTAACAAATTATATAACCAGAATGTTTAAAGAAAAATTAATATCAAAACGCACAAATAGTTGCATCGCTTGAATTATAAAGGTTATTGTATACATATGTTTATTGGAATTTGTATAGTAAGAGGTTAGCTTCCATGGTAATCATCGACCGAGGTCCTGCTCATCATAAAAGGATTGCGAGAACCGAATTGAAAACTTCATTAATGGAGGGTGGAAACCGAAAATTGGTGTTTTCGTTGATCAACAATCCAAAAGAATTATAGCTGGTAATGTTTAATAAAAATGAAAAAGTCCTTTGATAAAACACTGATGATATTAAGCAGATGATATTTTATTCTATTTTTCAAAGCCTTTCGATTAAATGAAACTTTTCTACATTTCAAATCGAAAAATAATTTTCAAGCAAACTACCAAAAAACCCCGCTGTCGGAACGTTACAATATGGTACAATATGATCATAATAATGCACGGTCTGCGCTTTCTGTCTGCAGGTAAACGATTTCAAGCCGAAAGCTATAGCACCGTCAAAAAGTACAAATATATTTTCGATTCGGTTGAAAAACTGGACCGACAAAGTGAAGTTTCAAACGAGGGTTACCGTTCACACCAACATCACGTCGCTCGTCATTCCAATTTACATTTACAATGGCAAATTTGATATCGTGAGTAATATTATGTCATAGAAAATTTTTTTCCGCGCAAGAAATATTTTAGGTTAGAACACTACACTAAATATTTTTTAAATACAAAGAATTCTATCGGCAAATAATACATAAATATTTACATACAACTAAAATATTAGTAGTACAGATTTATTTGTCCAGTTTGGAAGCATATAAATGTTTATGATAACAGTTTAAATTTAAACAATTTTAATGAAGATTGTTATAAAAAATGACAGGTTTTCCCTCTAATTTAATATCCTAGACTGTTCTGTTCTAATGGTTTTTGCATTATTTATTTTTAAATAAATTAAGCATTGTTGGAAAAAAAATGCAAAACCACCAACGACACACACATTGTATATTTTGTACAATGACTTAAGGGACCTCTGCCCGAAAGTGACGCTATGTGACATTATAGTTTAAACTTAAACAGAATTAATGTATTTAAAAAAAACATTGAATTTACATCTTTATAAAATCAACTCTGCCCCTGTACTTTTTATATGTCCGTTTCAACATCCGAAGTCCTTTAAAAAGTGCTGTCTACCTTTGCTCTCATTTGTATGTATTATTCCTTAAATATTAGGTCCGTCCCACCTTATAATCATCTTTTTGAGCATTCTCAGCTCATTTCTTACGCCTACGTTGTTTATGATATTATTTTCACTCTATGATTCATCAATTTCGTCTGTCTTTAGCTGTCAGATGGTTGTGTGTGAATTATCTACAGTTACATTTTGCTAAAATCCTAATATTAATTCTTGCAATTTTGAATATCGCTACCCGAATGTGATAGCGTAACTTTTTTTTGTCGGCGATTACATAATTTTCATCAGTGATGAGTAAGGTCCACTTAACGTTTTCAGTGATTTAACACAGTTCAGTCCACAAACTTGTGGCATTTTACATTTTAATTAAAATTTTCACGGTCCACGAATAGCAGTATGATGATAATAGGGATTGTTTAGTAGAAAATAACTTTCGCTTTTTGAACTTTCAGGAACTATCAATACCGAGCGAACCCGACATTCTAGATTTTGGTTTGGTGGGAACGTCAAGTACGGCGCGCGCGACCATACAGCTCGTGAACACGAACCCAGTCGCAATATGCATCGGCACGTACGGTATTAATCTGGAGGGTGGCGCTTTGCAGTTCCTCGGCTGCGTTAAAGACGAAGACGACAACAATATTACGGCCTGCGTGAGTTTTTTTTTACTACATTATAGTCTCTGTAATCCAAACTTGGGAATTTATTACCACAAATGGCAGAGTGAATCTGGTCAAAGACCATAAAATTAAATAAAAGCATGAAGCTACGAAAGTAGGAGTCGTAGCTGAACAAATGATTTCTTGTTCTCGTTACAGGGTCAATTTCAGGGAGAATTTGTGTAGCGACCGCACCGGGTACGATATTGGTGCATTCACCGCTTACATTAATTTCATCGCCGTGACGCTGAAATATAGATTAAGAATTGCGTTATATTTTTCTATTTGTTTTGGTTTTATTTTATATAGGATTTTAGTAATCTGAAATTTGTCTAAACGGAACATGCTCCTTATGCCATGGCTCCTTATGACCAACTCAAAGATCAAGGCCGAATTTCTCCAGTGCACTGAGTAGTAAAAATAACTCATATAAAAATGATTTGAATGTAGTTAACTGTTTTAACTTACAAACCAATCCACATAATCAACCACTGTTGTGTTGGATTGAGGTGATTTAAATGGACTGAAAAACCCATACCATACAATTTTACATACCAGGGTTTTATGGTCCACCTTGTCAAGTACCTTTAAGAAGTCAAAGTAACAGCAATCAACTCAGTGATTGAGTTATTATTATTATAAACGAGTTACGTAGTAAATACGAGATTGGTTTCAACAGACCATAAGTAAGGTAAAATTGACTATATATACTATACATTTATTAGCATTATCAGGGTTGGATAAAAGTTATATTTAATAATTTTAAGCTTTCACTCTTTATTCATCTCAATTTGAAGTCTATGGATTTTGAAGTCATGTACGACGGTTCTCTAAATATGGAGGTTGCTCAACCGACTACCCCACCATTACAAACTAGTACACTGTGATTCCATAAAGTTTACCATTTCTCGGCAATAGTTTGCTTTGGCCGAATGCGAACTTTTATTTGAGAGATTATAACACTCGATTTGTTTCATCGCGCAGATGTGCATACCAGCCGGTGGCCGCGGCGTTGCGTCGCTCTCGACAGTGGCGCCGACGCGAGAGGCGGGTTACCTGACTGGTATGGCCTGGATTGCAACGGAGCATCACAACCACACGGTCAAGGTCAGGCTGACCGTGGCCAAGGGACGGCTGGCACTTGCTAAGCTGCTTCTTTTGGATGGGTGTTTTGCGGTGAGATTTTTTTTTTGTTGATGGAAGATGAAGAAGATGGAACCAATCTCAATGAATAAAAATTGAGGATATCATCTTTCAGTCAGGTACTTCTAAGGTAAAGAATTCCTTAAACCTATTTGGATGATCTTGATTCATCCAGTTTTTCTGCTACTGTCCTAATATATATAAAAACATGCATGGACGGGTTGTCTGTATGGTCTGTTTATTATACACTTCTAGAGTCTCACCTTAGACTTATCTAATTCTCTTATGGGGTTCTGCAGCATATATTCAAGAAATTTTTATACTTCAAAAGAGGGCTGTGAGGGGGTTTCCTGGGTTTAAGCCCAGGTGAGGATTGCCAATCACACTTAGAATCCTGGCAATTCTCACAATATATGGTATCTTCATCTAGGAAATCCTTGGTGATTTTTTCTTAAAGAAAGAGGTTGCTTCTACATCTATAACAATATTCATTTGCACGACACAAAAACGATTATATTCAAGTTCGTAAAACTCAATTTCATAATAATAGTGTTTATAGGGTAGTAGATTTATTCAATAATCCCTCCAATAATATAAAAAATTTAGAAAAATGTCACAGCTTTAGGACTGAATTAAAAAAAATGGAAAACTTTTTAGTCTCGATGACCTTAATTGATTTTTATTGCATTCACTGTTATGTTATCATTCTATTAATTTTATAATATTATTATACCATTTAGTTTATACAAGGTTTACATTCTTTTACTTGCTATCTCTTCTACTCGTGTATACGGCTTACTGTGTATCAAGGCTTAATTATTACTCTTGTTCTATGTATCTTGTTATTGTTATATTGTTCTATTTACTTTTATTGTTCTATGTTTATGTTGATACACAACTGCAAAGTTGTTTTTTGAAATTACTGAAATACCGAATACTATCACCGTATTTTTCAGTCATCATGGTAAGAACACTTCTTCAGTCGATATCTTCTGTTTGTTTAATTAAAAAAAATAACTTCATGTGCATCAACTCGTTTTCTTTATCAAAATTTGGTTGCTCCTTTTTAGTCAACCAATCCAGTTTCGACCAATATATTTCTAATATTGAAAGTGATTTAATCACTTACTTGCTGTAGTGCTAGTATACTTTAATATTTTTTTTTCGGTTTGCTATTGACACTATGGATTATCGAGCATTTAACTTCAGTAAATTAAAGTAATATCTTGACACAAAGCCATAGTCGTGGACTGGAGTTTTCATATTGAGAAATTTTATTGCTGATTGCTTCGAATTTAAAAAAAAATAAATAAAAAAAAAAAAATAATTAAAACATGAGTTTTTCTAAATTGCCATTTACATAATAAATATTTGGTATATTTTACACTAAAGAGGACAGGTGAGAGTTAAAAATACATTTTTATAAAACTCAGCGCTGGGTTTAAACCGACATCCTGCATTCTCAAGTACAGGACCTCTTTAGAACCTTTATAAATATTATGCTATCCAGCACTTTATCAAATAATTAAAAACTTTTTCAAAATTTTTCAATATTGCCAAAGATTGTGTCATTCATGCGATTTGCCGCTATTAAAAAACAATCATCAAATATAAGTCAAATAACTTTACAACTCAATTTTACAATGGTATATTTATTATGTATATATAATATTTTTTTATAATCGTATTTTACTTATTTCATCAAAGTTGATCAAAGCCGCTTAAGATATATTTTTGTGTAATTCTACATGTGCCGACTTGTTCGGTTAGTAAACTTTGTCTATTGTTACACGTCTTATCTGAATGTTCTTTGTGTTCATTCAATTAATGGATTGTTTAAGACTTTATAACTGCAGATACAGAGATCGCTTTACCAGTGTCTTGTTCTGCAGTGAGGAGTGGGGGTAGGTTATACATGATTTTCGTATGTTCATAATACTGGTCGATTATTGTGGTAGTGTATACGGACCCTTAGTGCGGGTTAGGCAGTGTGGCCGAATGCTAACCGATTACTAGGTTATATAAGGCAATGCACATACCTACTCTCTCTCTTCTCCCTATCTGCACTGTCTAAGCAACACCTACCTTCTTGGGCATATTTGTACTAAGTATTATAAAAACATTTAGTCTCGTCTCGAGTAGTTTGATTCTAATTATCCTTGTCAGTTTATGTTGTATTTTATTTATTCCGTTACCCTACAGGGCACGATCTGCTCGCACCCTCTCAAGATTCAGTCTCAATTCTACATCGGCATGAACGTCATTAGCGTCGAAGCGGACCAGCCAGATCAGCGCATCTACCTCTCCGCCGAGGAAGGCACCTCTAAGCTTATAATGCCTCGCGAGACAAGCTACATCGGAGATATTTGCTATAATCCGGCTATCAGTTGCAATGGCGAATGCTACACCGGACTCGACTTGAACTCTACAAGTAAACTAACCCTCTTTATTTTAATTTTGGTATCCTTGTATCAAATCCTATTAAATTTACTTAGTTCACTGACCTTCACTCGCTTGGTTTCTAGTTCTTTGAACCTTTTAACTTCAACATCTTAATTTTTCAGCTAAACTAAAACCGTGGCGGGTGGGAATGTTTTAAATCCGTACTACCAGATGATTTGATTGATGACGTAAAGTATAAATGCTTTCCAAAACAAACTGAACAGTTTCTACTCGCACACTAATATGTATTTTTTTAATTCTATGTCATTTGTAATACAAACACTTAGTAATTATTTTAATTTCTGTTTTTTTATTTTTTATATTTCTATATAGTATTTTTTATATACATATTAGTATTTGGTTTAATTAAGTACAGTTGTAAATAGCATAATTGCTGCCTCCCTGTTTATTATTATAAATTGAGGTTTTAATAGATGGGTTGGTTTGATGGGTTTAGTGTCATTTGAAAATTAAGGTGTTTTCTATACAATAATGTATAATAAACAGTATTTAGGGCGAATAACTGTTAATTGGTGTAAGCCGTTTAACTGTAGTTTGTAATTTGAACGATGCAGTTAAATTATACGTCGGTCTGAACCGACCATGGGTTCAGGCGTTCAGGTTTATTTTGTCGAAAAACGAGCAACCTTGGTGTCGGTACTTACCCATTTCATCTCGCTTAACGTTATATCTCGCTTTATAAAACGAGAGAGTTTATTATTTTAAACGGTTTAATCAAGCGTTGATGCATTTAACTCCTTTGGCTTGTGAGGAAGTTTTTTATTAAATCGTGTGGTTTAGCCTTTTAACGGAAAGCAGGCTGCCGTCTGTCAAATTACAATTGTGCAAACGTCAAAGACATATTAGTATTTAACCAAAACACGCAACTTCACGGCCATTCAATGAAGTTATCTAAATCTCTTTGTTCCAATAATTCTAGAAAGTACTGTATCTCCAATAGAGTTGTGGATAATTGGAATCAGCTACCACGGGCAGTGGTGGAAGGTATAAGTGTAAACCAGTTCAAGAACCGCCTTGATAAATTTCTTGAATCTAGGTAAATCGCTAGTAGCTGTGAATGAGATATAATAGCTAAATAACTGACTTTTTAATACTGAATAAGATATAGGCTTATCAGCTATGCTGCCTGCCTATTATAAAATAATAATAATAATAATTTATTATAGAATTATTGAACAAAAGCATTTATTTTTTATTATATATAGTAATACCCACAATACCTCTTTTTTTCCTTTCAGTTGGTCTCCAATGGTTGTTAAGACTCTCACTACCCATAGATACTAAGACATCGGACATTCATTTGCTCAACTCTAGATATAATATGTTTTTGAATCTCAGTAATAATCCGTCCAGTCGAAACTTTACATTAAGAATGGACACTACAATGGTAAGTGATATTTTATTTTTTTTTACTCCGTAACAGATTTTTTTGACTTTATCTTTTCTACAAATGGACTGAATGGATTTTCATAGATCATTCCTTAAATCATTAGCCAATGAAAATTGTAATATCGAGAAGTATGAAATTAAACGTATTCTAAGTAGGTATTGTATTGTAAGTATTAATTAAATAAAAAATACTAAAATGTTTTATAACCAAATTTCTTTAATTTTTTTTTGCGAAATATAAATTACCTCTATATTTATTTTGCTCGGCGAGTTAATTCAAATACAAACATAAATACAAATATTTTATTTCCATTAATACAAAAAGTATGTAGGAATGACAATACAATATTAAAAAGAGTATAAAAAATGATGACAAGCAAAACAAACAAATCATCAACAACAATAAATATTCATAAGTAAACCATAACACAAGTGATAATTAAAAATACAATCAAACAATAAAATAAAAATAAATAAAAAAAAAAACAAAGAAATAATAAGAGAATTATTTGAATTCATTCAAACTGTAAATAGTTGTTCAATAATATGCCTTTTTAGATCCCTTTTGAATGTATTGCAATCATGAATTTCCTTTAGATTTACAGGCAACATATGGAAATATTTTAAACCTAAGTAATGGCAGTTGTTTTGAAACTTAGATGTATGGGCTGGTACTAATTGAACATAATTCTCCGTAACACTTTTATCTATTCAGAATGCATCACCCAGGAATCCTGCAGGTTTCCTCGGAATTGGTTTTTTCTACATAGCTATTTGTTCACATAAGTCTTGCGAAGATGCCACAATTGAAATACAAAAAATTACTTCAAATGCTTGTTAATCATTATTCAAGTGTTTAAAACAAAAACCATCCCATTGTTTGTATGAATATTCTGAGCGAAGAGGGCCATAATATTTTTCCTGATTAAATTTATAATAAAAATAAAATAAAAAACATACGGTGGGGTTTTTATTAGACTGCTTTATTTTTAGGTACGCCTACACACATTCCCAGCGGCGAAGGTGGTCTTATCGTGGCCTTCGATCGCGTCTGACCACAGCGGCCCTATACGTCTGTTGTCCGCCCCCTTGGTACAGGTCGGTATCGAAGGGGACTGCTGGGCCTATCTGCCTATTAGGAACCCTTCAAACTCTAATCGACTACTCATTCAGCTAATCATGGATTGGATGCTGCATAGCTACGGAGAGGATGAAGACCTGTTTGAAATTATTCCTAAACAGTGAGTTTTGACAATATTTCACTGACTAGCCCATAAAGCCTTTTATCTTTAAAAACGTCCACAACAGTGGCTACTTAAAAACAAAATGATGACGTCAAATGGAGATGGTCGATTCATATTAGATTAACCTGAAACTTATATATTAGTCATAGATTATTTTTTAATCACAGATCACTTACAACTTAACATACAATTATTATTAAATATATTTTTTTAAAGAAACCTACATGAATTGATTATCCTATATGTTAAAAAAACAATCTGAGGGTATTTTAGTTTTGATACTGATGTGTGCGTGTGTGTACGTATTATTTGTTTGATGTGAGTGTAGAGTTGCTGTGTACAGAAGGAGCATTAATTATATGAACTATTAAGTATCAGCGTATTTGTGATTTGTAGTCTCAATCACTGGTTTTGACTTCATCTTGAGAAGCTTAGTCTAGCAGTGTCGTGCCATGAATTTGTACAGTAGGCAAGCCCTATTGGGGGGTGGGGTAGGGGGGAACTCCCCTCCGGCGGCTTTTGTCATAAAATAAATAGTCATAGTCCAGCTAAGTAGCGATACACATGAAAAATTCAACTGTTATTATTTGCAGGTTACGACCGCCGTTGTGCACGCCTTTCTGTTCGCCGGCGCCTTCGCGGGCATTCTACTTTGTACAACCGGTTTTGAACTCCTCTTCCCTACCCAAGGAGTATGAGCTGTTCACCAAGCATCCCGACTCGGTGGTGATCATGCTGGAGCCCGAACAGACGATCAACCTGACAATCGGATTCAACGCCGAGGACGCCAGCAGGATTACATCGTTGCTGTATATTAGGTGCGATTTTGGTTCTTGCTCTTGTTATTTAAAGGTTGTTTGTTCCAAATCATACAGGTGCCCATCATATTTCATATTAATTTTTTTGTAACCTGATGAAGTAGTTCTCCCATGCATTATTGTAAACAATATAGCTAAGTACATATTATTTTAGAAAACCCTATTGCATATGCATGTTTTTCCTTACACCAATAAAAACGTACGCATATATTTTCATTTGCTTAGGTGATTTCTCCATTTTCTAATACCTAATATCTATGCTTTGTAAGTTTTTTTTTTTGAACTGATAAGTGGTGCCAATCCGAAATTTTATATTAGTTGCTGCACTTTGTCTAGTTTTAATAGCACACTATAAATCAAGAAATCATTTTAATGTATCGCACTATATTAAAATCAATTAATAAATCTGGAATCCATACTCCAGTATGTTTTTTTTCTCTGAGAAACCTAACAAATTTGTATGATTTTCAGAAATAATTTGACCATACTGGAGGTGATCCGTCTTACCGGTCAGGGAGCATATCCCAGCTTCAGGTTCGGCAATCGAAAACCCGGTTCGAATGTGCCCTTACTATTTGAAGTGACCGAGCGACATTTAAAAGATTGCGAGAAGAACAAAAAGCTTCATGCACACACGACCAATCTGACTGTGAAGCGAACGTTCACCGCCCGGAACACCGGCGACATCATGATAACGGTCAACAAGTTCCTTATAAACGGTCTCGAGTGCGAAGGCTATGGTTACAAAGTTCTCAACTGTCAAAGTTTCGATTTGGCCCCGAACACAACGAGGAAAATCGACATAGCGTTCACCCCCGATTTCACTCTGTCGAAGATACACAGGACACTCGTATTAGAAACGTCACTCCGCACACCTGTTAATTTCTCCCTTCTCACTACCTTACCGACTACCCTGCTTACGCAATGTCGGGCCTCTCTGCCCAGACCCGCGTGGGAAACTTTTATGGTCAATCTCGCTTTCTACTCAATGGCATTTTCGGCGGTATGCATAGTGTTCTCCGGATTCATAGAATCAGATCGCATTCTCTCAGAGGCATCCGCCGGTAGGATGAGAGAGAAAATTACCGTTGATGCGCTACTCGATTTGAAGAGCATCGGGCGGATGGGCACGAGGAACGGCTCGAAAGTCGGCAAGTGGGAGAGCGGTTATAGCTCGGATAAGAAACAAACGTATCCTCCAAAACCGTGGCCCGATGAGAAACCCTCCGAACAAAAAGCCATCACCAATAGCATTAGTGGCTCTGTGAAATACGAGGAAACCGTACCTACGCAGAGGGGTAAGAAGAAGTTGGCTAAGAAAAATTCTAGTCCGACGATCGAAAGCGGCGACACTTCGGCCGTCATTAGAGATAAAAAAGCGTCTCAAACGCAAAATTGGGGTGGACTGTTCTCCAGCAAGAGTTGTTTGAATTCTGTGAAGTCTAACGACGCGAAGGAATCTCACGTGAAAGATGATACGGCGAAACTGATTCCAAAGGTGTCCGCTGACGAACCACCAGACAAGCCAATAGAATTAAGAAAAAATCTGCCCACTTACAACAGCAACGAAACGAAGCTTCACACTCAGTACACAAACAAAAAACAAAAAAAGAACATTCCTTATGTTTATGAAGAAGAGCCGAAGAATAAAAGACTATCACCTCCTTGCTGTGATGAAGACACATCTTCAACAACTACCGAGAGTTCAAACAATGACGAGGCAGATAAGGAAAATGATGAATCAACTACTTCCTCGAGTAAAAGTAGCAGTTCTTCGAGTATGTCCAAAAAAGTGATGACCAGCAACCAAGGTAATACTAAAAAGAAAGGATCATCCCGCTACAATGATAACTATGAGGGTGATGGAGAAGACGAAGAGTATGACCACAAGCCGCAAACCGCAACACAAACATATGTCCACAATACTTTTACGCAAAAACTCAAATCTAAAGAAAATACTCCTACCATAGTAAAACATAAAGCGAACATAGAAAAGCTTAAAACTGTCACCGAGAGTATCAAAGTTTCCACCTCGGACTCCAGTCAAAACGATCCTCTTGTAGCAACGCACAAATTGATCAAGAATAAAACTCTCACGAAAGTGCCGAATTCGAAACGTGACAAACAGCAGTTATCCAAGAAACGAACGCCGGTTGACAAGAGTTTCACATTTGTGGCGAAGCCCAACGTGGCAGGCATTAAAAATTCGGTTGCCATTACAAGATCATCACCGCCATCAGTCGCTCCATTAAATTGCTGGAATGAAAATAAGGCAACCTTTAGTGACGTTGTTTCAAGATCGGAATGCGCCTCGTCGTATTCGAAGATCGTCGCCCCCCATCCCAAAGTATCGCCGGAGCTCACGTTATCTAGTCAGAACCAAGTCATTAAAAAGTACAATGTAGCGAAGGAACCAAACACGGGCATGCTCAAAGGAAATAAAACGGATCTGGGCCCGATTGGCTTTTACTCCAACCGCAATTCTTGGTCCGAGAATACTCAAATATCCCCACAGCCTCCGATACAAAAACCGCTGTTCAGCAAATTCGATGAGAGCATTAAAACTAATAGTTTTTTCTTCTACGGCAATGAGAACTCTCCCATAACACCGGTTCAAGAACCAACCACTAAGACTATCGGTGTGATTGGCCAACCATCTAGCCTGAATCCGATCGTACGACCCGGCGTCTATTCTCCGTCTAATTCTGACTTCTTAAATTCCTTTGGCAATATAGATGATTCCCTGATGCAGCCTTTAGAGGAAATTCCAACTTACGATGATGAGCAAACCCTATTACGATCACGCGGATTAACCGGCGCATTAAGTAACAACATGGTACCAGATGACATTTCGCCTCTGAACGATTTTGAGTGTCCATGGGACTTCCCACAGCCGAAAATGAATTCGACCCCCATCTTTGAACAACCCTACTCTCCAAGGAATATCTATTCAGGTATAACCCGTTATTCCCAACTGTAATAAAACATATCTTTAAAAATTTAGATCACTTTAGGGTTTTGCCATAGAGCTAACAGTGAATATTTAGGAAAGGGATGGTTGTGGTTTTTTTGTACTGTTCTCAGTTCATACTAACTGTTTCTTAATATACACCATTTTGTCTCACATGACGTCCAAGAGTGATGGGTTCCACAGTTTTTATTATTCATTTAAGTTACTTCAGCGGATGGCAAAAATGAAGGTGACCATTACAATATCTGCGCTACTCAACACTTTATCCACATTTGTAATTTCAACTTTCTACGACATACCGTTTAAATTGTTTTTTATATCTACCAAAAAGAGTCACAATACTACAACTTTTGTATAGAGAAAAGACTGGGCTGATATCCTCCTAAATTCCTAATTTTGAAAGTGTGATGTAGACGAAATACAATGTCACTGCAGGCCGTTCCAAAAGATGACTACCCAAAATGGGGGCAAGCTGGAAGAAGGTGGCATTGCTCCGGAATAGCTATTTCTTTCTTTGTAGCATAAATCTGGACTCTTAAAATGCATTGACTGATGATTATTTTTGTAAATTTAGATCCAAATGCTGGCTGGAGCACCAATCAAAGCCTGTGGAATCACCCCATAGGCTCGGGTTCGTCTCAGATGGTGCCGGATCAGGCTTCAAACAACATGGCCACACACACCAGCGCAACATCTATGTACAGTCAGGGTAGTGTTTGTGAGTATTTACAGGGAAATTAACTAACCTCGCATTTTTATTAATCTATTTTTATTAGTTCGATAGCATATACTCGAATATATGAATTTTATAATATCATGCCGTTACTACAAACTAGTATTATACATTGATCAAACAAAAAAATGCTTTAAATATATTTGAAAATAATGTTTATTCTGTTTATCTTCTTCACATAAGATCCTAAAAACACTTTTAAGATATCGTCATCGATCAGATGACGGAAGTGGCACATTAAACAAACAAGATCAAACTGCTTCCCTTAGAACAGATTCGCCTAGTTAGGGAGGCAGAAAACATCCGTACAATGTAACAGTCGCTTGTCGCTTTAATTAAGCTATTTAATAATACTCATATTATGTTACATAGTTATATTGTACTAATTAAGAGTTGTCATAGTATATTTTCAAGAAATAAATAAATAAATAATTAAAAAATCTCTAAAGCTGTGTAGTGATAAAATCCTCAATCTTCAAAGCAGCTAACGTCCTTTTTAATTCCTTAATTTGAAGTTAACTCAAATATGGGTCCGTCATATGGAATCCGGTATATTGACCACATTTGGATAGAATCGAAAAAGTCCAACGTTCAGCATCTTTGATATTTTCGTGGAGTTGAATTAAAATACAACCCTACAGCGATAAAGTTCTATAAATGTACCTCCCTCGATCTGCGCTTCATCTGCGGAAACTATCAATTGCCCCGATCTTTTGAAATCCTTTTCGATTAACGTACCAACGTCACATTGTGCCTGTCATTATGTTTTTAAAACTGCTTCGATAAATTGACTTAACATTTTTTGTTAGTAGAAACATATTTAGTATCACATAGGTTTTTTCTTTTTGTTTAATCAAATGTATTTTTTGTATTTTACTGTGTAAAACTGTCGATTTTTCCAATAAAGAAAATAAATAAATAATAGACAGCATTTTTTGTTTTCTGTATCTATGGCAAAACTATTAATTATTGTGCATTAACAAAGAGTAACCTATTGGTATTTGTATTTGAACAGCTGAAAAGGATGCAGCGGAATGGCTTTGGGGCTATAGTAGCAACGACACCGCCAACCCTGCTAATTCCCTAAGAGCGATTGGGAAACTCGGATCGTTGAACACTGACCGGACACCACCGGGACTCACTCAGCCACAAGAACAGGTAGTTAAAATATTTCTTTAAAAACGAATAACGACTTAAACAAAATACAGTTTTTAATATAGGAATCTGTGTTTAGATTTATGTAGTATTAACAAATATTTTTTTTCTTCGGATGGTAATGAAAATTACAATGTAAATATGTAGATTTCTTTTAAAGGTTAAATAAATAAGGTCAGGTCGATTCTAATATTATTTTCCATCCTCCACAACCGTATTATTTGGTTGCAAAGTTTCAAGATGTATCGCCATTATAAATTGTCCTGCTTTTAAATTGCGAATCTATCGATCTGTATGATGTAGTGTTCAGACTCTCTAAATAAAAGATTTATAAGAAAAATATTATATGAATTTTACCCTACAATAAAACCCTTATGTTCCCATGCTTAAAAACCTTAAAAATGAGATAGTAGTTTACCTTCAGCTTCAGTATCGTGTCTACTTAACATTATCCACCCTTTTATCCGCTGTAGTCTCACCCTCATTCCGCTGACAGCTACGAGAGTTTAGAGCAATCAAATTGATGATTTAAGAATATAAGAGTTTTATTGTAACGTAAAACTCATATATTATGTTGCCCGAAACTAATTTGAAACCTTAAATATGAGACGTGTCTGTTATCACCTGGTGGCCAACAATCATATTATGAAAATCGCCTCGCACACCAGGAAGAGTCCTCCGTCCTTAATAGGTTATAGATATAAAGGGTTTACTGAGGGATCGCTTCATCGTTCATTGACTGTCATGTTAAGCTAATGCAACGGTGTACAGCCAACCTAGATAATAAGACAACTTGGTTTATATCATGTGTATAAATGTTAATTTCTATTTACAGTCGTCCGTGTATGATCCATTCCACTCGCTTAACTCGATTTGGTCGCCCAGCTGGAAGGTGGACAGGTGGTCGTCGAACCAGGACAAGAATGACAACCAACAACAGTAAACCCAAAAAAATCCAGCACTTCCACATACATGCAATAACAATAGGCGGCGAGCGTAAATATGACTTGATGTTGGCATTGCTTGAATACTGTTAAAATGCATCAATTTGGTACGGATGGAGTGGTCTGACAAAATGCTATTTTTTTTGGAATCGAACAAAGAATCATATCAATTTTATGTAGTTGACCAGCAATGATAAAAAGGGCTTGAACAAATTTGTTAACGTGCGTTAAGAAGTTAAAATGACAAATTAAAGACATATCAATTCTACGCAATATACCCATCAAATCAAACTATGACACTATCAGCTGTTTTTTTTTCATCTTCACGACAGCTTAAAACTCAACAACTTGCGGATATTTGTTTATGAAATAATCTGTCAGCTATTTATTTATTAATAAAATATACAGGTTGAACTTACAGTATCCTTTTAAGTGGTCGTTCTGGGCATGAATTGGATTGGGATCCATCTCATTTGATCTGTTTCTAAGTTCTATCACTTGCTCCGGGTCTAATTAGTAGTGACTTGGTAGAATGTGTGTTTTATTTTGTTTTTATTAAAAATATTTCACACCCACATTTTATTTTTACACAAATTTTCAGTTTATGATTTTCAGTTTGTGCATTAAAACAGTTTTATTTTAAATAATGATTAACAATCGGATTGCTCTAAAAAGAATAAAAAAATGTTGAATGTTACACCTTTTTTTATATTATCTCAAAGCTTCCATTTGCCATCAATTTCTTGATTGTAGCGGTCTACGCAAGGTAGGCACAGCAATTTTAAAAACTGGAGTATATTGGAGGATGTATTCCAAATATATGTAGTTCAATCTCAATATTTATGTCGCTAGGTTAATTTATTATGTATTGTGTTCAGCTTGTCGAAATATACCCCCTTTTTATTCAAATTTTTCGCCGTCTTGTGATAAGGTAGCAATGATTAATCGTTGAGGTTGTAATTTTTACGTGATCCTCGTTCTTCCTGTTTTCATCTAAAATAAATCACGCACGTTTCATGCAATGGTGTTTAATGTCTTAATTTCATGTAAAAGAGTGTGCTTTCAAATTCCACAATATGTACCGATGTTTTAGTTTCTCTTTTCTTCCCTACGACATGGTATCTTAATGTGCTCACTATTTCTCAAATATAGGCTACTCAAACAAATGTCAAACAATATTTTTTATACTATTACTATACCTTACAATAAATGTATTCCTTCATAAAAAAACTGTTATATTATGTCGTTTCTATATGATTACTGAGCTAGTGAAACTACAAACAGTAAAAATCGCTTGAAAGTTATAGTTTCAAATGAAAATCAGTATAAATCAGATGTGGTCGAATGTAGACAATTACAATGTGATTTGTCCGTCGCACCAATTTTACCCCAAAGTAGGCTAGTAATTAAAAAAAATTGGTTCTTTCTTAAATCTTGTGTTCATTTAGTTAACCTATGTTTGTAATGGATAAGTCAACATTTAGTTTACTGTCACTAGTAATTAATTTAAAAAAAAAAATGCGTCAATATTTCATATCTTTTAAAATGAATTTACTTTCATCTTTTTTAAGTTACAAATTTAGGTAAACGACCGTAAATTACTAAGAAATTACGGTTATGTGAAATCATTTTCCTATTAGTTTAACTGATCTGTTGTGATTTTTATTCTTTTTTTTATAGTATAAATAACATTCAACAGTATAAAGAATCTCTCAGTACTTAAAAAATAATTTTAGTCGTGCCGCTTTGGGTCCCCATAAGGACCGGTTTCGCATGAAGGATCGAGCTTTCACACGAAACCGAACCTTTAGGACTTGTCACTAGACTTGTCAAAGAGATACTTAAATCTTATTTAATAAATTATTTCTACGCATTTGAAAATCTTTTTAAATATAAAAAACACAGGAACTGAATTAACAGTGCTTTGAGAGGCAGCCGTTTTAATTATTCGCTTAGAATAATGAAAAATATAATGCATATAAATACAATATTTGTTTAAAATAGTGTGCCGTCTATAAGGGATCTGGTATTTAATTTAATTTGGAAGTACGTCAATTTACGTGAAAAAGTCACTAAAATAAAATCAGTTTTTATCGGTTTATTTTAGACATGGTACCTCTCGGGCTCAATTAATATTATTCCACTTAACCATAATAAATTACAATAACTAACTTAATTCTTCATGGAAAACCGTTTGAAATGATAACGCTTGCTACAACTATATGTATACATTTTAATATAAAAACAGCGTTCAAACAATATTGAGTGATCATTGATGCATTTATAAACGGTTTGTCTACATTAGCCTGGTCCACATCTAATATTTTAGCAATAGAACAAACTTATTTTTAATCAGTGAATACGTTACGCAGACGTAACTATGTTTTTTGAGTACTTGCTTTCACAGTTTGATCGCAGTCCTCTAGAGAAGTTTCTTACTACCAGTAGTAAATATTTTTTTATAATCGTGACACCTACCTCCTTGAATATGAACATTTTATAGCATGGATATTATTATTAGATTTTTTGTGATAAGAATAACCACAGTTCCCTTCTCAAAATAAGGGTGTCTAAATATTTTTAAATCAATTAAACGTAATATAGTAAAATTTTCCTCATTTCTGGGAAGCTCGTTTAATTTTACAGGTGGATGAAGACAGTGTAATTATGTAAATATGGCAGTGAACCGACTGGTTAAAAGTTGTCCTATGGCAGTGCTTATCGCAGGATTTTTTGGTATCCAATGTGTTAATGTTAAAGAGCATATGGAAATTTAAAAATCTCCGGTAAATATGACCCATTTTGTATTATACTTATCCGTCAATTATGTAGCCTTTTTTATTATTTATTTCAGGATATACGGTTAAATAAATCACATGTAAAAATTTGGCAAAGTATTTAAGAATAAACCATTTGTATCCGATAAATATTCAATCATGGAACTGAAGTACTATTGTTAAAACTTACGAAGCACAAAAGAGGGTACATTTAAGCTTGTTGCCTCCTGCCATTCTAGTCCATCCATCCTAGTTATTCCACTGTAATCTATAAATATATATTTTGTTCATCTTCAAAACTTGCAACGTTACTTTTTATATTAATACTAAAATTAGTCAAAATCATATGTTTAACATGTCGTGTAAAGTTGTGGGCCGTGGACTAGGCTAACGATTTTTATTGCAATTTAAATTAAAAAAAAACTGCAATTATGTATTTTTTTAAGTGCTAAAAAGAAAAATAGAATTTTGAAAATAATGTATACCCGCAAAGTGGCTCATTTTCATTTTGTCATAAATGTGGTTGTTGAAAATACTATAAGATTTTAGTTTAATTAATGCATCCTTATTTATTTGCACTAATTGAATTGAATTTTGAAAAAGAAAGCTACAAAAACTTCTGATAAATAAATGTTTCAACCAAACTATAAGTGCCAAATTTTTTAATTGAAATAAAATAATATATTTGTTTGGAATTATTAATTTTCAGAGATCACCTCAGATCTGGCTTATAAAATCTGGTTCCAGTGGTTGTTTTTTATTTTCATTTAAAATATGCTGTCGAGAGTTCCAAGAACCAAAGATTTACAATACTTACTTTTTTTTGTTTATATGAAAATCTTTAATTTTTGTATTATCTGTAGAATTGTATACTTTTGTTTTCTTTTTATAGAATTTGTAAGGTTACTACTCTGTTGATTATTTTGTAAAACATAATGAACTGGGATGTATGTGGAAGATTTGTTTTGTTTTTCTTTACAAAAATAATATTTTTCTTGTTATTGCTAATGAATTAAAACTATCCGTTAGAATTTTGCCTATTACCTGGTGACCACCTATACATCTTTCCCTAAGAAACTCCAGTGTTTTATACCTATACCGCTGATTATCAACGAAAAACTTTCAGACTATGCCTTACCACCCTATGCAATTTTCTGGCGTGACCAATGGACGTGATGCAAGGATATACGAAGCTACCGCTGTGGCCTCTCACAATTTTTACAGACTGTTGCGACATTACCGACGATTACTAGTCGTTAAAAGGACCTTTTTAAGAATACAATTTTTGGTTATCTTACAGCATAAAACCAACGGTCTGGTGTTGACTGATATTTATTACCTATAGTTTTTTCCTACAACAATCCTGAAATCTTTCCTCAGAGCATCCTGAAATATTTCAATTTATTTGCAATGACAAGAAAGGCAATTATTTTAAGCAAAATCTAATCGACAACATTACCATTGTTAACAATGCTCGATGTTGTGAAAATGTTAATTTAGGGCTTAAATAATAGGATCCCCCTATATGAGTAACATGTCATATTTTACTATATGTAAAAGAAATGGGTTAAAAAATTGCCGTAAATGTTGGAATTTGTTATTTCTTTTTAAGAATTTTCCGATCTTGCATAAAGCAATATGCTTATCCAGTAGAAGTTGTTTTTGTTTTAAATAAAAATGCTGTTATTCAACAATACCAAAAAAAAAAATTTTACGCAACTTGTTTTCATTTTGATTGATTTAAAAACGCACAGGTTTTTTTATTTTTCACACTAGCAAAAATTTACTGGAATTTCGTGGCGTCTATATTGTGGAATAGCATTGCGCACAAGTTCACAAATGTATGAAGTGAAGGTGTGGAGTTACTACTTGAAAAACTGAAATTTATTCGCGTCTTGATTGAATGTTACCCTGTAAAAAACCTTTGACGTGTCGACGTCGGATTAGTAATATTAAATGTTACGTAGATACCTTGATATTGAGTGATTTGTGAAACCTATGTACTGTTTTAAGTGTTTTTTAAGACATGACAACTTCTTTAAGTGTTTTTAACTTTGAAATGTAGAAAAAGACCGCCCAGTGCGGCGCTTGTAAGTGAAATTTCAATAAAAGCAAGAAGGGAAAATAATACTCATCTGAAACAGTCTTTTTATTCAATATCGAAGAGTGAATTTTATGTTCTATATACCACCAATACTAATTTAGGTCATGTTTGAGTCCTGAATCCACCAGTAGAAAGGAGGGCTACAGAAAATATAATGCCAATAACGGGAACTAATTGTAGCCAACTTCAGTGTGGATCCTGAAGTAATTGCTCAAGTATTTTTTCCAGTATCCGATTCATAAAAGTTTAACTGGACAGCATGCTGTTGGCAGCTGGAAACTAAAACGGCAATATCTCTAGGCAACCAATAAAATAATGCCGTGTTCAGTGAGTGAAGGAACACGCACAGCACTAGCGGTATATGTATATATGGGAAAACCAATTGAAATGGCCATGTGATAAACTGTTTTAGCTATATTAATGTGTCACAATATTTCATAGTCTCAGAATTATTACACATTCAATAGACAAGAGATTCTCGTCCTATATATATATCAATTTGCGGCAACTCATTAAGATGCCGTGAGATTGCAAAATAGCGCCATTATTTTAAATTATATTAGATCTCTTTTTTTTGTCATGGTAGAGTAACTAAGTTATTACTACTAAATAAAAGTATTATTTATTAAAGTATGAATACTATTTATTATAATTTTTGAACAAAATTACACAAAAGTGGTTTGATCATGAGGCACCAGTACAAAGTCTTACTACTACTAAAATATACAGATCGCCAATTGATTAATTAAATAATTATTATTATTATTTAATAATATATGAGCAGATAAATAAAATTAAAGCGTCTGTGATTATGAAATAAAAATCCTTTCATATGATTATTCGCACGCAACTAAAACACCTAAACACATTTTTTTTAGTCTCCGGGCTAATCACTGAAATGAATGAATCGATTTTAACGAGGCTTTCATTATCAGGTAGAGTTATTTTCAGAGATTAATCTAGTTTACTCTTTATCGCGTAAATATTCAGGGTTCCTGTGGAAATTATGACCTTAAAAGCCGTGCGGGCGGCTTTGATAGTCTCCAAAGCCGCCAGTATGGAATAGGACGGTAGGCGTGTAATGCCAGAGACCCTTAAGAGAATGCATTCCGAGTGCTGCAGGCACGAGTTTTCGCGCGCCGAAGGCTCCGTCAAATCCGCCCGCAGGGCCTAAATATAAAAATGAAATTCTGAACAAAATTGCACTTGCGCTCGGTTTTGAGCTAACAATGATTAAAGTTAAATTAATGATTAAGTATTAAATGCATATACAGATTGTATATTTATATTCACTGATGTTCTTTTAGGAGTAGTTGATCTATATCGATCTAACCGAGCGCAAGTCACGAAAAAAATTAAAAATTTTGAATATAAAAAAACTTTGTTTTTCTATGTGAGCCGAGCCGAGTTTTTCTACGTGAGCGGCCCGCGAGTTAATTTCTCGATCTCGCACCACTCGTTCTACCGCCTTGTCAAACATTAAATCATTAATATAAATACATCGTTCATTACCGGAAATTCTAAAAATAAAATAAAAGTAAACAAAATATAAAGCGGTGTTGTCAGTATAATTGCATAATCAATGAAGAGTATCATTTTCAAAAAATATTACAATTTTGAAGACTATTGTTTAGAACTGGCTACCAGGAGCTCATAAAGCGATAGAAACGCGACGCAAAGTGTATGTTATTTTAATGTTAATTATTAAATGTATTTTTGTTTATTCTATATCTAATGTCAAAAATTAAATATTTTTAAATAGGACCCTTTTTGGTGTTGCCAGTATAAGAGTTCTACACAGGAACCCTGAATATTTCCACGATAAAAAGTAGCATAGATTAAAAGTCCTGAAAAATCCTGTAAAATTTGCTTAAAATAAAATCGGTTCAGCCATTTTTATATAGAATGCTAGTATAAATTAATAAAATGAATGCTAGTATAAATTAAAGTAAAAAAAACCCTTTTTAATAAGCTTTTAATGGCCAAAACTAAATGGTTGATTCGACAAAGTCACTGACATTAAACAGCTGTGTGTTTTTTTACACAAACAGTACTTAGTTTTGAATAACAATCCACTAAATCACATCAATGACCTTGATAATCGGGATGGATCGAGGATCGGGAAGAGTTTCTCTGTTGTATAAAGAGCGTATTCTAAAATCGGATTGTATGGTACCTTTAGCGTTATGCGAATCCCAGGGCCACGTTCCGCGCACAACAAACCTAATTATTTTTTTTTATTCTGCTTTAGTCGACTGTCCGATTTTAAACATCTTCATGATTGCGGAAAAGCTTTCACCACCGTTAATAAGCTGGAAAATTCTCACTTTGTCCTTAAATGCTTATGCGGACCTATTTTTTTTATATAAAAAAGTCACAAAAGTACGCTTTTGTCTTATTTGCCTTACTATATGTAAAATTAAGGTAAAAATCCTTGCGACTGAGGAATTTAGGGTATCATGTTCGCGCAGGACGACTCGATGAATATTACAGCCAGACGGCCAGGTAATGGAATACGGGCAGCGCCGTGGTTGTCGCCCCACCCTCCCCCACTCATTAACGGCCATCCGGATTACCGTGTCGTCCGATTAACGAGGTATTTCTGTACCCCATTTTGAATAACACCATGAAATGACATCAATATATAATGCTTATTTTACCAACATTGAATTTAGTCCAAGATTTAAGATCCCACTGCAAGATTTAATATCTGTACTTTGTGGAGTAATCCTTCGGCGACACAACAAGACCTCGGCCCTTCCTCGAACCGCGGTAAACTGTCTCCACAATGTCAATCATCTCCTGCTTGTCTTCGAGGGGCCAGTTGATTTTGTTATTATTTCCCGTTCCCAGATCGATCATAATGTGTTTGTTTCGGAAGAAGAACATCACGGTGCAAGGATCGTATAACTCGTACCTAGAAACATATAAGAAGCAAAATCAATTTTCAACATTTGCAATACTCTATGACTACGCAAACTACGAATAAAGTTTTACATACAAACGCATAAACACATTCAATAACCTAAACTAGGTAGCCGCAGTCGCAAAGGTCGCAGGCTATGCTAGCAGCATATTGGAGCAGAGAAAGGCAAACTTCAAATAAATAATTCCTTTTCTAAAATTCGAACAAAAAGTGCATGAAAAAATTTAACATGGGATTTCAACCAGAGAAAATATTTTTAAACAAAAGTTTTTTATTATTTCGAATTATAAAATTCCGGCTCCTTCACGACCTACTGTTTTTTTTATGTAGATTCTATTAAAACTTTAAAATTCTAAAATCGGTGGTGAAATCATTGACATCTGACATCACAAAGATTTTGCTATTGGAGTCGATCCATCGGAGCTACGCTTCGCTCCAATCCGATAAATTTCATCATAATTTGGTAAACCTGCCTTAATAGCTTTTACGGAGATGACTAAAATAGTTGTCCTCTTCACTTAATAAAGCTACAAAAATACAGAGTGTTCCAAGACCATTACCGAAAACTTAAGGGGGTATTTATGTTCTCTATTACAGGTAAAAAAATTGTGTAAAAAATGCAAAATTAATTAATTCCCAAATGTATTAATTTTATCAAAGCGCACGTGTAAATTCCCATATTGCTCGCAGGCGGTCGGCTACGTCGGTCAATAACCCAGCACGGCACGGCCTCGCTAGCAACCGAACAACTGCGATTCTTATTAAAGTAAATTCACATATTTTTACTCGGACAAATTATGTTTGAAGTCGCAGGGTCAATAAGCTGAATTTTTTATCGGGAACGGTCTTGGAGCATGGTGTATATCATCACCCCTGGCACCCTTCCAGAGTTTATAATATTATGCATGTATATAGAGCCAAAACTTACATCTTATTAAAATCTGGCACGGCGGTGATGTCCACTAAGTAGATTACGGCAAAATTTTTGACCTTCTCTGCAATGCTATAAAGAACCTCATCCATCTTCATGCAGGTCGGGTCCCAATCATGGCCAAAGCGAATAACCTGAAAACCAAAATATTTAAAATTGGGATAGGATTTATTACTTATTTAAGCCCATGAATATTTCCGTCAAAATTACAAGTGTCTGTAGCATAATTTTAAACTATCATCAGGCGACCTGAAGATGATTTATTAGACCGGTTTCCACAACCACAGAAAAATTTTTTAGATAAAAACGTACATATAGTCACTGTTATCTGAATTTTAAATTCAGCATTTCTCAGTTTTTTATTCTAAGATTAGACAAGGACTCTCAAGAAGTAGATACAGAAAAAATACAACATTGTTAATTTGCTGATATAGTTACTTCCATTTTACAAATAAAATATTTATTACAGATAATATTTATTATTCACAATGGCCAAGAACAGTTAGCATTCCTCGCAAAGTATCTGCATTCATTTGCAAAAATTTTACAAACTTAATTCGATTCATTTTTAATTCTAGTCCGTTTTGATTAAAGATTAATTTTACAACCTTTATCTACTTGATGGCAGAGAAGCAACTTACTGCCAAGCGAACACTCTTTACAAAAATAAAAGTATAGACCTAAGTAGCATCATTTTTAAACTACTCAGGTGTTTAAAATATAATAACCTATTTGCTAAATCGATAGAATGGCTCACTGGTCGAGATAATGAGTGGTTAACGAATGTAAAATAATAAAAATGGTAATTATGACAATATAAAGTGAAGAAATTTGACAAAATTACGAACCACAACTCGATCTTCCTCAGAGAGAATGGCTTGGTCGACTTGCCACCCATTGTGGAGATGTCCTAACATATACGACATTTTGGATTGTAATAATTAACAATATGTCTTGAAATATGTTCCTATTTTACAATCTTTGCTGCAAATCAGACTTTATTATACGAAAATAAACCTAACGTCTATCTGTGATCAAGGAAAGTTTGACGTTTCAATTTCGGTCCAGTTCAGTTATTTAGACAGCTGTCAAAAAATGTGCTAGCAATGGCTGGCACCATGCAGCGGTGTTTCCAAAAAAATAAGATTAGATGTACGAAAAATAGACCCGTGGAAAATACGAAATCACTATAAAATAAAATAAAAAATAAAAATACGCCGCAGTACCAATATAAAGAGTTCGTATAAAAATAATAAAATATAATAGCTAGGCTATCGCCTGTTCTAAAGAAGACATTTTAATTTATAAATTAAAGTGATCTGTAGCCGCGTCGAAATATTTGCAAAATTGTAATAAAAATAAATATGCATTCATTATATCATGATAGTATTTTAATACTAGTAAGATTACCCAGCTATCAAAATGTTAACAAAATCATTTCAATCCACGATCATCCTGGCCAGAATTCTTTCTTATTTCTTTTTAGTAGTACATATTTGACAAAAAAATATACGTATACCAAAGATCGACAGGTTCAAAATGATTTTTATAAAACTCAACGCTGGGTTTAAACTAGAAGGTATTGGTTTAAACCGACATTCACCCTGCGATCTCAAGTAGGTACAGAACCTCTTTCGTACCTTTAATAATTATTTTTTGACCGTGCATTATATCCAACGCTTTATAAACTAATAAATAAAACGTTTAAATATTGACATAAATTATGATATAATTGTAACATTATTTTCAAAGGGGTTAATGGTTCGGGATTGTGGTAAAGCGAGTGATAGCCGCACATCATAGTCATAGAAACACTAAGATTTATTTTTGTTTTTTTTTTTGTATTTCCTATAATTTATGCTCAAATTGTATTTTTTTTATTTATAACATCATTTACATGCACTCTTATATATAACGGTAAAATAGTGTTTACACATAAATACATTGCTTGTACGTACATTATTGTAATTTATAATCATCTGTAATGGATTAATTTTGTGCATCACCTTAATAGCACAATGTGCTGTTCCAAGGAGAAGCCAATCATTTGTAGAAGTAGTTTAGCATTTTGGACGCAAGCTACGGAACGTCCTAATATTTTATATTTAACCATTAAGTTATACTTTAATATCTATAAATATTATACTAAAAAATAAAGTGAATAACCTATAAATAAATAATATATAAGTAAATATAAATATAAATATACATACATACACATGTTTTATTATTTAAATATAATAGACACACTGAACTACTTATTTCCTACAAGAACGCCTCTTACATCATTTAGGCCTGTTTAAATAGCAATTCAGATTTTTAACTCCCATTTCAAGTAACCATGTAGTCATTATACCAGACCTATTTTTATATATGTAGGATGATTTATTTCCTTGATTTTTAAGTCATACAATTTTGGTCCTAAAAATCTAAAATATTTTTAACCAAAAGTAGTTTTCATTTTAGGAACATTAGCTACTGCGTTTGATATCTATTATATAGTTAGTAATCCGTGAGTATATATATGTGAGGACACTTTAATGTGCCTAAGTTTGTTTAAAGGAACGACGTAAGATTCTTATCTTTAAAACGGGCCGTAGTACGGGATTAGTCCGAAATTTCCAAGACATTTCCAGCCAGGCGAAGGGCTGTATGTGTTCGCCAAGTTAATTAGTCATAATTTGCATATTTCCTTCTTTATTCCGTGCGTATGATCTGACGAAACGAGATCTATTTTCCCGAGTAATTTTCCCTTTAAAGTCGAAAATAGCCCTATGATGTCCAGCTATAAATAATGGAAAGCGAGCGGGCGTCTCTGAAACGAAACACACCAAAACACAGCGTCTTTAATCGTAAAATTCTCTTGATATATTTGGCACAGGCCAGCACAATGGAGTCGATAAATATTTAAAAATATGCTTTCTTTTTCATCTCAAATTCGTCTGGATGGCGCCGTTGAGGGGGAAGCAGTCGATATTTATGTATCCACAAAAAGCGCTGTGTTTGGGCCGCTGGTCGCGACCCGTTGTCCTTTCTTATACCTCAAAATCCTGCAGGGCTGCCGCGCACTAGAGCACATTTGTGTTCGGTGTGCCGTCAAACCGTCAAGGTTTGACATTCTTAGTTGTAGCACAATATAACACTGCCTTCCTTAGTACAGACATAGTCTAGTAAAGAAGGCAGGGCACAAAATATAGCAGTGCTAATCGCTCCCTGTGCATATATAATATTCATTTGTAACTGTGATTTCTACTACTACAATTCTATTTCTTTGTCAAATTAATTATGTACAATAAATAAATAAAAGAATGCTCAGTGCCACGTTATAGTTATTACAAATCGAATAATTATGTCCGTGTTTATTTATATATTTCAGTTTATATGTCCATAATCACCCCTTAAAAGGATACTACGTTCATTTTGTATACGGAAACAAACTCATTTTTAATTTAAATAAAACGGAAGCATTAAATCGAGCAGCTAAAATTCTAAATAATAATATCAAAAATCTAATTTCTGTCT
The DNA here is from genome assembly GCA_020383195.1 of Neomicropteryx cornuta. Taxonomy (NCBI): domain Eukaryota; kingdom Metazoa; phylum Arthropoda; class Insecta; order Lepidoptera; family Micropterigidae; genus Neomicropteryx; species Neomicropteryx cornuta. Next base: position 3,579,472 of record JAHKQU010000011.1, read on the forward strand.
AAAACAGTTTTTAACTGTCAGCCGATTGTAAGTTGTTGTAACCGTTGTGTAAGTTTAAATTTTGACACTAGATGGCAATACTTTTTTTGAATTTCGCGAATAGAGTTTCGTTACTAGATCGCTGAATTTAAGAATTTTTCCAAAATCCGCGGTTGTAGGATTTATAATAGAATGCACGCGCTGCGTCTTTGTGCACTTTAAATTGCCAGCTGTTGCCCTAATAATATCGCCTCAAAAATAGGCACTTTGTTGCGAGGTCTTGGTCTTCAGGCGAGGTTTTCGACCCGCGATTGGGAAAATTCGGCAAGTCATAGAAATGTGTATGCACTGAAAGATGTTTGTTTCGTTTCTGGCCGAAGCCCCCCCCCCCACGCGAAATCTGGAACGGCCAGTGGCGTGCTTATATATTCTTTCAATATTGGAAGTATCAATATTTAGGTTATCGCTTGCCTACACAAATATTTTACTATAATTCAAAAGAATCTAAAAAAAAACCCGCGTCAGTATAAAAACGTCTCAATTATTTTATGTCTTTACATATATAGTCGATGCAGATTTTGCAACAAGTTCGAAATACCCTTAAAATACAGTAATGTTTTGAAAAAAATCGCAGTTTCATAATTAAACTGCAAACCTACTAGGACTGAGACTAGGTAAAATTTTCATTTCTAAACTGTTTGAATAGGAAAAAAAAACATTTCGGAAAACAAGCATTGCTGTATCCGGAAATTCAGTGTTTCTTTCAGGTAATCCGGAGGGTCTCTGCCCCCCCCCCCCCCCACAGAGAAGAATGTCTTGGCTCGTTTAGTTATCTCTCCGTTATTTTATAGCCTTTCTCAATAAAATATTAATAATTAACGTTAATTATTAATGAATATTACTTTACTTTATTTATTTACTCCGCCTCCCCCCCCAAACATCTTAAATACCCCCCCCCCCCCGCTGGAGCATTTTGTCCGAAATTGTAAAAGTAAAATTTTTTTTTTAAAATTTCGTTTTGAAATAGAAATATGGGAACTACTGAACGCTTTCTTCCGGAATATTTTCGGAACTTTTGCTCTGATTCTATGCATTTCTCGAATTTGATTATGGGTCTTGATCTCGTCGCTGGCGTCTCTTTCGTTCGCTGGCGACGGTCGTAAGAAAAAAAGGGATAGCGCGTACAGTTGAGTCGATTTTCGAGTGTCGATCTGAACCCAGCAGACGCGTCGCTTTTTATGAATACATAAAGATCGACTACTTTCTCTTTAAGTATGTAATATTAGGCGAAAGGTGAAAGGTTAATTGGTTTTCTTTGTTTCATAAATTAACTTCCTCAAACAATGTAAAACAAATGCTAGGAAAACCACACACCCTCACGCAACCACACAAAACCACACACCCTCACAGGCACTTTTACACCGTACACATCTCACATGCATATTCTAAAATAGCGTTAAACTCAACAGCAAAGTTTTAAATATTTTTGTACATAGGCGTAAGCTTTAATTGGCCTTATAATAAACCCTTTGAAAAATGTATATACTATTGTTACGCTGTATGCTTACCTGTCAATAAATAAATATATAAAAGGGACGCCACTGGCGGATGTAAAAGAAAAACTCCAGGGCATTGTGACTCCCGCGCCGACTGGCGAATAAAGCATTTTCAGTCCTGCCCAAGCGTCTGTTCCAGCGAGCGTTCGAGCCGGCGCCGCCCGGGTCCGTCTTTAAAAATAGGAAAGTCGAATCCCGAAACGGCACGGCCGACTTTAGTTTATATCGGCCGCGCATCGTTCCAGGCGATCCCGTCGATTGTGCATTAATTTTACGACGGTTTACGTAGACATAGCGAAGGCATTGCGCACAATCGATATTTATATTAGTGCATCGATACGCATTCGGAAGTGGCATTTTGTTTGGTTTGCCTCGTGGCACCGTTGGACAGCGATCGAGGATTGTCGGAGGGAAAAACAAATAAACGTAAGCAAAGTGATTTTTTAGAATACTTTTGAGGCGAAAATGAGTAATGAAACTATGCACCTCGCCCTGTCGTGCTGTGGAGCTAGAAAGGGCAATCCCTCTAGTTCCACAGGGCGGGGGAGGAAGGGCGCTGCAGTAATCGTTACAGCTTGGCCGCAAGAATACCGTGGTAAAAACATTCACGGCGTTACATTTGTCACGATTGATGCCATCTCATTTTTTTTTAAATTATTTATTCAATCCAAAACTATAAATGTTAAATAGCATAAAACAATGAATATGAATATATCACCCCTCTATACAAGGTCTGTTACCAGCTCAATTTTTTTTTACACGTTTGCTATACATACATATTTACTCTATAAACATATATTTATTATTTTATTTTGATAATTAGTATGTATATAACCATAAATAGTATTACGTAAGTATATTTTTTTACTAGGTTGTTATGCTCATGAAATACTTATATTATAAAGTGTTAAATTTTATTAATAATTGTGCTAGATATATATTACTATATAAAACGAAACGAAAGCTAAACATTCACAAAAATTTAAACGTGATATTAAATTATTTGTGCGTGAATCGTAGTTTTTATTTATTATTATATATATTTCTGTGTCATTTAAATTAGGTTGTTTAATTGCAAAAATAAAAAAAGTATAACGTGTATTCAATATTTGTAAAAATTGTATTGTGTGTATGGATGATTAATTATGATTATAATCCTGAATTTCTGGCAGCCAACACTCCGTTTTTTCCAGGACAATTTTTGAAATGTTATATTAATAAATTAATGAAATAAATAAATAATGTATATGTGGTGAAATGAGTATAAACTAGTGTTTCATTATTACTTAGCGCATAATATTAATAAAGAAAATATATATAAAATATTTGAGTATACATTTGATAGATTAATGTTTTTTTTTATTTTCTAAAAGAATTAGGTCATATTCAAACATTTTCGGTCTTACTCGGCTAAGCTAAATTTGCTTGCGCTCGGAGTCAGGGAAGATATTGGTACTGAAGATATTGGTTTAAAAACGGTATGACCGTATTCGAACCCGTGATCAACGCCCTAACTACTAGACTACCATTATCTATAATCAGCTATCTAAATCATTAATTTTGCAGATTTTTTTTATACACGTCACAAACACACACATTCTATATTTTCACACATGCGAAATAAATAGATCATGCAATCTGTTGCGACATACAAATATACAAGCGAATTCTGATATTCAAATGTGTTTTTTCTTTGACGATTTTCCTTTTTATCTGATAAGCCGTGAAACCTAATTTATAGTTTCATTATAATCTTTTTAAAAGGAAGGAAACAGAAAATTTAATTGAAGTGAGAATATTTAAAATGAAATACATAACAATATTGTACTAAAGTATGTGTGTGAGAGATGCAGGGTTTTTATTCAAAGTAGCAGTCACCCAGTGGTCGAAATTCGACCGCAATTCATTAAACTTTCAAGTAAGTGATACCTCTAGAATACGATGAGTTTACCTCTATAAGCATATATATTCTCTTATGAATTAATATATTACGTCAGCTGCGGCGTATACAAATACGCCATTAGCGTGTGTTGTTTGCCTTAATTTCTTGCAATAAGAAATTTAAAATTTAATGTCAGTAATAGTTGAAAAAACGCAATTATAGCTTGTAATTGTACTTATTTTTTTGATACAATTCATTGTCAGTTTTAATTTTTTTTCATGTAATAATAAAACTTGATATTCACAAATGTATAAGATGCCATTAATAATTATTTTTCATTGTCACTGACAGAGTATTGAAAATGCAAACTCATTCAGTCAATCTATCAGTAGTGTGAGCGTTTTATTTTATTTAATTTAGTGTATTTGTAACACATATTGTAGATAAATGTTAACTTTCTGCACTCCTCCATATAAACTTTCTCCATACGGTTAACTATGCCTAAGTAACCAGCTGGTATTAAATCGTCTATGTCAAATTTGTACCCACCCATTCATTAGAGGATACAATTTCATCCCCCTCCAATGTCGGCAAATCGTTTTATTACGCTAAAAAAAACTGGTGTTAGATGTCAGTCCCGGATCGACGATTTTTTCTCCTGACACTCGTTCCAACAATCAAATCAAATAAAAAATCGATAGTACGACGCGCCCTGGATAATAAAATATTTTTGTTCAAACATATGAATTTTGCGCCCCCTTAAATTGGCGCCCAGGGCAGATTTGCCTCCCCCTAGATCCGGGCCTGTTTGATATTTGCTCGTTTCCTGCCCTGCCGTTTAGGGCGAAGGAACTCGCAGGCTATTTGAATACACACCCTTTTATACGAATGATTGTAAAAGTTAAATCGAGCAGGGTTACCCACTGAATGTCTATGGGATTTCCCCCGGTATCTATTGTATGAATCATGGGGTATACGTCATAACTAGGGTTGCCATACGTCCGTATTTTGTATGGACGGTTATGTATTTTAAAAGCTGCGTCCGTACAGTCTTGAGTTGAAAGTGGTGTACCGTGTAAGTCACTTACACTTAAAATAAGTGACTGCAGAGTCACTTATTTTAAGTGTCACCCCCCAGTCGCTTCGAAAATGGGTTCGCCGGCCGGTGGGCTGACTTGTATGCAAGTTATTGTAAAATTCTTATATTTTCAAATACAGTTTCGTGTTAAATCTCTACGTTTTGAAGGTATTAATATTGATAAACCGTGCCCACTTTTTGTGCTAAGAGTTGTGACATCGTATACAATTTATCCAGGGTTTTACAATTTATTTTTTCTAAATGTGGCCTAGAATTGCACCAATGCAGGAATAGTTTTAAAAAAAAACCGAGACCCCCGGTATGTTTGAGGTCCGTATTTACGAATAAATGTATTTATTAAGCGGGTCGACTTTTAACATAAGTACTACAATTTTATTTCAAAATTTCAGCCGATACTTTTACCAACGCGCTTTTATGAGATTTAGGAAATTCGAGATTTTAGAAGGATGAATTTGGTCACAGAGTTGGCGGTTTCTTTTAAAAATCTAGTGAAATTGAGTACATTTTCTAAGTTTACGCCAGTCACTATTTCAGGCACTTTTAACGAGTTTTCTATCGCTGTGTCTGCCGGAAAACAATGCTAGGTTTATTGTTATACTATTAATATAGGTTTATTATTTGCTTGAGATGGAAAGAGAGTAGGTTAGTGAAGTAAGTATAGGCTATAGATCTACGGAAAACACATATATATATTATATATAAATATAAAAATATAGCGTTTGTCTACTTTTTTCTTTAAATTTGCTTTTGATAGGTTTTTACTTTTTTTGGTTGTTATCTATTTATTGCTTTTGCATTTTATTATATTGATTTTTTTTTTGCTTTTCCTTTTTCTTATTGACGTAACCCTTTTGAAGCTTTTGTACTGTAATATAGAATGTTTTTTTTTCACCCACAGAAAAGGCACCGTCTTTGTGGGGAAATGTAAAGGTGTTTTGTAAAAAATAATAATAAAGATTAAAAAAAAAAATATATTAACAAAAAAACAATAGTAAAAATACATTTTAAAAATAAGCTTTTATTTAAAGTGCTTGAATTCGTATACGAGTTCTTTCGCCTGGAGCCATTCTTGTGGTCATGTAGCCATTCTTGGATGGTCTTGGTTGGTTGTAGGGTCATGCATACATAATAAATATATATATATTAAATAGATATATTATAATTAAATAGAGTCCTTACATCGGTGATGAAACCAAGTCAAACTTATAAATTTTATTCCAAAGTCTGCATTTACAGTCAGGTCAACCTCATGGGTGGATGACCCAAGAAAATCACGAGCAAGGAAAGTTTTGAACGATTTCCTTCTTTAAATTTGGCCGCAAGCCAGACGATTAAATATACGCACGTCAAACCATGCACACGCGTTCAGCAGCTATTTAACGCTATCAATTTAGACACGCATTGTCGATAAATATATTCTGGAAATCTAAAACATCATTGATGGGTTGAAACGGCGGCTTAAACTAAGCATAAATTCGTTGTTTTTTTTCATATTTTTAAAGTAATAAAATAATCGCAGAGGGACCCCCAGACCCCTGGTATGTTTGGAGTCCGTATTTACGAATAAATGTATTTATTAACCTGGTCGACTTTTAACATAAGTACTACAATTTATAATATTAGAACGAAATTGCAAGTGTTAGGAAAGTACACGTATGAGTGTGTGTAATCAAGTGTGCATAAGCATACTGGAGGTGAGGGTGTGTGTGTGTGTGCCTTCTGACTTACAAAAAAATGCTCGGAAACGGTACACCGGTAAATAATATTATTAAGAAAATTAAATTAAATAAGAGTTTATGGTGGATTTTGGTACCATGATCGCGTAGGGCGTTAGGGATTCACTCACCGACTAGGAAGGTACAATAAATGATTTAATTAAAATTTAATTTTAATTACTACCGGTAAATACACAAAAATATTATTCAAACCCAAATGTTTACGCTTCATTTTTCTCGTAATCTTACTAATCTACGTAATCTACATGTTACTGAGCGTACTTGGGTTTGTTTTTAAGTGCGATGTTACAGTTTTTCTGATGTTCTTGGAAAAATATCATTATTAAAATTTAATCTCCTGCGCAAATTCGTCTGTTTACAGCAAGCAGCCAATTCGTTTGAGAAGATTTCTCAAGGCCTCTGCGTCATCGCAGCGGCATTATTTCATCCCCTCTCCCGACTGACAATACACCATAAATAAATGTCATTTGGAAAATGGCATTTAGCGAAAATTTAATATTTTACCCAGTAAACAAAAAACAATATAACTAGATATTTAAAAATAATATATTTTTTATAAATGTATTCTGATGATATTCCCACTTCAGTAAAAGTTTTTATAAAAAACTTCAGTACGAACTACTTCCTGGAAAGGCTGTGTGATCGAGAAATCCGAGAAGTAGCATTGGTAAACAAACCACTAAACCACATTGGTAAACTCCACATGGCTGTTACGAAGATCGAGCGGGCTCTGGAGAACAAGATCTCCACCCTAGGAGTTTTCATTGATATAGAAGGTACGTTTGATAAAACACCCTTCAACAGCACCGAATGAGCCCTGCAGGAACACGGTGTAACCCTACCATCAGCGAATGGATTAAAACCGTGCTTCGAAACAGGACAGTCATTAGAGTACAAGTCATCGAGTCCTCAATTCTGTGGAACGTGCTGGTGGAAACCTCAACGAAAATGGATCTATACCCTAGGTTATGCAGACGATAAACGATCCTAATAGTTGGTGATAGCATCAACGTTCTCTGCAACCCCTTGTCTGTAAACCCCTCAAAGGCAGGGCTATTCCGGTCTACAAAAAAAACGCAAAATAAGTGAATTCACCTTACTAAAATTATTTGGCATACAACTCAGCCTCTCAGATGAAGTGTAACTTAACCTAGGCATCATACTTGACAGTAAAGTAATCTGGACCAAACTACTGAAATCATGTTTTTTTTTGAATGATCATCGTTCAGATAATTTCTTAAGACGAATCTTGGGCACATGTTAAAGGACGAAATAATTTTACAATTTTACGTTTAAAAGTTTAATGTGCCGACAAAATAAATATATATCGCTCATCATACTATGCTGCTTGTATTTTGAAATAAATATGCTGCACATTTGTTTTCAGTGATTCTTCTTACAGATCAAAGTTTTAATAGTAAATCATTTAATTACTTCTTTCTGTTGAGAAAATGGAATAAAAAAATCCATAAAACAGTTAAAATTTCTATCAATGCTGGAGGTCGCCATTCGAACGATAATCATCTGCACTACTTATTTGGAACAAAATCCTATGGTGGAAAAAAAAATATTAAATAATAAAATATTCCTATTTTCGTTCAGAAAATAGTTACAAATATTAGATACATAAATTTTATATTTATTTGTATTATATTATAAATATAATGTATATATAAACTTATATAATTACCTACCTTACTTTTGGCCCACCCGTTAGAAGTATCACACTTGTTCTTTTACTGTATAAAGTGTGATCCGATAAAGCTTTTATGGAATAAAATTATCCGTAGTTTAATGTTATTTTTTTAGTTTTTTTACAAAAACAAATTTTAATCTATTGCCGTCAAAATTTTACAAAAAAAGGAAGGTTATTGCCGTTGAGATTATTTTTACACTATTTAGGAGCCATGTCCGGTGATATTTTGTTAGATAATGTATGTTATGGATTCCAAGGCATTTAGAATCCATAGTTTTTGACCTAGTTTTGACATAGTTTAGTTTTAGTAGAAAAAGAGTGAAACTTAGATTAATATAAGTCATACTTATCTTAGATGGTTACAGAAAGAAAATAATTGAACTAACAAACTTCTCAAAGAAAACATCGCAGCTACAAAAAACTAAACTTGCCTTGAGGGATTTCGAATATATTTTTTTGCGTCTCCTGATTTCGTTACAACAGCTGCTCCCCGCGTTACACTTGATTTTGCTGTCTGAGCAAAAACAAAACAAAATGTGTAAACAAAAACAAAGGCGATGAAAAATATTTTACTGAAGAGCGTAACAAATTATTTGGAGGATCATTATTTAGAATCAAACGAAATTTTAATGAACGTCGAGCCAACATAGTAACGAAGTTGTGTTTTTGTCCGACAGATGGACACAGTGTATCCCGAGGCGACGTCTCTGCTTTACCGACGGCCCGTCAGAAAGAAAATTCGAGGCAACATCGCTAGATATCGCACGCAACCAATAACATTCTCAGAAATAAAGGTATGCATATTTTATAGGCGCCTTCGGCACCCAACGACTTGCACCCGCGGCACTCAAAAGAATTGAATATAGTTGTAATGACATTCCGAGAGGTTTCCAAAATGTCTAAAAAAACCTACCTAACATGATACCTGAAAAATTCTCATACAATCTGCCATTGCCTTATAATTCGTGATCAAACTGAAATTTGAAAATGGTAACGTCATTCTTAGAAGATGGACATATTTCATTGAAAACTTTTCTGTAGGCCATTTTAAGGCCTACAATTCTATTATAGAAATATTATATTAATAAAATAATTCTTTAATAGAAATATTAATATTAAAAAAATATAGAAATATTATTTCTATTTTTTTTATTTCATTTTCCTTTTTCTTCTTTTAATGTTATTTCTGTAATATGTCTTAAATATGAATATATTTTTATTATCGTAGTTTTATTTGTCATTTATTTTTCCTTTTTACATCCTCAATACTTGACACCGGCCTGTATCATTCATAATAAAGGCGATTTAATTGAAAGAAAGAAGAAAAAACTAAATGATTCTAAGGAAAGGCTGGCGAGAATGAAATCTCAACGTGATTTTATATGTGATATTCGCCATTTTATAATTTCTTAGATAATTAAACCATTGAAAGAGAAATAGGATAATTTGATTTGGATTATTATAAATATTTTTTTATTTTTCATATTTCATGTGAAAAACGTAGGTTATTAATGGAATGATCCATAATGCAACGAAATCCGTCTATAAAAGAAGATAGGCGAGCTCATCTATCATCAGAGCAAGATCGTGGTATTTATTCCGGCATATTCGTTGAGATTTCACTACCTATTCTTTTAAAACTATTTTTAAAAAAAATCACACATTAATTCCTTTATACTACAGATAGATACATGCGCTAGCGAATCTGGCATATCAATCAAATCGAATCGGGACATGATTGTATTAATGTTGCAGGAGGTGGACGAAGAAAACCTGGACGACTGCGCGCACCAACAGGAAGCCGAGCGGAAGAAGCCGTCCAGGTCCGAAGTGGACCTGAACCGGAAGTTCGACGAGTTCAGGCGGCTGCGCGACCTGATGCTGAATTCCATAGACAACGAGGCCAGCCCCGACTCCAGCCCCGTCGTGGTCAGCCCGGCCAGAGACACGCTCTGCGATCGGTATCATCCACTGCAGCTCGCGGTCAGCTCGACCCTGAAAGTATCGAACGCCAACAAAGTGACAGTCGGAATTGCTAATCCCGGAAAGATCAAGTCGAGACCGTCAATATAACTGATAGGGGATAGCTGATAGGTGGTTGCAGTGCACCACTGGGGTATTATTTTTCACTAGAGTATATATAGGGTGTTCCAAGACCCTTCCCGAAGACTTGAGGGTTGTTTATATTCCCTATTACGTGTAAGAAATTGTATAAAAAATGCAGAAAATCATTCATGCCAAAATTTAATCATTTTATCAAAGCGTTCGTTTAAATTCCTTTTTTCCTCTCAGGCGCTTACTAGCGACCGAACTTATGACAAGAGCGATTAACACGTAAAGTTTACATTTTTTTACTATGGTGAATGTTGATATGAGGTCATAACAAATCGCCTTTAATATTCGTAAGGTCAGTAAGCTGGATTTTTTATCAGAAATGGTCTTGGAACACGGTATATAGGTAAACCTTGTTTTTAGGACACGTTTTGACTGGTGAGTAGCTTTTCTAGCGAATCAAAATACCTCAATTCAGTCTCACGATTTAATTTTGGCCACGAGGGAGACGGCGCGAATATATATTGCTCCCTTTCCAGTAGAATTTATTTGTGCCGAAGCGATTAGATCTGAAATTTTTTCTTTTTTTGTGAAAAATTTGCATTGGATATTGAAAACGTGTGACTATCGCATGTGTATGAAATAAAATTTAAAACATAATTATTTATAGCTCAAAATCTTACGAATTAAATGGACACCGAGCGAGACAGCATTTTAGGTTTATTAATTCCACATTTGGTTTCACATTTACGAAAATAATGTTGAGCCGCCGCTGAAAGAAATCTGAAACCCCTGAAAAAATATTCGTAATCGCTTGAGCGACCACGAAATAATGATAAAAAGAAAAACATACATATTCGCACTGAACGGAGAAACTTTTTTTTTTGAAGTGGTGTAATACTATTATTACAAATCTCCGTGCTAAATGTATCATCTTCTGCGAACCGGTTACATCTTAGTATATTTCTAATGAATTAACAAAATTATATCTTGACCCTATGTGTTGTTGAATACTATAGTAAAATATGATCTATTTATTAATACGTGAAGGGAAAACTTTGTACCCATTTTTAAACATATTGCGCACGAAGGAGTGTGATATTTAGCATAGTGAACGTTTATATGGAGAAGGAAAGAAGAAAGTTAAAATTTACATTAAATTTAATAAAATAAAACATTGTTTACTATACTACTGACAGATATGTTAATTTTGTGTGATTTCAAATATTCCCTTTTCAATAGTCTGTCAATGTCAACGTAGTTAAGGCAAAAAAGCGTAATTAGTTACTTTCATTTTTTTTTTCATTATATTCGCGTGAAAGTCGAAATTAAATGAACCAAATGGAAATTTAAGTGGTGTAAATAGTATTACAAAATGAGGAAATGTATTTATTTTGAGGGATACTTTTAAATGCGCACTGAATGTTCAAGGAATTTTAATACTTTTAATTATGGATTAATGCATTTACAATGCAGGTTTTGCAATGCAAAACATTTAGAATCTGAAGTCACTTTTGGTGAAAGGCTGCGTTCACTTCATGTTGTCATATGGTTAAAGCATATTGGACTTATAATTAATGGATACTTTAAATTATTGTAGTATGGACTTACTTCATATTAAATGTGAATAGGAAAACAGTTAAAAAAATATTTTGAAAACATTCGTAAATATAGGGTGTTTTTTTTAGAGGCGTGGTTTTCAATCTGGCACTACTTTTTTCGTAGTTGGTGTTTTGACAGCTGTCACTTGATTTATGCTCAGTTTGGTTTGCCATTTCATAATGAATAGACTTACTCCTGAACAACGTTTGCAAATAGTGCAAGTTTAGAAAAAAACACTCTAAATTTTTTTAAAATCACTCTAAAATAAAGTAAAAATCGCGTCGTGGGCCTGTGGCGTGGCCTCAAAGATCGTGCGATTTAACACCGCTGGACTATTTTTTGTGGGGTTATGTGAAGTCGCTTGTCTACGCAGATAAGCCGGACACGATTAACGCCTTGGAAGAGAATATTCGGCGCGTTATTGCTGACATACGGCCCAACTTGCTGCAAAAAGTGGTTGAAAATTGGGCCTCTCGGCTGGAATTTGTTCGAGTCAGCCGCAGCGGCCACTTACCCGAAATCATTTTTAAAACATAATGGCAAACCCTTATCTTTATAATAAAACTAAATTCTTAGCCATAACATCAAATTATATGCGTTTTATCTCTTCTTGAAAACCACGCATCTAAAATCATCATCCTTTACAATTCAGGATTCTGTAATTTTAAATTTCATAGGTATCGCAGGGAAGACAAACAACATACGCTAACGATGTATTTATACACGCTAGCAGCTGACGTAATATAAAAAAATATAAAAATATATGCAATGATTATAAAGGTATATAGAGGTATAAGAACCTTGATAATGCGTAAACTTAAAAAAATAATGAATTACAGTCGAATTTCGATCACAGGGCGACCACTAGTTATTGATATTAGGTATAAGATAGGAAGAACTTCACCTTTCAAAAAAGCGTGCAGTAAGAATATGGTATGACAAAGTATACTTTATTATGGTTGACATGTAATATTAATGTGAGTATGTGAGTAGGTGACGTATGTCATTTTTTTCCTCATTTTGTGAACCCCAGCAAAATAATTATTGTGTGATTGGTTTATATAAATTGTATGGGACATTATTATTGTATTGTATTAAATGCTGTGTGCCAACCTCGTTTATAAACAATATTTACAATGTTTATAGCATCGTTGAAAGAATTACCTAAATATGCCGGCCATAAGACAAAATTAAATGCATTTATTCCGTTCATCTTTTAAGGGCGAGGGTGAGGCGGGTAGGTGCGGTGTGGGACGGGATCTCATTTCAATTAGTGCGAGAGCCCACGACCAAAATCATGTGCTATAGTTTAACGGCCGAAACCGTATAAAATCGATAGAGTAGATTCGACGATGATAGATGATAAATTGACAGCCGGTATTATCATATTCCGTACGATATTGAAAATGTACATAGGTTTTGTTATTTTATTACTACAATTTTTATTTTAGATGCTGAGAATGTAGCCTCATTTAGGCTTATAGTAGACTACAATCTGTCTCATATCTTTTTTTTTCCACGTTTAGTTAACTTATTTTTATCATGTCCAACAGTTTTCAGACGGAATGCTTTTTTAACCATCGGTAAAATTGATTAAAATTTGCAAAATGCTGGACCGATAAATATTGGGGTCGTGGGCTCATGTACTAAACAACTGTCAAACTACAAAAAGTAATACTTTACTAAAATAAAGATGCTTTATGAATTTTTACATATTACCTGATATTATCACTTTCCTTCTGCCTCCCTGAAGTATTTTTACACACTTTAACCACACAAGACGCCATTTTCATCAAGGATACCGCACTTTTGTCAAACTAAAAACCAGTCAGCGCTCGTCAAGGCATGAAACACGTCTAATGAAGGCATGTGCAATGTTTTATGAAATACGCAGAGTTTATTTGAGCACGGTTTTACTTGGCAGCGATTGGCCTTACTTTGAAATTCTCTGATCGATGGCTTACAGTCTTCGAAATATCATATAAGCAGCAATTTCCAACACGTTTTCACCCATTATTTTAGCTTGTGCCTCGCATGTGCCCGGAACACTTTGGGGAACGCTGCTATGCTATAACGGCCATTCTTTAACTACTCATACATATTATTATTGTACCTAGTTGAAGGATTTAGTTGAACGCTCCCAATAGCCAAATGTTCATTGATTCTGTTTGAAATAATATTTTAGAAGTGGTAAAAAACCTTTTAATTATTATTTCAAAATTAATCTTATTTCAAGCTGTTATTGCACCTCCTTCAATGTTGCCAAATCGGCAAGTTCGGGATCACTACTGTCCTTTTAGGGAGTTGGTTTATATCAGCTACTCAAAACCAATCTCAAAAAAAAAATTGATAAAAAAATTTCATACTAAAATAAAGATATTTTATTTAACTTTGTTATTTTTCGCTCCCCTCCTATAATCATTCGATCATCATAATGTAATGACCCCTCCCCTTTCGCAAAAACTGACATTTATTTACATTTGAAATTGTAAGCTTATAAGACTGTCAGCTGAGACACATTTACAGCCTAATTAAAAAAAAATATTAGAAAAATGAATTGCAATTTAAAGAAAAAATGTCTTACAATAAAAATAAATTTTTAATAAATTTGTAATTCGTTTTCCTCGTAATTGGGAACCATTATGCTGAACAATGTTTGTTTTTTGGGATAAATCTTAGAACAGCAGTGATTTGAAATACAGCCCGCATACAAAGGCTACCATCGGTTATCAACAGTGCATTAATCAGTTTAAGGAAGTGCAACTTTAAAAAAAACATGTTTTAAAGCTATGATTGTTTATTTTACGTATATGTGGAAATACTTTATAAGTTAATAAGTATGTATAAATACTGCGACATATAATACAAATTGAGAATAATTTAATACTTAGTTAGGTATACAATTTAATATACCTTTATTACTTCCATGTATGTTTACCTTAAATATCTACTTACAAAATAGATATATGTAAGCAACCTTATTATTTGTAATATAAATAAAATATATTTACGAAACTGTAAGTCTAAGTTTGTAATTTACTTTCTTAAAAATATATTAACCGATCGTGTAAAGTGCATTTTACAGAGCTAATAAAATGTTTTACAAATAATTATAAAAAAAAACACTGGTATTTCATTTTTGGTTGGTAAATTATGAGCTAGAAAGCTGGTCACTATTTGTCCACACGAATAAAATATAATATTAGAACATTAATTTATAAAACAAACTACTATAATGATAATTAGAATTCGTTGCTAAAAATTGTTGATTGCTAAAAAAGTTGACAATTAAAAATGAGCATATTCGTATTAGAACATGAAAATTGTTTTTTTTCCAATGTGATAAAATATTTGGGCAATATTTAGACATCTCTAGCAAATAACATTGTTCTGTGTTTTGAGGTATATTTTAAAATCTCAACTCATAACCCTTATATACTTACGAGAACTTAAAATATAAGATATTTTTAACCATTCGGCAGTATTAGAATTTTTAACTATTAAAAACACAGCCATTATTTTCTGTTAGCAACACTGAACACACAACACTGAAATATTAACAGTTACTTAAAATTATTATTATTAAATATTTACAATTTCTATTTATTCGAGAAAATTATAAATAATTTCTCTTATCATGATAATGCAGTAAATTTATTTATTTTTATTTAAGATACGGTAAACCAACAATATATGTATAATATTATAATTAAAATTAATAATAAATTATAGTGACACACACAACCCTGGCTCCGCATACTGCAGTGGGATGGGTCGCTTCGCTGTCGCTTAACGAAATATTAGGCAGGCTACGCATATGATCTTTCGGAGTTTCTGAATTTACAAATACAAACGATACAGTATAATTGAAGCGAGTGCAATGACGGCATACGATATATTTATCTTAATATGTTGTCTGTTTTTTTTTTCAATATAATATTCAACATTCAGTTTCAGGAACAGTGGAATGTCAATGAAAGCGTTAACCTTTCTCAGAACGTTCCTATAGAAACCAACTTAAAAAAAAGACTAAAAGCGTAATATCAAAAAACATATAATTATGCCATTTTACATTCTTAAAATATTCTAAATATATTTGTTGCAACCTGCTTATATTGACATAATAGTGTTTTTAGAAAATAAAATGACTATAAGACTCTTGTCTCAAATCTTCAGTATTTTTATAAATTTCGTAATGAAGGATTTGGTATTTTATGTGAATAATAAAATATTTATATATTTTTTTATTTATAAAATAAAACTACTATAATAATAATTAGAATTGTTTAGTTTAGTTGCTGTTCTTATCTCCCTCGCTCGCCACCTTACGCGATAGAGTGTAAAAGTGACAAAAAACAGGCCTATGATTATTACGCAACCAAATTCCAGTTGTCCCTATAATTATCTATCAATAGTAGGTCACAATTATGGCCGTTAGACCCTACTCATTGCTGTAATCAATAACAAAAAACTGCAGTTTTGTTTTGGTCATACTATACTATTGAATCATTTTTTAGGTTGTTTATCGAGGTAGTTGTCACTGGTGTACATACACGTTTAATAGGGTAGGCCAACGATCTTTAGCATGTCATACAAATCGTCCTTGTGAAAACGTGACATCGACGTGTCCCACTTTACCATGTCTCGCTTGCTCGCATGGCAAAGTGGCGTACTTGTCGTGGCGCGTTTTTCACCCTCAATTGCCGGCGATTTTACACGGTGTAAGAGAAAATAAATGTGTCCAGAATTAATGTTATATTTTTTTAAAAAACTTATTGTCAATGTCATAATATTTGGACGGAAATTTTGGACAATCCTAATTTCCAATTTTAACAATATATCATTATTTTAATTTAATAATAAGATTAGTTATAATAACGCTATTAATCTCACTTGAGTTAATCAAACATCCACTGTTCGCTTTTTTTTAATATTTCTAAATTAATGAGCTGTTCAATATTTTAAAATATATGGTTTAAAAACCATAAAGCATAAAAAGAATACAGCGTGTGCCAGAAATATGCACACGCCAACAAATTCAAATATTTTTTTTTAACCAACATATTCAAACTGAAGAATGTCACGAAAGATATATTTTCACGGAGGCAAGAAAGAGAAAGGTTAGATGGCTGCCTATATTTTATTTTATTTTTTGTCAGTCGGAACATCATTCATTAATGTGATTTAATTAACGTGATTTAACATGTTTAAAGGATGTCCCAACACCATTTCCGAAGACTTAAGAAGACTGCTGTGTAACCTATTACGATTAAGAAATGATTTTAAAAAATGCGAAAAAAAACATCACCAAATTTATTATTATACTTTTTAACAGAGATCGTGTCAATTCGGTTAGCGCGGTATTGGAATATAAATGTGTAAGACCAGGTTTTTATTTTTTAATTATGTTCTAGATCACATAAAACTATTTATAAGTAATATATATATATATATGAAGAGAAAATCGGAATCGTCACTTGTGCGGTAATATATTTTTTTAAATAGTTATTACTAAAAAATATGAAATATTTTTCGTTATTTTCGCTATATATGTTATTCTTCTACATATTTATTTCTTTTTCCACTAAAATTATTTTCAAATTTTAAAATTAAATTTTTTTTAGATATTTTTGGCAAATAAAAATGGTGTTTCTCTTCTATTTGTTTCGTAAACAATGTCACAAACGCGTAAACAAACCTCCAACCGACGCTGAACTTCGAAATTAACGACATTAGTATCTTTATAGACATTTTAGAATACATATGTGATTCGCAATAAAATTTCAACCTAATTAGTTACGCCAAATGTTATTACATACAAATATATCAAAAGATACAAACTATCTAAATATTCTTACCTCTGTTAAAACATGTCGGATGACGCAGTCGAGGTTAGGAACAAACAAAATATTTATTTTTTGATTCTGTGACACTTTGATGCACAAAAACACCTTTAAAACTCTTTAGAAACTATGTTTAATAAATATTATAAAAAAGTAATAGCTTTTACACTACGAATTCCCGCACAACCTAACCCATATGACGCTATTCGTAAGTGTATTTGGAAAATTCTTTTCACAATTCAAAACAGAGACAAAATGTTTATCTTTTTAAATCGGGTGTAGAAATGAATGGAGATTTTTATGGCATTGGACCGATGCTGCCAGCATTCTAAAAAAAAATTAATGGACGCTTCCTATTTCTGCAGATTTGTGAGATTTGTGGCAGGGATGCAGTACTTTGCGCGATATCGTGGTAAGGACGTCAGTCAAGCTAGTGGCGCTTTTATGAATAGTCCACATGAATATATATAAAATATATAACAAAAACCCTATTTTAGGCAGCCTTCCAATGTTCTACGTTAGAAATTATAATAGTTTAACGTAAGACGGTTTTAACTACAAAATTTTCATTAATTTTCCGTTAATTTTATATTTTTAACTAAATTACACATTCTAGGAAAATATTTAATTTGTGATTACGAATTAGGTTTTTATTTTTATTTCTAGTTATTAACGACAAACGTAAATAGTCGTAAAAACTTAAAATTATCACAGTAAAAATACTATATAAAATTGAGCACCGGTATCCGTCTTTTCATAAGAAATTAAACATTTTTTGCGAAACATTTTCTTTAAAAAAAACTACTATTATTTTAATTTAACGATCTAAATTTTATATATTAAACAACAATGCAAACATCTAAAGCATTACATTTAGTGAAATACCTAATATTATAATAATAAACAATCAATATGAAATCTAATAAATTATTATGAAAACCTTATAGTAATCGTATCCACTTATTTGTTGAGATACTATTTGTACCTAAAAATAGTTATTTACAATATTTGAAATAATTTATAATGTAATTTAAAGCGTTTTTTTACAAATTTTATGGAGTGGTAGGTCTCATTTTCACAATTGTTTCATGGTTGTTGGCACCTCGCGGCGGCTGGTTCGCCCCATCCAACGGTAAAGCCCCGCTGATCGCCAAAGTGGTCCTAGCTGTGGGATTCACGTGAAGAACTGTATACCTCGCCTCGCTCGCTGGGCCGGGAGGAGTCGACGGCTCTTCGTCCAACTGGACAGACGTCTCAGCCGCGGATGGGATAGTGGCTAAAAACCTAACAGCCAACCGGGCGGGACTAGCCGGCGGATCGTCGTCATGCACGGCGTGCTGCCGAGTCAAACGAGGTTTGGCCCTGGTCCTGGTGGAGTCGCCACTTGATCGCGACATTCTCCACGTGCTAGTGCTGGCGGTCGTGGCGGAACCGGAAGAGTCATTGCGCGAGCTGGACAGATTGGAATCCTGGGAGGTCTTCCGCGCGACTAGCCACGATGACGCCCTCCTCTTCGGGTCCAGCAGTCGAAGCGGCACGCCGCAGTGGTGCGCGTGGCGCCACGAATCCGAACGCGACGAGCTGAAGTTCTCGCTCGAAGACACGGAGCCAGCGCGCTTGTGCTGCTTCTGTTGTATTTCTGCTATTCTGTAGGCGTACAGGTCCGACCTGGGCGCTCGCCGCGGCGGCCGGGCGCACTCGGTCAACCATCTCGTGACTCGTATCCAGTTCGACCTGTCTTCTTCAGCGCGTATCGGCCGCACTCCGGCCTGCACGGAATCCAGTAGTCTAGCTCTGCAAGCGCAGCCCGGTGCATGCTGCTGTTCCCTCGACGATCTATCAACCAGGCTGTTCGTATTTGCCGGTGTTTGTCTATTGCTGAAGTTGGAACTGTGCCTGCAGCGTCCAATTCCCCTCGTGACGCGCGACTCTTCGATAGCCTTGCATATGAGCACACAGTCTTTCTTGAACTGCTTTGTGAGTATAGCATATAGAAACGGATTGCAGCAGGAATTTAGCGGAAGAATAAAGACTGTAAACACTTTGGCCTGTTCCAATGAGATCAAATGGAGGCCAAACGCTGCGGTCACCGAGAAGAATGCAATTGGAGACCAGCACAGGAAGTCGGTGAACACGAGCAGTGCCATCCTCTTGGCTATTCTGGAATCGTTTGAGTTCCACGCCTGTGAACCGCGAATGGCACAGTACATTTTGAGGTAGCAGCCCATTAGTATAAGGAACGCCACCCCGTTGATGAACATCAAGAAGACTACATAGGTCAGGCTGCCAACGCTGCCGATCTCGAAGGGAAGACACACGGCGAACTTCCTGTAATCGGAGACTCCGAACAGAGGTAGAGTGGCCATCGACAGAGAGAAGATCCAACCGCATAGCATGATATATGCGGCGTGTTTGAGGGAAAGTCTCTTGTTCAGGTGCATGGCGTGGGTGATTGCGTAATTCCTCTCGAGGGTTATAACTGCCAGGGTGTACACGCTAAGTTCCGAGCTTAGGACACCGAGGAAGCCAGCCATTCGGCAAGCAGCCGACATCTGCCATGGGATAGCGTACTTTCGAAACTCTCCGAGTGTGGAGGCATCGACTACAGCCAGGAATCCTGTGAAACGAATAATAAATATTCATTTTAACATTGATAACTATAATATATAGTTTACCTATACACCGTGTTCGAAGGCCATTACTGATAAGGACAAAACCAGCTTATTGATTAATCAAAATTCATCGTGGTTTCCAAGAAAAAAAAATGTAAACTTTACGTGATGATATAAACAGTTCTTGTAATAAGTACGACATCTGATCAACGCGTTATAAACGAACTTGTCAATGCAAACACGGTAAAGGTTAGATTATGGTAATGCAACGCGCGTCGCTAAAAAGGGTAATTTACACCAGCTATTTACCAAAAGTAATAAATTTAGGGGAAAAAAAACGCATTTTTTTAATACAATTTCTTACTAATAAGAGGGAACACAAACACGCCATTAAGTCTTCGAAAAGATCTTGGATCAACCTGTATTAAGTTATAATATTTTAACCTGTTTCTCAGAGTACCATGGCAAGGTCAGAAGACGGAATTCATGTGTCGGCCATTTTGGCTTTGGTAGGTATAATTTAAAACTGCTGTGATTTTTTTAAATTAGAGATAAAATATTACAAGAAATTTTAACTCTGATTGAAAACCAAACAAACACGGTTTCCCTAGCTCATAGTTTGCTACTAAGTGTCAAAGACTTCTTTGACTTTCGTAAAGAAATCCAGAATTCAGAATCCAGAATTCCACCAGAATTCCAAAATTATACCATTATTTGTGCATGGCTTTTTTATTGGTCCGTCTCATAAAATACTCTTATTCGAAAAAAGTCAGGGAAAGAATATTTTTGATTAGTAATAATTGAGCTTAACAACAATTTTCACATTAAATCGATTATAAAATTAGGACATCTTTAACCTAAAAAATATTTTTTGTCATAACTTTCAATCGCATCAATATCGTAATAAATCAATAATGGAATTTAAAAAAAACGCATATTAATAATTACCGAGATAAATTCCCATGAAGAAATCGGCCGCGGCCAGATTGCAAACCAGAAACCTCGGCACGTCCATCTTGGATCTGCTGAAGATGAGGACGAAGACAACGGTTCCGTTGCCCAGCATCGCCATCAGGAAGATGACCCAGACGCCGCAGCGGAGCGTCCACCAGTCGAACAGGTCCTGGCAGGGCAGGAATGGACCTAAGTATTGAATTAAGTATTGGAGTGAATTAGTAACAATTTTTGCATTAGTGTTGGTGTTATACCAACGTTATAACTAGGGCATTGCCCCAAATTGGCAGGTTAATTGAAAATTCGGCTTTCATAATTAATTAATATCTATTCGGTCACTTGTATAAATGTTTCTTGACAGCTAAAATATACACATAGTATGGATACAAACTTAAAATATTTTTATTTATTATCGTATATTGTCTTAAAATATTTTTATTGTTTTATATGATTGTTTATGTTTTATACTGCCTGTATATGATTTTTCTCATGTAACTGTTTTATTTCCCTAATAAAGATAAATAAATAAATAGCAACAGTTGGGAATATGGCGTACCTGGCAATGGCAGACATTGAATTTTTCTAGCCGGGAGGTCGCTCGGCACAATCTTCCCGGTGTCGTCCTCAAAGTATTCCTCGGCGTAAGCGGGTAGGTTGCCTGGATACGTAAAGTCTGCTCCGAACGACTCCCATAGATCCTTTATTTGAGTGCCGAACTTCTTACTGATATTATCTGCAACAGTATGCGGAATTGAGCACCGGGAAGGAGAGAACAATACTTACGTTATGAGAAGCTACAAGGAAATTAAACTGACTAAAAATTAAAAAAAATAAATATATAAAACCGTCTTCAAAATAAGTCCATAAACAAAATAAAACTAAGAAATATTAGAATAAATTTCTTAGTTTTTTGGTTGAATAAGATAAGATTTATTTTCCATTATATACAAAAATTTACATAAGAATGATATAAAAACTTTTAACATACAACAATGTATATAGAAAAAATAGACGATGAATATAATAAAATAAAATTTGCACAAATAGTTTTTCTAAAAACCAAATAAAACAAATTTAATTTAAAAAATCAGACAAATAAATATTTAAAGAGATCTAATAAAGTACCTACCAGGAAATACAAAAAACAAAATTTACATAAATATAATTAAAACTAAAAAGAGAAACTGAAGAGATTAATTCAATATAGAATAGAATAGTATATAATAATAATTATTTAAGAAAGTAACTAATATGTGCTTGTGACGGTTTCTCTGGTATTCGCCACGTTGACGGTTGTTGCATTGATAAAGATGTAAGTGGGTTAGATAATCCTTATTGTCTATGAATATTCACTTAATGTTACTGTTACAAGACTTAGTATAAATTGGTAAATAATAATAGTGTGACACGGAAGGTGTGAGAGCCGTAGACTGAAGTTGTCAGGTGAAGTTATTTCGCTCAGGAAAACTTATTGTGGTAAAGGAATTTCTCGCGTGTCACACTGCCGCTCGTGACGTCAAACGTTGTGAGCTGCAACTATGCGATTTCGACACAATGGATTTCGGAAATCTAAAATGTGAGAAGTAGTCAACTGTCTTTGTCCAGTCGTCGCTTAAATTTCTACGGAAATTAACAGCGTGCGAATCGTCTATTAGACGGTTTCACAAGGCCCTGAGTTTGCACTGGTATGTACTGGAATATGGGTACATGCTATAATTATTTAAATAAACTTTCTGGAAACCAAAAAAGTAACCTATATATTAAAAACTTGAAAAGAACGGAACACTTCTTTAATACATTTCTTTAGTCGACTGCATCTGTGGACGACTAAAGATGGCAAGAATACTATAGTATTGTCAATCACTAGTATGAATATGCGGTCCCATTGTATATTTTTACTATACTAAATAAATTCAGTATAAAGCATGTCTCTACATGGAAATTTGGAATAATACCACAAGTCTTACCGTATTGAGGCCATATATCCGTTTGGTTGTTGGACCAGAGACTCAAGTCGAATTCGTTGTCGGTGGGAAAGAGTACGGTTTCACGCAGAGGGGTCTTCGCGTTGCCATTGGCCTCATTCTTCTCCAGTTCTATCAGGGCTTCCATGATGGGCATGAAGGCGCAGCAGTGATAGGCATACGACAGGACAAGGGTCTGCACAACACAATTTATCTATCTAATTAGGTATTTGTATTTTAAAACGAGAACAACATTGTTTCATACAATCATTAGCATAATATATGTATTAATAGGCGAAGAGAAAACTTTGTAACCTCTTTTAAGGAAATTGCGCGAACGGAGAGTGTAAGATTTGACATGGTTAAAGTTTATATGGAGAAGGAGTGCAGACAGCTAAAATGTATCTATAATATGTGTTACAAATACATTAAAACAAATAAAATAAAACGTTCATACTACTGACAGATTGACGGAATGAGCTTCGAGCTGTGAATTTTGCGTGATTTTAAATGTTCCTTTTTCAGTAGTCTGTCAATGTCAATGTAGTAATATGTCAAGGCAAAGATAATGATTAATGCCACCTTATACTTATATCAATGTCAAGTCTTATTTTTCATGAAACAAATAAAACTGTCAATGAATTGTATACAACACACGCTAGTGACGTATTTGTAAACGCTCGCAGCTGAAGTTATAGATCAAAATTAAAAAGTATATATGCAATGGTTATAGAGGTTATGAGGGTAGTCATTTGTGTTAGTCTATATAATGCATATATTTTTTGATGACATACTTATGACGTGTGTGATGTCGTTGGAATGAACTGACTTACTGATAAATAATACACCGTTGTTCATTAAAACAGCTGAGTTACATTAGTTAGTGTTATCAAGTATTTCACTATTTAACGTTTTGGTGGGCCTAACTCAATTTTGCTTTAAGCCTTAATTTTGAGTTAAGCCTGTTTGTCATATAATCCACGAGGAGAGATTAGTTATAGGCTTTGACCTAAAATTACTCAGCAGCTAATCAATATGACATTATGGTAAGTAATTATTCATCAAAAATGACCTGGCCTGATTTGACCCACTGGGAATTCGAACCCGGGACTGCTGGAAGCAGGCGCTCTAATACCACTGCGCCACCAGGTCGTTAGTATTCATCATTAAATTAATTATTAAAATAACTAAATGCTGCTTATTAAAAAATATGTTCAATGGCCTTGCTCAAAAAGATTTCGGTTTTTTTTTTATGGTTATTATCACAGTTGAAATATTTATACCATAGGATGTTAATGTCCCTGATTACCTGTATTCTCGGGAAGACGTCAGGCGAGTGGAATTCCCTCAGGTTCGGATTGTTGAAGGTCTTCAGATGCAAGAGCTTCTGCAATCCGCTCGGAGGGAGTTCAGCGAATTTGTTGTTAGCTAGATTCCTATAGAATGCAAAAAAATAAATACCGCTCAATACACAGATTGTACAGGTAATATAGCATCTATCCGACTTTGAAAGGGGTGGATTGGTAGCCTAAAACATAGTTTTATAATGCCATATATACATTTATATTGACGTTTACCGGCGATGATTTTGGCAATCTACCTCGTTTGGTATAGCTTATATGCTTTGAAGTCAGAGTGACAATATTCTTATCTGACTTACATCCATTCAGCATCTGCTAAAATATGTGTTCCTATTGGTGATAGTCAAGAAAATCTTAATACATATACTGGAACTGGAATACAAAGTATATAGGCTGTATTTATTGAAGGGAGAAGACAATTGATTTTCATATAACTACTACATGTTATAGAGAGCTATGTTTAGATAATCGGCCAAAGTAAAATAGACTCTCCGGCATTCTACTCTACTCTAGAACACTTTATTTATTTTTAAACAGGTTTCCCCGTGTACACATTACAATTAAAGTAAAAACTTAAACTACTAAAAGAAAAAACAATATTAAAAACAAAAAACAATAATGATAAAAAACAAAAGGTTGAGGTGAGAGGTGTCAAACTTTACATTTTTTCTTCTCTTGATAATCAATAAAATATGGCATGCTAATATATATTTTATAATAATAAATTGTATATTGGATATTTAATAAATATATAAATGAATTAATATATATACATATATAAATGAGATTCATCACTTCGGTGTCTTTAAAGAATAATATGACAGATGACGTTTAAAATCACGCGTTGAACGGCGTTACATTAATTTAATTTTGTCTATTTAGACCTACAGACCTGCAAAACCCTAATATGAGAAAGTTCCCATGTCTTCAAATATATATACTGTCCCAAGACCATTAAGTTTTGTATAAAAAATGCTAAAATAAATCTTGCCCAAATTTATTCATTTTATCAAAGCGTTCGTGTGAATTCACTTTTTGATCGCAAGCGCTCGGCTAAGGCCGACCAATGACCCGGCGCGGCGCGGCCTCGCTAGCGAACGAACTTATGACAAGAGCGATTTCATATGAGATCATGTAAAGCTTCCATTTTTTCTCTCGGAAACCATGATGAATTTTGATATGACGTCATGATTGCAATCGCAGGACCTTTTAGATGTTTTTTCTATCGGAAATGGTCTTGGGACACAGTGTGTTTAATTTCTTAAATTTTATTATTATTTGGTCACGGATTCTTAATTGTTTTATTATTAACATTAGTTAGGTAAGTAGCATTTAATATAACCGTACACGTGGCTTAAATATATGCATATAATGGCTGCCCTAGAAAAAGTTGTTAGTTAGTTGGGCGCCATTTTTACAAATTTTCTTGGTATCTAGTTTTGCACTCATTGATGACTTTTTCTTTTTAGTACAAAGTCATGAATAATCAATGTCGGACTATGCCGTAATTAAATTTAATTTAATTACCGAATATACCATATTTTTTTTCTTTCCGCTTCCTTGCTTCCACATTACGGCACTAATCAAATGCCATATTTAATATTATGACATATTATGGCATATTTGGCCATATTTAATTTATTTTATATTTAATTTATTATTATGATTTTGAATTTATTTATTATTTATTTACAGACTAAATTAGCAAAACCAAAAAAAAAAAAATAATCTTTAGACATCATTTGCATTTTCTTTTTCTTTCCTCTGACTATTTTTAAAACCTACAGTTATTTCAAAATAATATATGTTAAAAAAAAAGTCATCAGTCAATTTTACACACAATTGTATGTACCATTCTTTTTTTATATATTGGTTGGTTTTCCGAATAAAAGATAAATAAATAAATTATTATTGAAACACTGAATAGAAGTAACATTAAAATAATTTATACTTACAAATCTTCAATTTTAGATATAGCCAGAAATGCATCCGGATGGATTATCCTCACGCCATTATTATCCATGTCCCTAAAAATAATAAAAAAACATATATATTTTTATCGCTGGACAACAATGACGCATAAAACGCGGCCGCCCAAAAAGAATATTAAAAAATAGCGCCCGCATTCCGAAAAGCGAAAGGCGACGCCATTGTTGGCGCGCTGTCATCGAATGGAACGCAATAAAACAATTTTCAAATTTAGTATCAAAGCGGCGACCATCGACAATGCGACGCCATAAATAAAAGAAAACACAAAGCGACGTTGAGTGCTCCAATTCCGACCGATTCATTCAATAGATCTTACTAGAATGTGCTTGTGTATTGTTATACTAAAAAGGCTATTTAAACAATCGCTAGCTATTATTTCTTAATAGTTTATTTTAATGATATAAGGACTGTCATTGATAATTACATACGTTTAAATTCAGATGAATCAAAACGTTTCATATTTTTGCCTTTTATAAACGATTTTTATTCAAAATCCAAATTCTTACGTCTAGAAAACTCTATAACAAAAGGTGTTAAATATACCAATATACCAAATAGATTTTTAAAATATTTATTGCAATGTTTCATCTACAGCTAGCCTCTAAATTAAATTGATTAAATTGTCCAATGTAGATAATTATCGATGAAAACATTGTTATTTTTTATTTAATTGGGCAATAAGTTTATTTATGCACAAATGTAATTTAAGATATATAAGCATGCGGTCCACCACTGTTTAAATTTAATTCATAATCTTTTTAATAGTTTAAATATAATAATACTGCAATTTAAGCTAGTCGTAGCTATATAAAAAAAAACAAATCCTTCTACATTTATTTTATTTACTTAGCTCATTATTAAAATACTAGGAATATAACTGTATGTTTGTGAATATGTAGGAAATCCATAATCGGTTTTGTTATCTGCTTAATTCTTAATTGTTAATATTATTGTTCTTACTGTGTGTTTTCCCATAAGAAAATAAATAACCGATAAAATGTTTTCAGATTTAAAAAAATACTTTTTGTACTTTCTTACTTTATACTATAAGTCCGGACACAGTTCAAATCATGGTGGAGAATCAGTCCTTGGAAGTAGTGAACCACTATGCCTTCAGTATGAAACTAGGAAAGGATAATCAGGCCACAAAGGTGACCAGGAGGGTGGGTCTTACATGGGCGGCATTCGGGAAGCTCGGATTTATCCTCAGCAATGCCCATCAACCTGAAGCGAAAGGTGTATGAGTCCTGCGTGTTACCAGTAGCTACATACGACTTGGAGACAGTACCACAAAGGCGAGCGCCAACCGACTGAGGATTTGCCAGAGAGCCATGGAAAGGGAAATGTTGGGGATCAGTCTTAGAGAGAGAGTGTGGAATGAGGAAATTTAAAGTCGCACTAAGTAACACAGTAACAGTAAAGTATGACAGTAACAGAATATTAAATTTTAAAAAATCAGCAATCGTAAACTAAAACGCCCTCTAACGAGTCTTCTAAAAAATCTGCAAAAAATTGAACTATATATTATAACGGAAGGTATGACTGCATTATTCCTCATTTTCATTGTTCTTCGCTCCATTCTCCGCGGCAATATCGCGGACATTTTCCTCAGATTTGTCTTTTCCCGCGCTTTGCTAACGGCCGTCATCTTATTGTCTTTGGCTAGCGAGCGCGTGCGCGTGCGCGTCTGCCGGTACAACTCACGATCGCACAGCTAGGTTAAAAATATGTCATGGCGGCCTACTCGATTCGTATCACCGGAATGAAACAAAAATAGATTCTTCATTCCAGATTTCTCGATCCTAGGAATGAGTAGGTGTGCCTAATTGAATTTTCCGCAACGGAAATGTTTACTTATTTCCGTAAATTGAACATTCTTTTTAGGTAGAGTAACCTTTCGGCAATCGAACGATTGTATGATCTTGTTGGACGTTCAACGAATTATAAAAACAATGTTTGAAAAATTAACCGCAAGGTTGCCCTAACCCGAAAACACCAAATTTCATTTGTCACAAAAAGTTATATTATTAAAAAAAAACACACAATGTACCAATTGTCAGTAAAGACAAATTTATTCGAATAAAAAAAAAACAGAATTTCGAATAGATTAAATGTGATAGGACATAATCCTATAGTTCGTTACTGGGATAGGTTAGATTTTTTTTTTTATAGGTTTATAGTTTGTTGGAAAGGACAAGTTTATTTTTGAAATCGTACCCAAATATTTTTTTTTTCTTATCCCAAACGGAAAATTATTCCGTTCACTTCAAATTGAATGCTCGTCAACTGCACGCGTAAAAGAATAAGATCGCGGTATTTATTGCAACGCAGTGCAGTGGCGGTGTCGTGTCCTTGCCTTGAAGTACGTTCAAGTTTTCCATTTAAACTTGGGCAGTGGCGGCTCTTCGCTTTTAGATTCACCAGTAAGCTTTTGCAGTCAAAGAGCTCGCGACGAAATTTATTATTATATCATTTTTATGAAAAGCGTCTATTCAGCCTGTGTCTTTCCACTGCTCTAAATGTCCGCCCTCGACCACCGTAGCTTTTTTCAACCACCTATTTCTCAGCCATCGATCCAGCCAGTTGATAGAATTACAGTTCTTTTCTATCCAACAAAACTGTACATATCTGAGCTATAAAGTTTTTTTGCAGGGATTTTTTGCAAGGATATACTTAATATGATTGATATTACAGGGTTGTAATATATAAATTTCGGTCATTTAAATAAAAAAAATGGAAAAAGATGTCTTATTTGTACCATAAAAATGTCTTATTTGGTAGAGTATACTACCATAAAGAATTTCAAAGTCTAGCAAGGTTCGGCTTGCATTCTCTCAATATTGTTTGCTTATTCAATAATAATAATAATGGCACAAAGAAACTATAAAAAATAAGCATCAAAAGATAAACACACCTTAAATAAATTAATCAAAATTAGGGGGAAATAAATACTTTTTTTTTTAAATAGATCGTTTGAAACTGCACATAACACATGCATAGAAATTAATATTCGATAATAGCATTACTTTTACTTAATATTTGTTAGTAAACCAAATCATTTAAAATATTTTAAGTTGTAGAAATAATTTATATACATGATATTATTTAATAATTTTAAAATGAAAGTGGTAAACTTACCTCTATAAGTATAAGACTATTTTTTATGTTCAGTAAAATTCGCTCTCAAATTATTTACAAATAATGTTCAAATAACAAAATAGACACACTACTCTTTATAAACGATTCCATTTAATAGACATTTATTAACACTGTAAACGGTTACTGGTCACACTGTTCAATTTTTAAATATGTATTTTTTTTTTATTTATATTAAATTGCACCTTTTATAATCCTCCATAAAGACTGTAGTGTAATTTATATTTTTTTAGAGTTTTCGTTTTTTTTTACAAAATATCTTTAAACAAGAAAGCTAACTCAAAAATAGTCCGACGGTGCCTTCGGCGCACGACAACTCATACCTATGGTTCTCGAAATGGGTCGCTTCGCTCCCCATCTCTAGGCTCGTCGGTCCACTTACGGGCCTACCGTCATGTTCTACGCAGGCTTTTTTGATATGAGTCCATTTCCTACGGCCCTCGAGATGTATTAGAAATAGCATGAGAACCTTCTTCGTCTAAAAATACATATATATTATATACCAACTTTCATGGTGATTTGTCAAACGGTGTGGAAATCTTTTAACATCTAACAGACAGGTATGCCAACATTCTTTTTTAAATATATATAAAAATAGATGTTGATACCTCATGCCTATCATATCATATCATGCCTCATGATAGTCATTCATTTTGTTGTTTAATCAGGTTAATTAGCATAGTTAAATTACTTACAGAATATTGTTGCCAGGTAATCAACTAAAAATTTCGCATTGGTGATTTTAACTAAAATTTTCAGCTGGTGTAATAAATGAAAGTACAAACATTATGGCGCCGAAACGGACAGAGGCGGCTCAAAATAGCCAGATGGAAAAAATAGGGTAAGCTAAGGACCAAAAAAGATTACTTAAAGGCTGTTATGACATTGATGAATTATAAAAATAGTAATAGAAATGTTGAGTATTAGTATTATTATTTTGTTGAAGTTGGCTCTTTGTCTATAAGTAAGCTTACGCAGTTAAACGGAATAGTCACCACTGGGACATTTACCGAACAATTAGAGACGAGCTAGACTTTGGGGCCTTCAATGCTTTGGACTGACTCACCACTGATCCAGTTCGAACTGCGCTTTTAGACTTTTACCTTTATCCATACAAATTTAGACATGCTTTTTTTTGCATTACCTTCTACCACACGAAGATTTTATTGAGCGGGATTGGCAACGTCAACGCATAACGGTTCACATAGTTCCCGTAGTTAAATGTAGCATGTTTACGAAACATGCTCCGGCCTAGAAATTGCTGGAATCTAGCCATGAAAGTGCTGGAATGATGTAGTATTAAGGCATATTATACTGGGTCTTACAGCCATGCCCATGGATTCTTTTACTCAAAATATACTGTCCCATAATATTAGTTTATTATAGATTTCTAAAAATGAATTATATAAATTTACAAGGGAAATGTTTACGCACAGATGAATTCATAAAAAAGTCGATTGACGACGCAAACGCTTTGACTTTTGCCATACGCGCACCATGAGGAAAGGCTTTCCAATAGAACGACTCACGGTCGTCTCGTGCGTCATCGAGGTAAACACGGGTTTTTCTTCTATTTGCCCCGTTACCTCCCGTAAGTTGTCGATATAAATGGTGGTCTTCCATCGCAGTTAGCGAGGTAAACAAATTATATAGGAACTAAATACTAGATGCCGTTACCCAGAGAAGCAAGACGACCCAGAACTTTGTTCAATTTTGTTGCATTTTCAATTCAGTATCATAAT
This sequence comes from Neomicropteryx cornuta, assembly GCA_020383195.1. Taxonomy (NCBI): domain Eukaryota; kingdom Metazoa; phylum Arthropoda; class Insecta; order Lepidoptera; family Micropterigidae; genus Neomicropteryx; species Neomicropteryx cornuta. The sequence continues at coordinate 3,610,695 of JAHKQU010000011.1, forward strand.
AAAGTATTACGGATAAGTTTTATTTTTATAAATATTTTTTCCAAATATTTTAAAATTTTATCAAAACAAGAAGAATCCAAGCAGTATTTATGACTCCAAATCATCACAAATAAACAGCGCAATAACTTTAGTAGCATGAGTGCCATGATGTTTTTCGTAAGCAGTTTTTCGTTATAGCCTTAAAAAATGAAAAATAGGAGATTCCTGCCTCTGCTTCTCAGCCCTCATACACTGTATATCAAACGAATAAATATTTATATGAGCCTACTAAAACAGTGAATACCTTATATGACAGGGCTGTTAATATATGACAGGGCTGTTAATATATGACAGGGCTGTCGAAATTAAAATGTATTTTTTTTAAAATGATTACAACCGAAGTAGAAAATTAAGTTGTAATACGAGGTAATATGAAAGTGTATGTGATGTGTTAGAAGTGTTAGATGTGTAAGGAATATACGTGTACAAGGAGTAAATTCAATTTAGATGACAATTTAAAGCGACAAAGATATGCCAATTTGTGCATTAGTGTACTAACAACTAACGGACAAAGTTTTGAAACGTAATATGCATATGTTGTTTATTACCCCCAGGAAAAATACCGCCTTCGTGGTATTTTTTATATAAATAAAATTTACCAAATAATACGTATTTTCCAATACATTCCTCGTTTTTTATATGTGCTCCTGTTATTAAGAGCACATATTAAAACGAGGTACTTTAGAAAGAATCATTAACCGAGGAAAATATTCGCATTTTATAACTATTAAAAAATATAGGTAGCAGAGGAACTCACAGCACTTGCAGTTTGGTCAGTCCATAGAACGCGTCTCTTGGTATCTCCTGGATTCTGTTTTTAGCCAGCAGTAAGTCGTGAAGCTGTCCAAGATTCTTGAATGGTTTTTCGTCCAGGTTTGTTATTTTGTTCGACGCCAGGTCTCTATGGATACAAAATATGTACGTATGAGTTATTATAATGATGGCCATTTGCTAACGTTAAGTGTTATTAATTGAAGTTATTTCACCTTCTATCCCTTATGAGGTGGTCCGGTTTTGAGTCATATTATATCTACGTGCGTAGAAGCGTAGACACGCGTAGAAGCGTAGACGCGCGCGGATTAATCAAGCTAAAAGCACTGTTATTGATTGAAAAATACATATAAAAGCGTGTATTTCTGATAATTTTATTCTAGCAAAATGGACTCATATCTTGAATAAATAAATTTATTACAGACTACAAAACTGTCCGCTTTATGTGAGTTTATTTTTATTTTTTTAACATTAAAAATGAAGCAACCAGAGTGTGTTAAATATGTGTTATTGAGTGTGTTATTACCTTCTTTCAACAATTATTGTTTAATCCTATTATGTTGTAGGTTATTATATATATGTAACAAAAAAAAATGTAGAGAAATTGCTAAGCAAAAAATAACAAGAAAGAATTTGTGAAATGATTTATCATTATTTCATATTTTTTTTAAGGTAACATGTATGATTTTAATTGATCATAATCTTAGTTATAAATCCATTTATTAAAAAAATGCTTTATTAAAATAATCTTTTATATTTATACATAGTTTATCAATACAAATTCAACGTTTTTATTAAAAAAAATAAATTATCGGCAACATCATGTTCAGTTTTACACTAAATATTAAACAAATACAATATCCAAATATATAAATTCGAATACCTAGGTACCAGTCATGTTGACCGATTTGATTAGATCTGTCACCTTTTTAACTAGGTAAGAGTTACCTTTTCTAAGAAAGGTTATTTATAAATGTTACAGTGTGAGTATAAAAGACCTGCGCAAAACTCTGTGAAAAATAATAAAAAATAACTTTAAGCACAAATATACACACAGACACACACTAACGACACATACAAATGAATGCAACTTCTACCTGTTAAACACTTAATATACTATTTTATAATATTTTATTTATAATTTTACGGTGGGTTCTACGCCAGAGAGACATTTTTGAATATTACTGATTCATGCTTATTAAAGTGCATTGTACGCATTCGGCGCTTAAACTGAAATTTGCTTGATTGTGCTAATTATACTCACAGTAATCGCAAATCCTTGCAGTTAACCAGATCCGGTATCCTTGTGAGGTAGTTCGATTTTAGGTCTCTGGAAAAGACGAAGAGTAAAGTGATATTGTCTAAAGTGATATTGTCTAAAAAACACGAACATTTTAGGCGCATGCACCCGAATAAAACATTTAATGTATAAAAAGGTTATTTAGGCATAAAAAATTACATATATACTTTGGTAAATTATCCATATTAATTTCCAGGTCATATAAAGATATTTTCATCACCACGTTTATAAATAGTTGTACTCAATAGGAGTTGTTACAATATTATAGGGTGCCTCAATATTCCACGTGTTCAAGTGAACGTATAGTTAAATTATATGAGGGAATAAAACGTGTAGTACGTTTTTCTGAAAATCGAAATTTTTCCTCGGAGTTTGGAACTCTAAAAGATGCATGTTTTGCTATTCTGCTAAGCATAATATATTATTTTTTTTATTTTTTATTTAATATTTATACCTAATATGCAGAAAATTTGCATGAAGCGGTAACATCGATTTCAAAAAAAATATCGAAATGAAAATGTGTGTGAATAGGGGGCAAAAATGTGACAACGAACGTTTTTGATTCATCCTTCGAATGAGTACCTACCTACATTTTTAAACAAATCTTAATAGATTGTTTAAAATATGTTTAACTCATTTACTATCTTGAAATGAAAAAAAAATGTTTTTATATAGGTGTGTAGAATTTAGATGTTACCGTTGATGTGCATTTAACTGGTTAATCTACTGATGACCGGGTGTCTTCCGTTAAACTACGTAATTTACTTTTAAATAGTATTTATCTACACTTTACCTAGTTAAACTGCACATCAACGTATTCTAAACCAATATTTAAAAAGCGAGACATAATCGTTATTGTGTGATTCTTGCTCTTTTTAAGGTTATTATAGTTTTGAAATTGAAAATGTTCCATAAATAGATGTGCTTGTAGCAAAAACAAATTTCTATGTAACTCTCAATGTCACCAATCTTTAGATTGAACAAATATGTAATATATTTAGTGTCGTAATTTTTAAAATATTGAGTAGAATCATAATTTTGTTGCGGCTACTGGAGTTTAGTAGGCCCCAAACGAAGTATATTGTAGCGTATACATTTGTTTAATAACAAATTCCTGCAGATTGATAAATCGTTCACCTAACAAAACTTTCTTGTAACCTGTACCAAACAATATCAAAACGTTTAGCTGTATCTACGGGATTTTTTTAGAGCGTACAGCATTTTTTTGCAGTATATAGAATGATTAGCTTACAAAGTTTTAAGCCTGGGACAGGTCCCGCAAAGGGTCTTCGGAACTCCTTCGATGGCGGCACGGTCCAGGCGAAGGGTCTCCAGGGCGCCAGTTCCGTTCAGCGATGGAAATATACTCAGCTCCCGGGCGTCCGACAGGATCCTGCGCGTGGTAAACATTAAGACATGAACATTATATGGCCTTCCCTTCATATTTTGTTCTTGTATTTAACCAAATACCGAGTTAAAAGATATACAAAGTAAACAATCGCCATTTATAAATATACTTTTGTGTTAAAAAATATAAGAAAATGTGCAAACAACACATCGACCTTATAGGTAACACCTCGATACAGGTATTTGTCTAGTGAGGTGTTACTAATCCATACAGACTGTATGTTTTTCTTTTAATGAAATCAATAAAATATGGCATGTTAATACATATGTAATAATAATAAATTGTATATTAGATTTAATAAATAAATAAAATATATTTGCGTTAAGGTATACAGAGAAAGAGAGGGTAGGGAATACGTAAAATTAAAGAGTAAAAAAATGAAATAGAGGGAAATAGAAAGAATTTAGCTTTATAGATGTGTAGAGACCTACTTAGCAACTCCAAACAACAATAGTTTTCCTACGCTAATTTTTGTACAAGTTAATTTCTTACGCTAGTTTTTCAATAGAATTTAAATCAACCGACAGTCAAACCCCCTAAAAGGAGTGCCTTAAATTTCAAAACACTAACAATAGATAACTAAATAAAAATAATTAGTTAATTAAATAATATAGCTAGACAGAGATTGAAAACCATCGATTCACAGGCGTCTGTTGATATCTTAAATTCTTAGCCGTTTGCTAGTCGAGTCATGCGCGAGAAGGGAATAAGAATAATAATGGCGCAGTGCGTCTTTCAGGCTTAGCTGTCACACCTATCTATAGTCTGAATGTGTTTCAGTGCATAGTGCATAGTGCGAGGTTTTATTCCTATTCTAGTTACTTGAAGGCCTTATTTATTTAACAATTATTACACACTTAACTCACAATAAATGTTCTTTGCCATGTCTCGTTGAAATACTATTATTGGAACCGTAAGCTATGTGACTACAAAACTAAATTAAAACTTAACAATCATTACACATATTTCATCGCTACGACCGAATACTTCTTCATATGTGTCCTATAAGTCCAATAACCCAAAATACCGACTGAGCTACGGAACAACCAAGAAATCAGAACGTATGACCTGTAATAATAATATGACTTATACCGTTATTATTTTATTTAGGTTTCAGCCCGGGAAGCGATAAACTAAAAGCGGGTAGGGAAGTTTTCGTTTTCTTTTAACGATAAATCATAGGATAACAACCTTATACGTTTATATATTAGTTTTTATGTATGTATATTATATTATTCTTGTATTAGGTTATATTCTTATATATACTATTATATTATGGGTTGTTCGTTGTGCTTGTATCTATTGAAAAACTTTAAATTACAGTATGTTAAGTTTACAATAGTTTATATAGTTATGTTATTTAAATAGTTATATTTACGTAGATACTATATTCATTATAGGTACTAGGTATATCCATTTCCGTGAATCGCCATTTTATCCATATTTTTTGTTACAGAAGCCATGTCCGTGTCATATACAAAATAATATGTTCTGCGTTATTTTGGCAGCTTTGATCTTTGTGGCCAATTTAAAAGCTTAGATGAAATTTTGTACAAAGTTTAAAAAATATCCCATTTTTAAGGTAGCTTAATTAAAACATACCCTTTGAGACATATATGTTTTGTTCTAACTTACGTTTTGTTACGTTGTTTTGTTTACTTCTAGCATAGCAACGTAGGATTTACGAGCACCGTGATTATTTTTTTTTTTTTGGTCCGTTAATTTTTAAATCAACAAATACTCTTTGTTAGAACTAAGCGAATACGAATTAGGCTTTAAACGTGTAGCTATTAGATTTTGTAATAAAATTACCATATAAAATTGAATAATGAAAATTACAATTAAGTTTTTATAAAATGATTAATTACTTTATAAATTAGGAATACTGTTTAATAAAATAATTAAAATTGAAATAAATATAATAATTAGATTTTGTAGATTCGAAAACGAAAAAATAAAATATTAAAAAACGTGTCTACCGTGTTCCGTGTCTGAAAGATGAAGTTGTCACGAACTTTTCACGTTAGCAAACTCTACAATAAAATAGTAATATTCTGAGAACGTCCGAGATCGACTCTTAATATGTTGAATTCATTAATAACTTAATTATAGCTAAGGAAAACTTTCTTATGAATGGTGTTAGAGGATAAAATAATACGATAAAATTACTTTGTTCCTACTCTAATGATTGTATATTGCGGAAGTGATTAAAGATCTGTTTTTCAATAATCCTAAAATATCTCGTACTTTCATAGAGTTAGCGTGAGGAATTTTTTAATACGGATAGTAATAAATTCATCGGGCGAGAGATAAAACTGTATTGGTTTCTCAAGATAAACAGGAGTGCATCCGTAAAGACAACGAAAACTTGGGAAGGCTGGTGCTGATGAGGAACCCATTACGATGGAGCGATCAGGTCAATGCGTTCCGCATTATTTAATCGTGCAGTGAAACTTGGAGGAAGCTTGTGAAGAAATCGAGTTGTCTGGAAGACCACGATCCTTAGTAATGAGGCATTGACTGAGAAGAGAAAAGTCTCACGTCATCAGGACTCACGTTTGGCAGCCATACAGAAACATAAATATGGATCCACACATAATGCATTTTGACATGTCTTTAACGTTTACCATACCATTTAGGTTTTTTAGTTCGACAGCTTTGTACACATTTTTTCAAGGTCTCCAAATTAATCTTTTTCTTTTTCTATCTGCTAGGGTTAGACATCAATGGATATTCTTTCTTTTTTTTAAAAATAATTCCTATGAGTCATATACAATTATTTTGGGACCTAACTCAACTAGGTCAAATATCCAAGGAGATGGTGGAAATGAAGCGTTAAAATTGATATCACCATATGCGGATTCGAACCCACGACCTTTGGGTCAATAGTCCAACGCCTTAAACACTAGAGTACCACGTTTCCTCTTCCTAATATTAAGGATTTATCCTATTTTCGATTTTCTTGCAAGACAAGTCTTCTCTTATATGTATAACATTCTTTCTATTATATGTATAATTGTGTTCTCATCTGTAACGGACAACGCGCGATGGTGTCATGCCGGTGGAGTAGATATTATGTCCGTCTACAAATAGTCAATTTGTAGCCGAAGCTTTGTTTCACAGCCTCCAATAACATCAGTAATCGACGAATAAAGAGGCAATCTCTGTTATGGCCTTTCGACAGTGGAATGAACAGAGAATGGAGATGAAAAATCTAGGCGATAACGTTTATTTCCGGCTTTATTTCACTATGAGACGTTTTCATGTCGGACAAGATATTTTAGTTTACACTGGGGATAATGTTTCGAAGCGACTGTAACAAAATATATCCATTGAGAGAAATCTTCATAATACCTATATATATTTATTTGTAATTTAAATGTAGGTCCAGCATTACAGAATATGAAAAACAAGAAAACATTTACAGATACAGAAACACACTGTATGCAACTTCAGTATGAACCATGTACGAGTATGTACTATACTGTTACTTTTATTTTAGATGGTTAAAAATAATTAAAAAAAAAACAAGCATAAACTAACGCTGTATAAGTTTACTTTGTATGAAAGTCTGAAATTTTTCAAACAAATTATGTAGCCCGAATGTTTAAAGAAAAATTAATACCGAATGCACAGACAGTTGCATCGCTTGAGTTTAGATAAGGCACAGACAGTTGCATCGCAAGCTGGTTTAGATACAGGCCTGTATTTTATGAAAGCCTTTCACTCTCACCTATCCATCTTTGCGTTTATAACATACGGCCAAACATTCATTAAAGTAGTAAAAAAATGATTTAAAAAGGAAACAATAATGATTAAAAAAACGGTTAAAATGTGACGAATATGAGGATACGATAAATGAAAAGTGAATAATTTAATGAATATTTACAATAGCAACTTATGTTCAACGTAGGATATTTGCAAATGAATAGTCAGGGCCAAAAATAAAAAGGAAAAGTATAAAATATACACATCACGTGCAAATCGATAGTATCGATGAATCGCACTATATTCGTTCCTAGTTACAATATTATGCTGCCATAAATTATTTTATGACTGCTACGAAGTGGTCAATAAAATTGAGGGTTGTTTATTAGGGCAATAAGGGCCAGCACCAACTGGGAACTTTCTTCCCTGTTTCCAGATATTGCCGATTCAGGTCAACGTTGACGATGGGAAAATGATGTTGCTCCGGTCAGCGAATGAAGCTTATTGATGATCTGCTGCCGTTGACAAAGTTCAACATCGCTTTTATGCAAGTTGTTTTAACCTACTTGCCTTCTCCCTCCCTCCCCCCCCCCCAAATAAAGCAAACATGAATCTATCACCGTAGTGCAGCAATAAAGGTAAATTTGACACTTATATTTCTTCAAACAGTCGATGTGTGTCCACATTCTTGGTACTGCGAAACATTTTTAAAAACAAGCTATTAGATGCTTGAATGCGTATACAAAATTTCGTGTCTGTGCTGTTGGCCGTTGACCTTCGCCTGGAGTCTAATCCTGGGTTTAGAAATGCATGGTCATCAGAACTGGACCAACATATCAAATTTCAACTTTGTAGGAAGAGGTTCTAATTCAGCTTGCAAGATTTGACGTAAACAAAATTTAAATAAAAGTTTGTAAAGAAGCGATGTGCCTAGCGCGTTAAGTTGCGGTCTGCGCGCTCGAAAAAAAATATGCACCACTTCTGCCTCTCGCCATACCCCACCCCTGAGAACGGCATCTTACGTTTTTACTAGTTTGTATTGAAACTAAATCTCTTGCTCACTGCAGTGTGCGTTCCAAATATTTATGTTCCGTGTCATATCTTCTCCTCTCACGCCCGCAAATATTAACAAATAATTGCTATGTATGGGAGGCCATTTGTAAATATTTGCACACATATTTAGTCCATATTTTGTCAATTCGTTAAGAAAAGACCAAATATGTGGCAAATATTTACAAATGACCTCTCATACAGAGAATTTATGCATTAATGCAAATGTTTGCGCACATATCTGGGACCGGCTTTATCAATGTGATTATTCCAGCGAAGTGCCCGTCTATTTCAACTTGTATCTATGTATCTTATGTGATCGACATTCTTCAAAAGAATACAATCGCATATAGTTTTGCTAATATTTAGAGTAATTAGCTTATTGTCTGGCCAATTGGTAATAGTTTCCAAATTACTTTGCATGTTATATTGTAACTCAGACCATGTTTAACAAAAATTAAAAAGAAAAGAAGCTCTAAAATACTACCCTCAGGCAAACCAAATACATACGTTATTTTAGTGTTTCAATGCTTTTTAATCTTGACAACATCAATTAGTTAGGTATGATTTAAACCTATCATATTCGTTACCCTTGATCCTTATGCAATCTAATTTTTTAAAAAGAATTTTAAACTAGACAGTTTCAAATGCCTTAGCCAGATCGAGAAACACAGCAACGTATTTTTTCCTTTGTCAATGTTTCTAGTTACATATTCAGTTAAATCAAGAGCATCGTTTTGTGTACCTCCATTCTGCATAAATCTATTTAGGTTTATAGATAACTTTTTAGGTTCAAGCGATGTTTGATAATTTTGGAAATTATTTCTGACAATGTAGGCAGCAACAAGATTTTTATTTCCGACATATTACCATTTATATGCATTGGTATGATGGCTGCTTTCTTTGAACTATTGAAAAACACTATTTAGCAATAAAATATAAAATTTGAATCTGTTAATTAAATCAATGTTAATTAATTCGGATCTTCCCATGTTTAGGATATTTAATACGACTTTTCAGGGAATAGTGAACTCTAAAAACATAATAATCGGAGTACTTTTGTATTGTAATACCCGAGAGAGAACTGCACAGCACTATTCGTAATGTAATGCGGCGGTGAGTTCATAGTAATAATATTTTCAGCAACCGCGCATTTATTTGAAATATCTCTGTTTTCGATTCGGCGTCCGTGGCTCTTACTAAATCTAGATAAAGCGTCGCCGCCCGCCTTACATGTAGCGGTCCGCGGGCAACTTTCAACAAGATTACAGCAATAACTTGAAATTCGATTCTTTTGAGTTACGACCCTCTCGCGGCCGGCGTACGGGAGTTTCTTTAACCTTAAGGCAGTCGCAGAAAAATTTATAAAGAAGATAAAAAAACAACGAATCCAGTCCGTCCGTTTGTAGGACTGTGACGTGCACCGAAAGAACTATTTCTAACGCCCAAAATATTTCTATATTTAAGAGTTCCCATTGTTCTAGGAAGAAAATAATGGAAACCAACATTTTTTTCAGTAATAATTGTTTCAGTACTACACTTATATTAATATGCGTCGAATCTTATAATCAAATTTTAATACATTTTTCATAGTTCCATCTGGAATTTTGTATATACACTTGCTTTCGGTGACAATATTTGCCGCAACACTCGTTGGATCAAAAATAAAACTAAAAAAAATAAACTAAAACGGAAAAGACGACTGGTACTTCAGGAGAATATATAAATTAAATGAAAAAAAAAACTTTTAAAAAACTAAGCCATAAAAATGGGTTTTAAAAAATTGGAAGCTAGTTTCACATCAGGCAAGGTTCATCATCAGTTGCAGTGGTAAATAATTCGATAAGGGGAAACCATTGATGAAACCAAACTAAAAATATTTGTTGAACAATCTTTAAAGGGTGAATGATGCGCTGAGGTAATCCGGTATGTTTTAGAAACACTAGGTCTTCAGCTGCCCGTGTACACAGCAATAACAAATAATGTTACTATGCAATAGTTGGGAATAAAATATTGCGATAAAAATACAAATTAACCACAGTTTTAAATCTAAATGGTGGAACTTTTCCGAAATAATAAAAAGTAATTTGAGACTGGGTGTGTCTTTTTCCCCGTTACCCTTACACTTGTTCAAAATGTCGCCCCTAAACGCGGACTAATATAGGTAGTTAATTTATTTGTGTAACAATATAAAAATCGTAACCGAAATGTGTCTGAAATTCAATCTCATTGAGCTTATATCCTTAAACCTTAAGGGGGACTACATGCATGAACGTAGGACACCATTTGAACCATTCTGGCTTATAAATTCTTGCCTGAGAAAAGAAGCCTTTAACGATGAACGGAAAGGTGTGATAAACCGCAGCCTGCATTTAGTTAGTTTTTAAAAAATAAGGGATATTTATTTATTCCAATTTTTTTAAAGAATAACATAAAAACGTTTGCTTTCTGAAAATTTAGAAACATTTAGCATAAACTATCATTTTCATATTTAAAAATTGAAACTAAAAATCTCCAACTTTAGGCAAACTTTGTTATTTTATTTCCAAGTTGGTATGTATAACATGTATCTAAAACCGCCTAGGTAAATCTCTTCTCGACACTATTCTCATTACAAAAAAATATTTATTTTATATGGGATATATCTGATTTCGGGTGTCTTCAAAAAATGCTTTTTCGAAAACATGGTGGTTTTGTTTTTTTTTCTATGTTTTGCATAAGGTTTAAAGAAATTTTCTTAGGTAGATCCTTAGAATAATAAATGATTTAAATGCGAATAAACTAGATTACTCATATCTCTGGTGGATAACGCCAAAACCCAGTAAAATCTCATATCTCTGGTGGTGAAAACCCAGTAAAATTCGCATTCTTGTAGCATTCAGGTATGTAGACGCCTTAATGTAACCGCATTATATTTTGTCCCCTTTAAAAGGTTGATATTTGGTCAAGTTACCTGTCGACGACCGTCCCAAGGCCAATATATCGTTGATTATTATTTATACGAAATATAGAAAAATAATTATTGAATTCATTTTATTTCAAAGAAACTTACAGCGTCACATAATATTATTTACGGTTTTTTTAATAAAAAAAAATAAGATTCTACCTATAAAATCGTAACCATAACCATGTGCAATGTGTACAAATATCTTGTGTTGAGTGTGTGTTCACAAGAGTTACAAGATAATAAAATAATAACAATGAATGGAAGCAAAATTACTCACAATTTCCTCAGCTTTGGAAGGAAGCTGAAGGCATGAGGATCCACGCCGACCAGAGGGTTTCCTCTCAGTTCTATTAGGGCAAGACCTGGCGACTTCTGCAGTACTCCAGCTGCTATGTACTTTATCCTGTTTCCCGAGACGGACCTGTAAATTTCAAGGGACATCGAAAAAACATTCCAATTATGTTATTTTCTGTTCATTTTGAAGATACCTATATTTTTATTTTATAAATCTAATATTTTTCATAATTAGAATGATAATTATAACATTTACGTTATTAAATATTTTTCATAATTAGAGATACAAATTACATAAAATTTTAAATTTAAAGTCCCTCAATTTAAAAATAAAAGTCTCCACTTATGAAATTTAACTGCGCTTAATGCTCTTCTGTAAACAATAATAAATTGCATATACGTACATATACAATATACTGTAGTGAATTAATGCAAATAATACACGCTAATGACGTTCGTACACGCTCGCAACTGACTTATTTGAACAAAATAAAAATAAAAATTAATGCAATGATTATAGAGGTATTTTATTTAAAAAAAGTTCCTGAAAATTTCGTATACTTATAGACAAAATAATTTATTTCGGCGTACAAGCTGCCGCAGAAATATTAAAGTTTTGCCGAGTACCGAAGGGTCGAGGCAAAAGGCGCCGAATGCCGTTTGCAGTTGCAATATCCGGTTTATCCTGGTTTTAGAGGAAACGCTAACTATCTATTTCATTAAATTTTAACTATTTAACGTATTTTATTATTGTTTTAATTACACGTCTCGTTAAGGAAGTAGTATTTTTTTTGTAGATTTTAGTAATCTTGCTGTCTGGGGTAATTTTCCACTAAAGAAAGTCAGGATACTAAACAATCTCATCACCCGATTTAGCACGACACGAATCCGCGCGAGAATAAATCAGTACGTGCTATGCCAACATATAAAATACGGTGATTGCTTGTCTAAAGTGACAGATGCTGTTACAACATAGCACATTGCTTTCATATCCCGCGAGACCAATTTATTAGGCACAGCGCGCACAGGCGCCCGCGAACGAATTAATTACGTAATTCAGACAAATATTAAATATATAATACTAATATTAGAATAAATATTTATAATAATTTGTAGGCATATTAGATAAAATCAAATTCACCCTAAAATCAAAATGATGATTTTTAAATCATCATTTTGTCTATAATTATTGTTGTAAATAGAACACTTATTAGGTTCCTACTCACACACACACACATCACACATGCACACACACAGGTTCAAATGATTTAATCTCTTGCTCTCGCATAATATTTATAAAGCCTGTATAATCATTTGTATAAATCCAAGTCCACAGCGGGCCTCTAGGTAAATTTTCAATTGCGCATTTTTTATATTATTTTTTTTATTATGAAATTTTTAGTTAATGAAATGTCAGCTGAGGATCTATGTTTCTACAACTGATTACATCACCTTTGAACAGCAGTATCCGCTATGAAGGTGATGTAAAATTAAATGTATTGTTTTATATAAAAAAATAATAAATAAATAAATACATTACATCAAAAACGGTATCCTCACACCCAACAATCCAAAGTATGATATTTGAAATAAGCCCGGTTGCTTAGTTAGAGAATATAATATGGTAGGGTAATATTTCATTCTACTTCTAATATTCACCGCATTCCAAGACCATTCACGATAAAAAAAACCCAGTTTGCAATAGGTACCACAGCTGATCGTCGCGTCATAGACGGCTTTGTACGGTCGCGCCGCGCGGGGTCATTGGCCGCGGATTGTATGCAAACGCGGTCGAAGACACGCGCCGCTCGTAAGAAGGGTAATTTACACCAGCGCTTTAAAAAGACCCAATAAATTTGAGGATTTGAAATAATTTATTACTGATAATAGGGAACATAACACCCCGCTAGGTCCTGCATAAGATACTTACAATTCCTGTAAAGCCGGTAGTTTTTGTATAGCTGATGGAATGTTCGTGAGGTAGTTATCGTCAAGTTCACTGTAAAAAAGGAAAAGAATGAATATATAAAATTATACTTATTTTTCTTATTTTGGGTCCTTTTGGGCTGTTTAATATTTTTTTCAAATCGAATGTTTCTTGTAATGGATATTTTATTTTTAAATTCGAAAACACATTTTTAATTTATTTGAAAAATAACATGATAAATATTACAAAAATCTAAGTAATATTTGAAAAGTATGCATACAGTGTGTAAAGATATTTACAGTTTGAACATAAACACCACACGTGACCAAACGTGCAGAGCGGTCTCTGTCGGTCAGATATATAAATTTGAAATCTTGTTACTTAACTCACTCGACAGTGTTGGGAAAAATGACTCAGCGAAAAATGACCTGGCCGAATTGACCCACTTGGGATTCGAACACGAGAGCTCTGGATTTAGAAGCAGGTCTATAGCACTGCGCTATCAGGCCGCCGTAAGTTTATTAATAACAGCAGCTATGTTAAGAAAATTTTAGTATGTAATAGAACTAAATTTGAAGAATATTACAAAAAAAAAACGATTTTAAGATGCCCTAATCCTAAGAAAGAAAGAAGGTTCTAATGTCTCTATAGCAATAATTATTGAACGTCGAGATTTTGTGCGTACAATGTTTATGCGCCCGCGTTTGTCACGGGTCTCTTCCTCATGAAATGGAACACTTTCGTGCCACTTTTGTGATATGTAACTTAGCACATTACTTACAGTATGCGTAGGGCGGTAAGGTTAGCGAGGGCGTTGTCGTCGATGGATGCTATTTGATTCCTTTTCAGCAACCTGAAAAAGAACCGAAAACTGTTATGTCACAACAACGAAAAAATGTCGCTCCAAATTCGACGTAAGCTAAAACAGTTAACCGCAAAGATCGTTTAAAAGACTTAATTATTATTTTGATATGTAAACATTTATAGCCCTAGTCACATTGAGGTATGTTTCGGTGACGCTTCTGTCAGTGACATTCGATAACATAATACGCGATGGGAGACGATGCGCTCACACCCATGTACTTGTACTCCATGTATGAAAAAAAAACGATTTGGACCCAAACCGCTAAAGAGATTTAATAATTTCATTTCTAGATAAAATAATCGATTACCTTGTAGTTTGGACCTAAACCGCTAGAGAGCGTTAACGATTGATTTGCGCAAACAATTGATGTCACTGTGACAAGTATACTATTTGCCGGCAAAACGATATCATATTATAGTTATCACAAACCTAATATTTCATGAGATTTAGAGTCTTATAAGAAAATTTCATTCTGTTTTATTTCCAAATATTCAACCCTTCTATTTATTTACATTAAGGATAATTTTATGATTAAATCTTTCCTTTATCAAAGTTGAAGCTAGTTTTCATAACATTTCTAAAATAAAATAAAATCTAAGCAGAAATTTATAAAATTTGCTCTTTACCATACATATATTTTTAGCTTTGTAATATGAGCAATAGAAAGTGATGATGTGATATGTGTATGATAAATATACACTGTAGGTACTCATCAATGCAGCATTTTATTATTACACTTGTTTTTATTATTTATTATATTATTTTTAATTTTTTACATTTAGTACGTGGATCCTTTGAAGCGAAAATCAATCCAATCAGTCCTAGAAACAAACATTTTCTTCAGCTTTCAGCTTTCATGCATGAATTATTTGTAAACATTTACAAATTATTCGGGTAGCTGAAGATCGTTTTTGAGGCACTCCGTGAAACTTAAATATATTCGTAAACCGTCGCCTTTATTATTTTATACAGAGTGTATATTCACTGATATCCTTTTAGGGGGTTGACCTATATCAACATTCAAACAATAAACAGCAAAAAGTATTTGATAAATGTTTCCCAATTACGAGGAAAACGAATTCTAAATTGGATAGGAATCGTTTTAATGATTGAGAACGCGGTGAACGCATGGCGCGAGGTTGGGCGGCGACAGCGCTAGCTGGTTTATTGACATATGTGTTGTGTAATCTCTATACCAAAACCATTATAAATATTATTTTTTACAAACATACTCACAATATTACAAGGTTTGACAATGCATGAAATGACTCCACTGGTATTTCCGTCAATAGGTTATTTCCCAAATTTCTGCAAAATAAATACAAATATTTAAAAAACCGCAAACAAAACAATTCGCAGGAAAATTTAAAGTTCTTTATCTATATTATATTATATTGTTTTTATTACGTTTTGCGATAAAAAAAATGAAACACGTTAAGAATTATTAACATAAAACATGTTTATAATTTTGATTATAGTGAACATTATGTTTATACACTACAATTACTACACTACACTAAGCTATTTAAAAAATAAATAAAATACAAACAATATACAACTAAAAATTGACACACTGGATGTGTTTCTTATTCAGCTTTCAGAAGGTAATGAACAACTAATTCCAATTCTCAATTTAATCGAAATAATTTTAATGCTTGAGAACTAGCTACGCGCCTGAAAACTGTATAAATAATATAAATAGTTTAGTATGATTTCTCGACGATTTAAATCAACCCCTTGAAAACTTCAAAGTGTATAAAAATACAACCTTTATACCAAAATTAAGTACGAAGAGTTAAAATCAAAATATGAGCGAATATATGTACTATGTCTTTAAAGGTAATAGTTTACTTAAATAAATAAAATAAGTAAATAATCCTAATAAATATAATATATTCCTTAATAATATATAATTAATAAAAATTAACATTTAATGACGATTTAAAGACATATTTTGTTTTTATTTTACTATTGAGTTACGGCTGATACTAATACTAAGTTACATATTAAAAACCAAACACGTTTATATTGAAAATATGAATAAAATATATGCCAGCAAAATAATATAAGAAAAATACGAGGGTAGGGATTTAATATCAATTAAAGATAATTTTCTTTATTTTTGATAGACCCTTTAATCAAATTTGGGACAGTTATCGACCACCCATTCCTTAAAATATTATAATTAATTAAAAAAACATAATATAGTGTAATTGCTAAACAAATACCTATTTTTTTTGGTCAAATTCAATGTTTAAAATGTAAGGTAACAACACCTTGTTTTTAATTCTGAGTCACGGATTTGAAAAGGCTTAAAATATCATATATTTTATTCTACATAAATTATAAAATAACAACGCAATATTTGTGATATGTTTTGGACACAATACAGATAATATGCAAAATAAATTGAAATATTTAGGAATGAATATAATTTCAACAATTAATTTTATTGTTGATTTCAAATTCCAAAATTTTAAAAATTCCATACAGCTCATATCCAATCAGATTGCCGATAATTCTTAGTAAATTTTGTCGGGTATACGACAGAGTCGCCCGATACGTTTGCCAATTATTTTCCTCCAATTTATCCGATCGCATATTGTCCGCCGTCCGCACAAATACTTCCGGCCTCGTTCTACTTACAGCGCTTCTAGCTTTTCCAGGGTTTCCAGCGCCTTGGTGGGAATCACCCTCAACCTGTTGCCTTCCAGCCTCAGCGTCCTGAGGAGACGAAGGGTTTCCAGGCTGTCTTCCTCCATGTCTAAGATCTCGTTGTTGTCCAACTGTCTAAATGCATGTCTTGTTCAATTATACTGGCACTGATAAACAAATCTTAACTATTGAAATTTTTATTACTTCGGATGCTATCTGAATTGCATTCACTTATATTTAAACATTTTTTTTTCAATAAAAAATGTTGATAAACACAACTTATATGTATATGTACAACAAACATCTGAGTCATTTTATTCTTAGAAATTCTTACATCTATATATAATCACCCTTAAGTAAAACATGAGCCGTCCAACGGCATCTCCATTTACCATCCTGTAGTAAGAAGAAAGTACTTCTAATATTAGTGATAGTACTATAAAATATTCATGTCATACTCATTTCTATGTAAAAAAAAATGTAATCCTAAAAGTATTTTACTATTAAATTCAATTTCTGCGGAGGTTAAGATATTCGTATGTTCTGTCAATCGGAATAAAAAAACTGCTTCCTATTACAACACCATTGTGAGATATGCTTGAATTATTTATTTGTTATTTTTCGAATGTTATTTGTTATTTATTTTAGTTACTATTTTTTTTTGCATAATTATGGTTATTCTTTGTATTTTATTGTTATTGGTTTTAAATATTTAACAAAATCAAACCAAAAATGTTTAACCCATTATTCTAGGATATTACCTTTTTTGTACGAATTTTTTTTTTGGGAACTTTGTTCAATGTAAAGTGTAGAATAACCGCGTAAAATGAGAAAAAGTTCACCCTGTGTAGAATTAAAAAGTTTAAGTTCTACTATGTTCTAAAGTTAAGAGCCCCCAAAAATCTATTTTTCATACATTTTATCAAAATTTTATACAATTACTGAATACTAGAATCGAGAAAATAAAACTACGGAAGTTGATTTTATAAAAATGCAAATTCAACTAAGTTTTTTAAAATACATTGATTCTGTTTTTCAAGACAGAACGATTCAAGAGCACGTGCAAGAACGCTTTCGGCAAGAGGCCCCTCAAATACTCGTACGTACGGCGGTCGGTCGAAAAACTACCCGCCGTTGCGGACTGAGGCCTACAAGCTTCACAGTTGACGTCAGTAGTTCATTTCGGACGGACGTGGCGATATCTCATCTCCGAAACGATAGGATTAAATATTAAAAACGGTACATATAATTATACGTAAATATAATTTCAAGAAAATATAAATACATAGGTACTAAAACGATAAAGCTATCCCGTTTTGCGTCGTCATACACTAGAATTTCAATTCCGCGCGTTCGCAACGCGGTCGTAATGTCTAATAAAAGCGTTTTAATTTAAAACCGCTGTACGGCCGCGGCGTTATGAGGAAATATTTTCAAGGCATTTTTCCTAAGGCGGGATTGTGGTAAGGAGTTGACCCCTTTCCGCGGGAAAACTTTTAACCCTCGAACTCATCGGCTTTGTTTACTAGAAAGGTTACGCAGCAGAGACCACGAACTTCTAAGTCTATGAAATTAAACACTGTCCCACCGTGGAACAAAATATTAAATACTGTTTAAATGTAAATATTATATATCTTTATATATATATATATATAAATGAAAGTTGGGTTAGTTACACCATTTATAACTCAAGAACGGCTGGAGCGATTTTTATTTTGGATATTTTGGACGCTTGACATTTTGCCATTGTGCGCGCATTTATAATTAAAAAAACAAATCATTTTGGTTTTTGTACATTTATTGAACTTAATTAATTTTGAGTATTCCTAATAAAAAACTGAATTTAATTCAGCTAATAAGTTAACACAACATTTATTGATTCTGAGGCGGTACGAAGTTCGCTGGGTTAGTTCGCTGGGATATGTGATTAATCCTTCAAGTAGAGGACCTCTTTAGTAACTTTATAAATATTTTACTATCATAGCTTTAACAAAAAAATTACATTTTTCAATATTGCCATTTAGCTTTTCAGGCGATATTCTGCTATCAAAAAACAATCATCAAATATAAGTCAAATAACACAAAAATAAGAAATGGATGATATTTTAACAAAAAATATAAAAATAATTTATATGTGATAAAGGATTATATTGACATGAGACGATTTTATGGGTGACTTATGTATGAAGTTCATGAAAATGAAAAGAATATTTAAAAAGTGTGAAATGAAAGCACATGATTATATATTTTTTCAACACTCGTTTGAATTAATTACCATAAACCGAAGTTTTAACTGATAGGAGAATACTTACAAAGTGACAACTTGATCTTCGCATTGATACTATAAAAAGATAAATTATTTCTAGAAAATATTAAGATATATTTAGATTACTGGTTTTAGGCTATCTATCCTAAAATGTTACACGTTTGTGTGAAGATTCATTAATTACATTACAATAAAACTAATAATACTAAACATTATTTGACTCGCATAACCACAACAATCTATAGTATACCATCTAATACTTTGGGTAGATCGCGTAATAAATATTGAAATATGGACGAAAATAAGCAATAAATAAAAAATATTAATACTAAACCAAAAATTATCCCATGTTAGCCATTTAATTAGCCTGGGAAAAATAGAATTAAAACGAGAATAGGTTAGGATTAGAAACAGAATCAAGAAGATGATTTTTATGATGACGTTCAAGAATGGCAATATTGGGAGAACATTCCACAGTTTAGCAGCACGAATCGTGAAGTACTGTAAAAATCACTCTTATGGTTTGGAATTTTTAAAGACGACAGCATGAATAAAATGTATCGAAAATTTTCAGAAATTTAACTTTTTAAATTAATCCATTTACGTAAGTATTTATATATTAACTCTTTATAAACAACTACGTTGGTAACAATAATCACCTCAAGAGGAAATATAATAACAGTGGATTGATATTGGAATTTAGAAGACAAGAATGTTTGGCGGAACCAATTAAGAGTTTAGGGATATCATAAGTTGACGCTAACAAACGTCAGACGTAAAAAAATAATTTAATATTCTGTCAATATGTAGGTAGGTTCTACATAACCTCAGTGAACCAACGTCAACCCGTATTTCATTGTTCACCTGAGAGAAAAGTATCTAACAATGTTTAGTTTTCGAGTCTCGAGTCAGACGGCGGTCGCCATTTTATGAGCGTTTCGAAACAGCGAAATGACGTCTAGGAAATAAGATGGTTGCCACGGAATAGCGAGGTATTATGTCGTTGTGAAAACCACGAGAACTTCATTGGACTGTCAGAAGCGAATAATTTTCGAATTATATATATATATAAAACGTATTTCTTAAATACAGTATTTAGATGATTTTTAGATATGAAAATCTGTCAACTTACCTTTATTTTTAGCACTTTATGCTATAAGGGTTTATGCCTTGGGCTTAGTTGGTACATAAAATAAAATAAATGTAAATTTGATGAATAAACTTATATTAATAACATAAGTAAATCCTTTTCAAAAAAAAAAGATTTCACCAAAATATAAATTTTACATCGAAAGAAAACTATTTATGGGTTTGAAGAGCTCAGGAATATAAATAATACTTTGATGGTAACGTTAGCTACACGATGGTCAACTACTGAAAATGTAGCCAGCTGTGTACAACGGTGGAGTATCGGGATTTTGGTTACAAAGTCTGACCCTCCTGGCGAGGGTATGGCTTCCCCAGGCAGCATAAAATCAAGCGTCCACCGTAATATAACTAGCACGGTCACAATGCAGCACTATCAATATTCTAAAACACAAAAGTTTACTGGCAAACTCTTCCAAGTCAGTAAGTAATTCCATTCGCGTCATATAGCGGACGGGACGCGTTATCTACTCGTAACTAGCACAGGGCCGCACTCGCTTACAATTCATTTATTTTTATATATTTGGCTAAAATACAGTATTTTGTACAAAATTACAAATTAAAAATGCCATGATAGTTTTACACGTACAAGATTACTGGGAAAATTTAGATTAAACAACCATTGCTTAATCTGAACGAACAGATTTAGTTCGCAATAACAATAATTATATATTTTACATATGATTATTGCTATTAGAACTATTAGACTAATAATTAGAAAATTAAAACTTATACTGAAATATTAAATCTAGTTTAAAATATTAAAAAATATATTAGCTGCGAGGAAAGATGAGTCATGGATTTAATCTCAAATACAAATCATTGAACCTGTGTCGATAGATCCAATCACAAAATCATCTATAAAATATCGGAATTCATCCTTTGGTGGTTTATTATTGTAACCATTTATATTCAGACATAAATAAATAAAAAAAATGAGAAAACTCATATTTTTTTGTTTTTCTAACTACCTTACACTATACCGTAATTAAACTATAATGGGACTACTCCTGAAAAATCACTTTTTATATGTAAAAGAATATTCGAAACCGCGTCACGCAAGAGGTATATAAAATACGTGAAAAAAAATATATATTTAAGTATATCGAATTGAGAACCATCTCCTTTTCTGAAGTCGGTTAAAAAAGAAGATAAAAAGTGTTTTTGTGAAAACAGTTTTATTTAAACAGTAATCACGTAAAAATGTAATATAAAAAAACCTATAAATAAAATAATGGTTTTATTCTAGTACGTGCCTGCCTACAATGCACAGTTCGACTGATAGCCCAGTATATAGTTAGCGGAATGCAAGGGAGCTGTGCTCTGCTTGGGGAGAATAAATTGTTCGAATGCACCGACTGGCCCAGATAACTTCACGGACGTGTGTCGGCCTCATATCGCACACTGCGCAGGACATTTCAGGCGCGCTCGTGTCAAATTGTTGTTTCATAAATAAACCGAGGGTACCGTTAAAATGGAGTTTTTTTTTTCACCAGTGTGGCATACTTTGTTTCGGCATTGTTCTACACTAGAGCATATTTTAATGTTAAATGAAAAAAACGTTTAGTAGTTTAAAAATTACACCAGCAGCTAATCGAACATAAGTGTAAGCAAATAGCATAATTGTACGTACAGACTGATTATTGTAAAATATTTTTTAGTTTACCATATTTACCATATTTCTTGCTATTTTTTATATATATATATATTTGCTATGATTACAAAACAATATGGCGTCTGGCGTGGTCACCATTTTATTTTGCTGTGTTTCAAATAAAAATGGCGGTGTGACTGAACAGCTAATCGTGAAATTTGCAGTTTGCAAAAATGCTAAAATATTTTACACCGCTTGCTCCGGTTGAACGCCGCGTTATATTCGTGCGAGCGAGATCGTAATCTGATCTCTTATTTACGCGATTTAAGTTCAACTTTGCCCGCTAATATTAATAATAATACCTAGCACATGTGCCATATCACTTGCATGCATTTCTATAGGTTTTCATTGCTTGTTAATATGAACATTGTTCCGAAGTGCAATCTCCTAAATTCAAGTTTAAATTCCCTGCCAGCGCAGCTAGAATACTAATGATATATCGCCCAAAGTGTCGTTCGGTCATTTCTCATGATGGCCGGAAATGTTACGGGGGAGTCGGACCAAGCCTGCGGGTTATTGAATCTCTCCCTTCGTGGGTTGTTTTTTTACACATAACGAATTTTTCGCGTAGCCTCAAATTTAAAACAATAAACATCTGCCTACTAACATATTTATTATTTATAAAAAACAATGCATGTTGCTAAAGTATGTTTTGAAACGAATAGTTTAGGCTTAGGTACGATTTAAACTAAATAATAGGAAAAAAATAATTTCGGTAATGTATCTTTTAAATTAACTTTCTATCACAAAGTAGGTAGTATTTTTTTTTTTTTAATATAGCGAAGGCCATATATTTTTTGTCATTATACGAATAGCACTCATAATATCATCATGTAAGAATGTAATCATAATATAAACTAATCAATAATAATAATAACCAATAAATACAATTCCCAGCGATGACACTAACACAAATTTTGCAAATATTCGAAACAGTGGTAACTGAGGTTTTTAAAATTAATCTTTTAGTCCGATTTGAATTAGGATGATTTAACCAGTCTGGCTCCCCGGTTATGGATAATAGCGATAAACGCTGAATCGCTCTACTGCCGTGGCTTTCGAAGGGCATATTTTAGAAAGTGCACTTTGTAGATTGATATTATAGAATTTTACGTTGGCCAGTATATTGGCCTCGGAGCAACGCTAAGAAAGTAAAATTGAAAATATCTAAATAAAGCGTATGCAAAATATATCTATTAAAAATAGATTTACCACAAGCGAGATAGTGACGGATATATTCATTTTCAAACTTAATTTATTTAACCCGAGAGAGATGAAAACAACATCCCATCCTTAGAAGAGAGTACAACGCGTCCGTTCGACGCGAACTGTCGATGGCAACTGGCACTTTTCATCGACGGAGAGTACATAACGCGAGTAGTTTCTTATCACATATTTCGAAATCGAGGAAGTGCGTACTAACAGATTTCTCAGATTCGACCTTAAAACTAATTTTAGGAAAAAGAATAACCGTGAATGCTTTTGAAATAGGTAATAATTAGGAGAAGATGGCCATTTTCGGACCAAATCTTCATACAAACGCTGTTTCTAAATTACAACGCTGTTGTTAAAATTTGGTATAAAGCCGGGAAATGGTTTTTTTGTAAATACTTGATTAACACGCGTTTGAAGTTATTTTAGTGTGTTCTATGTAGAAAAATATAATATGGTCTATGATACCTGGATTGCTGCATTCGAAATAGACCAAAACTTATTATATTTTGTCAATATTCCATTTCGAAGTGGGAACTATGGGAACTACTGAACCCTTCTTCGGAATATTTTCATAAATTTCGCTCTAAATCCTCGTAGTTGACGAATTTGTCAATGACTGTGGGGCGATTGATAGTTGTAAGGCGAATAGTTGGACATTCTGGACACAACTCGGTCCAGTAGCGTGCGAGTGCGCAAGAGAGTCATCATCATGCGAGTGAACCAAACAAATCAGTCCAACGAATCGCACGCTGTCTCGCTCGCACACTCGAACGAGTTGGGTTGAGCAACTGAAAGTTGTAATCCGTTGACTTCAAACATCTAACTACACTCGCATGCGATCTCACAGTGCGCATGCGAATAAGTGACAGTTGAAACCCGATGAGGTCGCACATGGCTAACCAGTCATCACGTCTAATGACTGACTGATAAACTCATCCGATGTCCACAGTAACCCGGCTTCGTCTGGTTAGTTTTTGGCGCGATGTATCCACCACTAAACCTAGTGCAGGATTTACGTATAAGCTATACAAAATTTGTAAAAGCTAGCAATTGTCATGTATACTTAAATATACTGCTGCATTACTTGTCCCAATGCCATAATTCCGGAATGTCCCATACTCTTCACCTATTTCTTTTTTAGCACGTCTTTTGGAATGACAAAGCGAGGGTTTGCATTAACGGTAATACGAAATTACTGATAAATTTCGACAGCAAACGCCGGTAATTTCGGTAATTTTTTTAAACTATTTCATAATAAAAATGTAACGTGTAAAGTGTAAACCCTGGGATTCCCCTATGTTGCTCTGCTACACTCGTGCATGCATGCGCTGATCGTTTGTAGTTCGAGTGAGCCGGCAGACGATACAATATTTCATCGGCAACTTTAGTCTGACGAGGCAAGAAAAAAAATATTTTACTTTAATATAATTTCTTCCTTATTCCTTATAATTCCTTATTCCATGTTTCAAAAGATTAAATAATACGCCTTTGTAAATCGTATCTTTTAAAAGAACTTTTGTTTCTTTTTGCCAGAGTTTGTATTTTTAAGTTTGTTATGAATAAAAATTATTTTAAGTAAAGATTTAATACTTTTTAGTTGTATTTCAGTTTAACCCTTTAAGTATCCGTATCTGGACTTTTAAAGGTCCCCATATCTTAAATAGCTTAGGGCCTTATCAAGTCTAAAGCCGGCCCTGACTAAACCAAGACATACAATTAATGCAGTTTTTGTTAGATACTTAAATGAATTACAATAAAAAACATTAATTTTATACTTTTAGTTATCATCAGCGATTATCTCTTTTCTGGAATATGAATCTATTGAAAATTCGTAATAATAAATATAAAATATTCAGTAAATTGACTATGTATTGGGCCGTGTATCCAAAATCTGACATCGCAACGATGTTGGTGATAATATGTGTGACGTTTAGCGCTTATACACGCATGCCGGGCCGGCACGGGAATGACGCCTGTAATAACAAAATGGCGGACATGTCGACTTCGACTGGCGGCAAAATGACACCTTTGTCATAGTTGCTGTTGCTCGCTTGCAACGATTCTACGCAAGCAAACTATTCTATGGTGTATTAAGGATTACCTCACAATCTTAATCTGTTTCCTCTGGTGTTTATGTAGATTTTGCTCAGACAAGTCACTTCACTAGACGCTAGTTTATGAGCACACAATCCTTGTAGGAAAGAAATCTTACACTTACAGGTAGACCAGTTTGGTGAGTGGCCTCAGCGAATGCGACGGGATCCGCCTGAGACCACAGCCCTGCATGATGAGCCTGCGAAGGTTGGCCATAGGTTCAAAGGCCATCGCGGAGATGGCCTCAAGTTTATTGTCCGACATGATTCTGAAAACAAGTTATTGGCTATATTTTATATTGTGTAAACATTTATACTGGACGCCCGAGAAGTTTTGGGGTTGGAGTGTATTGCGATTAAAATTCGGTGACAGTGACGCTGGGGACGTAGCGAGCGTTCACGATGCGAGACGATGAGACTCGAAAGAGATTATTCGGTAATAATTATTCGGTAAGTAACTTATACTTATTAATTGTAATCAAAATTATATAAAATATCAATATACAGGTTGCATTTTTTTTCAATGTCCACCTTTCACGGGGAGTTTATCGATATTGATAGTCAAGCATTAAAAAGCAAAAAAAAATTTACGAGAAAACGAGCTCAAAATTTGAGTCCTTACACTATCAAAGTATAAATTTCGAGTGAAAAAAATTAAAACATTTATAGATCATTCCAGTATAAAACTTACTTTAAGTTAACATATTGGAAGAAGTGTGGTTAGACCAAATTCATATTTTTCTAAATAATTTAAACAATTAAAGTCAGAACATAACGATGATGAGAAACATACGACATATTCTATAATAAGGATATTATCGAATTTAAATTATGCCTACAGTAAAATAGTATACCAAATTTAATAGCAAATAATCAAAGAATTACTCAAAAGGACTTAGAACTCGCTTCAAAGTCATCTAAACTACGATAAAAAGAGCAAATTTTAGATTTATGAGTATTGCGAATTCATTCAGGTAACATATTAAAAAATATGAAACTCTTATATATTTATATAGGTTATATTTATTGTATGGTCATAATAGTTTTAGTTATTTAAGCTATACAATTTGTTAAGATTTTAACCAGGTACTTCATGCTTGAGGTTTTTTTTCACAGAGAGGGCTCAGCACTCTCTTGGCGGTCGGTTATTTAGATGCTCACGCCTGAATAAATCCTTACAATTTTCCCCTTGGAAATATGGCGGTGTCTATAAACCCTATCTTTTTTCCACTGGCGAGGAGTGGCGGGAACCGATAATAGCGTGTATTGTGTTGCCACTTCAAGTGTTGGATTATCGGAATCGCGTTTTCCCCATCGGAGGGGAAATGAGACAGTTGACGTTGGCGAGAAATAGTATTAGGACGATATAATGGGGGCATTATGCATTGTAATACATACAAAGTGGGAAAAATTACCACGAAATTCAGGTGCGTTTTGGGTTTATTTTTAAATATTATGCTTGCATTGGTTACTATATGTATCTCGAGTCAATATTTGCTAAAATATTAGATTTAGAACTGCCTCAGGGTATGTAAATTTTGTAAAAATGTCAAGTGCGAACAAAGTTCAATGTCCGCTCAATTTATTTTTAATAATAAACTTATTACTTTGAATGTTTTCCCCTAATATTTAAAATCACTACTCATCTTAACTTATCGTGTACAAACAGCCAAAATACTTACTAAAAGTTTTATGCTATGTTATGTTTCCAATACATTACATTGAAATTTAGAACTTAAAATATTATTATAAAATTTGTGAATCTTTGTGTTTTTATTTAATGCTATAATAAAATAGTTTAATATTTTCGTCTTTGTTGTATGTAATGACTACTGGTTTCTCTAATAAAGTTAAATAAAATAAACACAATGATTTCATAATACATTATAACTTACGATATATATTTCAAATATGTACACAATTTAAACATTACAAAATAAAAAAAAGAATACAGTATAGCTCACTATGCACATGCTATAGTTGTTATAAAACTGTACTGGGTGCCGTTCAATTAACTTTTTTTTTCATTTATTCTGGTTAAGAAGGCAGCGAACAGAGGTCGCAGTGGTACCAAATGCTCACTGAAGACGAATCTGTTATAACATTTTAAAATTATCATGTAATTGTTGTCAAATAAATAAATAAATAGTTTTAGCTCGGAAACAATTGCCTGTTATGTAGAGAAAACACAAAGCCTAGCCGTGAGACCGGGCGTAGAATTGCTAGCATTTTATATCCTCGTCTATACACGAATAAGCCGGCTTCCTCTTTCAGCCTGTCGGAGGGAGGGCAAACATTGTCAAAGCTGAAAATTCAAAACGACGACAGCTTCGTTTGAGCATCCGCTCTCGTGTAAATAACCGACTCGGGTGTATTCAGTTTCCGCTACTTTGCTAACACTACGACTGTTTATTTTTGAAGCATATCATCAAGGTTTCGCTTGGGAATTATGAAAAATAAAATAATCTGTTACCTTTTCTGTGGGGTACGTTGTTTTTTTACATTTTTTTTTATTGTTATAACAAGACATCTTAAAACAAAATAGCTAATTTAGGATTATAGCTTCAACAGTATAATAATAATTTTACACTGTCATTAATTAATAACAAATTATTTAAAACAAAACACTTCATGAAAATTATAGGTAAACTTAAAATAAATATTAAGGATACCTAATGATAGTTATTTATTTTGGTATGCAATCAGATTTCTTACCATGATTTCTTTTTATTTTTTCCCTAATACTTGGTTTGTTGTTTAAACATTTTGTAGAATATCCTCAAAATTATTAAATAATTTGTCATTCTATATTTAAGCGACCTATTACTATTGTAATTGATTTGGCGGGTATGGTGACAGTGACCTACGGATTTTGATTTTTTATTTTTAAAAACTATTTTTTTGCTCAGAGGTAGATATTGTCATAAGTAAAATAGCTTACAATTCTTCGAGCTGCGGCACAAGAATGAACGATGATCTGCGCAGAACGGAAATGTTGTTGCTCTGGAGATCTCTGTGAACAATTTAACAGATTACATGTCAATTGGGTAAAATAGTTGGGACAGATCTTTATTTTTAGGGAAACATAATTAATCAAATTACAATGTCATATGCGATAATTGAAAAATGAGGCATTTTTAAATAATAATTAAATAGTTGAAGTTCTTTTCAGAATATATTCAATAGAACTATCTAACTTTCAGCGGGTAAGAATTATCCTCTGGATATAAGATAATTAACCTTTAAATCGAACATATCGGCAAAAACTTAAGAGGATGATAAAGTGTTTTAAAAAAAGATATTACCAAAAATAAAACCGACTGCAAAATAATATATATATACTACTCGTACAGCTCAAAAAGTAAAAACAGAATATGACATCGACGGAAAATCATTTTAAAGGGAAAACTTAGTTTTCGAATTTTCACACCCTCACGCTAGACGTAACTAAAAAAAATATAAGCATTTCTAAGAGATTTCCTATCATAGATTTCTTAAATATAACCTATTTATTTATTTTTAGACGGCACTCCAACAAAATATTGAATTCATAACATGTTTACATTAAAGTAAAAAGAAAAACCTTATCAATATTCAAATAAAAAGAGAAAACTACATGCATATAAATGAAACAATAAATTATATAGTGTATTTGTTAGTGTTTCCAATTATCCAAGGCAACCTTTTTGCGACTAAAATATTTTTCTGTAAACTGCGTTGGACTCCAGGGACGTAAAAGATTAATTTTAACATAAGAAAATTTTAAAATAGGAAATATTTTGCATATTAAGGAAATATTTTAAAATGCATAATGGGTGGTTTTGTAGTGTATTTGTTTCCTTTGGGGTATACACCATGTTTAAAGCAGTCGTAACAGAGTATCACACAAAACTCTCACAAAACTATCAAAACCCAGGTGAATGATAGTAATATCACTAAAACTGTTGTAATTATTTTCAATCCTATGGAAGATTTAATTTTTTGCGTATATTGTGTTGGTCTTTGAGGCCTTTACTTTATTTGAATTGAGACAAGGTATGCTAAAAGTAATTTTCGTTAAAATATTCAGTGCATCCGTAAACATATTGAAAACAAGGTGCCAGTTATAAATGACGTAGTACGTGTACGTGCGTGTGTAAGCACGTGTTTTCCTGCTCAACTAAGCTTTGCTACAGCTAGAATAAGTGGAGACGGTGCTAAAACCTGCCTGACTATGCGCGGTTCGAAGCCGCTTTTCAATCGTTAAATTATTTATTCGCATTTGCATGCAATCACCCGCGAGCACACATCACGCCTTCTCACACACTCATATACACAATTAATGCCCTTTCCCGCACACATTTTCGAATTGATAAAATAGCCTCCTAGTATTTACCATGGTCTCACTTGAAAGTTTTAAATTTTTGTACACAGTGCCGGATTCAAGAATTTTCCTACATCTATTCACTTATTTAATCACTTATAAACGTTTTCTACGAAAAAGTTGGTAAAATGATTATTGCGTCCAAATTCTATTTTGGTCATATTGTCAAACATTAAACATATTTTTTGATATTTTTAATTAAGAAGTTATTTAAAACAGTTTTGCTGTATGCTTACTCAATCATGATAATAAATAAATAATTGAAAGAACGTAAGGTTAAGAAAGTGTAGTGAACTCTCAGACTAGTATAGTATATTAATGCGATCGGAAACCCAGGAAAATTCATAGAAGATTTTCTTTTGTTAATTTAAGTAGTTGTTCCCCCCGCACTTCCCCTTCCTTGGCCCATTATGAAAAGTGTTTTTCGACGAAGAGAGGACTTGGGGGCAAAATGCGGTGATGTAAGTGGAAACTAGACCTGTTAATGGTTCTTTTATGTTTCCGCAAATTGGTTTTTATCGGTAGTATTTATTATGCGATTCTCGATAGCTTGTAAGAGTCATTAAGGTGACGCTAAGGCAAAAATAAAAATACGCGGAATTCCAAAGATATTCATCCTTTATAGGCAGAAAATAAATATTTATAAAGCATTCTTACAATCTATTGTCTTTTACAAAAAAATACATCCCGAATATTTATAGATAGGTACACATAAAGTCAAAAAAAAGTGCTGTAATATTTTAATATCATTCCATGCAAATTTTATTATCTGCGATTGATGCAATAAGACTAGGCATATTTTTAAATTTTCATACAAGTTCAATATTTTACTTTTTATTATTTTTTTATCTCTAATTTTTTTCGAATCTTTTTATTTTTTCGATGTCCTTACAAGAAGGTTTTTCCTAATATCCGCAAATATGACGAGGTATATTAAACAGTAAAAGTTCTTAATTTAATGCTTAAACCAACTAAGGATCCTAACCAGAACCTTAACAGGCCACTGCACCATTACAAATTGAGCCTATGATGACAGGTGCAAATTCTGCCAAGAGAGCCCAGAAACCCCGTTATACCTACTGGGTGAATGTGGGCCCCTCAATTACAAAAGGTACCAGCTGATAGGCAACCATCTTCTCGAGCCAGAAGAGATCAGAAACATCGCACTCAACTTTATCTACAGTGCGGAACTAGAGGGCGAATTATAAGTGGATTTAAAAGTACAATAGTTCTTACAAAGGGCTTGCAAACGGGAGGTTATTAAACCCCCATATCCACTAACATACATAACATAATGCTTAATAAGTATAGTTCGCCGATTGGGAGAGTAGTCGAATTATTAAATTCCATTTCTGCCGAGGTTGATATCAGAGTTGTACACTTGTGTGATATCAGCTATTCGCCTGATTTATATCATAACTTTGTATTATTTCAAAGTTTATTTATTTTGATTTACGTATTTCGGGTATTTTGCTATTTTTGTCAAAAAATATATGACAAAACTTGTTAACTTAAAGATATTAAACAATGCCCAATATAATTACCAAGTTCCGGTTGTGTATAGTTGGGTCAGATCTACCTGGTAAATTTATTTATTTTTTCTTATGGGAAGACACAGTACAATACAAAACACACAACGCACACAGTAACACAAAAACACACCCTCACACACACACAGTACAGTACAGTTCAATAGTACATTAAAAAAATTACAAATTAATCAGAAAACAAAACCGATCGTGGATTTCCTTCTTATTTACAAACATATTATACAGTAGGTATGTTTTCAAACTAAATTGTTGCAAAATGTTTTCAAACTAAATCAAATTATTTAAATACATTACAAGTATAAGATTTGTATGTGGTGGATGTGTTATGTTGTGTGTGTGTGTGTGTGTGTGTGTGTGTGTGTGTGTGTGAGTAAGAGAGAGATATGTTATTTGAAATATATAGGTATATCTACATATTGTATAACTTTTATATACGAGCAACTATTATGTTGAGAGTAAAAGAAGTTGATGAAGTTTTTACCTAACGTTTTACTTTGAATACTAAATAGAGTGGTTTCGCTCGCTGCATTCGTAATCAGAGGAAAATTGATTGCACTCTTGAAGGAAGTCATATTTCAGTATTTTTTTAAATTTGCGACCGTGGAAAATTAAGTAGTTTCGTTTGACGTGTAGTGGGAGAGAGAGTAATGGCTATTTGCTTATTTTCTAATTAGGTTACGAGAATGAATTGCTGATCTACTAAGTAGATTCTTATGAACAAGAATGTGAGACTATTTTACCAATTTCGAAAATAGAAGAAGGTTCTCAATTTGATGTGCACGCATTTACTTGCCAGTTAAAATTAATACACACTCATATATGTGCGCCAATAGAAAAATGTAAAAGAATGTTTGGTGCCATATTATAATTATTATAAATTGAAATACTATGTCCGCGTTGTTTCATTACAAACCGCACGTCAAAATTTACAAAAAAAACTAAAATTTATGATGAATTGAAAGAATGTCATGACGTTTTCATGTCGATTTCAATCAAGCGATTACAATTATAAGTTTTGCAAAATACACCAACACGCTTAGAGATGATTTTATCGTAATTTCGTTAGGTTTAATTTAAGAAATACATAAGTAAATACTAAAAATTTTAAAATAAAATGAACTTAAAAAAAAACCTACAACCTAAAAGCTAAAAAATAATACAATAAACTCTCTAAAACTTTCTTTTTGTTTATTAATAGTAAACAAAAAGAAAAGTAAACCACCCAAAATTTCGAGGCCGGCGCAAACATAGTTTATAAAGATTCATTCATACGGTAGCAGGTTTAATGAGGAACTCATGGCGGTAAGCAAATTCGGTCGATTGAATCATCCTATATGAACTACATATAATACAGGATGACTTCCATTTCCATCATCGATTTTATATCATTTCCATTTACTCCACAGAACTCGAACTTGTTTAATAATAATGAACGAATCCCCGAAACAAAATAATATTATTTGAATTTTTAATAGGTTTAATAAAAATGATTAGGCATCGGTTCAAAAAACTCAACTACTCATTGCCAAAGGTTGTTTAAGAACATGATTCGCTGTTTTACACTTTATTTATTATATTTTAATTTTATTTATTTATTTAAATTCACAATCATTTTGATAATATGGTATAGCAATTAAGAATAATGAAAAAGTAAATTCCTACAAGTTCTCCTGCCCCCTTAACTAGACTATCGTCTGTACTAAAGAAGGCAGATATTTTTCTTATTAAAATTATTATTTATTGGTACTTTTTACTTATTTATTTATATTTTGTATTCATTGACAAACATGTTTGCCAATATTCCTCGCTATGTTTTAAAAGAATCTCAAATTTGAACAAGCCTAAATTCAAATTCATGTTAAATATTTTTTTATATATTTCTAAAGTATGTTTATTTATTTATTTAAAAAGTACATTAAGTGTTTAATGGTTAGACACTTAAGTTGTATTAATAGTGTGTAATAGTGTGTGTGTGTATATATTGGTGGTTAAAATATTTTTTTATTATTTTTCACAGGGTTTTGTCTAGGTCTTTTATACTCACACTGTAACACTTTAAAAATAACCTCTCTTAGAACAGGTAACAGACCTTATCAAATCGGCCAACATGACTGGTACCCAGATACTCGATTTGTATGTTTGGATATTTTTTTTTTTATTTTTTTTTTTATTTTATCCAAAAAACAATACATATGAAATAGCATAAAACAATTTAAATGAATAAAACTAGTTACAAAAATAATCTTAAACTATCTCATACAAAGCAAAATAGATAGGTGGTGTGGATTTTATCACCCCACTAGACAAGGTCTGTTCTGGGGTGATACCTGCTCCAATTTTACACGTTTGCTTTACCTGGTTTTATATTTTTATTTTATTTTGATAAATAGTGTACGTACATAATATATATAACATCATATATGAGAAATAAATGCTCATGAAATACTTATATTATGAAGTGTTAGATTTTAGTAATAATATATAATATATATAATGTGCAAAGTATATAATATTATATAATAATAGTCTATATAGGAATATTTAAGAGTAGTTTTTCACATTCGTTTCTTGTAAACGTCATAAGCCAATTGCAAATTTTGCGCTTGAAAACATCTTGCCGCACTGGAACGTCATCTACCGAAGAACAGAAGGTGTTGTATATCTTTGGAGCGAGGAATGTATAGTGCCGTTGGCCGAAGGCTGTATTCATACGAGGCTGCATATTTCGCCTATTCCTAGTTTGGTGTTTGTGTTCTATGATTGTGTGACGTCCTGAGTCCCCATGAAAGTGTGCCATGATGGTCTTCATATACAACTGCCTTACGTCTAGTACTTTAAAAGACGCGAAGAGTTGATCAGATGGATAGCAGTATGGCCTCCTATTGATAACTCGGATAACGGCTTTTTGAGCTTTTATCACACAATCCAGATGCGCTTTCGCGGCGCCGCCCCAGGCTATTTGACCGTAGGAGATTAGGGACTGAACTAATGCAAAGTAAACTCCTCTT
This sequence comes from Neomicropteryx cornuta, assembly GCA_020383195.1. Lineage (NCBI taxonomy): Eukaryota > Metazoa > Arthropoda > Insecta > Lepidoptera > Micropterigidae > Neomicropteryx > Neomicropteryx cornuta. The sequence goes on from JAHKQU010000011.1 coordinate 3,644,954, forward strand.
AGCATTTTAGTGTTGAGGATGTTTCTTATGTTCCTAAAAATGTATATTAATTTGCGTACTTTCTCTGCAAGTTTGTCAGTTTGAATGTACCATTTTAGATGTTGGTCTATATAGATGCCTAAGTATTTAATAAAAGAGACTTTCTCAATGGGTTCGCAAACGCAACGCGATTCGTTAGAGCAGTCATGAAGGATAAGACGATTATTTGGGGAAGGTTGCTGACGAGAATCAATGCTGAATGCCACATATTTAGTTTTATCAACATTCAATGTTAGTGAGTTGCTAACAAGCCAGTCCTGGATAACTTTAAGCCCATTTGATGCTTTCCCATAAACATCTTCCCATCTGTCAGACACAAAAATCAGAGCAGTGTCATCAGCATAGGATACAATTTGCCCTTCAATATCCATTTTGCACAAATCATTAATGTAAATTAGGAACAGAGTCGGACCCAATATGCTACCTTACGGAACGCCAAAAGAGTTACACTGAATATAATCACTGAAAGTTTCACCTAACCGGACGCGTTGTCTACGGTTTGAAAGATAATTACGAAACCATAAGTACTCTCTGCCAGTGATTCCGATCCCGCCAAGTTTCTTCAGCAGGACTTCATGTGAAATAGTGTCAAAGGCCTTAGCAAGGTCAAGAAAAACTGCCAGACATTTTTTATGATTATCTAGGTGCATTGTGAGCGTTTCAGTGATCTTTAGAATTGCGTCCTGAGTACCCATTTTACTTCTAAACCCGAATTGTCCACTGGCCAATATTGCTTTAGATTCCAAATATTTCATTAACTGGTTATTAATAAGTTTTTCTAAAATTTTACTAAGAACATTAAGAACAGATATGGGTCTATAGTTTCTTGGATTCGACTTTGTTCCGGACTTATGAATAGGTGAATAGGGGAATTTGTATGTTATTTTAATTTAGTTTAATAAATATTAATAAAAGTTGTTATTTTGTTTAATAAAAAATTTGAATTTAAAACACTCTTATTTAGTTATTTATAAGATCCTGATATATACTCTCAGACATATTTGAAAAAATAACTATCCTATATTTATTTTAACATACTTTATATAGATCTATACCAGACTAAAAGTCGTACGCATTTGAAGGTAGCGCACTGGCGTTTTTACCACAATCCTTCCCAATTTATTAGAGGTCTGGTAAGCCTCCTGATTTAAGAATATATTTATTTTTTAACTGGCTTTCTTACGAAGGTATTTATTAAGATCTAAACTTAGGAGTATTTTGTTACCGTTATCGCATACCGCATATTATGCTATTTTTAACCTAATACTTCTCGGATAGATGATGCCTCCATTCTATAACATAACATTGCTACACACGAAAAAAGCAAGAATTCCGGTAAAACTATTTTTTGTAACAAATCTCTTAGCTAAAGCAAACTTTTTTCTTTCGCTCAGGAGACTTTGGTCCACAGGGAAACTACGCGCAAAGAAAGTTGGAATCCTAAGAAGGTATCGCCAACTGTAAGATGTTGCTTTTAAAAAACATACAATATTTGGAAAAATAAATAACCAATTATCGATAGTTTTTTTTTTTACTTTAGACTGATATTCCTTTACAGTTTTCTGTTCGATATAAGAAACAGAATTTATTTCGGTAAAAAAAGAATTAATATTGTTTTTAACATAATTGGTTAAGTTAAAATTTTATTTTTTTAATTTATTACAACGAGCCCATAGCGAGAAATATAGTGCCAATCGTTTCTAGCAACTTTAGAATGATGTTTTTTAACAATTTTTTATTCGCGTTTTAAAAATACGGTATACGGGAAGCCTGTTTTTAAATAAGTATTCATTGAATATCATAACTTTGTAAGTATCGCGGATTTAGATTACAAACTAAGGAAAAACCTCTGAAAATTATATCAGCAATATAAATACTTAAGTATAAGTAGGTAATAGTGGGAACTTTCACACTAACTCGGCCGAGTTCGCAAGCGAAACGGCATGCGAGTGAACCAAACAAATCAGTCCCTCCATCAAATGCATGACCTACACCAACAACTGACAGTTGTAACAGCATAACGTCACACCTCCAACTACACTCGCATGCTGTCTCGCTCGCGTACTCGGCCGAGCTGGTCTAAAAGTTCCCACTAGTATCTATTGTCATAAAGGTAAAAGCGCCTAAAAGTTTCATTAGAAAAAGCACAATGAAAGGGTTTCTCGCATCTGGAGGACATAAACGGCTCGACGCCGCAAAAAAAACCCGCCCTACCCGCCGCATAGAACGGATTTCGCCGCGACGTATTTTCGTGTAACCGCAAAAAGATGTACTATTCGAATGGGGAAAGCGAGCGTCTACAATACGTGACTACACTCGCTGAACGAACATATTGGAATATACCTACCGCTAAAGAATGAGCCGCATTCATAGAACGAGCCAAATTGTTAAAAGTTTAAATCAGTATACGTAACATAATGAAACTAAAATAGGATGAAGAATTTCGGAGTAATAAATAAAAAAAATATGCAGATCGAATTGAAAACCTCCTCCTTTTTGAAGTAATAAAAACAACTCATAAAACATTTATAGCGTAATTCCAAGGATTTTTCACGGTGTTGCTATTTGACACATGTCAGTGACGCTTCTGTCAGTAACTCTCGTGACTTTAGAGTAAGTAAGTCGATAACATCGCAGGCGATAGTAAAATGGTATGTGGAATTATATAGTTTGGAATTAAGCCGCTGGATAGCGCTCGTAATCAATGATTGATACACTAACTTATCGTGTAATTTGGACAGAAACCGCTAGAGATCGAAAATTTTAGTTATTGAAAATATCGCTTACGTAGTAACTATGTAACACAGAAGTATTATTAAATAACTTAATTTAAAAGACAAGCCACTGTTACATTGTCCTGATGTTTCCTGCCTCCCTAACTGGACGCATCTGTACCAAGGGAGGCCATTTTGTTTTGTGTGCCAGTTCCGTCATCAAATCGATGGTATAATAATATTTAAAAACTATATAAATATATTGTAATATAAATACATCAAATCAATAAACAATAATTACATATCCATTTTACATTGCACAAAAGTGAACCCAATATTTATATAAACCCGCAAAGTTTTAGTGAACAATCAAATAGAAATTGTATGTTTTGTTCATAAATAAAGAAATGAATTTTAATAAAATTGAGTAAATCAAAGTTTTTACACACAAAAAGATAAATTAAATATAGGATTAGGTTTTATACACCTAATATACCACCACCATAACATAATATAACATCTTTTACAGTCCCTTTTGTAGCACCTTTTAGACAATAAGTAATTTTTAATAAGGAAAAAGTAATAAAATAAATTACTTAACTTAACTGAGACAACTCAGAATTAAGCTTTTGGGCTTCAAAATGGTTTAAACAATAAATCAATATTTTTGTTTGAACCTATAGATGTGGCCCATAAATAGGCCTCCTGAAATTAGCATAAAATATAGAAACTCTGTCAGATTCAAATCGGAAACTGAATTGTGCCTCTCTCGTAGGGTAGGCTGTGATGAAAACAAGGAGACCGATATGTCACCAAAACAAGTCAGGAGGTTAGTTTGTTCTAACGGAACATGCACAGAATCTCAATGGAAATGAAACGATTTGCATTAAACAATCGCATAACTATTGATTTTCTTAAAAATATATACATAAATTTAGGTAATGCAAAAAAAATAAGTTAAATAAGAACACAGAAGGTTTTAGGTAGAACTTGTATATGTAATTGGATACTGATTTTCGAGTAAATTATATAAAACCATTCACTGATTTTATTCTAATGACATCAGTACAAAATTATCATCATCTAGACTAATAGAAATATACAGAATACACTAGCTTTTCAAACCCGGATTTCGGCCCGGGTTGGTAGACTGCAGGCGGCATAACGACGCCTTCGGCGCGCGTCGTTTCAGTGTGGTTTTTAAATAATTAAGAATAATAACATTACGATGAAACTAAAAATATTTTAAATAAAATAAAGATACTAAGATATTATACTGTAATATATAAAGTACTATAAATATATATTTTTATTTTTTTTTAATATATTTTGTATGCATAACAATATGCGTAAAAGCCATCCAGGAAATTTGAAGATATTGTGAATAAAAAAATAGGATACGAAGATATTGTACTGTAAATAAATATATATTTTTAACATTTTTGATTACGATATTTTTTTACGCATTTCGAAAATTTTAAATTACATAAAAAAAAATAACGAATGTTTAGATCTTCAATATGTATTTTCTGTGAACAAATACACATCACGGTTTATAAAAAAAATATTTGACAGCGATGGTACCTCAAGTTTCTTGTAGTTATCATTTTACAATGCATTTTAAGGAAAGTCACCCTCTAAAAATATTCTACCGCACATGCTGTATAAAATAGAATAAATATATGTTTTTAATATTTTTATTATGCTTAACAATATGCATAAAAGTCATCCAGGAAATCCGAAGATGTTGTAAATAAAAACATTAAGATACGAAGTTATTGTACTGTTATTGTATTGTATTATTGTTTTTTTTTAATTTTTGATTTGTTTGTTCTAAGTTAACTCGGCCTAGAGTTGGAAAACTAATCGAGCTATTCGAAGTATTGCAGTGTCATGCTTCTCGAAGGGTCGCCTGTGGGGCTAGGTATCGTGAAAACCTATTCAGAAACGACTTCTTCCGATGGTTATATTATTTTTCTGAAATTTAATTCTCAGTGGACGTGCAATCGCCATTGGAAACCTACGTAAGACGAACGAAGTGACCCACTCCGTGTGCCTCATGCGTGAGTCTTTTAAGTGTCGATTAATGCTCTTCCGTATGCGGATTGTGGATTTTTTTTATACCGAATATTCCCGCCCGCCCTAAAACAATGCGGAGAATTTTCATCCGTCTTCGTAGAGAAATAGCGAAGGTTTTATTTGATCTCAATATGGTGTCAAGTGCTTCATGCCTGACAGTGGCTCTCGCCACTCCATCACACTGGGACAATCGCAATATAAAAATAACATAATAACACAGAGCGACAATTTGCTAAATTAAAAATAACGATTTTTTAATACACCTACCACAAAGAAATAATACAAACACATTTAAAATATATCATATATAAACATTTATTCTACATGATTCTAAATATATATTTTTTTTACATAATACCAGGCCATTACACAATTGCTTTATTCACACTATCTTACAAATGATTAACTCTATAAACCTCTCGATTATTCCAGCTTGAGCAGTCAGCATTTCACCAAACCCGCCTATGACGCAAATTAACCTGCGTGCGTCACATTTCAACTGAACAGCTGCGACGCAATAGTCTACACGGGCCTCACCTGCACTCAACCTTGTCTCAACCTAACCTAGCAATGACGCAAGTTGAGTGGAAACGTACATCAATCAAGCACCTGCGCGAGGTTACCTCATCGCACCTCGTCCTGGGGAAAATGCAGTCATCAACTCGCATCTCCCATCAACTCGCACCTCCCATCAACTACCATCAACTCACATCTACGAGACATCTACGCTTCTCAAGCTACAATCAGCTCCGTCCTGAGACGTCTAACCTTATAGTGACTATAACCAAGCTGACAGGTTTTACGCTTAGTTGTTCGTAACGATTATTTGGTAAACAAGTTTCTAAAGCAATTATTTTACCTCGCTACAATATTGTAATTCGACTATCGTTTTCGACTATTTTTTTTTATAAGAGACAAGGGATAAACATCGTTTTATTGATAGATTTTAATAAAATATTATAAAAAAAATACATTATTAGAACCGTAAAACAATATTACCTTTATTACACCAATTATTAATTTTCATTTTATCGAAAATATTTTTTTATAATTATTATTTGTTTGTACGCTAATTGCCTGTGTAAGAAGAAGACAGAGAGGGCATACAGACAAAGAAATAACTAAGCATAAAAACAAAGAAAAATATGGTAATGTTTTTTTAGTATTCATTTTATTCAACCTTGTAATTTCTGTTTCTACAAAATAAGTCTTTCTGATAAAATTGATATGATGATAAGAAATGCGGTTATTAAAAATAAGAGTACGAAATATTCATACATATCTCATAAATAGCTGTCAGTTGTACGAACATTTTAACTATTAAATTTATTTTATTTGTAACACATATTATAGATAAATTTTAGTTTTCTGCGCCCCTCCATATAAAATCACACACTCCTCCGTGCGGGCAATATGCATAAAAAGATATACAAAGTTTTCCCTTCACGCTGATGTTCTGTGTTCAACTGCATGTCCTTACACTACCAATATGCGACGTAACATAGAGTGGTTCGCGTGGTTCTCGGGGCAGCGCCCTACCCGCCCCGCGCCATATATCTTCGTAATATTGACGTTAAATCGATGAAGCGTGCTGTGTCCTGCCGGCATGCGTTTCAAATGGTTTTTGAGGTTTATCAATATCCGAGCGTGCAGGTTCGCTGCACCGGAATGTTACCTTTGACTTCGTAGGGCATAATTAATGAATTTGCTAATAAGGGCGGCGGTAAGGTTTTACTACTGTGTAGTCGATTATTTTGTAGAATTCCAAATGATAAAACCTGATAGAAATTTCTTTATATTCTTTAAGTAAAATTATATAAAGATTAGCTTAGGTTTTCATTCAAAATTTCATTTATGGTAATTGTGTTCTTTTAACCTATTAGCTTCTATACATTTTATGCATAAGAAGCTACTACCCCTTCCTTTGGCCGTCTATCTTCGTCTATTGCGACTTTCAACTCGAAGAGTACAAATGCGAAAGAGTTGAAAGTTTGTGTGTAGATTGATTCTCTTGAAAAACGACCGTGGCGGATAATATAGATGTATAAGATTAAAGTAAAAAAAAAAACTAGTACTATTTAATAAAACATTGACAATTCGATAGAGCGCTCAAATATCATATCCGAATTTCAAAAATATGACAGCACGGCTGTTGGAACGTATTATTTATTACTGGCCAATTAAAATGAGTACAAACTCATCATATGCGTAAATAGAAACACGTAAAAGAATCTTCAGTGCCACATTTTAATTATTATCATTATTAAATTGAAATATGTTTCATTACTAGCTGCCCCTCAAAATTTACAAACAAAAACTAAAATGGTGGTAAAATTTATGATGAATCAGTTTATTACTAAAAAATATCCCACATTCACCTCTATGGCCATCCAAAACGCACATCGAACTGGCTAAGACTGTCACGAGCATAAAATATGAAAAAAGGAAATGAAGTAACCTAAGGGCCTAGCTGTAAGACGTCAGATTCCGGTTCAATAATTTACTACTACTAAACAATGTATAGAAGCATATGATATTAAATGATAGTCATAGCCATTCTTGTTTTTATTATTTTGTCTGCCTGCTATTAAATCTAAATATTAATATCCTAAACAAATAATTAAATATATGGAACGGCTGTGGAGTTCTATTTTCCTTCGAAGATGTTCACTTTGTGAGGTTATCACTTTTGTGTTTGTGTGCGCATCGATAATGCCTTCATTATGTAATTTTGAATTGTGTGAATAAACATTTATTGGACTCAATTCATTTTGAGTATTCTTAATAAAAAAGAACTGAATTTAATTCAGCTAATAAGTTAATTCGCCTATCTAGGCTGTTCTAAAGTAAAAGGCTCCTTGTACTTTAATTAATCTACTTGTACTGTAACATTTAGTGGTAAAATTAATATACTGCATATTTTTTGTAGTACAAGAACTACATTATTGGGGGGGGGGGGGGTACAACACCGGGGGAAAGGGGGAGGGCAGAAAGGAGGGGGAGCGCAGGATCGAGAAATTAATCCGCTACATCTCTTTCCTCGTTTAGCACAGCATCCAATTGGAACCGATGGTAATTGATCTGCTGCCTAAAATGATTGATCGTCGCGGTGAGGAATTCTCTCAGTTGCGAATAGGCTCTTTTAATATGAATACTTGGTACCTAGATAGTTTTCTTAATAATCGAACTTCCTAACTACATATTTTTCTAAGATTCCATTTTTTCCCTCGCACACGGTCGCATCTTGAGTCCCTAAACTGACACGTTGTTAAACGGATTTATTTATTTAAACTCACCCTAAAACACATTTAATTTATATTTATTTAATAAAATAAAAAACAAACCATTTAAACGATATAAAAAAGATATTACGGCATAAATCCATATGCCATCAGTGAAACATTAACACACACACATCAGTGTGGACTAAAATTAACGAAATTTTAATACATAAGATACGCTCTTAAAATTCTAAAACCTCCGATACAGAAAATAAAAATGATTGTGACATCTGTAGCTATCATATAATATCAACTGCTTCTATATATTGCTTAGTAAATGATTTGAACCTGACGTCTTTCAGCTAGGCCCTTGGGTTGCTTCATTTCCTTTTTTTCATATTTTGTGCCTGCGCCAATTTTTGCCAGTTCGATGTGCGTTTTGGATGGCCATAGAGGCGAATGTGGGATATTTTTTAGTAATAAACTGATTTAGTTTTTGTTTGTAAATTTTGAGGGGCAGCTAGTAATGAAACATATTTCAGTTTAATAATTAAAATGTGGCACTGAAGATTCTTTTAGATGTTTCTATTTGCGCATATAGATGAGTTTGTAATCATTTTAATTGGCCGTGCTGTGATATTTTTGTAATTCGAATATGATATTTGAGCGCTCTATCGAAATGTCAATATTTCATTAACTAGTACTTACTAGTAATTTTTATACATTAATCTTAATCGACCAGCTTTCGATGTGATCTAAACGTTTATAGTTGTTTTTCAAAAGCATCAATCTGCGCACAAAAATTCAACTCATTTGCATTTGTACTTTTCGATTTGAAGTTGTAACAGTCTGACAGATAGACGGCCAAAGCACGAGGATAGTTAGTGGCTACTATACACGAACGTAAAATAGTAAAATATCTAAAATGAACGAATATCTTAAAACTATGCTCTCAAACCGAAAAAGTGTATTTATATACTTTCGACATCCATGCCTTGGGATGGTTAGTACTAACCCGACGCTAAGTTAAACGGATGGGCGCTTTAACATTTGGCATCGTCTACATTCATTATTTTGCATTTTCCAGCTAATTTTATTACCGGCTGTAATCCCGCGCGCGAAGGGTAATTACAAATTAATGTCTTGTTTAATTTCGCCTCCGAAATCCTTTACAATTACGTTCCAGAGAGCCTGACGGTGTTGTAATAAACAAAAAAAAAAAATGAGGAATAGAATGTCGGCAAAATTTATATTGATGATGGCAAACGAAAAAAGAGAGAATTTTTATTATGCAAAGCAATATTATGGACATGATTATGTCGGGGAAAATATTTCACAATAGCCGCGAATCAGTTACCTTAAATAATAATATTAAAATTTCGCGGAGGATATGAATCAAGTGGTTAATATATTATAAATTTTATGATGATGGCAAACGAAAAAAGAGAGAATTTTTATTATGCAAAGCAATATTATGGACATGATTATGTCGGGGAAAATATTTCACAATAGCCGCGAATCAGTTACCTTAAATAATAATATTAAAATTTCGCGGAGGATATGAATCAAGTGGTTAATATATTATAAATTTAGGGTACTCCTTTTAGGATGTTGGTCTATATCGACAAACAATATTGATCAGCAACAAATATTGAAGAAAAATTACCTAAAAATTAAATAAAAATCGTTCGAAGTACTTCCAAGAAAAAAAAGTGTTTTAATAATTTTATTATTTTAGTATATTTTTTTTTCGTGAGAATGGTTTAATTATTGATATTGACCAACCTCCTAAAAGGAGTGCCCTAAATTTAAAAACATCCTGCATTTATACTGTGTAAAAAAAAACACCAAATGCCCACTAATCGTCTAGGTTTTTAAAACTAAAATTTTGTATTATCAGGGTTAGTAGGTATTCACTACCATTTTTTCGTTAGTTTCAAAGTTGCTGAAAAAATAAATGTCAAAAAAAAGTCGGAAAAAAGCAGTTTTTTGTACGCTGACTAAACCATAAGAGTGACCTGAATCTATTCCAATAAAAAATTCGCCTAATTATCGATTTCAAATAATAGTAATAATAAATTTGGGGAAAAATTATTTTCTATTTATTTTAAAATAATTTCTTACTCGTAATAGGAAACATAAACATCTCCTTTAGTCTTCAGACACCCTGTATTGATTAGGCATTTTAACACACATGCATACATACTCTCGCATAGATATTTTTATAACTTTATCAGACCTCAGTGCGAACATATTTTTGTTTTTGTCTTTTTCGAATCATATGTCCGTTTCCTCTTTCAATCCTATCATTGTTTCTTAAATTGGCTACAATAAAGTAGATTATTTATAATATAATAGGATTTTGAAAAACTTGTAAAATTAAAGATGTCTAGTTTAGTGTGTATAAATAACCCTGTAAAGGGGTAGAATGAAATAAAATCATACTGTATGTATCTTAATTTCCGAACATTTTCAAGCTTTCCAACATACACCGAGTTTATTATAAGATGACCACACTTCAATTTTGGCGCACCCTTGCAGATATGGTTTTTCTATTTAATATCATTAACCAGAAATTCGATATCTCATACTTGATTGGCAGCATCCCCTTCAGGGTTCCGTGCAGATATACCAGAAGCACCCAATTATTTCACGTCGCCCGGCGTAATACTAACCATGCACAAAACGCAATGATGTGTGTCCTCAGCACATTTAATGAAAAATTCAGCGCAATTAATATATATCAAGAGAATAAAGGGTTATTTATGCATGAAACTGGTACATGCGAGTTATGTTCAGTGTAGATATAATATATATATTACTAAATACACACACACATGCATATTACACATTGTTTTATTAATTTGATGTTTTCAATCATATTTAGATTTTATACATTTTTCTGGCCATATAAATGTAGCACTGGGAAATTATTTTCTTGTATCACTGCTTTATACGTTGATAAACAAATAAATAAATAAATAATCTTATGTATTTCCGGTAGTCTCAGTGTCGATAGTTCTTACTACTCTAATATGGCCAATTTATGGGAGGCTATCAAGGATAAGAGAAAGAAAGTATAGCAGAAGAGCATATAAGAGAAGGCAACTGTTAATTTCGTCCATGTACAAGATAAGGTTTCTCTTTTTATAAGAGTAAATCCCAGACGTAGCGAATCACTTTATTTTCCAGCGATCGTTTCCGAATCTGGGGATTTGCCACGCGGCGGCCGGCGAATCAAAGTTCCACTTCAAGGCAAACTCCTCATTAACACAGAATAATGAATAATAATCAGCAATAATCTATTGTGTAAAAATAATAGGGCAAATCAACTGTTCTAAATTCGTGTAAGTAGATATTATATATTAGATATAAAATGGTTTTGTTACTATTGTTATTAACTTTAATACTTTTTGTTAGTAGAAACCTATTTTTAGTTTTACATAGTTTTTTATCGATCAATCAAATGTATTTTTTTTTTGTTGTGTGTACTGTGTATATAAGTTATAAATGGCTCGTAACATAGTTAAGAGAATCGCTGAAATTCACTTTAGAAATTAAAATTAAGAAATAATTAGAGAAATAATAAATAATGCTGGAAATAATTAGAGATTAAGCAAAACTACACTCAAAGTGTGTCTGTGTGAGTTACTATGTATTTTTTACTATTATAATGAATGACCTAATCGCGTAAGATGCACAAATATGAGGTGAGAGTTGGAAGGCTTTCATAAAGTAATGCGCTGTATTTAAACTAGCATGGTTTAGTGCGTTTCGGTATTAATTTTCTGTTTCTTTATTAATTTATTTATTAATTAATTAATTATTTCAGGCTCTATAAATTATTTGAAAAATTTCCATCTTTGGTAAAAAGTTGATTCGATATTTCTAAATGTCAATACGGCCAGGCTTTCATATTTTGTAAAGTCTCGGTGTACACCTCTAATAATGTTAAAAATCATCTATAAAGCTGTATTTAAAAAACACATTTAATATTATCTTAATGTATATATAAAGTATATAAATATGTATAGAATAGAAATATACATATAATGAGTAATTTTAATTGTATTATTCTATTTAATTTTGCAATGTTGAAGTTCTATGCCTCAGGGCACTTTAAATGCTTTCACCCCAACCGAGACTAACTCGCGCCGAAATGTAGTGATTTAAAGTCTAACTTTGACCCTGGATTCGCCTACCTTACTGACCAGGCCATGCCCTTCGCCTGCGGACATACGATTGTATAAACTTGATCCTCGCTCGGAAACTGTTACATGTATCTTCTGTGCATTTTTTTTTCTGCAGAAATTGCAATGAATTAGAAAAATCTTGATCGATCAACATAAATAAACCAACTACGGAATGGTTTAATATTAACAAACACGCAGTTACGTTACTCGAATATTTTATAACTGCTATATCTAGAAATAAGGGTAAAATAAATAAATTGCTAAATTTGCTAATAGACGCGTTCCTAAAAACCCAGCGAAGACAAACAAAGCATCAGCCCACTGGCATAAATAAACACAGTATGCTTACGGAAGCACGCTGTATAAATAATAATAGAAATCCCAGAAACCCTATTACACCTACTCAGTGCGTATAAATCTGTAATTCGGTTTAGAAACCAGTTTTTAAGAAACCACCTACCGAACTTTGAGAAGATACAAATGATTTCACAAAGAAAAATAATAGGTAATCTTCATTAGCAGTTTAATGACTAATTGATGATAAATAGTACAATAGATAAAGGACAAGAAAGCAGGATTCAAACGTAAACATAGTGCTGGAGAAGCACTTAATAAGCAACATGCACTTAACTTAACTAAGCGTATTATGGACGGAGCTTTATTTGATGATCCTTATGCTGCCAAACCTGATGATGTTTCGAAGCAGGAAAAAACTAATATGCGAAGGAAACTAATATCAGCAACAAATAAAAAAAACTTTACCTAATAAAAGCGGGGATTGCTTTAGGAAAATGCGAGAAGGCCAATTCAACAACCAGAACGGGATAGCTACGACAAATTAAGTAACTTGGCGCTAACACAGTAAATTTATCATCAATACTTTTAACGATTGTGACTAATTCCACAGCTAATTCCCATAAATCATATCGCAGTTTGACAGGGAGGTACTTAAAATAGTTAAATTTCTAAAAACGTTAATTCAACTTTAGACTGACAGGAATAAAGAAGATAGGAAACATATTCCTAATTATACTATTTTCAGTCCTGGAAGGATCTAGTTAGTTATAGATCCATATATCCTATATTAGTCTGTAGAAAAATTCTTTCAAAAGTCCTACTTACTAGAGTTACGTAGACCATAGGGTGTGTAATTTATAAGCTGTAGTGGAAATGTCGTGCCATTAACCGATCATATAAAAAACAGCTCTAAAATGTAAAATCGGCAGCTATGTTCTAAGACCTCACAAGTAATAATTGCGACAGAAAAGCGAAAAAAACGTGCGGATTTCAAAATAACATATTGTTTTTGAGAATATACCAAAGTAAGTTTAAAAGAAAAAAAACAAAATATCTGTTTTTTAATAAAAAATAAAAGGTTAATTAATAGGAGGGTCCCCAAAATGTTTAATCCCCAAAAACATGAGACCCAAAAGAGGATCATATTCCTCGTGAAAAAACATAGCTAATTATACTTTAGAAACGATCTATCAGTTATTGTAGGGGTGAACTAATTATACCATTGTATAACGACTTGGAATTCTGAAAATCTATGGGTTATATATTCAGGAGTGTTTGTGTTAGTTTTACGTAAATAAGGACAAGCCCGTAACACATACCCAGATTCATGATCATGACCCTCACAATAAGGGCATTTATGTACAAGAGGTCATCCCCAAGTCAAATAAATAAAAATTATCTAGGCACTCATTTTTATAACAAATTGCCGGAGAACATAAAACTAATTACTACATTAAGATTTTTTAACAAAGAGGTTAAGAAATTGCCTTTAGAAAATATTGTATACAGTTTTGAGGAGTTTTAATTACTCAATTTTTTTTTTGTTTCAATTGTATTTTTGTTTCTGTTATTTCCTGTGTAGATACTTTATTAGATCTCATCAGCTATTTATTTTTCTAATATGTTAAATTAAATTTGTTTTAATTTCTTTTTAAAAAAAATATTAGTTTAATTTTATTATATTCATCTTGTATTTGTTTTCACATTGTTGTATGTTATAAATTATTATGTAATTCCTGTGTACATTTTTGTATGTCTCCGAAAGTAAATCTTATTTTATAGACAGAAAAATAATTATACAAAAACTGGAATTACTGTTCGTTAACAGACATTTATCTCGTGTATACACGTCTTCTTTACGCGAGGAACGTATCCATAAAGCTATCTTTGTCTGATAGCTGTGTGACAAACTATGAGATAGTTCTGGACCCGAGAGGCTGAGACATTTGGCGCCAAAAGCGCAATGGATCCCCGGAGGCGAATCGTATCAGCTGGCGTGTAAAAGTAAAACAAAACCATTTATATTTGGAGGTTCTTGAACGCAGACGAACCGCTCGGATCCCGCGCAGATCATTCGAATAAAGAACGCGATAAAATTAAGATCGAGACCTTTTTAGTGCTCCCACCGGATGTAGACGCGGGCCCAGAGAGACGCATCCCGGAAACGGATACTCTACCCGCCGAGCGAGACGCTCTACGCTTTTTCTTATTGATGGGATTTTCTGGCGCGAAAACGCCGCGGCGGCTATTTGTAGCGCTAAATGAGGGTAGTTCAGAGGATTTTTAACGCGATAATGTTCCGTTTGGTGTTTTTATTTATCTTTTATTACATCCGACGTTACCAGAAAAACGTATGATTTATTCCTGAATATCTTAAGCCATATAATGTTTATATTAAGACAGTTGGGAAAAAAGTAATTTAAAAAGAAATCTTCGAAGTTAAGTTTTAGTCTTTCGTTCAAGATTTTTACGAAAATCTTTCTACGACATCCTTATTTCATATTTATTTGACGAACAGATAACAGTTTGAAAAAATGTAAAAAATATACAGTTGAGCAATCAGCAATCTACTCAGCAATAAAACGTTTTAAGTTTTAACTGTAATTGCAATCTCTGTTTACTGAATAATTAACTGTCATCTTAAAATGTCTTAAAAAGTGTTTAGCAATAATTTATAAAGTAAAAAATAAACATTGCAAATTAGTTTTTCCAAATCCCTGAAAATAGATATGTAAATATAGATATAAAAATAGTATTGTAATATTTGTTAATAATGTTAATACATTTTGTTAATATAAACCTATTTTTAGTTACATTGGATTTTATTGTTCGATCGAATTTATTTTTTGTTTATTACTGTGTTAAACTGTTAGTTTTTTCAAAAAAAAATCAATAAAATTAGACTTACAAGAAGATCATTTTTTATAGTCTCTTAAGGACGAACATACATTCATAAATTAGATATTTCTTAGGTTATAAATGTAACAAATTTTAGTATCACACCTATTCGAATGTGAAATTTTCTTAATCAACATTTTGCAGGCCTATGGATTGGGAGATAAAAAGTCAGCCGGCGAGAAGTCCTGATCTTATATCCTTACACAAAAATTTATCACAAAATCTTATCTTATATATGCACAAAATGAATAGTAAGAGAATTAGTTCAGCTTTCTAGACCCATGGGTTCTAAAGTTATTCGCGAAAATCATCTGATGGTATTCTGTACTTCTGAGAAACGGAAATAAACCTCATATGTGGTGGAAATCCAAGCAAACCAACCTACTGTCTTTATTTCATGTATGTGTATTACATGTTTCGTATAAGGTGTGTTGGTTTAACAAGCGTGAATGCTACAACTTTTAGTAGCTAAGATTCGACACTAGGTGGCATGCATGCTTCGAGTTCAAAAATATGCATTTTAGTGATTGTAAATCTCTGTAGGATCGTAAAGCCTAACTGTGAGAGCCGAGTCGGGTTCGCTAGTAAAATGTAATTTAAAATCTCGATATGAACAGGACCATAATAGAATCACGTTTACTTTTAGTCCATTTCCTACGCGGGTTTCAAACAAAAACGAATTGGACAATCGAGGAAATGTCAAAGAATCTGAAAAGGCGTTCCAACTCCCGCCGACAGGACCCTTTCAGACAATAAAGGGAATAAAGGGACTGAAAAGAGGGTACAGGCGTAACGAATTAGCGTTGAGGAAACCGTCCGCGGCTTATGGGACCGCATTGTGAACTATGGGATAGACTGCCGGTATCGTTCGAAAGAAGAAAGGTTTTGTCAGAGACCGCGCACACCACCCACAACACTTACGGAAAATCGAAAATAAACCATTTTGTCTTTTGGGAAGGAATCACGTGCGATGATTTACAATACATAGTGGTCGTCCAGTAGCCGAAATTCGACCATAATTAATTAAACTTTAAAGTTTGAGCGTTTTTGAGGTTCTTAGCCCTCTATAATACGGTGAGTATACCTCTATAATGTTTGCATATATTTTTTTTAATTTTATTTTATTACGTCAACTGCGAGCGTGTACAAATACATCATTCCCGTTGTGTTGTTTGCCTTTATTCCCTGAGAATTTAAAATTTTATGTTAGTAACAGTTGAAAAAAAACACAAACAGCTTATATTTGTATTTATTTAATGATACGATTCATTGACAGTTAATTTTTTCATTTAAAAATGAGACTGCTTGACATTACTAGATTGACATTGACAGACTATTGAAAAAGGTGCATTTTAAATCACGCAAAATTCACAGCTCGAACCTCATTCTGTCAATCAGCTGTCAGTAGTATGAACATTTAATTTAATGTATTTGTAACATATATTATTGATAAATTTTAGCTTTTTGCACTCATCCATATAAACTTTCTCCATTTCAAATCTCACACTCCTTTATAAGCTTAAAAAGGCGTACAAAGTTTCACTGCACCTATTATTATATATAATATTTACAATGTTTTACCTCACTGCGTTGGTGCTACGATCTTTTTTGAAAAAAAAATGTTGTATGTCACAACTAACTCTGATTTCAATAAAATAAGGGCGACGTCGTGGAAGGACTTTTCCCACTTTGTGTTTTTTTTTTAAGGTCATGTAAGGGACTCATTATTTCCGATGCGTTTGGTATAAATTTACCACTATCGTACCTATATTGTCACCGTAGTTAAACTCTAATTCGCAGCTTCCAGTCGGCACGATTTTATCCCCAATAGGGAAAAGTCCAAGAAAACCCTAACCTGGTTATACACTATGACATAAAAAATACAAGACCACAGCGACTTATCTCACGCAAACCATCCTGGAAGAGTGGACAACAACTCACATTAGGCAACTTTAACATGGCCGACGCATGGAAAAGTGAATGGTTTAATAGAAATCCTGACAAGTATGGGTACATTCAAGACCCAACTCAATGCGTTCCAGGTTTTAACCTTCCCAGAAAATCTTGGTGCGCTTTGAACCGCCTAAGAACAGGCCACGGAAAAAGTAAGGACATGCTTTTTAAATGGAAAATGTCAGAGAGCCCCAAATGCGATTGCGGACACGATAACCAAACCATCCAACATATCATCAGTGATTGCCCACTTCGACGCTTTAAAGGACCTGCAAGATTTACACAATCTCACACCAAACGCTATCGACTGGATATACTCTCTGGACATAAGCATATAGTCCTATAGATTATTATGTTTAATACTTCAATTTTTATTTTCTTTAACTTCTGACATTCTTTGTACATTTTTGCCATACGATAAATAAATAAATATCCCCAATATAGGTGCTTACAGTTATATTTGATTTATTAATTTTATTGTTTTATTTTCTTACGGCCCGCCCTAGCTCGAAGGCACAGAGAAATGGGAGTGCTGCGTTTCGTTACACGCTCGGTAGAATGAATCCAAATCGCTCTACCGTACACAAAGAAGTTTCACTTCGATATACAAAATAGATTTCATGATTGATAGTCATAGTTAAACACTTTCGCGTTTTTTTTCTAGAAAGTAATATAGTAAACAAAAAATAAATAAATTTTACTTTAAAAATATTTGCTACGAAATCTCTGAAAAACGTTCTTTATTTGTATCTAGATAAATTAGCTTCGCTTGTTTATTATTGTTTTAAAATTTTATTATTAAGTATAATTATTTTTTGTTAAAATTACTATTATGCTTTAAAAGTGTATATAATTAATTTATTGAATTCATAAATAAATAAAAAATAACGATTTGTTAATTACGAAACAATAGGTCAAATATATCACTCAAAAACATGTCAAAATGAATAACTTTAGCATAAAATGCTTTTCGTTTTCGAGTATTAAGATTATGAATTTCTTTTTTTTGTTATTGATATTTTAGATGTGACATCACGAAGCTTGTTACTTCTCACTCCTTGCCACACTTCTGGACCTCTTCCCTCCTAATTAGCTTGTGACGTAATTTATAGAGGACCCCTTTTCTATAAGAGAGAAAAGCGGTAGATAAGAATTATTCAATGAATTGCTGTTACATAATAAATATCGTCATGACCTACATTTCGTAAACATCTTTCATACGATCGCAGCTTATTTTTGGATTGCACTCGATTCCTTTATAAGTTCCTCCGTAGATATTATCCCCGTAAGACCTTGTAGTGAGAGCAGAGCAGCTCGCTGCACAGTCGTCGCTTGTTTGTGCGTGGTTGGGAGCCACCCGCGGAGATTAGGGGAACTGCAGAACGACGTTCGTCGGTTCAAAGAACCTTCGATTTATATCGCGGTGCGTTAAGGGTAAAAACATAGTGAAGGGGCGTCGTTTTATTTATTTATTTTAATAGTAACAAACACACAACATAACATAACGAAAAATCCATCACGGTATGAGCAACCAAACACAAACCATTTAATATTACAAAAATTAACAGGCGAACTTAAAATAAAACCAAACTATTGGTTGATACACACGTATTATCATAGTCATTAACTATAATTAAGGTTTAAACTACATAAAAAAAAAATTGTTTCACAAGATTAAAAGATATAATAATATAATATAATGAAAAATATTTTTTTTTTGTTTTAATTACGCTGTGATCAAATATTTCGAGCCGTTTCAGGCAAAACATTGTAAACTTTACTGGAGAATGAAAAAAAACATTGTTTCTAACTGTGCATGAAAATATGTAGCGATGTTTATTTCAATAAAAAAGAATTTTGAAGACTAAATAAAAATATTTCCGCTACGATTAAGTTACAGCCATTTGGTAGTTACGATCTCTCGGCTGCCACAAAATAGTCAACAATGAAGTCCTTCAAGTTGCTTAAGATAGATTTACAAAATTTTAACTATAATAAAACATTCATTAATGATTAATGATCTAACTGCTAATGGTTCTTTTTTAGTTAAATTGTATTCTTATAAAAGATATTAGAATAGGAAAAATAGTTATTGAAAGGCAAATGAAGGGTCTAAAATAGAAAAGTTAGTTTTATTTTTTAATTTTCTATTATGAAGCTGTCATTAAATAAAAACCAACAATTGCTTACAATTGATAATTCACTTAATCTAAAAGTTACTTTTGGTTACGAAAAACTAGATTTTGTAGACGCTTTACTCCAAACTATGTAATTATTGATTATAGTATAGAATGGTATCAAAAGAATGTTACGATGTTTTGCCTGAAATGGCTCAATTCGTTTTTATTCTGGAAACGACTTGGTGGGTATGGTTTGACCCTAGTCGTTCGCAGCGTACAGTGCTGCGAATAAATTCCTCCCCCCGCACCACCCCTGTAACGACCTGCGCTGCGGTGCAATTCTGGAGTAGGTACTTGCCTGCGGAGCGAGGACGGTAACTTATTGGAACTATTAGTAGGATACAATTTCAGCTCCCCATTTTGTAACGAATTTGCGTATATCTTACCCTTTCCATATTTTTAATTGATTATGGGTTTTATTAAAATTTAATTTGATTACGATATTGTTATTAAACCGTTAAACCTCCATTGCCGGCGTCCGAAGACTCGTGCACCCAAGTTGACCCAAGCATCGCAAAAAGATTTTTTAAATGTAATTCGGTGTAACTTGGTGTATTGTATATCAACGAAACTACCGCAAGTTTCGCCTTTATGGCGTACAAGAGATACGCATTACGCAGGGACACGCCCTAACCAACCCCGGAGGTTACGCGGCCGCGTACGGGTAGGCAACTTAAGTATCCAAATTAGTATTCGACGGATGATACCTATCCTGATATTATCAAATTACCCTACCGCTAATGACTAATGAGGGTTTCGCTCCGGCAGCAGAGGGTAAACAGAGAGTAATGTAGTAATGTAAGCAGAATAGGGTAAATCGCCAACAATGTGTGTGAGCGAGAGGGAGCGTCCAAGATATCGGCCATATTTATTTATTTATTTTTAGATGATACTCTAACAAAATATTGAAATACTTAACAATTTAATCTTACAATGAATTAATTAGACATTAAAGAACAAAAACTTTATCAATATTCAAATAAAAAGAGAACACCACATGCATATGAAAGATAAAATACAGATTATAAACTATATAAATTATGTATTACATAAAACATACTCTACATATAATTATAGATATACAGGGTGTGTTTATGTTCCCTATTAAGAGTAAAAAATTATATAACAAAAGCATGAAATCTGACAGCGATTATTAAGCTCCGCCCTAATAGAGCGTTTCGAACAACGCAGCTGGTCAATGACCTCGATCTTGACTGACGCGGCCCAGTGACCCAGTGACATAGTATCCGAAGGAGGAGCCAATAAACAATAGCTGTTTTACACGATTTAGAATAGAAACATTAACATTGTATTTCTTTGAAACTATTATTAATTATGTTATTGTTCCTTGATGACACAATCTTTGAAAATATTAAAAAGATATTAAAGTTTAATATTTATTGATAAAGCAAAATATTTATAAAGGTAATAAAGAGGTCCTGTACTTGAGAGCGCAGGATGTCGGTTTAAACCCAGCGCTGAGTTTTATAAAAATGCATTTTTAACTCTCACCTGTCCTCTTTAGTGTAAAATATTGTCAAATATCATATAACTATCTAAATAGGTGAATTAAGAAAAGGATGATATCACTCGTATAACAAAAATATAGAAATAATGTGATTATGGTGATTTTTTGAGATGATTTTATGAGTGTATTAAGTTGATGAAAATAAAAATAATATATATGTATAGTGCGAAATTAAAAAGCACATGATTAGTGTGTGTATTATTTACATAGTTGTAAAGGTATTTGACTTATATTTGTACATATAAAGAAATAAAATGTATGAGTAATACATTGAGTGAGTTGTATGAGTAATAAGTATATTTTTGTTATTCGGAAGCAATTCAAGAATACGCCTTTTGGATTACTAAATGTTATTAAGGGCTATGTTGTTATGCGATATAGGAGTTCTAAACAGAGCAGGTCTCTTAAATTATGCGACGTCGTATTAAATTATATTTTATGATTGTACTCCGTATATTTTTTTCAAAATCGGGCACTTTCTTTTTCTAGTTGAATCGTTTATAGTTTTGCAGTTACAATATATACTAGACACAAGGAACTCGACAGGGCACCCGTGCAGTATTTTGTTCTCGGTATGAAATGTAGTCGATTGATGTGAAAACAATTAAATGTGAAAATTTCTAGGCAGAAAATTTATCGTAACGATATACCTAACATAAGGAACAAAATGTCGCGAAGAAATATATAAGTACCTAATCGAAATAAAGTCAGGAGGCAATTCATGAAAATAAGTGTGCGCTCTACCGCCCGCCGCCGGTACCTCGCCCGAAAGATAAGGCCCTGAGTATTCCGGGACCCCGGGCGCTTTTCAATTACCAACGAGTTACCAGAATAAACAGGCAGTTTGCCGGAAGATTAGTATTTTTGTTTGCCGACACATTCGGCGGTAAAGAAAGTCCCCTTTTCTCTTCTCGCAATATGTCTGTATGATTCGAGGCCAAGGATGTAAAGAAAGAAAGAAAGAAAGAAAATGTTTTTTTATTGAAAAATGTAAAACAAAAATAAATGGTATGTACATAAAAATTAATCGCATTTTCCAATAAAAGGAGTGTGCTCAGCTGCCCTCCTTTCTGAGAGAGGAGGGTGCTGATTTTCAGTACATCCGGTTTTACTATATATAATATATAATTTACACTTATTTATTGTAATCCTCACATGCTCTTGTGTAACATATACAAAACAAAATACAAAATGTATGACCAGCATAGAAAACTATATAAAACTTAGCTAAGTGTTGGTAGTTTGCAGCTCAAGAAGCCATTGTCGACACCTAGTCCTGAAGGAGGCCGGGCTTGTTTTGCTCCTTAGCGGTGGAGGCAACTCGTTCCAGATCTTCGATGCCGAAAATTTAAAGGATCCTTCGTAAACTGTCAGCTTATGGTGAGGGTCGATTAAAAGGTGATCTCTCGCGCGTGTTAGGTGATTGTGGTTTCTCGTGGCTTTACTATTTTTTTATATAGATAGGCTGGTCTCTCGCTGTAATATATTTTAAATACGAAGCAAGCAAAGTGGAGATTTCTGCAATTGACCATATTTAGAAGTGTTTTTATTATGGGTTCGCCTAGGAATCCGAAAACAAAAGCGTGTGTAGGCATTTTGGACACGTTGGTTTTTTTTTGTACTTTTTTGGATAAGCGTGGGCCATATACTACATCGCCATAGTCTAAGATTGAAAGGATTAGTGAGTCCGTTACAGTTTGCCTTACGGGGATAGATAGATATTCTCTAATCTTGTAAAGCGTTTTCAGATGTGCAAAGCACCATTGTGTTTTCCTTTTAACGTGCTCTTCAAAATTAAGTTGCGAGTCCAAGTAGATACCTAGATTCCTAGATACTTCTACAATTGGTAAAGCTGTTCCAGAAATATCCAGAAATAGATATAGAACTTGAATAGTTATTTCTACATTTTAGAACGAGCTATAAGGAAAGGTATAAAAAAATTGTGTTACACAAATACATATAACGCTCAAATAAATATTTGAGTAGATTATTTTAATTCTTCTGTTTTTGTTTTGAAACTTCTTGGCGTGGGTCAGGGCGAATTTTTGTATGGAAAAAAAATAATGGATTCGCGTCACCGTCACCGATATGCTAGGTTCGGTTAGATTATCTCCAAAACTACTTATTCGATTTAAAAAAATCTTTCACCAATATTTACAATGGACCTTCAGGATCCTCCTCAGTTGAATATATTATTTTGTATGGTATTACAATTTGGGGTCTTACATATGAAGCATATATACAGCGAATTTATATTGTACAAATTCATATCTTAAAAATAAATATTCGGAAAAGTAAAAAAAATTCAATGCAAGGCTCTACAATGCAATTTTACTCTAAATTGTTCACCCATTTCAAAGTTCTTCCGATATTAGCAAAGTTGACGAACTTTGCTAATATAGAATTGCAATCAACCACTTCTCAGATGAAACATGGAAAAATCTTGTCACTAATAAGTACTCTACTAGACAAATGTCAAATGAAAAATATATTGTCGAAAGAAGTGTAAATACGTATGGGTATAGACAATTAAAATATATAATACCCAAGCTATTTAATAATATACCTCTTGAAATTAGGCAACTTAAAAGGAAATCGGTAATAAAAATTAAATTAAAAGAATTTATGGAAAAAAAATATTTAAAATTATTTAAGTTTTAGTTAAATTAAGTTAATTTTGTTTGTAATCACATAAGTTACATCAACTTAATTTTTAAGTACTTTGTATTAATTTTATGCATGTTTAAACAAAATGTTTTTAGTTAAGATTAAGAAACCGGCAGATATGACAATGTCTTAGCTGGATCTATAGGTACATTGTAATTGATCTATAATTTGAACAATAATAGTTGCTTCTGGCGACATTGAAAATGAAAATTGAATTGATGGACAAACGCTATATATTATCCCGCTAAAACGAAATGGATTGTCGTGGAGACCAATTTTGCAAATTAAGTCGAAGAAAAAAATGTTCGAGCGAATGCTTTTCTTACGAGCGCTGCCTTAACAGTAAGAGATACATGTAGGCACGTAAGTGGCCTAAAGGTTCCAGAGATGGAGAGCGAATCCACCCATCCCGAGCAACGCAGGCACGAGTTTTCACCCGCCGAAGGCACCTTCAAAGATGGCTGCATAGAAGCCTTAGTTCTCGGCAGTCCTCAATTCTGTTTTTAATGCACTTCCAAAGAAATTAACTCGAAATGTATGTTTTTTTTTAATATATGTTCAGCCATACTCACTACGGAGTGGCTATATGATAGAGGATTTCTCAGGGAATATTGTCTTATATTAGTTTCGTAACTTGATGTTTAAGTAAGGTACGAAAAAACACACAAAGCTCGAAAAGATTAGTTTATTAGGTTTAATACTGAAAAAACAGCATACAAAATAAATAATTCAAACTGACTTCAAAATACCGAAACCGACAAAATAAAAACTAAGAAATAGTAAAATAAACTTCTAAACTTCTTTTAAAGGTACCTTGACTTCATCGTTTTGGTGGATAAGTTTTATTTCTAAGTTTTTAGGTTGTAGGTTTATTTTGAAGGCTATTTTTAGTAAACTTTTCATTAGCTTTCAGACTCGAAGACACCCTTAGGTTCTTTACACTATTCGCTCATTCGTTTACACATTATACTCGTACAGGTCGTAGCAAGAACATCGCCAAATTTATTATATTTTTGAACACATGGTGTCAATTCTGTTAGCGCGCGAATTTCGATGCCGCGCCGACTGATAATGGCCTTGACAGCGTAACGGCGTACGACGACAGCTAAGCGCAATAACAAAGACTTAATTACAGAATACTTTTACTATTTTTACGTGAATTTTGCATTTTTTTTCTCGGTAACCATGGTGAATTTCTATATAGTTTCTTAACAAATTACATTAGAAATCGCAGGAACTTTTAGATGTTTTTTTTTTTATTGGGGACACAGTATAATACCACAGATCAGGGCTCGTAAATCGACCCAAACGGTAAGCGCCGTTCTTTGAATTTATCGCGTGATGACACATTCGAGTCGATTGTGGATTGGTAGCTCAGACTAGGCTAGTAAGTTAATAAGATAATAGGCTATTAAGTTATGTTATTAAGTTATTAGCTATTAAGTTAATTTGTATTGGTAAATACACGTTAAAGTCTGTTTGTTTATACAAATGCAATGTGAAAATTATTCAATATTCGCCGTTTTGTACTTCAACAGAATAAATACTAATTTAATTACCTACCAAATATCATCTCCGAGATGCGTCCCGTACAATAAAATAACTATTTCACCCATCCCTGCGATGTGATGTGTTTCACGCTAGCCAGCGCGCGTGTCGTCAGCTGCGGGCTCATCTCTCGGTTCGGTGACGTCACGTCGCCGATGACCTGAATTCGACTGCATTTTGTCGCTAGCTTCACCCCTATTGGCTATAAATTTTGATGCCGGCTGGTTATTGCACGTCGGACGCGCTGCTTGCCATATGAACTTGCAGCGTAGCGATTTTAAAGTTCGCTTTACATTTATTTATTATGCGATCGCACGGCGCGACGTACCAAATCAAGCGAAAGAGTAG
Source organism: Neomicropteryx cornuta (assembly GCA_020383195.1). NCBI lineage: Eukaryota > Metazoa > Arthropoda > Insecta > Lepidoptera > Micropterigidae > Neomicropteryx > Neomicropteryx cornuta. Next base: position 3,670,619 of record JAHKQU010000011.1, read on the forward strand.
AATTAATCGGTAAATACTCCAATGATCTTTTAAAACAGACACATTCGGCATGACACCTGCGGTACAGAAGAAAGACACTGCAATAGCTAACGAACCACCCCCTCTATTCTGTGCCAACATCTCCAGCTTCTAAATCATGTCCAATTAGGACGTTTACAGTGATACAAGACCATTACCAAATACCAACGGGTGATCCCTATTGCGTGTAAGAAATTGTATAAAAAAAGGGAAAATAATTCATGCCCAAATTTATTCATTTTATCGAAGCGCTTGTGTAAATTCCCTTTCTGTACTTCTTCCGTTTGCTCCTAGCGCTCATCACGGCCGGTCAATGACCCGCAGCGTAGCGTAACGGCAAATATTGTCATCGGAAGCAGGTGTGTATACAAAAATTCAGCAAAATTGGTCAAAGGGAAGTGGTTTTAATGTTGATACAAGATGTGAAGAATAGTAAAAAAAATGGCTTACGACAACCAAAGTATGAAATTAATGTTTTTGGTTGTATTTAATTTACCTACGTAGCTATCTAACAATATCAATAATCACTTATCATTTCAAAACATTTAATGCACTAAGTAAATATTGGACCACATTTTTTCACGTTAATACGTTATAACGAGTAACTAGAAACGCCAAGAAAATACGACAATTTTTTAAGCGCTGCAGTGTTTCGTTACGCATTCGGTCGCATGAATCTAAGTCACTTTACCGTGCGTAAAGATGTTTCACTACAAAAACATCAAAAACTCTTTATTTTTGTATTAATAAAGCAATAAAAATCTACGTAAGCTTTTATGCACGAAAGTGGTATTAAATTTAAAAAAATTCGTTATGAAATTTTGAGTCCACCGCGAAATGAGCTGCTAATAGAGGGTTAAGAGTAGAATCAATTTCGCGAATTCGTTAATCCGTATTTAGTATTCACGTCACGTAAGAGTTTTGGCAAATTTTGTTAGGAGATAGGAAGGTAAGTGTGACATTACGTACGTGTGTATTACATAGTGTGTACGTGTGACATTTAGGATCGCTTAACTCACATGTGTCACGATTCAGCGACACTAAAATATTACAAAAAATTAAATGACATTATAATTATTATGTTTCATGAAAACTTTTATAAGAGTATTTTTAAAGTAACAGACTAAGGCGAAGCATATATAGTCGACCATAAATTCGGTGCTTGGTACTGCAATGGGTACCGTGTCATGACTTCCGATATGAACAATTCGACATATCTTCACGTTTCACATCCCCTAGAACCCAAAACTACCCTCAGTTTAAAAGTTTATATATCTATCTATCTATATCACTTTCTTGTAGACACGATAACTGCCGTAATTTTACATCAAATCACTTTCAAATTGATACATAAAATTTAATGGCACAAAATCTCGGTCTAGTTCGTTAGTCGGCAAAATCAAACCTGATGGACGGGAATGGGTGGGTTTTTTCGAAAAAGTGAAATGTTGCTATAACTTTCTTAGTATATAAGATATCGAATTGATTTAAATTTTATATTATTCCTTAAAAAAGGGCCTAAAGCTTATTATAGTAACCTTTTTTATAGCGCCAACCTGGGTCCTAGGGGTGGGATCAAATCCGTTCAAAATGTTAATTATAGGTCTAAAATTTTCCTACAATTTTTGTTTGAAATAATTTTGGACATGAGCAACGGTGAAATCGCTGAATTATTTTTTAAAGGGCGTCTGGTTTTAATCTTTGCGAAGTTAGTAAACAATTGTTAGTTTTTATTTAATTACAGCTTTACAATATAGTCATTAAAACAACAAACATTTTTATGTTTTAGACCCTTCATTTACCTTTCAATTACTTTTTTTTCCTAAGGCTCCTTTCCCGTCTCTTATAAGCGAGCAATTCAACTAAAAAAAAACTATTAGCAGATTATCATTTAATATGTTTTTCTGAAATAGAATTGGATTTCTGAAATCTGCCTTTACTATGTTGAAGATCAAGGTATCTAAACATATGTGTTTTATGATTAAACACCCAATGGTTACCAAATGCCAGGCATTGGCCCAAGGGTCTAAATGATACGAAATTAATATTTATCCTTTGGCTTCGTCTTAAATAAACCTTTCTAGGTCACACGGGATGCTAAATCGATGTAATTTTCACTACGGCATAATGTAAAATTCCTTGTTATGAAAGTTTTTTAAAACCGAAAATGTTTTTTATGACCCTAATAAATCCTTAGGTACTAAAATATTTAATATCAAGTTTCCGCTATTCTTAAATTATTGTGTCTGAAGACTACAATAACTTCAAAATGGACAGCCGGAAACAATTCTGGTTAGATTCAATTTTTCGTATCCTTTCACTTGTTTAAAAAAAATACCCTAATTAATGTGCTTTGTTTTTTTTCATATACAGAATGTAAATATCAATAGTATAATCATTTTAATATAGTTCAGTGCTCGATACATAAATATTTTATTCCTTGAAACTAGGTATACAGGTTGTTCCAAGACCATTCCCTGAGACTTACAGGATAAGACTAAGGATATATCTGGAAAGGTCTTGGAGCACAGCGCTCTCTCTAGACATGTCAGAGAAATGTCTGTAAAATAAGTAGGATATTTTTTTATGTTGGCAATTCCTGTCTCGTATTAATTTCAGAATGGTTTTTTATACTTGTAATTATCAGCGTTAGTTTTACGTACTGCTTTTAGGCTTTACATGTACGATAAATTATTGCTTTATATAAATACACACATTATAATAAAATATGTTTTTATGTTGCAGTATTTTTTTTTGTTAAAACATAACTGCTAGATTTTTTAATATTTAAATTTAATGAATAACTAAATGGCGACTGTTATTTCTACAACCAAAAATATGCCTACTTATAATAAATATCTACGGCTTGATTATTCAACAAATTTCAATTTTTATATATCATTATTTTCAGAAGAATTCGCATCGAGTAGATATCATGCAAGGCGGATTTTCTTCTAAATTATCAATAAAATAACATTCATAATTTGTAAGATAAACAACAGATACATTTTGTAAATGGGCACACCTTAGATTTAATAAAAAAATATATGAATTAAAGCATGCTTAAAGGTTATTTTTACTGGGGATACTATGGTTGTTTATAAAAACTATCTATCTTTCTTGACGGTTAGTCGAAGTAAGTAAGTTCAAATCCGAATTCAAAGTTATTATTATATAAAATAAGGTATCGGCAGTATAATGTTGTTTTACATTAAATATTAAAAAAAAATACAATAACCAAATGTAGAAAATCTAGTACCTAGGTACCAGATTGATAAGATATTTTACCTTTAAGGTTATTTATTAAATGTTAGTTTATGTACATTTATTAAATGTTACAAAAAGACCCCGTGGAAAATAACAAAAAAATAAATTTAATAATTCACCTTTTCCAATCTTTTAAAGTATTCCTGGATTGCAGTACTCAAATACGTAGCTTGGTCAGTCTATGGCTATCATTTCGAATCTAGTCTTGCATGCAAAAATATTCTAGACGATTCGATTGGTTTTGAAGAATATTTACGAAAAAATCTGCATCCAGAGATGTTTCGAACAAGAATGCATTATCCAAATCGAATTCATTTCGCGAAGTAGCCAATAAATTTGATAGAAAGCGTCGTAATTTTGCTCGGCGCTCTTCGAGTCCACTGAAGTATTATTAAGTTTTATAGACGCGGCATAGTCGCACCGAAATTGACGCACAAAAGAGGAGGCATTATGTGAGAAAAGTTAACATGGTCTAAATCTATTTCGAACGTTATCGGGTTTATTTACGACTTATCTGCATGCAAACTTTTTGGTATATAAGTACAGATATTTTTTTTATAGAGTGGCAACTTTACACCGGCGTCCAACGGCGTCGATCCGAACATGACCGCAAGCCCAGAACACACGGCGCCGGTTTATATTTACGTCGCGTAAGATATGTTGTTAATAAGTAAAGTCATATCCACTCAAGAACAGGTAAAATTTACAAAAATATTTGTAGGTTTGTTAGTAATAAATAGTAAAGCCACAGTCGCAAAGGTTAAAGCTATGCTAGCAGCATATTGGAGAGGAGAAATGCAACTTCAAATAATTAATTATTTTTCTGAAATTCTAACAAAATGCGCGTGAAAAAATTTAACTTGAGTTTTCCCATAGAGATTTTTTTTAAACACTACTTTTTTATTATTTAGAACTTTCAAATTCGTTATGATCTAGTATTTTTCATATAGGTTTGATTGAAACTCTAAATTTCTAAAACCGGCGGGGAAATCATTGAGATTGACATCACAAACTTTTCGCTATTGGAGTCAATCTATTAGAACTACGCTTCGCTGTGCTCCGATATGTGCATTTTATGTGTGATAATGGATGCTATTGTGATGATGGCGTTAAACCGCACTATGTCCTAGAACTAGGTCTGCATTTACGATACGGAGTGAAATATTCAAAGGGTGTATCTCAAAATACCCGTCGAAAATGCCTTTTTAGGTAGATTTCATTAGGAAAGCTACCTATTGCAATGGATATAATATTATGACTTCCGGAAAATTTCGACATATCTTCGCGTTACACATCCCCTAGAACCCAAAACCACCCTCAGTTTAAAAGTTATATATCTATCTATCTAAATCACTTTCTTGTGGACACGATAAATGCCGTAAATAGTAATTTTTTTGATAGCACCAACCATTAGGGGTAGAAAAAATGGTTTTTTAAAATTCAGTATATCATAATCATCACAGGATAAAATAAGTTCAAAATGTATTTTGTAGGCTTTTAATTTCCCTACAATTTTAGTTTGAAACTATTTTTGATATGAGCAACCCTTACTGCACAGCATAAAGAGGGATTCAGTAAACGCACTCTCGCTGCGCAAGAGGACGGCTGGTTGAGGTCGGCTGTCGAACATTGAACGAGCTGCCGCACGATTCACTCCCCGCGCAGTGTTCGATACAAGTTCGTACAATTGGAGTTCGCCTATCCACAACTTTGATTCGGTGAAATCTACCCCCGCCTTCCGGCGAAAGGATTTTTTTTGTATGCGTAATAAAATGTGAATATGTAGAAATGTTTTAATAAACAAACTATTTAATTTGCACCCAGTCAAAGCAGAGAGCTGATGTACTTTATTACTTCAATATTGTTCCGTCAGAGTGCACTAGGCGACTGTGCTTTAATTTAAAATATCACCTATGTATGTGTTTGTAAGCTAAGGCCACTAAAAATTATGAATACTGATCACTAAATACTTATGTAAGCAAACTCTAAGCACGCGTTGTACTATATTTATTAGGTAATTAGTCACCCTCACACACACACACCCCTATCCCCAGTAATAAAGTTCCATACATTAATCTTCTCCATTAATGCTCCATTATTCTATTATTTAGTGAGATATTATTTGTGAACACGTTTAATTTAAAACTGCTGGTTAACCTTATAAAATAAAACAATTAAAATAATCTAGATGTCAGGGTGTCAAGAGGCAAGGTTGAAGAAAAAAATTTCTGTGATTTTCAAGATTAATGAAAACCAATGTAATAGCCATTAAGTATTTTATTCCCTCTATGCCGATGCCAACGAAATATATTAATGTGCAACGATCCGTTACCGAGCAAGATTGCTTCGATGCCCACTGCGCGGAATAGCGCATTTTGAAGCAGTGGCATTTTAAATAGAATTTTGGTTTTATAATGTTTCAAACCAATTAAAATAGCGAGAAGGTTGGTCGTAAATAGAGACGTAAAATTAAATTAAATTAAATTAAATTAAGATAAAAAAATATTCAATTTTTTCGTAGGTTAACAAGGCTTTGCGTGTCCACGCTGTTATTATTTAAAAGTGTAAATTAAGATCCACTGTAGTATATATTTTAAAGGTTTATTTTTTAATATACATTTACAGCACAGATAATTAAAAGTTAAAAAATACTTCTTCTTGCCTCTGGTGAACATTTTTTATTAGGTACCTACTAAATTTTGTAATAAAAAAAATATAATATGTATTTCAAAAATTCCTACATGTACACGCATAAAATATAACAATATTCTTATTGCTAGTAAAAAATAAGTAAAATATATTTAGTATGTAGTGTATTTATTATTTTTATATATTTAAGTACATAATATAATTCAAACTTTTACAGATTCAATGTGGTATTTTTTTCCTATGTGCTAATTTAAAAAAAAATGTATACATTAAATGTATGTAAAACTAACAGTGTAATTCATTATTTTTTTTTTTTGGTAATGAAAACAGTAAACTGTGTTTATCGTTTATCATTTAAAACTTGAAAAAGAGGAAACAGAATATAGTCAATCGCTTGTTAGAATATACTGTTTCATTATTCTTAATTGCTATACAATATATTCAAAATGATTGTGAACCTAAATAAATAAAATAAATGTGGTTGTATTCTAGATTCTCCGTGTCAGTACTATTTCTATGATGATATTAAACAAAGTGAGCAAACGAAACCGTTTACAAGCAGAGATCCACTCTCGGCAGAAGTCAGCGACGTAGCAGCATCCCAGCTCATTTGGAGCCAAATGGGGCGCGCCGCCCCTACGTCACGAGCTGATGAGAAGCAATTTTCTCCGTACGGCGGAAGGGGGGGGGGTGGTTGATGGGATAGGAGAGGGATCTTTGTTGTCGAGATGACGCCTTCGGAAGTAAATGGAAATACATCATCAATCAAATTGAGCGAAGTGTTTCAGGCGAGACGTCTTAGTGCCTGCGAGACGGAAGCGACTGGCTAAATCGTCCGCTTTGCCTGCTGTAATAAGTCACCCTTGGAGGATATATTGGATTACTTGCGGGCGGTAGTTATTGCACACGATTCTTTTTAAGCATATCGGCAGTAAGCAATTGTTGGTTTTTATTTAATTACAGCTTCATAATATAGAAATAAAAAAACAAACCTTTCTATATTTTAGGCCCTTCATTTGCCTTTCAATTAATATTTTTCATAAGGCTCTAATATGTTTTATAAGCAATTTAACTAAAAAAGAACTGGTAACAGTTTATGGTTTCTGGTCTATTAAATTTCTGAGAAAAAGAATTGAATTTTAAAATCTTCCCTTATTATGTTGAAGATATGTACAAATATTTTTTTATGAATGGTTACCAAATGCAAACTATAGATAAAAGGGTCGTAAAAATCGAAATTACTATATATCATTTGGCTTCACCTTAACTAAGTAAAAAAATATTTTAGAATCTAGCCATTTGGTGATAAAACTTAGTTATTTATTATCGACTCAAATGCAACTTTTTTTTTAAACGGTTGCTGTTACTTTACAAATTTACAATTTAATGTATTATAATAATTTCCGCATAAATAAACAAAAATTTCTATAACAGCTATCATATATTAACAACTACTCCTGTAGATTGTATTGAGTACTGAATTATTCAATCTGAATCTGACGTCTTACAGTTAGGCCTAATGAGGTGTCATCAAAGAATTTTCCCACCCATTCACACCTGTGGTACTTGTGATAGATTGCTTAATTTCTATGTCCTGCGGAGCTTTTAAGCAATTCGATGAGGGTTTTGAATAATCAAAGAGGTGACCGAGGGTTATTTTTTAGGTCTGAGTAGATTAAAATAAAAAAATACTGACATTCTTTCAATTCATAATAAATTTTACCACCATTTTAGTTTTTTTTTTGTAAATTTTGACCAGTGGGTAATAATGAAACTACGCTGACATAATATTTTAATTTATTGATAATAATTAAAATGTAGCACTGAACATTTATTTATTTACACACATAGATGAGTTTGTGATAATATATTTTTAACTGGCCAATAAATAATACGACCCAAGGACCGTGCTGTCATATTTTTGAAATTCGGATATGATATTTGAGCTCTCTATCGAACTGTTAATGTTTCATTTATTAGTACTAAATGTTAATTAGTGTGTTAATTTTAATGTCTATATCATCCGACAAGCCTCCGATGTAATATAAACGGCTACGGTTGTTTTTCAAGAGCATCAAACACGCAAAAAAACGGTCAGACTGACGATAGACGGTTAAATACGGGGATAGTAGCTTCTCGTACATAAATGTGTGTATAGAAGCTAAAAGAATGAATATGCAACCTCCAATAGAGACAGGGAACAGAGGCAAATCCAGAATTTCAATTGAGGGAGAAGAAGATTTTCAGAGTAATTTTAGAGTTAGAGGAACAGGCAGACAATAACCAGACAATCATGCGATTATAGGTTTACACCTTCATAGAAAAATTAAATAAAATGTATTTAAAAAGTATTTATTCATAATTTTTAGACAGTGTCGATCGCTAGCCAACTAGACTTTAGGTTTTTGCTTTCTTATTTTTAGCATCTTCATGGCGACCAAGCCGTGTCTCCGAATTAATTTGTCAGGTTACTAAGTAGGTAATTATTCAGGCCTTGTGCGCCAAGGCACCAGGGCACCAAGCCTCAAGGCCCCACGAGTGCCGGGTCCTTGGCACAAACTGAGAAAGCGTCATTATTTGTGCCGTCTTCTATATGGGCAGAGGAAAATTAATGAAATGGCTCTGGAATAAAAATACATCCCATTAAAAAGTTCACTAGAAGCATGGCAAAGCGCAACAGTCTCCAGTGTTCCTCAAACTTTACGGCTAACATTTCAGTTTCTATTGGAAACTTTAGTATGAATGTATTATATGAGCTGAGTACCTAAATATAAATGCAATATCCACACACACCCATACAAACATAAACACGTCAATATTATTTACCCCGCGTACAGTTATGAATTACTTTCAATTGTATTATTTAATATTAGTATTAGTATTATTTACTGATTAATATTTGATTATCGATACAGATCAACTCCCCTGAAAATAGCAAAGTGAAAAAAAACTACCTATTGAATTTAATATAAACCACTAATTTAAATATGAAAGTTAAGCCGGGCAATTTTCAATTGACGGTTAAAGAAAAAAAGATAAAAACAAAAAGTTTGAGAAGTTGTGTGAAGTACGGCCTTGTCTTAAGGCGCTTTCTGTCGCGTTTAATCTGGCTCTTTGTACGTAGGTCAAAGCAAAGCTAAACTAATAACATAAAGCCTTTCTTAACGAAGACTTAGGGAAATGCTCACGTTCAACGCATAATCAATTGCTTTAACTGACTGACGTCTATTTATTTATCTAGCAGTTTTCCCAGCGTACATTTTCTTTCTATTTCCATAACAGTATTAACATCTAAAAAATTAAAATAACGTTTTTCAGCCAAAACTCCTTACTTTCTGTAATTTAATCTATACAAATTCCACACATCAAAATAAAATCATCGTTTTTTCCAGAATGAAAATCTAAGGATCAATAGACTTTATATCTGTGGGGGTCACGAGTATACACGACACGAGGGTTTTTTCGCCGTCACACCTGGCAGGCTATACGATCGGAGGACGGTCGTCAGCGCGCCGCCTTCCATCCACCTGAGCTCGCCGCGCCTCTAACACTACTCTCGTCTGCTGTATTGTCTTAATTTTGTACAACATTGCATGCTGTAATTATTAGTTATTCGTTTAGGTAAATAAATGTTCACAACTTTTTCAACGTTATTTACTAAGAATAAAAAAAATATTTATAAAAAAAACGTAATTCTCTTTATTAATTATAACATACAGAGCTAATATCTTATAATACAATATGAACAATCCTCAATAAGGGTCGATGGTTACTCAACTAGGCTTTAATCTGTTCTAGAGTGACCATCGTTTTCTTCCAGTAAATCGTATGAAAAAGTGCGTTATAGTCTAAATGTAAAGAAAATCATACAACTAATTCTATTCAGTAATGCCATTAAAATTATTCTACTATTGCGATTAATTCTTCAGTGTGTAATACCTAAATTTACCAACCATATAGAAATCTTTTTATTAATACCTATTATGAATTGATTTACAGTTCATGAGCATAAAATTCCTTGAATACCAGAGAGAAAGTAAAAACTTTTCCGTCCAAATACATTCTACTCAACCTTGGCTCATTCCTAAGGCGTGCCTTAGCGGAGCCCTGGTCGAGGTTAAGAACTGCATCAGCATCATTTCACATATTTTTCACTATAGCCGTTTTGATTTAAGTATATCTGATATTCATTATTTTTAGTTCGTGACAAACAAGTTTGCATTGTTGTTTCTTAATTATTTTTTTTGTTGTATTTTCATTTTGTAGCTGTTTAAATTTATTTTTTTATATTATCCATATTTTGATAAAACTTCAACGGAACAAACTCCTAAAATTTTGGTACAATCTGCAAAAATAATAATAAACCAACTCGAGGTGAGAACAGTACACTTACACTTTTGTTATCTTACAATTATTAACGCAACTAAATTGATTAGCAGGAATTGAACCAAAAAACATCGAAATCGCTTAAGCCATTTTAATCTAAGGGGTGAACAAAATCTAAATATTTAATTGGAACTCTTTCTAATTTGAAGTCGGTTAAAAAATAAAAACCTTTGTACTCAATGATATTAATTTATTGAAAATATTCTAGTCTAGACTAGTCTCAAATACCTACAAATACGACATGATGAACGAATAAATAGAGCATGGCGGGGTGGAGAACTTAGAATTATATGTAAAAGTAACTAAATTTAGAAAAAAATTAAGACGAGTTGGTAAAAGCTTTTTTAGATAACTATAGATTTATTTAGATCTCGCTTTAGATTAATATTCATTGGATCTAATGAAACCAAAATAAAACCCAATGAGTGAGATAAAAGATTCTATTTTAGGCTCCGAAATGCCGAGGCATTCCGTCAAAACACTTAAAAGGAAATTGAACCCGCCTAGAGACCGTTCCAGAAAATACTTCTTCGAATCAGAATCATTGTACTAAGAAAATGAAAGCAAGTAAAACCTTTAATACTACCTTTTTGAACATATAAAAAAATAAAATATAAATAACATGAGGGAAAAATACTACAGTGACAAGATACACCTTCGCATTATTCTTCTACCCAAAATTTTTTTTTTTATCTTGCTCGTGGTCTTAAATCATTCTATCTCATCCGACGGTTTGTAAAAAGAGAAACACTCTGTGGCGTTATAGGATAACCTTAAAAACAAAATTAATGTATTTTTAAAAACTTGACTTGAATTATTCAATTGATGGAAAATGTATGGAAAAAATAACTTTTTAGGCTCTTAAATTTAATCTTAAAGAGTGACACTACGTTTGTAAAGGAAAATGACGGGTGCCCCTAGTCTCAAAACGCGAGCGTGATCCATTCCATGCTGGCGGCTTTGACGCTAGTCGTAAATTAATATGCTTTCAGTTTTTCGGAATTGTCTTATTTTTCGGGCAACCATTCTAAATTTTCTTTCCCTAAAAACCATATTCAAACTATAAAAAGTATCCAAATCGATCGACTAGTTTCTGAGTTATAATGCTTTAGACAGTCACATTCGTGTTTACAATTATAAACGAGGAAAAAAAAAAAAATACTATATAAATATAGAAACAGATAATTAATTAAATTAACAAATATTTTCTAAACAATGCATTAATTAAAATACAAACAAACTAAGATGATTTTTACCTACACATTCACCTAATTATAATAGTCATGGATTCGAGAGGAATTGAACAGTGAAGAGTTCATTAATCGGGAAATAAATTGGTGTTGGAAAAACATTTAATTGCGTTTTCTGTATTTTGTTGGCACGTTGAAGTGTAAAAGAGAAGGTATTTATTTAATGAGTTAATTAGTTATACATATTTATACATTTGACATCGATTATATTAGTGTGTTATTCTGACACCAAGAAATAGAAGAGTTCTTGGCCTACCAGTGAAAGACAATGTTTTTTTGTTTATTTTTCGAACTTCACCACACTTTTCATTTAGTGTCTTTACTGCTTCGAACTAATGGAAATAAAAACGCGTTTAGTTAATTTTATTTTCAAAATGCTCAAACTAATAAGTTCGTCAAACTGCGCCAGGGGTCGTAAATCGCATCAAGGTCATTAATAACATTCCCGCCGAAGCCACTTAATAATTTCAACCATGTCGCTTTTCTTGAAAGTTGAAAATTCAGCATCTGAAGGAGACTAAACTTTATCAACGCTGAAGACTTTTAAAGAAATTACTTTGTTCAGTGAAGTGTCAACGTAGAACTAGGTTCGTTTTTGGTCCTGGCTACGGGGCGTCAGTAACAAAATGGGAAGGCATCACAAAAACTATTTTTTTCCTGGAAATGTTTTTTTCAGGTATTGTTCTGAGAGTCTAAAGAGCCTCAGAGTGTATGTTGTAAGTGTAAATAATAATGCGAGGAGCGTTGTTAAACAGCATAAAAAAATATGAGAGTAGGTGAGTGGTTTTTTTTATTAAATAAAGTGAAATATAAATATTTTGGGCCCAACTTTACTAAGCTTAATTTGCTTGTGCTAGTCATGGGAGATGGTGGTGATACAGCTTTAAACAACCCGCGGCTACCAAATCTATAGTCAAATGTTTGAACCGCTAGCCTGCCACGATATCATTATGATTTATCATAATTGAAGCTTTACTAAAATAATCTTGACTTAAAACATTCCTAAAGTAGACATTATAGGCTGTCTGTATAACGTTGCATTCTGAACATTTTTATTTCGAGAAATCGTACCATGGAAGAGGTATTGAAGGTATTTTTTAATTTGAAAGGAGGCCTTAAATAACATCATGTAATCATATTGTTGCTTGAGCATTTTAAATGGCTAAGATCGTGGTAGTCTAGTGGTTAAGGCTTTGGACTATTGACCTAAAGGTCTCGGATTCAAATCCGCACTTGAGCTATACCATTTTTAACGCTTAATTACCACCATCTTCCCTCACTGGACAGGCACATTTGGCCTAGTTGAGTAAAGCCCAAAATAATTGTATATAACCTAGGTCATAGAAATTATTAAAAAAAAAACCTAAGTATGTGTATTATTTTATGATTGACTTTTTAAGTTTTGCTATAAAATTTAACAAGGCTATATTCTCATTAGCTAATAGAGATTGTCCTCCGGTAATAATTTTGTTCTTTATTGCCTTGCAGGTGGTTTTGCGCCTTCGGCGCGCGACAACGCGTACCTGCGGCAATCTTCCGTCCCCTATTTCGCCCTCATAGGAGTATAGCTGTGGAAACGTAACAGACAGACAAATTTTCGCATTTATAATATTAGTATGGATATGGGTAGTATAGATGGATTTTAGGTGCCTTATATTCAGTTCAATTTAATTAAGTTTATGTTTACCATTGTTTATTAAATTTCTAAATGAGATTATTCGGTAGACCACTTTAACAAATATTCCCGTATAATATGCGGTAACTACCCAATATGATATTCAAGTGCTCACGCGCTACTTTCCAAAGTTATGATCAGTAGCAGATTGAGTTTAAACGAGGTAGTTTGATTAACAAGTTTACACGCTGTAGCAAACTGCCATTCCGTGTGCCAATTGCATGTGATTTGAAAATATCCGTTGAGTACATGATTTAGATTATTATTTATTAAAATAATGCCAATAACATTGAGTAATTAATAGGATCCACGGAAACTTTCATGGAAATATTTTCTTTTTATATATGCAACATATAAAGATAACATTTCACACGGAATTATTTTTAAAAATATAGTTTTTAGTCTAATGTCATAGGTTAAATATATTTAAATAGGCCGCTGTTTGAAATATTGGACACACTTTTTGTAGTGTTTTTTTTTAATAACTATTTCCAATAATCTGAAAAAATCCAAGTATATTTTATGTAAAAATTTAGTTATTATTAAAAAATGCTTATCTTACCGACAAGATATACATACAATAAATAAAAAAATGGTCAAAATATAAAGCTGCCATTATAATTTGCATAAACGTAGGCGTGTTATCTCCAAAAAATACTAAAAAAATAATTGCAACTCGGACAAACGTCGACTGAAACTTTTTTGTTGCAAATAACCATTTCTACCAATCTACTATTTAATGGAAACCCTATAAGATACGATGACTGTCATGCATATTTATATAAAACGAAAATCAACGTGACCGCTGAACGTGCACTGACTTTAGCCGAATGAGCACATCACCGTCGAGCGTCAATTATATTATCGTTCAATTAGATTCATTCGCTGCCTAGGAAGAAATGTGATTATTTCGCCTAAAGAGGTTTTACTTCATAATTTATTTATATATTTATTTATTTATGCTTTATTGAAAAATCCAACAGTAATAATTAACCATGAGCTAACAAATCGGTAAAAACTGTGTGTTCGATGCGCTGTTTTGTGTACAGAAGCCGTTATGAGTGTGTCGCTTATAAGCTTAATTAACTGGTTATCGCCCGCTGTGCCTAGCTCTGAAGCGGACGCCCAGGGAAGACTATTAACGCTAAACTTTGGTCTTATCTCCGCTGAGGATTAAACCATATTGCCTGATATTAATATGCAACTAGATCTAGAGTGACGGCTCAATTAACGGAGCGCTTAAATTAAATTTGGGCATACTTCCAAAATGTCGATATACTGTATGACAACGTATTTAGAATGTTTTTGTTATTAATTAGCATTAATTAATTAATTAATTTGCATTAATTATTTAATTAATTTGTGTGCCTGACAACCGCAAAAATTAGGTAATTTCACAAAGCAATATTTATATACATAAATGAAAATAAAATTCTCTAAAATGTTTGATCATTAAAAACATGACAACTGAAAGATGCACGAAAAATATTCCATTCTTAGTAGTGATGTGCCGGATCGTTAAAAATATATATATCCGCGGATACGGATCATTGGTGTCCAGATCCGCGGATGCGGATTCGGACCTCACTCAGTCGGGTCGGCGCGTGTAACCTTGACACGACAGTTGACTCATAATTTAATTAATATCTTAGAACTTTCTATAATAAATTCATTACTTAAATAAGCATATCACAAAGATTTAAGATTGATCTAATTATAAAGATAGTTTAATTAGTACCTTTGAGGTACTATTTATTTATTTATTCACTACAACTTCACTTACTTATTCGCTTATTTATAAGTGATTTTAAGAAATAAAACATAATTCAAATGGAATTTAAAAGTCTTTCATTGTTACCTAATCAGCTATATTTAGAATTTCGTATATGTCATGTATTTTAAAATAATGAATCCGTTCAAGATCCGCCAAAAAGTAACGAATACGGATCTTGCGTCCCCTCGGATATCCGCGGATACGGATACGGATACAGATCTCCGGCACATCACTAATTCTTAGTAAAAAAAACTAAAGCCTAATATAAAAATAAAAATAAATATTAACTTAAATTAATATACAAACTGAAATTACTTTTTTGAAAGGGACCTTCGCCTTATCTCGTGTCTCCGTTTCACGCGTGGAACGTAGCCATAAGGCTATCTTTGTCTTTGCATGTAAAACGATACTAGGAATGCAAATCAATCTGTTGAAGCCGCTCTCTGTGAAGTCGCAACATCTTGTTGTCAACGGCATTCGCACTAGACAGCAATTTAATTTATTCATTACAATAGTCAATATGTAGACATTTGAGATTGAATAAAGAAAACGTAAATTTTAACGTGAAAAATAACTATATATACGTATATATAGTTATAATAACTGTATATTTTGTACAGATAATGCTTTTAGCTTTTATACATCCCCGTCCTTTAGCCGTCTGTCCGTCGATCGAAAAGAGTTAAATTTCTGTGTGTAGATTGATGTTCTCGAAAAACAACCATAGCCGTTTGGATCACATCGAAAGCTGTTCGGATAACATACATAGATGTCACTTCGATAGAGTGCTCAATATCATATTCGAATTTCAAAAATATGACAGTACGATTGTTGGAATGTTTTATTTATTACTGGCCAGTAAGAATTAATATATAAACTCATCTATAAGCGCAAATAAAAATATGTAAAAAAATATTCAGTGCCACGTTATAATTGTTGTTTAAATGAAAATATTATGTCCGTGTTTATTTATTTATTTGTATATTTTTTGTGGTTCCAAATAGAAATAATAAGAAATATTAAGTATACTTTGAAGCTCGACTCCGGTGGTGTAGATAATTGATAGGTGGTAGCAGGTAACATTCACACGTAACCTTTTTCGTAAGGTGGTTGAATGAATGGGTACAAAATGGACGGGTTAAACAAAACGGACGTGATTTTACAATGTTATTTTATGTTTATTATTAAACAAATACAAATAAATTAACCGAAAGATCTTATATTTTACCTATCGAATTATTTATTTCAAAACTGAGCTTATGTGAGCTTCAACGAAATCGTGACACCTAACGTTTACGTAGTTAGAATGCTAATAATGTACGGATATTTTTTTTTAATATAAATAACGTGAAGATTAGATACATTTTTAGTTTAAACCCAGACAATTTTTCTTATTTCTAATAGGTATTTGTTCAGATTTAAGTGAAGTGTATCGATCTGGTTGAAATTTGTGTTATCCAGCTGTCAGCTGTGTTGTCATCCAGCTTAAATTAAACCTATTTTCGGGAAGAATAATGTCAGGTGTATTTTTTTTTTTTGTACCATAAACAACCCCACGAAGGCTGGTGCCTTTCCGTAGGTATCTTAGCATACAAATTCAAAAATTAAACATCTCAACATAATGTTACATTGTTCTTATGACTATAGTGACACTTTTCGTGATTACAACACAAACACTGCGCGCTGACAGCAATCCCAAGTAATCCTTCCTTTATTCTAAATAATGCGTATACAAATTTATATATATACTAAAGTTCAGTTACACTAACCAATAGGGTATACCCATGTTAGTAAACCAATTAAGTGAAACAAAGAAATAATACAATAATTGATTAAAAAATATACATACACATACATAATAAACATACATAATAGACAAACAGCATATACATACATAATAATAAATTGGGTTTTAAATAACTTTCTTCCTAGAACTGTTCGGGAATGGAATACCCTAAGTAGATGTATATTTTGCCCATTTCCCGGAACAATACGTTTAAATAATAATAGTGTTTTATAACTAATGCGGGAAAAACGGTATATGTAAAATTGTAAAAAATAACAAACGGCTGGCTCATAGACAAAACTATAGGTTTTTCTGACGTCGTTATGTTACAGTGAGAATACTCCCGAAATGCAAATTATGCGTATAACTTGTCACTGTGCCCCGTTGTCAATTCATTGTGTTGTGATTACACAGCGCCGCCCGATATCCCTGCTCGTCCCTGGCAGTAAGCCGACTCGATGCGACGGGATAGCGATTAACCCAGATGCACACCGCAGACGCAGAGATATTTTTCACAGAGGTATACTTTCTATTCTGTGATGTAGACAAAAAATCTCGGCACCGGCGCAATATAATATTATTATTATTATGAAAGTATTGAATTATATTATAGTTTCAAAATACCTGTACATTTTTGTATTTATGGACACCACTGAAAAAAGGACGCCTCTCGGCTGATTTCGGTAATAAGAATGCGATTGGAGTAAAAATATGCTCAAAAGTAGTAAAAACCGGTGTAAAAAATACGCAGTCAGCGCTAAACACATAAAAACAAACAAAAATACGAGTGTTAATTCACTATAGACTTGGCAAAAACAGGCTAATTTAATTTTTAAGTTTCTAAATTTCCTTTTTTTTCGTTTTTCTCTTTAATTATTTAATCGGAATTCATTTTACCTTTAAGTACTCTTGTTGTCGAGTAGGTTCTATTTTGATTAATTAATTAATTTGATAAATTAACATGTGTAATTCTTTTTTATATAATACTCTGACTCGTGTAACATTTACTACTGTAGTTACTACATTATTCTTTAGCACTGTTCTAGTATTACATTATATTGGAGCTATATAATATGGTATGGAGCTTTTCACTTCATTATATTTTATAATTTTACTTGGTATCAAACTATTAACATTAAAAAAAAAAAAAAAATTATCTTATCTTATCTTATCTAATGCATTTCCTATCAAACTCCATACATTGTATATTAAAAATATATATATTTTGAAATCGTCAGATGCGTTTTCTTAAAGTTATGTTAGGTTTGGTTGTTTGTGAATTTTCATTGTTACGATAAAATAATGACGTGTACTCAGTAAAAAATAACCAACTCATAATTATGTGATACAATTTTAGAAGTGTGAAAGGCAGGCGGAGGTAAATGAAATATTCTTAAGGTCATTATTTATTATTAATAGTGAAACTAAGTAATGTTCATTTTTGTTTTTTTTTTCTCTTTGCTGTATAAATTTGCAAAATTAATATAGTTATCTTTTACCTTTATCTTTTTTCACACTAGATAAATAACGGCTCACTCAATAACAGTCCATAGACCCTTTATTCATATTTACATTATTTTTTGATTCTATATTAAGGTCGACTAGAGCCTTAAGTTATTAAAGCAAGAGTTGGTGATGAAGGTGATGACTCGTTTATTAACTGGTCACTATTACTAGTCGCACTATCAACTAGTAACTAGACTCCATAGAAGATTCCTTTTGTACAGGGTGTCATGTACTCCGTATGCCTGACAATCGCGAACAGCGATTGAGGAGTTAATCGGTTATGGCTAGCGCGACTGTGAATGTGGAACTGCACTGAATGAAGCTCCGATGCGCGTTTTTAAGCCCGTGCCAAGGCGAAAGAGAGGAAGGTTTGTTCTATTAAAACCAATTCTATTACTATACGATGTTTTTGTAATGAGCTTTTTCTTGCACTGTACCCTTCTATCTAACTCTACGTAGTTGATTATTAGACTTATAAGTCTCCGCTTACAGGGATAGCTTCACAAATATCGTTTTTTTTACGATAAGAAATTAAATGACCAAAGTTAGTAAAGTAGGTTAGAAAAAAAAATAGTATTACACTCGCTAGATTTATTGGTTACGCTGTACTTTCCACTAAACAGTAGACAGGAAGAGGTTGGTAATGCAAAGCAGAGTCACAGCGGTACAGTTGCATTGCATAGTGACGTCACTGCGACCGATATATCCGGTACATTGAACGGATATTTGTTGCGTGCGCCTCGCAACCATAGCTTTGGTACAAGGAGGGGCAAATTAAATCGAAACCAGTTTCAATTTTCCTCTATCAACGATGCTTAATATATAAATTTATTTTTCATTTTATACACTCGTATATGAATGATGGACAGAAATATTTGCCTTAGAGCTTAACGTGTAACTAAATCACATTTGGCAGTTAAACAAATGCTAAGATTAATTTTGAGACCTTCGTTTTATATCTATATTATCATTTAGTTTGTTATTTTTTTACGTTATATTTTATATCTAACTAGTAATTTTAATAAACAAAATATGTGTTCCTTCCATATGCCTAGGTAATTGAACCCTGCATGCGTCGGAATTCGCCCGCTGGCCGAATTTACGCAATCTGTTAAAAAATTTAAGTTTGGGAATATTTTTTTAAAAATAATTTCCTTCTCGTAATAGGTAATACAACCACCCCCCCCCCCCCCCCCCTCTTTAGGTTTTCGGGAATGGTCCCTGAGCACCCTGTATATTCATACTCCGGAGAAAAGACAGTTGGCTTATGATCTGTTAAAAAATTTAAGTTTGGGAATATTTTTTTAAAAATAATTTCCTTCTCGTAATAGGTAATACAACCACCCCCACCCCCCCCCTCTTTAGGTTTTCGGGAATGGTCCCTGAGCACCCTGTATATTCATACTCCGGAGAAGAGACAGTTGGCTTATGATCAACTATACAACTATACAAGCCGTACAATAAATGCGATGATAACTAAATAAGGCTTCCAGCGTAAGAAAGTCGCAGCACCGCGCGTTAACAACGCTTCACACCGATTTTATTGTTGATTTCCTATCAGGATTCCTTTCTTCCGGATACCGGAAAGTGAGTGTCTAAAAAACTTAAATTAGAAACATAGTATTTTCTCGGTAATTTAACTAATGCTGAAAAAATCAAGTAGTAATAATATAAGCCATATACGTGTATTATAAAGGATGGGATAAATAAATTGCTGAGTTAATAAATAATGACAGCACGGTTATTGGAACGTATTAGTTATTATTGGCCTGTTATAATTAATACAAACTCATCTATGTGTGCAAATAGACGCATATAAAAGAATGTTGAGTACATATTATAATTATTCTACAATTACATATTATGAGGTAAATAAAGATATTAAACCGCGCGTCAAAATTAAAAAAAAAAATAAAATGGTGTTAAAATTTATGATGATTTCAACGAATGTCAATACCATTGAATGTATATTTTTTTTTATTTTAATCTACTCAGATCTAAAAAATAGCGAATCGTCGCATCTATGATCATCTAAAACGCATATCGAATGGGCTAAAAGTGCCGCATGCTCACGTGAAGATAGGAAATGAAGCAACCAAGTTGGTACCACGTGCTGTAAGACGTCAGGTTCTGGTTAAATAATTTACTACAGAATTGCTATGACACCATGACAGCTACATGGTGTCATAGCAATTCTTGTTTTGATGAGCGCTCCATTGTGAAGATCTTTGGTAAATATAGAGTAGCAATTATAAATGGTATCGATTGCTCGAGAGCTCAAACCGTTTAAGCCGGGGCCACACGAGCTTCTCGCCCCGCGCGTGCAACGCAACATACCCGCTGACCCAGTTGGGAAAGTTTCATCCGGGAACGGGATTGAGAAATAATATCGCCTCTGTATTTCGAAATAGATTGACTCTGTGTCGTTGTTGTTAATTGGATTTTAAGTTTTGGTCTTACAAATGAAAACAAACATAATTTGTGATGGTAATAGGCAGGTTTAGTGTAAACACCTCGGCCTAAACACACACTTACGAACCCCACCACTCACCCTAACTTTCTCA
The DNA here is from genome assembly GCA_020383195.1 of Neomicropteryx cornuta. Lineage (NCBI taxonomy): Eukaryota > Metazoa > Arthropoda > Insecta > Lepidoptera > Micropterigidae > Neomicropteryx > Neomicropteryx cornuta. Next base: position 3,691,494 of record JAHKQU010000011.1, read on the forward strand.
CACACCCACACCTAGTTCATTATTAACGTTTTATCCGTAATATATATAGTGTGATGATTTTAGAGGCGTGGTTTTCAAGAAGAGATAAAACGCATATAATTTGATGTTATGGCTAAGAATTTAGTTTTATTATAAAGATAAGTGTTTGCCATTATGTTTTAAAAATGATTTCGGGTAAGTGGCCGCCGCGGCTGACTCGAACATATTCCAGCCGAGAGGCCCAATTTTCAACCACTTTTTGCAGCAATAACGCGCCGAATATTCTCTTCCAAGGCGTTAATCGTGTCCGGCTTATCTGCGTAGACAAGCGACTTCACATAACCCCACAAAAAATAGTCCAGCGGTGTTAAATCGCACGATCTTGGAGGCCACGCCACAGGCCCACGACGCGATTTTTACCTTATTTTAGAGTGATTTTAAAAAAATTTAGAGTGATTTTTTCTAAATTTGCACTATTTGCAAACATTGTTCAGGAGTAAGTCTATTCATTATGAAATGGCAAACCAAACTGAGCATAAATCAAGTAACAGCTGTCAAAAACACCAACTACAAAAAAAGTAGTGCCAGATTGAAAACCACGTCTCTAAAAAAAAACATATTATATTTTTCTTTTTACACTCACTTTAATTTAAAATAACGTTTAAAAAAATCATGACTGATGAAAACGGCATGTGACGTAGTGATTTACGTTATTATATTTCCTGTTAATTCATGTTAATATGCTATATTTTTACCCAATAAAATAAAAAAATAATAATTTACACCATATTATGGCCAATGAAAGCTTACGGCCGGTATATTTATTTGTACACAATGCTGTAATGACAGCAATGACGGGGTGGTGTGGTAACGGCATAAAGAAAATAAAATGAAGTATACAATCCTTAAACTACGGTAGGGTACGATCCTTAAAATATCCACATTTAAAGGGCCTTTTTCCGAAAGCGCTCACTCCGTCTTGCGCGTGTTGAATTTACAACCGTCTTTGTTGTTTTATTTCTCGAATCTAGTATTCAGTCAATATGATAAATTTATTTATTTATTGTGACATAATTAATTTGACAAAGAAATAGAATTGTAGTAGTACAAATCACAGTTACAAATGAATATTATAAATGCACGGGGAGCGATTAGCACTGCTACATTTTGTGCCCTGCCTTCTTTACTAGACTATGTCTGTACTAAGGAAGGCAATGATATATTGTGCTACAGCTAAGAATGTCAAAATATGCTTCAAGTTTTCATAATTTTTTTTACAAAATACAGACTTTTCAAAGCTCTTAACTTTTAAATAAAGTAATAGGGTTAAGAATGTATCTTAGTACTGAATAAAATTTGCTCTGGTATTTATTTTTTATGCCATTTCCTGTAGAATTATTATTGTCAATATTTCTATTGGTAAAAATGATACATTTGTGATCCAACTTAGTTATACCCGCTAAAGATTACCAAATCACTATATAAGGGGCACTATACAGTCGTAAGTTGACGTTTTTTGCATTTTAGATAAAAGATTACTCAGATAATTACAAAGATAAAAAATAAATAAATGAAATACCATTCCTGCCTATTTTTTTTTTTGTGTTTTTAATAAAAAAGAATCTTGCTGTGCTTATATTTATATTTATACGTTTTATTTTGCCATTTTTAGTGAGAGATTATAGAAAAAAAACTCGTGTAGAGATAGAGGTAACGTTTCATTCCTGATTACTTTTTTTAAAATGTGTTCCTAAAGTTCAAAATAAATTATGTTATTTATTTATTCTTATAAACCAAAATACATATATGTACAGAACAGTAGTTACAGTTCAATGGCAATTAATGTAACCAACAAGCGACCGGCACCTACTGCACTGATTTTCCTGCCTTCTTAACTAGACGCCGTCTGTACGAAAGAAGGCAGTGACCGTCGATTTTTGTTAACTGACATTATTTCTGTATTAACTAAAGGAAAACTTTTGAAAAAGTTACACGCGTAAATAAGCTATAAGAATGAATATTGCAAATTTGTAAAACATTTGCATAATAAAAGGTATATATATTTATATAATACATAAGCGAGTACAAATTCACACATATACAGGGTGTTCCGTAAGCGTGGGTCACATACACACATTTTATTTATTTATTTTTATTATTTGCCGATTTCTGACTTGTAAAAAAGTTGAATTTGTAAAATGCATTTTATACCAAACATTAACTTCTTTTAAAAATTCACCTAAAATATATTGTTGTATTCCAGACAGGCTGATGAGTTATACCTTGCTAGAAGCAGCATGAAATATAGAAGTTTTTTCAATAATGGAGTAATTTTCTTTAGTACATTTTTTTTATATCTGCCTCATTCGAATCCCATGTTTTATTTTTAAGAAAATATTTTTTTTAGAAAAATAAAGTTTTACTAGTTTAATATACGAAAATAGTTTATGAAAATACCTTTATTAGAAAGAAGCACTATTCACGAGTATAATAAATAAAAAATAATATCTAAATTAATTGTATTTTTTTTATGAATTTTTTTTTAGATGATGTAATTGGCATTTCCATTTTTTTTTTAAAAATGCCATAACTTTTTAACTATCAGAGTTGGATTAAGACAAATTTAGTTTATTTGATTAGAAATGACCCCCCCTATTTCCTCTTTTCATTTGACCCACGACATATACATAATTTATGATATATAAAAGTATATGTACTATAAATACAAATAACATATAAAGGAATATATAACTATATATGTTATCAGTAAAAGAGATAACCATGGGTATCTCTATAAAAGCGTGATATCATAAATAGTTCTATATTACAATTGCTGAGTTCACTTAACTACACTAGATTAGCTATTGCTTGCCGTCCGTTAATATTTTTGCCAAATTATGTGAATTTTTAATTTTAAGAGATTCAGGAAGTATATTATGAATTTTGGGGCCTATGTACTTAAGAGATCTCTGCCCAAATGTGGTAGTCATTTTTGGAACTTGTAACTGCTCTAGTATGGTGGCTATGTTGGACCTTATCGTGCATATTAAGATTTTTACTAGTATATAATATTACACTTTTAACTTATAATTGCCTAATATCTAATATATTAAATTCTGCATATATTTTATTAGAGGGATATATATAAGGCAGTTTCATTATCGTTTTAATGACAGCTATTTGTGCTACTTCTAATGGTTTAAGATTAGTGCAATAGTCTCTTCGCACCAGTGTCGGAATCTGCCGTGACGTGAACGATAGAGTGGGACGCCGCGATAAATATCTTTCTTGAGCCAATTTCCAATTTTTTAAACACGACTAAACTTAAGACGGCGAATGCCGAATCAGCGCAAATTTTAGGTTATATTTTTAGCCGACTGAAAAACGTATAAACGCGCATTTTTGCGCATTTATTTCCAGATAAAAAAAAACACGAAATTCGTCGTCAAACGCGAATGGAATTAGCTCGTCGACGATTATATTCGAGTCTTCCGCCTCGCTCTCTCTCCGCCTTTCCTCTGCGGACTGAAAGAGACGCGAGAATGAAACCAAGTGAAAATTTTTAATTCAAACATCTGTCGACGTGAGCACAGCTGTTGGTAACATGTAAATGAACCGCTGGAAACCAGAAGTGTTGCAAAGCTAATATTAAATATCATTTTTTCCGATGTATATTATTCGAATGAAAATCTAAACATAAAATAAATATATGCCTTCTTACGTATATGTATATTTTATTATTATTACAGAACCTCGAATCTTTTTTGAAAACTGATTATCCATACATTCTAAACAAAGTTACGTCAAATATTGTATTCAAATTATTGTTGGATTAATTAAATTATATTTTAAAAAAATATTTTACAAAATTACTTTATTTCATTACTTAATTTTGAAAAATTCTATAGGATTACCATAGTGGTAGTGTGACATGTGAATTATAATGCAGATCTTTATTTTCGTGATTAGTAACTGAAAATAAACGCGTAGATAAAAAAAAATAGTAAAAACATATTTTACGCGTATACCAAATTTCGTGTCAGTTCTTTCATCCGGAGAAAATTCCTGGACGTAGAATCAGATCATGCTTACCACAAAAAATGCATTTAACTCCGTAGGATAAGAGAAAGTGGTTCTAATTCCGCTGACCTAAACCGACATACAAACATTGCATTGCAAGCTTAAATAAAAGCTTGTAAAAAGTAATATTATTAATTACTAAGTTTATCCAAAACACACTTGCACGATGTGTTTGTGTGTTTGAGCGCGTGTGCATGTTTTTGTGTGGCTGTGATTTTGGTGTAATATCACATTCAGATCAACCAATTTGAATCGTCAGTGTTGACAACGGAATGAAAATTTATTTGGATATATGATTCTTGTGGAAATTTATTGTATATATAGTAATTCTTGTGCTTGGACGTATTGGACATTAAATTTAATTAATAAATAAACGATAAAATTATGCTTGTCAAAGTAAAATATAAAACCTATACGAACTAACCAAACTCGATGGATTAGTCGTAATATAGTTACATTTTTTTCTATCTATATAGCGTATGTCTGGCAACGCGACGTCGGTCTCTATATGAAAGGAAACGTCGACTTGAAGGAATGTGAAATTAATGTGGTGAAAAACTGAAACTAGACACATCTGGCATTTTCACTCCGGAGCTAAACGAAAACGTACGATATATATACTCGTTTATGCATAATAAGACCTTCGTGAAGACGACCCTGCAGCAATTTTAAAAAAACCTTTTAGCCATTTCCTGGCCAGACAATTTATTACATAAGGGACCATATATAAATTACGACACACAAATTTCATAGTATTTTGGAACGACCTTCCCTCGTCCTTGACACAATATGCAATTTTAAACACATTGTCACGTTTTGTATTTTGAAACCATAAGAATAGGTACTTAAAATCAACGAAAATGTCACCTGCCAAAATATGGTAATGCAAAACAGTTATTTTCGCATGTTAATGAACATATATTTATTTTTATTTTTCAAGTATGACATCACTAAACTTGGTACTCATCCCCCCCTCCCTTTGTCATACTTTGTGACACTTTTTGACCTCCTTCCTTTCCTTTGACATGTGACTTAACTTATGCATGACCTACTATTGATAGTCATGCAAAAGGAACCACATTTTAAAGTTGAAAAAGCCAATTTAACCGTTAATGCATATAAAATCCATTTTCGAATACGATCGATATCCGTGTAATAATGTTTATTAACAATTTAGAGTAATAGATGTCAGTTAATATGTAAACAAAGGCGTCTTTGTCCAACATTATCATGTTGAAAAAGAAGCAATTAGAACGCCTTTGCAGATTAACACATTTTCTGTGTCACTCCACCGCTACCATAAACCCCTCTCTGTTATCTCTTTGAAAAACAATGTAATACGCATTTTGACGAAATTAGCCAAAGTATGTATCTAAATAATAAACTATTTCATTCGGTCAGGTTTCAAAGGGTTTCAAGTTAAAACATACCTTTCGAAATAGTTTAAATATATGAAATTAGCTTAGGGTGTCGAAATTTTATTTGACTATGAACCATTTTGTTCTAAATTTTTTTCACTCTTTTTCTTTACTTTCTAAATGTGACCTCAACATACCGTTTTTAGTACTTACTTTGTTTTGTTTTTCGCGAAGGTACCACTGCACTCTCTTTAACACGTTCTTAGCTTTATATTCCACTTTTTCCAGCGGATGAATGTACAGCCGAAATTCAAAAAATAAAATGTTTGCAATACTTTTGGAAATGCTTGAAAACATTTCGTATGCAAAGGAACCTATCATAATACAAAGTTAAAAGAATTTAAATCAGGTGAGCTGCTTTTAACGGGTAAAATATCGGTTATAAGAGGATGGGTGGGGGGGGGTTAGTGGGGTGGTTCGATCCACAGGTGCAGTGAATATTGTATCGTTAATATTGCCGCCAAACTTATTGTAATTTTTGCATTTTACATATAATGTTTTTAGGTAAATTTTTGAGGATAACAATAAATAAATAAATATAAACTACGGATATTCATTTTAATATTTTTGATTTGTGGTATTTTTGACGTCTCGAGGGGTTTTTTGTGGGATAACGAACACAGAATATCTAGTATTTAATCACATATTTAGCAATAACCGGTCGGATTTTGAACGAAGAGAAACTTGATACAATCGCCTACTAATCGTACGTATTTCGTCTGAATCGGACACTATGAATCCAAGATGGCCGCCGTTTTAAAACCGTTTCTTGTGTTGCCAATAATACAGAATCTAAAAGGAATATAAATTTTATAGCATATCCATAGCATCAAAAATAATATCATTAATTTCATCCGGCGATTTGTAGTAACCTATCTTAAAACTATAAATATTAATATATAATTAATCAACTTACATATTTATATTATACATATAAAAATTGTCAAAACATGACGACCTATCACTATTATAACAACGCCTTAATATTATATGTAGCATATCAAGTTCAATAATTATAACAAAGAAAATTATTATTTAAATGGTTGGTTCAGATTGGCAGAAAATAATCAATAATACAATTTACTTAATTATTCTATGTTTTAAATATTAGTATGTCTCGTGACCATTCCCGAAGACTTAAGAGGCTGTTTATGTTCCCTATTACTCACTAGTGTAAATTGCCTTCGTCGTGAATTGCTTACGCGGCCGATTACTCGTTGTCTCGACCGAGCGCGGTTAACGACCTACGCGCTGCGAGCGGACGATCAACTGACGCACGTATGTGAACAACGGTTTAATATTATCGCGTAAAGTTCACTTTTTTTTTACTCGAACCCACGATGAATTTAGATGTCGTCTTAAGAGCTCATAATTGAAATCGTAGTGGAGAACTCGGGAGAACCTGTATATTTTAGAAAATTAATTTTAAAATAAAATTTGATTGATATTTGCTTAGTAAAAGGTGTAAGTGATAAGGAAAGTATCTAATTAAATGTGTATCGAGTACTAGGTGTTCGTATGAAAAAAATACATTATTATTATGAAAAATCAATAAAGATATAGCCATTATCCAAGATAATAATTTAATCCGGCAGGTGGCAGCCCTGATCACGGACGATAATTCGAAATGAAAGTGTCCACCGACCTAAATTCGATTAGTACCATTTTCCTAACACAGCGAATCGCACTTATAAAAGTATAAAAAGGTGTTATTTTCGCGCGAACATCCCCCGCCCCCGCCCCCGCCCAGTCGGCGTATCGCCCATCACAGCCGATCAATCATCGACCGCTGTCAGGGGTGCGATTTGCTTACAGCGTGTTGGAAGAAAATGAGGGTATTTTACTTGCGCCTCGCCATCGCGCCATTAGTCAACGCGACCAGGAATTGCTACCCCAGTCTTTTGGTTGGTTCTATTGGGACTGATAATAAAATTGCCACTTATTTCTGTATTAGACGCGTTTTTGTTTAGTTTATAGTATGATAGTTCACGGTACCGGGAATTAATTTATTTATTTGTTACGTCAACCAAACAATCAGTAGTAGACTCGCAAACACCCCTCGCGCTTTTCGCCTACTCCACCACTTTGTTTCTTTACCGAACAAACAGTTTGGTAGCGATTACAAAGCACTTTGTTTACGCGTACCGAAGTTCAGTCAGGCGTACCAAACGTTGGTTGAGCCTACTAAAAACTTTAATAACGATAAACAAGTAGTATGTTAAGATTAAAAGAGTCTTAGTTAGTGCGTCCATATAACTTTAACCAGAATCGTACTGTAGGCGCAACAAAATATTAAATACAGGATTTTTTTCTCAGTGTATGACTCCCTGACCTCCTAACTAGACCAGAGTCTGGACTAAGGAAGGCAGTTTCTAAGCGGCCGTCAAAACTGGATTGTACACACAAAAAATCGTTAAATCTAATTAACAAAAATACAATCTGTACAACTTCGAATCGTTTAATTAACTGTAGGTACCTTACAAAGTTAATACAAAGTATAAAGACTATGTTGAATTTAACAGAGTATTTACTCTATTTCAAATGATAAAATATAAAATATTTATAGAGTATTTTTCAGAATCAGAGCAGAATCCAAAAAGTCTTTTTCATGCACGTATACTCAACAAGGTAATTGGAATCTGAGAACCTAATAATACCAAAAGTAAAAATACGGAGCAAAGGAAGTTTAAATTTGTGCTGGCACAAATGTGTAATAAAAAAAATAGTGAATTAGAAGAAGAGCTGAAAATATATTCCATAATGATAATTAGGTAAAGGTGTGTAATTTTAATAACTAATGTAAAATGTTGCTTGTTTTTATGTGTATATCAGTAAATATATCTGGGGTTGCGATGTAGTGCTGGAGGATGGTGGGAAGCATTAGCTGGACAGAGGAAAAGTCTAATAAGATAGTGCTGAGAATTGTAGAGGAAAAAAGATGTATATATAATAAGAACCGTTGAAAACAGAAGAGGAAAGATGATACATGACAGTTTCTTAAAAAACATCATCAAAGGAAAGGTCGACGGTAAAGAGGAAGAGGAAGACCTAAGGACAGAATGGAGGAATATTCAGATGGATGGAGAAATATGCTCACTTAGGCCCGTAATGTATTCAATAAATGTTATTCTTATTTTGTAAATTTCCAAATGTTTGATTAGAGCAATGATTTTGATGATGATTTTGATCCTTTAGGTTAGTTTACTTTAGGAGCGTAAAAAAAATAATTTGAGCAATAAGGATTGTTCGTTTCTCATCAAACGATGTAGGTACCTTTTTGTCCCTTTCAGTTGCAAGCAATTGAAAATCTCCTAACTTCTTTTTCTGTGATTTAAGGACTTCTTATCCCAAAAGCTTTTTTATTTTTTAACAAACCTACATAGACTGTTGAACATATATCATAATATTTTAGCATATTTCTTCTCTCCCCCACAAACATCGAAAAGAAAACGTATTTTTCTTTACGGTAGATAAAACAAATCTCTGAGCAGTTCTCTTTATCGGAGGAGAACAATGTGGAGATGTTCATATGATTTGTAGCGTTCGGGGCCACGCATACGCGCATCATGCTCGAAGCCCCGGACACATCACATGCAGAAGTTTTGTAATAAATTTCGCGCCCTGCGCAAAAAACGCCCGTCCCGCAAGACTGATGCGGCGGCGTCGCCATTTTGTGATTTTGACAGCTGGAGGGCGGCCATTTTGAGCGATCCGCGTCTTGGGCACAACATTGAATAAGTGGAAATTGCTATCAAATGGAAATCTCAAATGGATTTTTAAAACTACGACTTTCATACTTTTAAGTGTCTCTAATATTTAACATATACATTCAAATGCGAAAATGTTCGTCCGCAAAGGATTATAATATTAATTAAATAGATGGAGGACTATGTTTATCTGCTATTAACTCGCTTGTTTACCTTAATTCAAATATATTTAGGTGTTTTAGGGCCATGGTTGCTATTACAGTCGCTTTAAAAGTTTTATGTTTCAAGACTAAGGTAGGTACTGAAATACGCAAAAATTTGCTGGGCTATTTTTCTCTAACAATAAATTTATTCAATCTGAGAATACGTATGGTCATCAAAAGTACGGTCTTAAAAATTAAAAATAACAACAATTAGGTACTTAGTTTCATGTACAGTCGAAGACAACTGAAGCTTTACCATAAATGGCGATGCCACAAAGCCTGACTCAGTCGGCGCGACGCGTTTTCAATTTTATTTTAACATTTTACGCGTTGTAGTACAACCAAACGATCAAAAAATAATTTCGATTCATTTAGATCCTTTTTTCTATTTTTTAATTTGGAAACCATTAAATATTTAATCATAAAAAAATAAATGTTTAGATACCTTTATCTTAAGTCTTCAACATAGTAAAGGCAGATTTTTAAAATTCAATTCTATTTCCGAGAAATTTAATAAATGATAAACTGCTAATAAGAAAAAATAAGAAAAAATAGTAATTGAAAGGCAAATGTAGGGTCTAAAACAAGGGGTAAAAAAAGGGTAGAGAAGTTTGTTTTTTTAATTTCTGTATTATGAAGCTATAATTTAAAAAAAAACAACATTTGCATACTGATCGCGCAAAGAGTAAAACCTGATGCCCTACAAAAAAAAAGTACCAATAAATGCTAGAGGTAAAGATCCCGATGCCTTCGAAAAACATAGGGTGAATTAGGTGGTATAAATAGTGGTTAAAACAATCAAAGAAGTTTGATATCTCGGTACCAAAGTTATGGCGGTAATCTAAGCGTTAACAGCTATTTTCTGTAATCCGATGCGGAGGCATCAAAGCGACAAATCAACTGTGAATAACAGTCAAAGTAACTAATAAATCTCGGTAGGGCGATAGAGAAGTCGGATGTTGACCAATATACGACCCTTTCAAATGCAAGCTAATCGTCGCGTCAAGGGTAAATGCTTCAGTTGCTGAACACTATTCGACAATTTTTTTTTTTTGTGTAATTTTATTTAATAAAGACGTTAACTATCCATTCTTATATCTCAAATATAGAATAAAATAAACGTTAAGAAATTTGTCAGCAATTTCTGGTACAAACTCCACACTCAGCAAAATAAAAGAAAAATTAGAAAATATAAAAAGAAATGAAAATCTTACGCTTATTTCTTAAAAAAAAAACACTTGTTTCGCCTATTTTACTTACAACATAATTTTATAATGAAGACAAAACTCACAAATTGAAATTTTAACGGTGAGCTTAAACACTTTAAATAATAATTTAACCAATGAAGAAAACCTTTTATTTTTCTCTTAATAATGCTTTGGCTACTTGTCGAAATTGGCATGGATTAATGTTGAATATATCGGAATCGTTTATATGGTTATTGAAGGTAGTCGCTATACGCAGTGCATTTGCGCACCGTGTATAATTATTAATTTAAACAGATATGTTAAAACTAGGCGTCGAAAACGTCCCGTGTATTGTTGGCCTAATATATACAATAAATTTAATATAGGTATCCGAATCGATATGTGTAAAGTAAATGAAGTAAATTTTGGTTTAGAAATAATAAAGATAGATGTAAATATGGTATAACGTCTTTCTTATATGATTTTAGGATACAGTTTGACTAAAACACGACGGTGATAATATATTGTAAATTCGAGACGCAAGAAAGTTAAAGTGAGCAAGGTTAATTTCATTTTTAAAGTTTTATAGTCTTAAGTTCCTTCGCGTTTATTAGGTTTTGGCTTTTGATGCGTCCCTGGATTATGCCTAATTATTAAATATTTTACGACTTAACACTGTTTCAAGAAATTCTCAGTGGAGTACTTACTTATAATTACATAAAACTAAAGTCATTCGTAAAAAGGATAACTTCAAAGATTGTATATTCTAAATTAGTTATTACTCAATCGCAGAGACTAGGTGCTAAGCCAAAGTGAAATCTAGGATTGAAGAATCAGTCTGCAGTCTCCTTTTAAAGGGTCATTCTAGGCATTAATCTAAACAAGTTTTCATATAGCTAACAAAAAAATCCATATAAAAATATAAATACTCTATTGGACGTTTGATGCACGTATTGTTATGTTCCTGACCTATCCAATTGACCTACATTCCAATATTTACGCGCGGGAACACATCCGTCATTTATTAACCTCAATACATTTGTAGGTACTGTGCTCCGTGGAGTCATTCGGTTTCTGGGTCTCGACGCCGCGCGGTCTGATATTTTTTGTAGTAGTTAAACAAAAGTTCAATTCTTTGAACCACCCCACTACCCACCAGAATCGCCCCTTAAAACAATACTGCTGACTTCAAGTTTACCTGTTTATATACAATTGCGCTGTATTACTTATTTTTAATTTTATTGATCACATGCAATAGATATGTGGTTCACATCGGTGTCGCTCACCCCAATCGACATACAGGCTGTCTTCCGTCTCCTATTAAAATGGCGGCCGGTCTATTCGACGACTTCCGGCGGAAAGGGCGCCTGAAGAAACCGACAAACCTCGGCCCGAGTGGGACGGAACTACTCCCCGTCTCGTTCGTGTTTGTAAGGAGAAATAGTTCGCTTATGCACAGTCGAATGTCCCGAGCGTTTATAATTGAACTGAAACGCGTGAAAAAAAAAAGAGTATGAGTTAATATTTAAATATTTAGTTATTTACATCGTCATTTACATGAACTCTTATATATAACAACAAATAATGCTTACACAATAAATACATTGCTATTACAAAATACAACACTGTACATTGTTGTAATTTGTAATCACGTGCAATGGGTTAGTTTTGTGCATCATCTTAATAGCACAATGTGCTTTCCAAGGAGACACCAATCATCTGTAGATGTAGTTTAGCATTTCGACATACTTCATAATATTTTATATTTAATCATTAAATTATTATATGGAAAATATAATATAAATATAGAAAATTACGTATAAATAAATAATATATATACCTACTTTATTGAATCGCCTTTCGAGGTAAACATTCATTTGCGCTTGACATGGGTAATCATCCGTACACATCATATCTCTTACTATCTTAGATAGAAATTGAGGTAGCACAGTTTTATTTTTACAGCGGCCGCTCTCGCGTTATGCGTTCAACCGCGCTGTCAAACATTAAAACGATTTCTATTTAATTTTGAAGTCGTTTTTCTCGTAATTGAGAAACATTTTTCCAATATTTTTTGCTGATTAATGTTTGATTAATGACATCGATCAACATCCCAAAAGGAGTGCCTTAAATTTAATAATATCCTGTATATTGTAGTAGGTACCTAAATATAAACAAAAAGTCTATCATTTTATGAGCTAGTGTCCCAAAACCATTCCCGATAAAAAATCCAGCTAATTGGCCCTGCGATTTCAAATATTTTTTTTCAAGACGACATATCGAAATTCATCATGGATTCCGTGAAAAAAAATGTAAACTTCACGAGATAATATTAAACAGTAAACATATATTTTATTGATCATGACCTTTTGTGTTGCCATATTTCATTTCAGCAATTCGTATAGATGTGAAATGGCACGCTTATCCTTACTCGACTGTATTTAACTATTGAAAATGTGGAGAAGCATTTTCAATCATAAGTTGGTTAGATAATTTAGTAGGAACGCTTTAAGGCCGCCATTCGGATGAACTAAGCGCTTACATTTTATCCCTTTTTCTCAGTATAATTCGAAGTTTTATCACCCGGCGACTGGGTCGTAATCTTTACGACGGAAAATGAGTTTAAAGTGTAATCTTGGAAACGATTAAAACCCGCATTTAAGGAGGAAAACCGCCGCAATATGGCGGAGCCAATATTTAAAGAGGACAGAAAATAATTAGATTTTGGTAATCCAAAAAGTTGATTTGCACAATAGAACTTTACATGGAAAGTTGAAGTTATGCATTGGTAATCTTTGCTCATAAACGTGAAGTGTGTCACGTGATACGCGTTGCGCTTATTCGAAAACGCATCCTTGGCCATCTTATTAGGTAAGTACCGGAGGTCCTCGACGACACGATCTTAGCAAAAACTTGACCCATTGTGGCACGGCACCAAATATGGACGTACCGCCGCCTGCCGCCTCTCGATGAATACGTAGCGACCCAAAAATCGTCACATTTCCGAGGGCGCCGTACGTGCTCTCATCGTTAATCCACACCAACACACGATTGATTTATATAATTAGGTCTTATCACATAATATTACAGTAAGAAATTAACGCATAACCTATTATTATTGTTATTTTATAGTTAGGCAGTATTAACTAGTTACATATATTGATAATAATAGACTCAATAATTAAAGTGTGCCCGAGGATGGTTACGACAGCTCAGATGCAGCCAGCAATTATTTTTCTTACACACGAATAAAATGTAACAGTTTGATATTTTCAATTATGCAAGGCTAACTTTTTGCAAACCCTCAAAGTCACCAGACATGTAACCATATGATTTTTTTGGGGGTGGGTGATTTGCTATTTGGCGACATTGAGCCATGTGTTTAGTTTGAACGTAAACCGCTAGAGAGCGCTAGTAATTGAATTGTTAGATATAATAATCGATTGATACACTTTATTAATTTATTGTGACATTTAATTTGACGAAAAAATCGAAATGTAGTAGAATAAATTAGAGTTAAAAATTTATATACTATTAAAAATAGGCAGGGAGCGATTAGCACTGCCACATTTTGTGCGCTGCCTTCTCTACTTGCCTTCTTTTTATGTTTACACTAAGAAAGGCAGTGTTTTCAAACCTATAAAGAAATTTAAAAAGTTCGTTTTTTTGTATGAAATAGATCTATTTGTAAAAAACTTACCATGTAGTTAAGACATTTACCACAAAACCTTCTAAACGGTAAAGAAATGGTTTACGAAGGGCCACTCTGATAATTACCTTTTGAGCTTTTTTGAGTAATGCACCATATATATAACCCCACGAAGGCTGGTGCCTTTTCCGTAGGTATCTTAAGCTAAATAGTATTCGACAGTATAAAATGGATGAAAACTTCTATATAATTAACACTAATTAAAAATACACACAATTAAACGTATCAATAGAATGTTACATTGTCTTATGGCTACACTATGGTGCCATTTTTGCGACACATGAATTTAATTAATTAAAACACTGTGCGCACTGACTAAAATCCAAAGTAATCCTTCCTCTATTTTAAATCGCATACTATATTTCAGTTGCACTAACCAATAGGGTAAACCCATATTGAATATACTAAAGAATACCTCCCCCAGGAAAAAATTGATTGGTCAATTGCAAAATAAATATTTTTATTAAATTGCTCATTATTTTAAATATGTACAAAAGCTTTCTTGAACGTTCAACTAATAGATTTATGAACTCGTCGCAGCGTAAGGAAATATCAGTAACTGTGCCTGGACATTTTACCTTGTTACTAGGGATTATTTCGTGGAGCAGTGAATAGGTATAATTAATGTTGATTCTCGAGCTGCAATATTCGAGTATGGTGCAGCCAAGCGGACGTGCGCGCAGGTGCGACTGACTGTGAGCAGTATCTCACGCGGAGCTACCGGATGCGACCGGCGCGTGTGATTTATTGGCTGGAAAATTCTCACATAGCTTCCGTTAGTAGGGCGCGGCGATGATATATTCATATCTCGGCTACGATATATCTTCGATGTGTCAAAATGCGGCGGCGAATTCTTAGCAGCGAGCGCAACAATATGAAATACTTATTTGCACTCGGGCAGGGGGGGATTTGTTGTTATTTATGCGATTATATCTCCGCGCGGACGTTTCCTTTGTCTTGAGTAGGGCACTTTAAATTTTCGGTGGGACTTTTCCGAGATTAATGTATAACTAGTGACCATACTTCAACTTTTAGCTTTGAGCGTTATTAAGGTTTGAGTTGAGTATACCTCTATAATCATTGCATATAGTTTTTTTTTATTATATTATGGCCTATTATAATACCCATAAAGTTTTTTTTTTTTTTTAAATTAGACTCGAGATTCATAGAAGTACAAGATGGCATTAATAATTATTTTTGCATTGACGTT
The DNA here is from genome assembly GCA_020383195.1 of Neomicropteryx cornuta. Taxonomy (NCBI): domain Eukaryota; kingdom Metazoa; phylum Arthropoda; class Insecta; order Lepidoptera; family Micropterigidae; genus Neomicropteryx; species Neomicropteryx cornuta. The sequence continues at coordinate 3,706,987 of JAHKQU010000011.1, forward strand.
GGCAGATTATTCGAAAGTCATTCTGTCGATCAGCTGTCAGTAGTATGAACGTTTTATTTAATATAATTTAATGTATTTATAGCACATATTATAGACATCTGCACTCTTTCTCCATATGAACTTTAACTGTGCCAAATCTGACACTCCTCCGTGCGTGCAATATGCTTAAAAAGGGGTACAAAGTTTTCCATTCGCGCCTTAACATGCACATAATTTATGTAACGTCGAAGATAAAGCGGTTGCAACAGTTACAAAATAACTCATAACGTTTTTATATTTTGTCATTATAAACTTTATGCTTAGATTGTTTTATATTTTCTCTTGTTTTTAAGATTTTTACATATTATGTCCACTATTCTATATTTTTTTTTTATGATTTTACTTGATTTTTCTGTTTTAAAATAGAATTGTATTTTTGAGGGTTTTGTACGGCGCTTTGCTCGTTAAATGAGTAACGAAGATGAGTCATAACCTGTTTATTGAGACTTAAAAAATGTAAAATTCTGTGTACTCAATAAATGAACGTGATATTTTGAGATTATCTAGAAATAGGACTTTTCATTTTCAGGACTTTAGGATGAAAATCATCAATCAATTTAAATCGTTTGATACCCCCCTCCACTTTCCTCAGATTTAGTCATTATGTAGGGTTAATTATAACCGTCAGGTAGAAGATTAACTAAAATTAATATTTATTATAGCGATATTAGATTTTAATTAAACCGTTGATATTTAATAAACGAAAATTTGATTTTAGCCCTTCACTGTCGCTGAGTGCATCAGAGGACTCAACTTAGTAATTTCTCCACACAAGAAGAAAAAGAATACTCGATATCGGTTTATCGCCTAATTATTTGACCTTACAAAGAATAAAAAAGGTAAAAATGTATCATATTGACTGAATAGAAAGAATCGAGAAGATATGAATAGTTGATTTCATAAAGATGCAAATTAAAAAAAAAAAAAAAAGTTTTTAAAATATATCGAATATATTTTTCATGATTATCTTATAATCACAGAATGTTTTTCTTTTAATAAGCCGTTAAATGACTTAAGAATACGCGCAAAATAGAGAAGAGCCTTTTCGGGTGTGTCTTCGCCGAGTAAATGTGACCTAATGAAGCTCTTGCAAAGTTGGCTAACATGAATCGTAGGCGATACATTAATAATTGCTGAGTGACAGCTATGAGATGTCATCATTATATTTTGTAATACGCAAATACATAGAGGGCATAATTTATTTTTAAACGCGAGTTGGATACATAGGATACGTTAAGTATCTTGGAGTACACATATCCTATACTCTACATTGGGGGGCACACATTAGCGAAGTAATAAGAAAATCCGGTCGCTCACTGCGTTTCGTAATGCGGAACTTGCGTTTTGCTGGGCTACGTGCTAGGGCACTTACGTATAAATCACTGGTTCGTCCGACCTTGGAGTATTGCTCATCTGTCTGGGACCCTCATATTTCCTATCTAAATTCTGACCTTGAAGCATTTCAGCGGTTAGCAAGCAGATTTGACAGTACGACGAAATTTCTAACTGACCTTAAATGGGAGCCTTCAAGTTCAAGACGAAAAATATGTCGTCTCATTAACTTATGACCTACTTGAAGCTCCCAGCATGGTCCATTAGTGAGTAACTTCAGAAACCGTTCTATATTGGACGAAAGGACCATTCTCACAAAATAAAGGATTTTTTTAGGAGAAAGAATGTCGGTTTCCATTCCTTTCTTCCGCCCACCATAAGAGAGTGGAATACTCTCAACTGCAGCATCTGCCATTCCCTAAGACCCCTTCCCAGCTAAGAAAAAGGATAAAGAACATGGCTTTAAAATAACTTCGTTGCACCATCTGCCAATCAGCTATACCACCGGAGGAATTGTACCTCCAAAGTATATGTTATTTTAAATAATAATAATAATAATAGGAATCTCGGTTCTTTGCTAAGTACAAGCAAATGCTTGTGACTTTCAAGAAGGAATTTGCAAACTAATTAATTCTAGTTGCCTTGACGTCAATACAAACATCTAGTCAAACTGGGCATGCGAATTGTATATCTGACAATTTCGCAGGTGTGCAAAATGCTTACGCTACCAACTCGTGGCGGCGGCAAGGGTTGTGAAGGTAGCAGCGTCCTAGCAAATATTGTCTCCAGATGAAAACACTTGGCTCATTAAGAGCCAGTTATCGTGAGGTCACCTTGAAATTCAGCCTTTGGAAATGGTGCCAGCCACGTGCACTTCGAGCGTCCGTCGACAACATCAAAGAATGAACATGTGACAGTTTTTTATTTATATTTAAAATATAAGGCAATTTAAAAAAAAACTAAGTTTAAGGTTTTCTGAATAATTTTATTGTGGACATTTCTATGTATAAATTAGGCTTGCGTCATATATGTAGTTTGGTTTATGAGAATTTTAAAAAATAAAACCTATTAATTACAATATTTTTTTATGTAAACATAGGATTATTTATTTAAAAAATCAGCTTAAATGTTTTCTAGACAAATATTCAGTTAATCTAATTATATTTTTTATATATGCCTGGCTATCTTGGCAGTAGACCTCAAAAACATACATAAAATGCAATTCGAGTGCATTATGGCTCTTAATGAAAAGTGAACGCTGTAGCCGACGGGTGTTCGACAGAACGAAGATAGCCGTTTTCAGCAATCCCGTAGTCATTAGCATGCAGGACATTGCGCAATATTAATGCTAAAACGACCCGACTGCATAATGTGACTGCTCGTTACAATAATAATTTACTTTGCCTTTCATGTACTGCTTGGGCGTCAGAGATCTCCATTTTAAGATAACGCGCGCATTATTTAATAGTAATATATAAATGCAATCAATGTGCAATTATTTGTAAGATTAGTGCATTTGAGATAGTGCGACGTGTCACTGGTATTATTCAGATGTGTGCTAGTTTCGAGGTCTATGAACGATAAGATGATATATTAGCAAAAGAATAGGTAGGTATTCTGAAGCCGTTGCACGTTGTCCTATATAAAGAAGGTTAGTAGATAGTTTAAAATATTACCTAAAGTATAACGTGTTGTAGAGGTGCACGGATTTGTGTTTTTGAGGTAAAACTCGTTTACTCGCACCTGCGCAACTTTTCCTGGTCAGTGAATGAATGTAATGCGACAAGATGTAGTAAATCGTAAATAGGTATGCGGAAACATTGTTGTATTGGGTGACAATTTTGAAATATAAATGACTTAAATAACTTCCTTACAAAGATTAACTTCTAACACGCGTAATGGAACCACACATGCTATATATATTTTTTTACTTTATGTTTGACGTATAAATAACGAAAAGTCTAAACCTCTTCTTAAGCTTAAGCCTACACTTATTCTTAATACTAAACACACCTTCGATATGTAATAATGTAACAAAAATTAATTTATATTTTGAAAGAATAACTTTATTTTTTTTTTCTTTTAATAAGCGTCATTCGTTGTATTACATCTGTGTAAAAGTACTCTAAAATTTAACACCATTACTATATTTATAACATAAGCACTGAAAAAAACTCTGATTTAACCGAAGAATTCAGAAGAATCATAATTTGTCGTGGCTACTAAATTTCAATCCAACCGAAGTATGTTGTAGAGAATACAATCTGAGCGATAGACTGTGCAAACCAATTCCTGTAGATTGATAAATCGTTCATCTAACAAAACTTTCTTGTAACCTATACTAAACAATCGGCGTAGATGCAGCATTCAAATGAAAATTTGTGTACACCTGACAATACTGTTTTGTTACGTCAACCAAACTCGTAAACACACCTCGCTTTTCTCGCCTATTTCGCTATTTTGTTCCCTACCGGACAGTTTTGTAACACTAACAAAACAGTATTGGTTAAGCCTATTAAAAACTTTAGAAACGGTAACAAGATTCGTTCGTCTGTGCGCAAAGGACTGTAGGCACAACAAAACGTTTAACTATCACTATATTTACAGTAATTTTGTAGAGCGTAATAGGTACTCACAGTTTGATTAGCGTCGACGGCAGTCCAGAAGGAACGTCCAGAAACCCGGCAGCCTTGCAGACCAGCTCTAGTCCGTTGGATAAACATTGACAGGTGGATTCGAACCCGGCGCAGTACGTTCTCACTTCATCCTCGCCTTCTACTATACCACGATGTACTGCGGCTACCTTCTTCCGTTGGTTGCTGTAGGGCAGTCGAACCTCGTCGAATTCTTCGTCCTCCTCTTCTTCATTCGATAGAATCGCAGCGTTTTCTTCTTCCGATACACCAATGTGATCATTGCCAGCATCTTGAAAGTTATGATCTTTTGTTATTGTATTATAATCAATGTCGTGGCTTTTTACTTTAATTATAGTTTCTTTTATTTTATCTCTAGGACCGGTTAAATCTAATGTTTCTTTTGGAATGGTGGATTCATCGTAAGTAAGAGGTAATTTATCATCTATTACAACACTATCATACGTCTCGGACTTACAGTATATCGGTTGACTTGTAACTAAAATAACCATACACAGATATTGGAAAATCACTCCGGGCCCAGAGCACTGTCGGCACGTTAAACGGTTCTTGTATACGCATGTCCCAGTTGAGTGCCCCATTGGGCTCATGCTGATTTGCCTATGGTTTTGAGCAAAAGTCTTCAAGTCAACGCACAGCCCAACTGCTCGGAATCGGTGAGGTTGCACTCTGCGAAGTATCCTCGAAGAATGTTTCGACGACCGCGCTGATTCTTTCCGCTTTGGACATTTCTACAACTCTAAACATTTGGTTGCGTGTTCATAAATTTCTTCGTATCGTTGTCCCTCTTTTTTCTTGAAACTGCAATGAAAAAAAACAAAGATTTTAGATGACATATTTATTTATCTCTATTGGTAAAACCAACAGCTTTACACAGTAAAATAACAGAAAAAAAATACATTAGTAATAAATATTAAAATACCATGTTTTATATCTATATTTACTTATCAACTTACTCGAATTTAGAAAAACTATTTACCTGTTTATTTTTTACACAATAAATCATTTCTAAACACTTTAAATTGTGACTTATTCAGAGTCAATTTATCGAATCAGTTAATAGTACCATTATAATAATTTTTGCAACCGTGGTATCGCTGAATTTAGAACATTATTTGTGGAGCATGGAGGTATTTTAAAAACATTATAAATATCCAATAGCCTGGTTTTATTTATATATGGCTTTATTTATATGTCTTTATTTTTCTGAAATTTATATCTCTGTCATGTGTCATATTAGCTTAATCGATGTATCAAATGTAACTAGGTGTTTTTTTTTAAATAGCTTGTGTAACTAATACCTAAAAGATTTTATTTGAATGTGTACTAAATCTGTACTATTCCTATTATGACACTATTTAGAATTTAATTAAATTCCGAGTACATATCAAGCAGATTTTCTGTATATATATTAGTTTTTTTTATTTTAATGATCGCACTTTTTTTTGCTAACCTAAACGAATCGTTGAATTTCTCCATCAGCTGAAAATTACCTTGTGCCTACATATGTCTCCATATGTCTACAAAATACTATGTTTACATACTGGTTTACCATTGAATGAAAAAGTTATCCAAGTAATAAAAAAAAGTTATCCAGTATTAGTTGGCTTTTATATTTCTAAAAAAGAGAGTCACAATGCTACGACTTTTGAATAAAGAAATAAGTTATAATTATTACACATTCAGAGATCACTTAAACAACAAAATGTAAAATAAAATACACCGTGTTCCAAGGTCGTTCCCAATAAAAAAAAAGCTTATTGACCCTGCGAGATCAAACATGATTTCTTTTGACATCATACTAAAATCCATAATGGTTTCCGAGTAAAAAAAAATGCAAACTTTACGTGATTATATTAAATTGCTTTTGTTATAAATTCGGTCACTGGTGAGGCCGCGCCACGCCGGATTATTGATCGGCCTTGGCCTTACGTGTAATTTCTTACACGTAATAGGGAACATAAACATCCATATTAATCTGTAGGAATGGTCTTGGAACACCTTTTATACCTAACATAAAAGTGTGAAACTTTTTTTTATAAAATTTACTAATAGAATAATTTACAGAACCTTGAATACGGCACTCGTTATCGCCTCTGAAATGTTTTTAAATACAATATTACAATCCGAACCTTAAGATTCAGTTAAATCTTCCATTGTGTCCCTTGAGCACGTTACGCTTTTAATAATAAGGAAATAATTCTCAAAAAAACCAATAATGGCAAGAAACAACTTGTATTTTTCAGGACTAGAACCGCCCAAAGCGTTCCGCTGCTAATTTAATTAGGGCGGTATATCCTTATCTCAAGGCAAGTTGAAATGAGGATGACAAAACACAATTTATTAAGGATCACTTCTCAGAATAAATGAAAAATAATGCCATTTGAAATACAATAATACAAAACTAGAAAATTTAATAAAAAATATAAATATTCGATACAATGCCATCCACTGGATCACTCGACGTAACTTTACCAAACTGCATAACAAAAAAAACTCGTATACGCATTTTTTTTTTAATATTTATTTTTATATGTATATATATTTAAAATAATTATTCAAAAAGTAAAAAAAAATTAATGCAAGACGACTACTCTAAATTGTTCACTCATTTCAAAGTTCTTCCGGTACTTTAACTTTGGTACTTTCCGGCAATTGAAATATTTAATACCCAGCCTATTTAATAAAATACCTCTTGAAAATAAAATCTTTTATAAACCTCAAATTAAAAGAATTTATAGAAAAAAACCTACTAAAAATGATTTGGGTATCTTAATTAAATTAACTAGTACATTCTTGCTGTATTCTCTTATTAAATCATACGTTATTTATTATGTTAACTTAATTTCTAAGTATTTTTTATTTCATTTTATGCATGCGTTAATAAATTGTATTTTAGTTAAGATTAAAAAACCGGCATAAAAGACAGTGTCTTAGCTGGATCTATTTACAGTGTATTTGTACATATTTGATGAATAAAAATTGCTTCTGGCAACGTTGAAAATTGAAATTAAATTGAAGTTATTTATATTTTTCATATATTTATTTTAATTAAACAATAAATTTAACAGATAATTTTAAAATGGTAATAAATTATACCTTATTCTTATTATTCTTTTATAAATTATTCCTTACACTCTGTAATTTCTTTCTGCAAGCCATTAAATAATCTATATGGATCCATCCCTCTGAGAAATTAATGTACAAAAAATATTTTTAAATGACGCCGCACGGTCTGATATTTTGTTAGGTGACCATACTTTAAAATATTTTTAGAACTCTTTCTTTATTTACAAAGTTGTTTAATTTCACACCTTAAAAAGATACTGCCGACTTTAAGTTCAACTGTATAACAGTGGCGGTCCCATTAAAATTCACCCATTAGTTGCCAGGATTTTAAACGTGAAGGGTACAACTCAATGCAGTCTCAACTAACTTCAGCTTTCCCTGAAAATAAATAGTGATATATTGTTTTCAGTTATGTAGTTGGTACCCTAACTACATAACTACGCACATGTCGTGTGAGGTCAGCTCGAAAATAAGGACTAATCTAACTCCAGGAAAACAGGAAACTAGGGCGTAGGCTATCTGAAGGAATACTGCGTCGCGTCCGAAACAAGACTGCTTTACAACATCTGTCCCTCTGGAAGTAACGTACTAAGTAACTATATAATTTAGCGCATCCTGCAAACTAAGAACTAAACATATATTATAATATATATATATATATATATATATATATATATTACAAGCATATTGGATACATTAAAAATAGAACACTGTTATAAAAAAACCTTAAATTCTCACACACACCATCACACATACACATACGAGTACATATATATATCTTCAAATTATCCAATCTCTTTTATCTCTTGCTCTCTCGCACAATAACCCTAAAACTAAAAACTTCATGTTTTCCCGCATAGAAATGCTAACTTATTTTTTTTTATGAATCCTCATGAATATTGTATAAATCAGAATATTCCTCAGCGTGCCTTTTGTTAAATCTTCAGTTGCATATTTTACTATTTTATTTTTTGTTATCAAAAATTTTTTTGTAATTTGTTTTATATTTTGTTATCAAACATCGAGTTGATAACCTAAAAAAACCTGATAATAAGTTTCACGGCGTTATTGCGTAATGTATTAAGATCCACGCTATCCAACAGTGACAACCCATGTATTGTTGTATTGTATTGTTGCAATCAGGTTGTCGATTCAGGTTAAATCTTACAAGCTAAATTTACAACCACTTCCTCTTATCCTAGGAAGTTGAAATTTGACATGTGGTTCAGTTCCGACGACAATGCATTTCAATGCATGACCTGATTTTCTAGAATCCACGGAGCCATTCCTTGGTCTACCAAGGTATGGCTCCAGACAAAGGAACTCCTCAATGGTCAACAGCAGACACGAAATTTTGTATACACAAATAAAAGCTCAATTTTAAAAATGTATTTTTACTGTTAATTTATTGTAAAATGATAAAAGCAAATTAAAAAAAAATGGGCCTGCGTCGGACCAGACGCTGGAAGTTGTACTTCTATAGTCATTCGCACAAAAAACACAGACAACATCAAATTTCGGAAGGGACTCTACAACGCGACAAACATATTTCGTAAAAAAGCAATTGGACTCTACAACTCGACAAACGTAAAAATTACTCCTAACGCGTGACGCGATTTCTCGACCAACATCCCATCCCAATGAGTACAACGGGCGCAATTAAGTATAACTTCAAAAATGCTCGGTAAAACATCCATCGTAGCATAACTAGTGGTCATCTGTGGAATTACTAACAAATTATGGTTCAGTCGAGTGCAAAAGAGTCACCCAGCGTCATGGCACGAGTGTCGCTTACGGCATTTCGCGGTTCGCCCGCCAAGCGTCTCCGAATAGATTTATGCGTGGCTATTGTGCACTCGCGTGCACGTAGATTACAGCGAATGGTTTTTCTCATGTTTAGGTTACGGTATCATTAGATTCAATCAGATGCGTGTTCCGTAATTTAAGATCAACACGACAGCGAGCGCGAAACATCATCAATCATAATTTAGCGGGCGCAAATTGCTCGTTAAAATTAAAATCACCGCCATCTACACGCGTTGCTGCGAACGTGAGAACACTGCGTGCCTACTGTCAATAATCGGCGATAGAGGGATTTGTAGAGTAAAATTGTACTTGGTAAAGTTGTATTTTGTGTCCATGAAAAAGCTAGTATTATGTGTTGCAGGACCATTGTTCCCTATTAAGGCGCCCCGGGACGCATTTGTCCTTGAGATTTGAAAGAGTAGGCTTTATTCGAACATTGACGTGTAGAAAAGAGATGGATATACTCGCCGACTCATTTGGAATCGATGAAACATTTTTTTTGTATTTAAATAATTATTATCATTTGAAAAAAATGTTTTTTTTTAAGTAATGTCCTAGATTATTATATTGTCTATCTTTAGAAAGAAAAATTAGGTTCGCGTCACTTACACAACTTAAAAGAAAATCGTTGCAAGAAAAAAACAACACTTTCTTATTTATTTATTTTCATTACTATAATAAGGTGTATTTCGTTTTTTTTTTAAGCAAAATACTAAATTAATACATGTAGAATATTGTGGTATTTTTAGTTTTAGCCATTTGTTGGGAATAACTTCAACAAAATGCACCAAAATACGTTACAAAACACGTTTTAGGGACTGGTGGCGCCTTAAGTGTGGATCGATGGATTGGATTGGAGTGCAGCCGGATGGTTGCCACACTTAGGCCACATTCATAGGGACCCTATACCTCCTAATGTGTAATTGAATGAGTATATTTGTATGTGTCTTGTTACTTAAATTCAGTGCTGAGAAAAGCGCCGTTGAATATTCTCAGCGGCGAAACCCTAGCCGCATTTGACCCGCCGGGGATTCGAATTCGCGACCTCTGGATTTATACCTCTGTGCCACCAGGCTGTTCCCCTATTACGTGTAAGAAATTTTATAAAAAAAAATCATGCCCAAATAATTCCATTTTTGCTCGCGGAGGCTTGGCCAATACCGCTAGCGGCCGAAATTTTGACAAGAGCGATTTAATATTATCTGATAAAGTTTACGATTTTTTTACTCGGAAGTCATGATGAATTATGATATGAGGTCAAAACAATACGCCGGATTTTTTATCGGGAATAGTCTTGGAACACGGTGTATGTGCGGACAGGACATAAGGAGTGATAAGGACAAATAGACCTACTCGCGTCGTTACGGCGTGCGGTGGAGCGACTTTATTGCGTTCCCGACAAGGCTTTACTCGCCGGTACGAAGTTTCGCAAAATGGTCTATCTAACCGCTTTTTGACCAATATAGCTCGGTTTTTGTAATTTTTTAACTTGAACTCTAAACAACTTCGTTATAACTGTTGTATTTTATACGAAAATGATAAATCTTAACAAAAGCTTTCAAATGACGTCAAAACGAGCATCGTAGCTTCTCGGAGTCCAAAGTTATACTGCGTAGTAATTTCCATATGGGGCAAATCGAACTGCCACGCCTGCGCCACGTGAGCTTTGCACAATAAATCACACAAAAAAACAATAAAATGTTTATTCCTTTGACTATCACGTCGAGTAATGTTTAAAACTTTCTAAACGTATTCGCGTTTAAATAAAAAAAACATTACGTATTTATGTAAATTTGTATTTTTATTTATATTTTATATTAATATTTTATTTTATTATGAAAAAATCTTAATATTTTATATATACGTTTGTAAGTGTTATGTATACATGCTATCCCAAGACCATTCCCGAAACTATTATGGGTGATATGCAAAAAAAAACATCCCCATTTCTATAATATGTTTTAACGGATGGTGTCAATTCGGTCAGCGTTCGAATTCCGATGCCGCGCCGATCGTTACGGCGTATGGCGACAGTTGTGCGCTAGCAACAAAGATTTATTACATGATCCTTTTACTATGAACAGGGCTCGTGCTAATCGCCCTTATGAATTTAATTATAACTTTAATGTGAATCTGTGGATCGAATAACATGTAAATAAATTAAAGAAATAAATATGATGTCCCGTCTCTATATTTCCTAGTATAGTTTAAATAAAATACTATAACTAAACTGATATATATTTTTTATTTCATATACAATTTGAAATATACAACATATTAACAACCTCAACGAATAACATCCTTTGTTACTTTTTGGCGGTTTTGAGTTAGGATGTTATTACAGGTCAGAAAAAAAATGGCTATTTTTCTGTACATTCAACTTATCTCAATAATTACTGCGTGCAAAGATATCGTATGGATGTGAATATCGTAAGGAAGATTTTCAAAAAATCTTAGTGGAAAAACATCCCAATTCTAGTTAAGTACAGTATTATCATCAGAGATTATTTTTATATGGAATAAAATCTTTACTGACTTTAAAATCTTTTTCGTAGCAATATTTTACTTCAATATGTAATATTAGCTGTCATGGAAAAATAAATAAATTTTGTATTTAATAATTTCACCATGCAAAATTTAGCGATCTGGCAACATTGGAAAGTACAAAATATTCCATTTTTTTTAGATAGTGCTGGAAAGTAAACAAATAAAGAAATCTTAACATTTTATCCTAGCTATCGCTACAATATTTTTTGCAAACCGATCATATTTCACGATCAGCTTGTTGAGTTGCACCGCCATTTTGATTTGTATCATCGCAAAATAAAATGGTGTCAAAAGCAATCAAATATAATGGTTGCTGCTACCAAATTTTCAGGTAACGTCGTTTAATTTCGTCAGCTGGTCATATGTTTTTCAGTGTATGTGGAACTATGTACTTAAGCTTCTATAGTAGTTTGTTGATACAAACTACACGGTTGATAAGGCAAAAGTTGATAAGGCATTGCATTTCGCATCTAAAATACCGACTTTAGATACTGAATTTCATATTATTTCAAAGGTTAATCGAAAATATGTCAAGGGCGATGATTTATCAACGATTACACTCATGTATGAACAATACTACCGTGAATAGAGTATATATATTCTTTACTACTCTTCTTAAGTAATCAGTGATTTGATTATTAATTAACTCAACTATTATGATTTGATTACCATTACGGTGCAACACTTCAAATGAACGATTGATTCAATTTAATTATCAATTAATATTCCTAATGAAAATAACATCAGTGTTAAAGGGTTTGTTTATTCGAATTTAATATCTGTTTTACCATTTATAGGACTAATTATCGCCATTAAAAGATACAATGATGGTGAAAGAATCGTTTAGAATTTATATGCTTAGATCGGCGTCTGTAAAATACCTACTTATTGCCGCAGAATCTTACATTTGTCTTGTATTTGTTGTAGAAACCACTTATTAACGACCATTTTGTAGTTAACAACCATTGCTGTTATGTTTTCCTATACAATATACGCATAATATACATTTTGGAAGGGAGATAAAAAAAGTGACGATGCCCATAGGTTGTTATTGTAAGAGGAATTATTTATTACAGGTTTTTCAGTACGTAATACACTCAGTGTTTCTTTCAGGTAGCCCTAGCGCCCTCCCAGAGAAAAATGTCTCGACCCCGCTATGCAATAAGATTTCTGCAATTAAAAAATATAAGCGTTTGACAATTTTGATGAATTTTAATTGTAATTTTCCGTTATAAATGCACCCCCCTCCGAGCGACCAGCTACAAGCGACTGTTACACCGCCTCCCGCCTCCCCAACTGGACAAATCTGTACCAAATGAAACAGTTCAGTTTTATTTCCGTCATTTGATTTAAAATAATATACACAAGCAATTTAATAAACCACTTTTCGCCTATATATAACCTGAATAATGTATGTTATGCAAATAAACTTTCAGGTGTGAATTAGAAAGGTTTTCGGCAAATTAACCTTAAAATTGATACATCAATTCGGTACGCTACGTCGCCATCATCATGCCATGCACCAACACGGTTGATGCCTGTTGAACGATGAGCGTCGGTAGGTACAAGCAATGAAGCAATAAATAGGCTAAATAAATAAATAGGCTAGAAACAATAAAAAAAAGAGATTAGACGCATTAGGATATTACACCCGTAAGGCTAAAAGGCGCGCCCGCGCAAAGTATTTATTAGGTTATTTTCTTTGACAGTTCGCCGTCGGCCATCTTGGCCTAAGTGCGCCATCTTGTAAATCATGTTTGACGAGCAAAAAAGTGACGGCGAACGAACAAAGTGCCACCCGCTTACGGTTCATTCATTAAGGATTGATCAATACTTCGATGCGGTATGTATAGGCTGTTACATAATTTACATAATACTGAATCATGGCTACTGATATTCGATAGTTATATTAGCTGCATACTTAATTGATAGTGCTGTACTCTATCCCTTTCGAAATTATCGATAGTATATCTCTATCCCTTTCGAAATCACTTTAGAAAATATATATGTACACATCAAAAATGTTTATAGCGAATGTTTATAACCTAACCTAACACAACCACCTCAATCAAATTGTCTTATAAGATTTCGACGTGATTTCAGTGGATCCTCTTTATTTTTTTTTAAATGAATACTTTAATTTATAACAATAAAAATAAACAATAAAAAAACAACATTGAGGACTGCCGACTGAAGTTTAAACTAAGCCTTACAAGTGGCTGACTCTGTAAACTCGTGATTGCGGAACTCGGGATAAGTCACTTCGCTCCCAATCTCTAGATCCCATCGGGCCACTTACGTGCCTATCGTCCTATTCTATGCGGCCATCTTTGTCGCGCACCGAAGTGCGCGACAACTCGTGCCTGCGGCACTCGGGATAGGTGGCTTCGTTGTCCATATCTGAACCCTTTAAGCCACTTACGTGCCTATATAATATATCTCTGACCGTTAAGGCAGCGGTCGTAAGAAACGCATTCACTCGGACGTTTTTTCGAAGATGCCTGTAGTCGGCTTCAGTTGTTATTTATCTATTTCTATGTAACTGTCATTATAGCATTTCTCATACAAATAAATAAATAAATAAGACTTACGTTGCAAAATTGGTATCCACGAAAATCCCTTTTATTTTAACGGGATAATATACAGATATCGTATAAGTAGTTTCGGAGTAACCCTAACTTAATCTAGCATATCGGTGCTGGTGACAGGACGGTGACGTGGTAACGCGAATCCATTATATTTTTCCCACATAAAAACTTTTTCTCACACAAAAAATCACCCATGCCTATAGAAGTTTTCACTTCAAAAAAATAAATTAGGAAGAATTAAATCATTTTTAAATTTGTCTTAGTTTTCAGGTGTAGGTAGGTATTTCATTTCAGCAATGTTACTTTTCCAGTAACTAAATCTTGTTAAAACTGTGAAGTACATTATTTTATAACCACACGACGGTTAGGTAATAAATTATGTTAAAAGTATCAGCATGTATTATTCTGCATGATGACAACCGGTGGAACAACTTTTGCTCGGACGAGTACATGCACTAGACGTACGTGATTAAATGTACTAAAGGTGCGCCGCGTTAACTTCATACGAAACATACGTAATTTTACATTTAACTTTTTTTTTGAGCCACGAAACTGAACATTCTATATTAGCTTCATATAAATTAAACGAGGTTGAACTACTTTGTGATACATAGGTTCTCTCTACAATTGTTACAACAATTCTTAAATTACAAGATTACCAATGGGACTGCGTTTTGGAATGGGTCAAGAGTAACTATGCTTAACGTAATTTTGTCCTTGTTTGTAAGTGAAGGGAAGTGGGTGTCAATCATTTCATCCAGCCTTTTTATGGAACCGGTTTTATGTGTAATGCATTTTATATCTTAGAGTTCTGGAGTGATAACGAAATGATATTATGCGCTTATTTTTACTTTATATGGCATTCATTAACATATATATCGCAGGCAAAAGCCGCAGGGTAGGCAGTGCCGGGGATTTACGAAAATGGCCCGGATTAATATTGACAATATTGACACTGCCCACTCAGTAATGGTCCAAGTCAGCAACTATTAATTCTGTGCGAGCCTGACCCGATTTTAAGCGGGCATTGTTGGTTGTGGGCTTATCATACACAATTATTTTGGACCCCACTCAACCGAGCTCGATGTGCTTGTGTTAGAATCAGGGTAGATGGTAATAATGGTCCGTTAGTTAAGTTCAGTTCAGTTCAATGCCACCATGAGTGACGTTTATTTTTCATCAGATAACATTACACAGAAAAAAATATATCTTGTCCCGCCAGAGCCTGAAGGGCTCATCTGGCAGAAACACAGTTTAGAATTATGTGTTTCTTAAAGCGGCTTAATCCTTAAATCCTTAAAAATACAACTGTACATACATAAAAAAACTTAATAAACAATACTTAAGTGAAAATTATACACAATTTAATTAATAATTATGTGAATAAATAACAATTTAATTGCCCACTCGATCACTTGTTAGAAATGGTATATGCGCTGGGTCAGTAGTCACAGGCCTTAACTATTAGACTTCTAGGATTGCATCATTGATCATATGTGGCATTCATAATGTCTTCTTTACTAAATAAATAATAAATTAGTTACATAACGATTTAACACCATTAAATTTGGGTCAATTTTATTCAATATTTTCGCAATAATAAATTACATTGCTATACGATGAAATTAAGCGAGGTCACCTCTGCCGGCTGTATTCATTCTGCTAGTGCCTGTCATAGAAACTCACACTTGTATCGACGCTTGTTCCACTTTCGACCAGCTCTCGGAGGCGACCTTGCAGACAGACGGTGCACTCGCAGCCTGCTAGCACCATCAGCACCTCCAGCACCAATACGGACAGTGGCCGCTGCTCAGGCATAGTTTACACGTGGTCCGGTCCTATCGCGCGAGAAGATTCAAAATTCATACGCGAAGCGAAAGTCTGCGGTGGCGTTCGAGGTAATAAGGATTATGACGTAATGCCTCTCACCAACCATCCCTCACCCCCCCCCCTTGATTTGTCAATGACAGAATGGAGGTTAAGTACTATAAATTAATTAATTGCCCATACCTTTTGCAACCTTTTCGATCAATGTTCCGTTGTCACATCGTACCCATCAATTCAATTGGCCCGAAATAAGTCGCATTTGAAAGTGTCTAGTAATAATCCATCGGGTAAAAAATAAACATTGTAAATTGTTTTTCTAAATTCCTGAAAGTAGATATGTTAATAATATATAAAAGAATGCCTAGTGTAGTGTATGATATATAGCTACATAATATTATATCAATAAATGAAATACGGGCGGCGCGACAGGCTGTGCGCACCTCACCGTAGTTGAGAAATAATCGATTGTTTATACTCTTATTTTTGGAATCAATATCAATGATATGTATCGTAACAGTAACAAAACTTTAATAAAACAGTAATATTTGGTAACAAAACTATAATTAACAAGATGAGTCTAACAAGGTAGATTTTACATTATACATTAGTCAGTACACTACACCTAGGGTTTAAATAGATTTTTTTTCAATCAAATGTATGTTGTATATTATTGTGTAAAACTATTGGTTTTTAAAATGAAGAGAAATAAATAAAATTACTTTGTTACAAATTTTTTTCTGTACCAAGTTTCTCAACGACACAGTAAATAGTGGATAAAACTTAAAAAGGTGGTGTAAAGGGTTTTACATGAGGCTTGCAATGATTCTATAATTTAAGTACAAATTAAACTTATATACTTTTATTATTAATATTACTAAAATAAAAAAAATATATTTCCAGGCCAAACATAGATTTTGATGAGATAATAAGATGAAGAACAGTCAGACAACATTAGTAGGGATTACGCTGGCTTATACAATGAGTAACGGATTACACACCTGAGGGTAAATATTGTGTATGAAGAGCTGAATGACACCGTCAGCCATTTTATAAATCCTTGGGCCATGAAAGTGGGTTATGCCCATTCAATAAACTCCCTTCGCTGCTAAAAGCAGCAGATCTCTCAATGCGATTATTTCCCGCGGAATCTCCCGACGGGAATATTCCGTAAACTGTATGGGCGTAACGCTGGAAGGCTGCCAGCCAGCATTAAAAGCTTATAATTCAAGACTTTCCGCCGCTTCGCGCCACCGTACTACGGCTACTTTGCAAGCGCCGGCAACACTGGTGTGATTTAATGATATAATAATTATTACGTATATAAGTCACCGGAGACACTTTTAGTGACGCCAAGATTATACGGATTAGTTCTAAAATCTCTGTGTCTAGCAGGAGTTTCTATTACGATTTGCGAATGTAAGCTCGCCGCCCTTTACTTTTTTACCTCTGTAAATTTATTAATTTTTTTTAATGTGCATATTTTTTATTATAAACTTTAATTTACCTTGAAATGTTTGATGTCGGCTTAGGTCAAATCTTTCGAGCTGAATTTAGAACCACTTCCACTTATCCTACGGAGTTGAAATTTGAAGTTTTGGATCAGTTCCGATGATAATGCATTTTTATGATAAGCATGACCTGATTCTCCAAAAGAAGGAACTGCTCAACGGTCAACAGCGCAGACGCGAAGTTTTGTTTACGAATTCAAGCACGAAATAGAGGCTTGTTTTTAAAAATGTATTTTTACTGTTAATTTATTGTCTATTGTGTCGTCTCAGTGTTGGATAGCTTGTTTCTTCGGCAAGGTTTCACTTAACAGGAGCATGATTTCCTGATCCTTGATTTCCTACGCGCCTACTGGGTCAAACGTCAAAATACATTATAATATTTGAAATTCAAAACGATCTGATAACTGAGAGCGCTGTCTACTCGCAATAAATATAGACTATACTTATAGACACATACATTTCTGACCAGCCTATTTCTGGAAATTACTATAAAATAAAGACCTAGGTAATGGTATTTTCGTGCTAATCTCAAGAACCAGTAAATGGATCCTAATGGAGTTTGCACAATGTTTAAAATTGTCGGTATTGAAAAAGTACTCAACGCTTAAAAAACATTTCAGGGAAGCTAATTTGCTTTGATACACTTTGTATGTAGGGAACCTGCCGTCTTTGCGTGGCAATTGCATATGCATGTTTTGTATGACATTTTGCCTAGAAAGGTCTAAAAATTAAAATCGCCATTTAAATTAAATGCATATATTTCGTTAACCTCGTGGTAAGGAGAGATGTCTCTGGATAGAAGCACGGGATACGGGTAACAGTATCATTAATATGTATGACATAACCTACAAACTGACCACTGGCCACTAGCCTACGGTTTACGCCATGACGCTTTTTTTTCTTTGCCACATTTGAATATAAAATTCTCCTTATTTATAGATTATACCTATAATAACTGTAAAAAGAATCATACAACTAATTCTATTCAGTAATGCCATTTAAATTATTTTATCATTGTAATTAGTTCTTCACTGTGTATAATAGTCATTTTTTTTAACTTTAACCTTATTTTAACCTTAACCTGACCTTATTTTTTGAATTTCTGTTGTTTTCGAATGCTGTTTTTGAAACTGAGTATTACATATCGCTATTTTGCAAGACTTAGAATTGCGCAGAGATAAGGTCCTAATTATCATTTAATATCAGTAACATACGTAATTCTAACATGGCTGCAGATTGATTGTTTTAATGCAAACCTAATATTTTAAGCACGTTTAATAGGGTCAGAATGCTGTTTTAGATTATTATTTCTCGTGTTAATTTGTGGTAAAGATGAAGAAGTTTCCATTATTACGCCAAATTATTTCTTTTGATTCTATACGACTCACTTATGAGTGGCTCGAACGAATCCGTATTTATTTTGTTATGATAAGGAATTTCTCAAGGGTGGTCATTTTAGTTTATTTGGGAAAATAAACCACACACTAAGTTATCGAATTCAAAATGTGAGTGTTAGTGCTTAACGGAACGTCTAGGGGAGTTAACTTAAACAAATTAAAGGTACATTTTTAAAAATTAGCTTTTATTTAAGTGCTTGAATGCGTATACAAAATTTCGTGCCTGTGATGCTCACCCTTGAGGAGTTGCTTCGTGTGAAGCCAATCCTGTATGTAGAATCAGGTCATGCTTACCATAAAAATGCATTGTCATCAGAACAAAAACCAACATGTCAAATTCCAAATCCGTAGGATAAGAGGAAGTGGTTGTAATTCAGCTTGTAAGATTTGACCTGAACTGATTGCAAGCTAAACAAAAGCTTGTATAAAAAAATGCGATTAATGTTTAGAAAATATATATGTACTCAAAAATGAAACGACTTTAAAATGAACCTGATCTAAAACCTAAAAAACGCGTTCCAATCCAGCGTCGTTTGTGTCAGCGGGGTTAAATTAACCTCAAAAATGAACGCCAAGCGTGCCCTGTGTATCCGGACCCTCTCAGATTTTAACAATGTTTTATCCCTGGATAGCTGATTTTAGGTAGATTTCATTAGAAAATCTACCTATTGCAATGGGTATCACGTCACGACTTCCAAAAAAAATCGACATATCTTCGCGTTTCACATCCCCTAGAAAAAGCAGTTTAAACGTTTATATATCTATCTATCTATCTATATCACTTCCTTGTGGACACGATTACTGCCGTAATTTTCTACTAAGCTAAACCCCGACACAGGGCGAAGGGACGGAGTCCCTTTCTTAGCATTCACGCGGAAGTATTATGCTCAGAATTGATTGGCGCCGAGTGCATTTATCATATCGCCGCACTCGGAACTGTTTGTATCAGTGCGCGTGTAGAAGCCTGTTATCAGGAAAGAATATATGTAGCTAATATTCATATTTTTATTAGAGATGCACTCATAAAAGAACTATTTCCTCGCCAGATATCATCACATCATGTTCAATTTAGTATTCAGCTGTCGACTTTGTGGCCGGGCGTACATTGGCGAACGGAATGCTCCACAAGGCAATTGAACCAAAGACAACTATTAAGATAGGCAGAGTGCAGCAACATTTTTAATAAATTATTTTATATTTAACTTTATTAAATAAAGTATTGTACTCGTAAAAATAAAAAGGAATTGATAATTTAGCGGAAATGACCGGGAGCCCCTCGGAAGGGGTGCCCGGTCCTTCGAGAACTGTCCATTTAGTAAACCAGCTCTTCACGAACACCTCAAAAGCCGCGAAGTTAGAGGGAGTCGATACGAAGTCAGTAAACCAAAATGGTCTGATAGTAACGTCACGTACGCTCAAAAGTAAGTCACGTTCGTCAGTCAAAATTACGTGTTCTGCAGTTTGAACACCGCGACCATAACCGCACATTCTTATACGCACATTTTTGTAATTTATAATCACGTGCAATGGATTAGTTTTGTGCATCACCTTAATAGCACAATGTGATGTTCCAAGGAGACGCCAATCATTTTTAGAAGTCTTTTAGCATTTTGACGCAAGCTACGAGACTTCTTAATAAACCTCTAACTAAATAATATATATACTAACAATAACAAACGTTGAAACAACCAAAAAAAAAACTTATAAAATACTATATATAGTAAAATTGTAATACGTCTTTCTTAAATAATGTATTTAGATTATTTTTTATGATAAAATAGGCAAACTCCGTTAGCTTATCTTATATAATAGTCTGACACATTTGAAAACACATTATAATAGTTTGACACATTTTGATTTTACATTTGGAAAATTCGAATTCTTTTTAATATTTTTATAGATTGTTTTTTTTTTTTCAAACAATTATGTAGCTAGAAAGTTCAAAGAAAAATTAATACCAAACGCACAGATAGTTGCATCGCTTCAGGTAATGCAAGCTGGTTTAAATACAGGCCTGTATTTTATGAAAGCCATCCCACTCTCACCTATCAATCTGCGCGTTCATAAAATACGGTCAAACTTTTATTAAAGTAATAAAAAAAATATTTAAAAAGGTAATAATACTGTTAAAAAACGATGAAAATGAAACGAATATGATGTATAATGAATGATAAGTGAATAATTTAATGAATATTTACAAGAATAACTTATGTTCAACGCAGGACATATGCAAATGAATCGTCATGGCTAAAAATAAAAAAGAAAGTGTAAAATATATGCACATTTCGTAAATACTATACATTATAAATACATACATAATACTATACATTTATAAATGTATTGTATTTGCTAAATGTGTATTACCTGCATACTCGCGATTCTAATACATTGTTTCTCTCGATTCGAAAAAAGTGTTGTCATCTCCAGTACTAATGAGTGTTCGAGGCCTTTGGAGGCGTGTGCTAAAGAAACCGTTGGAATATAAAAATGTGCACAAGGCTCGAGAACATTTCAATTCTATGAAACTCTATTCTGTTCTATTCTATGAAACGATTCATTGTTGCATTTGAATTTGATTTACTTTCAAATGACCGTACAACGCAATCTGACATGATCACTTAACTCACTGTTGTGCGTTTCGTACATTTCATGTGATATCTGCGAATTTGGCCGGAAATATTATCGAATTGTAAGAGAAATTGGATACGATTCAGTTCGCTTATAAAATATTAAAAATAAAACTCGATAATTCTAAGCAATGGATACGCGAATTGGAGCCCTTAAAGTGTTGGCGGATTTTCCACTTCAGCGGATAAATCAACATCTTGTTAAAGAATTTGGATGACGTTGCCTTTTTATATAACTATATATTTCTTCAGACAAACCATTAAATAGTTTCCGAGTTGAGTGTCCACTTGTTTTAGGTACTTTTTGTAGAAATACCAAACCTATAAATAATAAGGCTTTAAAATATATACGGGGTGAACTAAGTCAGCAGTATCCTTTTAAGGGATAATTCTAGACATTTGCTAGATAATGCTGACTTTAATTTCGTCCTGTATATTTTTGTAAGCGTACTAATAAATTATATTACTAATATTAAAATGATCAACTAAGGTAGGTTATTACGAATGACCGAGGTTATTAGACGCATTTAAGCAAACCAAAAATTGGCACAAGGCAAATTTGCAAAACTCGTATCTACAACCATCGCGTCTACTGTGTATTTATTATTGGCATTGGTCGATCGGATATCCCCATGGAATCATTATCACAGAATAAATCAGTATGCAGAACCGCCCAAATTACACGCACTGGCCACACGTCGGGCATTCGGTGACCTTTCGTAGATCGCTATCTGAATTATAGATTCGCGCGATCGGTGATAAATTAATTACAACTTTCTGACGAATTATTAGAATGCGAAATTACATCGTCTGATGATTTTGGAATATTTAAATCATCCATTCGATCGTGTTTTGTAGTGAACACATTTAAGGCGCAGCTAAGGAGTAACATTAAAAAATCTGCAAAAAATCCAAAATTTTGATGATGCACCACTCCTTAACCACTAAGTATTTAGATGAGTGGTTTACACCATTATGTATATTACAGACTTATCTTGTACTCCTTGGACGCTGATTTTTGAAATTCGTTTTTGTTTTTGAAATATAAATTAAATAAAAAAAATGTTTTTACCCGAAAAATAGTGCATATTGTAATGGTGTAGTTCTTAGCAAAGCCACACTTGTAACTTTATTCTTATTTAAGATAATTAAAAGTTGCTAAATTTAGACATAATATAATTTCGACGAGGCCATAAATCATCACTCGCACGCACGCCGCGGCAACTATCGAACAACACTTTTACGGCTAAGGATTTAAGGTCGACATTGGCATGATCAAAAACAGTGTGTTACGATGTCTCGACTGAATAATATTTGGGCATAGAATGTGTCTTATTCCTTCATCAATCGATGTCTATGGTCTTAGCCTTATTATGGGCCGACGTTTTTTAACGCTCGTTGCAGAAACAAAATAAATTTGTTTTTATTATTTTATTTTACCTTGTAAGCTGAAACAATTCGATCCTAAAGAGATAAACTCTGAAAAACAAATTAATACGCCAAGAGTGACACTTTAATGGATTGCTTTAATGTTAATGCCCAAAGCACCTCTAGCGACGTTTGACAGTTTGAGGTTATATATAATCAGCTGATTGAGAAATCTGTTTTTCTATGCGGGGAGTTACGGGTGCGGTAACCCCCCCCCCCCCCCCCTTAATACCACCAATAAGCGTCATACGACATTATGACACAGATTAACAAGCCAATGTTTCAGCGTTGATTAGGTTTAATAAAGATAAACGCGCTCGACATTATTTTCATCATTGTAATAGATTTATCCATTGCTAACTTAATTAATTAACCGTTTGTCTGTAAAAAAAATCTCATTCACTCGAAATAATAAAAAAAAAATGCTTTCCTTATGAAATTAATAATATTTTGATTGAGGACGTCGATAGCATACGCGACCCTTGGCAGTAAATTAAATTATAATAAACATATCGAGCATATAGTTCAAAAAGCATTTAAAACACTTGGTTTCGTTATAAGAGCATGTAAACCACTTCACAGAACGGATTCTATTGTATTATATTACATCTTCTCTGTCATGCATCTATCGTTCTATTTCACCTAACGTCATTTAGAAAGAGAAACATTACTAACTTTACTCTTAAGTTCTTTGTAGTATATTTTTTACATGTTTTTGGTGGTATTTCTAAGCGAAGATTACGCACTTAAAATC
Organism: Neomicropteryx cornuta; assembly: GCA_020383195.1. NCBI lineage: Eukaryota > Metazoa > Arthropoda > Insecta > Lepidoptera > Micropterigidae > Neomicropteryx > Neomicropteryx cornuta. The sequence continues at coordinate 3,730,563 of JAHKQU010000011.1, forward strand.
GTACAATCCCATAACATTCGATATATAAGAGGCGATTTTTTCACAAGCTTTTATCGAGCTTGCAATGTCGTTTTAGGTCAAATCTTGCAAGCTGAATTAGAACCACTTTGCCTTATCCTACGGAGTTGAAATTTGACATGTTGATTCAGTTTCGATGAGAATACATTTTTGTGGTAAGCATGACCTGATTCTACACCCAGGACTGGCTCCAGATGAAGAAATTCCTCAACGATCAACAGCTCAGACGCGAAATTTTGTAAACGCATTCAAACATTTACATAAGAGCTTGTTGATTTCTTTGGGCCCGTTGTGATGGGATGTTGGTCGAGAAACCGCGTCACGCGTTAGAAGTAATTTTTACGTTTGTCGAGTTGTAGAGTCCAATTGCTTTATTTACGAAATATGTTTGTCGCGTTGTAGAGTCCCTTCCGAAATTTGATGCTAGTTGTCTGTGTTTTTTTTTTTCACAAATTATACGAAAGTATACGAATATACGAACTTAATAATGATAATGTATAGGTGTATAGTATAATAATAAAGTGACTTATCATAATATATTGAAGAGAAATATATTGAAGAGAAATATATTGAAGAGAAATATATTGAATAACAGAGAAAAATTTCTTATATTTCATTTATATATCCTGTGTGTTTGTGTGTGTGCGAATGGCCAAAGAAGTATAACTTCCACTGTTTGGTACGACGCAGACCCAATTTTTTTTTTTAAATGTATTTTTACAACCAATTTATTCACATATTGTGCCAGATTTGCCTTCTCGTTCATGCGTCACTTTTAGGGTTGTCTACAATGGGTACTTCAAAGGTCGTTGCTTCTAAGTATATTATGTGTCTTTTGTTGTATTACACTTCCGGTTAACTGTCGCCAGGTCTATGGTTCTCGCGAGTAATCAGTGAACTCGACCGGAGATGTTTTGGCCTAATCCAGCGACTTTTTGGCCTAAGCCTGCCACGTCAACAGATAAATCAACGAAGGTCAGAACTTGTCCGCGTCGACAGAACTTCCCGCCTAGTTCCGTTAATCTATTTACCGACGCAGCGAATACAAGAGTTGTATTTGTATATTTCTTGGTTTGTATTTACATTTGTATTAATCAAATCGATAAATCACATCTAGCCCTATACAGTGCAGGATTTAGGTATAAGCTTAGGGCCCCCACTTTCTTGGGGGCCCCCATAATAGACTAGCCATTGCTGCGAGCAGTTTAAAAGACCAAAATCTTCATGACTGTCCGAACAAAGTTTAGCCATCGTTTATTTCTTATAACTTAATCACAATTTCTTCCTTATTTAATAGTGTAAGAACACTGCTGGTGATTAGCAGCGGGCGGGAGACCAAAACCGTGGAAACTCGGTTCCCCCTAAAAGGGAAGAGGGACAGTACTTTTTCAACTTTTTTCTCTTCACCGATTTTTTTTAAGCGCGTCTTTTCGAAGAAGAAAGCTCTATTGTGCCTGCATTACCGATAACCCGTTAACCGGTATTACCGGTAATTATGACTACAGAAATTACTGACAAATTTCGACAGAAAATGGCGGTAATTTCAGTAATTTTTAAAATTATTTCATTATTATTTTATAATAGTAATGGAACGTGTAAGTATATATATTTTTTTACTATAAACACAGTGATTCCCCTGTGTTGCTCCCCAATTCCCCAAATAGCTTAGGGCCTTATCAAGTCTAAATCCGGCTCTGGCATTCATAAATACTGAGATGATATTAAAACCTTAACCCGTCATCTCTCCTCCGAAAATATACAGCGTGTTCCAAGATCATTCCCGATAAAAAATCCAGCCTATTGGCCCTGCGATTTCAAACATAATTTGTTTTGACCTCACATCGGAATTCATCATGGTTTCCGGGTAAAAAAAAGTAGTGTAAAATATAATGTAACAATCTATTAGATGAAATAAGAATGATGATATTTTAACAAAAAGTTTAAAAATAATGGATATATTATTAAGATGAAGAATTATGGTGAAATGAGATATATTTATAATAGATCAAGGCAATTGTCAAAACAAGAGTATTTCATTCACAAATTGCACCTGAAATGAAAGAAGTAAACCTTTTTTTTTTCTTCGCAAATTTGTTATATTTTGGTAGAATGGTGTTTATCACTTAGGTCATAAACAATTATTTTAGGCCCTACCCAACTAGGCCAAATATGCCTGTGATAGAGTCAGGGGAGATAATGAAGCTTTAAAAATGGTATGACCATATGCGGATTCGAACCCGCGACTTTTCGGCCAATAGTCCAACGCCTTAACCGCTAGACTACTATGATCTCGAAGATTAATTCCGACCAGGCAGTTTAGTTATTCTCAGTCATGCACAAATTTAAAAATAAAATGGTTTTAGAACGCCTCCTACTTATTGTCTCCCAATTGTCGGATTATCATATAAATCGAATTCTTTCTATTTTAGCTCCCGTACTGATGAGCATTATTCATACTGAAGGCACCTCAGAAATCGAGTTTAACAATGCAATTGTTCTCCCAGCAGGTTATTCTTCTCGAAGCTAATTATGAGATGGCGAACACAACGCAATTACAGAGATAGACAGGGAGATTGGTGTGCAAATTTCTATATGTAATACATTCCTAGCCTCTGAGGAGGGTGTAGTTTTCATACGTCAGCATAAATTATTATTTTAAGCATTTTCAAACTTTTGAATCACCTTTAACATAAAAAATATACTTTACCACGTTGTAAAGTGTAGTTTATATTATTTAATAGAGATATAGGGACACTGGGTTTTCCTTAGGGTTTATAACTTATAAAATTGGCGGCGAGTTACGTTATTAATCATTTTCACAGATAGTTTTCCGGTTCAAATAGACGCATCGTATAAATCAGATGGTTTCCTATAAGGGAAACGCAACGCTTTAGATTCGGGTAGATAATTCAATCGTTTGGCTGTTGCAAACGAGGAAAATAATATAACACGTCCTTAATTGGTTTTTATGACACGGTCAAAGGACAGAATTGGCGCCAAGGTGATGCTTTGTGAAGGTTTGCGGAATAAAAATAACTAAGTCACATAATTCGCTATACCGATCAAGACTTTATGACTTATGGCGTATTAGCGCGAATGTAGAAATAAAAGAATACCTTTCTGTCATCTTCATTATTCAATCGAGTCATCGTAACGCGCCGTTTTTGATCATGTCATGTCGACCTTAAATCCTTAGCCGTAAAAGTGATGATTTATCGACGTCGAAATATGTTTTTATCCTTAAAGTGGGGATTCGCGAAAAAATAAACGCATATTATAGACAAAATATTAGTTTAATTTATATTTCAAAAACGAAATATTAAAAAAATTAGCGTCCAAGAAGTACAAGATAAGTCTGTAATGTACATAACGGTGTAAACCACTCGTCTAACCACATAGTGGTTGAAAAGTGGTACATCACCAAAAATGTGGTTCATTTGAAGATTTTCCAATTTAACCCTGAGCTGCGCTTTAATAAATTCATGTTAGCGAATTGATTATTGCGTTAAGTTTGTCCTCGAATAATAGTTAAATAAATAAATACATTTCACAGACTTTCGATTTATAATCACTTATCGGATTTGGGCATAAGAGGTTCCTTTCTTCTCCAACCCCCCCCCCCTCCCTACAAGTACATACAGTCGGATCGGGAGAGCAGTCGAATTATTAAATTCCATTACTGCGGAGATTGATATGTTCGTCTGTTCGCCCGACCGAAATAAAAATCTGCTCCCTATTAGATCTTTGTGAGATCAGGATGAATTATTGATTGTTATTTTTCGACTGATTGCGTTCATTTTAATTATAGCTAGCTGCTATGTATTTTTCTTGATTATTTATGATTATTCTTTGTTTTTTATTGTTGTTTTTTCCTTTAATATTATCATTTTTGTTCTTATTTTGTTATGAATTAAGAAAATGTGTACCTGTTAAATAAATAATTAACTAGTATTTAATTTATCTCCATGATAATAAAATTGTTCAACCTAATTATATTATTTACAAGCTGACCCGACGAACTTCGTACCGCCTCAGAATCAATAAATGTTGTGTTAACTTATTAGCTAAATTAAATTAACTTTTTTACAAAGAATACTCAAAATGAATTAATTTCAATAAATGTGCAAAAATCAAATTGATTTATATGTATTTTATGTGATAACCTCACGAAGTAAACATCTTCGAAGGCAACTTACCGTTTTAAAATAGAATTCCACAGAATACAAAGGCATTCTATATAAAATGTATGAGAAAATGAACTTTCTTTATAATTTTTTTTTCGTGATTTTTCCAATGTTTTAATAGTTATTCTGCTATTCGGGGCGAAGACAAATCCATGAAGTCAAAGGTCATAAAAATCGGTCAAGCCGTTCTTGAGTTATAAATGGTATAACTAAACCGACTTTCCTTTATATATGTAGATAGATTGTTGGGACATTTTCTTGAGCTATTATTATAATTTCTTTTTTTTTGTGTGCAGACCAATTAAATCGCTGTTATAACTAAGGGGAAAAAACAAATAAAACGAGGCAAAATATTTAATAAATGCTTTTAAAAAAAGCATTGTCTTATCTATGCGATGCGTCGAATAAAGAGTTCAATTTTTCAGACTTTTCTTTTAAATATTTTAAATTAGATTTTTGACGCATTGCTTATACTTTCTTACTAGAGCTAGCTATCTACCCGTTATTAAATTACAGGATTAGTTGAATGCTGTTTCCGATTTGCCTTTACAGTTCGACAGAAACTTAACGATTTATGTTTCGAGATCACGCGAACTTCACAAATTTAATTCTAACATTGATTGATCGTGTTAGCAATTTTCAAATTGTTTCGCAAATTTAAAATTCAAAATCGTTCAGAGCGACACGCAATACTCGAATTCGAAGAGTAGGTACTTTTATATCGAATCATTTTCTTGATTGAGATGTTCCTACCTATACAGGGTGTATTTAAAATCAATACTGTCTTTTTAGGAAGTTAATCTGCTTTAACAACTATACCTGTCTTAAGGAAAAAAAATATTAAAAAAAAATAAAAGAACTAAAAAAATACAACCTGTATATCTAACAGAATAATTCTACCAGTTAAAAAACTAATATTACACCTAAAAACATGTGCATTGTAATACAAAAACCAAAAAAATATTTAAAATTACCTACTGCTAAATGCTAGCTATATTTTTTGTACTTGGGAAAGATCTACATGTCGACTAAATAAGTAATATTAAAGAAAATAATAAAAGTTTTATTTTTTTGTGCATATTTTTCTAATTTTTTATTTTTATTCTGTCGTTCAGTCATTTTGATAAAATTACATCTACAATGCTGGTTTTTTAATGGGAAGATTCAGATCTTTTTTTGTCCTTTGCTCTTTTGGTTAACTATTTACCAAAACAGCCTCTCAGTCGTCATTTTTTTTTTTTTTAGTACTGTTAAGACGTTGCATTTTTATTTCGTGTTTTAGCCAGATACTTTTCTATGTTCAGAATATGTTCATACCTTATTTTATCCTCAATATTAAATATTTAACTGTGCCACAGCATGCAATTTTATGTTACAGAGAATTCACTTTTAAGTAACCACTGTTATTTTTTAATTATGTAGAAACATTAATTTAGCAATAATAGCACACACTGGCCACAAATTTAATAACCAACCGACTGCGATTAAAATGCAATTAAACAACGTGGAACGTCAGTTTTTGAACTTCTTTCGAGAGCTTCGACCAAAGCGCGAACTGTCAAAACGCCGAACTTCGAAGGCCGCATTTCGAAAAGCGAACGCGCGAAGGCAAGGGCGCCGCCCGACAACTTTCGCGCGCCAACGTGAACTGATTTTTGAAAACGGAACGCCGGCCGATCTCCGTCGCCCTCCGCGCCGCTCCGCCTCGTGCCGTCTCGCTCTGGCCCGTTCATGGCGTGACAGAGTTGACCTATAGTCCTATAGTCGAATGCATTTTTTTATTTTTATAAGTGTGGGTTAAAATCGCCCAAAAGGGAAAATACATTTTCCCCTACAAAATACACTAAACTACAGATTACATTTTTTACTATTCCACACAATAACAACACTGTATTTATTTTATTAGCGTTAGATATCTCCTTTTATGTTCTTTTTTTTTCTCTCTCTTCTTTTCTTTTTTTGTTTTGCTTCTCTGAATCTCATCTATGTACTTACAAATTATAAAGTAAACGGAAATATATGTTCGTGTAAATAAAAAAAAATTTAGGATAAAGATATTAGGAACCTTAGATTTCTGCATTTTCTGCTCCGAATACTTCGCATTGAGGTACATTTTTATTGGAAACAGATAGATAGTCCATCTTAGGACAGGTCTTCAGCACCTAGTTAGATGGACACGGTGAAGATTCTGACATGCCACTAAGTGCGAATTTAGATGAGAGATGTATCTCATTTTCTCTTTGTATGTATAGATAAAATGTTTTTTTTTGTAATAAGTGTATGTCTAGCTGTAAGTTTTTTCTGTGGAAATAACAATAAATAAATAAATTTTAAAAACAACTTTAGCATTGCATTCATACAACGTTGTGAATACATATACATATAAGGATAGAACATCGAGTAGATACTACTTTTAAAACACTAATTTACGTTTAACCTATAAGTAAGTATATATAGGAAGTCTATATACGTGAGCGATAATTATCTCCAAAGCTGTCGGCCAACACGCAAATTTCAGCTTTTAATTAATCACTTTCCATTCACAAAATGAATAATTTTCATTGGAATAGTAGGCCATTTTGAATGATCGAATATTAACGAAGTAAACATTTCCAAAACAATTTCGAGAGAGCGGTTTTTTACAAGCTTTTATCGAGCTTGCAATGTCGGTTTAGGTCAAATCTTGCAAGCTGAATTAGAACCACTTCCTCTTATCATACGGAGTTGAAATTTGACATGTGGGTTCAGTTCCAAAGACAATGCATTTTTGTGGTAAGCATGATCTGATTCTACACCCAGGATTGACTCCAGACGAAGGAACTCCTCTATGGTCAGCAGCACAGGAACGAATTTTTGTGTATGCATTCAAGCACTTAAATAGAAGCTTGTTTTTGAAAATTTATTAATTAAGCTCGTTTTTATTATTAAGTTCAGATACTATCATATTTACACATTTTGTGTAGAAGAATCACCATTTTAGAAGTACATTTCATTGTTTCTATAACAAAAACAAAAATTAAAATTATATTTTTTAATTAATAGACAGAATGTCTTCCTTAGATACAAAAAAATAGCAAAATGCAAATGAACGATAGCAAAATATTTTGCATTACATTATTATTTGTGTAACATTTACAAGAATTAAATAAATAAATCTGTGTTTAATCTTCACTAAGTATAAAATATAAATGTAGTGTTCTCTTTTTATTTGAATATTGATAGGTTTTTTTTTATTTATTGTCTAAGTATAATTTTAACATGTTACCATTTAAAAATCAATAAATTAATAAATAAATATTACGTAAATCAAAACGTTTGCGTTTGACATTAGCGCATTTGAAAGTGACAAATAAACTACAAACGCACTCTGCCGGGGTTTAAGCCAAACCTGCGAGAAACAGGCCCTGCGGCGCCTAATAACTCGGCCCCGCCGCGAATTTATTTGTTCTCAATCTTATCGCGTATAAGTGCTCACACTTGTGCGGATTACCCGATAATCTCAAGGTAATCGGTGAGATTTTTGTTTATTTGTTTACACGGGCCGTTTTCCCAGATCGCGGAAAGTGATACTGTTTGGTGAATTTAGAGGGTACTTAATCGTCTCCTCGCCGCGCCGGATCGAAATAAAAAAATCTGCTTATTTACCCTTTTACAAAAACGTTATTTGTTTATTTTTTACCTGAAGCATCGTTTGCAAATTCAACATTTTAATATACATATTAGTATAAATATTATTGAACCATTTAGGCTAATCTTAGAGAAAAAATAAGTAAACTTTAGGATCCGGCTCGAAGGACGACATAACAACGAATCTATTATTAGGCCTGGTCCGGGCAACCAATCGCTGAACAACTTTACTCTTTTTTTTCGGTAACATAAATGATTGGTTACTTCACAAATTTATACTATTACGTATTTTTTGTTGAATTTGCTTTTATTTAGTTGCATTTTTTTTTTATGTTTTCATTATTTATTTCTTCTATAGAAATTCTATAGATTTCTGTGATGACTAACTGTTTATCCAATTCATCTTATTTAGTTATTTTTTAATTTCAGATATTCCCCATTCGTTTTTCTACTCTATTATTTTTAGTTGGGTAATTATTTTTAGTTGGGTTATTTTTAGTTTACTAATCAAACTTTAATAGAAATATTCTCAAGCATCAGTCTGCAATACGCAAAAAAATATATATTTTAGGACGGTTTTAATAAATCTGTTAATATTGACCCTGCGAAGGCATTAAGAGCTTCTTTGGTATTCGGACTTGCACATGTTTTATTTAGGGAAAACATTAACGTAGTAAATTTTACGCGCTTTTAACGATTTACTGAGTTTGACCCTAGTGTCAAACTGTCAAACTCAGTAAATCGTCTAAATAGAATAATAATTAACGTTGGCGAAAAAATTAGATGGGTTAAAAAGGATTTCGAATTGCTAACTGGAAAAAAAGAAGCGCTGAACTAAAATGCCCTTAAGCATATCCTAAACCAATTTCACACTGACAAAAATATCGAGCTCACAATTAGTAAGCTCTGTAGAATCATAATTTGTTGTGGTTAGTGAATTTTAGTAGGCCCAATCTGTTTGATTGACTTTACAAACCAATTCTTATAGATTGATAAATCTTACACCTAACAAAGAATTCTTGTAACCTGTACCAAACAATCGCGTAGATGCAGCATTCAAATGAAAAATTGCGTACATATTACAGGGCCTGTTTTGTTACGCCAACCAAACAATCTGTAGTAGACTCGAGAAAAGACGCTTCGCGCTTCTCACCTATTCCGCTATTTTTTTTCTCTCTACAGAACAGTTCAGTAATGGTTACAAAGCGGAATGTTTATGTGTACCGGAGTTCAGTCAGGCGTACCAAACGTTGGTTGAGCCTACTAAAAGCTTTAGTAACTGTAACCAAATAGTCACGTGTAACCAACGAAACTCATTCGTTCGTGCGTACAGGGATACAGGACTGTCACTATATCTAGGGGAATTTCTTGCAGAGCGTACAAGATTTTTTACTCAGTGCATGCAGGACCAGAAGGTAGGTACCTAAAATATTTAAAAAATCCTCGGCTTTTATGCATGCGAAAGGTACACTCATAAAAAATAACACCTCATGTCAACTCCCACATAATTTGCGAATCTGAATCATACCAAGAAACGATGTCGTAAGCTGAGAGCCCGCCTAACATTGTATAATTTTTTTAATAAAAATTGACGCTACAAAAAATAACAGGTTAAACTGAACACAAGTTTCGCCGGTAAGGCAGAAAAATGTCATCGTAAAGATTGCACCGGGTTAATTTATTTTATCTATCAATTAGTTTATTAGTTTATTTTATCTATCAATTAGTTATCAACACGCACTAATTTCGATGCTGTTATATAATTATTTGTATTATAGTAATACAAATAATGTAGTTTAGTGGGAGAATAAGGTGTGAGTGATGCACATCTCATTTAGTGTTTTTTTGTGCTTGGCCTCCAGAGCACACTTTTCACATTATTATGTATGTAGTCAGACAAGTTCTTGTCTCCAAATATAGGGTTTGTCTATTGTTAAGATATAATCTAATTTGTTATGTATAAACTATGAATGTTTAATTACTGTTAATAGATTTGTATTTTGTTTGGTTTAAAATAATGAATAAACGATAGCCTACCTTTTTTTCGAGCAGAACAGTGAAACTGCCCACAACAGTGGCTGGTGTAAATGTATTATAATAATATTAATTCTTAGAGCGATCCGGTATTATTAACCAAATAGTATTTTAGTACTTTTACTTTAGGTCTGGCCATTTTGTTAGTGTTTAAGTGGTTTTCAATATGTTAATTGCCACTTTTTCCACCTTAAATAATAATAATAATTGTGTATCAAATCGAAATAATATTTTTCATAAAAAAAATACGACGTGTATGTGTTGCAATACAGGCCTATAGTGATCCCGTTTTGAAAATCTTTATTATATTAGAAAACATTTATATATTATTAACTTCATATTTTAGGCGTTTAGTTCTATTTGTGGTACCGTTTCCAATTTTATACATAAAAACTATACAGTTACATTTATACCTTTAAATAACCCCTATTAATATTTGTATAATAATAGAAAAGATTAAAAAATCTTTAAACGTATGCTGAACGAACTTCACACTGAAGTCTTGGCTAGGAGCGTTGGGTTAAGCAATAATTGCCTCATATCTATTGATACAAACATGGATATTTTCATTCGTGTATCAAATTAAATGATATATAATTAAAATACGTATTACAAATAAAATAATTTTCTCATATATTATTTCTAGTTTTCGAATATGCATGCTGTGGAAATTGATAATTGTATAAATTAATTTAATAAAAAATATATATTATAAACATTGTAATAGCAAACATTTCATTTTAGTTTTAAAATCGTCGCTGGCTCTTTGATTATCTCAATTTTTTTTTTTTTTAACTAGAGATGATCGTATAGATTTTTTTTTTTTTAGTATTTATTTTATTTTACATTTAAAATATGCTTTAAAACTGCCACGGTGCACCTTTCACGTCGTTAATATAAAAATGTTTAATTAATTCTATAGATTTTTTTTTTTGTGCGGGGTGTTATTTTATGCTAGTATAATTTACTTTTTAAAATCGGCATACCTTCAGTTATTTTGGACTCTCGCCCCATTTCGCATAACGTTTTCATAATAAATTGCCCTCATTAGCATAGTGGCTTAAACGCGTTCTCTCAGCCGACGGTTGTGGGTTGCATTCCGATGTCATTCCACATTGGCAAAAATAATCACAGTGCGAGAGCGATTGTTCGGTATATAATTGATTTACGCACTCGGGATAGGTTACTTCGTTCTGCCCATCTCTAAACCCTTTAAAAAAGAGAGATAAAACAGGCTTTACATTTTTGACTTCTTATTTTTGATATCGTAATATGTATAAATTAAGTTAATTCGTGTTTTATCTGTTTTGCGTTGTCCTATTTCCACCGCCTCTTGTCATAAATTTGGTCGTAAGCGAGGCCGCGCCGCGCTGGGTTATTGATTGACCTTCCTGAGCAAAAAGGGAATTTACACGAGCGCTTTGAACATTTTTTTTTATATACAGTTCTTACACGTAATAGACGCCCTTTTAAGTCTTCGGGAATGGTCTTGGAACATCCTGTATAGACGCGTGTCAGCAGTTTTTTGTTGGCCTTCTGTGCAATCGGACAATTAATTGTGTCTGCAGAAAACTGAAAATCTGTCATTAATAAATATTAGCGCAGACGCAAACCGCGTGCAATGGGAGGTCGCGGCAATTGTACGGAATAGCTGACGTCTGCGATGTCTAGAAAGTTCGCAGGCGTCGCTAGATTCGCCGTTTAATTGTTCCGCCGCTCGCCGCCAGGGTCGCCACCCTCGCTCAACTAAGCCCCGAGTGAACGCACTCTAGCGGCGATAAATTATACTCTCGTTTGGGTAGCAATTTGGTATCGCAACAATGGATATTTTCTAATGGTTTATTTCTAAAGTTCGAACATAAGTAATAATTTTAACCTAATTAATTTAGTCTGATATATTTATTTTTTACATTTTAATACTATTTTAGATTTTATTGACGTGTAAACATTTATACCGGAACCCGAGGATTTTTCGGGGAGAGAATGAATTGCGATTTGGTAACGGTCGTAACAAAAAAAGGCAGTACTTATCTGGACGAGGAGTATGTCCATTATATTACTGACATTTATCCAAAAGGGAGGAGGTTGGTATTGAATTCATTAGTAACTGACATTTATTATTTTTATCAACACGAATGAAATATCAATAGGTAGATTTTTCATCTTATTTTCATCTTTCATTTCATTAAAATTTATAACCTTAAAACACATTTTTTCAATGAAAAATATATATATTTAATTATTTATTTATTCATAATGGCACAATGGCACTGTAAAAAATTAAATAATATCATAAAAACAAACGAAATACCAGTAATTTATTGTTGCGTAACATGGCCACTTAGGTTAAAAAAACCGTTGAAAACGCCTGAAAAAGGTTGCAGAAAAAATAAAATACTTATTACGTACGTGAGACGTTACTAACAAGAAATATCATAGGATAAATATCATAAATACAAAACATCATATATACATCAATTAGTACGTATTATTGTCTATATATTACATACAATATACATTTATTAAATATATAATTCTAATAATTGTGTTATGTTAATAGATCTTAAAGACTTATTATAGTTCATATTATATTAGCTTTTCTATTGTAATACGCTGTTCACCATATTTCAGATGCGAATCTTTTCAGATATATATGTAACAGGTATGTCAGTAGTAGATAATATGACATATGTCATATACTTCGAGTCCCAACCCCGTTACCGATGTAAAAAAAGAATAGCTAATAGGCCCTGCGACTTCGAATATTGTTTGTAAGGACGATATATTAAAATTCATCGTGGTTTGTGAGAAAATAAAAGTAAACTTTACGCGATAATATTATACGGTTCTTGTAATACGTACGCAGCTGAACGAAGCGACCGTGCCACTAATAAGAAAGGTAATTTACACCGGCACCCTAGTATGTTTTAATTACATGAAGATCATGCAATTAAACACAATGATCATGCAATTAAACACACATGATACTAAAAAAAGGAAAATTATGTTCAACCAATAGCAGCTCGTACTGTCAAATTTAAAAAAACTTATATTTATGTAGGCCTAAAGTATTATAATATGCTGCCAGAGGCGCTAAAAAAAATCAATAAATTTAAAAATGCAGTGCAGTCATACGAATTAGAAAGAAAAATATAGTTTTAAGGAATTTGAAAACACCTTGTCATAGGTTTACATAAGATTTAGCTCCATAAGCCCGATTTAGTGAAGTGTTATTTAACTAAATCTGGGTTTCTCTTAAGAACTATGTCCTAATTTCTGATATTGTTGTATTAAACATTGTATATTGTTATTAAACATGGATGATCATGTATGCATATTTTCCATAGTTATTAATATGATCGTTGATGCCACACCACTATACTAACCTCAAATATTATTGTATCCAAATTAAAATGTTATTCTTATATGCATTTATCTTGTGTTTATGGAATAAAAACATTTGAATTTAGAATATTGAATTATTAATGAAAATCAAATAACTAAATCATTTTCTATTTCGAGTGTTAAGTTCTTAGCGGTTAGATTTGTTTACTCGTTAATGGGTCGCGAATTCAAAAAGGTTGAAAAACACTGGTCTATTTTATCACCATCTTATCGTATACCCTACCAAGGATTGTTGACCTGAGATTGGCCTCTATTATGATTAAACCGAAAACGCGCACCCGCAATCGGAAACTGCCAGGTCGTTAGAAATTCTAACTTTAGACGCTAGCGTAGAATTTTCGTGCCGTAATTTTTACAATCTCGCTAGGCGTATGCCGGTACCCGAATGCATGCGTGGCTACATTGGGTAAGTCATTCAAAAAAAAAATCATCATCTAAATACGGTATTTAAGCAATCCATTATACAATTTTACTATATCTAAATACTATATACATACACATGTTTTATTATTTAAATACAATAGAAACACTAAACAATTTCATACAAGAATGCCTCTTGCATCATTTGCGTCTATTTTAATAACTATTCAGAATATTTAACTGGCTTTTCAAGTAACTATTTAATTACATTATGCACACTAATTTTCGTAATTTTTAGGATTTTACTTACTGCACTTATAAAATCATATATTTTAATGGGCCTCTTCCCGGTGGCATTTATTTATTTATTTATTTATTTATTTATTATATCCATAAAAAATTATATCATTACATGTATATTAATATATCGCATGTTATTGATATTCCATAAAAGAAAAGTACAGTTTGTGTGCAGGTGTGTGTGTTTGTGTTGTGTGACAGGATAATTGCATTTTCTACTATATGTATAAATAAATGAAGTTTAAATTTATGTATTTCATAATCTTTATCGTATTTCTGTTTAAATTTACAATAGTTTATCTTACTTGAATTTGTTAAATATTTTAATATTATTTTTTTTTACCGCTCACAATGTTTATTAGTTAATCTACCCTAGTTTAAGGATTATTTATTTCTATTTATATTATCTTTGCGTCTTGAATTTAAGCGTACTCTAGCATATATGGCTTTTCTACATAATGACAAATAAAACACAAATGCATTATTGCGTTTCGTTTACTTCTGACGTAAGGTTCTCAGCAAATTCCTCAAACCACCCAACAAAGTCGAAATGAATATGCGATGAATCATCACAGATGAAAGATAATGTTCATTTTAAGATTGACTTTCATTTTCAGTTGAAGTTGTTACTTTTAGGCTTACCTCAGTGCCGTGACTTAACTGCAAATAATATCCAGCTTTTATTCCGCTATATAAAAAATAATTCCAAAATAATATCTTCGAGCTATCTAAACTGCACGCCCAAACAATGAAATGAAAGTTTCGGCGTCGCGACGCCGCGCGTCGGCGGCAGGACGAAGTTCTGAATGGCGGCGAAACTGGCGCGAACCGGAAATAGACGATTTGTAAACAAGTTTTGGCGGGAACTTTAAAGTTCTTTTCTTAACCTCTTAAATTTTCGCGCCTTTTGTTTCTCTTTTGTCGCCGGGGCTGAGAGGAGGGAGGAGGAGGGTGGAGGGAGACAACTGAATGACAGAGATATTATGACCAAGCAAGATCTTCTTGATGTTTACATGTATTTAATACCAGGCGATACCCGTGTACGCTATCTTTGTGTTTACCACAGAATAACGCCTGATTTTTGATTTGGTCTAGGACGTCTTAAAACGAAATTTGTATTGTTTCACAATTTATTTTTACGCATATATATTATATATTATGGACATATTTTATCTTTACCTGAAAAGACGGTCAACTACTTTCGATTTTATTTATGTATATTTCTTTACATACTTACATAGGGAATAAAATAAGTTCTGTTTCGCTCGCACGGTGTTGGATTCGCGCTGTCTCGCTCTTTTGACACGTGCGTACTTTATATTACTGGAAGTACGTCGATGACTAGAAGAGTAAGTTAATACGCCCCACCCTCAAACCCAAATGAAAGTGGTTCTCGTAATCGCACAATCTATAGCAAATATAAATCCATGTACCAATCCTAGCTTATATCTTGCATATAGATTTAAGTTTTTACTGCCTAACAATATTAAAATCGACAAACATATTATTAATAACAATAATTATATTAATATTATGTAGTCAATATTTCAAAATTTGCCGCCTACTATTTGGTAACAACCTCCAGGTTGGCCACTCTGTAAACTATATGGTCTGTTTGACATGCTAGCAAGTTGTCAACTTGAATAAGTGAGTGAGATGGCTGACATCCCATTCATCGGCCATTGTTCTGTGTGAACTGAAGTCGAGATGGCTTGCTGTACAAGACTTCTAAGTAATGCACAGAATGTCTTCCTTAAAACGGTAAAGAGGGTCTATGGTGACCCCACAGAATGATCCCTAATTCGATGATATACAATTTATGCATAAGGCTGGTGGTGAGGTGCATTCTTTCAAGAACACTACGTTAAAAATACACCCGGCAGCAACGTAATAAAACTGGTAACTCAACATGTTTATTTATTACACGCCAAGTTTTTCGCTACGGGCTTAAGATTACCTCGGGCGATACGACAGCGGCTTTATTTTTAGGGCGCCTTAGGACATTTTTAATTTCCACGTAATATACTCGAACAAAGTATTATAGAATGAACAATGATTATACAGGCTGTTGCGTTAGTCATGTTCCAATCGAAAAGAGATTATAAATTGGGGATTTTCATTGGGGAACTCATGTTGGTGATGTGGTGAAAAAGGCTCACAGACAATTTTATTACGGTTTGTATGCGAAGTCGTAAAGGTGCTGATTTTAAAGTGCTAGCACTGGCTTACAAAAGTTGGTTCGTCCTACCCTTGAATACTACTCATCAGTATGGGATCCTCACACCCAATGTCTTAAAGATGAATTAGAAGCAGTCCAGAGAAAAGTAATCAGACATGTTTTAGTCGATATGATAGTCTATTTGAATTAATAAGACTAACGAATGATACTGTCTGATCTACAACTCCCAACTCTCCAAGCCTGTACCAAGAACTGTGGGTTCAATTCTTTTGGCCAGTAGAATGCTCTTCACAGGTCAGTACTTGACTCTTTTCCTTGTTCCAAGGCTGTTTTTAAGCGTAGGCTGCGAGTTGTTGAGCTTTAATTTTTTTCCCCTCACCTACCAAACTCAACAATATCACCGGAGTGTCACTCTTAAATGTGATAATTACGTAATAATAATAATAAATGAGATCAATAGAAACGATTTTTATATTTCAGTTTCATAAAATATTGCTTTTTTTTTCTTTTTAAAAACGCGTTTTATAACAAAAATGGTTTTTTGATACTGGTCCCCCGCATTCGAAATGAAAAATAAGAATATTTGCGTTCATTTTGTTTCTTCCTAGGAAAAGTCTGACTCCTTAGAAGATTTTCTAAAAAAAATACCACACGAAGCTTTCTCCCATTTTGAAAAATTGCCACGTTTTTTTTTATATAATGATATCGTTCAGTTTACTTTGTTTAATACACTGTTATTTTTTTTAAGGTTATAATCCGAAACGAGAATCCGAACATCGGCCATTTTTTATTTGTGCAGCTGATAGTAATTTTGGCATAAAAGGCAATCTGTTGAGTGGCACGCAAGAAGCAATTGAATGATCTTTTTAATATCTATTTGTTTGGATTATGACTTCGAAGGGATACGCCTGTCATGATGACCTGTGCGGAACCCTGTTTTTTTTTTGTCTTGGGGAGGAATTGCCCTCAGTAGGCCCCCTCTCCAGATCCGCCCTTGTTTGTTACCCGGAGAATTATATTGATTTTGTGTGTGGAAAACAAAGATTCGACCTCCAAAACATCCCAAACAGTTCAAAAGTTCAGGTAAAGACTCAGAAATATAAAATAAAGGAACGTTTCCATTTAACCATTACCTCTGGCAGATCAAAATAATTCGTACCGCGAAACCGGCGTCGTCGCCATTTTGTTTTGTGTTATTTTGGCGCGTGTTAATTGGCTCGTGAATATAATGTTTCAAACTCCAAAAGCACTTAAAATGTGTAATTACGCGATGAGAATGTTTATATAAGTGAATATCGTGCAAAAAATGTAAATTTTATCACAAAATTTGCAAAAGAATAACTGGCTTTTAATTTTAGGTGTTAATGTTGACAGACAACTGTCAGTTTTCCAAACTAATATCCATCTGGGAGCAGTTATTTGACATAATATTTTAATTTTTTTTTGAGAGTTTAATAACGAGATACAGTTTTAAGGAAAATAAACAGGTAGCATTAATAACGCAGTGCAATTAGGCAAACTACTAACGCGCGGTTAACAATAGAATATATTTATTTTAATAGGGCGTCAAAATACTCTAGTGGAAACTATCGGAACTAAATTAATTTACGGGAAATTAAATTAAATCTGTCTAATAAATACAATAATAAATACATATTAATAGAATTCGATAGAATAAAATATATTAGTAGAATAGAATTCCAAAAAAAATCATATCTAACCAGAACAATAACTAATTATTAAACTAACTTGAAAAATAAAGTAACTTGAGGCTAAGATTTTTTTTTAAGATTAGAATCCTTAAGGAAAGAGAAAATTAGACTCATCAAGAAGGAATATAATAATTAATTGAAGAAAATTGAACTGGTAGTATTTTTAAATTAAAAAATATGCTAATTAATAAAACACTGCCTAAGTAATAATTGAGCTAGTTATTTTATATTGTAGCCACTTAACAAATTTTAACTTTAAAATATTTTTAACAAAATATATACCTATACGAGAGCTTTATCTAGCCAACAAACTGTTGTTCAGTTTGGCAAGAAATGTACTTGCTATAATTTTGATGAAATAAAATATTTAAAAAAAGAGACTTTTAAGAAAATGGCACCGAATGGTGACTGTTTATTTATTTGCAATGCAATTTCAGAGCAAATGCAATAATTATATATATAAAAGTAAATTAAGCCGTTCAGAATTAAGACAGATGCTGGCTTTATACCAGGAGCACCAACGCAATGAAAAAAATACAAAAAAAACAGATACGCATTTTAAAGCACCACCGAGCTTGGCCCATAAATATATTTTTATACAGGGTGTCACAAAATCTGAGGGGGTTTTTGTGTAATGAGTAGGAATAATGCGAAAAATCATACCCAAATTTATTATATTTTTTAACAGATGGTCAGCGCGCGAATTCCGATGCCGCGCCGATCTATAATGAGCGCTCACAACGAAGACATGATTACATGATCCTTTTACTATTTTCGCATAAAGTTTACATTTCTTTTTCTCGTATGAATTTGGATATAGTTTCTTAATAAAAAGCAGTAGAATACGCAAGACTTGGTGCGTCGTCGAGAACGTATTAAATGACGCGACGTGCAACTAAACGCCTCCATGAACAGAAATGGATTCGCCATGTGCAATTTCCCTTCTCCGGATATAAAATATATCTGTCGTAATTTATCATTAATTATTTTGATCGCATCTCGCAAGCCATAAACGAAATAAGTACGCCATAAACATTGACCACTCAATACTTGAAGATGCGCTTCTTGCGAGAGAGTAATCCCGCCCCCAACAGTAACAGTAATCGCAACAATTGGCCTTTGTCGAGTGACGGGGGTGGTATTGAGAAGATGAAGGTTGAGGGTGGCGTCTAGACCAGATTATGGTAACCGGGGGCTTAGCCGCATACATGAAGCGGGCTTGTGGGAAATCCCTTTTAATTGGCAACACACTATCTATTTATTTATTTATCTTTTTTCGGGAAATAAAACAGTTAAATAACAAAGAAATCATATACAGGCTGTTACAATAATAAAACCAATGAAACTAATGGTACAAGTATATAAACCAATTAAATATTTCCACCTAGTTAGTATAAAATGGTTAACCTAAGAAATGCAAGAAACGTTTGGTTTTTGAAGAGCTTTTGAGCGCCTGTAGGTTGACATTGAATATATCAGTTTCTGGATATTTAGAATTGAAGGTTATAAATGGGTTAATTTGGTTCATAGTTCTATGACGTGGGATGTCTAACAAAACGTTTGATCTTGTCACACTTGAAGGTACCCTGAGACACATTAGCTCAGGCAGAGAGCTATAGTTAACCGCACTTGACATTATTTTGAATGCATATTCATGCATGCATTAAAATTAGCTGTTCGTATAAAATTCGTGTAGTAGATATGTATATATATAGATATAAAATGGTTTTGTTATTAACTTTAATACTTTTTGTTAGTAGAAACCTATTTTTAGCTTCACATAGTTTTTTATCGATCCATACTGTGTAAAATTGTTGGTTTCTCCACTAAAGATAAATAAATAAATAAATATACAGCATCAGCTTTAGCTCTTCTTTCAGCTACTGATTCAACTTTATGTGCAAAGTGCGTAGATGACTTAAGTTATAGTTTCAAGTGTGTGATTATATTTTACATATTATTAACAAAAAAAATGTAATCCGCACATGCCTCATGGGTAATTAATTCATGATTGCATACCGACTGGTAGTCATTTTAAATACAACCTGTATACGTAATACGTACACGGGTATAAATGTTAGTATAAATATTATGTAATGTCTAATAAAACAACACATGATAAATACATAATGTATATAGATGCACATAAATACAGATAGATATACAACATTTTCACTGTGTCAACCTAAACTACCACCCATAGAAACCCTTCTATTAGCATTCAGTTCCGATGACTATGCATTTTTATGGTAAGCATGACCTGATCCTACACCCAGGAATGGCTCCAGATGAAGGAACTCTTCAACGGTAAACATCACAGAAACGAAATTGTATTTACTTATTCGAGCATATAAAAGCTTGTTTTTAAAAATATTTTTTTTTACTTTTAATTTATTTATGAATTGGATGAAAAATGGTTTTCTGACAAATATTTTTTTATTAGTTAGAAGAAATAAGTAGTGCAAATGAAATTCTTACTTATCATCAACACGGTAAGTTTAAATATATATTTATCTGTTTTAATTTCCTCTTTCGTCGATCGTGAGTAACGCCCACTAGCGTCGTGCATTTGGGCTTTCGCGCCCGGCGTTCGGAACCCGCCCGCCCCCGCCCGCCCCGCCAACCCGCCCGCCCCGCACGCGTCTGAAACTTTGCTACGTCTGAAAAAGACTCGCGGGGCAGTTAAACTTTACAGCACCCTTGCGGTAGACACCGCACAGATTCTTTTTAGATTTCTCTCTTAGTATTTTTGGCTTCCGTAAAAGTACGGTTAAAACGACACCAGTGGAAAGGTAGCAATTTTATTAAATTATCGATTTCACTCAATTGAAAAGAACATTGGCTTTAAGAAAATTAAATATGATTTAGGAAGAAAACATAAGCAATGCCTATACTTAGTTCGCGTACGAACTCACGACATAAATCTATTATTTTATTTGAGGCGCAATTCCAACTGCCTTATCGTGAACAACATGTTCAGAGGCAAGTAATTTTAACTGTTCTAAGGTAAACTTTATTGGTTCTTAAATCGCTGCCCATATCCAAGCGAGTACGTATGTACAGCGAGAGCGTCACTGACGCGTCTGTCAGTGACGCGTCTGTCAGTGACGCTAGTCCTTTACGAGCTTTCACGATGGAGCCGATGCGTCCGTACAGGGAGATTGGTATTGGTTTGGCTAAGCGACGGAAATTTATTATCAAAATAGAGTTTTGTCAGCTGCGTTTTATTTGGGGAAGGGAGGTTGATATTTATTACGTATTAGCTGACCTATATTAATAAAAGTCAAAATCAATAATAAATCATGAAAAAAAAGACAAAAAAATAAACACAAAAATCCTCAAGATAATGAACAACGAATGTTACATTATCTTAAACGTGAGTGCTGGCACCTTTTAATCCTAATAATATTATTTTTATTCCAGAATAATTATTGATTTTTTATTAAAAAATTTATAATATTAACTCGACACAATCGACATTGTCGATAAAAAGTAACTTTTCCTGGATGTACCCGCCGGGATTCGAACTTGGGAACTCCAAAACAGAAGCAGTGCCTTACACTACTGATCCACCAGGCGTGTCCTCTGACAGAGAAAATAAAAAATATAGTATGTAAATTTACTTAGAGGGCTATTTTAATATTTTCTGTTCGGCTGATTCCCCCGGTCTAAAAATTCGTCTTTGCCAAAATGCCGAAAGGGACCCAAAAGGGAAAATCTAATATCAGCAGGATAAGCATCTTGAAATATGGCCAAGGCGAAACGCAGCCGCCCAGCGAGGAGTTAAGATTCTTATTTGCTGTACATTTATGGCCGCGGAAGAGGTATTGGGCGGGGGGGGGTTGGGGGGGGGAACACTTGCATTCAAATAGAGGATGGTGCAAGACGGGCACTTCAATCGAAGATTTGTCATGACATCACTTTAAGACGCATCCTGTGCACACATATTACTCCATCGAGACGTTGTAAAACACTGTTTTTGTGTGTGCCAATGTCGACCTTAAATCCTTAGCCGTAAAAGTGTCGATCGATAGTTGCCGCGGCGTGCGTGCGATTGGTGATATATGGCCTCGTCGATATATATTGGTAAAAATTTCGTAACATTTAATTATCACAGGCAAACTACTAACAAATATATACGCGGTTAACAATAAAATATTTTAATAGGGCGCTAAAATACTCTAGTGGAAACTAGCGGAACTAAATTAATGTACGGGAAATTAAATTAAATCTTACTAATAAATACAATAATAAATACATATTAATAGAATTAGATAGAATAAACATATATTAGTAAAATAGAATTACCAAAAAAAAAACATTGCTAACCAGAACTAACTAACTTGGAAAATAAAATAGCTGTATATTTTTATTGAAGATTAGAATTAAAATTAGTAACATTTAATTATCTCTAAAATAAGAAATAAATTTAAAAGTGTGGCTTTTAACTACACTATTATTTTGTCTACAATATTCTATTTTTTTCGGGTAAATCCTACGCTGCATCGTTGAAAGCGTGGCGAAAATAAAAGTAAAGACATTTTTTTATTTAATTTATATTTCAAAAATGAAAATCAATTTTAAAATCAGATTTGAAAGAATACAACATAAGGTTCAATGCACATAAATCTATAAACTACTCGTCTAAATACGAGTACTTAGCTACTTAGCGGTTGACGAGTGTGCATCAAGAAAAAATTGATTTTGAAGATTTTCCAATGTTTTTTCTTAGCTGCATTAAAACATTAAATTTAAATAAAGGTTTTTTAATCTAGTTTTAGAGTGGCCATGTTACTTCAAAAGCAACAATAGATGCATATATTTTTTTCAGTGTTATTTATAATTTATTGTGTTTCATATAATGAAAGATTAGTTAAAGTTTCACTGTTTCATCATAAATGTAAGCTAAACCTATGTATCTTGGGTTTCAGTACTTCAAATTGATGAAATTGAAGTTTGTTAATTTTCGGGACGTGATCTTCGGATCGGTGCTCGCCTGTGCGGCCGCCCTGCCCAGACTTATCCTAGGAACAATCTTATGACTGTTGTTTACTGCCGACTGCTGCAACGACATGGCCAGGAGCGAGACGGCATCGCCGTAGAGAAAGAGAAAGTTATACGCGCTCACTTCGCACGACACTGACGCGACATCGGCAATGACGTCCGCGTCACTATGCATTTAGTACACAAGTGGACATACGTCATATTGTAAAATTCTAACCCTTAGTTAATTCAGTGTGTAAAATTCGTAATAGTTTTGATACTCTTCATAACATTCTGCATATACATATATATAGATTTGATGATAAGATATTGTTTTAGCTTTCGCCATTCGGCGTCGTCAGAAAATATATGAAAGATGACGTTTAAAAGGAAACCTTCATAAATTCGAAAATCGCATTTTCAACTAAAAGATAAATATATCCAGCCACTGCAATAATTATTATATAAATGCAGTTTTGCTAGATAAATCGATCAGTATTATGAATTAAAACTAATTTCTTAAAAGAATATATCAAGTATCACGCGTTAAATACTTTTAAGTTAGGTTAATTTTGTCTATTTAGACCTACAGATCTGCAAGCGCCCAAAACCCAAATGTGAGAGAGTTCCCATGTCTTTAAATCAATTTCGCGGGCAAAGACTTCAAAACTTTTACATTAAAGCAAGCATCGAAATCCCTGCCGTGAGTTCTCGCGTGAATTGCAACGGGTAAAGCGGAAAGTAATTTGTTACAGGATAATCTATGATTATTAATTCTAATGTTTAATGGCGTCGTAGTTTCACCAACATAAAACGCATCACAAAATTTACATAGCAGCTGATACACAACGTTTCTGGTGGTGCACGTTCCGTTTGTGGTAATTTCCTATGTATTTTTATTGTTCGCGCTTGAAAATTTATCGTCTCTTACAATAATTTTGCATAAATATATATATTTATATTTTTTTTAAATTTTTTAAATAATTGCTATGACCTAGGTCATATCCAATTATTTTGGGCCCTACATAAGCTAACTGGCTAATGCTTATAAATTGATCGACGTTCGTTGAGTGACCTTAGTATAATTTAAAGATATTTTTCCCGACCGTGATGATGAAGACGATTTCATTCTTTGTTTCACCGCGAATTTATCATTTTGCTGCAGGTAGTTTAGTAGCGTTTCATTCCCTCCCCTTTCTTAGGCCTAATCCAGAGCTGCCAATTCCACTTTCATAGTTGTCTTGGCTCTGACTAATTTAGAATTGAAGTCACCAATGAGGAAGGTGTACCGCGTTTGTTCATCTGTAGATGTATCATCGTAGAATTTTGCGACTGTGTGAGTATGTAGGTGCATATACTTGTAAAATTTTCAGTCTATATCTGGTGGATTCTTTTGAATTTGAGGTCTTTGAGAATTATAAATATGACACCTCCGTATACTTCACATACTCCTTACCCTTGTACTAAATTTCATGTATTTAATTGTAGTATATTACATATGTTAACATAATTATTTTATAATATATAGCATAAAATATACTAGTTATAACGAAAATGTACGCTATAAAATATATAAAATTATAATAATATAGTATTATATATAATGTATTTACGCTAAAAAGGTTTGCAAAATGTACGCTAGAAAGGTTTGCTGCAAAAGTTTGCATAATGAACGCTAAAAGATTAAAATTAAATATTTTCTGGCCAAATACGCTATATTTTCGTTAACGTCGTTTCCGAGCGTATTTTTTCGGTTAAATTTTGCGTAGGTAATATTTAGCGAAACAAACAGCTTGCTCTGTGGAGCTAATAATATTGTCTGATTCGTTCTAAAGATAATCGCCGTGACGAGATGAAGCGATCTCATTTAACGGGTCGCCGAGAAGCTGCGAATCTTTTTTTACAAGATAAGATAAGATAAGATAATTTATTTTTTCCATGAACAAAGTTATTGTACAGGAATGACAATTACATATTTGTACATACCGTTACATTTCAGTTATATATAAAAAAAAACAACAGAATAAGACAATAGAGAAATTAGAATAAAGAATACAATAATAACAAAAAAAAAAGAAATTAAAAAAAAATATATGAACAGAAGTTACATGTGCATTGATGTATTCATAATTTATCACTTACTATCTAAATTCCTTAAAACTATAAATATTTTTTTCCAGAATATATTTCTTCAACCTAAGCTTAAACTCACGAAAATTATTTATACTTTTAAAGCTTTTAGGTAGCATATTAAAATATCTTAAGCCTAAATAATGACATGTAGATTGGTATTTGGCGGTACGGGCTGAGACAGATTGAACATAATTACTTTTATGACGCGTATTAAACTCATGAATATCACTATGTTTATTGGCAAATATTTTATTATTATAAAAAAGGCAGATTGCTTCTAGTATATATATACCATAAATTGTAAATATGCCCAGTTGTTTAAAATAAGGTCTACAAGATTTTTTATTTGGGAGACCTAAAACCGCTCTGACTGCTCTTTTTTGAAGAAGAAATATATCCGAAATGTAGGGCGCTGTTCCCCAAACAAGTATGCCATATCTCAAATGCGATTCTACGAGCGCATTATACACGCGTATTATAAAATATTTCACGCGTATTTCGTATTAGAAATACCGAAATGCGTTGAGTATTTTTATAGATTCAAGTAACTCCGTCAATTTCTTCAGCGTTTGGACGTGGGTTTTTACATCCACTGCGTCACTTTTCCTTACATTGGTCAATGACGTAATAAGTTTTATAAACGCGATATTACCTCTCCAAAAGTGACGCGTGCAAGAGAGGGAGATTTAGCAGATGTGAACAAAGTCAACTCGAATAACTAAATTTTGTACAATTTTGAATAACTCTAGATTGCCACTTCTCATAAGAACATTTTGTGCATGGGTACAGAAAGAATCTTTTTAGTCATTTGCCTACTATAATGCTGGTGAATTATGAGGTTATGCAGTACTTTGTAGTAAAAAGCATTTTAGTATTCCAGATTGAAAACATTGAATGCTCAAAACTAAGTCTACAGTTTTCACGAAATTGGCTTTTAGTTATAAGGATAGAACTAATTTTGATAGACGGATTTGTACGTCCTTTAATCTAGTGTGTTTGTGGAGAAGGTATTTCCACAAATGTGATTACCGTACATTATGATAGGTGGCGCTAGTAACTGATTCGGGCCATCAGAAAGATAACAACGGGGCCGTCTAAAAAAACATCACCTCGACAAGACAGCTTACGCATTTATTTTTATTAAAAGTGTTTTTGTTTATTAGCATAATAAATAGCCGATTTCAACCACACTCGCTAGATGGCTATGATCCTCTACATTTTGTAAACAATTTTGAACCCACTTTATAAGGGCCGATTTTCTTGAAATTTTGTGTTACGTATTTTCGACGACAAACTAATATTTTATCAAATTTGAACCCCCCTCTCTCCCCCTTTCCATGATAGAGTGTTATGTGACCTATGATCAAGAATGTACAATCCAAAACCAAAACAATTAAGCAAAGCGCCAACGTCACGAGATGTTTTCTTTGGAAATGGACAAATGTCAAAACATGTTCTTTGATATTTGACACTGCTTGTACCTACTAATGTCTGCGGCCCACTTAATAGAATAAGAATAGAGTTAGAATCTCGAAGAGTTCTACAGGTGCAACTTGTCTTCTGCAATGTACAGTCGGCCAGTTAAATAACTTAACAATGGAACGTTAGTTTAAATATATATGTTTTATTTTTTTATTAACAGCTACAAAATATAATTTTAATTAAATAAAACACTAAAATATTTCTAAAGTAACTTTATTGCATTTTTCTCTAAGAAATATTTTTTATGACATACATATTTTTTTCCTGGGATTTTTAACCGTGAAGGTTATTTGCAATGACTTTAATCGTTTAAGGTATATTTGAAGCCCTTGAAGTTTTAAGGCTTGCCTGTAGCTGTCAGTTACTCATGCATTGTTCTCATCAAATATGTAGTTTTATTTCTGAGAGCGAGAGAAATACAGATAACTCTGTTAAAACTAAGGGGCGCTTATAGAGTTGTTCATTTTTTTTTTATAATTTAAACAAAAGCCCAAAACAAAAGCAAAAGCGATGGTTTGCAAGCCCAATGAACCGACTGATTACCTGCGTCGCTGGCGAATCGCCCGTGCGGCGTTCCAATGTGCGCCTGCGCAGGTGCCGACCAATCAGATGCGCCGCTACAGTAGGAATACCTAAAATATATAGGTTTCGCTAAACTTCAAGATATTTTTTTGTACAGTACTCATATTTAACAAATTTATATACTGTATATTTATTGAAATACTTAATTAATAACAATCAAATTAAATATGAAATAATAATAAATGGGTACAACAATATCTATATTATTACTAATATATTGGTAGATTAATATTTTTTAGCATACTTTTTAATTTAAAATTGCTTATAGTTTCCTTCAGGGAGCCATTAAAGAACTTCAATGTTGAAAGAAAATATTTTTTTTTTTACCTCTTATCCTAAACGTTACTTGCCATAAAATCAAACTTCTATTTAAATTACTAACAAAACAGTTACAGAAAAACAATATGGAAAAAAAATAATTAAATGGTTGTGATATGATGTGATGTACCTACCTACATATAAAAAGTAAAAATAAATAAGGTTTAATGACTCTTTATAAAATAGTAGGTACAGTAAATTTCTTAATGTTATTAAACAACAACAAAAAACGGACAGAACGGATTTTATTTTTCACTGTTTTTTTAGTAAATTTTCACGTTGTAAACGTGTTTTGTTTTTTTAGTGCTCTAATATTGAATATTATTTTATGTTTTGTGACTATGTTATCTGTACATTTACTAAACACAAATAAGTAAATAAAATTTTATATTATTACGTTTTATAATTGTAATCAAAATTGAATTCAATTTGGATTAGAATATGTAGATAAATGAAGATTGAAGAATGAGGCGGTACCTGACAACAAATTGTAATTGTAATCGTAAACAAATTAGGGCCTGTGTACAGCATGCTGCGTTCAAATCTTTCAGGACTATAAAATCTCTTTAGATTTGGCTCAGTAGTAAATAATAAAAATGTTTATATGCCTCTGTGTTAGTATTAGGTACGACAGACGGTGGAGTCATTTGTCAGAAATAGTGGCTATAAAACAGTCGCCCAGCTGACTTTTATTGTTTGATTATTTGACAGCTTTCGCGTTAATGCCGTGTTTTCAAAATAAAATAGATAAATTACCCAAGAATGTGGGATTGTTTCTAAATGTTTTAATATGAAATTTAAATAAATTCTAGCTATCACAAAATGCTCTTTATACAAATTAATTCGTTTCTTTTCTTTTTTTTAATTTATTTTAGATAACTTTTGTTTGCTTTGTTTAAATAAAACCTCCATATCGAAAGTCATTTTCAAATTCTCTGCCACTAATCATTTTAGGATATCCCTGTCATATAGTGATAATAAACTCAAATTACCGTTGACTTGAATTATAAAACGTAGGTTCAGCCAACCCTTGAATACTACTCGTACCCATAAGTCACAAACCGATTGTAAAATTAGGATTTTTACAAAGCGCCCAGGCGGATTACAAAATGAACGTTAGGCAACGCGTTTTACAGTGTTTAAGTTTTGATTTTACATTTTTTTGAATATTTAAATGTTTATTTAGAAATGTATTAGCTAATTATTTATGAAAAATATATATATGTACGGAATGTGTTACTGAAACCTTAAAGGGCATGGTGTTACTGAGCCAATTTTTTTTTCAAATAAAATTCAAATTATTCCAGATATCTCAAGTATGCAGTTTTCATGTCCTGGAGTCTGCTGACTCGTCTACCAGATACTCACTAGTATAGACATTATATCTAGCAACATATATATATATATATATATATATATATATATATATTAATTACACACCTTAACCTATTGTTATAATATTACATTTCACAAGAAGAATAGTGAAGAATTTAAGTATATAAATATTTAGCTCTTTTTTTACATCACTAATTTTCAATATATTTTAATACCTAAAGATACCTTATTATATAATAGTGACAGTACAACTTTAGTTTGCCTTCGGTATAAGTATTTCTAATAATTATTGCCTTGTAGAGTATTTATGTGAAAAAAAAACTCTTTGAATTCTTCGCCTGAGAAATTCTTCACGTGAGAAATAATTTTCTTACAAATCTTTTCTGTCAAAAACTTCGAGAAATGGAGAAGGTTTCAATTCAAAGTGTATGTTGTTGTATTTTTTTTTTTTTTAATACTTCGGATTGCTTTGAACGATTTGGAATAGTTTTTTTTATATGATTAGGGAATTTACGAAGGGGTGGGGAATACGATTAATATTTGAATGAAAAAAACAAACATTAAAACTAAGAAATAATACAATAAACTTCTCGTTGTTAGCAAATAATAAAAAAGGTCCTTCGACATTGAACATTGAATATTGAACATTGAAGTCTGCACAGGGACACGAGAAACAATTTTTACTAGAATTGAACATGCACCATACACACATAGGTAC
The DNA here is from genome assembly GCA_020383195.1 of Neomicropteryx cornuta. Lineage (NCBI taxonomy): Eukaryota > Metazoa > Arthropoda > Insecta > Lepidoptera > Micropterigidae > Neomicropteryx > Neomicropteryx cornuta. Next base: position 3,759,933 of record JAHKQU010000011.1, read on the forward strand.
TAGTTAGGCCGAGTATGCGTTCAGTAGGTGTATTCGTTTCATATATAAGACAGATTCGATTGAGACAGGACGCTGAATATGACGTCCTGTGGGAAATCTCTCTTTGATGTTAACGTCGGCGGGTGTCTCTGGAACTGAGGTTTCCTCTTTGATTATTTCTTATGAAAGCAAGAATGTTTACATTGAAACGGCTAAAACATATTTTAAATAAACGACAGTCAATTTTAAATTTAAAAATAGGAGATTTTTAATTTTTTGAAAGCGTCTTTAGAACTTAGAACGTTCTAAATTGTTTTTCTTATAGCAAAATATATCTTACTTGCATATCATACGTTAATATTATACTATTATTCAGCGCATGCATTTTCTTATGGTTATTTCTAATACAATTTGAATAAATCTACAAAATGTTAAATTAACTCCAATAAAATACTGGTGAATAAAAATAATGGTCATACGGGTGAACTTTTTCTCATGCATATCCTTTTAATACTTCTAACTGTCAATTTTTGTTCTGTAAATTTTTCAACGTGTCAAAAAAAGTAGGTAAATAAGTAGAAAACAAAATTCTATAAGCATTTAAACGTTTATTTACTCGTTCTGACTGGGCGACGGCGGCGAGTGAAACAAATTTTTCCTGGGATATTATTTCTTTTGTGTGGAAAAATATATGCCAAAATTAAAAAAACTTTTAGAACAATACTTGTTCAGTTTGGTGTGCAGAATAACCTCATTAAAGTATGTGCATGAGAAAAAGTTCACCCTGTATAAAGCTTGACCTGAATCCAGATTCCAATATACTAACTATATGGCATATTAGCGATCTCCTCTTGATTAAAAGTGTCGTACGAATTCCCTTTAGGCTTCCGAATAAATTCTCAAAGCGAGCGTGCCTAACTTTACTGGACTAATATATCTCCCGGAAGAAATCATCTGCTTATTCTCGTTTGTATTACTTTAGGCTATACAGGGTGTCCAAGAAAGATTCGTAAAAACCTCTACTACACTATTGAATTAAAGGATTCTCAAACATTCTAGGACAATGTCAAGTCTCTCAGCAAAAGTATGAACACTTTATTTTATTATTAAACAAAAAAAAAATTGGATCAGATCTGGTTAAAAACGCTTTAACCCTAAAACCCTTTATGATTTGTTGCTTAAACAATTTAAAAATATTTTTGCCGATTAAGGTTTCATCTCACTTCACAATTACAGTTTTTTTTTTGCAATGCTAAATTGTCATGATTGCCAAAAGCTAAGTAAGTTTAAATTTTAAAAAAAATGTCTTGATGTTATAAATAATAATTATACACTTCTACCATACTTTTGTTCGTCAGTTTCACTCTTAAATATTTTATTTAGACGATGTTATTATTAAATTTTCATTTAAGTAGCATAATGTAGGAATCTGTGTTTAGATTTATGTAGTATTTTTTCTCTCTCTTCATATGTTAATGCAAATTAGTATGTAAATCTGTAGATTTCTGTTAAAATGAAATAAATAAATAGGTAATTAATTTAGTTATGTTTTGACGTGTTTCCGGTGCTCAAAAAATTACATATTAAAATATACAGATTACAGTTACATTAATAACTACATGCTGTTTATTAACATTCAAAAATGATTATTTATTTCACAAATTCGTCGCAAATAAAAAACAATCTTTATAGTATTACGTATTTCTTGTTGAATTTAACTATATTTCAACCCCTCCCCACCCAAATCTAATGGTTTTCAGTTGCCAGACTGTCATAATGGTATTTCGGAAAACTTAAGTAACCCTGTGTGTTATGAAATCGGGTGCGATTTATACTACCAGCTCTGCATTTGTGTATCTTTGCAAACTTTTGCGCACATGTCTAGGACCGGCCTAACTACACGTTTATGGAATCATAATAGTTTAGGTTATACATATTGCAACTAACTGCGAATAAATGCAACAATAGACAATGCCTAATAACATCCGCCAAGAAGTAAACACAAACAAAGCAATGTTTATATTATCAGCTCTTTTGTCTATGAATATTATACATTTATGAATTCGCCCACTCATGTCTAACTGTTCGCGCCAGTTAATAGATAATTCTAACCCTATTTCGAAATACATTGTCAAAGGACTCCAACTTCTGTCGTTTATTATATCATAAGTTCGCGCGCCGCGAAAGAGTAAAGTACGACCGAGTGGAGTGAAATAACATAGTGATTAAAATATGTATAAAAATAATTTTGGAAAAGTATGAAAAATATATATTTAAATCCTATTCAGTTCAATTCAATTTAATTTAGTGGAAAAGTTATTAAAAATCCCGGGACCATTCCCGAAGACTTAGGGAGGTGTTTATGTTCCCTATTACAGAAATTGCGTAAAAAAAATCGAAAATAAAACATACTCAATTTTTTTAAATTTATCAAAGCACTCACATAAATTCATTTTTTGTATTTCGCTCGGTCAAGACCGACGCGGACTTTCGAGCGGAAGAACTTATGAAAGAACTTATAATTATCACTTTTTTTTTCTCGGAAACCATCATGATATAACGTCAAAATAAATCATATTTTAAAAAAAGTAATGGTCTTGTGACACGGTTAAAATAGCTGCCTATTTGTTTTTAACAACTTTGGCTTTTTTTGACGCTTAGGGACAGTTCCGCATATAAATATCCATTAGAAAATCATTCTCTGCTAAGTTCAATTCCAGATAGATTAAGGGACTGACTTTGTGTTTGAGCAAACTCTAATTGGCAATGTCCATACGTACTTATAAACAGGTCAAAAAGAAGACCTCTCCCATAATTCGAGGTGATCACTTTGGCAATTTGTCAATGTATCTTATGTAGGGACGCACTATTAGATTTACAGCTGTTGCTGGGGATCTCTGATTGGTTGGCGTGTTCTGTCGAATACATTATCTGAGGTTCCGTTATACCCGATTTTAAAATAGCCTAATACTTAAACAACTACGGTGATTTGTAGCTGAACTCGTCACCGTGTTTCATCATCATGGTGTTACTTGCAATGAGGTTTCCGTGTCAAAATAGTTACGGCTGGCGATGTACTGAATACCATACGGTGTCCGACTGTAACTTGCCGAATGTGCACGCCAGGCTGTGGGCAAGCGAAGCGACTTCGTTAAACGCGACTCTAGAATAATCTGCGAATAATCTACATGTATAAAATTATAATATTAATATACGTGTGCACAAAAAATATATAAAATTAAAAATTATAGTCCTAATAAAAACTAAATTCAACTATTTCGTTCAGCATTAGTTTAACATTTTGGCAGTTGAAATGAAATACTAGTTACTGGTTTTATTAAAATCAGTGGCTGTAGTTTTTTTTTATAATTGCTATGACCTAGATCATATACAATTATTTTAGGGCCCTACTCAACTAGACCAAATGTGCCTATCCTAGAATCAGGAAAAATGAAGCGTTAAAAATGGTACGACCATGTGCGGACCCGAACCCGCGAACCCACCGCCCAACGCCTTAATACTAGACTACCGCGATCTTTCGACTACCGGACCTAGTTGATCAATAATAAATTCAAATTATTATTGATAATTCAAATGATTTCAAATGCTTTTGTGTTTTAACATGTGATTAATTCTAACTCCAGTGCGGAATGTTTCGATTTCTAATACGGTAAAATTGCAACGGTATCGCGAAACTTTCAAGATAATATTCAAAATTTCATTGCTCAATCGATAACAGGATTATCGCAAAATTGAAACACATCGGCAATACCAGTTGTATTCCAAACTGTGTAAAATACGCAGAAATGGTATAAAATTTGCATGAAAGTTTGCCTCCGGCATTAACATTTTTTTAGAGCGAACCACGGTGGTGTTGCTGTTGGAAATGATGTTTTTTTTTTCAGTTAGGAACAAAATTAATTTATTACGAAATTAAATTATGTTCTTTCGCCCATTTTGGGATAAAAATTGAGGTTAATATTCTGAATATCCATTGGGGAACTCATGTTGGGGATGTGGTGATAAAGGCTCACACTCACCTACTAAACCCAACAGTATCACCAGAGCTAGCGCCTAAATATTGTAATTACTTAATAATAATAATAAAAATAAAAACCGAAACACCGTTGCATATCCTCATATTATTCTATAAAATTCGATGATTTGCAAACCTACATTGCCTGGGCTAACATAAAAAAAACATACAACACAAGGCTTCATTACAAATACAAATCAAACTGATGAAGGGTTGGGTAAAAATCAATCATTATTTATAAAATCAGAATCTATTTTGACAATCAATTTTATCTTAATAACAAAAAGTAATATGCTGATCAATACTCATTTAAAATACCAACATTAGATACATGTTCTGCCTAAGTCGTAGACGAGGATTTTTTTTTAAGTTGAATTTAACCGACCCTATATATCTTCTTGAGCGTAACTAGTCCTACGAGAAAATATGAAAAGTTTAGTAATTCTAGTGAAGCGATCAATAAATCTAATGAATCGCAAACGTCTTTGGTATGAAATGTTTATAATTCAAATTCACCTAATCAAATTCCATTCAAATTATTATTAATTTCTATCAATTTTGTCAGTACCATAGTATCGTGCATATGATTTAAAAAACATATCTTCATCTTATTAATCAAACTCCAACGCAAATAAACAGTTGACATGAACAATTGTAAATGAGTTGTTTCCATAATTGAAAATCATAAGAATTGAAAGGTGTAAAAAAACATAATTTGATACGAGTCTTGCTTTCATATAAATTACTATTATACGAATTTATATCAGCCTATATAGTGGTTAATTCTTTTGTATGTATACAGGTTGTATTTAAAATCACTACTATATCAACAAATAAATCGATGTCATGAAAAAAATATTTCAAAAATAATAAATTTCTGGACGTAGTTTGAACATCGCGCGGAAGCGACTCCTCGGCCTATCAGCGACGCACGGCTCAACTGAACTCGACATAACTAGGACTAATACGGGGTAATAAGACACTATGGACTGTTTATGTATGGGACAGTACAATGCGGGGGGGGGGGCGTTTAGGCGGTGACGTCGAGATTTACAAGCTGTCGTTAGATTTTTTAAAATTTCATTTCGTTTTTCTCGTAATTGAGCAACATTTACCCAATTTTTTTATTCCAGATTTCTCGTTCAGGAACTGTTGTAATAAAACTTGATTTAAAATGGACGGTAATTAATCTTACAGGTGTTATTTGTGGCAGCCCTGATGACCTACAGTTCTTGTGCCATCGACGACCGTATCATAAGCAAATGGCTCAACCTTGCGAGATCTGTGGAGTCTGTGATCCGCTCGAACAACGCCACCAAAGACGACTCGAACATTGTGAAGATTTCCAAAGACATAAAGTTGAATTCAAGTACAACAACGCCTAAGCTTCAAAATGCTACCACAACCAGCACCAGTGCTCCATTTGTGTTTAATACTGAGGAGAATATAAACATTGTAAGGGACACCCTGAGCAAATTAAAGCAACAACTGGGCCTCGAAGACACCAATTCAGATTACAACGAAGTATTGGGAATGCTAATGAATGAACCTGATTCCAAAATTGCTGCTAATGTGACTCGAACGATTGTCAGCGACGCAGCGACGGAAACAATAATTGATGGAATAGGTAAGATTCTTCATCAATGATTACTTAAGGGGCCTCTTTCCGAAAGCGTTTTCTCATCTAACGACTTGCAAAACAGAAATACTCTGTGCCGTTATTAGTTAAACACGAACAACAGAATCTATTTATGTATAATCGGGTTGAGTCATCTTAATGCTAATCTAGATTTTACAATATTTAATTCTCCGGTTGCTTTCTGAATTTGGAATTGATGACACCAACGTTGTGGCAATTGCGACGACCGCAAGTCAGCATATCGAATTTTACAGATATAATATTTTATTACAAATATAATATGTCTGTAAAATTCAATATACTGATTTGCGGTCCTAGAAAATTAGTACACCACTGATGATGGAAAGTTTTTTCCCGAAACGTTTTATGTTTTATTAAAATAGTGCACTCCATCAAAATTGGTTTCTTACTCGTTAATTCCTCTTGTCACAGATCCAATAATATTTATATCCCTTATTAATTGCTATTAAAATAAAAAAAATCCAGGGGGCGCTGGGTAATTTTTTTTTTCTGGAAAGGGGGCGATAGGTCAAATAAGTTTGGGAATCACTGCTTAGACGAATGCCCGGCGCCTGTACCAATGCAAGACTGCCGGGCTTTCTTCTACTCCGACGTCCACCTCTCGCATCTTATTCAATACCTTCTTCCATGAAAATAGACATTTTCCACCTATTAATATAATTATATTATATTATATTTTTATAATAAATAAATTATTATTAAATTCATGTATTAGTTAATAAAGTTACATGTATGTATTATTATTTATATATATAGTATATAGTATTATATATATTATTATTATTATTTATATATTATGTATTATTGCATACAATTCTATTCAAATAATTGTAATTGTATGTTGCGCAGTGAGACGGTTATACTTATAAGAACGATGCTTCTAGGAAAGTCTACTTTAGTACGGGCATTGCCTAGTTAGGTAGTACTTTGCATAATGTGAATTTAATATTAAGTTACTGTCAATAAATGTAATTTATTATAAAAATTTAAATCTCTAAAGACACTGTCTTTCTTTTTTTGTCTATTTCATCCCTATTTTAAAAATCAGAAACGTTGTTTTCTTTTTAGGCTATGGATATTGCAACTAGTCACCGCATCGTTACAATATAAATGTAGCCAGGTTGGGTTTAGTAGGTGGGATAACATTATTTTTTGAAAAACTCGCGAACTTAAAATAAGGGCACGGATCAAACGCCGTTGTAGGAAGTGCACATTTCATTTAAGAAATTTCCTTGAAGTCTTATCGTGAAAGTTAAAAAAAAACATTGCCACCGTACAAATATGACTCTAAATTAACTTTTGTTTTGAAATCGATAAACAAAGTCTATTAAATAATGAATTTAAGGTTATCTAAGGTTATTTAGAGGAAATATCGCTTTCAAGCTTATTTATTTATTTATTTTTACAGCTTACATAGTAATTGCAATAAACAAAAAACAATTAAACGCAAAGCCAATAATAGTTTCCTCCAAACTTAAAAAAATAGAAAATCCATTCGGGAGCGAGGCCAGGACCAGGAAGTAGGAGAGGTTGGGGGTTTTGGGTTGGGGACAATCACCAGAATATAATATAAAACACAATATAATATAAAATATAATAAATTCTACATATGCATATGAATAAAAATATACTATTCAAGGGCTAGAGTAGACACTCTCTTGAATGCCGGGAAGGTAGTGTTAAATATATCGATGTCACTTAACATGCTGTTTTAAAGCTTACATGCTCGATATATATATGAATTCTGTGCATAATTCGTACTCAACCCTGACAGATGGAATGTCTCACACTGGCGAGAAGGTCTAGATGGAACCCTCAAATCTATGAGCCCCAGAAGATCAGAGCAGTCGATGTGAGCATTATAATGCATTTTATTTGTTACAGCTGATTCTATTGTGCCAATACTGGCGAGCGTAACACCGATGCTAAGTTCAATCACCAAATCGATTCTTCCTCAAATAAGCAGCCAAATGTTGAATGACATCTCTAACATTACCATGGAACTATTTTCTTCGGGGTCAGTTTGTTTTAAATACGCTTTTACCAATTATGAAATTATTTTAAAGTATCTCTATTCTTTTAAGTACAGGAAACAACACAATGATTTAACTTAAGTAAAGAGGGTGGTATGCCGGTTGACGACAAATATTCTACAACCTGTAAAAATTTACGATTTTTTTATTTCTGCTATAAATATATTTTTTTAAATAAATACTTCAACTAATATTAACTTTCCGGAGTTTCTCAAATAAAGGTGCTCTCACCGCCGCCATTGTGTCGCGTAGTATGAACGAATAACAGTAATGCGAGCGGTAAGGAATAAGGAATCGTCGGTGTCGGGTTTTCACTAGAACGATTTGTGTGACATGCCGTATCTATTTTTAAAAGTTTTAAAAGATCGTTGCCTAAAACTATTTGCGAGCAACGACAGCACACATACATAGTTAATATGGCTACTTATAATAGACAGTGGTAACAAACCATAATAAGTTCTGTAATAACAGTCACGCAATAAAGACTTTACAAGGTCTTTTAAGGTCCTGGCCTCCGAGAGCAAATGAAGGTAAAATAGACTTTGGTAAAGCTTATATCATGTCAGTACGGAAGTATGATTTCAGGTACTGAACATTTCTAAAAATCCAGAATCTGTAGATCAGATGATGCCTTTCTATTGATTACTTATTTAATGAGTTGATCAATTTTCAATATTTTTTTATTTTCAGGAAGATAACCAAAGCAATCAAAGACCCGGAATACGAAGCATACCCCCTATTTATTCCAAACTATGGTTCATACATTATGCTTACAAATGCTGGAGCATTTGATCCTGTCGAGTTGATCAAAAAGACGGTGAACAAAGGAGAAGGGCCATCGCATTCTAAAACCACGTCAAGTGCAACTAAAAGTACGTTGAACGATATAGTAGATACTACTGAAATATATGAAACCATGGACGTAACAGAGGACGAATTCAAAGATGCAGCTAACAATAGTGCAAAGAGAGAACATCACAAGGTGAGCGAGAGGAAACTCAATCCCGATATTCAGACATTTTTCTTGGGACAGATTCATCTCATTCCCCTGCACTCGCACCCGGATGTCTTCTCGAAGACGAAGTCGCTCTGGAACTTCACGGAGGAGGAAGCCGTCAAGGAAGGGATCCAGAAGGTGATCGCGGCGCGGACGTCCGCCAAGGAGATCAGGAAGAGGCTAATTTTGTACTGGCTAAGGCAACTAGAGAATGTTATTGTAAAGACATAAACCTCTAAAAGATTTCACGTTGTGTTTATTTTTGTTTAATATTTTTGTGGTACATATTGTAACTTCATACTTCATAACACGTAGCTTAGAGTGTATTCACATTGAACAGAGTATTGCAAACTATAGTAAACAAAACGATCATCGATCACGTTTCCACAAGGCCCGTTTATTGATCAGAATTTATGGCAATATAAAGCTATTCAAATACTTCAAAACTTCGAAAATTCGACCGCGCTTCGTTAGTTTTAAAACAAAATAGAAGAAGGCGAAAATTAGATAAAAGTAACTCCACAACCTTCAAATCTTCGTCCCGGAAGGCAACATTAATCACAAAGAGAGCTCTAAGGACCTAGGCAGAAAGGATTTTTTTTTTTGATGGCTTCTGACCTGTGTTCCTTAAACCTTCCAAAACTACGATAAAAGTCTGCTATCGATTTAATTTACTCCCACAACAAACAAAAGAACTGCTTGCCACCCAGAACACATTCGGCACCCTACCAAAGTCATTTTTAGTAACCACAAAATCTCACATTTGTTTTTCTTAGACTAATTAATCTTAAATGAAAAATTGGGTATATTTGACCTCGTAATTATAATAAAATCAACGTCACCTTATCTCCTATTATCTCTTAATTTTATCTACCTTTGAGAGCACACATATAAACAAAATTAACAATAAAATGGCTCAACACGAAATAGTTGACTTTAAGTTGAATAATTTTTCTTATGTCCAAAACAATATCAGGGAAACTTTATTACCCAAAAACATCATAAATGTCAACATAAAATGTTTTTCCATTGCCAAAGATAAAAATTGAAGCCAATTTTTTGAGTTCAATAGTTGATATTTTATTCCATTAGGAAATTTAAAAAAAAGCGTATTTGGCATATTTAAAAAGACTGATTTTTTTTACATTTTTATGTGAAAATAATAATAATAAAAAAATTTACAGGCTACAATAATCTGTAACATTTACAATATTTAATTCTTTTTATCGAAAGGGCGTATATTTACAAACGACATTTAATAATAATCATTCTTTTATTTCAAAAAAATAAAAATACATCAACTATTTCACAATTTATATAGCTCTACCATTTACATAGTCAGTGCCCATGGTAAGGGCCAATTAGAGTTTTGAAACATATTTTTAGAAAACGGAGAGCCTTCAGCAAAAATTGCAAATTTTCAGTACTCTCCGAATACAAAGTAATAAATTGACTATGAACTATTTTTGCATTTTTTTTTACATAATTTCTTTCTCATAATAGGGAACACAAGCACCCCATAATGTCTTCGGGAAATGTCCTATGTAGCCAGTATCTATAAAATTTACCTCTACTTTGTTTAATTGTTGTAGTTCTCATTTGCATCGTCGACGTAATCTCTGTATTTCACAGACATATAATGCGCAGATTGAGAAAGACCTGGTTTTCCAGGTTTGTGGATTCCAGTTTTCAAAGGCCTGTGAGCGGAATGCTCGGGTTTATGGGACTGAGTACCGTAGAAGTTGTTAGCTTCGTGGTTGTAGTGTTGGTTGTAGAATGAACTTTGTCCTGGATACGCGTGTGATAACCCGGTATTGAAGTTGTGGTTATTAGAACCAAGTAGGAGAGTTTGATCATGATTGTTACTTACTAAACCATCATGACCATTATTATAGCTTAAAAAATGGTTATTGTTATTTAAAGGGTTATAATCATTGGCATGGTGGTTGTTGTGCGCGTTTTCTCCGTGATGGTTACAACCGTTTTCTCTGTGTGGTTTCTTATTGGCGAAAATTCCTAGCCGTGTGGTCAGGAACGCTCCACTATCGGAATTCAAATTTTCAAGAGGATTCTGAAGAATGATGGGTTGCAGGCCTGGATTGGATGGACTCAGCACGATGATCTGGCCTAAACCTGGTTTATTAACGATATGCGCACTGTACGAGCCAAGAGCTGAAGGCAGCTGACTGTCTAGCAATGTTCCAGATGATCCTACAAAACATTAAAATAAATGAATAAATTTGCTTTTTTTACAAAGCTATTTAGTCAAGCTGAATTAGAATCACTTCTCCTTATCCTACGGATTTGAAATTTGACATTTTGGTTCATTTCCAATGACAATGCATTTTTATGGTAAGCATGACCTGATTCTACACCCAGGATTGGCTTCACACGAAGCAACTCCTCAAGGGTGAGCATCACAGGCACGAAATTTTGTATACGCGTTCAAGCACTTAAATAAAAGCTCATTTTTAAAAAGTATTTTTATTATTAATTTATTTATAATTTAGGCAATAGTATTATAGAAAATTACGTTAATAATAAATAGAGATAGTTAAGTGGTCAAGTTTTTTTTATTACAAATTATTTACACTTTTATTTCATTTGCAAAGTTAGCTACAACCATTTTAACACTACGTTACATCATATAGGAACTAACCAATGGCCGTTTATGTAAATATACAGGTGATTTTATTTTTATAGCAAAGCAAAAGTTGTTCCGTTTGATGTGTAGAATAACCCCATAAAAGGATGGACATGTAAAAAGAGCTTATACAGGTTGTTCCAAGACCAATCCAGAAGACATAAGGGGGTATTTATGTTCCATATTACGCATAAGAAATTTTATAAAAAAATGCGAAAATAATTCATGCCAACTTTTTTAATTTATTCAAATTGCTCGTGTAAATTCCCTTTTTGCTCGCAGGCGCTCGGCCAAGGCCCAGCACGGCGCGGTCTCGCTAGTGACCGAACTTATGACAAGAGCGATTTTATATTATCACGTAAAGTCACGTCATTTTTTACTCGGAAACTATCATGAATTTTGATATGAGGTCAAAACAACTCATGTTTGAAATCGCAGGGTTTTTTTATCGGTAATGGTCTTGGAACGCAGTGCATAGTAATAAAGATCTAAATTGAAAATGCGATATTTATAAAAAACCTATGTATTATTTTATTTTATTTTTTTTTTAATACGGTGCACGAAATAAATCGTGCACACTATTAACTCTATTGACACCAAAAAAATTATAACCGTCCAAGGATTCCAACCTGCTCAATTCTCACAATATGCGCAGATGCGTAACTTACACAGAATATATACAAAAATTAAATAGATTCATTGGGAATACTATTTAATTCGTAACACATATTTTAGCGTAACACATAATATCCGTGTTAAACCTACAATCAATTTAATTTCATAAGTAAATGCATTACCAATTCCGTTTCCGAAAGCATTTGTGAAGATCATTTGCCGTTCTTTTCTATTGGATCCATCTTTATCCGTTTTCTCTGCGAAATTATCACCAGAAGTACCTAAGGAAGATGTTATCTGCGATCCCTCCTCCTGGACAGCAGCTCCATGGACCAATGCTGCGCAAAGCGCCAAGAAGGTGGTTTTCTGTAATATCACACAAAATGTATAACGTTTGTTTTAATTTACGAACAATTACTTTCTAATTAAGGTCTGACCAAATTTCGTCACAGTTGCATTATTAAGTCACAGTTAATTAAAAATCTGCTTTCTATTACACCTTTGCGAGATAAGCGTGAATTATTTAATTGTTATTTTTCGCCAGGAGGCATTATTTTTAATTTTTTACTTTGTATTTTTCCTCATTAGTTAAATTTCCTGATTATTTTTTTGTTTTTTAGTCGTATAATTTTTTACTTGTATGTTACGTATTGTAATGTGTACATAAGGGGACCTGTTTAATAAATAAATATAATATACCTCAACTATTCAGTCTAATAACAACGAAAAACCTAGTGTTGAATTATTGACAAGTAGGTACGTGCGAACGCTCGGTCATATTTACGGTTCACAGCGCCATCTATTTAAGAATTTCGCGAAAAGTCGAAAGTTTAAAAACTTAAAAAAACAGTATAATTTTGAATACAGGCTCACCTTTAAGACATTCATAGCAATCAATATTACTCGTAACTTACGCGGTTAACCTAATGCCAACAAAATTTAATGTTTATCATTTTATACTTATATTTAAACGATGTTGCTAAGTACTAATTGCATAATATGCGCGATCGCATATCATTTAGCTTTCAATTCACCTAAGATTGCGTACTATTTGTATAATAGGACGTTGCTTACTTTCGCGCAATTTAGAAAGCCGGTGTCAAACGCCCAAAATTATATTAAAATAACGGGTGTTTTTTTTAGAGGCGTGGTTTTCAAGAAGAGATAAAACGCATATAATTTGATGTTATTGCTAAGAATTTAGTTTTATTATAAAGATAAGGGTCGTGATTAGTTCGCTACTCGCCGCTATGGTTTGTATATACAAAATCTGTCGCCACTGTCGCATAACTTTTGACATATGTCGCGTCATCTGACATTTTGAGGTTATGCTGTCAGCTGTAGGATTACTATGAATTTGCCATACGTGTTTGCTTGAATTGAAGATGTTCAAAATATGCATTAGGTTAGAAAATATAAAATCAAGTACGAGACGAAAACCACAGATGACAATTCACTCGCACACGGGTCACGGCGACTGTAGCGGTCTTAATGTACTGAAATCGCTCTTTTATTAACACTGACTTAAGTTTGACTTTAGGCCTAAGTAGTGGTTGTTTTGATTCTTAGCTAAGGCGGACTTTAAGTTCGACTTAACGCTAAGAGTGAGTTGAAATACGATGTTTATCGGTTAAGTCTGACTTAAAATTTAGGTTAGTCTTAAGTAGGACATGAAATTTCGGCTCTAAGAAAATCACGAAAGGTTAAAACGCGAATTCTTATACAGACACATATAACTTTTAAAAGGACAGTCGTAGAAAGTTCATTTTTTTAATCCAGGAAATGCATTGAGTTACTCGAGCAATGTATATAAGGCTAAACTAAGGTTTGGATATTTTTTTTATTTAATCGAAGCCAATCACAATACCTAAGGGGTCTTAAATATTAATAAATATATACATATATATGAAAGCACATACAAAATTTACGCGTTAAATAACCCGAGCAAACAAGCATACTTTGGATTAAATGAAAAAAATACGCTTGTTTAAAAATGTTACAATGGCCTATATTAATCAACTTTTACTGGGGGTAATAGTCAACGACTCATTTTATCAAAATTATTTTTACTGTCCACTGCAGCCACTTTTATTTATTTAATATATGCCAAATACTTTAATTCCCTCCCCCCCCCCCCCTTCCTCATTAATCTAAGAAATATCAGAACTTATATTTTCGGTACATATCCGTTTTTATGTTCACAAGTGGCCAATTATGTATAATTACGCTTTCACTTTAATTATTACCATTATCACCATACCATTTGCCAACACTAATTTCTTCACAAACATAACTCCTTATCCGAAATTCACTCAAACTATTCAGTTACTTAGGGACGATCTCCTTTTAGCTTTTACACATTCATATAAAATAAGTTACTAGAAACATTATGTCCGCGTTGTTTCATCACTAACCACGAGTCAAAATTCACAAAACAAAAAAAAACTAAAATGTTAAAATTTATGATGGTGAAAGAATATCATGTTAACATTGTTTTTTTTTTAAATGTTAGAAATAACTCACTGCCGCCTCTATGGCCATTCAAAATGCACATCGAATGGGCTAAAAGTGCCGGAGTCATAAGTAAAGATATGAAATGAAGCAACCCATCATAAGTTTTTACCACAGGCGCGAGTATTCTGGGTAGGTGGCCTTCAATGACGCCTGTAGGGTATAGCTGTAAGATGTCAGGTTCTGCTTAAATAATTTACCACTACTAATGTATAGAAGCAGTTGGTATTATATGAATTATAGTATATACCTATCCGTACGTTTTCGTATAGGTTTTAGACGTTTAATTTTTGTTTATTTGATTATTTCTTTTTTTTTTAGTTTTATGTTTATATTTTCTCCTGCATTTGTAGGATTTTATAGGTTTACTTTATATTATTTTTTTTCCTTTTCTTTCTTTTTGCTTTTACTGTTTGTCTGTACTATGTAGAATTGTCTTGTCTATTTAAATAGTGAGTTAATTTTTGTTTATCTTATTTTAAAGTTATTCCTATATACATTATGTATTCATGGAAAATAAATAAATAAATAAATTGATAGCTACAAGGAGTCATAGCCATTCTTGTTTTAGTACTAAAAGTGAAAATTTCTATGCTCCAAAATATAATAAATCCATAAATATTACCAACAACTCAAATTTAACAAACGCTGATTACTCGGCAAATAGTTTTAAATTCAAATGTATCGCAATTTCAAGAACAGCGGGAAAACAACTTTCATTGCTCCGATGCAGTTTAATGACATGACATGACATGACATTCCACTTTCTGTTCGTGTAGTGTTGTAACACTCCACGAACAATAATAACATATATGCTGTCAAATGTCGACAGGTTCGCTCATTCATTTTTATATCATCCATCACATAGACTCGATATTTCACGCAAAGCGACCGGCCGAGAGTGTTTTTTTTTCACCCCTAACAAGACATTTCGCGTGATTGATAGCCCGTCCAGTCTTCGGATATAATTTATCTAGATGTGATAACGCTATCGTTTTTCGGGCGCTGCGAAGCGCTTCTCGCGTAGGGCGGGCGGCTGGCGACTTGGGCTGGGAAATTGGGTTTTTTGGACGCGGCGACGCGCGAAAATCTCCGAGTAATGATATTGGTAAGTAACCGCCGGCAGTGTCCTTTTCTGTCGTCCTTTTCTCTCGTATGCTTTTCCGTCTTCTCGCTCTAGCAACTATAATTTATTGGTTGTCGCGTTTAACATATCTAAGATGTTTTATATTTAAAGAGAACAAGAAAATATGTTTAGATATAATTAATAAAATTAAAATTATACTAAAAGTAACAAAATTATACGGTAGGTAATAAAAATTTGGATATTTATTTATTTCTTTAATATTTAATATATTTTAGGAAACATACAGTGTAAATAAATTTATAAAAAAAATTACATAGTTAATAATTAGGCCAATTAGATGAATCAACTGTTTAAACAATTGAATTGATGTGATTACACAAAAAAAAATGAATTAGTAATATAAATAATAGTTTCACATAAATAAGAATAAAAATACTGATAAAAATAAGAATTAAATATGTCGATGGATGTATTTGCTTTTGTAACTTACTACGTAGGTAAGATTGTAATTATAAAAAAAACATATGTTGAAGTAACCTGAGTAAAATTGCGTTACTTTTATTTTATTTATTTATTTTTATAAAGTAAACATCCAGAGAGTAATCGTAATCTTTCTAACATATTTTATACACAGGTTGCCAACACTCGATACTCTCCAATTTCATGTTTACAAAACATGCATGTGTATAAACTTAAGTTAGTTATACATACAAAATTTGATACATTTGA
Source organism: Neomicropteryx cornuta (assembly GCA_020383195.1). Classification (NCBI taxonomy): domain Eukaryota; kingdom Metazoa; phylum Arthropoda; class Insecta; order Lepidoptera; family Micropterigidae; genus Neomicropteryx; species Neomicropteryx cornuta. The sequence continues at coordinate 3,776,224 of JAHKQU010000011.1, forward strand.
CTTTAATTATAACATTAGAATTTGAGAGAGAGAAAAAAAAGAATTAAGATAATAACAAGTAGGTGCCATTTAAGAGATATAAATTAATATAAAATAATAATTTATATATATATATATATATATATATATATATAAATTAAAATATTTCCTTAAAATATTAAAAAGCATTCGTATTTTCCAAATGTCAGTACTGTCAAACTTTTATATATGTTAAACTAAAGGTGTTTACCTATTTTAACATAGAAATCATCTAATTAACGGTATTTAAACAATACATTTTACTATTTTACTATATATATATATATATATATATATATACATTAAAATATAAAGAAAAAATACATATAATATATTATAAAAATGTCTACATATTTATTAAATATGAATTATATAATATTTTTTTTCTAATAATATACGAAAAGTTTATTTATCTGAAGTATAATATCATTTATCATTATCATCATTATGTTATTTATATTAATATGTTAGAACATTTATGTTACAATGATTTTAATTTTGTTTTTTTATTGCACTCTTTTCCAGTGACACAAAAATATATTCTATGCGACCTGGGTTAATTGGTAGGGATTGCCTTACGGATTACCGTAATAGGGCGAGATTATTAATTACGCTTGTCAAATCTAGTATTTCTTGTAATTTTTTTTTTTTTTTTTTTTTTTTTTTGTTATGGAATATAAATTGGCCGATGAGTGTAAGTCAATAACCTTCCTAACTAAGTAATAGTTACCTGTTCTAAGGAAGGTTATATATGAAGTGATAAAGTGCATAGCAGAGACCAGCGCAAAACCCTGAGAAAATATAAAAAAATAATAAGGCACAAACAAATATACACACTGATATACACACCCACACACACATACACACATGAGTACAATTTAAATGTGTAATCAAGAATACTTAATATATGAAAAAATAAAATGAATAAATTAAAAAATAACAAATAAATGAATAAACAATTATTAAATATATAGGTAAATAAATATTCGATATAAATAAATAAATATTCAATATAAAAATAGTGTTATACTACATATAGTATAGAAACATATCTTATAGTGATATATATATACATTGGGCATAAACATATTGGTATGACATTGGTGGCATTGGTGGCTAAGTAAGCATATTTTTTTTTTATTTTTTTAAACATTCTAGGTACTTAACTAAAATAATATTTTTTACTCAGTAGCTAAAGTCGCTTAAATTACAGTATTAATAAATGTTATCTAAACAACTATTTCAGAAATTAATTTCTCAGCAGCATCTCTACCCAAAGCGATTAACCATTTTAAGATAGATTTAGCGAGGCAAGCTTTAGTTTTAGTTTTAGCATCCCTAATTTCATCGCTTATCTGGTTATGTTGTAGTTATGTACAAATTTTTTTCGTGCATAAAAGGCTATTCAGATTTACTTCAATTTTTTATACAAGCCTCATGTATAGAGTACTAGTAAGAATTTAAGCAACCTGGGGCATCCCAACTCCACATTTATTTGCAAAACCTTAATCGGGTTGTGAATTTATCTTTTTTGGCCTCAAAGAATTAGCTCTATGATTTTAAAGAACCAAGATATTATGAGTGTTAAGCATGTATTATATTAGTAAAATTTACCTTTAAAATGTTTTAAAACAATTTTATCATTTTTTTTTTTTAGAAAATGACAAAACGCTCTACGTTTTGTTTAATTTTGGCAATCTCTGTTTGTATTTCGAACGCTGACGATGACAATTCGAACGGAACGACGGTACAATCGGCAACAATGGAGACGAACGGCAAAGCGGAAGCGTTCGAAATTCGAAACGAGAACTTGGTGAAACTTGGCAACATCGCAAATGTCCAGTACGACGGAAGCGCCTACGAAGAGCCAACGAAGCGACCCATTGGCTTTTTCAGATTTTTGATCGACGGCTTCGGTAATGCCTCCATGATTCGTTTAGCAATATTAACACGATAAACAAATGACATTTAACAAAATCTAGGTTAATCCAAAACGGTGTCTGTCAAACGTCGAACTAGAGTACGATTTGTAGAGCAATCGAATTCATTTCTGCAAAGATTGATGAATTCATATTTTCGCCCAATAGAATTCAAAATCTGCCACATTTATTCGCTATAACAGCGCGAATTGTTTGTTAGGTAATTTTCGCCTGAGAGCGTTATTTCTAATTACATTCAGTTGCCATGTTAATTTTTCTTATACTTTATTTATAATGTTAGTGTTTTTTTTGTTTGGGAAACCTGTTCAATAAATAAATGTTTGATCAGCTAATAATCTATCGAAAAACATTGTTTCTGGAGTGGGGCTTAGTTTATATTCAAATTCCAACACATTTTAACCGCAATTTTTTTAAAAAGCGCTTTAATTACGAACCTCACTTCACATTTTATGCAGAAAACAGTGAAAATCATGCGTATAAGACAGTAATAACCTAAAAAACTCAGTTGACAGGGAGGTGCTCTAGCTCAGTCGCCGATGACGTTTGTACCAGTTCCTCGAAGGCAAACAGCGCCATCTGTTATTTATGATATCTCGCGAATCAAAAAAAGTTATATTTTGGGGAGACATGTTTTAATGCAAAATCATATTTATTAAACTTTTGTGATATAAGTATAGACTTATAGAAGCTAATACATTCAAAATATAAATTGTCACCACTGTATTTACGCCCTAAGCTTTTATGCCGTTAGTAACGTCCGCTCGGGATTTTTTTCTTATATATAATTTATTAAAATATAGTCAATAATATCAGCCTAAATAATAATTAAACGGAACATAGTGAACAGTACGGAAACGGTGGTAATTCCTAAAAGGTCAAAATCATACGGTCGAAGGTTGAAAGCCGAATTTTGCGTTCTCGAGGCGTTACTCAAAGTATTCCGAGCACTTTTGAAACAGGTAAAAGCTAATTTTCCACCAAAGAAAGGTTCAGAACATGTTGGGAATTATTGATTATCTCATTGCATTTTAACGACACTTATGACCAAATAATATTTCAAAGGCACATTGCTTGTGCTAGAGGATAAATGTTAACTGCATGAATAACCGGCCAGCATACGTCAGTCTTGTCGGGTGCTTTATAAACAAAACATTGTTTATTAAAATTCAAAGGTTTAATTTTGAATTTGTTATTTTTCAGGAAACGCAGTGACCGTTCTTCAAAAACACCGATCAGCGCGCCAAAGGCATTTCAGAATGCTCGAGTTGCGGAATAATAACTCATAAAATAACAATAATATTAGGATAGAAGACAATGAATACTAGATTAAAATCAATAAAATATTGATTTATAAAGTTATACGATACATTGATTGATTAATCTTGATATTTATTTATTTTAGTGTAAGGAAATAAAACAAGATGAACTTTTTTCGTGCACATCCTTTTATGGGATCATTCTATACTTCAATCTGATCAACTTGTTTTTTAATGTGTCAAAAAAAGTAAGTAAAAAACAGTAGAAAACAAAATCCCATTAGCGCATAACGAATAGTTACCCTTCCTGACTCGCCGTGCTGCGATCTTGACCTCCGCGCGGCGAATCAAACGCTTTCTGGGATATTATTTATTTTGTATGGAAAAAAATATGTCAAAATTAAGAAAACTTATACAACAAAACTTGTTCAGTTTGGTGTGTAGAATAACCTCATAAAATGATGTGCATGAGAAAAAAATTATCCTGTATATTCAAGTCTCAAATCTCTATTCAATATACAATATTTTTACAACAATGTTTTTATTTATACAATTTGCATTTAGCTAATTTGTGTTGCTTTCTAAGTAAAAATTAGTATTATGCATAGTGGTTCTATTAAAACCTCAATAGAAAATATCTAAACATTATTTTCAAAATATTTAATTGCGGTTTTGTTTGGTACTGATAAGTTAGTAGTCAAAGCCAGTACATTATTCGTTTGCTATTGAGAAAAAAAAACGTTTGTTTTTTAACACTTTGATACTAATTTTACTTAAATTGTATCACTTCATTTTTATTACAGTTTTTAAAAAAATATATTATTATCAATAAAATTAATTTATTTGTTTCTACAAATACTCAACTTTCAACTTTCTAGTTGAATCAGGTATTTTTTTAAGTCATCTATTTTACAGGAGAAAACAAACTATCAAATTAATGTTTTTACAAAACTTAATGACAGTTTATCATATAGTTACTTTATGATAAATAAGGCCTTAAATTCGTGTAAAAAATCCTTGAGAAATAAAATTATAAAAAATAAAAATATAGTTTGTGTTTTATTGCTCTAATAATAATCCAAATCTTAGGGAAACATTAAAATGTTATATTAAATCTTGATTAACATCACGGTTTAGCCACGTATTAACTTATTTATAGAAGTATTCCTCGAGGAATTTTGCACTTCGTCAGGACTCTTTTGTGCATAGGAAAAACCGAGATACAACTGTCCCTTGATTGTTTCGTTGAAGAATGCTAGTAGTAAACGATATTTTGGATTGAAGCTTTTTCAACGCCTTTTGTACCGTTTTAAAAAAAAACTCGCTCAACAACTCTTTGTAAAAAGTATGAAAAATTGTAATGTTTTAAGTGCATTCATACACGACTTTTATTAGCGTTAATAATAAATCAATTTCGCAAAAAAGTCGACACGATGACTCCGAAATACTTGGCATAAGTGGTAACTGCAGATACCAACTGTACTTAAGACGAAACGATAAAAATGCACATATATTATAATTAGCACGAAAAAAATATATATTTTTAAAACCCAACAAATAATGTTTACGTTATATTTTTAAAAAATATTTATTATCTACATAAAAATATAAATAAATAAAAGTAAATATTAATAAAAATAAAAAAAAAAAATAAATATAAATAAATAAAAATATAAATAAAATAAAAAATAATTGCTGTTCATTGGTAAGCGCATCACTCAAGAACGGCAGGACTGATTTGACATTTTTTTTTTTAAAAAGTTCAAACTATTAAGTTTGAATAAGGTTTTTAGAGGGAAAAAATAGAAAAGATTTAAATCATATGCAGTTTTTAAGAACGGGGTTTATATCATCCTGAATCATACATAATTGTATATAAGTTAAAAGTGACAATAAACGCCAACATATTTTTTTCTACCATCTTCTTCTGGCCTCTTTTAGAACAGTTTTTTTTTACTTAGAGTGGCCATATGAAAAGCAAAAATGAATGAATGGCATTTAATTTGTCTTCGTGATAATAAATTCTTTCGATTTTATTATTATAATTTATTGTTGCGACATTGTGCCATTATTATAATAAATATATGTATAGTGATTGTGCAAAGGTAAAACAATGACTTTCGAATCCAAACGAAATTCGATGATTTGATCGAATTATTCCTTTATATTTTATATGGAAATGGCTGTTTTCTCAAATAAAACGTTGTTTATATAAGTGAATTGTAGGCATTAAACTTATAACTGCAAATATTTCTAAATTCTTAGTTTAAAAAATATACTATCATTTAGCAGAAACGTGCTACAACCTAGCCAAGCGAAAAAGTTAACAAGAAGAAGTAAAGTTTAGTTAAAAAGAAAAAGTTACCAAAAGTATAATAAAGTGTTAAAAAATTAATTAAGCTTTTATAAATTTTTCGTATATTTAATATACTTTCTTCGCATAAAGACGAAGCCAAAGGAAACATTAATTTCGATTCATTTAGACGTCTTATTTCTAAGGCTGCCATTTGGTAACCATTGGATATTTAGTCATAAAAAAATATGTTTAGATAAGTTGATCGTATATCCTCAACATAGTAAAGGCAGATTTTTATAACTCAATTCTATTTCTGAGAAATTTAATAAATGGTAAACTGCTAATAGTTCTTTTTTAGTTGAATTGGTCTCTTTAAAAGGACACTAGAGCCTTAAAAAAAAATAGTATTTGAAAGGCAAATGAAGGTCTAAAACATAGAAAAGTGTGTTTTTTTAATTTCTGTATTATAAATCTGTAATTAAAAAATATTACAATAATTGCTTACTGACCGCGCAGAGTTTAAAGATCGTCTGTCAAATGTTTGACATAGGCAGCCGGCGAGCGCTGTAAGCATTAGACGTAGATCGGGAGGTTCAATTCCTGGCGGATCAGTGTTTTATTTAGCTGCTGTCAGATTTCAGAAAACATTATTTTCTGATATCTGTCAAAAATATGAGCCTCTAAACTCCTGCATTTCCGATATCGCAATAACCGATTTAGCAACCATCTAAACTCTTTAATATGGTTAATGGTTACTTTTAGCAGTAAATAACATAAAAGCACAACTATGCACAAGGCAATGTTTAACATATGTGTAGTTTAAAAAAAAGTCTATATTATTGATTTATCTTTTTATTTAACAAATTCTTTTTTTGATAATATAAATAAATTAGAGTGTAAATAATTAGTAATATGTTACATTATTAAAAAATATTCATCTGAATTTTCTATTTAAGTAAACTTCTAATAAATGTATCGCTATCTACCTCACTCATGTCTTTCTCGCTCGTTTTCGTGTAACCGGGTTTTCCGTGGTGACTAGAAACCCAGTTCTCTGGCTTGAAAATATCGCTATTATGGTTGCCATAGTTACCATTATGGTAAACATGGTTATAGTTGTCATGGCTATTGTGATAATGGTCTGCATGGTCGTAGCTACCGTCGTGGTGTTCGACGTGATGATTGCAATCGTGGTGGTTGGCGGAACCCGGTTTTCCTAAATAAACGAAACGGTCTTCAATCGCATCCTGCTTGAGGTATTCCAGGTTGTTGGCGTACAGCTCCTGAATGGAGTTCTGCAGGATGATCGGTTGAAGTCCCGGTAGCGAGGGCCTCAATACTGTAAGCTGGCCAAGTCTCGGGTCATCCAAGGCCTGTGGACTGTACGATCCGAATGCTGAATTCGATGCGCTCTTCGAAAGGATGTCCCTGGGGGAAAAAATAAGGAAAACATTTATTTTAATCTATAAAAGGCAACTGTAAATAATATTATTTCTTTATTTATTCATAAACTATGCTGCCGTCCCGCTACACAGAACCCATATATAACTTGGCTTCGTATAAGAAGTGCCAACGTCAAAAAAGTTGGCAATTATTTGTGTAAGTATCGACCTTTAACTGTATTATAAACTTTAATAGTAGGTTAAAGTTTAGTAGGGAAAATCAAGAGTAGATTAGCAATAATCTTTTCATTATAAATTATATATTAAAATGTGCTAACATTGAAAGTTTCTTCAGATGATGTTCAGATTACTAAAAAAGTTATTTCTATATTTTGTTGTTTGACATTGGCATTTTTTCCACAAATTTTACACAAAAAGTCTCATACCGCAAGCGAGAGGTTTATGTTTTGGTCAGTTTTAACCCTTTATACGTCACTGTCAAATCTTTCGTGAACATAAGTCGAGCGCGATTCGGAAAGTTCGAGATAACGCGCTTGCCTGCTCGTTGCTAGCTCCCGTGCTGTTTATAAACCATACTAAATATCATTTTTGCCTCGAATTCTAGAGTTCGAAACTAATTAGAAACAAAACTAATTTTGAGTCTTGAAATTAAAATAATTATACAATATTAATACTCCTCAACGCGCCACGTGTATCATCATGTGTATCACCCCATTAAATCGTGCTGCACGCGTATCAAACGACAAACAGGCGTCGCGTCGTCCCGTTAGGATCCGTTTTGAGAACCGTTGATCATCGATCTTTTAAAACATATAGATACGGCAACTGACTGAAAAAAGCACCACAACGAGTACGCCACTTTGTGTCGAGTACACTCCTCGCGTATTATACGTCTCGCTTGCTCGCATATAGTGCTCCTTGTATGATGAAATCGTGCAAAAATGATAGTAAAGTATGCGGAGCAAGACAGATGGCATTACGTGTCACAGGTAAACGATTAGTTTAATTTTGTTAAACTTGAACTATTTTGTTAAACCGTTCAATGGCTCAGATCTTCTTGTTGAGGGGGTGAGATATGTTAGTCAGGTCAGGTCAAGTCGGTCTTTTTCTTCCGTGCCCCAAGTGTCGAATTTTAACACCGACATTAGCTTGGCATAACTACTACGTGTTTCAAAAGATCCTTGGCATTCTGAGTTACTCATCAAGTGACATACTTTTGTATTGTAGCTTAATTATAGTAGATTAAAGTCGTAAACTCACTCAATGTCACTCCTGCCGAGATGTTTGATGACGTTGGAAACTTGCGGTGCGACAATACCCCCGAGGAAAGGCGAAAGAGGTCCAAACAGAGGAGTCACTGCTGTTCCAATGACGGCACCTGGGTTGAAACCAAAAAATTTGCTCAAATTATGAATCAAATTATAAAAACAGCAATTGTTCAGAAAAAATACGTGTGGTACCTAGCTTTTTGTGGCCTGAAATGTATCTAGTTTGGGTTGCCATAAATGGTTTGGTTCCGACCGGGACTGATATCAAATATAAGAGAGTTATATGAGGAGTTATACCCATAGCGCAGCAATCTGGTTTGTGAAAAAAAGGAAATCTTTCAATGGTTACCACATTTTCAGAATACGTTCAATGCCCGGCAACAAAGACAGTTAACCACCTAGTTTTTGAGTGAGATCGTAAATTACCATGAATTACATCCCCCACTAAGGTATTTCAGTCTTTCATTCCGTACTGTAAATATGGAAAATACTTGTAAAATGTCAGTACATCCCTCGACCCCACACTTTCACCGCCAGCCAACGTGATCTAACGTCGTCGCGCGAATTATTCGCATAATTTTAGCAATACTATAAAACCATGATTATTCGTTTACCGGGAAACATGGTGGGTCAAACGGGACAACCGGGACCGAGGCTCTAAACCGGTGGCATGTCCCGGTGTACCGGGGCGCATGGCAACCCTACTCTAGTAGCACTGCAGACAGTAGCCATTCAGCCAAAACTTTGTAGGCCACAATTTAAAGTAACTTTTGCACTTGGCAACCTAGCACAATTTAAAGTGTCAGTGTCACTTCGCAGTTAGGTATCAGTGATGAACAAAAACTCACTATTATAAAATTTATATTACTCTGGATATAAATTAGATGAAAGTAACTTTGACAAATTTTTCGTTTTTCTGCTCATAACCATATACCTATAGGCTCTAAGCTAGCATCTATTGAGAGGAGTTTCTACCATTAAACCACAATAATAATTTACCTAGGATCCCTGTGGCAGTTGCGTCATCTAGCAATAGAAAGCGTCCCTTTCTATTTTCGCCGTCCTTTCCCGACTGCTTGAGCGCTTGTCCGACAGATGGCGCCGAACTCGTCTTACTGGAATTTTGAATAGCGGCGCCATTTGCAAAGGCAACGAATGTGAACGCTAACACCAGAACCTAAAAATAAATAATTATTTGAAGTACGTCATAATGACACTAAAAAGCGCACCGAAAATGATAAAATTTATTAAGTAATTTTATAATAGCGGCATCTCGCAGGCTGTAAAATATAATAATACTAAACAATAATCATAATAGGAACAACAAAACGAGCATGAATATTAAATACGCGCAAAATCTAAATACTTCAAACTTGGAAAAAAGGTTAAGGGTGAAATAATAGTGATGATTATTTAGGTATTCTAGTATCTAGATAACAATAAAAAAACACAAACTATTGATATTGGCACACTTACCTTAGACGATTTCATTTTTCTAAGTAACTTAGCAATTGATTGTCACTCACTGAATCTCTTTGATAATGATTATATCAATATTTCTTGCACAGTTATTTATACTAGCAGCTTTGTCCGGTTGCACAAATTAGAAATTGCGCATTGCACGCATTCATTCGAAAGTTATTGGTAATTCGCCAATAAGTTTGTTTATGTTAGATTTTAGGTTAATCATCAAAGAATGTAGGTATTATAATTTGCACATAATCTTATTTATGTAAATTAAGAATGCAATTTCTCTTTTGCTAAAAAGCATCACATGTTTTTTTTTATAATATACATTTTCTAATTACTGATTCTGATTTTCTTTCGATTAAAACTATTGCTATCGATGTATCTGTCCGAAAACAAAGTTTACAACTAAACCAATAAAATAATACGAGTACCAATAACAATTTATCAATCAATCCTAAATTTTAATTTCGAACAATCATTGTATATTTAACATAAACAAATATGTTTAGATGTTTATTTATTTATTGTTTATTCGGAAAACCAACAGTATAATATATGAAAAAGAATGGTACATACAATTGTGTGCAAAATTGACTGATGACAGGTTTACGCTAAAGTATAGAGATACATGTGAGGATTAAAATTAAATTAAATTACAGTCGCACTAGCACTCTAAATACAGAGATATATATATATATATATATATATATATATATATATATCTGTATATATATAAATATACTCGATTGTCCCCCTATATTGTCTTACCGACGTCCTCCAAATTTACGCAATATTTTAAATAAAAATAAAACGTTTGGTAACCAACCACTTAACACACTTCCAAAAAACGGGGTCGAACCATGTAAAAAACCTCGTTGTAAAACATGCAAAATTATTGTAAGAGACGATAAATTTTCAAGCGCGAACAATAAAAATATATATAAAATTACCACAAACATAACATGCACCACCAGAAACGTTGTATATCAACTTCTAGGTAAGTTTTGTGATGCGTTCTATGTTGGTGAAACTACGACGCCACTAAACATTAGAATTAATAATCATAGATTATCCTGTAACAAATTACTTTCCGCTTTACCCGTTCCAATTCACGCGAGAACTCACGGCAGGGATTTCGATGCTTGCTTTAATGTAAAAGTTTTGAAGTCTTTGCCAGAAGATGCCCGCGAAATTGATTTAAAGACATGGGAACTCTCTCATATTTGGGTCTTGGGCGCTTGCAGGTCTGTAGGTCTAAATAGACAAAATTAAACTAACTTAACAGCATTTAACGCGTGATACTTGATATATTCATTTAAGAAACTAGTTTCATTTCATAATACTGATTGATTTATCTAGCAAAACTGCAATTATATAATAATAATTGTAGTGGCTGGATATATTTATCTTTTAGTTAAAAATGCGATTTTCGAATTTATGAAGGTTGCATTTTAAACGTCATCTCTCATATTTTTTCTGACGACGCCGAATGGCGAAAGCTTAAATAAATCATAATCATCAAATCTATATATGACTATATATATATATATATATATTTTGTTTTTTTTTTAACATATATTATTTTGAAATAATAGTCATAGGCCAAAGGAAAGAAAATGAAAATGATGTCCAAAGATTACTATTTTTTTCTTTTGTTTTGCTAATTTAATCTGTTTTTTGAATTTAAGGTTTTTCGCAACTCAAGTTGAAAAGGGTATTTGTTTAATAAAAATATATTTATCGAAGAGAATAAGTCATCATATTGCCTACACAATCGAGCGACCGCCGTGATGTTATGTTGAATATAGTAAAGGTATAAATTAAATTCTATTTCTGAGAAATTTAATAAATGATAAACTGCTAATATTTCTTTTTTAGCTCTTATACAAGCCTTAGGAAAAATATTAAATATTAAAATATACTTAGGATTGGAGCCTTAGGAAAAATAATAATTGAAAGGCAAATAAAGGGTTCTAAAACATAGAAAAGTTTGTTTTTTTAATTTCTATATTATGAAGTTGTAATTAAATAAAAACCAACAACTGCTTACTGACCGCCCAGAGAGTAAAACCTGATACCCTATAAAAAATAAAGCACCGAATTTCAAAATCTAAAGAGACAAAACAGATATATTATATAGGCTAATAGACACGCATACTTGATTACCAGAACGTGGCCAACCTAAGAATAAAAGCAAATGGTGTACCCTGGAGAAGTACTAAAACACCCCCAGAATGGAACGACAAACACAAAGACACTGAGCATCATTCACAACTTTGTAATGAATTTTTGCAAAATTTATATTTTAACGACTCTTGGGCGGATTCTCTCGGGTCAAAAGCGCAGTGTAGTACATTTTTCACTTTTATGGGCGGCATTGGATGTTCGCTACGCTTTCCATCAATAAAAGTTGCAAAATATCAGCGAAAAACCATTTTACGGCTAGTTAGATATGAACGTTCTCTGGAACGATCAATAAATGCTATGGAAATCTCTTTTCTCTAATTAAAACCCAACATTAATTATGAAAGACTTGTCTGAAAATAAAAGTCCTTCGTAAAAAAAACACCCGAATGACATTTGGTGAATGGATAATTTTAACATAGATAATACATGCTGTCTATAGGGGTATGTGATTTATTTCCATTACAATAAATAGAAAAATAAATAACAGTAACCCACTCTCCGGTAACCAGTATCTCTCTTTAAAAAAAATATATATATATATTTTACACACGATTTTAAATACATGCAAAGTTTCTATCTAATTTAAAAACTATAATACTCTTTAAGGGTTTAATCATTGTCACATTCACCATTTTGTATTAAACTATATCGTGCTTGTATACCCACTTGTATTAATACACTAACTTTATTTAACCTCTTTAGTTACTCTGGTAAAACTATTATGTCATACAAATCGTCCTTGTGAACCGACGATTCCCCCCCGCCGTTCCGCGGGCCGCAATACTGCGCCATTGATGTCTCTCTTGTTTGCATGGCGAGCAAGCGAGACGTATGATACGCAAAGTGGCGTACTCGACGCAAAGTGGCGTACGTGGCGTACTTGGCGTACTTGACTCAGTTGCCGTATCTATATGTTTTAAAAGATCGTTGATTATCAACCTTTTTTTTACCTTTTTTGCTACCAAATCCTATAGCGTTATATCAAAACTGCAATTGTGTCATCTATACGAGTATACAAAATATTTTTTATTTGTAAATTTTTATTTTATTACATTAGACTTTAGCTTTCCTATGATTTTTTTTAGTTTGACGTTTGATACTAAGAGGCGAGTAGTGAATTTCGCCCGCATATAAAATTCATATTATTATAGCCAATGAATGATTGAAGCTACAAATATTTCAGATCTATTTATAATTTAATATTGAGAGAGATACAAAGGTTTTTTTTTAACCTTGAAAAATGACTGCTCATGCGTGAAGACGGTGATTTTAGCTATACTTATAAGGCTTCAAGGTTAGGGTCATCGCTCCAGCACCGTATATTAATATATATTACGCAATAGCTATGCTTATGACCTGTCTTCCACGAAAACCCATCACTGCAGAGCGCGTATTTCACAATACGCTATGTTTGTTTTACGTCGACATTTATATACATTTTTATTAGCTATTATATTTATTTAGGTACATTAATTTTGTGCAATTATTTTTAAATACCTACTTATTTATTAATTAAAAATAATTATTAACAGCGAAATAGAAATATGATTACAATTAATATCATACATAATATATGGCCAACAAGTATAACTTTGCAGAAAAAAAGACATGAAAAATGTATATTTCAATTATTTGACTAACTTGGATCCTAGGATCATTGTTTATAAGTTTTATGATACATAGCTTTAGGAGTTCCTTATACGAGTACTTTTAATTATACATATTTTGTAAAAGCGAGTGCTTTTGTCTATTTTGTAAAAAAATACTTCTTGCCTTCGTTGCAGTCTGGTAAAAAAAGCCCTCTATCAAATTTTAGACTAACTACGCTACTAGCGAGAGCGACGTGGTCCAACGCCGCCTCAAAGATTGGAAAATATATTTATTTTCATTGACATTTTACTGAAAAGAAAATATGGCAATGGCAGCAAAATATTGGCAACCAAAAGGTACGTTTGATATGACAGTAATATTTTTTGGAGTTGGAGTTACACATCGATTATTGTTAAACCTACTTGGTTGCAAGTACCATAATTTTCTAACATATTTCTCAGTATAAGTACCATAATTTTTGGTTGCTTATAACATAATATTAATCAAGCTATCGCAAACTGCAAATTTCACGAACACCGCCATTTTGATTTAAATCGCAGCAAAATTAAATGGAAAATGGTAACAAGTAAAAACAATAAAATATTTTGGTTGTTGATAGCAAATTTTCAGGTAACGTCGTTTTATTTCATCACCATATTGTTTTGTAATCATAGCAAAATGTTTTTGCTAAAATATTAATTAACCACATCTCTTGCTGCCATAGCAAGAAATATGGTCAATGTAACCAAAAATGATCAGTCTGTACATACAACCATTGATTACATAGGATATATTATATAATTAGATACATTTATTATAAAATCAATGGTACAACTATACGATTTGCTTACACTTATGTTCGATTAGCAAATTTCTTGCTGCGGGTGCAAATTTTTAAACAACCATTCGTTTTACTATATTATTTTTTTTTTTGTGTTTAGTCGTTGAAACATAGGATACTAATCATTTTTGTAACTTGTGAAAAGTAGCGCTTATCCATTCATATTGTGAAACCGGGCGAAGTTGTGAAATCACAACTAAACACGCTCATTGTTCGAAACCGGTTACCTACCTATCTTTTTATTTCTTTCGCTCAGTTCGACTAGTCAAAGCCGCTAGCCATAACTGGCCATAGCCACCTCGAATCGCGCAAGCGCGGACTGCTAACGATTTTCATTAGGAAAAAAGTGCCAAGTCGCAATTCATAGTAAATAAGCGTTGTTGTAAAGGACAAATACAAAATGCCGGCGCCGTGTGACAGCTGCAAAGGTAAATCTTATAATAGCGTTTATACGTTCTGTAGATTTTACATAAAAAAATACTTCCAACCATCAGAACAGTCAGCGTTGCTTTTAGGTTAGGTAAAATATTTCATATTTGCAATAAGCTATCGGCAATAAGGAAGGCGCTTTCGAGCGCAGTTCCGACTGTCTGGTTGTTGTTGCCGTTCTTTACAAACTAGAATCATTTCGCAAGCAATACATAGTTGTATGAGTAGGCTTATTGCCATCGATGTGCAAAGCACCGTTGAATATTCTCAACGGCGAAAGATGGCCAAGTGGAAGAAACCCGCTGAGTTTAAGATTTTAACTAAAAAGGGACGTAGGGCACCCAAGACCAAAAATATTGTTTAATGTTCATTATTGTTCATTACATGGGGTCCGATTTTGGACAGTTTAAAATTACGTTTTTGAATCATTGGGGATCTGACATCACAAACATTTCACTTCGCTCCGCACCGAAAAACTGCAATTTTTTCACAAGTACTCGACAAGTCAATTAGCATCACAAATACTTATTATACCGACATTCAAAAATGTAATAGAGAAAGACAAATTAAAGTTGTGCTGGCACGATTATTTAATAAGGTACCTTTAGAAATTAAGAAATTAAAAAAAATAGTGATGTAAGAAAGATCTAAAATTATACTTATATTCTTCAATTCATTCTTCTTGTTAATGTAATTTTATTAACTATAGTTTAAGGTGTGTAATCAAAAATATATAATAATAATTAAGCAATATGTTGCTGGATAATCTCTATGCAGGCTCTTCCAGGGCATGTGAACTGCCTACTTAAAATATATGAAATAAAGGTCGCGAAACATTGAATTTGAATTTGAGTAACTACTACATTTTATTAGCTTTTAAATGATGTATGTATTCGTGAGATACACATTTTGGTTTCCCAAATAATGGGTATAATGTGAGCACAGACCGTGTATTTGTGAAAACTGGTAATTCGATACAATAATCCTATATATTCACGTCATCTGTGCATATCTGCGACACAGTACGCCTTTTTATAAAGCATCGATTGCAAATTTGAACAGGTGTTTAAAAAAAGGCTAAACAATTTCCGGCTTCGCTTTATCCGTTTCGTCGGTCATGCGTGGGACTTGGTTGCCCGGAAATGCAATGTAATGCAATCTATTCCACAAAAAGAGTTTTCGTATAAAAGTCAAGTCTTACAAATCTTAAAACGTGGAGGGAAAACTTTGTACCCCTTTTTAAGCATATTGCGCGCGCGGAGGAGTGTGAGATTTGGCATGGTTAAAGTCTGTCAATATAGCATTGTCAACGCAAAAATAATTATTAATGACATCTTATACTTTAATAAATGTCAAGACTCTTTTTTATATATTAAAATTGTCAATGAATTGTATCAAAAAATAAATACAAATAAAAGCTGTAACTGTGTTTTTTTTTTCAACTAACTTTAATTTTAAATAGGTATCATAATTAGTGCGGAGAATTAAAACAAACGACGCTAAGAAAGGGTCTAATGACACTCGCAATAGAACAATATAAAAAAAATATATGCAAAGATTATAGAGGTAAACTTACCTCATTATAGAGGTATAAGACCCGTAATAATGTTCAAACTTAAAAGTTCGAATCTCGACCATTGGGCGACCATTAGTATTCATAATTATTAGGTAATCGAATTCTAAAATGTGCGTAGACGTAATTACCTATTTGTCTTATCGGCGATATAATTAATTATTGTGTGTAAGCCTTACCTATGTTTATTTAATAGATAGTTGCTATTTGAGTATAATTAATTATCAAACAGCCCTTTTTACAAGTTTTTTTTTACCTATGATTGTATGACGGTTTAGGTCAAATTTTACAAGCAGAGTTATAACCACTTCCTCTTGTCCTACGGAGTTGAGATTCGACGTTTTGGTTCTGTTCCGATGACAATGTATTTTTATGTTAAGCATGACCTGATTCAACGCCCAGGAATGGCTCCAACGAAGGAACTCCTCAACGGTCTACAGGACAGATACGAAATTTTGTACACGCATTAAAAGCTTATTTTTAAAAATGCATTTTTACTATTAATTTTTATATCTCCGCTGCGCTATGGCAGTTACCCATGCATTTAATTTTATTTCTCTTAGGAATGCGTCAGATTTTTTTGTTCTTTAATTTGTGCAATTTTGTATTTAATAATTTCCACGGTTCCTCGGGACCTTCTTGGGCCGGAAGCCCATGGTATTTTACCAGTCCTTCTACACTAAATGTACGCTTAGAGTAGATTTTTATTCAAGCACCGAAAATTAGCTACACAAGAAAACGCAAATCTGTTAAGCATTCTAAACAAATAATACCCATGCTCTCTCACTCTTCTGTGCTTTTATCGACAAGCAATGATTTTTGGGAGATTTAAATATATAGAGGCGTCCCTAGACTTAAAGGGGTTGTTTAAGTGCAAACTTCCAGTGTGCTTTTCTGCCACTAGATGGCGCCGATCGGCGTTCCATATCGTGCGCTACCACCGTATGCAGTTCTACAAAATAACCCTCAAACTGACTATAGTCAGTGCCGTGTATTATTATGAAAGAAGGATAAAGGCGAGATATGTTTGAAAATTTGTGTTTTATTGAACGGGAGTGTTCATGTTTCCTATTATGAGTAAGATATTATATTAAAAAGTACGAAAAGTCATCCCCAAAAATATTTTTTAACCCAAGCAGCCAATTCCACGGCATTATTGAAATATAACGGAAATACCGCACTTTAGTGATGGAGTGTTTAGAAACTCATCACGCAGTTAATAGCTTCATGGGTAACTAGTTACTGTCGACCCCGGGATTTTTTTATGTTATTGTAAATCCTACCCTACTTTCTGTGTTTTCAGAGACTTGTAAGGGTGCAACTGCCTCCTGCGGGGGAAAATGTACTTGTGGGCCCAGCTGTCCATGCGGAAGCAATGCAGCTGGTAGTTATTACTTTAAATTTTGCCATCAGCTTAGACATTTTTTTTAATTTAGTATTTTTTTTTAAATTTTCTTTATTTATAAACAAAACATACAATTTCTATTTGATTGTTCACTAAACCCTTGAGGGGTTTTATGTGTGTTTAATTAGCGACGTTTCATCATTCCATCGTTGTTTATAAACAATTAAAACTTTAAATTATTATTAAAAAATCACCTCAATTTTTTTTACATTCTAAAGAACACGACAAGCAAAATCAAACACAAAATATAACATTAACTTTTGTTTTGACAGGTGAGGTAGATTGCTGTGTCGTCTCAAATGGCATACGACTGTCAATATTTTTTCTCGATTTTAACACACGATAGCATGGTTGAGTGAATACCCCTTAATCTCATACAAAAGCATCATTCTAAAAAGCGTACCTAATGTATCACTACATATTTTAAGGTTATATTTATTTGACTCCCTCTAGTCTATTAAATGCTAATATATTTTCATTGCAGGGGAGAAGCCATGCTGCAAACGGGATAAGAAATAATATGGCCGGCAAACAAGTCAACACTAATTCTACTTAAAAAAACGTGTTACTCTAAATTACTGACGTTTCATATTTATAATACTTTGTGAATCTACATATATCAGTATTAAATTTTAACCCAAGAAATGTTTCATTTTATTATTTAGCTGTGATGAATGTCCGGTAATCACTGTGATTTTATATGCAATTTAATATTTTTCCACTTAAAAGACGACGTTTAAGTCTAATGTGCCTGTGTTAGTCGGGGGAGATGATGGTAATGAAGCGCTAAAAATGGTATGACCATGTGCGAATTTGAACCCGCGACCTTTGGGTCATTAGTCCAACGCCTTAAACACTAGACTACCACGATCTACAATAATAATGTATCTCCTGCATTAACATGCTCACACTATTCGCTATCTATATACAAAAATGTGTTGATTACTTTCATTAGAATAATAAAAATATTTTAAATATAGCAAGTCATCAATCAGTTACCGATTTAAATTAATTTTCACATGTGCCTTGAGTGGCTCCCATTCATTATAGGATTGTGACTATAATTCTGTAGAACTATAAAATTGACCAAAACGCTGCATGATACTGCTTGCCTTTCTGACTCTAGATCGATCTTAAGACACTGTACAAATGGATCCTACGCAGATGCGCTACACTCCAGTGTCCGTCTAACATGATATGACTTGCCTGTATTCAACCGCAATAAATATAAATTTGGTCATCAATTATTTTCGCATTTTTTCATACAATTTCTTATGCATAATAGAAAAAATAAACACATTTTTAAGTCTTCAGGAATGGTCTTAGGACACCTGTATAATATCGAAGTATCGACTAAAGAGGCGTACTGTGCTAATTGGGCGATTTAAAATCTACACGCTATGATGCCTCTTTTAAATCAATACACAAAGTTAAAATTATATTCTCTGTACAATTAAATTTTGCATAAGAAGATTTCTCGATAAATGGTGTCAAAGTACAATATTAAGAATGTTTGAGAAACACCATGCAAAAAATCATGCAACAAAATTAGTGTCATCGTAAAATGACATATTAAAATGATTACATAACTATACATTTTAAGAATTGTGTACTATCAGGTATGTACAGGGATGTTAGAAAAATGGGATGAGACATGCGGTGCGTAATGTATCCACGTAACTATGTCGTCGACACCTCTTCGAAAGAAGTCCACTGCCCGTTTGATCACGACACCTTCCTTTCATATCTCGGCACTTTTTGACAAAGATTCTTTAGACACAATCTGCATAAAGGCAAGGCTAAACCTTCTTATATCCGTGGGTGTATATACACCGTGTCCCATGACCATTCCCAATAAAAAATCTAAGTAATTGAACCTACGATTTCGATCAAAATCCATCATGGTTTTTGAGAAAAAAAAATGTAAACTTTATGTGATTAATATTATACGGTTCTTGTAACACAGCTGATCGCCGCATCATAAACGGCTTTGTCCGCTTGCGGCGGCGAGGTCATTGGCCACTGATTGCATGTAAACGCGGTCAAGGATACGCGCCGTCTGTAAGGTATATACTAGCCGTTTAAAAATATATATATTTTTGGAGATTAATTATTTTTGCATTCATTTATATAATTAAAAAAAAAAAGAGCCAAAGGAAAAAAAATATTTTTTTATTAAATTTTACAATATACGAGTATACATTCAATAACAATGTTATAAACATGTTCCTTAAAAACTAAGTTTAATTTGGCCTCAGTATAGAAAAAGAGGTATGCGTACAAGCCGTAGCAGTCTTAAAATATATATCATTAACTTACAAAAGTATGTAGATTAATCTTTAACACTAAGCATACAATGACAATGCATGGAAGAGAAAAAAACATCACATGAATAATAATATCACAAAATATGACTTGACTATTACGACATAGACTCCCATATGGCCCTGGTAACATGTTATACACTGAAAAGTTCAGTCATTTGGGGGTGATAATTAGAAAAATAATTAATTAAAAATGAAGCATTTACAATATTTATATCAACAGGCTTGGAGGGTATACCTAATTTTACATAAAATCCATAGAAAAATAGTAAAATCTACAATAAAATCTGTAATAAGGCAAGTCAATTCAATTCTTACCACCCCACGAGCCATGAAAAAAAAAACAATATAACCTTAATCCTATGCATCAGTGGTATAATTAATTATACACCGAATCAATTACAAAAACTGCCTGTTAATGTCACATTGGGTTATGATTACGTAAGCGTTGACATCAATTATTTTATTTGGATGATCACCTCAAAAATAGATCTTTCCATGATTTATTTATTAATATTATGTTATATTATTTAAGACTAGTTTATATTGAAATGTTATTGAAGCGAAGTGAGTGAAGCTCCCATGACTGATGGCGCAAGAGAAATGTGCATATCTCAGTAATTAGTCGGCCAATTTTCGAAAATTTTTGGTAATTATTAAATAGCAAAATAAAAACCAGGTTCTGACGAAGTAAAAATTTTAAAACCGAAAAACAAAGCTACATTGTTTTCATGCATTAAATTGTCATGGACACTAAATCTCCCTACTCCGCTCCAATCCACGCTGCAGCTTGCGGCACGACAAGCGACTGCGGCGACCTAGTAAATTTTATTGTATAATAATTTTTCAGTTGTCAACCACCGTTCAACAATGTTCAATTACTTAATGATATATATGAAAATGCTCTGACGTTACCATTTAAATACACTCTTTATAAAAATACATTATGTTGAAACTGTTCAGTTTATTTAAATATCTGCAAGTTTTCAACCAGAATAAATATTTGAACAATCAACTTATAATATGATGGTAAATAAAAGTTTTTAGTAATATGCCTATTATCACAATCATTTCCCAAATTTATGACACAATGTTTAAAGACACTAGTTACTTAAAACGATTTATTTAATCACGTTTATGACTAAACGATGAGCGAATGCTTATAAATTCATGGAAAAAAAACTCGATCATACGAATGCAAATTAAATTTTATACATTGATCATACAATAGTAACTATAAAGCTTATTTGCACTGCAAAACTACTGTTAACATATATAGAAAAATTACTTATAATTATTTAGCAGTTCTAAATATTTCATGCGTTGACTTTGTTGCATCCAGAATTTAAAAAAGACAAGACTAAAAGACTACCCTGACTAAAGGTGCAGCCATACCCAATCAATCGGCTACATAAGTTCAGTAGTTTTATAAGTTTACTTGACCGATTGTCAGTTTCTAATTACGCTGTTAAGGCACAAAAAGCCGCAACGGTAGACGTCGTTCGTATAGGTGTAGAAGAATTTGACGATCGTAGTTCGATCCCATGAACTACGATCTGGTAATAGACATTAACGATCAAGGCACCTTCGTACAAACATATTATCATTGATTAAAACACTATAATCAATGATATTATGTTTATAATAGCGCTATGTAAATAGTGTGTCAGAGACTAAAGTAATAAGATATTGTGGCGTTTAGACGTTAAGACGTTTAAAACTAACCAAGTGATCGCAGGTTTACATTGTCACATGGTTTTGTACGCTTCATTACCGACATCTCTCTGGCTCTGGTTCAAGCAAATTTAGCTTAGTTAACCTAAAACTAGAACTGTCTGTCTAGCAATCTAGAATGTGCATACTGATAATAATGACTAACAAACTGGACATTAAAAAATAAAGGCATGGTAAACTGGCCTGGTTGCAGACTGT
This sequence comes from Neomicropteryx cornuta, assembly GCA_020383195.1. Taxonomy (NCBI): domain Eukaryota; kingdom Metazoa; phylum Arthropoda; class Insecta; order Lepidoptera; family Micropterigidae; genus Neomicropteryx; species Neomicropteryx cornuta. The sequence continues at coordinate 3,798,156 of JAHKQU010000011.1, forward strand.
GGTACAAAAACATAATTGTGAAATCCGGTCAATTTTTCGCAAGCTTGTACAAGAAAAATCTTTTTATTTTCCATTTTAGAAAGGAACCCAAATCCGAGCAGCCAAAAGCCGGCAGATAATAGTCTGATAACAAAAAGCAGCTGGTTCCAGTCTGGATGCGACTGCGATTAGCGAGCGAGGTAAGTCTTAGTGCGACGGGAGTGACTAAGAAAAAATGCATACAAAAATCTGTTTCGTGACCAGCCAATCTACATTATATTTCTTCACACACCTACTTGTTATGTATGTATAATATGACTTATAAAGGGCAATTTGTCCGACAAAACGTGTTAACCTCAAAGTACAGGCAACGACAGTGTCAACTGACGAGTAATCATTTTTATAGTTCGATTTTAAATAAATCTGGTGACGGTTAACAGATCTCAAAATTATACAACTTTCAAAAATTAAATCTATCCTAATTAGGCTTACTGCCTGTTTCAAGTTACTAGATTTAAGTTATTTCATATATAAATGAAAAGTCTATAGCTTTTTTGCACTACTATCCAATAGACAGATAGACAACTGATTGAAGGCAATAGAGATTAGGGTTAGGGGCTTAATACCCACAAAAAGATTAATTTCAAATTCATTATGTTTTAATGTACGAGAGGCCTTTTCTTAGAGCCGAGGTGTACAGTAAGATAAACAAAGCCAAATATGAAAAATTCTAAAATAAAATGTTCTTATCTTCTCTTATTAGAATTAACGTGTCTTATACCTCGTAATTATGAAAAATAATTGCAAAATTCGATATTAAAGCGCTAAATTCAACATGGAAGACATTGAAATTTGAAATGACATTGATTTAATCAGCAAACAATATACATCTTCGTATGTTCATCGTAAATATTTGAAACATTATTAAGAGTATAAACTCTAAGCTAATAAGTAAAAAGCAGTTAGGACGAAAGACCGATTCAAGCAAATTCTTTTCACTAACCCAACTGAAAGGCTACAAATTTTCCGGGCTTTATATTTTTAGCATCCTTTAGCATCGTAACTTGAATTTTGGAATTTTACACAACATGGGATTGATTACTTACTGCGTGGCGATAAGATCATTTTAATACCTTGGTGTAGAAAAATAAATCAGAGAGACTGATATAGCAACATCTCATTTTTTTCTTGTAGAATTTGGAATTTGAGTATCCACACTTTATCTCAGTTGCATTATTTAAATATTAGATACAAATATATTGCATATCGGAAATGCTAAGTCATGCATTCATAGCAGTATACCGTTTTATAAAATAGTAAATACATTGAGCAAAGTTATGTCGTATTTATGAATAAAGTGACAATATAAGAGAAATTACACTGGAAAAATTAAGCAGAGTAAAAGCCTATGTCTACCTGGAAATGGTGCTTTGAGGTTTCTCCAATTAAACCACAGAGCTTTCCGACTAATCCCCGAAGACGGATAAGATATTCAGAAGTGTTTTCGGAGGGTACTTCTCCAGTACTTCGACCAGCAAGTATTTTAAACGCATCTAAATCGAATACGCTGTAAAAATCATATTTACATTAAGTTATTTGAATTTCGTTTAAAATATTGAAATTTATAATTACTTAAAAATAGATCAAACAACTAAGTATACTATAAATGGCACAAAACATAAGCTAGTGTTATACATTCAACAAAGACATGAATTTCTTATGTAAATAAGTAACACAATAATGCTTTGTTTTTGGACTAATAAATAACATTTAAAAAATATTTGATTTCATATTTTTTTGCTAAATCGGTATGATTAAAATTGTTGTACAAAAATATAATATTAATAACATGCAGACTTTATTGGTGATAAAAATTGACATTTTTTTTCCCAAGTGACAATGTCAGTTAAAATATTTAAGCTTCTATAACCTATTTTAATATCTTACAAATAATAATTATTTCATGCATCAACTACTCGGAGAATTTTATAGAATATTTATTTGAATTAATATTATTTTCCGTGAAGCTAGAAATAGTCGCCCCCTTACCGGAGTAAGCATGAATCTATCCCCGGGAGAGAGAAAAAATTGACACATACATAAACTTTAATTTTTCATCATCGAACAGTTGAGGTGTACGCGACCTTCCGTGAGGAGTTCCCGATTGTGTTTAAATTTTTTAATTGTGCTGTTCAGAAACTATTCTCTGCGAAAAAATCTTACTCATCTCGGCATAACATTTCTCAAGTACTCAAGGGCTTAATAATATAATTTAATATTATCAGCATTAGGCGACAGTTGACTCTTTAGGCGATATTTTAGTTATCGCAAGAACACTAGAATAGTGTCGACGATTGAACGAACAATAGTGACATCGCTCTCTAATGTATTAAGCTGCGGTCTATGCGCTCAACAGAAATAATATGCACCATTCCCTCATTTCACCACACCCAACTCCCGAGAACAGTATCAATGTTTTCGTACAAACTAAATGCGTTACTCACTCGAGAAGTGGACGCGTAGATTTCTAGCTTCGTTATTTTTTTTTTCGTGGAAATTATGAAGTTGTTTTTTACATGACAGAGTAATGATATAAGTGTCATTTTGTTATGTAACTTCAAAAACAACTACATTTATGTTCTAGACTGGAATTATTGTTCGTGAGAAAGTATTTGTAAGCAACATCGGAAAGTAACTGCATCAGGAATCGTATAGGTAGGAAGCACTTTATGTCAACTTGTTATAAAAACTCAAGTGATGATTTCAGTTGAACTTTGCGGTTATTTAATAAATATAAAGAAATAAATTTTATAATGAATGTTTAATGAGATTTAAACTCTCGAGCTCCACGGTACATGACGACATTCATCTTTTCGAGATGCGATGACACCCCACGAGAACTGCACCGAATAATTTCATTTCAGTCTGTAGTTAACAACTTATACAATTGAAATATTTTAAGTCTATAAATGCATAGGGGCTGAGAAGTATAGCCACTATAGTATTTGCAAGATTAGAATCTGATTTTCAGCACTTAACTAGTTTTATAACAATTCATCACTCAACCATTTTTTCGGCGTTTTAAAAAAAAAATGATAACAAAGCAGGACGATAAGATAAATTATGTTAGAATTTTTTAATCCACCCTCGCTAACCATTCATATTACACATTTTCGAATCATCCTTCAAATAGGATCACCTGCGTGTATAAATTTTGGTCAATACTTCATATCTTAAAGGAGTCATCATATCTCTGACCGGTTGGTACCAATGAAGACACCATGATTCAGTTTGTGTATTTTGGGTAAATTTCCGTATGCGAGTGCAGGTTTGTTTAGGGTACGGGCTCTTCGTCTGTTGCTTCTTCAGAGTTGTGGACCGGAGCACCGTTCTTCATTTGTATGACGGAGCGCTTTCGGTGTCTGTGCTCTTTGGCATCTTTGGTGTCAATGGCTCTGCACAAGAAAAAAATTGATTTAAGAAACATAATTCGTAGTCACACCCGGATGATAGGTAAGATAATGAGCAGAAATATATGAAATTAATAACATCTCCCCGGACGCATCTCAGTCATTTCTTTATACAAAAGTCATAGTATTGCAACTCTATTTTGTAGATATAGAAAAAATAATACTGAGTATTGGTTTAGCTCAATTCTGGCTTAATTAATATAGAATAAAAAAGGTAAATTTCTACTTTGGCTTAAAGTTAAAAGCTTCGATGGCTGTTTTTTTTTTCATATATTTTATCAAAAATTTAGACTTAAATATATCATTGAATGAATTACAAGAATCAACAAAATAAAACTACAGTGATATAGTCGATTTCATAAAGATGCCAGTTCAACTAAGTTTTTTAAAATGCATTGATTCTGTTTTAAGATTTTACTATAAATATGAGGATTTAATTCATTATTTTGTGATGCGCTGTTTTCGTTTGAAAATATTGCATATCTCATATAGTTTAGATAAACCAAAAAAATAACTTTTAGATAAAATACTATGATTTATGACCACTCTCAACATAGATATCATTCAACGGCAAACGCTTGATTAAACAGTAATATTCTGTATTATTTAAGTGCATTACAGTGCTTCTAAAACGAGCTACTAAATAAGGATACTCACTTGGCACTAATCAATGGATGCAAAGCAGTCTTCAAATTATTAAAAAGTCCTGGGAACGTTCTCTCGTGATAGGTCAGTAGTCCAACACCACAAGGAACGCTCTGCGTTCGAGTTCTTTTCTTGGTCGAGGGTTTATTAGGTACTTGCAGTTGACTAGAATCACGAGATGGTGCTGATGTCGATCTGTCTCTCGTAACAGTTTTGTAGCTGTTGACAAAATATTATCATTGAAAATTAATTGTCCGAAACTAAAATTTACCATATGCTCCAATTCTATTTTGCCCTCGCTCATAAAAAATACTGATCTTGATGCAATTACCTTGTACTAATAACAAAACGTGCTTTCATGAAAGAGTACAAGACTTTATGCCAGACAAATAAATAAATGGGATAAGATAAAGAAGTTTTGCATCACTCACACTTTAGAATTTTTCTCAACGTCCGGGTCTGGAGAGTTCCTATATTCGGGTGTCGATTCTCCGGATGGTGTATCTTCAGAACCATACTCATATTCGGTGGACACGACAAAATCAGGCAGTCGGCCTTTTGCGAACTGATGTATGTTCTTTTCCCGTACGTATACAAACGGACGAATGACACGAAGGTTCTGATCTCTGCGGAAAATAAAATCAAACAATCAACAAATTATAATTATTAAATAACGGTTATATTATTGGTTCAGCAGAAAAATTCTATTTTCTGATTATTATATAAAATTATACAAAAATTATCAAAATAAAAATAAAAGTTGTGTAAAGAATAAACATTTCTTTATATCCAACTTTGATTTTTAATAAATATATAATTACTAGACATGAAAATTAAATTAGTGCAGTGCATTGCAAATTTCCTGAAGATTACGAGGATAGCAAACCTACAGGATGTAAAACGCATTCAAAACAAATTTTCTAATGAATCGGTAAGGTTCTGCATCATTACTTATAATTGCTGGACCTTCAACATTTCATAAAAATATTTGGATCCCGAAGACATGACATAATTAACTTATGATTAACAGTTTCAAAAATCTGTCATAAAATCTACCAGAGTACAAAGCGGTTGACAAAATTTCTTAATTACCTGATGAAGTAGTGCGCCTTCATAGCCTTCAGCATTCCATTATCGAAGACTGACACCATGAAACTCTGGGCCACATCATCGATATTCTGTCCGATTGCTAACACGTTGAATCTATGCTCGGCGGCTGCCTCATAGACGCACCTCCGCATGGTTCTGTTGGTAAAACTACAATCCTCCGAGGGCCGCGTTGAATTCCTACGTGGCTCTGTAAGAAATTTGCACACCTGTAAGCACTTCCAATGACATGCAAGAATTTATTTCAAGAACTAAATATTAAAAAAGTAATTAATACTTTTATTCATATTAAAAAAGTAATTCGTACTTAATAAATTATCGAAGCTTGAAAGAAAATCTAATTTATACTAGCAGGATAGAAGTGACAGGTTTCCCACAGGACTTGCGACTGAGCTTTTAAAACGAAGCTTTCAAAATGAGCATACATTGATCATTTTATTTTATAAGCATTTTTATTACAATAAAAGTGTCACAAGCTTCCCTTAACCTGACGTTCGCCTAACCCCTAAAATTTGCAGGCACCCGAAAGTTTCGTTAATTGCCACGTCCATAAATTTACGGGCCACGCCTGGTACTGAATTATTATTAAAAACCTGCAACATTGCTCTGTTGCAGGTTGCTTTTTATGAATGACAATCTATATCCCAAGTCAAAAACTCCCGTTCTGTACGTTTTAGTAGCAGTCTTTTTAATTTATTCATACATACTTTCGATTATACTGCTGCAATTGTCGGAGACCAAATCGCTCTTATCACAATAGATATATTTCACACCGAGCATTCTGCAGTAGGCCATTAAATGTAAAGGGTCAATGTTGGATGTTGAATCATGTACGGTCACTGCGCCTGGAATTAAAATTAAATATACAATATTTCATCTGCAATATTACTCATCAACACGTTTCTTATTAACTGGTTAATTTCTTGAAAAATTTGCACACATTGTGCAAATTCTTAGGCTATAGATTTATTTTTTTAGTTTTAAAACAGAGATAATTTACACGGCAGCATTGTGTCCAAGATGGTTACATTAAAAATTACACAATTGAATTACATTAGACGTAGAAATGCATCGCTCCCGAATCACTCACCTATTGAAAATTGAATCCCCTTGGCTTTAGCGTAGAACTGATACTGGTGAAGTGTATGCAATAGGGCTAACGAGTTTTTTCCTCCGGAAAGGCAAACTAACACTTTATCCTGATGACGAATCATCCCAAATTCTTGAATTGCCTGCAATCAACACGAAAGCGTATTTAAAAGAATAAAAACTATAAGACAGAGCCAACTGAAGTTTTCACTTAGCTCAGTGGTTATAAAAAAGGTTAGACTAGGCTTCATATCAAGTTTCATTTACCTCAATTGGGTGCTATTTAAAGTAGATGTAAGTAATACTAATGCATCTATTCTAATATTATATAAACATAGTGCGGAAAGTATTATACAGGTGGTTTTTGCATAGGAATATCGTAGACTTGAAAATCATTACATCCTCGTCCAAATATGACAGTTTAGTCCTATTCACCGCATTTTTCATAATTTATCGAGTTTTTTTTAGAATTCGAGTAAAAAGGTACAAATTTATAAAAAGTATGAATGATGAAGCGATAATAAATTAATGTTGTTAATATTTTTTGTTAGTAGAAACTAGGCGTGCGGGTTATAAAGGCACCGTTTAAATCACCCTATTATTCTAGCGCAACGAATAGCCGTGTTACTGAAGCTGGCACATAGCGGAGACGAGATCGCTTTCACTCACAGCCATAGCTACAGTCGCGTTTAACAAAGTGGCGTTTAACGAAATTGCCAGAAGGTATAATAGTTTTGTTTAATTTTATGTTCACTGTAAAACATATAAAATACTTATTAAGAAAAAAAACAGGCGTCAAGGCTTTAGTTTTTTTTATTGAATTTCAAAATAAATAAAGCTTGAAAAATTCATTTTCGCATTTTGATATTTTTAAAATTTTGTAGAATTCAATTTGTATTTTAGAGAATTTCTTAAGATATATTATATATTAGGCATATTATAAGTTTACATACCTAGTAGTCCTTAGTCAATTTTAGTGAAATACTATGATTACTCTCATTTTTTAATGGACTACAAGGCAATCGGGGTATGTTTCGGCAGGTTACTGGTTTGTATAAAATATTTAACAAGTCACATAGTTTACCAACCTCCACGGTCCCCTTCCATATACTTTTCGGTGGGCAGAACCACTTTCCCTCCTCGTCAAACACATAATCACCAAAGGAGCCATCATCTGCCGTACCGTCGCTGCTGCTTTCTGAGATCTGGCGTTTGCTACAAGAAAACAATTATAAAGAACATATTTTCTTTTTATTTGAATGTTGTGTAAATTGATATTGGAGTACTTGGAATATATTTTTTCATTCATTAATTTTGGGAATATCCCGCCCACAACATTGGCCAAAATATCATTTTCAACGCAATTTCAAACATTTTAATAATTTACAGAAACAAGTAAAAGATCGTAGCTTAATGCTGAAGATTACTGAACACACTGTCGTTTGATTGTGATTTCAAAATGAATCTACTATAAGCACATATCATGTGGCGATATTGTAACCAACCATGCTGATAAAATAATGTACTACTATAAAAAATGTACACATCATGTCATAAAAATGCTTATTAATTTTTTTTTATTGGTCTGGCCAATATTATTTTAGTGTGCTATTAAACATAAAAAATCGTTATCGTTTAATATCTTGTGAGCGCCAAAAGATCGTAACCAACAATCTTTCTTTAGACCTTAATTTAATGTTTTTTTTTTATTCGGTCTTCGTGCTACATCATTTATATTAAAATAAAAGTATATATTTTTAAAAACACACATATGGTAGTTAAAATAAAAGCTTTTTCCACATACTGTAAAGCTTTCTTTTTCTTTGTTACAATGTTTTGAATGAATTAAATTTCAAATTTTTAGTGTTTAGTAAACTTGTGGAAATCAAAGGGAGGCCCTTTATTCAGAACAGAGACTATACAGTCTCTACTTAGAGATTTAATATAATATATTACAGACATCTAGGCAGATCCAAATCCTACCTGTTACCAATTAGTGGTGCACGAGAGTATTTTCAAAAATGGTGAGACTTCAAACAATAACTTCAATTTTGACATGAGGTGTAATTTTGAAAATAGTTTATTTAATATGCATTTTTACAGAATATTCGGGTACATTAGTGTAAACTCGATAGGGCACTCGTTCAGCAACATACTTCTGATACAACACGGTTACCGTTCCTCGGGGGACTGACAAAAATCGATGCGGCAAGCTTCAGTGTGGCAAAATTAATTTTCTTTTAATTTAAATAAATAGGAATGCAGAAACATTTTTAACCATAGATTTAACCATAGTATGGACTGATAATTTTGAAAGGACAAATTAAATCAACTGCTTACAGATGTTTTATTTTTCAATTGTCTGATTATCTATATCGAATTTACATTCAATAAAATCTTATCATGTCGTAGGTATTTTTTAGTTTTGTGACAGAACATTACCTCAACGCAGCGTTGTCTGAATGCATTAAAAAAAAAATCTTGATACATAAAATGTATCAAATTTGTTACTCACCGCTCAAAATCATCAGTTTGGCTATGGATCCTAGATGCTTGTGTGTCATAACCGGAACTAGATTTCTTAGAATAGTCAGTGTGTTCACCAGAAGTGACTGTAGACGATCGGCTGGTACGTTTAGAAGTGGATTCACTCGTATTAGATCTGAAAGATAGATGTATGGATGTCTAGAACAGCCTGATTAAACAAACGACGCTGTATATTCACAAGGGATATTTCCCAATCATTTATTCGGTTTTTTAATTGACCAATTTTTGTTTCATTTTAAGAGAGTCGACTTCTACGAGTTTGCCGGGAAATGAATTTTTTAAAATAAATATTTGAGTAATGATTACTAAGCATTTGAACGGTTATTTTTTGTACTTAAATTGTGGCATCTTTGCAAGCCCCATGTGAGCAAATAGCTATGTAGAAAAATAAACTAATTACGAGGAAACCTGCTTAACTATATTTCGAATAGATGAAAGTAACAATATTTTGTCAAAATTTCATTTTAAAGTAGAAATATGGGAATACTGAACCCTTTCTACATTTTGGATTTTTTCTGATTCTTTGTGATTGTCGAATTTGCCTATGATTATACAATCGGCAATTGGTGATTGTGAGGAGGAAAAGGACAATGGATTGTGAACAGTAGTCCAAATGCAGCGTTTTTTGTGAATACATAAATATCGAAATATCGACCTGAATATATAAATCCATATATGAGGTCTCATGAAAGACTAAAAGTTATGTGACAGATTAGTCTAGATTCTGCTTCTAGGCTGTCAAGCTCTAAATAAAAAAAGAAATAAAAAAAACATTTACTATTAATTATGACTATGAAGTTAGCTATAACTGTCAATTTTACTTTTTGAACTTCTCTTTGGCTTTCTCCATGTATACATTTAATTCATAAAAAAAATATAATACTAAAAGAAAAAAAACAACATTAAAAACCAAAAACAATAACAATAAAAAACAAAAAATGACCACAAACGGTATGCCGTTCCTAATCCGCGGAATTTATCTTTGAACGGTATTAATCCATTAATTGGCATTGGAAAATCACAGAGATGTTCACAATTGCAGCATAAATATTAATTACTTATCAATTCTGGAAATATTCGGTTGAGTAAGATTTAGGGCAGGGAAACAAACACAATATTGCAAGGAATCACTGTTTGTGATAACCTTTCAAAGGTTCATTTCAATGTTATCTCGTGAGTGGCTCGTCGTGAACCTCATAACCTGTCTGATATTTTACTTATTGCCAATTTTATGGCAATGATTTTAATATTTCCTAGTTAAAAGAAGAAACTGATCGAAACCCGGTATTTAAAAACTCACCCGTGGCTACTCTTCCTAAAATCGCAGTCAGCGTCGTTCACATTGAATTCTATCCTGTTTTTTCCATGCAAATCATCAGTCTTTTTTTCGCTCTTATGGTGGGTTTTGTATTCGCTCGGGCACACTGGAACACCCTCTATGATGTCTGGCACTTCACTCTTCTCGTGTCTCAGAGAGCAGCACCCCGATTTGCTGCCCTGCTTTCGGCACATTCTGTACGATGAGTCGGAGTTTGTGCGCCATTTACCTAAGGACATTTTAATCAAAATGATTTTTATTTTAAGCCACAAAAATTAAAACCATACTATATTACAATGATGAATAAATAGTATCTAGAAAAAAAAATACAGTACCATGGTGGTAGAGTTTCCTCTACAGCAATGCATGTTTCAAAAAACCAAACTTTAAGGGTTATCTCAATTACAACGACTCAAATTGTTGTTTATTGTACCTAAATTAAAATGTTATTCCTATATACAATTATCTTGCGTTTATGGAATAAATAATTTGAAATTGAAATCTTATCAAGTTTTTGTAACAAACAAAATCTAACAAACAGGAATAATAAAAATAGGGATAATGCTGGATTGACCAGAGGAAAGGAAATGAATAAACTATACCAACCTAAATCATGATATGAATCAGGTTCTGTGAAGGACATATTGATTCCACTATCCTGGGAGCTGACAGAATTCTGGCACCACTTCCTGCCCTTGCAATGCAGTTGGCGGCAGTCGGGTTCGTTGCAGAAGGCATCTTCGTCCGAAAGCTTGCCCGAACTCAAAGATTTCGGTATTGATGGGATGGTCTTAGCTAGGACTTGAATTATAGTGTCAGGACTAGAAGTCTCGCTTGAATTGATCGATATACATCCAATAGGGTTTCCATCACCCGTTGAAGTATCTCCGCCAACTTTGGAAGCTTTCTGTGGGGATTTGGGACTTCGAAAGGAATGAGCGCCATCGGTGACATCGTGCTGGACTATGGTTTGTGCAATGGAACCCGGCGAAGTTGGTGACTTTTTAAGCGTAGGACTACCTTCAAAGATTTTATCCAATTCCAAAATCATCTCCGATGCCGATCTGCACTTTTTCGTAACAATTTCCGGTGGGGAGTTTTTGCGAGATCCGTTTGGAGAGCATAGGTAGAAGTTAGCATGACCAGCAGTGACTTCTGGTGATATCATCTCATCTACTTTGCTAACCATCTCCCGGATTTCACTGGTTACATCACTGGCCATTTCTTTGGACATGCCCATAATGTAATGAGCTACGTCCGAAACGGATATGGAATCTTCATTTAAGCTGCTAGCCGATGTTATGCTAACGTTGGACATATCCACGCATTCCGTGTTATCTATAGCATCTTGAACGCGTGAAATCACTTCTCTTATTTCAGATTTTATCTCGGTGGCGATTTCTCTTGTCATCTCTTTGACGTATGCTTGAATGTCGTCCGAATTCTGAGATGCTACGGACACAGTAGGAGAGTAACGACCCACTTGACTACAATCTGAATTCGAACCACTGGGAAATGAGAAACTGTGCTGCGGCGAAACCATTGGATCGTCCAACGACTGCAAATCGGTTTGGCTCCCGCAATTGCACATCACAAGCTTTTTGCTTTCGTTACCGAGACCTAAGTTCTGCCTCATTTGGGGACTCAGCGCGGGCGGTGTCAAAATATCGGATCCCAAGCTGTAGCATCTCGTTCTGTTGGTGGTTTCGACTCGAAGCGGCTGTTTGAAAATTAATGAACTAACATTATCGCCAACTGCGAAGTGTACAGGCGGCGCCGTAACTGATCCCGTTTTTATTGTCTCCTGCGTAAGTTCCCGGCCCTCGACAAGACTGGGCTCCCTTGAAAACGACCTTTGTTTTTGGAATTTGGTAAATTGGTTGTCGTCCAAAGCGGATAGACTATAATGCCTTCCAGAGATACCGAGAGTCGGAGACCCTGTGATTGTTTGTCGGTTGAAGCCCATGAGACTCTTTCTGGCACCGGTGAATCCCGAAGGATCGAATGGTACTATTTGTTTTACGTTTGTGGAAGTGCCCAGTAATAAATCATGAGCTTCCTTCGGCAGCATAAACCATCGCAAATAGTCCGTCCTCGCATTGAACGATACCTCCTGTTCCGTTATCGGATAGCGTTGTGCAAGCTTCCGTGACTTGTTGAACAGGTTTCGGGCAGTTTGTAAACACTCCGAATATGTTTGCGGGAATATTCCGGAGCCAGCTGAAGAAATAAAGTAATATGACATTAGTAAAAATACTATTTCAAAACATTTATTTCCGAACACAAATATGTGGTTATGTAGATTTTTTGTCAGATACTGGATTGGAGAAAATTACATAAAATAAAAAATAAGTTGACTCTTCCATAAGGTAGCTTTGTCAGATCAAGCATTTTTACATTGGTTATAAAAATATAGTAAATAAAAGTTTACAGTATTGCGCGGTAAACCTAACCTTACCAGTCGGCCTTTTATGTCATTAATATCTAAGTTCATTTGAATTATAAATCTATTATTTAGATGGTATTTGTTATTTAATCTAATCTATATAAAATAAAAATCTGTGTCTAGATTTAAATAGTATTCACATTTTTTCGCTTATAAATGAAAATCTGTAGATTTCTTTAAAATTAAATAAATAAAAAAAATAACGAGCAAGACAGCAAAATTATTTGATACAAACAAAAAACAAATGTATCAACCCATAATATGAAACTTAAGACCTACCAATATTACTTGATATTTCAACGGTTATGTATTTTAACTTATATTTCAGTAAAACAAAAACAATATATAAATTTTTCGTGCTTTTTTTGTAATATTTTTTATTGCAATTTTTTTAAATATTCGAGTTAGGTTGTAAAAACAAATTGTTTTTATTTTATTTTTTTTTTTTATTTCTACGCTAAAGTAATTTACTTAGTCGGATGAGAATGTGTGACACTTAATTTGATATTTAACTGGTAATTGACGAAAATAGCAGCATGTCATGTTTAGGTACATATTTCTAATTCCTTTCTGACAAACAAAACAACAAAACAAACCAAAAACAAAACAAAACAATGTTTCAGTAACCTGATATCCGTCTCTCGCTTGTGCCCATTTTTCCATCTGTAAACCTAATACTATTCAAAGACCTCTTGTCCCTGAGCACTGCGTTCGAATGATGCTTCCACTGCCCCGTTTCGGGGTTTATAACGTACTGCGGCAGCAGCTTCCAGCCCTCGGTCGCAACCATTTTCAAAGCTTCCAGCACGAATGCCAGTTCTGCTTCTGACATGAAGAATGGCAGGGAAATACGCGCGAAACCGGGGCGAAGATGTTCGAAGCGGCCGCTGGTGGTATCCTGTTCTTTGGTCTGCGATTCCTTTTGGTTTTGCGCTGCGTTGAAAGTCTTTTGCCTGTTGGGAATGAAAAAATAGTAAATTACATGTAGAACTACAATTAATGTAGCATTTTTTTACTTCACTTAGTACAGGTTGTTTCAATGCTCTAGTCGAGTGTCCATCAAAACTTAGAAAATTGTTTTTAGCTCAACCTCATACATCAAGAAGTGGCGACAAGCACTAGATAGATGGTTTGACGGCCCACCGAGACGCATTAACTGTGACACATTAACTCCTAGGCATCCATCCTTCCGTAGTATAGCTGATTGTCAAGTGATACAACGAAGTTATTTTATTGGCAAACTTTTAATTTTCAATTTGTTTCATTACTAGCCACGAGTCAAAGTATACAACAAAAAAATATAATAGCGTGAGTGTAGTAAGCACAGCCAATAGGTACGTCGTGTCATTTTTATTAGGTTAGAAAATGCTGTCAAAGTAGGAAGTTGGATTTTTTATGGCATAATATAAATTTGTGTTATTCCAATGTAACGAATGTACCTCATCGTGAAAAAATAAACTGTCGGAACTGCGCTTAAAAACACCTTTCCGTTAGAGCCAAACCATATGAAAATAAGAATACCAAAATAATAGAGTGTAATAAATATTCTATAGGGGAATGAAGAAAGATTTATTTTATTAAAAAAAATACCTCTACTATAGGGTTGAACTTTGTCAGGAGATTGTGACAACTTACTAATTCGGTTGCTTTTACTTTTTGTAAAGCAATTTGTAATAAATTATGCATTTGGCTTGTCATTTAACTCCGAAGATAGTGCTGAAAAACATTGAAACTTTATATACTCTTAGCGGAAAAAGATGAACGGTTTATGCTGATGATGACCAAATGATGATCGACGGGGATAACTTGGACGCATCGCCTTTAGCTGCCATCAGTTACTGTGCTCATGCAAATGAATGAATAGAAATTGAATTGTACTCACAATTCGAAATCGAGCAACTTCTTGTATTCGTTGAGAAGCTTGTCGTCGATGCCGAGCAACTCCTGGCCGTAGTTAAGGCACCCGGTGAGGCCGCCGCGCGCCTGTATGCCGAACACGTCGTTCAGGATGGCGCAGACGAAGTTGTGGTGGAGGAACGTCCCGCGCGTGTGCTTGATGAGCAGCGAGAATATGGGGAGCCTGCGGACCGACGGCGAGGAGTTTCCGAGGAGGATGAGCTCCGGTATCGTCTTGATGTGCGATATCACTTGCCTGCAAGAAGATCGTTACATGGATAAGTTCTATAAAACTAAGGTACGGCCAAAAATCTAGTTTCGGTTTGGTAAAAACAAGTCTAGTTTCTCGCCCGTGACCAAGATTACCCTACTATCCGTTGGGCGTTGAGAAGGCAATAAGTTATTTGAATTTATCGCATTTTCGGTACACGCTGCCGTTAGGATTCTTTTCGCTGCAGGGTGCACCGACTGCTGACCGAGCGGCCAAAGAGAGCTCGTACCAGTATATACCCATCACAATAATGACATAAATAATCACTTATATGTTGAAACCATGAAAATCAATCTGCTTTGCACACTTAAACGGCGATTTTCCTACGTAAAATATACTGTGCCTTTGATTATAGTAAAACTTATAGACCCCAGGTTTAAATCAAAATATTTATCAGAAAATAATATTGCTTTAGCAAAGAAACAAATTATGAAAACAATAACAAACATCTTGCAGCAAAACGAAACACTTTGATGACGATGCAATGCAAGGTCAAAATGTTATTAACAATGCTATTGATATACACATTGATGCTTTTTAGAGTTTTACTACTTTACCAATAGACCAAATGGGCTATTTGCCTCTGTAGTAGTAGTCTCGGTTTTGATCTCGGCTGAGACTAAAAAGGTGGTTCGGTGAGACCTTAGGAATTAATGGGCGTTTTTTGAAAAAATAATGTGACAATGTGACCATACTACAAAAGAAAGATAAAACACCTCATTTTATTCTTACGAGTATATTCATTGGTAAACTCACAGGGTTACAAATATAATTATAATAATATTAACATATTTTATACATTTAAAATTAAACAATAAGGTGTTTGAAATTAAGAAAAAGAAATGAAAAACTAAACAAAAACAAAATTCGATAAAAAAAAAATATTTGGACTTGAAAGAAGTATAAATAATAATGTGTGTGTGTGCATGTGTGTGAGAGAGTACTCTAACAGTATTTTTCATGGATGTATTACATTATTATATAAAGGACTTGAGTTCCGAATGCAATTTATAAGTGATTTTCCTGTTAGTAAATCATATGCACGTCTTTAATATAAATATAGGCACGTATTCATTGCCCTATATAAAAAGCAATTCTATCTGGAATTTTTCGTTTTTCTATATTGATCTGTACCAACGGCCGCGGGTTCGAATCCGCAATTACAGTCATAGTACTTTTATTACTACCATCTGCCCCGTCTCTAGCGCGATAAAATCGAAATATAATTAAGTAGGGGCAAAAATAATTTTAACCTGGGCAGAGGTCAGTGCAAATCGTAAAAAAAAACTACCGAAAATGTACTTTCAATACGTGAATCTACTTTTAAAACATGAAAATTGATGCATTTCTAGGTACTATATTTATAGACGAACGAAAATAAACTCAGTCAATCATAATTTTAGCTTGACGGAGCGACGCTAACGAGGAAATGGCGCCACGGAGCCAGCCATGTTATTGCAAATGGCGTATCAAAATGGAGAGGCACACGCGCCCTTGACCCCATTTTCGCCCTTAACGACTCTTCGCCGACGACGCAATTTCGAATGCAAATAACCGTATGTCAAGCGAAAGATTGAATTAAAAAAAAAAAAATGGCAATCGACATTCCGCGTGCAATAAACTTCGAGTTGTATCGCTAGCACAATTTGTACGTCAAGATATAATCATTAAATGTTTTAATAAATATTATGTTATCGGATTATAATATATTATATGGAAATGGACTATTATAATATTGTCAGCTTAATTTATTATTTAAAATACTGCATCATCCTATAAATAATATAAAAATAGGACATATTTGAATATAATAGACTTCTGCCGTAATGAAAATCACCCGGAAAATATTAGAACTGTTAACAGCTCACTTTTGGCAGTAGGCCAGTCGGTGCGTGCCAAATGCAAATACCTACACCAATTTAGTCAGGCGTTTGGACTGTTCTGATAGGAACAGCTGTTGCATATTTATTCTTTACTATAGAAAATAAACGAACGTATCTATATGTATTTAAGGTATTGTAATTCGCTTTTTTATCGCTTTCTCTCGCACCTAAGCGTCTCGCGGAAGTATCTGCGCTTTTAGGTGATTTCATTAGGAAAGGTACCTATTATTACGATATCGAATTCATTTCAATTTTATAATATTCCTCGGATAAGGACCTACAACTTATCTAAGTAAACTTTTTTGATAGCACCAAGCATTGGACCTAGGGGTGGAAAAAATTGATGTTTCAAAATTTAAAAAATCATAACTCCCTTAATAGGCACCAGATGAAATCAATTCAAAATGCTAATTGCAGGACTATAATTTCCCTACAATTTTTGTTTGAAACAATTTTTGATAATAGCAACCCTTGCGGCACAGTATAAAGAGGAATTCAGCATACGCACTCTCGCAATAGTTACATTTTTAGGTTATATAATGTAATAAACTGGAAGTTCAATTGTAATCAGTCACTTTTTTATGTAATTTATGGAACGAAGGTAGTATTGCAAATTGCTGACGTGTTCTTTGCCAGTATAAGGAAATCCAAAAGATTCATCTGGGGAGTTTTTTTTAAACTAAATAACAAATGTTCCCTGGATCGGATCTCGTGGATTTTCATTTACTGAGGTAAAAAAAACGGCCTTTGATGTTTGAGAAAATAAATTCGTCCATTATGATTTTTACCCGATGCGAAAATATGAAAAATATGAAGTATATTGAAAAGGCATATTCAAAATTTGTTGGGACGATTAAACCATAAGGTGTTGCAAGTCTGAATTAAAGCATGCTCAAGTACCCTAGACGTGATTATGTGAACGAAATACAAATACATTTATTTATAAACACCAAGACGATATCAGTCGACTGAGGACTCCTCGAACAATGTCTTGCTGATTACCTCAGATCTGATTTCCGTTCAGAGTCGTGCTCGATTAATTGGTTTTTCGAAGCCCCTGCACTTCTGCGATCTCGCGGTGGGCGGGCGGTTTCTTATTAATTGACTTTACACACTTGCTTCCGATGACTGTATGACCGAAGTTTATATTAAATTGCACTAAGGAGATATTTTTTTTAATCCAACTGTCTTAGATCGCTCTGCTTACCATTTTGAATTTCGCCAATAATTGGTGAAATAGTAATTTGCCAGTAATATTTCTCCGCGATGTTGCTATCCCAGGCGTGTGGCCCAGGGTAGTAAACTAGATGTCATAATACCTTGCATACTATAATTGCTCAAAAAAAGTATAATAATAAAATGAACTAAAAAGGTGAAGATAAATTTAAATAAAATCATAACATTAGACTATAAATAGAACACTATATTGACGCGGGTAATCTTCGCGGGTGCTCCACGCTTTTATTTAGAGTTACCAATGTCGTGATTTTATTTTAATTTATTTTCCCCTTTACAGTGCATTTGAATAATATAAGCGTGGTTTATAAAAAGGTTTTTTTTATATTTTTATTGTTTTGCCTCATCCAGACCTCTTTTCCATAGAGCACGAGTATAGACCAAATTGGAAAATGGTTTCAAATTCGAATACAAGATTTGACGCACACAACAACATACAACAATAATAACAATGACAACACAGTAGCAAAGCGTAGTAAAACGGTTTAAATTCGACCAAAAGCCAAGTTTTTTTATAATAACTATAATTGTAGTGTTTCTGTGACGGTTTAGTTTAAATAGTAAAATAAATAAGTGTCATAAACAGAGCTAAACCTAATGAATCGTATAAAGCGAGACGGTGTTATCTTCCGACTCCCTCGTGCGGTATTGCTTTTTTGGTAGTCCGCGCGGGAAAGAGACCGACGCTCGGTGATACGAAGCCCAGTGATGTGAAGCAAGACAAATATATTGTTATTCAATTCGCGCGCAATGACAGTGTTGCCAACGGTACGGCAATTGCCGTCATATCGGCAATACGGCAATTAGTGTTTCTCCAAACAAATAGTTCGATATACTGCAATTAAGAGTTTTAGCATACCTGGTGATCTTATCCTGCCGCTGCGCGATGTTTTGGAGGCCGACGGAGTCGCGCAGGTGGATCACGAGGGCGGCTCTGACCGTCTCCACGGCGCCGCATTCTTCGAGGTGATCCAGCAAGTCCTGCAAAGGGAGGCTGCCGATAAATGCGAAAGTCTAATTCTCTACAAAGTTCACAGGATCTTAGCCGTAGGTATAATTTTTCTTTTCGAGTCGAGTCGAGTAGAATGAGCTCAGAACGAAATCTTTTAACCTTCCCTGAGTTTGATTTTTTGATTTCATACCTTGAAGTTCTTTTGGGATTTGATTAAATAATTGGGGTATTTTAACATCTAGTTGCCTTTATTAGTTTTGCTATATTTTTTGCTATCAACCATTTCTTCTATAATCCGGATTTTACTCCTAACGCGTGACGCGGTTTCTCGACCAACATCCCATCCCAATGAGTACAACGGGTGCTTCAAAAAAACACAGACAACTAGCTTCAAATTTCGGAAGGGTCTCTACAACGCGACAGACATATTTCGTAAATAAAGCAATTGGACTCTACAACTCGACAAACGTAAAAATTACTCCTAACGCGTGACGCGGTTGCTCGATACCATCCCAATGGGCGCAAAGAAGTATAAATTCAAGAATAGTGCCCGCTAGTTAATATTTTGCCATTATTCAAGGCTGAAAACATCCATTTGAAATTTATTCTAATTGAATATTTATTTTAGAATTCAGAGAACATCGGTCGCGTCTAAATGACCTGAATAATAATACGTATTTTATTCAGGGTTGTACTGCCGAAGACGAACGCGTACAGTGCGTTTGGAAAATCGACGATTTCCTGCAGTTGATTAGAACCATATACTCACGTCTGATGATTCGGAATATAGAGGGTTGTCCTTGAAAATGTCCCTCCTGAAGACCGCCACATTCGGCGCCTGCACTCCTCCGACGAACTTGCTGCAGTTGTAGAAGATGGCGTCCTTCTCGGCCGCGCTCGCGTCTATCCCAGGAACCTGCAAGAGGGAGCGGGATCACAATACCCCGTAAACAGTGTGGGAATAAATTGGAGATAGCGCTTTTTAGTTTAGACCTACCGTCCGTTTACAGTTAACACAATCTTAAGGCGAGGCATATTGTGCAGTCGTTGAAATTCAGTGCTTTATTATCACTTATTAAATTTCTCAGAAATAGAATTAAATTTAAAAAATCTGTTTTTATTTTATTGAAGATATAAGATCAAGGTATCTAAACATATTTTTTTTATTATTAAATATCCGATGGTTACCAAATGCTAGCCATTGAAAAAAAGGGTCTAAATGAGTCGAAATTAATATTTATCCTTTGGCTTCGCCTTAAGTTGACATTTTTTTTGCATTTTAGATAAAGGATTCCTCAGAAGTGATGATAAAAAAAAAACCATTCCTGGCTATTTTTTGTAAATTTATCCTGTGTGTTGAGTAAAACACAATAATCCTGCGGTGTCTATAATATTTATATGGGTTTAATTGCGTCATTCTTGGTCGTAGATTATTAAAAAAAAAACTCGTGTAGATTTAATGGTATGTAACTGTCTTCGACTGTACACCCCTTAACACCCAGCGCGTAACAAAGATGATGTTTTGAGATAAAACAGCATTTGAAGATGTTCGTCTAGTAATAAAAAGTTGTTTATAAAATTACAATGATAAAAAAGGCGGAATTTATAAGAAATTTGAAATTAAATTTCTTGAATATTGTAAAAAATCTAAATATATAGACTTTCTTAAAAGGGTTCATGTTGAAATGTTATTAAATTTATTTATTTTTAGATGGTACTCTAAAAAAATGTATAACTTGTTAACAATTAATCTTAGACACTAAAGTAAAAAAACCTTATTTATATTCAAATAAAAAGAAGACACATACATATGGAAGATTGAATTCTTCTTAATTCGTACGGCTTGTGTTGTCAGGGAGGCACTAATGGAGCAGTTCCGACAGCCTTATTGTTGTTTTCATGATGCGGGGCCGCTCATTACATTACATTTTTGTAACTCAGTGACAGTGTTGAGAAAAACTCCGTTGAATATTCTCAACGGCAAGAATTGTCCTTGCCGGATTTGACCCGCTGGGTCTCGAACCCGGGACCTCTGGATTTAGAAGCAGGCGCTTATACCACTGCGCCACCAAGCCGAACACAGATTGTAATAAATGCCCAGTTAGATATGGTTATGTAAGTATTTTATTATTATTAGGAAAAAAATGCGAAATTGTTTATCAAGGACTAGTATTGAATTCACGAACCGCTGGACACATGTCCATCTGCACGCTGGGCGCGGCGAGCGTGTAGTCCCAGAAGGCCCACGCGTCGTACTGATGCAGGAGGATGGTGGTGGCCACGTCGTCGGCCAGGATTCCCGTCACCTTCGAGGTGGCGGCGAAGAGGCCCACGAGCCGCCGACCGCAGCCGCTGTGCTCGCGGAGTTTCGACTCCAAGTAGTTGAGGTCTATGAAGCCGTCCTTCGTCTCTGGAATGTAGACGATCTGCAAACATTTCAAGGAGGTAACCAAAATTAATTAACCATATAAAATTCGTCTCAAAGATTACCTATACACACTGTAACTAATAAATCAAATATGCATAGTATTAATATATAGTAATCTACATAGATTTAACATTTCATGATTAGAGAAACTTTAATTACGTATACCTAATAAAATATTACACATAAAAATATAGTAATTGCCTTTTTCCAAACCTACATTACCTTGTTTGTTTTTTGGATAGTGAATTGTGGTACTGTTATTATATGTTTAGTTTATTTATTTTTCATGTTTTATTTCTAACTTAAATATTGTATGTAAATTTGGTACGCAATTTTGTAAGGCTTGCCACAAAGTTGAGTTTCTTGCAGCCAAAACCACGTTTTTGCCAGAACCCATTCAATGGAATATGTGTCTTTTGTGAATAAATACTTTGTAAATAATAAAAAATAACAAACAAAAGGTGACAGTGATTAACTTAAACACGTGTGCTTACTCATAATAGGTAACACAAACCCGGCCTAAGTATTCGGAAATGGTCTTGGAATACCTTGTATATGTTTGAGATATAATTTCAAAGCTTCTAACGTATAGCAAAAGATTTTTGAAGTTAATGAGCATTAAAAGGGCCTTTTGTGGTTGAATTGAAGCTATTTTCTGGGTGAAAGTACTTTTAGAAAAAAGTTACTATTGATTAGAAGTAGAAAAACAAAACGTTATAGACATATTCTCTAAACATATTCTATAAAATTATCGAGCCTTACATTTTTAGGTTATTATCTCATCCGCACACGCTTGTCGCGAGTCTCCGCCTCTTGATATTTTTTTTTACGCCGCTACCGGTTTCAAGTTCGCGCGTCCGACAGTAGCGCCCTTAAGAGGCTCTAAAATCAATAAAAAACTGCATCGTGGGCAATATCACAAAAAAATGTGTTGTTAGAAAAGATGTCATCAAAATTTATTTATTTATTTATATCAAAATGTTTGATTATTTATTCCAGGTGCCCGAACCTTTTCTTAAATTAATTTCTTTTGAAAATATTGTAGTTTTTTGTTACACAAATTAATTTGGCGCCCATCGTGAAGTGTGTGGTTATGGTATAATTTAGTATTTTTTAATATGCTGTAACACTATTTTTCATTTATCATTATTGTTAAGAGGTATTTAGAATATCAATATTTGAGATGTCACCATTGTTATAAAGGGAACGAATGCATGGTACGATTCTATTATGATGAATAAAGAGGGAGAAAAAAATAGTAAATAATACATATTTAAAATTTTTCTTTCACATTTGAAGAGAGCGCAGAAAGCTGGTGTCATCTTGCAGCGCAGGAAATGACACCATTAAGGCGCCCCGGGACGCATTTGTCTTTGAGATTAGAAAGAGTAGGCTTTATTCGAACATTGACGTGTAGAAAAGAGACGGATATACTCGCCGACTCATTTGGAATCGATGAAACATGTTTTTTGTATTTAAATAATTATTATCATTTGAAAAAAGTGTTTTTTTTTAAGTAATGGCCTAGATTATTATATTGTCTATCTTTAGAAAGAAAAATTAGTTTCGCGTCACTTACACAACTTAAAAGAAAATCGTTGCAAGAAAAAAACAACACTTTCTTATTTATTTATTTTCATTACTATAATAAGGTGTATTTCGTTTTTTTTTTAAGCAAAGTACTAAATTAATATATGTAGAATATTGTGGTATTTTTAGTTTTAGCCATTTGTTGGGAATAACTTCAACAAAATGCACCAAAATACGTTACAAAACACGTTTTAGGGACTGGTGGCGCCTTAAGGCAATTGAATGTCGCCTGGCGCTTGACCCAATTTCATGAGACTACAATAATTCCTTTCAACATACCTAACTTGAATACTTGAGGGAGAATCTCTCCCCTCTTTCTCCCTAGACATTCTCAACACGGTCATAGAGAGGAGTTGTTTTATTACTGGCAAGTGCAAAGGCGTGGTGTGAGTGTCGCTTGCGGTATTTTCGCAGTTTGCGTCATTGAAGTTTTATAACGCTGCGCGGCGCTTTTGTGTTGATTTATGAGTAGTTGCTATGCACTCGACTGTACTTAAATCGTTTTCCGAGTTTGAAACAAACGGTATTTCAAGGTTATCTTTAAGTAATTTTGTCTTCTATCGATTTATTTTTATTCGTATCGCATATTGTAAAACAAAATTATTGAAATAATAAACAATGTTTTAAACGCGAGGAAGGGACAAGTATAAACGCATCCGATTGCAAAAAAAAGGGGATTTTTTGGGCATGTAAACTGTAAATAAAATAATTGTATAATTATATATTTAGGTATTTCATTTGTTCCAAATTTGCGTTTTGCTATAATAAGATATTACCTTTAGTTAACCGAACTGAGAGTGTCTTTCCGTCTGTTGCAGATGTCAAAATATGTGAAAAAAATATGGTAATTAAATTCGAAGCCTTCATATGGATAATTGCTGGCAAGGTTGTATAATTGCATGATAGCTAAATATATGATACATTAATAACAACATATTTTGAATAAAATTATGAATGTTACTAGAAGGGTTAAGCTTTGACGTGTCACAGAAAAGAGCGGAATTCGATTCCTTTTGATTGTGATTTTATTGCATTATGCATTGAAATTTCATAGCGAGGTCAGAACTCATCATCAGGGCGCCAATGAGACTATTAAAATACATTTCTTCGTCATCCGGTACTCTTCTTGCAAATGAAGAATGGAAGTCATCTGGAGCTCACAGCGGGGAAACATTCGCGATGGGATCCTGTATCCCGTATCCCTTGTGAACATTTTCTTATGCACACCCTTTAAAGGAGTCATTCAATACTTTAAATTACTTAACTACTCCCCTCTTAATTGAATTTTAATTAAAGTAATAATAATAGGCATATTTTCAATTATCTTTTAATTTTATTTTCAAAATACATTGTTTATATTGTAATGGAGACACATTTGTTTGAAAACTTAATATTCGTGTACTTATAATAAACGTGTAATAAAAAAAAACAATTTTTAAACGATTTTTGATGAGCCAAAAATCTTTGATGAAAGACTATTCATATTTATAGTAAAATAACTTATGTTCAGTGGAAGATAATTTAACAATACGGTAAAATTAATAATAGCATTTATATATTCTTAAACGACAATAACAAAAACCCCTTTGAATTTAGTATCTATCCAATTCCCTAATTTTAAAAAAGTTTATTTTATAAAAAAACCCAAAATGACCTAAATTATTTTTTTGTTTGATGATTTTTAGTCTAATGACTCATCTTCAAAAGCAGGAAAACGTGTCGCTTAGACCATTTTTATGGTATAAAATCCAGGAGATATTAAAAAATTCCATACAAAGGAAAAATTACTTTCTTCCTGTTTCACAAAATAACTTCCTTTTTTATTATTTAATAGTGTGTATTCGACGTAAAAAAAAATACTGATAAAAATGGCGTATGTTAATCAATTTGGTAAATTAACACATTTGTAATGTATTTCCACGCGTCCAAGTGTCCGCACACTGTTCGTGATTCCCCGTATTGTAAATGTACTCGTATATGAATATCAATTTGTGTTATTACACAAATATTACCACCATATTTGGTGGTAACATAAGTAACTGTACACTCTCAGTTGTTCTTTTATTACTTAACATAGTGGACTTTACTGAAACCTAAGATGAAACAATGCAAGTATTTTACCGTTCAAGCTGCAATAGTACAACCATGATGTAGCGGACGCAGTCTTACGGCGCCCGGAGCGATGAAAGTCGAACGAAGCAAATATTTTCCCTCTTTTTTTACGCGTGCCAGTTCAACTTTAAGTGCTCAGGGTAAAGTTCCGAGTGCTCCCGACTGTACAAGTTAATCTAGTGAGCCCTTAGTTAGCGAGGCAATGAGGAAGTTAGTGTGGTAATAATAGAAACGGTCAAGCTGCTACGGCGACCGCACTAATTTATTCGAATCTATAATTATTTATTTACGGGTATAGGTTTTTATTTATTTATTAGCGCAACTGGTTTGTGATACGTTCAGAAAACACGAAGGCCATATTAATAATATAAATTAATATAATTAATTAGTAATATAAATATGCTACTAACAAACCAAACCAAATAATAAATTAAAAAGAGTAAAATAGAAGCTACATTATAAAATTTCTATCAATATTTTTACTCCATAAACTCACTTCTCACACAAACATACAAACACTAACTTCTATAAAGAACTAACTTCTACTTATTTGCTCAACTACTTTATGGACGTCGACTAAAGAAGCGAAAGTTTACCACAAAACAGATGTTTACAGATATCTAGTTGAGTAAAAAATATGGCACCAGCATCCTCGACATTATCTAGTGTGCCGAGTTAATGTATAACTAAACATTTTATAGTGCCTTATGAGAAATCCCTTTTTAGTTTTAGAAAAAATCTTTTTTTTTTTTGAGAGGATGTGATTTGCAAAAAGTAGAAAATTGTAATTTGTAATTAAATTAATCAAACAAAACAAAAAATACAACAAAAAAAAACATAATTTCACTAAAATCACATCAAAAATTGCTGTAAAATAATTGCTGACCTGATTTTTTTAACAATAAAGAATTATTACTATTATATAATTAGTTGATTCTTTGCTTTAAACAAGAATAAAGCCTTCGTTATCTACTGTATGTAGGTTGTTCAAACTTTTCATCATATGCTGTTAATACGTTTTAGAGGTTGCTGCTGGACGGGCATATTTTGTAACCATTCCTGGTACGGCTGTGAATTGGAACCTAAAGGAACAGTTGTCAATTGTCATACCTTGGCTCCGAGCTGCGTCCAGGGCGCGGCTCCCCTCACGGTGTGGTCCCGGCCTAGGAAGAGCACGGGCGGGGGGCACATGGCGCTGCAGAGCGCGCCCGCGGAGGACATCGCCGTGGCGCCGAAGGCCGCCCCGTGCCGCAGGGGGTCCCCGAGCGCGCACTCGAGTGCCGCAGCGCGAGCCTCGCGTCTGCCAACAAACACAACCCTTTATTCACCATTAAATAACAACTCTAAACTAGTCCCACGTTCGTAAAAAGTTTTTTTTTTGCCACCTTCTATCGTGTTGTTTTAACCTGTTTGAATCGCCATGTTACTTCAAAAGCAATATAATAAAATTATCTTATATATTAAGAAAGTTGTAGCAAAATTTCACTTTTTTGAATTGCAATTAAAAGTACCTACTACAATTGTTACAATTAACCATTAACAACATAACAATCTAACAATACAATTAAGTTTTTTCAATATATTAGATATATTAAACAGCTCTGAGGTCATTTATTTTAAGATTACTAAAACTTTCTCAACACCATAAAACAGCTTTTAAATATTACATGCTACAACTATAAACGGAATAAAGTATCAAACTAGCAACAATAACAAAAAAAGTTTATTTTTACGGAAAGAATGTAGTGAGGCACGCTTGTGGTGTGTGGTTTGCCATTTGCTTACCACGTCACGACCCACCTGCAGATTATTCAAACTGCAAAGATCTATAAAACAAAAAAACGATTCCAACCTGTAGATAGACGTCTGCAACGATGTGCTGGACATGGCGGTGCAGGTGCCGGCGTGGGCGGGCAGAACATCGCGCACGATGTAGTCCTCGAGGAACTGCAGAGACCTCCCGGAGCCATTGTAGTCGCAGTAGACAACTGTGGACAACGAGAAAAAACTATAGTAGCATTTCAACGTGGAACAGCGTCTTGAAAAAGGAGGCGTGCAACTAATGCCACCTCGATGCCAAATGTGACATGACAATATTTTTGCAACAAAAAATAAATTAAAAAATGTTATTATGCAAAAATACTGTACACATTATGTTAATTCATAATAAAAACGCTAAAATAAAAAACAACATTAAAAATAAAGAATAAACAACTACTCAAGAAAAATACAATGTAACTCTACCTATAATTTAACTAACTAATTTAAGAAAAATATAGTCCCGCTAATACCTAATACCTATCAATACCTACTAATACCTAATACCTATTAATTTCTGCAGAAATGGAATTTCATAATTCGACTGCTCTAATAATTCGAGTGAAATTTGAAGATCTGCGCGAAATATCTGTGAGATCGGATTTGTATT
The DNA here is from genome assembly GCA_020383195.1 of Neomicropteryx cornuta. Lineage (NCBI taxonomy): Eukaryota > Metazoa > Arthropoda > Insecta > Lepidoptera > Micropterigidae > Neomicropteryx > Neomicropteryx cornuta. The sequence goes on from JAHKQU010000011.1 coordinate 3,825,553, forward strand.
TTTATCAGCCGGCCAGTCGCAACAATTTTTCAAACAGGATATGTCGTACTTTATTTTCAATCAAACACCATTCTATTGTTTTAAATACTTTTATAAATAACATCTAACATCTTTTTTTAGTTTCTGATGAATCTAATAATACAATTATCGTTATCTAGGCATTGCTTCTATGGAAGATAATATTGTAAGAACTTCCAGATAAAATAATATATATCTTTAGTTGCACGGCCAAAATACTTCCAAATTAATTGTATATAAGCTAAATAAGAAACTGTAGATATTAAATATTGAATCGTCTTATGCAATACGAAGACCTGTATAAATCTCCATTAGATATTAAAAATCTGTATAAGTATCTATTTTGTATTTTAATAAATAAAATAAACAAATGATTCGGAATAAATTATATTTAGCGATTGAATGCATTGCTACTGATATTATAAATATTTAAAATAAATTAAACACGCATTCTGATAGACTATTAAAGCAAGTAAGAATTCCAATAATTATGAATGCGATAAACAGAGGCGTTCCGTTGAGAATTAATCTTTGATTAGTTTTACAAATACTTTTTAAGAATGTAAACTTATCATTAATACCAATTGTTTGTAAGACTGTTGATTTCTCTCAATAAAGAATAAAGAATAACGATTTCAAACTTCAAGTGGTATTATTCTCACAGTTCGTTGGGGAAAATATAGAGATTTTATTTGTAGGACTTCATATTAAGGCAGTTAGGGTTTTTTTACGTATAACGAACGTCTTTCAACTGTGGCGGCCAGGTAACAGCTTGACGAAAATTTTGCACACAATTTTTTTTTAATTGCTCTCCAGGAAGTAATTGCGAACCCACCATACAATTAGGGCTAGATGTATCATTATAAACAGAGTTGTATCATTGTATCATTTAATTCAAATGTTTTGTACAATTTAAATGATACATTTCGAACGTGATTATATATATATTTTTTTAAATATATTCTAGGGAAAATATACAGCGTAACTTAGTTTATAAAACAGTAAACACATAGTTATAAATGTGGCCAATTCACTGTTTAACAATATAATTGAGATGTCGGTTCACCTGAAACTGAAAAAGAAAATTATGAGAATAAAGGCATCGCGAATTGTTATTTTTGTTGTTACAAAGTTATGACGTATGCTATAACTAACACTACATACCTATAATAAAAAACTCAATTTACAGGTAGGTTTTTGTAAAAGGTTCTATACCGATGTATTGACTGCGTTGCCACCAGTCAAGATTAAGGGTGTCATTCGTAACCCCTCTCCCCCCCGTACATATAATTTTAAATTACTTTTATATTTTTAGTATTTAAAAAAAGACTATGCATTTTCCGGTGCACACAATTGATTTCAGTGTAATTGTACGATGGTTTTTTAGAGCGTGATAAATTCGGAAATTTTGAATAAATAATCTTGATTCCGAACAAAAAGTTTATTTAGATATTTTTTTATGTGTTTTTCGCTATGTGTATATTCTAAAGACAGGGAGAAATAAATAAATGCGAAAATGTGGGTCTGCAGGAATTTCGTCTAGTGATTTTAAAATAGTGAGGAGTCATAGGTATTCGATACCTACTGGGTGAATGTGGGCCCCTCATCTACAAAAGATAGCAGCTCCTAGGCAACCATCTCTTCAAGCCAGAAGAGATTAAAACCATCGCACCCAAAGAGATACTTAACTTTATCTACAGTACGGGACTAAGAGGACGAAATATAAGTGGATTCAAAATTACAATAGTTCTGCAAAGGACACAGTACACGCAAATAAACCCCATATCCACTAACATATTTTATTATTTTTAAATTATTTATTATATCGCTAATAATATGTAGGTTTATATACACGCACCAAACACACACACAGATACATCACACACACGCGCCCTCACACACAAACACACACACACACACAAAAAAAAAAACACCCTCGCATACAAATGGAACCACACTCACTCCACGCACAACGCACAGTACACATTAAATAATATTTGATTTAATTTTGATGTTTTCGACCATATTTCATATTTGGTACATTTTTTTGGCCATGTAAACGTAGTTTTAGAGAAATATCTTCCTGTATCGCTGTTTTGTACTTTCATAAATAAATAAAATAAAAATAAAACATACATAACATAGCTATTCGACGCGGTAAGCCACTAAACACAATTTTATAGTGACTAAACAAAAATGTGTGTACCGAAATGTGCTGGAAAAAACATTACTTTACCAATATTCGAGTCATTGCTCATTTGTTAGTTTTTTTTTAATACGTTTTAAATTTATTGTTATTAATGTTTCAACAAAACACCATATGCGTGTTTTTTTTTCTTTCCAACAAACCGTTTACAGTTAGGCATCTATCTAGAATTGATGTTGTAATTCTTTATATATTTTTAATGATTCATTTATTTGAATAATAGTCGGACACACTAATCTATAAGCCCGGATAAAATATTGTCATTATATGGCGAGAATACACTTTACTGGGACGGTTATTATCGATTTCTCAGCAAATCCTTTGTTCCCCTGATAGGTTTAAATTAAGGCCGCGCCGTCAACACGCCGAAGGTGCACAAGTTATAGTATTTGTATTGATACAGTTGGACCGATCAAACGAATTGCGCGCAACGCAAATAGATTTCTGGCTCATAGGCGGACATCTATCTATCCGCCCAAAGCGGTTATTACCGGATTACGATGCACCGAGCAACTCAATAAAATGCTACCTACATTTCGAGTTTCAATGATAAAAGAAATCTAATTACACAGGGTTCCGCGTCTGTCGCTAACTTCCGAAGGTGTACCAGGGAATTAAGAATATTCTGGCCATACTAGTATCATTGGCCACTAATAGTAATACTTACCATGAAGAACTAGTATCATTTAACATTACTAGTATTATTTGCCATCACTAGTAATATTTACCATTAGGTTTTAGTATTATTTACGATTACTACTTATTGAAGTTTTTTTCTATAATTTTAGTTGTTTTCCGAGAAGTATGCTAATATATTTATTATTTTCGTGGATCTTTTGGTTCTCATGTTATTAATGATTAATATTTTAGCCACTATCCATTTAATATATATATATAGTTTCGATGATAAAATATTTTTTAGCTTTCGCCATTCGGCGTCGTCAGAAAATATATGAAAGATGACGTTTAAGATGCAACCTTCATAAACTCGAAAATCGCATTTTCAACTAAAAGATAAATATATAATACTGCAATTATTATTATATAATTGCAGTTTTGCTAGATACATCAATCAGTATTATGTAATTAAACTAATTTCTTAAAAGAATATATCAAGTATCACGCGTTAAATGCTGTTAAGTTAGTTTAATTTTGTCTATTTAGACCTACAGATCTGCAAGTGCCCAAAACCCAAATATGAGAGTTCCCATGTCTCTAAATCAATTTCGCGGGCATCCGCGGGCAAAGACTTCAAAACTTTTACATTAAAGCAAGCATCGAAATCCCTCCCGTGAGTTCTCGCGTGAATTGGAACGGGTAAAGCGATTTTTCATTATAATTTCCATAGGTATATTCTTAAAATTATTATTTTTCTAATTCCAGAGGTCCATGAAATACCCAAACCCGCAATTTGTGGCGCAATCATCACCTTAAGACAAATAAGACGAGGCAGTAAGTATCTTTAAAAGTACAAGAAATAATTTAATAATTCCTGACCCCGACACTGTCTAACCATAATTATCTAATCGTAATTAGCAATGGGGAATATGAGAAACTGGATCAAGTTGGGATGCTATTATAGTGTCTCCTTATTCCCTGTTCCCGTCTTTTTCCTGGTTCTAGTAATAATTATAAAATAAAACCATTTATGTAAATATTTCCACCGAATAAGTATTAAATATAACAGTTCGTGATATATTGAAAACTCGTTCTATGGCGCTTCAGAAAAAAAATGAAAATGAATCTTTGAACAGGATTTAAAGTGCAGAAAAATAACGGGAAATGCTGAAAGGTGGTGCCTGAAATGTAGAGAAGGGAAAGGAGGAATCTCAAGTGTTCCGTTGAAATGGAGGGAAAATCGATAGTACCGCCACTCCTTAGCTAAACTACGCAGCGATGGATGTATGTATTTGCGGACGTGATCCACGCGCGGTCACACTCTTCATAATTATTGCTGAAAGTTGCTACGATGTAATAATATTGAATATATTAATTTATTTTCTTTTAAATTAATTTATATGTAAAATATTTTAAATATAGTATAATATTAAGTATTTAGATATAATTATTGTAAAAAAAAATATTTTGCTATCACAAACATGCTGCGCGTATAGGCCAGTAAAAAAATACGACTGTCTTAGATTAATGCAGACTATAGCAGCCCTTTGGTTTATTTGACCGAAAGTACGCCTAACTACAGCACTTATAAAATTAATACCCAAACCTTAGTAGGTAACTGGTCTAATAGGTAATGGATTTGATTTAAAAAAACAACTATAAAAAGAGGCGAGAAATTAAACAAAATAATCAAAAGACTGCTTAAATATTGTTTGGTAGTTTTAAACCTAATAATATGTTTTAGTTATTTATATAATATTTAATAACGACCTTATCTCATGCCAAATTAAGACTGTACAATCTTAACAAATTTATACAATTCTTTAAAAACGCATTGCAACCGTAAAGCATCATCTAATTAGTTACTGTGTATTTGCAGAGGTCTTAACGCGTTTTAAAATCAAAGTAGGCTGTCTTGAGTACGGCTCTTCGGTTCGAGTGAAGGTGATGCCAACTTCGACTTGAAGGCTTATATTACGTCACGCTATGAGCTCGAAACGGCGTGCTTATTTTTGGACCTACTGTTATTCCAATTAAACCATTCAGGACAACATACCTATGGTTAAAACAGGATGTCCCGTTAAAAGGGTCCAGCTAATAGGCTTTGCGATTTCAAATTTGATTTTTAAAGACCACATATCAAAATTCATCATGATTTTAGAGAAAAAAATGCAAACATACATGATTATATAAAACCGTTATAAATGCATAAATCGATAAAATAAAACGTTCGCCGCTAGTCATTGACAGATGTCGCAATTACAGAATAATTCTTGCAGTTGAATATTTTGTTATTTTTTTTTCTTTAATATTGCTTTTATTTTTTATTCTACACCTTTAACATATGTCCCTTACCCCTTCATCTATTTTTTATTTTTATTTTTAGTTTTAACTTTAATTCTATGTTTTAATTAATATTGTAATTATAAGTGTTGTGCTGAAAAGCAGTAAGGCAGCTGAACGCAACCTATTTACTGAGCACAAAAAATGTAACCTAAAAAATTGTTCTTTAATACGTACTCAATAAATTAATTTGAAATTGAAATTGAAGTCCTCTTGAAATAATGGTATTACGATAGTTATGTTTATATATTTGTGGTCGGAATGAGCGTTATGAATTGATCATTATGTCTTTAAATGAAAAAAAATAGTATTGTTGTTTTCTGTTTATATTTATTTTATTTTATATTATCGTCCCTGAAAAACTTACACGCTTGGAAGTGTTTTTATTTCTCAGAGGTGTTATTAATATATGTTTTATAAAATTACTCACAAATTAAAATTATCGAATTGTTTGTTTACAAACAAGAAACATTCAAATCAGCTTGATAATACAACACTGGCGCATCCCAAAATAAACTCCCACAACCTTGGAGTGCGTAACTTGTTAACCTTCTCAATGATTTCCAATGCAAGGTAAAAAAAGGTTCACCGCTACCTTCGTTCGCGACAAAGATACTTCCAGAGTACTAAGGTTATTATGTGTAAATCATGTGTAATGGAATATGTTATACGAGGTTGTCGAAATGACGGCTCATAGTAATCGTAGTTAGTTTTTAAATAATTTCTTACTCGTAATAGAGAAAATACCCCCTTAGTCTTTGGGAATTTTCCGGGACATGTTTAAAAAATTAAGTGCGAAGTCTATCTTAGGACGGGCATAACTCAGAAGTTTGTATTATAATATGTATGTGAATTTAATGTTTCAAATACATACGTCATAAAGATACACCCTGTACTAGTTGAAGCGGTAAAATAAATAGGTCGCCTGTGTAGGAAGCGCGTTGCCATGGCAACCGTCACGAGACCTCGCGTGCGGGTCACGTGATCAAGCCAACCACCACGTCCTTGGCTTATGGATGACGCCAACTTTTGGGGGGAAAAGCGTTATCCGCCTAAGAAACAAAATATAAATTTAAAACACATTCCTATAGCGAGTATGTGGATATGAACGAATTAAGCTGCCGCGTTGTCATACGGTTGTGTCACGGATTTTTTTAGTTCTTCGGTAGGACGACCCGATCAGAATTCGATGATATCCAATATATTTATTTATTAAAACATCCAATATACAATTAATATTATTAAATGTGTATCACTATAGCAATATATAATACCGAATGTGTAACAATATATAATAAAAAACCCTCCGTAACATATATTTCATCTCGTACATTTTTAGAACCTCGATCAATGCCAGAGCCTTGAATAATAGTAACATTAAAACGGTATAAAAAAGAGAAAATTTTCGTGTTTTTTTTCTACAAAGTGTATATTCATTGATGTCCTTTTAGAGGGTTGATCTATATCGTCAACTATACCGGTGTCACAAAAAAAAAATTACTATAATATAACGAATAAAATTTTTCATTGCCGAGTGACAGCGGCGCATCAATAGACAATAATTTGGAGCGAATTGCAACACCTGATATTTGCGACATATGTTAGGTGAATATGCTGTCAAAACAAAATATACGAAGCGAGTTTAAACACATGTCATATAAACGGGGCTAGAAACATCAGGCATATAACGGGACGGGGTTAATCCATGACTGCAGGATATAAAACCCTACTTCCTAGTGATTTTATCCACTATTTCGACAAGTTATGCGACGCGAACCTAACCAACTTCGACACAAACAATTAATTCGATTCACAAGGGCGCTTTTCGAAATCATAAACCTTAATAACGAGCCTTTTGCTGTCGTTTCATAGACAATGTTTGATTATCAATCATCACCGGAGCGAAATATAAACACGGCCATTTTCACAAAGCATGTTTACGCCGGCCAGCCGCTCGGACGAGCTGCTACTATTTTCGAAAAACCATAAATTCAAAATGGCTGTCGTAAATTACGCGCTCATGCAGTTGGAAATTCAATTTATCGTGTCGGACGCCGGCGCGAAAACGAACGCAAATAAATAAATATTATTTTTTAAATTAAATGGTTTATTATTCAATTAAACCAATAATATGTGCGGTTGATTGTTTAAACTAAAAATGTTTTTTCGAATTAATATTATGTATGCATCAGTAATACTAAACATTTAAAAAAGTAGGTAGACTTTAAACGCGTATCACAGTATTTAGATTATGTTAATACAAATTTATTTATTTATTTATTCTTTATTGAAAAATCCAACAGTATTAATTTTTATAATTACAAACAAAACTTATTACTAGTATACAAAACCAATTATGGATTTCGGACATTTTACATATTAACATTAGTATAAAAAAATTGAAACAGTGTTCTTAAAATATATATAGATTATGAATATAATATACGTATACAGTAGATTTTATGTTATGTGTAAATTGTGAGTGATATTTGTGGTAGTTGTGAGTGTGTGTGATTTGTATGTATATATTAAAATAAAGTAGTTAATTAAATATGGTAATATGGTAAATATGTAAATATGTACAAAATTAATTTATGATGAAGGTAATAAAATTAAATTGTATGTATATTCTATATGTAATTGCAATTACAAATTTAATTTTAACTATCCATTGTCAACGATATTGAGCCAACACAGAAATGTTGATATTAAACTAGTAAAAAAAAAATATAAGGAAGGTAAGTATAAGTAAAACCAAAGTATGCATATCAAAGTAAGCGTGGGTGACTTGTTTACTTATTTATGACTCGAGAAATTTCGTTTCGAAGCATTTCATACTAATTAAAAAAAAATCGATCATTAAATTATATAAAAACATATCCACACAATACGGTATTTATTTATAAGCACATTACATTATATTAACATGAAAACATTATGATTGGAAAAAATACTTATTGTTTACGATTGCTACCTCCCTTTACAAGACGAAGCTCTTGTAGACTACCCCTAGAAATTCTGTAAATATGCAAAAAGCATATTCAAAATCAGCCAAGCTACTAAGGAGTAATGAGTTGAAAAAAAACTTACGTATCGAATGGAAACCTCGTTTTTTTGGTGAGTAAAACTTCCCTATTAAAATCGGTCCAGTACTGTTGTGGATTAGATTTATTTATTTATTTATTTTTAGATTGTGTTTAGATTAGACCGAGATAAGTTGGCGTTGGTTTCTAAATGTGGATTTACTAATAGGTCACACACAGCGCCATCGATGTCATCGCGGAAACGCGGAGCGAACGATTTATCGCCTACACGGACTTTACGAGAGCCAGCAGACGCGCAATTATGTTGACCCGTTTCAATTAGAGAAATCCAAATATAATACTAACTAACACGTCCACCGTACGCATGAAGATTTCAGTGGATAATGGAGATACAAAAGCGTAATTTTGAGAAAAGGGTAAAAAACCTCTAACTTATCAGACCTTTTTTTGACAATTTTTATGCATGTGCAATTACTATGTTTTCATATTGTTAGAAGGAATATCCTCACATTAAAGTAATAAATTCCTATTAAACAGTCTCCAAATCTGAGTTTTTTTTTCATAGATCAGAGATCTATGAAAAAAAAACTCAGATTTGGAGACTGTTTAATAGGAATTTATTACTTTAATGTGAGGATATTCCTTCTAACAATATGAAAACATAGTAATTGCACATGCATAAAAATTGTCAAAAAAAGGTCTGATAAGTTAGAGGTTTTTTACCCTTTTCTCAAAATTACGCTTTTGTATCTCCATTATCCACTGAAATCTTCATGCGTACGGTGGACGTGTTAGTTAGTATTATATTTGGATTTCTCTAATTGAAACGGGTCAACATAATTGCGCGTCTGCTGGCTCTCGTAAAGTCCGTGTAGGCGATAAATCGTTCGCTCCGCGTTTCCGCGATGACATCGATGGCGCTGTGTGTGACCTATTAGTAAATCCACATTTAGAAACCAACGCCAACTTATCGTTACGTTTTTATTCATATAAATTTATTATTTTTTACAAACACGGTACGTGGGTTTTTTGCATAACTTTTAATCCAATCTGTTGTAAAAATAAATTTTCTTCGGCTGACCATGGTTTCATTAACGTTCATTAATTATTTATTTAAAATGACATATACTTTGGAGGTATCTCTTCCTCCGGTGGTATAGCTGTTTGGCAGGTGGTACAATGAAGTTATTTTTTAGCCAATTTTTTAATCCTCCTTAGCTGGGAAGGAGTCTTAGGGAAAGATTTGGTGACGCTGCAGTTGAGACTATTCCATTCTTCCTCCTGAAAATTTCCTTTATTTTGTGGGAATGGCCCTTCGTCTAATATAGAATGGTTTCCGAAGTTGCCCACTAATGGAGAACCATGCTGAGAGCTTCAAGTAGGCCTTAAATAAGTTAATAAGACGACATAATTGACGGACATGTCAAACACGGCCTAAAAACATCATGTCCGCTTGCTAACCGCGAATTGCTTCAAAGTCAGAATTTAGGTAGGAAATATGCGCGACCGGTTTTTTTTTATTACTTCGCTAATGTGCGCCCCCCAACCTAATTCAACTTAAATTAATCAATGTGATAAACTTAAAGCACAGAATAAAGAAGGTCTTAAAGTTCATTATTTCATGATAGAACGAAAAACAACCAACCGCCACTCTTAAATTAGAGGGAGTGAGTACGCGGTATCTGGCCGTAGCGAAACGTGCGACCAATTATTTAAAATGTTAATTTACCATTTCAGTTCAAAGTCATAACAAACTACGGAATTTACGAGACTGTAATCGTCAATAGTGATACAGTACTTTTCCGACATACAGTATTCAAATCTGTAGATAGTGTAATCATAAAAGTCATTCATAATCTATCAAGAGAATATTATAGTAACAATGCCGTCTGATAATATTTATGCGGCCATAATCAATAAATAATAAGCACCGTCGTAAAATTACAGAATATGGTCTTACACGTGGTATTAAAGAATAAATAGGTAAATCTCACGGAATAATACCAGAAAAAATCACAGTAAACCACAATAAGCATTTCTAAGTTTCCGTAATTTCCACCAGTGTCAAAAAAAAAACACTATTGCTTTTTCACAATTTTCGATTGTGTATTTTTAGCTACAGCCACATACTATTAATTTATACATGTTTATGCATTTATCATCGATTACAACTTATACAAATAATTACTTTTCAGTGTAGAGAAGGAAACTCGTGGTACACCTGAAACTACAAGTTCAATATCGAATTTAGAATAAATATGTAAATTAGTCAAACTTAAAATTTTATAAGAATTTGCGGAAATATATAGATAAATTGTCTTAATAAATATTGTTTCTTTGCATATGGGAGTTGGAGGGAAACCATCTGCCTGCGGTCTCTCTCCTCCGTGACGCCTCTGAGGAAACATCAAAAAACAGTCGGTTTAGAGTCTGGTATTAGAATTAATCCAGTCTTCTGATTTACGGGTATCCCGCGAGTTTCTTGACACTGTTTTTTATTGATTTGACCTAATCCAGAGATAGAGAATCTTTAAGATACGCGAATGACCGTTCGTAAGTAGATGTGATTTACGCGGACTTTTCAATGGCTTTCGACCGCGTTGATCACTTTGTTTCAATCAAACGGCTAATTCCCATACACAGGGCCCTATTTAGGTGGCTTTCTTAATATAGGTATAGTCAATCGCCGACAGGATTGGTGGTTTTAAGATCAACATTTGTTGCGATAACTTTTGAATACTCAAGTCTATCATAGGATGGACTAATTTATCCACTCCAAACATATGTTACTGACCAACTTGAATAAGAGTTTCATTACATTTTGCAAAAAACAATACGCTTTCTCTCTTAATATTTCGAAATGTAATAAAATAAACGCTTATGAGATACTTAAATAAAATAAATTTTGCTTATAAAATTCGATCTCAAACTATCGAAGAAGTATCTTGACTTCGTGAGTTTTACGTAATTATCGGCATAATCAACGCATTCAGTGAAAAAACATATAAAATGCTTAACTATGAGTGAATGTAAATTCATCGCAGACATCAACTGATCTAAAAGTTCGCAGCATCCTCGAATTGAATATGTCTTTAATATTTGGTCCCCGCGATATGATTTTACAAAAACGCGATTGAACGAATAATTGATTGATTGATTGATTCGTCTTCAGACATTTTAATTTTCGTTTAATTCTTATATAGACGCGATAAGGTTTATAAGGTATTTCCAAATAACGTTTTACAGAATTTCGTGGATAGTTCACAATATGGAAATCACCTACGATTTTCCACTGCACGTCACAGCGATGATATTTTTTCGTGGCACGACCATTGATTTATTTATTATTTTAATATAAAAATGTCAGCCATAATATTTATACGATGGTATACGAGTACGAAATTAAAGGATATACTGAGAGCTATGGTACCACAGTGCCTAAAAACAAGATTCTTCGATCAATGCATCCTTCCCGTCCTAACTTACGGAAACTTGGAAACTAACAAACTGCCTTATCCACAAATTAAAAATCACACAGCGAGCCATGGAAGGGCTATGCTTGGAAATTCTTTGCCCCATAGAATTCGCCATGACACTATCCGCCAAAGAACTAAATTTGAAGACATAGCCCAAAAAATAAGCAAGCTTAGGTGGCGATGGGTAGGTCATCTGTGTCGAAGGCCTGACAACCGCTGGAGTAGAAAAATACTTGAATGGAGACCTCGAACTGGAAGGCAGCGTAGGTCGACCACCAGCGCGTTGGACGGACGACATTAAACAAAGAACCGGAAGCAGCTAGTTGCGGGTAGCAGAAGATAGGAAGAAATGACGCACTTTAGGGGAGGCCTACATCCAACAGTGGATAGATACCGGCTGATAATGACGATGATGATACGAGTACGAGTATATTGTATCGTAATGGACCTCCCTTGTTTTTTTTTTGTCCTAAAAACGGCGACCGTAACAACTTTATCGTTTTTGCTGCAGGGTCCGTGTCGTTGTCGTGTAGTGTACAATTAGTCTGTACTCGCGTTTCTATTTGCGGCATGATCGTCACGGCGTCGCGTCGCCCGCTTGGCTCGTTTGCGCCTTATAATTTATTCGACATCGCCTCGCCAATGATAACAACTTTAATATAAGTAATTAGTTATGCTGTTATCGCCAAATTGCCAAAAGCGGTACTTTAGCGATAATTTAATATTTATCGAAATACTTACCTACAACGATCCAAAATACACACCATAAGATACGAAAGCCGGTCCACGGAAGGTAGGATAATAAATAAATAAATAGAGAGACCTAGTGCACGCGCACACAGCTTTATACCTGTCTCTCTCACTCGTAGAATTATGAACGCCTGCCTCTGGGTACCAAAACGGATGGATTCCCAGAAGATTTCCTACCGCAGCAAATATTTCATCACTTGACTGTACCAGGATACTATCAAGGAAACACCGATCCCGCTTTGAACGGTTACCTAATTAAGCCAGTGTTATAAACAGTTAGAAATAGGTTACATTGCATACATACCTACATACCAAGGTATGCAATACAAAGAGAATCGGTTAAGATGACTTACATATAATATAGTTCTTCGATTAGATCATGCTTTTGTAATCATGCTCATGATTTTTTTGCAGTCATCAATGTACCTACTTATACTTTTAACGAGTGTTCGCTTATAAACTGCGAATAATGAAAACAATCCGCTTATAAATCATAATTGGATTTTTATTAGTGATCATGTCATTTATTTATAAAACAGGTTTACCCATATAAAAACAGAACACAAAAAAAAAGCAATAAAAACAAAATATACGTATAGTCAAAGACAGGGCCGTAGCAAGGTCCTTCTGCGCCCTTGGCGAATTTGACAAATCTGCGCCCTCCAATACGGTCTGAACATTTTTTTGATATTTTTATCTATCATATTAGAATATCGACATAATATTACAGATACTTCGAGTGCAGTAATTTTTAATAACTATAAAATATTTCTCCCATTATCGAGGATATTTTATTGCGTGAAAAATTGCACCGGTCTAGAAAACGGGGTTTTTCATGGTTTATTTTGCGCCCTCTTTGTACCTGCGCCCTTGCGGGGGCACATCTCGCCACCGCCTAGCTGCGGCCCTGGTCAAAGATTACTTACTAATTAAGAGTTCTTCAAATTTTTGGCGGTATATCTAATCATTTAAAACTAAGTTAGAATTTATTCATAATTTACCGCCACTTTTATATACAAGTAGTTACATCGTTATTAGTTTAATGAAAAAAAAAAGATAAATTGATAAGCGTTATAATAACAGATATCACTTGTTTTTATTTCTTTATTTCGACAACAATAAATAATTATAATAATGAAGCACAACACCTTTTCAAATGTTAGATAAATGTCGCCAAGTGTAGTTTGTTGCACATATTATCAATCTCAGCTGAATTGAAATTTTATTAAGACCGAACTATAATTATATACTGCCTAATGTGCACGTCTAATTATTATGACATAATTATGGAAGATAAGACTTCTAGTAAGGATTTTCGTTCATTAGCTTATTTTTATATGGAACTCATTTCAAACGTCATATATTTTGTTATTTCATAAGTCTAGTCACAAAATATGCATTGAAAACCGACTTAAGGACAACTTCAGAGGTTGAGTTCAAGGGCATTTCAAGACACTGGGTACTGCTGACAGCAGCTGAGGATGACGCCATGATACTTACAAAGTTCATATAAAAAACAAAAGCCTTAACAGTTTCCACAATTCTAGACCACTATGATAAAAAAAATAATGCGTTAGGTATGTGCTAAATTAAATTGCTAAATAAAAAAAATAATTATTAAAAATTAAAAAAAGACCTCCGACATACAAACGGCTTTATAGTTTTTCTTAAATCATAGCACAGAGCACTGTCGATCAAGTCACCTTTAAAACGAAAAAAATAATTAAAATACATTTGGGAGTTACGATGACACACAAAACATAGCAAGTTAAACTTATAAGACACCTCCGTTTGCGTCGGGGGTTAATAATAATACAATATTAGGTAACTTAAAAAATCGGTGTAAATACTATTATTTGATGTCTCTACATCACAATTTTATTGGAGTATATTTTCTGATTGACGGGCGATCACCGAAACGAGATCTGCGGTGATAAGCACATGCACACACACACACACATATCTCGCTGTATCGATCTAACAGCGCCATTGATCTTGACTCCGTCAGTCATCCAGGTCAATGATACCGTTTTTCTTATCCCAACAATTAGAATGCTGGACGTGGGAGTTCAAGGCGAGAGATGAGAGATCCAGGCATCCAGACAGCCTGTCGCCGGCGGGCTAATGCCGCCGCCCCAAATGTTCGCCGGGGTCGGTGGACGGACCGCGAGATTTCAATAATGCTTAGATGTTTAGGGACGCAGTGACAGTCCGTTCTATCGCTCTTGCAAGGTTATCCGCCTGCGTGTCTCTCACTTAAACTTCTTTGCTCACAAAAGAGACGATATACAGATGTATTTAAAATCACCACTGTCCTTTCAGGAGGTTAATCTAGTTCTAGATCAACACTCAAACAATGATCTGCAAAAAAATATCTAAAATCCAGGGGTCCCGGATTGGAATCCCCAGTGGTTAAAATCTTTTCACCACCGATTACTGCCGACTGAGTTAAGTAACAAGACGGCCTAACGGGGCCCCAAGAATGTGGCCTTAGTGTCGCAGCAACCTGGCTGCCCTCCTATCCAATCCATCCATCCAAATGTACTCAAACGCAGACCAAAGTTTGGAAATGCGTCGCGCGGTCATAGATATGTCCGAAACGCAACAAACCTGATTAGGTCACGTCAAGTTCAATTGAGCCCTATGCGTCGCGAAAGCAGAGGAGTCGCTTTAGTGTGATTTTCAAACTACTTTCAGTACTGAATTAAATTGTATGAACTAATTATTTTTCGAATATATCTAGTCATCATACTTAAGGTAGAAATGAATGATAATTAACTATTTGAGGTTTATTTAATGGCGATATGTGCATATTTGTTGCGTTGGTTGTTTGAACTCGACCTTATAAACGCCACAAGAAAGATAAAAAAAATATCACTCTACCATCTTACCTATATTCGATACATACATAATAATTACACTGTATCTTAATGTGCTTAAATTAACTATAGCTAAAATAAAAATATCCCTTTCGGCTGCCGGAAGGCGAAGGTAGATTTCACCTGATCAAAGTAGGGGATAGGCAAACTCCAATTGTACGAAAATGTATTTGATACTGTGCCTGTTAAGAATTTTTTGAATTTTAAAACCTTAATTTTACCACCCCCTAGGACCAATGGTTGGTGCTATGAAAAAACTTTACTTAAATAAGTTTTAGGCCCTTATCTAAGGAATAAAATAAAATTTAAATTTATTCGATATCTTATAAATTAAGTTATAGCAAAATTTCACTTTTTCGAAAAACCCTTCTCATTCCCGCCCCCCTGGTCTGATTTTGCCCATTAACGAACTTGACCGAGATTTTGTGCCCTTAAATTTTATGTATGAATTGGAAAGTGATTGGTGTATAATTACGGCAGTTATCGTGTCCATAAGAAAGTGATGTAGATCGATAAACTTATATAGGTATAAGCTTTTTAACTGAGGGTGGTTTTATGTTCTAGGGGATATGAAACGCGAAGATATGTTGAAGTTTTCCGAACGTTATGACATGGTACCCATTGGAATGGGTAGCTTTCTAATAATATTTATCTAAAACAGCTAATAAGTCCTCAGAGTTGCCCTCGACAAAAAAAAATACGTCAAATTACGGTGGGTAAGTTCCGTCCACTGCCAATAACCTGGTGTTGCAAAAGCGGACTAGAAGGTCTACGCCCCGATACCTACAAGAAAAGACCGCGGTTATTCGAGTTCACGAACGATCTTAGCGATGTGTCATTAAACCCTTGTTCCACTCGACGATTTTAAAACCAACTATAGATCATTAGATCAGTTAGCAAGTGTGACGAACGCACGTTACGAAGAATGTTCCGAGATCAAAGCATGTCTTCTTGTCGCTGTGTTCGTTCGCGCAAACGCTGCTCGTCAACGAGCTGTCACTTTTGACGTTTGGCAACGACATAATGGCGACCATTTTAAATTCATTGTCAAAATGGCCGCGACGTCACTCGAGTTATTGGCATTGAACTCCTCGTTTATAGACATCTAAAAATTGTTATAACACATTTATCGTTCCTTCATCATTTATTCATTTATTCATTAATTCAAGTAATTGGAGATACACGGACGCACAACAGACGATATCCGCTCAACTAAACCCAGCGTGTGTTCAGAATTATAATATAGATACCTACTCTACTACGATACAAATATGTAGACAAGTAAAAAAAAAATGCACAATAATTTATTAAATACATACCGACATAGGTACAGTACAGAACGCCCTGGTGGTGCAGAGGTATAAACTCCTTAAATCCAGAATTTCCTGGTTCCAATCCCCAGTGAGTCAAATGCCACCAGGTTATTACTCGCCGCCGAGAATATTCAAGGTTGCTTTTCTCAGTACAATCGACTAGTTCAGTAAGAAATTCAGTTACGCTACGGAGGTAGCACAGCGGGCCCCAGGAATGTGGCCTAAGTGTAGCAGCCATCTGGCTGCCCTTCAATCCAATCCACCCATCCAACTAAAGTACAGTACTATATAGGTCCAGGCCGCACCTGGATTATTTTTTATAAGCTTTCGTGAGGAAAAACCATATTTAGAAAACGCATGTATTTCTCGGTACCTATGTGTAATATACCATATAATGTTTATTTATTGTAGTTATCCAACAGAAATTGTACACGATATGTAAAGACAATGATTAAAAAATTAAAAATAAAATAAAAAAGAATAATATTCAAAATATATTAAACGAATTTAAATAGGAAGAAATAAATAAAAGAAAACGATTTTTAATTTAAAAAAAAAACAACAAAAATAACATTAAATAGACCAATGTTTACTTGAAAATTTACATATATTGGGTATTATATATAAAATTTGATGTAATACGGATTTAAACTAGTAATTTTGTATGTGGTTTTGCCGAGTTTTAGTAAAAAGATCAATTTGGGAGAAGTTAGTATGAATAGACCGCAAATTTAGTAAATAGAAAGGGGGAAGGGTTGTTTCATTACTAGCCGCGCCTCAAACTGGTATTAAGATTTATGATAATTTGAAACAATGTCATCATACCATTCGACCCGTTTTTTTTTTTATTTTAGTCTACTCAACCTACCAACAGGCGCGAGTAGTCTGGCGGGGGAATGCCTTTTATAACGCCTGTAGGACCTAGCTGTAAGATGCCAGGTTCTGGTTAAATCATTTACGACTGCTAAACAATGTATAGAAGCAGTTGATATTAAATGATAACTACAGGTATCATAGCCATTCTTGTTTTTATTACAATCTAATTTTAAAACCAGTGTGATAAATAAAGTTTGGTTAAATTACAAAGTAGGCTGCAGGTTTAAGTAATTTTGAAATCGCGTATAAGGTAACTTCAGTTACACGATTATCGAGTTAAAGCCCACTCTCAATCGTTGATTGTTGATCGAGTGCCTAACACGCTATGAAAGCTATACATAACCTAAACATAAAACCGACCCTTCGAGGACCCAACTTGAATCAGATAAATTTCATAGAGTTCGCGTACCAACACGAACGGGCCCGTAACGAGATATGGACCGCGGCCAAGCAACAATACAATCCAAGAGTATTTTAAAAATACATCCGCTTTGACCCGAATTACAGAACAATGATCACTCGCTTACTAAGAGGTAGACAAATAAAAATATTTTAAATAGCGTGTATTTTTGGCGACGAGGTGAAATTTTCTCCTTCAGATCATGCGGAATTAACGGACTTTCGAGTGAAAACCTGCCTGCGAAAGTTAAAATTAATAACACAGAAACCATTCGATTTTCTATTGAAACAGAGTTTGTTTTTACAAGCTTTTATTTAAGTTTTAATATTTGTGAGTCCGTTTAGGTCAAATCTAAATCTTGCAAGCTGATTTAAACCACTTCCTCTTATCCTAAGGAGTTAAATTTCATGTCGGTTCGAATGAACCGACATATCAAATGCATTTTTATGGTAAGCATGGCCTGATCCTACATCCAGGAATGCCTCCAGACGGAAGAACTTCTCAACGGTCAACAGCACAGACATGAAATTCTGCATACGCATTTAAAAGCTTCTTTTAAAATGATTATTTTTTTTTTTGTTGTTTGTTTCAAAATATGATTCAATAATTTATTCCATTACCTAAAAACACCCAAAAAAAAAAAATATGCTGTTGATTTGCGAACTGCCCGTTCGAATAAAAAATCTATAAAATACAAAATTCAATCGACAGATGGCCGTCACAAAATCCAATCGTTTCGCAAAGTAAAAATGATAAAAGTCATTACCGTTTTCTTCGGAAAAATGAAAATATGGCAAGGTTTAAGTTGTTATATGTTAAATAAGTTAAAGTTTATATGGAGAAGGAGAGCAGAAAGCTAAAATTTATTTATGTTTTTCAAATATATTAAATAAAAAGTTCATACTGCTGACAGCTGATGAATGAGTTTCGAGATGTGAATTTTGTATAATTTCAAATATTCCTTTTTCAATAGTCTGTCAATGTCAATGTAGTAATTAATGCCATCTTATACATGATTGCAACAAAAAATAAATACAATCTGTAATTGTGTTTCTTTTTTTCAACAGTTACTAACATAAAATTTTAAATTTCATATGTTTTGGCGGGAATTAAGGCAAACAATAAACGCTAATAGCGTATTTGTATACGATCGTAGCTGAAGTGATAGAAAACAATTAAAAAAAAAATATGCAACTATTTTAGAGGTATACCGCATTATATAGAACCTCAAAATTGATCAAACTAAAAATTTTAATGAATTACAGTCGAATTTAGACCCTTTTGCGACCTCTAGTTATAATAATGCCACGGAATATTAAACAGTAATATAATACCTACCTACGTATTTATAAAAAAATATTGAAAAAGTTTCTAGTAAGTAGGATGATAGATTAAAATTAGTCCATTCGTTATAAATAATTTAATCCCTTGAAATTAGATAATTGATAGCGACTTGTTTGTTTTCGCTACAAAATGGCATTGAGACGGTGGCTGAAATGAGTTGCTACACATTAAAATAGATTATTATCAGTCAAAATATTCCGCAAGGCTTTCAAACCAATGGACAGAGCAAAAACTACAAATTTACAATAATAAAAAAAATCCTCCGCCGGAAGGCGGAGGTGGATTAAAATTCATTCGCGGGAAAAGTTGTGGTGATATTCGCACATTAAAAAAAAACTCTATGGACGGTTTAAAACGCAGCCAACCTACACAGTACGGAATAATTGCACTGGTAATTATATTAATTATTAACTTATTTATATTTACCTAAGTGATATTAAACCGGGTGAGAACCTTGACTATTAATTATACGATGTAAAGAAACAGGTTGCTAGACACCATGGCGTCATATAAAGACAAACATTATATTAAATTATTTTTGACAAAACATGCGTTTTTGTATTTAAAATAAACTCAAAAATAACCTGCATTTCGCGACCTTCATTAATTTTTGTTTAGACTTTTAGCACCACAAACGGCCTGTTAATTTAGGTATCATTTCTACGGTTTTTTTAATATCAAAATTAAAACGGAGCAACAAAGAATACAAGACAGTAGAGGCATTTAACATACATACTGATGTCCCAAAGACTTAAAGAGGGTGTTTATGTTCCCTATTACATGTAAGAAATTGTATAAAAAAAATATTCAAAAAA
This sequence comes from Neomicropteryx cornuta, assembly GCA_020383195.1. NCBI lineage: Eukaryota > Metazoa > Arthropoda > Insecta > Lepidoptera > Micropterigidae > Neomicropteryx > Neomicropteryx cornuta. The sequence goes on from JAHKQU010000011.1 coordinate 3,845,635, forward strand.
ATGGTCAACGACTCAACGCCGCGCATGCTCGCTAGTGACCGAACTTATGTCAAGAATGATTTTTTTTTAATCAAAAACTATGATGAATTTTGATATGAGATCGAGACAAATCATGTTTGAAATCGCAGGGCAAGCAAGCTGGATTTTTTATCTAGTATGATCTTAGAATACCGCATATACGAAATATGACATCTACGCTTTGATACGTAATAACATAATATTTTGATTAATCTTTGAAATAAATTTAATTTGGTTCATTTTGGGATATAGTTACTGCGGTTAAACATTTCAAAGATGGTGAATCCGAATATAGGATCAACGTTATAAGAATAAAGGTTGTGGGTGATTACTATCGGTTTTTTGAGGTTATCTGAGGTTAGTAAAACACTCGGATATGATATCGGGTTTTCGCGGCAAAATTACAATAAAGATTTAATCTTTACAGCGTTACGGTGTATCTCTCCGAATGACGCAAGATCAGGTCAATAACGAAATAATTGAATCAGACACGCTCTTACACAATTTATCATATCAATTAATGTCGGGTGAGAAATGCACAATGTCAAAAGGGGGTTACGAGAGTTTATAAACATTTGAATAATATTTAATTAGTTTATTTGTTTGATTGATGCGATTTACGTCATATCCAAAGACGCATGTACTCATCAAAACGTCGCCACCTGTTCTCAAACTTTGAACTAAAGAAATAGTGATTGATTGGCATACAGTGTAACAAAAAAATTAAAAAAAAATCTAAGTTTAAGGTTTTCTGCAGAATTTTATTGCGGACATTTTTATGTATAAATTAGGCTTACGTCACATATGTAGTTTGGTTTATGGGAATTTAAAAAAATAAAACTTAACAATTTCAATATTTTTTTATGTAAACATAGAATTATTTATTTAAAAAAACCAGCTTAAAGGTTTGCTACAAAAATGTTCAGTTAATCAAATTATATTTTTTATATATGCCTGGTATGAAAAGCTATCTTGGCAGTAGACCTCAAAAACATGCATAAAATGCATGCTTTCGAGTGCATTATGGCTCGTTCTGAGATGCTTTAGTTCCAATAATGTATTGCTTGGCAAAGTAAGCAAAACGTAAGGCCCTCTTTAGCTGGCCTTTGGCACAGTATTAGTGACCAAGCATGATTTGTAAGTCAGCAATTAATTTGACAACGAAATAGAATTGTAGCAGTACAAATCACAGTTACAAATGAATATTACAAACGCACGGGAAGCGATTAGCACTGCTACATTTTGTGCCCTGCCTTCTTAACTAGACTATGTCTGTACTAAGGAAGGCAGTGTTATGTTCATACATTTTATTTATATGAATAATATATACTCAAATATATATTTATTTGTATGTAATCATATAATATCCGTATTTAGTGTATGTATATAATTTATATAATTTCTATTTAGTATAATCTGTGTTTTTATCTTTAATAAGCATGTGGTGTTCTCTTTTTATTTAAATATTAATAAGGTTTTTCTTACTTAAGTCTCTAAAATTAATTTAAACATGTTATATGTTCAATATTTTGTTAGAGTACTGAATAAAAAAATAAAATATCGAGTGAAGAAACTCGTTTCAGCGTATACCGTAATAAGCTACTGCGCGCCTCAGCGTTGGGGTGAATTGCCTTTGGTGTAGTGACACGCGATCGATATTTGTAGCCTTGTCGGAGCGCGACCAATGACCCGGCGTCGCGAGAGAACGTTGTGCTGATTTGATTTTTTTTTTCATATTATGTTTGACATGAAATCTTTGTTGATTATTCAAATATACTGGCAACGCAGTTTTATATATTTTTTTTTTTTTTTGTCTTACCAGTAACATATGAATCTAATAATAACTTCATTTTTACAATTAGCTTAAAACCAAGCGCAAGTGACATTCTTACGTGTTTTTTTTTGTTTACAATATCTCATTTCAGTCCTCGTACTTTATCTCCGTCTAAAAATTGTAAAATGGTCAGCTTATAGTTCCTCGACTATATTTATAATAGAATTAAAAACTCCACCGATAACTGTTATAAAGATCCAAACATATTGTAACGGATGCAAAAGAATATAACTGTCGTAAAATATTGCGATAAATTTATAAACATCGCGTAAGTTTGAGCGGGCGTTATCGCACATTCTTGATCCGCTGGAAACGTGTTCAAGCGCAAGGCCAAGATTTATGCATAGGAAATGTTCCTTCGTTAGTTTTACGACTTGGCGCGTGTGTGCAATCGCGAATGTGCAAGAAGGCCCATTGATCGGAGTGCGTCGTAAGCACAGAAGTCCGTTAATTATTTAAAACAGAAAATGCGATAAGTGTAAAAACAATAAGACAATAGAAATAAAAAATGCAAAGTGGAAGGAATATTATGTAACTCGACAAACACTCGCTCGTTGATTCGTCGCCTTATCTTTGACTTACTGCTCATCAATTTAGCACCATCACACCCAATGTCTGACATACGAACTTGAAGTAGTTCAGGGAAAATCAAACAAATATATTTTAGAAGCCACTAAGTAAAAGGCGTTTTGAATTCAGATTAACTAATTTATAAAATACTATGACGAATGAAGCCGCCTGGCAACTCCAACTTTAAGCTCCCAACTCCAAGCCTTCTTATATTGTAAATAGACACGCTTTTCTTATTTCACTATAGGTGCATTGACGGTTTGACATTCTTAGTTGTAGCACAATATAACACAGCCTTCCTTAGTACGGACATAGTCTAGCAAAGAAGGCATGGCACAAAAATACATTAGTCGTAATGACCATCCTTCTAAGATAAAACCTACCTTGCAAAAACGGAACATTGGGTTCCATTCTTTTCTTTCCAGATCAATTCGCCAGTGGAATGCACTTCATAGGTCAGTATTTGATCAGTTTCCATCTTCCAAGGCTGTTTTTAAGCGTAGGCTGCGAGTTGTTAAGCATTATTTTTTTTCCCTCACCTACTAAACTCAACAGTATCACCGGAGCTAGCTCCCAAATATTGTAGTTAATAAATTATAATAATAATAACAACAAAACAAAACAAAAACAAACAGTGCATTGTCCAAACTTCTTGATAAGCGACACAGTCAACTTTCGTAATAATCTGTGCTAAATTTGAGATGAAAAATTATACGTTAGACTACCATCGTCCTATTTATGCAATGCGTTGCCGTTGGTATCACTGTACAATGATTAAAATAACTTAAACTATTATTTAGATATATATACTGAAACCCATACTTTCCTTCCTAAATCTTTCCTAATTTTTTCCTTGAAAAAGGTTCATTTAAGCAAAATTTTGTCTTACAGAGACACCTATTTAAATGGTGCGGATATTATGAGTGTAAGGAAAACTCGACCATGAAGCTGTTTAATTTTAAGGGCAATACAGCAGTCTCCCAACATTCAAGAGTCAAGAATCGAAGCCCTTGAAGACGTCTTTAGGAGAAATTTTGCCTCGATTCTCGATTGGTGGTCGTGAGGAGGGGGAAGGAAGACGGATCGTGAACAGCGGTCCAAAAGCAGTGCTTTTTGTGAATACATCAAGGAATTACTGCATACGGGTGTAAAAACCTGCACACTCATAAGCATAGGTTAAACTTCACACCCATTAAATTTCGTTTGTAATTCACACCCAGGGCCGTACGGTGGATTTTCTCAATATGATGCAAGTCTTCGAAATGCCTTAAATGTTTTTAATTTAAAATAATGTTCGTTTGCGATATATTTTTTTAAACTCAAAATGTACGAATACTTCTTTATTTAAAAATATAAACTAACCTAAAATAATAACAATCAACTACAGTTTTACTCCTCTAACTTTAACTTTAGCAAACTTTAATTAGCGACGTTTATTGAACTTCTAAAAAATATTTAATAAACATTTGCAGTCCTTTGTAAGATGCATCCGGGGAGGGGAAAGGGGTTGTGAGGGTATGAACCTAACCTAGGAGGGTGTGTCACACCTAATTAGTAGTTATTTCCGCGGATTAAATTATTTCCACGTTATTAAATGGTCATTTTTTGCAGCTGGCGATTTATATTTATCATAATTGTATATTTTACTTTTTATTGATAAATTTCATACTTTGAATGGATGCCGAATTGACCTTTCGCCGGCGTAAAATAATAAGACTCAAGCCGGCCCTGGCCGGACAGAAAAAAAATATACACAGACCAAAATTTCACATTTATTATGTAAAGGTTATAGATATTATATAATCGTGTAATATTATCAAAAATACTACAATATAAACAAATTTATTTAGGCGTTCGTGCAAGGTCGAATGTTCGATAAGCGCCACGCACGCACACATCGTTTCGTGCTAACGAATAGATAGCTGTATTGACACAAAAAATGCGCTATTGACACAATAGTTATTCGCAAATTTGGTAGGCCAAGAATATTACGTTAATTAAGGCCGATGTCGGTACACACTTTCTATAACAGTAGAACAGAAAAATGCTTTAGGGCTTTCTGCAATGTAAGTTAGGATTTTTGGTAATATTACTTATTGACGGCCTGTGTGGTTTAACGTGATAATCATATAAGCGACGTTACGTTATACGCGATTTCAAAATAGCTACAAAATAACTGCGTGATTTGTAGCTGAACTCTTCACCGTGCTTCTTTGCCATGGTGTCACTCGCAACGACAGGGTAAAAAATAATAGGGCGACTGTCAAAATAGTTACGTGATAGTTACGTAAATAGTTACGTAAAATAATACTTCTCCGTGGAAATTTATTTACTTATTTATTCATTCATGTCCAAAACGGGAGATACTTTTCCGTTGTCCCGAATACTTCTGTGGTACAACGGGACATAAAGGTATGCCTGTATTAGGCAATTTGGTTTTTTTTTTAAGGAGCGTCAAAAAGTAAAAATGTTTTAATATCGGCGGTTTTATTTTTTTTTCTATTAAATACGGTTTTTTTTATCCAACGCAAAATACTACTTACGCATAGTTTATTTCGTCGTTTGTTCTAAAAAAGTGCACTTTGACAGCAGATGCTTTTCGACTATTCAAACATTGACAGAATCTTTCGTCTATACGAGAGTTTCTTTGCAGACCGAGGCGTTACGTTTCTTAAAGCTAAAAACGGAGTACCTAAGCAAAATGGTTATAAAGACATATTGAAAAGAAAACTAAAAAATCGTAAACAAAAAAATTTCAACATCAAGCAACAGTTTATTTTGTTCAACTTCGATGGCGGAGCATTTACCTGACCCAACCTAAGAACCTATCCTGGCACTATCAGCTTATTATGCACCATCTGCTCTAAACCATTTAATCCGGACAAGGCACAAAAACAGATGCAGCCAGTGCCGCACCCTCGTCTTACAAAATACTGTCTCAGGCTGCCAAAGGCAAATCTACGCATCCTAACTGGATTGGTAACAGGCCACTGCAGACTAGGATACAGGAAGAGACTGCGGAACACGTAATCTGTCACTGCCCAGCCAGCCCTCACCTCGAAAAGAAGCACAATCTGGGGTGCAGCCGGACTTGCTATGGCCGAATATGCAGCAAGAATCCGGCATACATCCTGCGGGCAGGTGCTCTAGATTCGAAGCTGCACTACGGAGGTAGACACAATGGACCCCAATAATGAACCCCAATAAAAATGTAGCAGTTACCTGGCTGCCCTCCATTCATAATCATAATCATCAACTACAAAATATTTTTTTGCAAAAATACAATTTTAGAGGCTTCTCGATTCGATATTAACCAGAATAGTTATTGAGAGAGAACTATATTGAATATAATTTTTGATCTAAAAACCATAAACATTATACCATCCTGTCGATTCTCAATATTCGTTAAGTAGAGAAATCATTGCGACCTGTATTAATTCTGAACATTTTACGTGTATTTAAAATACAAAAAAAAAACATAAAACCTCATTACTGATCATTTTGGACTTCTGGGATTAAAGAATAAACTGTCACATAATACCTTTCAATAGATCCATTGAAATACTTGATTAAAATAAAGAAACTTTGCATACATCCGTAAAAAATATAGTAAATTACATATGCAGATAGGCGAAGCATTTTTTTTTCATCGTTTTAAGATAATAAAAAATCGTAACATGACTAAAAATAAAAAAAAAATGCGGCAGCTGTCAGAGGCAACAAAATGGCGGCGTGACATTCGAATGCTAATTCTAAATTTAAAATTCAAAAGCACGCGTTGATTCAACCGACCGAAAATAGAATAGCGAACGCTTACCTGCACTAACGCTTCGCTTACCGCAGCATGCGATATTATGTATTTATTTATATATGTCCATCTCCTGGGAATTCTCCCAGGAGACACAGTTCCCCCAGGAGTTCAGTTCTTTAGGGAAACAGTTCCTGTCTTATCTTTTAGACTACATAACTTCTTAACATGAGATTTTTTTAAAGCCAGTAATAAATAATACATTCCAAAAGCCGTCGTTTTCAAATTCGAATGTGATATTTGAATGTGTATCGAACTGTCAAAGTTTCATCTATTAGTACTATAAATTTGTGTACTTTAATGTTATGTATCTATATTACCCGGACAGCCTCCGATGATTCAGGGTGTCCCAAGACCAATTCCACAAACTTTAGGGGGTGGATAAGTTCCCTATTGAGAGTAAGAAATTATGTAACAAAATGCAATCACCAAATTTATTATTTTTGTAATAAAATTGTTGTAAATCGATCTTATCAATCGATAAATCAATATTATCTGTCGACCAATAGCATCCCTCTTACAACCCCAGAAAAGGGAAAAGGAGTTACCCCTTCATCTTAGACCGACCTCTGTTCGACCAGTGGCACCTGACAGCAATCATTTAGCTCCACCCTAATAGGGCGTTTCGAACAACGCGGCAGGTCATTAACCTCGAACTTGACTGACCGCGGCCCAGTGACCCAGTGACGTAGTTATCCGAGGGAGGAGCCATTGAAAAATATCTGTTTTACACGATTTAGAATAGAAACTTTAACGTTGTATTTCTTTGAAAGTATTATGAATTTTGATATAGTTTCTTAACAAATAACACTAGAAATCGAAGGACCAATTCGCTGTTTTTTTTTTAACGGGAATGGTCTTGGGACGCCCTGTATAAACGGCTATGGTAGTTTTTCAAGAGTAAATCTATCATTCTGTCATTTAACTCTTTCGCATTTGTACTTTTCGAGTTTCGGACAGTCAGACTAGTTTATTTTATTTTATTTATCTTTATTGGAGAAACCAACAATTTTACACAGTACATATAAAATAAAAAATACATATGATGGAACGATAAAAAACTATGTAAAACTAAAAATAGGATTCTACTAATAAAAAGTATTAAAGTTAATAACAAAAATAACAAAACCATTTTATATCAATATATATACATATCTACTACACGAATTTAGAACAGTTAGTTATATATATATAAACTTTTTCAATGCTTTTCATATGTCTTGACCGCTTTATCATGTTTTTACTGTTTTAAAAACCTACAATTACAACCTACCAAACACAACCTATGAAATCAATTACAACCTATGAAATGATTGAAATTAATTCATATCATGTCCGGCGTATCATGTGCGAAGTTTAGACGGGCAAATGATATTTGCAAAACGTATGCATTAGGCGCACGCATAAAGGGTCAATTGATAAAATGAGAATGACTCACTATGCGCATTCGCACTCCATTGTTTTCCAGTGAGTGACTCCGCAAAACATTTAGTTGGTTGTATGCGATTGCGTTTCTATCTGTGGCGTAGTTTTAGCTTCTTTAAAAACTACTCTCCCCGTACTTTGGCCTCTGTCCGTTGCATCTTTAAACTCGAAGAGTACAAATGCGAAAGAGTTGAGTTTTTGTGTATAGATTGATGCTCTTGAAAAGCAACCATAGCCGTTTAAATGAAACATGACAGTTTGATAGAAATCCTGAATATCGTTTTCGAATGTCAAAAATGTGACATCACGGCTGTTGGAAACTAGAGGACGTATTATTTAACTGGCCAGTCAAAATTAAATACAAACAGAAACATGTGAATGAATGTTCAGTGCCACATTATAATTATTATAAATCGAAATATTATGTCTGTGTTATTTCATTACTAAGCGCGCGTTAAAATTTACAAGCAAAAACTAAAATGGTGTTAAAATTCAAGATTTGAATCTACTCAGACACACAGCCTCTATGACCATCCAAAACGCACATCGAACGGGCTAAAAGTGCCGCAGGCACAAATGGAGATAGGAAATGAATCAACCGATAACAAGTTGGTACCACAGGCGCGAGTAGTCTGGGAGGGAAGATGCCTTAAATGACGCCTGTAGAGTCCAGATGTAAGACGTCAGGTTCTGGTTAAATAATTTACTACGACTAAACAATGTATAGAAGCAGTTGTTATTATATGATAGCTACAGAGTGTGATAGAAATTCTTGTTTAAAGATATAGAAAGGTCGTCGTGTTAGGATCTATTTTGCGTCCATTGAGTTTAATGAACATCTTAAAATGACATGTAATGCCTTATTTTATTGTAAAATCGTTTAAAGCGCCTAAAATGTGATTTGTAAAGTATTTTGACACATTTTGTTGAAGTTAGTTTTAACAAATAGCTAAAACAAAAAATATCACAATAATCTACACATATTTTTCTAGTTTTTTCGTTAAAAAAAAAACGAAATACACATTATTATAGCAATGAAAATAAATAAATAATAAAATACTGTTTTTTTTTTTTGACGACTTTTTATTAAATTGTGTTTGTGACGCGAACCTAATTTTTCATTTTAAAAATAGACAATATATTAATCTAGTTCTCTACTTTAAAAAAAACATTCTTCAAATGATAATAATTATATAATAAAAAAAACATTTTTCGTCGATTCTAGATGTAACGCATTTGCGGCCAACGTTTATATCCGTCTCTCTTCTACACTTGAATGTTCGATTAATGCCTACTCTTTCAAATCATTTTAGCAGTACTCGGTTAATCTGAAGCAAGAAATATGACATTTCCATTGTTTTGAAGCTTGAAAATGGCTTCCTGACTGACCGTTCATTGATTTAAATTATGATTCGCAATTTAACTATGACGATTAATCAATCACCCAATCAGACGGCTACAATTATAGTCACTGTTATGCACTTTTAATCCTATGATAGCAACATTTTCTTTCGCGGCGAAAGCCGACATTTTTACTGCCTCAAAACACGTGACCATCATCTGAACAATTGTGTTTCTTTATCGCCATTTTCTTATCTCCTGTTGGTTTTGTTTCGCTGTGCCGGGTGTGATGCATATTTTATTGTATTGCCATAAATTAAATGCAACTTCTCGTAATGCAGCGTATATTCAGTTCGATCTCCTCACAGAATATTCAACGCATCACTGTCAAATAAGTTATGTAACAAGATAAGCCCAAATACCTATTCAATTACAATCAACTGCATTGTATCTGCCCGTAATGAATAACCTCGAATCATGAAGACAATGAGGCAATCGGAACTGCGCCTAAGCTCTTCTCCGACAACACAGTGCCATAAGAAAAAATAGAACTTTTATAACTAACTTATTTGCTTCGTTTTTCGATTGTAAACGTTTTAATAATCGATTATAGGTTATGTCTGTATATTTATATCTGGAATATGATTCGTTTTCTAAAGATTTATTGCATTTTTATTCTTTGATTTTTTTATTTAATATTTGTTTTTGTAATATAAATTCAACGCAACCTTTACAAATTTATTCCGGACTTGATGAATATTTAAATCTCTTTCCTTCCTTAATTAGGAAACCACGTTGTTATTCTTTTTTTTTTTGTGATAGTTTTTGGAACTGTAGGATTCCAGAAAAAATATTTCACTGATTTTAATATAGGTCAAGAAGTCCGAATTCATGGCATAACCTATCCGGAATATATCTAAATAATTTTCTATTAATACTCGTATAATAATACTGCCTCTTTTACAATTTGCATGTATAGGTGCTTAGGATACATGTAATTTGACAAAGTAATCAATTTTTGGGGGCATATTTAACTAAACCTTTTAAAATCGATAAGCACAGAGTGATATGAATATTCCATATAAACCGGGAATCGAAATGAACATGGAAAATTACCTTCAAAACCTATCTGACATCAAATCCAAACACTTATCCGTCACGAAAAATAAGATTTTATTACTTATTTATTTAAAAGATAAGTTTTGCTATCACGTGAACTTCGTTTGTTTATATATTTATTTAAGATAAGGTTTTGTTAACCATATTATGTATTTTCGGGTGATTGAAGACCTGCGTATTGTGAAATTTATCAATTGACATAATATTTTATCAGCTGTTGCATTTGCTATATTTTCATAGTTACTCACTATGCCAATTCGACTGCTTATCATGATTATACAAGTACTCGATCAACCGTAAAGCCACCAATACACTATTTTAACTTCAATCGAATCATGTGAGATAAGTCATAAAAATTTATTTAAAAAAAATTATATATATTTTTGCCTTTAGTTTGTTCAAATGTTCTTCGGATCAAATAATTTCATTTTCTTCATACCAGGTATAAACAACACGGTCTGTAATATAAAAATAAATAAATCTACCTACGAAATTTCAGTCCTTGCTTAAAGTCGTTCTTAGTTAGGGTCAACTTAACTTTTAAGCATGACCTAAATTGAATTGTGTGTTTCAGTTACTTTTTAAGTTCGACTTTGTTAAGAATATGTTTTCGTACTCTTGATTAGTTCGCTACTCGCCGCTATGGTTTTTGTATTCAATATCTGTCGCATAACTTTTGACATATGACGTGTCATCTGACATTCTGAGGTTATGCTGTCAGCTGTAGGATTACTAGGAATTTGCCATGCGTGTTTGCTTGAATTGAAGATGTTCAAAATATGCATTAGGTTAGAAAATATAAAATCAAGTACGAGACGAAAACCACAGATGAGAATACACTCGCACACGGGTCACGGCGACTGTAGCGTCGTTAATGTACTGAAATCGCTCCTAGCAGCGTATTTTAACACTGACTTAAGTTTGACTTAAGGCTTAAGTCGTAGTTGTTTTGATTCTTAGCTAAGGCGGATTTTTATGTTCCACTTAAGAGTGAATACGACATTTATCGGTTAAGTCTGACTTAAAATTTAGGTTAGTGTTAAGTAGGACATGAAATTACGGCCCTAAGTATACTGTTTATTTTTTCTTTTTTGACATTTTTTGTTTATTTTTTGACATTCAAAATATGTTGGATAAACCACAGAGCAGAGAAGGGATAAACAACCTATGACTATTGTAAATACATGCTATATGTAGGGATTTTATTCACTTGCCACCCCCCCCCCCCTCCCCCCACCTCCCGGGCATAGTTATTTGTTTGTTTCAACGCCGTTATTTTCACGGAAGCAACAGACCTTGTATCTATTTTGGTTCGGTGATTGCAAATGCGTACCTAAACTCTATTTTCGAAACATAATTATTAAAATATTTACGGACAAATACAATCTTATCAAATATTTAGGTTCTACACGTTTGAAATTGATTTCACACCTAAAACATATTTTTAGCAGTTTTCAAAAACTGAAATGTATATAACCTGAATATAAAAAGATAAAATCTTAGAATACTATTGCAGTTAACAAGTTTACGTAAAATACTCGTATAATTTGTATGTTCGTGAATCTCAACTCCGGGATTGAAGATACCTGTCATTTGTCATCAGTCATTTGTCATTTGTCATCAGTCGAACCTCGCTTGAGAGATGCTCATCGAATGTGCGATTTACCAGGATACAATACCACTTTACATGACTAAATTATAGCTGCAGGGGTTGAATCATTGAAACGCCAGTGTTATCCCTTTTTCTTATCCCTTTATTTATCTATATTTAAGGTTTGATACGTGAACAACAATACAATAAGAATTTACATATAAAACTATACTAGATATAAATTACATACCTATATTTCTTTTTTATTCTCTGTGACAGGTTCAAAGAATTAACGCGAATTTACGAACATCGATATAATTCTTCTTTTGCCAAATATAGAACACTAAATCATCCAAGAAGCTGTGTCGTCACATCTATATATTATAAAACAAAGTTAGTTAAACCATTTAAAACTCAAGAACGGCTAGACTAATTTTTATGTTCATTGGTTTGTTGGATTTGTCTCTGCCCCGAATAATAGAATAACTATTAAAACATTAGAAAAAACATATAAAAATATATAAAGAAAACCATTTTTTCATACATTTTGTATGGAACGGCCTTGTATTCTGTGGAATTCTATTTTCAACGGTAAGTTGCCTTCAAAGATGTTCACTTTGTGAGGTTATCACATTTGTCATTGTGCGCGCATCGATAATTAAAATATATATCATTTTAATTGTTGTATATTTATTGAACTTAATTAATTTTGAGTATTCTTAATAAAAACTGAATTCAATTCAGCTAATAAGTTAACACAACATTTATTGATTCTGAGGCGGTAGGAAGTTCGTCGGGTCAGCTTGTATAATATAACACAACAAATAAATATATGACTACGAATCACTACGAATATATGTCACTTATAAGTGATATTAGTGTTTTCTTTCATTGATTACATTTGTTTTCTCATTCGCATCAACCAACCGCATGTTATGAATTAGTATAATTTAGCTTAAAAATGCTATGACGCAATGCGTCAACATAACCTTCTTGGCGATTTAGCGTTTGTTCACACATCGCCGTGCGAGCAATGTTTACGCGCGTTCTTAGAAAGCAGTACTAAGTTCTCGGGTATCAGGGTGCGGTCTACGTAATCTCCCGCCCGTATAAGAAAATGTTTACCGTCTTCAACGCCCAGGATGTCCCGAGAACAAATACTAGTAGGTACCTACTTAATTAGAAATGATTAATCGCTTCTAAGAGAAGCATTTCAGCTGCTACTTCTTAAAAGTCTTTTCTTTGCGCTGCAGTTAGCGAGAAATGCATCAGCGTCATAATAAACGAAACAACACGGAACTCCGCGTAGGAAAAAATATTGTTTAACAACTTAAAAACAGCTTTGGAACACCTTAAGAGATCAAATTCTGACCTATGAAGCGCATTCCATTCGCGAATTGTTCTAGTGAGACAAGAATTAAAACCAATGTTTCTTTTACTCAATTTAGGTTTTATCTTGGAGGAACGGTCATTATGACCGATATAACCAACCAATTATGGGCAAAACGAACCCATTTATAGAATGTGCCTACCTTAAATTCAAAATATCCAGATATTGATGTATTTAATGTTAATTTAGTGTCGTTCAAAAATCTTATCAAAAACCAAACGTTAACATGAAATTTCACTTTTCTCTCCCTACCCTTCTCTTTATCTCTCTTGCATTTTTTTAGATTAAACCCTGTTTTTATACTCACTCGGTGGAAATATTTAATTGGTTTTATTTTATACTTGTAAGTTGGTACCATTGTTTTCATGGTTTTATTATTTTATGTAAAAAAAATGACATGTGATTCGTAAAGATAAATAAATAAAAATAAGGCGGCTTGGCGAGTTGAGAGCTTAAATCAGACCAGGCAGATTAGATTACCTGAATTCCAAATGTCAAAAATCTCAAATTTTTTTTTAAAACACAAACATTTATTAACCGTCAAAATAAACCCATTGCACTGCTTCGCACTTCGGACTTTTCTTATTGTGAAGTTTGCTCCCTTTTGATTAATTAATTAGTTGCTTGGGTTGATTAAATAATTTAAATATTTATAAATTCAATGATAGTGCTAATGTAACATTTAATATTCTTGTATTTTTACCAATACATTGCATCGCAGTTTTATATTATATATAGCATTCGATTTTGGTTGCATTATAACATGCTTAAGGAATTTTAAAAAATGCAATTGTTGTAGAGGCACGCATAAGTGTAGGTCGTAGGAGATATTGATTTTTAATTATTATCAGTACGTATTTTTTTACAGAATTTATAAAAACACACTGGGAAATTGACACTCGTCAGCTGCATATTTAAACGCGCCATTGTTTAACATGACATTCCGTTCACTAGTAGTGATTGTGCCATTGAAATGCAAAACTGCTTGTACTCACAGGTCGATCTGCAAATGACACGAACCGCTCGTTAGCAAATAGGAAAATCAAAGACAAACGTTTGTTGCATAACTCGATGGCGTTTCCTCTCGTTCATACATTATTTGCATAACTAGGAATGTTACATTTAAGGTTAGATATCTGTCAGTCAGTCACATTTGAGATTAGATATCCGTCAGGCAGTCACATTTGAGGTTAGATATCCGTCAGTCAGTCACATTTGAGATTAGATATCCGTCAGGTAGTCACATTTGAGGTTAGATATCCGTCAGGCAGTCACATTTGAGATTAGATATCCGTCAGGCAGTCACATTTGAGGTTAGATATCCGTCAGGCAGTCACATTTGAGGTTAGATATCCGTCAGGCAGTCGCAAATTGGCATGATACTCTTATTCGTATATCCATCATGATTTTTTTTTTATTCAATGGCTCATAAATACGTTCTCACAATAAATGATTTACACGAATAAACTGAAGGTACTTTACAATCATGGAGAAAAATTTAATATTACTTAGTTATTTATTGATACTTTTAAAGATGGATGTCTTTTGGATGGGTCTCACGAAAAATTCGAAAATAATAATGATATTATTATAATTGATCGGGGAACGACTTCGCGCCCGCGCCATGCGTTTAACCGCCTTCTCAAACATTAAAATAAAATCTTTGAAATTTCGAATTCGTTTTTCTAGTAATTGGGAAATATTTTTCCAATATTTTATTATTAATTGACTATTGATCTATATCAACCCCCTAAAAGGACACCAGTGAATATAATAATACACCTGTATAACGCCGAGATGAAGGCGATATTTATTATTTATTTGTTTATATCATTACAAGGTTTACCCGTTTATTTATTTTTTTTTCAAAAAAAAACTAAGATGCATACCAAAAAAAATATAAAATTAGGGAAAAAATGCTAAATCACACGATCACAAATAAATCCATTAAAAAAACGATTACATTAAAAACAAAGAATAGGTATGTAACAATTTAAAAAAAAAATGACATGGCCACTAAATCTATCCATGCACTTATATTTATTCGGCGCATAGCGCATTTTAACACATTCATCTGTCTTTATTGTCATAAAAGTAACATTTTTCGAATATTAAATGTGCCACCTCTACAAACCTACCGTACTTAAACGCTTAAAATAACCGTCATATTATATGTATGACATACATAAATAACAATCCTACTGAAATAATATTATATTTATTAAATTAGAGTTAGATCACACAAGTTGTGATTATCGAAACTGTTGCATATTTATAAGATATAAACATACGTAATTGTATGTCAAATATCCTAAAATACAAGCCGCCGAGAAACCAGTTTAGTTCGAGAACCGCTCTCATTTCGTGATCTAGTTCGGGTAGGCCATAGAAAGGTTTTAATTTAAATTAAATGGTAGGCAGTTGGTAACTAAATCAAGAAGATGGACAGGATAGCACACTCGCGGTTACGAAAAAAAAAATCGACGTCAAACTCATTTGCAACTCAACAATGGCATGTAAAGTATACGGGAATTAAATAAAAAAAAAAACACAATCACGATGTAAACGGGAATTGGATATCAAACAAAGGATTCGCCTTAAATATATTCAAGGCTGTTACAGGTGCGCAGGAACGTTGACAGCAAAAAATGACCTCGGCGAACATGACACGAAAGTATATGAGGTGGCGGGGGAGGGGGAAGAGAGGGGAAGGGTCCTCTATATTATGTTGTCAATACTATTTGAAAACCCATGTTGTTTGCCGTAGCCCGCTACGCAATGTCCAAAAACACAAATTATTAAAAAAAACATTCAAAAACACACACAAACGGCTGAACGGATTTTCTTGAATCATAGCTAAGAACATTCTCGATCAAGTCACCGTTCAAACTAAAAAAAAAACGTTTTTTTTCCGTTTGAGAGCTATCTACACACGATAAACTCTGTCTACTACGCAATGTTCGAGTCTCGTATAGATATGGTATACTTATTATTATATTTATTTATAGATACGTCAAAAACGATCTGTTAGGGCAATTTAAACTACATGACCGCGTGAGGCTTGTAACTCGTATTTTGAGTAAAGACTTACAAATCCAGGATTTCTATAGAGAGATCCTGGCATTGTACAGTGGCATGTCTAGAATTTGCACAGTAGGCAAACCATATGGCGGGGGGACGGTGGGAATGGGAGAGGACGGAATAAAACCAAACTTATATGTACCACCACCAAGATCCCCGACACCTGACGTAAACCTTATTCGACATACATCGGTATATCTGCACCAGTTGCATACACAAACGACACCTGTAAATGTCCTCATATAGACGTGGTCAGTTCGGCGAAATATCTGGGCTTGACTGTCGACAAGCATTTCAATTGGAAAACGCGTACACATATAGTATGCGATAAATTAAAAATATTGTGGAAAAAATGTTATGTTTATTGTTATGTATATGTTTGATATATAAATCACTTATTGATCCGGTTGTGGCTTATGCACTCAGCACGTATGGGTCATTCAAGTCATCTTGAAAAGATAAAAAATCTACAACATAGAATACTTAAGTTAGTTGTACCAAAATATGTAAAAATTAGTTTTAAAAATAAAGACAATGGTTTATTCCAGTACTGTAAGGTCCTAAACGTCTTTCAAATGTTTAATTATCAATTTATTATCGATCACATAAAAAACGACAAAATGAATCAACAGTTATTTCAAAACCGGTATATAACTCGACAAAAACAAAACAAAATTTTGATAATACCAAAATACAATAATTCAAACGGCGAAAGATCATTAAAAATTCTCATTTCTCATTAAAAATTTCTTATTTCATCTAATTAGATGGTTACATAATATTTGACAATATTTTACACTAAAGAGAGTTAAAAATGCATTTTTATAAAACTCAACGCTGGGTTTAAACCGACATCCTGCGCTCTCAAGTGCAGGACCTTTTTAGTACCTTTATTAATGTTTTGCTACCCTACGCCTAATCAAAAAATTAAAAAATTGTTCAAAATTTTTCAATATTGTCAAAGATTGTGTCATTTACCTTTTCAGGCGATTTACGGCTATTAAAAAACCATCATCAAATATAAGTCAAATAACTTTACAACTCAATTATACAATTATACACCGTATATGTCATTCCTATGTACTTCTGTGTACCAATACTAAGTTTCAGTAAGTTTGGAATTTGTAGAGGTTACCCCTAAAAGAAATTGTACACAATTAAAGACACTTAATTGAAGTATACAATCTTTAAAAGGATTTTGAATTAATTTGTAATTTATAATTAATAAGTAATTTGTATAAAGGAAGGATTACTTGGGATTGCTGTCAGCTCGCAGTGTTTTAATTTTAATTTAATTAATGTGTCGTGAAAAGTGTCACGATGGTCAAAAGAACAATGTGTCATTATATTGAGACGTTTAATTGTTGAATTGTATGCTAAGATACCTACGGGAAAGGCACCAACCAGCCTTCGTGGGGTTGTTTAAGGTGCATTACTCAGATAAAAAAAAAACTATAAGGTGGCTAATAAAGATAGTTAAAAGTAATGCAAAGAATAATATAAATAAACATGAAACATACTAATTTAGGCGTCGATTGCACAAAAACGATATCATATGGAATTAAACTAGGAATTTCGTCTGTGGTTCTTCTGTGCATTGTTGTAACATTCTAGGTACGCTTGTGACGTTGTTGGTCGAAAATCGCAGGAAACGTGGCCAATTTGAAGCGAAACCTATTTACGTTTGAGTAGAGTGTGAGTGAGCGACTTTGATCCGTGCGAACGCAACTCTACACCCTCCCCCCCCCCCCCATTTCGCTCACAGTTAATAGAGTACGATTTAAGATATATACGCGTAAGATTTTAGGCCTCTTTTCGAATCCCTTTTTCTTCGGGGGGGTTTTACTCCCCTTTCCTTATGGTAAGTTAGCAACGTCAAAAAATCACAAATAGGAGCTTCAGAAAATGTAACTATATTGGAAAATATTGTTTCGTATACAAGTTTTAAGAAAAAAAATATCACGACAATCTAGTATTTTATGAGGAAGTCAACAAACGAGTTTCAAAGCCCGCTATCGCACGACAAACGTGGCCTGTCAGCTGTGTGATGATTACGCGATTACATAAAAAAAAATGATTACATTACACAGAATGGCGTCGACAGTAAAAAACGCGAGAAGCGAATTGGGATTTTATTTTGTTCGCGCAAATTTTGGCTCTTTTACGAAACGCCAAACCAACTTATTTACACTCCATCAGACACTGAACTGTGCAAATTGGTGATGAAAGGGTATCAACATTCCCCCAGGATTGATTTCTGAGCTGTTACGAGTACTAAGGGGAATATTTATTGATTTAGCCGTTCCAGTATTATTATTTATTTATTTAAATTTAGATGATTTTTTGTAGATTCTTAGATAAAAAGGATATTTTTACAATATTCATTAATTAAGACGAAGTAAAATTACGAAAAATTAGCCTACTTTAGTAGAGGCAATGCCCAGTTAGGTATGGTTACGTAATTCCTTACTTTAAGAAATTAAGAATATGTTTAGTAAAATTACATCATTTAAAATATAATTTAAGTTACAGTATGTTAATTATGGTCTATAAGTCATTAGTAGTCAATAATAAATTATGGATTTTTGGGATCAAGGGTGCCAAGTTTAATAAAAATCTAAATGAGAGCTTAAAAGTATTTGTTATGCATTATGCAATTACAGTTTTTAAAGATAATTATAGACCACTTTACAAAAATAAAATAATCCAAATTAAAGATATATTTCCTTATCAGATGAATAATAAACGTCGCTTATGGTGGCATTAAACTGAACTAAACTAAACTGTAAAAAAAAATAAATAAAATGTGTTGCCTGCAAATATTTTTTTTATGTTGCGTTCTATGAAGATTATAATACCAAGGTCTATTAAAATAATATATCGACTACCCGCGAGTGTTGTCATTTTGGCATAGTAAACTCGTCGCATAGACAATCGCTGTTTAATTAATAATTTAGGAGGCCAGTCCAAATCCTCGAGGGCTTAACAAATATTAACGCGCACGCAAACCAGTGCCAAGTGCAAATACTGGGTTACTTGATAAGAATACAATATGGACAAATTACAGGAAGCAATACTGTGAAACCGTTGGACAATGCGATGCGTTTTACTTGGAATATTTAGCTCGCTTTTCTCAACTCACAGAAAATGTTTTACCGAAACGATTACAGTTTGACAGTTTATGTTATGTATGTTAGTGGATATGGGGGTTTATTTGTATGTACTGTGTCCTTTGCAGAACTATTGTACTTTTAAAACCACTTATAGTTCGCCCTCTAGTCCCGTACTGTAGATAAAGTTAAGTATCTCTTTGGGTGCGATGGTTCTAATCTCTTCTGGCTTGAGGAGATGGTTGCCTAGAAGCTGGTACCACATTCTCCCAGTAGGTGTAACGGAGTTTCTGGGCTCACTTGGCAGAGCCTGCACCTGTCGTCGGTCGATAGGCTTAATTTGTGCAGGTGTTTATTCAGCCTGTTAAGGTTCTGGTCAGGATCCTTAGTTGGTTCCGGCTTAACTTCAGTAGATAAGAGTCTTTTTTGCGAGAATCCTACTATGAGTTCTTTGGATTGCTTTTGTCCGGGTAATTCGGGCCATGTTTCAAAGCCCAGATTTTTAGCAGTCTGCTGGTGGTGCTTTTTTATGCCGCAGACCGGTTCTGGGTCTATCATGGGCATGATACCACCTTTCTTAGCCAGTTCGTCTGCTTTTTCGTTGCCATCAAAGCCTGGTACCCACTCAAGTGTGACCCTGTTGTGTGTTGAGTATTTATGCACAGTTTAGCACTAGCTTTGACAGTTTAAAAAATTGACAAATTTATCAGTGAACAATATTTATTATTCGTGTTTAATTGGGGAATCTTTCGATTGTCTCATAAGGTAATTTCAATCTTATACTTTCCTAATTATGTTCTAAATCTTCCTATAGGCAACCCTGTTCTAGAGAATAAAAACCCAATTCAAAAAAACATTTTATTTAAACCAAGAATATCCTTAAAAGATAATATGTTTACGTCAATGCTGTTACTTCATACACTATCAAAGCATACATTTCAAGCGATAAAAGTTAAAACATTTTATGGATAATTCCAGTATAAAACTTATTTTAAGTTACAATATCAAATATAAAGGTGAACTTAAAGTCAACAGTATCCTTTTAAGAGGTGATTCTGCACATGAAATTAAAATACTTTTGTTCAACAACATTGTAAATAAAGCAAAAAAAAACTGTTCTAAAATGACAAAAGAAAGAGTCCTAAAAACCTAACAAAATACGAAACCAGCAAGTAACCGTACCGACAAATGTATCGACGATAGAGAACAGCGGGTAGTTTCCCGCGCGCAAACATTCTAATCTAGGTCAATTGGATAGGTCCGGAATACCACAATGCGCGCACCAAACGTTCAATAGAGTATTAGAGCAATATGCAAATTTTTTAACAAAAGTTAATGAGATTATGTCTATAATCACCTTTTAAAAGGATACTACTGACTTTAAATTCAACCTGTATGGTCTCATCATGTTATATATAACATGATGAGACCATACAACGGCATATTCTATAATAAGGATATTTATTTAATATTATAGAATTTCATTGATTTATTATAGAGTTCTGGTGGAGGTCGTAAATCCTTGAGCTGATCTTCAGTCTCCGCGTATTCCCCAGTACCTCATCCAAAGGGCCAGGGCCTGATCTCGGTCAATAATTGAAGCTAGACTCCTTTAGAGAGAAGGAATCATTCCTTTTTTTAGATATAACCGCTTGCATTTCCCTCAAACGTCACACAATTTAAAGTGTTTATCGTATATTTTCAGGTTTTTTCCATAACATTCGTATGAAAAGGAGCCATGACACAATTTCGCGGATCGTTAGAAAACATCGCGTCGGCCAAGGGGCATAGACAAGTGGAGTCGCCAGGTGGGTCTGCCAAAATAATTGTCTCCGGATCGCCGCGTTATACAATATGGAGTATTTATTTGCTTTGGAAGCCATCCGCGTGCTTTGACAAATCATTAATGATTCCAACACAATTGTGTCCTAAGGGCAAATTGTATCCTATGCTGATGACACTGCTCAGATTTTTGTATCTGGCAGATGGGAAGATGTTTATGGGAAAGCATCAAATGGTCTTAAAGTTATCCAGGACTGGCTTGTTAGCAACTCACTAACTTTGAATGCTGATAAAACTAAATATGTGGCATTCAGCATTGACTCTCGTCAGCAACCTTCCCCTAATAATCGTCTTATCCTTCATGACTGCTCTAACGAATCGCGTTGCGTTTGCGAACCCATAGAGAAAGTCTCTTTTATTAAATACTTAGGCATCTATATAGACCAACATCTAAAATGGTACATACAAACTGACAAACTTGCAGAGAAAGTACGCAAATTAATATACATTTTTAGGAACATAAGAAACATCCTCAACACTAAAATGCTAAGAGGAGTTTACTTTGCATTAGTTCAGTCCCTAATCTCCTACGGTCAAATAGCCTGGGGCGGCGCCGCGAAAGCGCATCTGGATTGTGTGATAAAAGCTCAAAAAGCCGTTATCCGAGTTATCAATAGGAAGCCATACTGCTATCCATCTGATCAACTCTTTGCGTCTTTTAAAGTACTAGACGTAAGGCAGTTGTATATGAAGACCATCATGGCACACTTTCATGGGGACTCAGGACGTCACACAATCATAGAACACAAACACCAAATTAGGTATAGGCGAAATATGCAGCCTCGTATGAATACAGCCTTCGGCCAACGGCACTATACATTCCTCGCTCCAAAGATATACAACACCTTCTGTTCTTCGGTTGATGAGGTTCCAGTGCGGCAATTGGCTTATGACGTTTACAAGAAACGAATGTCAAAAACTACTCTTAAATATTCCTATATAGACTATTATATAATATTATATACTTTGCACAATTATTACTAAAACCTATCAGTATCTGATATGTATATATTTATATATATATATATATATATACCCATACGTTTACTAATTATCATAAAAAATAAAAATAATAAAACAAGCATATATACACAGTAAAGCAAACGTGTAAAATTGGAGCAGGTATCACCCCAGAACAGACCTTGTCTAGTGGGGTGATAAAATCCACACCACCTATCTATTTTGCTTTGTATGGGATAGTTTAAGATTACTTTGTAACTAGATTTATTCATTGTTTTATGCTATTTCATATGTATTGTTTTGGATAAAAATAAAACAAAATAAATAAATAAATTAACATCGATTCGCCGACATTCAATTTTGAAATATATGTAGGTCAATCCGATACTCAAACATTTATTTAATATATTTTAGGGAAACATACAGCGTGAATTAGTTTATAAAATAGCTATAAATTTGGCCAATTACATGAATCCACTGTTTAACAATATAATAGAGATGTCGGTTCACCCAAAACTGATTAAATACAAAAAGAAAATTATGAGAAACGCAAGTACATAAAATAAAATAGTTTCATTTTTGCATATTTACACTTATAAATAAAAAAATATTAAAAAAAAATGTATTTATTAGATTATGGGTTGTAGAATTATTATGATATTTAGGACTTTTACCTCTAATTACCAGGATGAGACGTCTATATTTTACTTGCCTTTATAAATGTAAAATGTATTGTATTTCTGTAAAATGTTGCGTTTTGAGCATAGTTTGTGTTTGTTAATAAAAAAAGATCTGTTGAACTAATAACTCGCTGTGGTACTCTAAAGTGAATAAAGTATGGGTGAAATGGCATTTATTCAATATAAATATTTCGATTTATAATGCTTTTTGAAAACAGTTTTGTTTTCGTCTTTTAGATATATCGATTTTATATTACTGATTTATAAATTAATATAATTAATATGCATATAATAAGAAAAAATGCAAGGATGTGACTTGCGCTCTGTTTTACGCTAATTATAAATATAACTATCATTAGGTAAAAATGTATGCACCTACCTATTATTAAAAAAATGCATATCTTACTGGTAAAACCAAATAAAATAAAATAAACTATTTACTAAACACAATGTATAACCTAAAAGTTGTGTTAACTTATATCGTATATATGAGAATTAATGGCGTGCCTAGAATTTGCACAGTAGGCAAGCGATATGGCTTGAGGACGCCCGGAGGCGAAATATTTTTGAGGTACCTACTTTTTTTTTAAATCGGGCCCTACTCGACTAGGCCAAATGTGCCTGTGCTAGAGTCAGGGGAGACGGTGGTAGTGAAGCGTTAAAAATGGTATGACCATCTGCGGATTCGAACCCGAGACCTTTGGGCCAATAGTCCAACGCCCTAACCACTAGACTACCACGATCTCGAATTGATTGTTAAATTTTAATTTTAAACATTTTTTTATTTTACTAGGTACCTTATAAGGTTATTTACACTTGTGACCCACTCCATTTCTTTTTATTTGTAATTTGGGTCCGTTTTATTTTTTACAATTTATTATATTTATTAATTAAACATCTCCCATTCATTAAATCTCTTCTCCTTCCCTTTCATTCCTATCCTTAGAACTACTTTAGCGCCACCTAGTCAGATGAGAGTTGATCTCCTAACCCTAATAGAAGACTCGAGAGATGAGTCGAAACGTCGCGTGTTGCAAACATAGATATTATACACAATTTGAAGCAAATTAGAATTGCCGTTTAGGCTTGTAATTATTATTGCGTATTTTTCAAACATGCTCGAGTCGTAAAATTGTTCAAGCTCAAATTGTATTAAATATATAGAATTTCGTAAAAATAAAAATAAATATGACTATGGTTACGAAGGGACAATAATAATGTTGAATATATCTCAGTATAGTGGAAATATCATATTTATTGAGAAGGTTTTTTTATCATAAACGAGTCGAAATTGTTTCACAGCTTGTGTTGCCATTAAACCTACATTTGATTTTGCGACTTGACGTATTTTTTATTGAGGGCGAATCGACGCTCGTCGCAGAAAAAAATAGGGTAGTTAGTTATGTAAAATATTAGTATTTAAATGTGGTCTGGAATCCAAAAATATGAACGATACGAATATTAAATAACTTTACCGTACGATATGGTGATTCAGCTCAGATAATAAATGGGATTTCTTATACGATTAAAATTCATAATTAGTTTATATTATATTATCGCGTGGGATAGTTAGATACAGGACTATAAAACGTAATTTTATTATTTATAACATCTCAAAGGACTTACTTTCACACTTGCATCGGATTTAAATACAAAGGTAGGTATTCCGGTTCTTATCTTTACTGTTATTACTATATCAGAATATTTACAGAAGTTTCAATAGTCTTGATAGTCGTAAAGGGATTGGTTTGCATACCTACGAATACTAATATTAGATATCTATGTTATCAATAACCAATATTTAATTATTGACTGTGTGGCACTTATGTATCTCTATATAAACGTATCTTTATTATTTATTTGGTACGTTACGACTTGTAAATAACAAATTTATATTAAAATTAAAACATACTTAAAAGGAACGAATAATAAAGGGCTTAATAATAAAAAATATATGAAATAAGTTGGCCTACCTTTGCGTCTCCCGAAGGGTCCAACGAAGGAAGTTCCTTTACCGATGATGTTATCATCGATGTATTTTATCAATTTGGACGTATCCTCATTCTTCCTGTGCGCGGACTGCCTTCCCCTGGCTATTTGGTCGTCCTGCATCGAATTGGTATGTTTTTCTTTGGCGACATGTGACTTCTTCAACGCACTGGTCATAACTCACCACAATTCACACGCGAAACGCATCGAAATCAACACAAATCTTTCCCAATAAAAGTAACTTCAACAAGCCAGCGATCGACACAAGCAAACAAAACAATGTAACGTAGTATTTCTCGTTAAAAAAATCGCACTACGCAACGGGCGACGCGACCGATCGACGGAGAGGTTAAACAAAACTGTCCGTCGCGTTCGTTTGACGTTCGCCGCAAGCCAGCCTCCAAAATCTACTCCGGCCGATCGGTATTGCCAGATATATGGAAAATAATGTATTTCATTTCCTGTGCAGTATTTAAATTCAACTTATCGGCGTAAACGTTTAATCACTAAACAATAATTACATACATTTTATACTTCCATTAGGTACACAAAAATAAAACCAGTATTTAATGACAAAGTAAACCCGTATTAAATAGTTAAATACTATCAAGTTGTTGCAAGAAAGTCAAATAAATTGATTATTTTATTATTACTGATGAATATTAAAAATATTCTGAAATTCAAAAACCAGATATAATAACAGAAAACATTTTATTTTACTTAAAGAAAAAATTATTCAAATGGCTTATACATTTTCTTTCTTTTATTTGTCTTTCCAATTTTTTTTTATTTTTTCTCAAAGCACTATATTTTGAAACACGGGTTAAAATCTAAACGTTTTTATTGGAAAAAATATACATCTGATGAGTGATCATTTTAAAAGGTAGGTACGTTAAACATTTACGACTAACTTCAAACTTAACTATGCTAAGTACCTAAGTATCGTATGTCGTAATAAACTATCTACTTAAAAAATAAATTATTACTTTTAACAAACAATTAACGATCCTTTGGTTATTAGAATATCTGCAGGACCTTCTTGTTAAGGGTAAATTGATACTAATTTATTTACCCTTCAACACACCCTGTATGTGTAACTTATTGTGTGAGATTATACTTAAACAATGTATGTACTCGTATACATACACTTATGAATGCTAAAATATAATTAGAAATAGGTATTTTCAAGTATTCGCTTTTAATCGAATTTATAACTGATTAAAAATGTTTGGTTAGTACGTATAAATAATAATTACTTATACTAATTCGTCCGGGCTACCTTGATAAGTTGTTATATGAATTCATTATCAACTAACAGCACAGACTGTAATCCAGATTAATAGTGGATTCAGACACAGAAAACACACTCTTTCTCCAAAAACAGTCCTTAAAGACTTAATACTTATTCTGATAAATATTTAAGTTTTACTTCATTAAAACCACATTTAAAAAATAATACCTACTCTGAGTTAACCAATTATGGCCAAAATGAAGCCATATACAAAATGTGTTTAACCTTGAATAAAAAATATTCAGAATTTGATATATTTATTGTAAATCAAAAATCATTAAAAAAAAACCACAATCACACAATCACAAGCCATACACAGGCCTGCCTATTGACCTGACTATTCCGCTCCTGCAGAACCTGTTCCGCTATTGCAAAACAGGTTTTCCTAGTCAATAGTACTAGCCTAGTACTACGTTTGGCAACTAGCGGAGCTGTTAGTTATATATACTTTGTAACGCTATAAATACATAAACCTTCATAACACTGTTTGTTAATGAAGGAATGGAGGTAGATTCGTTAACATAAATATGATTTTAACTCGCTTACTATCTTAAATGAAAAAATAAATATTAAATATTATTATTGTTATTACCACTGTTGGCAACGCTGGTCTTTGCGCCGCGGGACAAAGCCGCGCAGAGAGCGAGAAGGCGGTCGGCGAAAGAGACGGGGAGAAATGTATGGCCGAATGGAAATTTACAGCCATGGAGAGGAAGCGAGTTGTAATACCTACATTTTTTTCGATAATTTCATCTTGAAAATCAAGTTACCTACCTACCTCCGGCGAGCAAAAATTGCACCTAATATTAAAATTTCGTTGAAACAGGAGATTAATTTTCTAAAATATCTCAAAATCTGCTTCAAATCCTTTTTCAACTCTTGCCAAAAAAGTAAATAATATCAAATATAACGGAAATTTCCTTTCAAGTGAAAATAAGTACTGAAAAGTCTTTCAAATATAATTTATGTACCGCCACCGTAATATCTTTGATAACGACAATGCCTACTTATATGAATTTAAATAATATGATATTTTAGTTCGATGCGTACTCTTTTATTTTATTACTATGTTTGATTGTCGATTTAGATCAATATCCAAAAAGGAGTGCCCTAAATTTAAAAACATGCTGTATAATATTCTATGTTTTAGAAATAAGAATCCTTTATAGTCGCCCTTGTTATCTTCTGTATTTTATTTTTAAACTTTCTCAGTAACATCTTTATCAAATTCATTGTGAAAACAAAAACAAATAGTTTAAATGGTGCTTTTAAATTTCCATATATAGGTCTTTCATTGTATAGGTATTTTTTTAAACACTAAAAGTATCAATCTAATTTATACATGCTTATCAATCGTTTATAACTATCAAATTGTTTTTATATCTTAGAGCTATCCGAATGGACAAATATGACTACCTACTTCTTTTAGTGACACTTCAATACACGAGACCATGAGTGAAATGTTGCCATTTTTTAAAAATCAATGTAAGAAACCATTTTGTATTTAGTGCGATAATGAATATAATAATATTAATACCCGTTTAAAACTGACATACAAATAAATAAAATAAAAAAAATTGTTTCAAAATACAGAAAATGAAGTTCCAAGAGCAGAAACGCGACGCAGAGTACGAAGCAATGGCTAAGGACATATCGAGGCAGGTTGCGCTGGTGGACATTCAGGATCACAGGAAGAGAATGTGAGCAATCGATGTCATCTTAGAAATTAATAAATAGGGTGTGACCTGTTGTCAAGGAAGGAGGAACCTATGCAGCTCGTTACAGATCAGTAGGGCCTAGTCACTGCCTAAAGTAAATTTCATTAGTCAAATAGCGATGATCGTAGAAACAAAGAACGATATTTAACAGTTAAATTTAATTTAATTTCAATCCAATATCTTTCTTCATCACAAGCAAAACAGAAAAGCATTCAAACATTTGTGATTGTAAAAAGTACATTCAACAATATAAAAATAACCTAATATGGGTGCCAAATCCACATAGATAACAATAAAAACCTTACAAAAATATTTATTATTATTTAACACAGATCCCAAACCGGGTCTTGCTGACATGAAAGACACCAATCTCGATTATTGACATTCATTAACAGGTTAAGTTAGTTCTGCATAATGGGAAAGAAAATAGTTTATTCTGATGATTCATTAGGTAATTGTTGGGAATACAGAGATTTATAATACAGCCTCATATCAAACGAAAGAAGTAGACAAGTAGATATCTACTCCTTTTGGTCTCAAGGTTGTTCGTTCTATGTTATTAATTTCACATATTTCTGCTCATCATCTTACCTATCATCCGGGTGTGACTACGAATTATGTTTCTTAAATCAATATTTTTCTTGTGCAGAGCCATTGACACCAAAGATGCCAAAGAGCACAGACACCGAAAGCGCTCCGTCATACAAATGAAGAACGGTGCTCCGGTCCACAACTCTGAAGAAGCAACGGACGAAGAGCCCGTACCCTAAACAAACCTGCACTCGCATACGGAAATTTACCCAAAATACACAAACTGAATCATGGTGTCTTCATTGTTTACCAACCGGTCAGAGATATGATGACTCCTTTAAGATATGAAGTATTGACCAAAATTTATACACGCAGGTGATCCTATTTGAAGGTTAACGAGGGTGGATTAAAAAATTCTAACATAATTCATCTTATCGTCCTGCTTTGTTATCATTTTTTTTTAAAACGCCGAAAAAATGGTTGAGTGATGAATTGTTATAAAACTAGTTAAGTGGTGAAAATCAAATTCTAATCTTGCAAATACTATAGTGGCTATACTTCTCAGCCCCTATGCATTTATAGACTTAAAATATTTCAATTGTATAAGTTGTTAACTACAGACTGAAATGAAATTATTCGGTGCAGTTCTCGTGGGGTGTCATCGCATCTCGAAAAGATGAATGTCGTCATGTACCGTGGAGCTCGAGAGTTTAAATCTCATTAAACATTCATTATAAAATTTATTTCCTTATATTTATTAAATAGCCGCAAAGTTCAACTGAAATCATCACTTGAGTTTTTATAACAAGTTGACATAAAGTGCTTCCTACCTATACGATTCCTGATGCAGTTACTTTCCGATGTTGCTTACAAATACTTTCTCACAGACAATTTTTCCATTCTAGAACATAAATGTAGTTGTTTTTGAAGCTACATAACAAAATGACACTTATATCGTCACTCTGTCACTTAAACAACTTCATAATTTCCACGAAAAAAAAATAACGAAGCTAGAAATCTACGCGTCCGCTTCTCGAGTGAGTAACGCATTTAGTTTGTACGAAAACATTGATGCTGTTCTCGGGAGTTGGGTGTGGTGAAATGAGGGAATGGTGCATATTATTTCTGTTGAGCGCATAGACCGCAGCTTAATACATTAGAGAGCGATGTCACTATTGTTCGTTCAATCGTCGGCACTATTCTAGTGTTCTTGCGATAACTAAAATATCGCCTAAAGAGTCAACTGTCGCCTAATGCTGATAATATTAAATTATATTATTAAGCCCTTGAGTACTTGAGAAATGTTATGCCAAGATGAGCAAGATTTTTTCGCAGAGAATAGTTTCTGAACAGCACAATTAAAAAATTTAAACACAATCGGGAACTCCTCACGGAAGGTCGCGTACACCTCAACTGTTCGATGATGAAAAATTAAAGTTTATGTATGTGTCAATTTTTTCTCTCTCCCGGGGATAGATTCATGCTTACTCCGGTAAGGGGGCGACTATTTCTAGCTTCACGGAAAATAATATTAATTCAAATAAATATTCTATAAAATTCTCCGAGTAGTTGATGCATGAAATAATTATTATTTGTAAGATATTAAAATAGGTTATAGAAGCTTAAATATTTTAACTGACATTGTCACTTGGGAAAAAAAATGTCAATTTTTATCACCAATAAAGTCTGCATGTTATTAATATTATATTTTTGTACAACAATTTTAATCATACCGATTTAGCAAAAAAATATGAAATCAAATATTTTTTAAATGTTATTTATTAGTCCAAAAACAAAGCATTATTGTGTTACTTATTTACATAAGAAATTCATGTCTTTGTTGAATGTATAACACTAGCTTATGTTTTGTGCCATTTATAGTATACTTAGTTGTTTGATCTATTTTTAAGTAATTATAAATTTCAATATTTTAAACGAAATTCAAATAACTTAATGTAAATATGATTTTTACAGCGTATTCGATTTAGATGCGTTTAAAATACTTGCTGGTCGAAGTACTGGAGAAGTACCCTCCGAAAACACTTCTGAATATCTTATCCGTCTTCGGGGATTAGTCGGAAAGCTCTGTGGTTTAATTGGAGAAACCTCAAAGCACCATTTCCAGGTAGACATAGGCTTTTACTCTGCTTAATTTTTCCAGTGTAATTTCTCTTATATTGTCACTTTATTCATAAATACGACATAACTTTGCTCAATGTATTTACTATTTTATAAAACGGTATACTGCTATGAATGCATGACTTAGCATTTCCGATATGCAATATATTTGTATCTAATATTTAAATAATGCAACTGAGATAAAGTGTGGATATTGCAATTCCAAATTCAATGCATTTTTGCTTAGTCACTCTCGTCGCACTAAGATTTGCCTCGCTCGCTAATCGCAGTCGCATCCACACTGGACCAGCTGGTTTTTGTTATCAGACTATTATCTGTCGGCTTTTGGGTGCTCGGATTTGGGTCCCTTTTTAAAATGGAAAATAAAAACATTTTTCTTATAAACGCTTGCGGAAAATTAACCGGATCTCACAAATATGTTTTTTTTTACCACAGTCTGCAACCAGGCCAGTTTACCATACCTTTATTTTTTAATGTCCAGTTTGTTAGTCATTATTATCAGTATGCACATTCTAGATTGCTAGACAGACAGTTCTAGTTTTAGATTAACTAAGCTAAATTTGCTTGAACCAGAGCCAGAGAGATGTCGGTAATGAAGCGTACAAAACCATGTGACAATGGAAACCTGCGATCACTTGGTTAGTTTTAAACGTCTTAACGTCTAAACGCCACAATATCTTATTACTTTAGTCTCTGACACACTATTTACATAGCGCTATTATAAACATAATATGTTTGTACGAAGGTGCCTTGATCGTTAATGTCTATTACCAGACAATCGTGCGATCGATAACTACGATGGTCAAATTCTTCTACAACTATACGAACGACGTCCACCGTTGCGGCTTTTTGTGCCTTAACAGCGTAGTTAGAAACTGACAATCGGTCAAGTAAACTTATAAAACTACTAAACTTATGTAGCCAATTGATCGGGTGTGGCTGCACCTTTAGTCAGGGTAGTCTTGTGTTTTTTTTTTATTCTGGATGCAACAAAGTCAACGCATGAAATATTTAGAACTGCTAAGTATTTTTTCTATATATGTTAACAGTAGTTTTGCAGTGCAAATAAGCTTTATAGTTACTATTGTATGATCAATGTTTAAAATTTAATTTGCATTCGTATGATCGAGTTTTTTTTCCATGAATTTATAAGCATTCGTTCATCGTTTAGTCATAAACGTGATTAAATACATCGTTTTAAGTAACTAGTGTCTTTAAACATTGTGTCATAAATTTGGGAAATGATTGTGATAATAGGCATATTACTAAAAACTTTTATTTACCATCATATTATAAGTTGATTGTTCAAATATTTATTCTGGTTGAAAACTTGCAGATATTTAAATAAACTGAACAGTTTCAACATAATGTATTTTTATAAAGAGTGTATTTAAATGGTAACGTCAGAGCATTTTCATATATATCATTAAGTAATTGAACATTGTTGAACGGTGGTTGACAACTGAAAAATTATTATACAATAAAATTTACTAGGTCGCCGCAGTCGCTTGTCGTGCCGCAAGCTGCAGCGTGGATTGGAGCGGAGTAGGGAGATTTAGTGTCCATGACAATTTAATGCATGAAAACAATGTAGCTTTGTTTTTCGGTTTTAAAATTTTTACTTCGTCAGAACCTGGATTTTATTTTGCTATTTAATAATTACCAAAAATTTTCGAAAATTGGCCGACTAATTACTGAGATATGCACATTTCTCTTGCGCCATTAGTCATGGGAGCTTCGCTCACTTCGCTTCAATAACATTTCAATATAAACTAGTCTTAAATAATATAACATAATATTAATAAATAAATCATGGAAAGATCTATTTTTGAGGTGATCATCCAAATAAAATAATTGATGTCAACGCTTACGTAATCATAACCCAATGTGACATTAACAGGCAGTTTTTGTAATTGATTCGGTGTATAATTAATTATACCACTGATGCATAGGATTAAGGTTATATTGTTTTTTTTTTCATGGCTCGTGGGGTGGTAAGAATTGAATTGACTTGCCTTATTACAGATTTTATTGTAGATTTTACTATTTTTCTATGGATTTTATGTAAAATTAGGTATACCCTCCAAGCCTGTTCCAAGTCAAGTCATATTTTGTGATATTATTATTCATGTGATGTTTTTTCCTCTTCCATGCATTGTCATTGTATGCTTAGTGCTTAAGATTAATCTACATACTTTTGTAAGTTAATGATATATATTTTAAGACTGCCACGGCTTGTACGCATACCTCTTTTTCTATACTGAGGCCAAATTAAACTTAGTTTTTAAGGAACATGTTTATAACATTGTTATTGAATGTATACTCGTATATTGTAAAATTTAATAAAAAAATATTTTTTTTCCTTTGGCTCTTATTTTTTTTTAATTATATAAATGAATGCAAAAATAATTAATCTCCAAAAATATATATGTTTTTAAACGGCTAGTATATACCTTACAGGCGGCGCGTATCCTTGACCGCGTTTACATGCAATCAGTGGCCAATGACCTCGCCGCCGCAAGCGGACAAAGTCGTTTATGATGCGGCGATCAGCTGTGTTACCAGAACCGTATAATATTAATCACATAAAGTTTAAAAATTTTTTTTTTGTCAAAAACCATGATGAATTTTGATCAAAATCGTAGGTTCAATTACTTAGATTTTTTATCGGGAATGGTCATGGGACACGGTGCCGACTATAAAAGTTTATCAAGCTCAGGTTTGTGTTCAAGAACAAAACGGAGTAGTTATTTTAAGAGTTTGTTTCATGCATAAATTAGACTACGAATGAAAAGCTACGTAGAAAAAAAAAATGAAACCATGTTTACAAAAAAATGAAACAATATTTTATCCAAAAATTTTTATGGAAGTAAAAAACTTATTCCTTGCAAAGTTATTGAATATTTTTCTCTTTTATTTATTTTGGTTTATTAAAAAAAAAAATATTTTATTTTATTCATACAAGAGTTCAGTAGTAATATTGTTGATACACACTAAATATAGCGTTTGTATAAAGTTTGAGCGCAGGGGAATTAAATTAAATGAACATTCCTCTTGAATCTATTAAATAATTATAAAATTTTTAGATTTATAATATAATATACAGGTTGTTCTCAAACCATTCGTAAAATACAGTGATTTTAACAAACTTACATGATCCGTGTATTTGTGATTAAAAAAACTAAATTTAAATGATCATGACGATTGTTAATATCTATCATCATACGCATACCAAGTGTGTCTTACAAGCGCGTGTATGCATCTGCTACTTAACTCAGTCGACAAAATTATTCAAATCCCCTAAACGAAAAATTATTGAAATGACAATCAGCATATTATTAAAAATTGACAACAGCAATATACCTCCCAATTTGGCTCCCAAAGTCAGTCGATGAGACAAAATATGTAATAATCGTTATGAAACTTATATGACATGTATTTAGAATTATTTCAAAATCAACACACCAATCCAAGCGTTTAACTTCCTGTGTGTTATTTTTCGTTTTTTTTATTGAATTGTTATATTGGTTTTTAACACCACCTTCAATTAAAATAAACCAATTTATTATCGCTAACTAATAATAAACATATAATCTCTAAACTATAAAACATTATAATTTCGCGCAGCGTAATTCATTTCCTCTTGCATTGTTATCGCATACCGAAATCTACGGCCTTGCTCTGTGTCCTCCGGCGCATGGTGTTTTGCTAAACTGTATTGTTTCCAAAAGCCACTTAAACACAAGATATTACAGTATAGCTTATTCACCAAGGTACATTACTCTAGGTTAGTTAACCATTATTACATTTTTAGTCTTTGTATTAGGAAAAAAAAAATACTTTTTAATCATGACAAATTTATTTCCTTTTTTGGATTCCTTGCAATCTTTTATAAAAGTATAATAATACTAAACCGGTTAAGTGAGTCC